>CAWUFW010005288.1:20000-1364114 GCA_963921515.1 Calotriton arnoldi | reverse complement strand
CATCCGAACCCGATGGCGGAAAAAAACAATCTGAGGATGGAGTCGATGCCCATGCGCACTATCGTCCAAAGGAGGAGTCACCTATCTCGTGACTACAAAAGACTCTTCCAAGACAACAAAGTGCAAGCATCCGAGCCCAACACCAGATGGCGATCTATGCACAGTGTACAATCTGCAGCTCATATGCCTCGAACAGTTTTTAGCTTTTGCATAACATATCTGGATACATTTAACTATCCATCTTGCAATACCCGATTTAGAAATTGGATTGCCTTTGAGTGGTGGAGCAAAAGCCACAGAGTTGTTTGGTGTTACGAAAAGATTTTATTTTTTCTATGTAATACATTAGTGCTCTTTTAACGTCTAAAGTATGCAAAGCACGTTCTGCCACAGAATCTGGTTGAGGAAAGAATACAGGCAACTCAACAGATTGGTTGATGTGGAAGGCAGAAACTACTATAGGTAAGAATTTAGGATTAGTACGAAGAACCATTTTGTTTAGGTGTACCTGTAAAAATGGTTCTTCTATGGTTAATGCCTGAAGCTCACTCTCCTGAGTGATGTGATAGCAATGAGGAAAGCTAGTTTCCAAGTGAGAAACTGTAGCTCACATTTATGTAAAGGCTCGAATGGTGGCCCCATTAGCCTGGTAAGGACAATATTGAGATTCCACGCTGGAGCGGGCGGAATTCTTGGAGGAATAATTCTTTTGAGTCCCTCCATGAAAGCTTTAATAGCAGGTACTCTGAAGAGCGATAGGTGGTCTTTTTTGAAGATACGCAGTTTGAATAGAAGCGTCTAGTGGATTGATGTGGTTATTACAATAAATAAACTACTTCCATTTTGCTGCATAACAAGCTCTTGTAGTAGGTCTTCTAGCCTCTTTAATAATATTCATACAGTCTGGTGGAAGATTTAGATACCCAAACTAGGACTTCAGGTGCCAGATCGCAAGATTGAGAGTTTTAGGATCTGGATGTCATTTCTCCATGGCTCTGTGTGAGAAGACTGGATGTGAGATGTAATTTTTGATGAGGAACCACTGATAGCTCCAAGAGGGTAGTGAACCACAGTTGACGAGCCCAAGTGGGAGCTACTAGGATTAGTGTGAGGGATGTTTGCCTGAGTTTCCGAACCACTAGTGGAATGAGTGGGAGAGGCAAAAAAGCATAAGCAAATATCCCTGACCAATTTATCCATAGGGCATTGCCCTTGGATAACGGGTGTGGATACCTGGAGGCGAAGCTTGGGCATTTTGCGTTTTGGCGTGTGGCGAACAGGTCTATGTCCGGAAAGCCCCACATTTGAAAGAAGGGGAGGTGAACTTGCGGGTGAAGTTCCCATTCGTGAATTTGCTGTCTGTCTGCTGAGGAGATCTGCAATATGATTGTCCACTCCAGGGAGATGTTCCGCTAGGAGATAAATCTTGTGATGAATGGCCCATTGCCAAATGTCCTGTGCAAGGTGTGCCAGTTGGAGGTAGTGTGTTCCCCCCTGTTTCTGTATATAATACATTGCTGTCATGTTGTCTGTGCGTATTGGGACAGCTTTGCCTAGAAGGCGAGTTTGGAAAGCTTTGAGCGCTAAAAATAGTGCTAGCCGTGCCAGATAATTTATGTGTAGGCGCCTTTGTTGTTGGCTCCACAATCCTTGAATTGTGCAAGTTTGGAGATGAGCTCCCCAACCAGTGAGCGATGCGTCTGCTGTTAGTACTGTCTGTGGAATTGGGTCGATGAAAGGACGCCCTTTTGTAAGGTTGTGTGGATTCCACTACTGCAGAGAGCGATGAGTGCGGCCGTCCACCAACACCAGATCTGTTAATAGACCCTAGAGAGATTCCACTGACGTGCTAAACATTCCTACAGAGGACAAATTTGCAGTCTTGCATAAGGAACTATCATGATGCAAGATGCCATCATTCCTAGTAGTTGCATGAATACCCGAGCTGGCAATGAGTGGTTGGGTTGAAATTTTGAAACGAGAGCCTGAATATTGTGAATTCTGGCTGGATTTGGGTAGGCTAGAGCTTTTTGAGCATCTAGAGTGGCCCCCAGATAAACTTGTGTATTGGAGGGCTGAAGATGGGATTTTGCCAAATTGACTAAATCCGAGGTTGTGCAGTAAGCGCACTTTTGCATGAGTGTGCTGTAGGCACTTTGAGAGAGTGCTGGCTTTGATAAGCCAGTCGTCCAAGTATGGGAAGACGTGAACATGTTGTCTCCGCAGATGTGCCGCGACTACTGCTAGGCATTTGGTAAACACTCTGGGAGCAGTAGTCACTCCGAATGGGAGTACCTTGAATTGATAATGCTGTCCTGCTATAACAAACCTGAGGTATTTGCGGTGAGCGGGATGTATTGGAATATGGAAGTATGCGTCCTTTAAATCCAGAGTGGACAAAGTCGCTTTGTTGTAAGAGAGGAAGTACCTGTTGGAGTGACCATATGAAAGTGATCTGATTGAATGTAGAGGTTTAATTCTCTGAGGTCTAATATAGGCCTTAGAGAACTGTCCTTTTTGGGAATTAGGAAATAAAGAGAGTACACACCTGTCCCGTGATATTGTAGTGGGACGGGTTCTATAGCTCCTTTTTCCAGAAGAGATTGAACGTCTTGTTTGAGTAGGTGTAAATGTTCTGGGGATAGCTTGTGTTGCTTGTAAGCTCCAGGCAGTAACCAGATTGGATAATTTGTAAAACCCATTTGTCTGATGTGATTGAATTCCAGACTGGGAAAAATTGAGAGAGGCGTCCCCCGACAGGTGTGGGATGGTCGATGGCAAGGAGAAGCAAGTCACTGTTTGGTTGTGGCTGGGGAGGTACGGGGTGTATTACCCTTTGCTCTTCCTTTGCCATTGCTTCCACGAAATCCACCTCGAAAGTAACCTCTGGTAGAAGGCGATTGACTATTGCCTCTGTACGAGGTAGAGGCCCCTTCAGAAGAAATGGACTTCGAGCCTCCCCTATAAAAGGATCGGCGAAATGAGCCACGACTTGACTGTGTTTGTAGTGCTGACAGACTTAGCCACCTCAGTGTCCTTCATTTTTTCTAATGAAGTGTCCACCGCTGGTCCAAATTAATGTTCTTTGTCAAATGGCATATTCAATATAGCTGTTTGGGCCTCCGGCTTAAACCCCGACACTCTAAGCCACGCATGGCGTCTAAGAAGAATGCTGGTGTTGATACCACGTGAGGCAGTGTCTGCTGCATCCAGAGCACACCTAATTGAAGTGTTGGAAATTAGTTTGCCTTCTTGTACGAGGTCATGTGCCTTGGATTTGTGCTCATCAGGCAGATATTGCATGATTTGCTCTAACTCTTCGTAATGAGCCCTGTCGTATCTTGCCAAGAGTGCTTGCGTATTGGCTATGCGCCAATGATTGGCTGCTTCTCTTTTCCCTGATGCATCTAATAATTTAGACTCTTTGTCTGGAGGTGGAGTATCTCCTGTTGATTGAGAGTTCGCCCGTTTACGAGCGTTTGAAACTACTAGAGAATCTCGTGGAACCGGACCTCTTATAAAAATTGTGTCTGTAGGAGCTGCTTTATATTTTTTATCTACTCTAGGTGAGAGTATCCTAGCACGCACTGGGTCTTTGAACACCTCATCAGCATGTTTTAACATACCCTTGAGCACGGGTAGTGTATGCGTGGATTTTTGTGATGTACTCTGTCTCAAATAAGAAGTCCTCCTCAAGAGGTTCCTTATGGAGTTGCACCCCATGGTATTCTGCAGCTCTATTAAGTAACTCCGTAAACCCTACATTGTCATCGGGGGGAGAAGGTTTGGATGGGTAAAGATCCGGATCGTTATTAGGATCTGTAGTATAATCTACCCAGGGGTCTGGAGCATATAGTTGTGATAGCTCCGTGTGTCAATGTAGATCCCCATCATTATCACCCTGTTGGATTGGAGATTGTGGTTGAGGAGAATGTGTGGGTGTTATGAGCAGGTTAGGATCAATAGGAGGAGGTGAGGAAAGAGGTGGAGAAGTGTTAATTACCATATTCTTCCTTTTTAGAGGGATATGATCAGATTCCTCATGTTCTGGTTTCCTTTTTTTGGGGTATTTTTGCTGAAATATGCCCTGTTTTAGGGTTTATAACCAGTTCTTTTTGTTTGGGGTCCGTTTTCGGAGGCGGAACGTCCAAAACAAGTTTTTTAGATGAAAGAGGAACGGATTTGTGTTTTGGAGCCACAATCTTCGACGCGGAAGGTTTCGGTGTCGAAGTTTTCAGAGCCGAGGGTTTATGTACCGAGGATTTCGGCTCCGAGTATTTTGGTTCCGAGACATGTTTCGGTGCCGAAACTTTTGATGGATCCGAGGACTTTTGTTTCGGAGCCGAAGTCTTTTTGGGTCTGGAAGAACGGCTCGAGCCGGAAGGCTTTAACTGTGTGGGTGCCGAGCCCGAAGGCGGGGCGTTAGAAACTTTATCTCGGTGCCGACCTTGGCCCGCAGGAGGGACCGGAGCCTTTTTAACGGGAGTTTTGGGGGTTAGAGGAGTCTCGGTACTCACAGTACGCTGACCAGGTGTGATGTCCTCCCCGATATCCGAGTCCTCTTCAGAAACATCGATCTGTAGATTCTCCTCGGCTCCATATGCCTCGAGGAACTCTTGTTCATCCTCTTCTCCGAAGATGTCTGGAGCGGAGTCCTTTTGTTGCTGCATCTAGCGACGTCGAGCCAGACGGTCATGGAGTGTTTTCTTCGATCGGAAGGGTAAGCAGGCTTCGCAGTTGCTTTTGTTGTGTTCTGGAGATAAACACAAGTTGCATTGGTTATGGAGATCGGTGCAGGGGTACTTGGAATGGCACCCGGGGCAGAATTGGAATGGAGTCCGTTCCATCCACTGCGAATTCGGTCGACGCGGCTAGGACAGAGGGCCTCGCACAACGTTTTCCAATCGAAGTTGTAGAAATATTCGATACGCGAAGGGAGGAATACGCGATCAAGAAACAATACCGTCGAGGGGCAATGGATTGCGCACCGAGGGGAACCAGAGAACGGTGTCTAACCGGAGCACAGCAATTCACGTCCGAACCCGATGGCGGGAAAAAACAATCTAACAATGGAGTTGATGCCCATGCGCACTATCACCGAAAGGAGGAGTCACCTACCTCGTGACTGGAAAGACTTCTTTGAACAAAAACAAAGTGCAAACGTCCGGGCCCAACACCAGATGGCGATCTATGCAAAGCATGTGATCTACAGCTCATATGCCCCGAGAATATATATATATATATATAAATATATATATATATAAATAACAATTCCTCGTTCACACCAGTCGTTCCAGACAAACGAGAGAAGACACAGGTATTGTGCACATCTTTATATTTTATTGACGCACAGTCTCGCCATTACGCGTTTCGGCAGTCGCCTGCCTTGATCACATGACGGCGTTAGTGAGTATGATCGCCTTACTTAAAAGTGACAGTGCATATCAGTCATTTGATGGAAATAGAAGAAATACATACTTAAATGCATTGCTTGTTCTTTATGTATTGGTAATAAATTTGATTGCTTAAATGCATATTTGTAAATTCATAAAATATAGTTATAAATCCCCCTAAATGCATAATATAGAAATGTTAAACCAGGTTAATACGGATATACATTTCTAAAAATTACATATATATATATATATATATATATATATATACACACATATATATATATATATATATATCTCCACAAAAAAGTTGCCCAGAATGATCACGCCACACACGGAGAGGTAAGTTCCTTCTTTTATTGCAGGTTACAGCAGCACGAGGCTCCCATTTCAACAAGTAAATCAGCCATACGCGTTTCAGACTACACTGAGTCCTTGATCACTGGCAATCTCAAAAACAGCGGCATTTAAATATCAAAAAGTCCCGCCTCAGAGGGCGTGTGCTATTGCATCATGGATCTTAGAGTCCCAAGTGGGTGCCGACATGTAGTTTGAGAGATAAAAAGTCTTTTTTCCAAGTGGGTGAAGAAAACTGGGAAAGCCGCGTTATGCTGTCAATACCTCGACCTGCAACCTTGGAACCTCGCCGTCCTTTCGGCACCAAACATTCAGCATCGCAGGTCCGCCTTTAAGCAGCGGGGCGTGATCGCGGTTAAGGCGTCCCGCTAAACATCCACAAAAAAGTTGCCCAGAATGATCACGCCACACACGGAGAGGTAAGTTCCTTCTTTTATTGCAGGTTACAGCAGCACGAGGCTCCCATTTCAACAAGTAAATCAGCCATACGCGTTTCAGACTACACTGAGTCCTTGATCACTGGCAATCTCAAAAACAGCGGCATTTAAATATCAAAAAGTCCGTGATCATTCTGGGCAACTTTTTGGTGGAGATATATATATATATATATCTCTCACTCCACACGCCCAACAATTCCGACAGCGTAAACAGGAGAGCACTCACAGGTCCTTGCTTCAAGTTACTTTATTCGTGCAAAAACCCCCACCGCACTGACAGACGCGTTTCGGCAATCTGCCTTTCTCGATGTCAGTATAACCAAGTGCAAGACACCATTTTAAAGTGCTAAACGTGAATTAAAAGAAACATGGAAATAAAAGATGGCTTCGTACAGTCACTACTTAATGCAGAATACATTGCGGCCATCTTTGAACCTGTTCCAGAGTACAACAAGTTAATACCAAAGCAGTACTCCAATGTTATATATCAATATATACAACTATTTACACGTGGTTAAAAATAAATTTCATAATTAAAAAAAACCAAGAATTATTATTCTAAAAAATGCGTATTTTTTGGGATCATTCTATGAAAGAGGTAAATGTTGGAAAGAGCGGCTTGTGGAGGAGGTAAATACCTCTTAACCACTTCATTCTATAAATATTGTTGCCGCTTGAAAACCACTAGGAGTACTGGCAGATTAACAAATTTGCGCCCTGAATGGGCAAACCAATATAACGGGATACGTGAAGAGAAATAAAACCTGGAAATAATTAATTCATAAGGTTGTTACAGGGTTTAGGAATACACAATGGATGATCATCTCATTAAAATAAGGAGAGTAAGATAAGAAAAACGGGGCAGACCATGTGATACCCCCCAGTTATTCCAAGTGAGCCCATAGTTCCTCAACAATGTTGAGGCCTAGGAGGGTTCTAGTTTGGAGATCAATTATGTGTTTGGATTCTAGGGCCCTCAAAGCCCTAGTCCTGTCTCCCCCTCTTTCGTTCTTTGGAACCTGATCAATACAAAAGAACTTCAGTTGTTTGCAGTCACTATTGTGCATATGTTCGAAATGGCGAGCCATCGAATAGGTCTGATCTTTTAGTGATGGCTCGCATATGCTCCAGTATACGTTTCTTTGCTGGATGAATGGTACTGCCCACATATCTTTTTGGACAGGGACGTTCTAAAACATATACAGTATTCAGAGTTGCAATTCAAAAGCCGATTGATGTTTCTTATCTTTGTCATAGTCCCATGTTCCAGAGTTACGTAATCCAGTACTTTATGACTGTGTTTACAAGCCTTACAATTCAGGCATGGAAAAAACCCTCTCACCATGTTTGATTGTAGTACTGGTGATTGGAGGTGGCTATGTACAAGATGATTGCCTATAGATTTGCTACGTCTATATGTAATCAGCGGGTATACTGGAATTGCTTTTTTAAGATGGTATCAGTTTCAAGAATATGCCAATTTTTCTTAAAAATTTGGACCACTTCTGGAGATTTGACATTATAGCGTGTAATCATTCTAACTGGAGTGACCGTAGGTGCAGTTTCAGACTTAGAAAGTTTCGGTATCAATAGTTGTAATCGGTCTATTTTGTCTGTTTTCAGAGAAGCCTGATGCAAAATGCCCGGGGAGTATCCTCTGTTTTTGAACCTCTGAACGGCCTCTTCACTTGCCTTCTCATACTCTCTCGAGGTTGTACAATTTCTTTTTAAACGGAGAAGTTCCCCATAGGGGATGTTGTTAACCATACTCCTCGGATGGGCACTTCTAGCATGGAGTAAAGCATTCCCTGCTGTGGGTTTTCTATATAAGCGTGTCAAAATTTTGGAATTCTCTATATAGGCCTCTACATCTAAGTAGCGGACACTGGTGTTGCTGATTTGACCACTAAATTTTAGGTTGAGATTGTTACAATTCAGGAAAGCAACATATTCCTCAGCAGCAAGACGGGTGCCCGTCAACACGATGAACAAGTCATTGATGTAGCGGGCCCATAATACGATATGATCCATCCATCGTTCGGGTACATCCCTCCAGGCCACGTGCTTCTCCCACCAGCCAATGAAAAGATTTGCATAGCTGGGGGTGTGAGAAAGTGCCATCTTTCTTGCATGGTATGCCCCCACTTTTTGCTGAAATGCTGATGTGCTTTGACTGAGTGTGCCCTGGGCTCCTGCCAACCAGGTGCCCAGGGCCCGTGTTCCTTCCCTAAAACTGCATTGATACCTACACCCAATTGGCATCCCTGGCCACAGGTCAGCCCCTGGTAAATGGTACCATGGGTACCCAGGGCACTGTGACCAGGGAAGGCCCCTAAGGGCTGCAGCACTTGTTGTGCCACCCTTAGGGACCCTGTACCTTTACACACACACACTGCCTTTGCAGGCTGCGTGTCTTGGTGCAGAACAAAAGCGAAGAGTCGACATGGCACACATCCCTGTGTGCCATGCCTACAAGCCACTGCCCTGGCCTAGGTCAGCCACCCCTCTAGCTGGGTGCACTATGCCAGTGGTGAGGGCATAGAGGCATGAGCCCTGTACCCCTACAGTGCCCAAGTCCATTCTTGGGCATTGTAAGTGCAGTGCTGCCATTAAGAGTATATGGTGCTGGGAGTCTGTCATTACGAACTCCACAGCACCATAATGGCCCCACTGAAAACTAAGAAGTTTGGTATCAAACTTCTTAGCCCATTAAACCCCCACTGATGCCAGTGTGGGATTTAATGTAAAACGCACTCCAGAGGGCATCTTAGAGATGCCCCTGAAACCAACCCGACCTCCAGTGTCCGGACTGAGTGGCTGCCCAGGCTGCCACCACCAGACATGTTTCTGACCCCTGGGTCGAGAGCCTCTGCTCTCAGGGGCCTGAAAGAATGCGCATCCTGGGGCGAGGTGCCAAAGCCTCCTCCCCCAGGATGGGCAGGGGGAGCTTCAAAGGCCTGCCGCCTTTTGAGCTTCCCCAGACCACTTGCTGCTTCCAGCAAACTGGTCCCCACTGGTTCTACCCCCACTTCTGGCGGGAGAACCGGCGGGAAAACCAGAGGCAGGAAATGGGTTGTGCCCACCTCTGCCAACTCCACCCCTAAGGTGGGGAAGACGAGCTGAAGCCCAAACTCGGAGTCCCCGCCATCTTGAGGATGGGGGACCCAGCCAACCAGGGACAGGCTCCTGCCCCCTCCCACTGGAGAGGAGCAGAATAGGGGGTGTACCCACCCCAGGGAAGGGACCCATTGGCCCCTGCCCTTACCTATCTGTAACCACCCCTAAATTTAGTATTTAGGGGCTCCCTGAACCTTCCTTCCTCAGTTCCCGAATCCGAAAACAAGAAGAGAAGACGAAGCAAGAAGACCAGCCGTGCAGCTGCTAACAAGGAGGCGACGACAACTGACTTGGCCCCAGCCCTACCGGCCTGTCGACCTCTGAACCTGCTCCTGCGGAACCCCGGCCTCAGCAACCTCAAAAACCCCGGAGGACCTGACTTCTGTGCCACAGCCTTCAACCCAGGGACTCCCACGAGCAGTGGTACTGCTCAAAAGAACAAACTACAAAAGACCCAGCCCGGGCACGGAACCGCGAAACCTGCACCCTCTGCACCCGCCGAGCCCGGCCTGTGCCTGGGTGAACCAAGGCTCTGAGGACGTCCCCCCGGCGAGTCCGACCTGGAATCCAGTGCCCAAGGACCCTCCTCGACGACCCAGACGACGCCTGCAGCCTCAGGACAAGGGACCCCTCCAACCGCGACCAGCAGGGGGGTAACACTGACTGACTCGCACCGGGAATTTCTTCTAAGTGTGGAGTTTTGGAACTTTAAAATATTCACCTAAAATCAACAGAGTCACGAAAACGAAAACACTCACCTGGCATTAGAAGAGGCCCCAGTGCTGGACCGGGGTGCCCAACACTGGCCCTAAAAATTAATCCCAACGTTACTTACCGCTAACTCCATTTTCTTCCATAGGGATCCATTGACTGGTTTTCTGTGAAATTTCTTCTAAGTGTCTACTTTTGAAATACTAAAATATTGTTTAAAAATCACAACAGTAACTAATTCCGAACTACTCACCTGCTATCAGGAGAGACGTCAGTACTGCCTCTTTTAGACTAGTACCAACCATGAAAAGTAATTTTTACCGTACTTACCAGTAACTCGAAATTCCTCTCATAGGATATCATTGCCTGCTTTTGTTGAAAAAGTTTCTAAGTGTCGATTTCTGCATTTTACAAATATTCTTTAAAAATCGTGCCAACGATACAAACGTAATTACTTACCTGTTTTAGCTAGATACCCCAGAGCTGAACCCGAGAACTCAGCACTGGATTACAAAAGTAACGTGAACCTGCTTTGCTTGCAAACTGCATTTCCTTCCATAGGATAACATTGGTAATTTTACCCAGAAAAGTTTCTAAGTGTCGACTTTTGAAATACAGTAATATTCCTCAAAAATCACTACAATAACCAAAACGCTTTTTCTTACCTGTTTCCAGGAAGTGTCCCAGGACTGAATCCAGGATCCAGTCCTGTGGTTAGAAAAGTAACCTACAAAGTCATTAATTGTAATTAATCACAATTTTCCATTAAGCTCAATGTTGCATTGTATTTGACCCTGTGTTGCCTCTGGCACCAACTGTGATTATTACAACCAACAAGTCTATTGCCTATTTGTAAGGTGGCTAACCAAAACATCTCATACTGAGAAAGTATATTTTGACCCTATTGTTGGTTCTAAAATAAAACAAGCATATATTTTTTTTATATACAAACCATTGGCCTAGAGTTCAGTTCTTGAGTGTGTGGCTTCATTTGCTGACTGAGTGTGTACAACAAATGCTTTACACTGTCCTCTGATACTGCCTTACTGCTCGACCAAGCTACCACTTTAGAGAGTAAGGTTATATCTAACTTTAGCCTCTGCCAAACCTCTGGGGACTGGGGACTCTGTGCACACTGAACCTTACTTTGGTGCAGTATATACAGAGCCACTTTCCTACAGGGGGCGAAGCACGTGCCCATCACCGTCCCACTCTACTGTTTATAGAGTTGGCCTGAGAAGATGAAGAGGTTATTTTCAAGGCAAAAAGAAGGCATTGCCAAGAGCATCTCATTATGATTGATATATTTCAGGGGTCGCTTATTTAGGAGCCACTTGACAGCCTCCACACCATCCTTGTGATTAATACATGTGTAGAGGCTGGTGATGTGTACTGTAATGAGAAGCATATCTTCCTCCCAGGTGACGCCCTCAATAATTCTCAAAAAAATCACCAGTGTCCTTTATGTAAGAGCTAAGATCTCTGACCCCCGGTGCAAAGAAAAAATCTATATAGGTGGAACAATTCTCTAGTAAACTATTGATAGAGGCGACATTAGGTCTCCCTGGTGGCCTGCTAGCATTTTTATGAATTTTGGGGAGGTGATAGAACGTGGGAATTACTGGATATTCACAGAGTAAGAAATTATATTCATCTGTGTCAATCATACCCTCCTCCCTCCATGTCATTAGTAGTTTATGAAAAGTCTTAATACAATTTGCATAAACAGTTCTATTTGTTGGCAAATAGCAATCTTTGTCTCCCAATTGACTTAAGGCTTCTGCAACATAGTGTTCCTGAGAAAAGACAACAAGGTTACCACCCTTATCTGAGGGCTTTATTACTATTGAATCATCATTTCTAAGTGATTGAATAGCTTGCCATTGTTCAATTGGAATATTATAGTCCTTGTTTTTTTTTTTTTATTAAGTTTGTCATTTCTTAGTTCCTTCAAATCAGTGACCACAGCGTCACTGAAGATATCTATTGCATCAAAAGCTGTTTGAGGTATTCTTCTAGACTTTCTCTTCAGGCCACTTTTGCCGCCCGTCTGTGTGATGCCCGCTATTTCTAGAGCATTGTCATTAACTGGCTGTTGGTAAATATCAGTACCTGATTCAGAGGTATTTAAGAGTTGCAAAGTCAAAAGGGTGTCTAGATGGAGCCAACGAGTAAATCCATATCATTCGCAGAAACAATCTCTTGATTTGGAGTCATTTGTGGGCGTAGCATATGGATTTTTTGCAGCTTCAATTTTTGTGTGTATTTAAACAAGTCCGCTCTAGTTTCAACAAAGTCGAAATCAGCAGTGGGGCAGAAAGTTAATCCTAGTTGTAGTACTTGTGTTTCTGCGTCACTAAGTACTCTATCTGAGAGGTTGATGACTGTTTTGGTTGTTACCATCTGCCTCGCTTACCCTAGCTCCGGGTGACTCTGGGAGATGGTGCCTCTTCGACCTCTTTTCTTGCCCCTTTTTTTTCTGAGCTGGTGGATGAGTTTGTTGCGCCGGTCTCTGGCGATTTTTTCGAATTAATTTGTATTCTTGAAAATAAGTGGACCCTGTAGCTGAATGGCTATCCTCTGCGATTGCTTGTTCTCCTTCCGAGACTTCCACCTCCGAATCAGAGGTATCTTTATTGCTTGCTATCCCTGTTTTCTGTTGGTTTAGATTTTTTCTGGGAATATGGTATTTACGGGCAAATGTTAAAACACGCCCAGAGAGATAGTCCTGTTCATCCCGCTGGAACTTTGTTTGCGTTTACGAATACCGCTTTCATAGCCTCCTCATCATTGCGGCTTTTAGATCTTCACTTGGTTTTAAATCTTTGTCTTTGCTTATCGTTTCCTCTAGGCTTTTAATTTCCTCTAGTAGCTTGGCTTGGTCACTCTAGGCATATTTGATCAGGATTCTGACCATTCCTTTCGCGGACTCGGTTGTGTGTTCAGACCAGTCCTTAAGTAACTTCGGATCTGGATTCTCATATAAGGGGACTATGAAGATACGTAGACCTCTTGGAATGCGATCGACTTGCAGGTATCTTTCCAAAGATGTTGCCTCCCACCATTTACGGATTTCTTTTTCATGTGCTTTCTCCAGACTTTGATAGAGTATTATTAAATTACTGGTAGAAGCGGGGAGTGCACCGAGTTCTCTCGAATCCCTTCTGGGTCTTCCTGTTCCCTGTTTGGATATGTCCATGGCAGCCTCTTCACGTTCCGTTATAGAGGACATGATTACTCTGGAAGAGATGCTAGTGTCAACCAACTTGACGGTGGGGGCAAACGCTTCGAGTCTATTACGCAGGATCTTCGAGGCAGACGTTGCAGCAATACATAACTGGGAGCAGATAAAAAAAGGCAAATCACTCACCGGTAAGACGGTATCGCGCGCCCGTGGTCACTCGATCGTATCGCACGGTGATGCGAAGCCTCCTCAAGGTATTTCTCCCGAAGTCTTGTTCAATATCGGTGCTAACAGCAGCGAAAGACTTGAAATCAGCAGCGTCGGGGCAGGCAACCAAAAGTACGAAGTACTGCCACAAACAGGTTCACCGTCGCCGCTCCTCCTTCCTCGGGTGCAATCTCCGCGGTGGTGAGCCGCTTTATTACTCCACACGCCCAATTCCGACAGCGTAAACAGGAGAGCACTCACAGGTCCTTGCTTCAAGTTACTTTATTCGTGCAAAAACCCCCACCGCACCGACAGACTCGTTTTGGCAATCTGCCTTTCTCGATGTCAGTATAACCAAGTGCAAGACACCATTTTAAAGTGCTAAACGTGCATTACGTGAATTAAAAGAAACATGGAAATAAAAGATGGCTTCGCACAGTCACTACTTAATGCATAAGTTACTTACCTTCGGTAACGATATATCTGTA
Source organism: Calotriton arnoldi (assembly GCA_963921515.1). Lineage (NCBI taxonomy): Eukaryota > Metazoa > Chordata > Amphibia > Caudata > Salamandridae > Calotriton > Calotriton arnoldi. Next base: position 1,350,220 of record CAWUFW010005288.1, on the reverse strand, counting down.
AGAGACATTAGTTAGTGATAGATTCCTTACCTTAGAATATCCCCAGGCGTCAGTCTGGATCCGGAAAGTTTTCGTCAGCAGTACCCCTGCGCGTCGCAAGGTGGTGTCGTGCGGCTCCACATTCGTCGTAGGCGTCGTGATCGCCGGGATGATGTCGCGGCAGCTACTTAGACGCCACCCTCGCGCACGGACGTCAGTTCTGTACACGACATTCCGCGCCAGGAACACAGAGCCATGCAAGATACTGACCACTGGTGCATTGAAACTAGGGCCCTGAAAGGGATGACCTTAACCCTAGAAATCAGTTCGCAGAACGGGGAGGATGGGGGGGCGGTAAGATATCTATCACTAACTAATGTCTCTTACAGATATATCGTTACCAAAGGTAAGTAACTTGTGCATCCGAAAGACACATTAGTGATAGATTCCTTACCTTAGAATAGATACCCCAGCAATACCAACCCCGGTGGTGGGTCTGCGAATAGATTACACCAGAAAGTCACGGAGAACAGAACGGCCAAAGAAGCCGCCTCCCCGGACTTCGCTGTCAAGGCAATAATGCTTAGTAAAAGTGTGCAGTGAGGCCCACGTCCCAATGCAGTAGTAGCTGCTGTTGCCCTGGTAGAATGGGCGCACAGCCCCACCGGAGGCTCCTTCTTAGCCAGAGAATAGCAGGCTTTTATACACAAGACGACCCAGCGGGAGATAGTCCTCTTGTGTACAGCCCGGCCTTTCTTGGCGCCTACGTAGCCAACAAAGAGCTGGTCATCCACCCAGAACTGTTGTGTGCGGTTGAGGTAAAATGAGATCGCACGTTTTGGGTCCAGACGGTGGAGTCTCTCTTCCTCTCTGGAAGGGTACGGAAAGAAAGTGGGCAAGGTGATAGTTTGCCCGATATGGAAGGCAGTAACAGCCTTTGGCAAAAAGGATGGACGTGTGCGTAGCACAACCTTGTCCGGATGAACAGACAGAAAAGGAGGTTTACAGGAAAGAGCCTGGAGCTCACTCACGCGTCTAGCGGAGGTGATGGCAACCAGGAAAGCAGTCTTCAAGGTTAATAAACGAAGAGGACAGTTATGAAGCGGCTCAAAGGGAGCGCACATCAAATAAGTAAGAACCAGATTTAAGTCCCACTGTGGCATCACAAACGGAATAGGAGGGAAAAGGTGAGTAATGCCTTTGAGAAATCCATTTACAACAGGGGACTTGAAAAAGAGCTGTATTTTCAAATGGGGTGCACAGCTCAAAAGAGTCCAATTAGGCAGTTATCAATTTGTAAATGACTTCTTTATTCAAATTCAGGTACAGGTCATCAGATGACCTGTACCTGAATTTGAATAAAGAAGTCATTTACAAATTGATAACTGCCTAATTGGACTCTTTTTGAGCTGTGCACCCCATTTGAAAATACAGTATTCTTTTGATCTGGAGCACAGTGACGCCACGCAACGGCTGGCGTTGGGGTTGTTTGCACGGCGACTCTACACATCGGAACAGGTGTGAGGTGCGGTGCAGGAGGTCCGCCATTGGTTCTCTTTTTTGACTGGACTTCAAAAGAGAGGGCTGATCAGGTAGCCCGTGAAAGGCTGACATTGCAGAAAGGTAGCCCTTGATAGTGCCCAGAGCAGAGCCCTGCTGGGCTAAAGAAAGAAGGAACAGTAGGACCTCAGAAAGAGGGGCAGAAAGTGGATCCACAGCCTTTGCTGTGCACCATGCCACAAATTTGTTCCACCTGTAGGCGTATACCGATTTAGTGGAGGGACGCCTGGCTGCCAGAATGACATCACAGACTTCAGGAGGCAAGTGAAATGGAATCAACTGTCGCCGCTCAATCTCCACGCAAGGAGGTGGAGACTGGACAGGTTCGGGTGGAGTTCCGCCCCCTGCTGCTGCGACAGAAGATCCTCCCGAAGAGGCAGTCGGATCAGGGGATCCACGCTCATACGGAGTAGCTCAGGATACCAAACTATTCGAGCCCAGTCCAGATCCACAAGAATGACTTGGGCCCAGTCGCGTCTGATCTTCAGCACTCTGGGTAGAAGTGGTATAGGCGGAAAGGCGTACAATAGACCGCAACTCCACTCGCGACGAAAAGCGTCGCCGAGCGAGTGCCGCCTTGGAAATTCCAACGCGCAGAACTGCTGACATTGCGCGTTCTCTTCGGTGGCGAATAGATCTAACCAAGGCTCTCCCCACTGTTGAAAGAGACCATGCGCCACCTCCGAGTGAAGACACCATTCGTGATCCATCATGCACCTGCGGCTGAGTTCGTCCGCCCTGGCGATCAAAGACCCTGCCAAGTGTTGAACCACCAGGAAAATGCCCTGGCGTTCCAGCCACGTCCAGAGGCGCAAAGCCTGACAAAGGGTCCACGACCCGAACCCGCCTTGCTTGTTGCAGTACCACATGGCGGTGGTGTTGTCTGAACACCTGCACTACTCTTCCCCTTGACAGAGGGAAGGAATGCTTTCAGTGCAAGTAGGATCGCCCAGAGCTCCAGAAGGTTGATATGGAGCCTGGACTCCGCCGGAGACCAGAGGCCTCTGATCTCTGCCTCTCCCATGTGGCCGCCCCATCCCAGGAGGGACGCGTCCATCACTACTGTGTGCTCCGGTTGGGGAAGGAAGAGGGATCTGCCGCTGACCCAATGCTGATTCGTGAGACACCACTGCAATTGTCTTGCAGTGCCGTCCGAGATCTGGACGTAGTCTGACAGGTTCCCCTGATGCTGCGCCCACTGGAACTTCAGGACCCACTGCAGAGCCTGCATATGCCATCTGGCATGATTGATCAGCAGGATGCAGGAGGCCATGAGGCGTAGCAGCCTCAGGGTCATCCTGACCGAAACCCAGGATAAGGGCTGAAAGATTGGAATCATAGCCCAAATATCCCGGACTCGCTGTTCGGGAGGATAGACCGGAAACTGCGCCGTGTCCAGAACTGCTCCGATGAAGAGGAGCTTCTGAGAGGGAATCAGGTGCGACTTCGGCACGTTGATGGAGAACCCCAGCAAATGCAGGAGGTCGGCCGTAATCAGGAGGTTGGAGACAACTGCCTGGGGCGAGCCCGCCTTCAACAACCAGTCGTCGAGATAGGGGAAGACTGAAACCCCTGATCTGCGCAGATGAGCTGCGACCACCGCCATCACTTTTGTGAACACCCGAGGGGCGCTGGTAAGGCCAAAAGGGAGCAGAGTGAACTGAAAGTGCTCGTGGCCTACCGTGAACCGCAGGTAACGCCGGTGGGCCGGCAGGACGGGGATATGAAAGTAAGCGTCCTGCAAGTCCAATGCTACCATCCAGTCTTGCGGGTCTAGGGCAGACAAGACCTGAGCAAGTGTGAGCATCTTGAACTTCTCCTTCCGGAGGAAGAGATTGACGTTCCGAAGGTCCAAGATAGGACGCAGGCCTTTGTCCTTCTTTGGAATCAGAAAGTAGTGGGAATAACAACCACGACCTACTTCTGGCGTTGGAACGCGCTCTATGGCCCCCCTTGGCCAAGAGGGCCACAACTTCCTGCAGGAGGAGTGCCAAGTGATCCCCCGACATGCGGTGGCACTGAGGTGGCATGGCTGGAGGGTTAGTCTCGAAGGGGAGGGAGTACCCCCTTCGGACTATCTGTAAAACCCACCTGTCCGAAGTGATGGCGCGCCAGTGGGGGAGGTGATGGCGAAGCCTGCCACCCACTGGCGTTTGATGGGCCTGAAAGGTCGGACTAGGAAGGTTTGGAGGCAGTGGTGGCTGGGGTGGAGGTGGACTGACCCTGCCGCTGGCCCCCTGAACAGCCGCGGCTGCTCCCACGTCCGCGTGTGGACTGTTGCGCCGGCCTGTGGCCCTGTTGCGAACATGGTAGGTTGCCCCTTCCGTGAGCACGAAAGGAGCGAAAGGCAGAAGGCTGAGGAGGCCGCGTGGCCGAAAGGCCCAAGGACTTGGCCATAGCCCGCAAGTCCTTAAATCTCTCCAAAGCACTGTCTGCCTTGTTGCCAAAGAGGCGAATACCATCAAAAGGCATGTCTATCAAAGTGTTTTGACATCCCCCGAAAAGCCAGTTGTCCTCAGCCAGGCATGGTGGCGGAGCGCCACTGTCGTGGAAATCGCCCTGCCCAGCGAGTCAGCGGTGTCAAGGCCACAACGGATCGTGAACTTGGCTGCATCTCTCCAGTGTTCACAGACCGAAGCCCTAGACTGGCGGAAGAAAAAACCTTCTTCCCAAACTGTTCCAGTCTCTTGGATTCCCTGTCCGGGGGTGCGGAAGGGAATGCGCTTGGGGAAGCGGAGGCTTGGACAACCAAGCTCTCAGGGGTGGCGTGTTGGGAGAGGAAAATGGGGTCGCCCGGGGCCGGGCGATGGCGTCGGGCCACGTTCCTGTCCACAGGAGCCCCTGTGTTGGGCCTGGACCAGGAGCCCAAAAGAATGTCCGAAAGTGCGTCATTAAAGGGCAGCAGTGGTTCTGCAGAGGTAACTGCTGGCTGAAGCACTTCTGTCAGGAGATTAGTCCTGACGGCCACAGTAGGTAGCTCGAGGTGGAGTGCCTCGGCTGCCCTACGCAACACCACAAAAAAAGAAGCACCCTCCTCCGTAGCCACGGTAGGAGGAGACAGCTTGCCAAGGTCTGGAGAGGTGTCCAGACCACTGGCATCCCCCAACTACTCTGCCCAGTCCGGGTCATACTCGCATTGAGCAGCGAGAGGGTCCTCAGACCCCTCCCAGTCCTCCCCTTTCTCCTCATGCTGTTGTACAGGCCTAAAAGGAGGAGTATGGAGATAGGGAAACAGATTGCCAAACGGCATCGGAATCGGCGTCAGTCAACACCCTCCCGGCACCGTCTCCACTTCGGGGCTGAAACCGGGGCCGACGTCATCCGGCGCGCCGGGCGACGTGAAACGTGGTGCCGGTGGGGTCGGTGGAGGTGTCACGAGGTCAACTGGCGCCGACCGGGATCCATGACGGGATCCACGGGAGTCCTGCGGCGCCGAGGCCGGAGCCACCGGCGTCAAAGGGCGAGGACTTCCTGTCGGGGCCCGACGGCCCAAATAGGCGAGCCATAGCGGACAGGAATTCCTGTACCTGGGCCGGAGTCGCCGACGAACCCGGGTAGGTTGCCGGCGACTGCGTAGGCTCCGCCGGAGCCGCGGGGGTGGCACCACCCACACCCTCGTTGTGCGACTGGCAAGGGGAAATCGGAGACCGATGACGTTTCTTCAACTTCTTTTGGCGCTTCGCCTTACCTGGCCCCGAGTGCGAAGACTGATTCGGACGATTTCAGATGGTGGTGGCTCCGCGACCTGTCCCTCGACCTCCCTCGGGACCGGGACTTTTCACGGCGCGGAGCCGACTGCCAGGCTTCAAGCAGCTTTCGGGACTGCTCCCGCAAAGACTTTGGTGCCATGGACCGGCAGTCGGGGCACGACTTGGGGTCGTGGTCTCGCCACAGGCAGAAGAGACACGCGGTGCGGATCCGTCACCGACATCATCCGATGACAGTCCTCGCAAGACTAAAACCCAGGCATCCCTAACTGCACCAGGAGTCGATCGACTGGAAAAGCTGAGACAAAAAATCTCCAAAAACTCAGTCAAAAAATGACTGGGGGTACCGCTCTCTCCGGAACTGCGCTTGCTGGCGCGGAAAAAGAAAGAACTGACGTCAGCGCGCGAGGGCGGCGTCTAAGTAGCTGCCGCGACGTCATCCTGGCGATCACGACGCCTACGACGAACGCGGAGCCGCACGACAGCACCTTCCAACGCGCAGGGGTACTGCTGACGAAAACTTTCTGGATCCAGACTGACACCTGGAATTTTCTAAGGTAAGGAATCTATCACTAACGTGTCTCTTTCAGATGCAGAATACATTGCGGCCATCTTTGAACCTGTTCCAGAGTACAACAAGTTAATACCAAAGCAGTACTCCAATGTTATATATCAATATATACAACTATTTACACGTGGTTAAAAATACATTTCATAGTTAAAAAATCCAAGAATTATAATTCTAAAACATGCGTATTTTTTTGGGATCATTCTATGAAAGAGGTAAATGTTGGAAAGAGAGGCTTGTGGCAGAGGTAAATACCTCTTAACCACTTCATTCTATAAATATTGTTGCTGCTTGAAAACCACTGGGAGTACTGGCAGATTAACAAAATTGCAGTTTGTGTGACATTGTAGCCCTGTGTAAATATCTGCTTGTGGGCCCATACCCTCTGAGCTCATAGTCAGCCTACACCTCACTGTTTAGTTATCTCTGCCAGTCTAGATAGACGTTTGTTTCCGGTTTGGTCAGCATTCCACTGTTTTGCCCCATTATTACGCGGAGCTTTTAATTGTTGCTTGTTTGTTTTCACACACTGGACTCCATCTTCACAGCCAGCAACAAAGTCAAGTTCAGGCATGTCACCGAGCTAACCTGGACCAACCACAGCATGGTCCACTTCACCATTGCAGGTTCCTCAGGCACCACCACCAAGCCCCCCAGCTCCCCCCACCACAGATGAAACAAAGTTAGAAACCCAGTGGACAACCGTTCTCAACACCACCAGGCCAGACACCACCAGCAACCTGAAGCTAGGCTCCCATAACTTCTACAACTGGTTCTCCAACAGCACCGACAGTCGGCCTCATGAAGCCGGCCAACATCAGCAGATCCACCAAACACGGCAGCTAATTCACCCCGGAACTCTGATCAAAAGCAAATGCAAACGACTGGAAAGACTACAGCACTCCAACAGGAATCCCACAGACCTCACCGCTTTCAAATCAGCCCTCTGCAGATACCACCAACACCGCAAAGAATCTAAGAAGCATGCCCTTACATCGAAGCAAGCCCCAACCACACTCAGGAACTTTTCAGCATCAGAGTTCCTCTGCCCTTCACCTTCAGAGAACAAGGTCCGCCCTTCCCAGGCACTCTGCGACACCCTGGCTGTCTACTTTTACAAGATAGCCAACATTTACTGCAACTTCGACCCACCAATATCAGCCACCTCCTGACACCAATAGACGCCACCCACAACAACCCGTTCACCACATGGAAGCCACTCACCACACCAGAAACACAGCTGCCATCATGACCTCCATTCACTCGGAAGCACAGACAGACCCCTTGTAGGAAGCTGGCTCTGTATATACTATATCAAAGTGAGGTATAGTGTGCACAGAGTCCAGTGGAACCACAAAGGTAGGCAGAGGTAAAAGTAGACAGCACCTTACTCTCTATTTGTGGTAGTGTGGGCGAGCAGTAAGGCTTTATCAGAGGGTAGTGTTAAGCATTTGTTGTACACACTCAGGCAAGAAATAACGTCAGACACTCAGACTGAACTCAGACCAATTTGTTTTGTATAAAAATATTAAGTTATTTTATTTCTAGAACCAAGCCAAGCCTTGCACAGGTAAGTGAAATAAATGCTTTGGAAAATATTATACAGTTTTTACAAGTGAATGCAAGTTCAAACGCAGTTGTTTGAAATACAGGTAAGTCAAGGTATTGAAATTACTGTACAGATTACTTTTTAGTTACTTTTAGATTACTTTTTCCACTCCGTGTGATATGCCTAGATATCACACTGGGACGTTTCCTAGAGAAAAGCTCAGCAAAAACAATTTTGCACAATTGTACATTTTCAGGTTTCCATACAAATCAACTCCACACACAGAACATTTTTCAGAGAAAAAACAGTCAATAGGTTACTATGGAGAGAAATGAAGTTAACGTTTACCAGGTAAGTAATCGGTCTTTGGGGTTGAGCTTCTGGGTGAAAGAACAAGGGTTCCCCAAGGGTCAAGGATGCACTCTTGTTACACCCTCAGCGGCACTAGGGCAGCTGGGTGCAGAGTGCTGAGGCCCAATGTTATCCAATGGATAGGGGGCGTCCGGTTGGTGGCTGCTTACGAGCAAGCCAAAGGGTTGTGGGAGCAAAGCTCCAGGTGTTAGGCTCAGGGCAAAGGGGGATCTGGTTTAGCACACAAAGTGCACCCGCAGTGGCTGCTGGGTGCAGTGTGCTGTTTTGGCATCGGGTGTCCTGTTTTCAATGGGGATTTTCGGTTTTGGTATTTAGCTGCAGGCCCAGTCCAGGGAGAGTTCCGGGAGGAACCAACAGCTGGGCAGGTAAGTTGGAGGGCTCGGGGGCATAGGTGCACCTCGGGTTCTTTTCTCCAGGGCATAGGGTGGCTGGATGCAGGGGTGTCTTGAGGTCGGATTTCACCTTTCCGGGCCACTGGCGGTTGGGGGGTCTCCGTGCAGAGCCTGCAGGCGACGTCAGGGAGACCTGGAGGGGTCAACCCATGGTGGACTCTGGAGCGCTGGGGGACCTCGCTGGGCCACTCTAACTCGGGCCGTAGGCGACGGGTGCAATGGTGGTTCCAGGCGTCGGGTTTCTTTGTCCTCAGCAGGCTCCAAGTCGGTCTTGGGAGTTTTCTTTTGAACAGAACTGCTGTGCACAGGAGATCCGGTCTTTGTTGAAGGCAGTCAGCCCTCCAAGGGTTCTGGAGGTCGCTGGCTGCAGGACAAGGCGACTTTGGGCGCAGGATCTCTTGAAACCTCAGACGGGCCGGTAGGGCTGGGGCCAAGTCATTTCTCTGCAGTCTCCTCTGCTGGGCGTCGTCTTTCGTCCTTTTTCTTCTTGGGTTGCGGGAATCTGCTTTCTTGGTTCAGGGCTGTCCCCTAAATACTGTATTTAGGGGGCGTTTTAGGGGTCTCGGGGTCAGTAGCCAATGGGCTACTGACCTTAGGGTGACTACACCCTTGGTGTGCTCACCCCACGTGGGGAAGTGAGCACAATCCCTAATCCTGATTGGGGAGTGTCTGCCATCTGTAAGATGGCGGGCACTGAAGAGTGGGCTTCACCTCGCCTTCCCCACCTGAAGGGTGGGTTTGGCAGGGGTGGGCACACCTTCTGGGCAGGCTTTTTCCCGCCTGTCTTCCCGCCGAAAAGGAGGGGAGACAGGAAGGGGACCTGCTACTGATAGCCAGAGAGGCGGGGGTCGCATTACAAAGGCTGCAAGGCCTTTGAAGCTCCCATGCCACAGATGGCTCTTCCTGGCCTGGGGGAGGTGTGAACACCTCCGCCCAGGAAAGGCTTTGTTTCTGGGCTCAGGGAGCGAAGGCTCCCACCCTAGGGGTCCAGAAACTTGTCTCGTGGTGGCAGGCTGGTGTGTACCAGTCAGGGAACCCACCAGAGGCTGGTCGTTTTTCAGGTGGCATCTCTAAGAAGCCCTCTGAGTGCATTTTTAATTAAATCCCACACTGGCATCAGTGGGGGTTTAATGTGCTGAGCAGTTTGATACCAAACGTCTCAGTTTTCAGTGTAGCCATTATGGTGCTGTGGAGTTCGTAATAACAAACTCCCAGCACCATATGCTCTTAATGGCAGCACCTCACTTACAATGTCTAAGAATGGACTTAGGCACTGTAGGGGTACAGGGCTCATGCACCTGTACCCTCACCACTGGCATAGTGCACCCAGCTAGAGGGGTGACTGATCTATGCCTGGGCAGTGGGTTGTAGGCATGGCACACAGGGATGTGAGCCATGTCGACTCTTCACTTTGTTCTGCACCAAGACACACAGCCTGCAAACGCAGTGTGTGTGTGTAAAAGTACAGGGCCTCTAAGGGTGGCACAATAAGTGCTGCAGCCCTTAGAGGTGTTCCCTGGTCACAGTGCCCTGGGTACCTGTGGTACCATTTACCAGGGGCTGACCTGAAGCCAGAGATGCCAATTGGGTTTGGGTTAGTTTTGGGGAAAGAACACAGGCCCTGGGAACCTGATTGGCAGGGACCCAGGGCACATCAAGTCAAAAGTGCTTCAGTAGTCTGGCATAAAGTGTGGGGGGGGGGGAGGAGGAGGGGGGTTTACTGCAACAGAAACCCACTTTCCTACAGTCTGTCAAATGACACTAGGTGTGGCATCAAGGGCAAAATTGAAATTGTATGCCTTCCATCATCGGTGCTCCATTCTCAGGCGATGGTTCAGAAACTGAGTTGGTCCCCAAATGGAGCTAAGCCCTCAACGTTTTCAGCTGCTAAAATACTGAACGTTAGTGCATATTCACAACACAGATGCTAACAAACCTTGAAGGAGCCTGACACGGGTAGAGAGAAACACTGACTGGGCCTGAAGAACAAGTGAATAACACAGCAATCTCGCCTACTCGGTGCACGCCCGAACCCAATAGCAGAAAGAAAATACAATCTAACATTGAGTCAGTGCCCATGTGCTTTGCATCAGCGAGAGGAGGAGTCACAGGACATCCCATGAGACTTCTTCGAAGAAAAACTTGAAAACATCTGAGCTCAACACTAGATGGCAGGAGTATGCTAAGCATGTGAATCTACAGCCACACATCTAATATAAAATATTTTTCTGCAATTTCTCTTACTTTTTTTGATTGGTTTCTAGGTCCAGGGGGAAAAAAAAATATAGAACGCAAACACTTGGCACCAAACTACATTTTTGCTCAGTAATGATACTGAAAATGTTTTTCAATATTGAGGTATTTGATAAAGTGCACCAAGGTTCATCTAGGTTAGGTGGATAAGAGACTCACCTTCTCTTCAGCTAGTTGCATAAGTTGTTTCTTCGCCTTATCCACTTCTTCAGCAGAGCCACGGATGGTGACCGTGTCGCTACCAGATCCTTCAGTTGGGAAGTGAATGTGCACTCCCCCACACTCCTCCATAATAGAGCGAATAAAGCGTCCTTTGGCTCCGATAAGTGAGTTGTGCAGTTTGGAAGGGATGGAGACTTCCATCTCAGAAATGTTTGCCTGGAAGAAACAAAATAGTAAAGGGTAGAGTCTTTAGAAAAGGCCACCAGTAAAGTCAAACTTGCACTCTAATAAAGACACATCCTGAAAGGCTGTGAGAGGGGATGATTTAGCAGTGGGTCTATTTAATTTCAGGGTTTATAATGGGATCGTTGATAAACTACATAAACACTGAAAACTAACCCAGAAGAGGCGAAGGAGACAAGTACCCCTTTTCTTCCCAATGCGAAATGTTAAGACAAGAGGGTGTCCAATATTCGAAAGTTATTCGGCTTCTCCAAACCTTTCACAGGCTTCTGAGCCTAGAGTCTACTTTCAGACCGACTCTTACTGTTTAGGTGCAATATATACTGGGATCAGACTGAATGCTGCATCAACTCAATGCAATGGAGAAGGTAACAAATACACCTCTCATATACAACCTGCCCTCACCCCTCTCCCGCTGGTCACCATGTACACAGGTATTTGAGAGATCGACATTGAGGCTTTCATGTATGAAATGGACAGAGTAGCTCCACACGGACGACTAAATATGTACAGCAGATAGGGCCAACTTGGACCTCAGACCACTAACAACCTTATAATAACCTTCCCACTCCACACAAAAACAATCATATCAGATATTATGAAAGAAAGGGAACACAGATATAGGAGTACTCAGACTTTACCATACTGAGTACAGCCAGTGGGATGCCTGCGCTCCAGGGTACAAGTTAAAAGAAATGGGCTCCTGCACTTTAATTATGATACAAACATGTTGTTGCATGCTCTGGATTAAGTAATCAGTAACTAGCCTCGATCAGGAGAGGGGACAAAATTTAGGCACCCCATCGGCATTGAAGCTTAGCTCCAAGTTGACATCAACATACAATACATAAAGCACCTCTAACGGGCCTACACAATTGTCGAGCTCTTGATGCTTCAATATATCCAAAATAATTTATTTACAGACATCCCAGAGCTGACTATTAATTTTGACTGGACATGCCCCCAAATAAGTCATGTTCCTGAAATGAAGTAGACCGGACACTATCAAGATTATCCAAACACTAGGCAGTTTAAAACAAGCAAGGTGAGGCCAACACAGCTCTACAAAGCCATGCAAGGGATTTTCTTTTTCTTTTCCACTTTTATTGATTTTAAAAAGACAACACGGCATACAGTGTAGTAGGATTAAATCGGTTATGCAGAGCTTCCACCCTCCATGTCTCTCATACAGGCTAGTCCCCATCTTTCATCCTGGTGATGCCGTTTATCAAAAAGGGGGGGACAGAGGGCTTAATCAAGAGGTCCAGCGTACTTGCCCTATCAGAGTGAACGCAAAAAGAGGTACGCAGTTCCTCAGTATGCAGGTAGTGTCCCAGGCACCCAAAAGGAGGGAATTCCTCCTTTTGGAACTGAGGCCCTCACACACCCAGCAAGCTAGGTGTCATGCTTCATCATATGGGTCTGCTCCTCGTCGGGTCGGCGCTGCAATACCCGACGGGCACCCATAGAGGGCTCTTTGCCGGAGATCTTTTGTTCCTGCCGTAAGGGTGCCGTGGGTGTAAGGGACCTAGTGTGAGTGTAGATGTGCTGGAAGTGAATATAAAACAAGAGGGATTCCTATGAGAGCAAATTTTATTCTAAATGGATCCCTACTTGATTAAAAATAGTGAGGAGAGGCGACTAACAAGCTACCAGGGTTCAAGAGGCGCTCTACTCCTTGAGACCGTGAGAAATGACTATCTACAGTGAAATGGGGTGTGCAACATGCCCCATAGCTAAAAATAAAACTTGTAATAGTGTGAGGATATTGCCTACTACTATAAGGATAAACAGGGTATTACCTGTTAGCTATAGGGCATGTTGCACACCCCATTTCACTGTAGTAATTTCTCACGGTCCTGAAGAAACGCCACAGGCGTGAAACATGTCGACCATCAAGGAGTAGAGCGCCTCTTGAACCCTGGTAGCTTGTTAGTCGCCTCTCCTCACTATTTTTAATCAAGTAGGGATCCATTTAGAATAAAATTTGCTCTCATAGGAATCCCCTCTTGTTTTATATTCACTTCCAGCACATCTACACTCACGCTAGGTCCCTTACACCCATGGCACCCTTACGGCAGGAACAAAGATCTCCGGCAAAGAGCCCTCTATGGGTGCCCGTCGGGTATTGCAGCGCCGACCCGACGAGGAGCAGACCCCATATGATGAAGCATGACACCTAGCTTGCTGGGTGTGTGAGGGCCTCTGTTCCAAAAGGAGGAATTCCCCTCCTTTTTTGGGTGCCTGGGACACTACCTGCATACTGAGGAACTGCATACCTCTTTTTTGCGTTCATCCTGGTGATGCCACCATCTCTTACCCCATACGAGGGAAATTATACTTTCAGATCGCCTGTTTGTCGGCTTCTGCAAAGCATCAATCCATGAAGAAGCTCTCCATGTCCCCCATACTTTATCAAATTTCTTAGTGCATCACCTGCCTTGAAACACTACTCTTTCTGGTTCCATACACATCCATTCCCTCTTTCCATCTTGTGACCGAGGGATCTGTGCCCCTCCCCACAGTTTGGGTCACACCTTTCTTGGCCACCATAAACCCCAACATGCACAATAGCATGGGTATTCACGACATATCCAAGTCCTTAGGGATCCCTAGTATTACCAGTTGGGGTGTTACCGGTATCTTTAGGCTCAGCACCTCCTCCAGCTCTCGGATAACTCCCCTTCAGTAGTTATCAAGTTTGGGGCATCCCCTTATTGTATGTATGAAAGTTTCCTCCTCAGCGACACATCTTAGACAATTGGAGATACTAGCCCATCCCATCTTACAGTGTTTACTTCTGTTAGAATCGATCCTGTGCAATATTTTAAGTTGCACTAATCCTAGCATTGCCCTGATGGTCACTTCCCTAGGATGCAATCTAGGTCTCCCATCTCGCTGATATCTTTCTCCCATTTGGCTCTCAGATTTAGGAGACCATCCGGGGCATGATTTGTAAGTGTGAGATAGTTGTGACATTGGTCTCTGGTCCATCTCCCTCCTGTAGCACCCAAGCCTCTATGGGCGCATGCTCTGGGTTGTCTGACCCAATAATCTGCTCCTTGAGGTGGGCAAGCTGCACTTGTATATTTTAGTATCGGGGGTGGCTAATGTTAGCTTCTCATTGTAGGAAGCTGGCTCTGTATATACTACACCAAACTGAGGTATAGTGTGCACAGAATCCAGTGGAACCCCAAAGGTAGGCAGAGGCCAAGTTAGATAGAACCTTACTCTCTATTTGTGGTAGTGTGGTCGAGCAGTAAGGCAGTATCAGAGGACAGTGTTAAGCATTTGTTGTACACACTCAGTCAGCAAATGACTTCACACACTCAAAGACTGAACTTCAGACCAATTGTTTTTGTATAAAAATATTCTTTTAGTTATTTTATTTCTAGAACCAAGCAAGCCTGGCACAGGTAAGCAATAAATACTTTACAGTACTAAATGCTGATTGTAAAACAGTTCAATTGCAATTGTAAATTTACTATGGTTTGACTTACAGTATTGTTTCAGAGAAATGCAATCACTTGTAAATACAGTACATAGACTTGAATGGGATTTTCAGTAAAATAGCAGGTAAGTTACTTTTGGATTACTTTTCTTACTCAGTGCTGTATGCCTAGATGCAGCACTGGGACATTTCCTGTAAACAGGTGAGTAAAGGCGTTTTTGTTAAATCGTACAATTATAAAGAATTTCTTTATGTTTTAAAACTCCACACTTAGAAACTTTTTCAGGAAAAAGTGTCAATTTTATACTATGGAGGAAAATATGGTTATCGGTTTTTAGGTAAGTATTCGGTAGTGGGAGTTGAGGTTCTGGGGGTAGACTCAGGGGTCCCCCAGTGTCAGTGATGCACTCTTGTTACACCCTCAGCGGCACTAGGGCGGCTGGGTGCAGAGTGTTGAGGCCCAATGTTATCCAATGGGGGATAGGGGGCCTCCGGTTGGTGGCTGCTGGCAAGTAGGCCACTGGGTTGTGGGAGCAAAGCTCCTGGACTTTAGCTCAGGGCAAATGGGGAAACAAATTAGCATCAAAGGTGCACCCTCAGCGGCACTAGGGCGGCCGGGTGCAGGGTGCTGATTCGACGTCTGATGCCCTGTTGTTTCCAATGGAGAGCCTCCGGTTTGCAAAATCACTGCAGGCAGGCAGGGAGAAGGACTTCTGGGTGCGACCACCACTTCGAGAGGTAAGTTGGGAAGTTAGGGGTTGGTTAGGCACCGTTGGTTTGGACACAAGGCCGTGGGGAGTCGGGTGTAGGGGTGCCTTTCGGGGTCGGATCTTCATACCAGCTCCTGGTCGCGGTTAGGGGGGCCTTCTGGATTTAGACTGCAGGCGTCGGTTGGAGGCAGGTCAGGGGTCGCCGGATCTCGGTTCAGGATCGCCAGGGTGACCACCTCGTGGTGTTTGCCCACTTGAGCTCGGGCCGTGGACGGCGGGTGCAGAGTGGGGCGGATTCGCGGTCTCCGGCTGCTGACAGAGGTTGCAGTTGAACAAATCGGGTGTTCACGGGAGAAGCAGTCTTTGGAAGTGAAGGCAGGCAGGTCCTCCAGGGTTTTTGAGGTTGCTAGCTGCAGGACACACCGGGATTTCGCAGGTTCGAGGGGGAGACAGGCCGGTGGGGCAGGGCCAAGTCAGTGGGCGTCTTCCTCTTGTTAGCTGCTGCACGGCTGTTCGGTCGTTCTTCTTGTTTCTTGTCTGGATCTGAGGAAGCAAGGTTCAGGGGTGCCCCTAAATACTAGATTTAGGGGCGTTACAGGTAGGTAAAGGCAGGGACCAATGGGTCCCTTCCCTGGGGTGGGTACACCCCATATTATGCCACCCTCCAGTGGGAGGGGGCATGTGCCTGTCCCTGGTTGGCTGAGTCCCCCCATCTTCAAGATGGCGTGGACTGAGTTGTGCTTCACCTCGCCTCCCCCACCTGAGGGGTGGAGTTGGCACAGAGGTGGGCACACCTCTCTTCCTCACTTGTTTTTCCCGCCGGTTCTCCCGCCCAAAGTGGGGGTCAGAACCAGTGGGGACCAGTTGCTGAAAGCAGCAAGTGGCCTGGGGAAGCTCACAAAGGCGGCAAGCCTTTGAAGCTTCCCCTATGTGAACCCTGCTCATCCTGGGGGAGGAGGCTTGGCAACTCGTCGCAGGATGTGCATTGTTTCAGGCCCCAGAGAGCAGCAGGCTCTCGACCCAGGGGTCCAGAAACATGTCTGTTGGTGGCAGCTGAAAGCAGCCACTCAGCCTGGACACTAGAGGTGGGTTAGTTTTCAGGGGGCATCTCTAAGATGCCCTCTGTGTGCATTTTTCATTAAATCCCACACTGGCATCAGTGCGGGTTTAATGTGCTGAGAAGTTTGATACCAAACTTCTCAGTTTTCAGTGCAGCCATTATGGTACTGTGGAGTTTGTAATGACAAACTCCCAGCACCATATACTCTTAATGGCAGCACTGCACTTACAATGTCTAAGAATGGACTTAGACAATGTAGGGGTACAGGGCTCATGCACCTGTACCCTCACCACTGGTATAGTGCACCCAGCTAGAGGGGTGACTGACCTATGCCAGGGCAGTGGGTTGTAGGCATGGCCCACAGAGGTGTGTGCCATGTCGACTCTTCACTTTGTTCTGCACCAAAACACGCAGCCTGCAAAGGCAGTGTGTGAGTGTAATGGTACAGGACCTCCAAGGGTGGCACAATAAGTGCTGCAGCCCTTAGAGGCCTTCTCTGGTCACAGTGCTCTGGGTACCTGTGGTACCATTTACCAGGGACTGACCTGTGGCCAGAGAGGCCAATTGGGTTTAGGCTTCAATGCAGTTTTAGGGAGAGAACATAGGCCCTAGGTACTTGATTAGCAGGAGCCCTATACCAGTGGTGAGGGTACAGGTGCATGAGCCCTGTACCCCTACAGCGTCTAAGTCCATTCTTAGACATTCTAAGTGCAGTGCTGCCATTAAGAGTATATGGTGCTGGGATTTTGTCATTACGAACTCCACAGCACCATAATGGCTACACTGAAGACTGGGAAGTTTGGTATCAAACTTCTCAGGACATTAAACCCACACTGATGCCAGTGTGGGATTTAATGAAAAATGCACACAGAGGGCATCTTAGAGATGCCCCCTGAAAACTAACCCACCACTAGTGTCTAGGCTGAGTGGCTGCTTTCAGCTGCCACCACCAGACATGTTTCTGGACCCCTGGGTCGAGAGCCTGCTGCTCCCGGGGCCTGAAAATGCACATCCTGGGACGAGGTGCCAAGCCTCCTCCCCCAGGATGGGCAGGGTTCACGAAGGCTAAGCTTCAAAGGCTTGCCGCCTTTGTGAGCTTCCCCAGGCCACTTACTGCTCTCAGCAACTGGTCCCCACTGGTTCTGAACCCCACTTTGGGCGGGAGAACCGGCAGGAAAAACAAGTGAGGAAGAGAGGTGTGCCCACCTCTGCCAACTCCACCCCTCAGGTGGGAGAGGCGAGGTGAAGCACAACTCTCAGTCCATGCCATCTTGAAGATGGGGGGACTCAGCCAACCAGGGACAGGCTCATGCCCCCCTCCTACTGGAGGGTGGCATAATAGGGGGTGTACCCACCCCAGGGAAGGGATCCATTGGTCCCTACCTTTTACCCATCTGTAACAGATTTAGGGGCACCCCTGAACCTTGCTTCCTCAGACAAGAAGAAACTACAACAAGAAGAAGGACCGAACAGTCGTGCAGCAGCTAACAAGAGGAAGACGCCCACTGACTTAACCCCAGCCCTACCGGCCTGTCTTCCCCTCGAACCTGCTCCTGCAAAATCCCGGTGTGTCCTGCAGCCAGCAACCTCGAAAACCCCGGAGGACCTGCCTGCCTTCAACTACAAAGACTTCATCTCCTGTGAACACTGAATTTGTTCATCTGCAACCTCTGGCTCCGGCCGGACACCGCGGATCCGACCCACTCTGCACCCGCCGACCACGGCCAGAGCGGGCAAAGACCACGAGGAGGTCACCCCGGCGATCCTGACCCGAGATCCGGCGACCCCTGACCAGCCTCAAGCCTCCAGCCGACGCCTGCAGTCTAAATCCAGAAGGTCCCTCCAAAAGCGACCAGGAGCTGGTAAGAAGATCTGACCCCAAAAGGCACTCATGCACCCGACGCCCCACGGCCTTGTGTGCCCAAACCGACGGTGCCTAATCAACCTTTAACTTCCCAACTTACCTCTCGAAGTGGTGGTCGCACCCAGAAGACCTTCGTTCCCGAGCCTGCAGTGCCTATGCAAACCGGAGGTTCGCCATTGAAACCAACAGGGCGCCCGACGTCGAAACAGCACCCTGCACCCGGCCGCCCTAGTGCCGCTGAGGGTGCACCTTTGGTGCTACTTTGTTTCCCCATTAGCCCTGAGCTAAAGTCCAGGAGCTTTGCTCCCACAACCCAGTGGCCTGCTTGCCAGCAGCCAACAACCGGAGGCCCCCTATCCCCCCATTGGATAACATTGGGCCTCAGCACTCTGCACCCGGCCGCCCTAGTGCCGCTGAGGGTGTAACGAGAGTGCATCCTTGACCCTGGGGGACCCCTTGTTCTAACCCCAGTAGCTCAACTCCAAAGACCGATTACTTACCTGGTAAACGTTAACTTCATTTCTCTCCATAGGAACCTATTGACTGTTTTTCTCTGAAAAATGTTCTAAGTGTGGAGTTGAATTGTATGGAAACCTGAAAAATAACAATTGTGCAAAACTGACTTTACTTACCTTTTCTCTAGGGAATGTCCCAGTGTGATATCTAGGCATATCACACTGAGTAGAAAAAGTAATTAAAAAGTAATCTCAAAAGTAACGTAAAAGTAACTTATCTGTAATTCCTATTGCAAAATCGATACTAAGTATATGTACAGCATTTCACAGTATTGTATTACCAGTAATTCAAACTGTAACCATTTCAAAGTACATTTACAACTGCATTCCAAACTGTATATTTACTGCAAAGTATTTATCAACTTACCTGTGCCAGGCTTGCTTGGTTCTAGGAAATAAAATAACTAAAAGAATATTTTTATACAAAACCAATTGGTCTGAAGTTCAGTCTTTGAGTGTGTGAAATCATTTGCTGATTGAGTGGGTACAACACATGCTTAACACTGTCCTCCGATACTGCCTTACTGCTCGACCTCACTACCACAAATAGAGAGTGAGGTGCTATCTAACTTTACCTCTGCCTACCTTTGGGGTTCCACTGGACTGTGCACACTATACCTCACTTTGGTATAGTATATACAGAGCCAGCTTCCTACATTGGTGGCAGCTGTGGGATCTTATGACCTCATGAAGAGAACTCGGATTGAGGGATTTGGACTCACAACTAAAGAATACAGAAATAATTCAGGGGGGCTCACAAAACCCCAAACCAATCCTGGATTGACTTTGTAGACTACTCAGTGTAGGAAACTGGCTCTATATATACTACACCAAAATGAGGTATAGAGTGTATAGAGTCCAGGTGACCCCAGAGGTAGGCAGAGGTTAAAGTTAGATATAACCTTACTCTCTATTTGTGGTAGAGTGGTCGAGCAGTAAGGCAGTATCAGAGGACAGTGTTAAGCATTTGATGTACACACTCAGTCAGCAAATGAATTCACACACAAGAACTGAACTCTAGACCAATTGTTTTTGTATAAAAAATATACGGTTTTATTTTTAGAACCAAGCAAGCCTGGCACAGGTAAGCATTAAATACTTTACAGTAATAAGTTGCTGATTGTAGAACAGTTTGAAAATGCAATAGGAACAGTACATTGAAATGAATAGGCTTTTTCAGTAAATTACAGGTAAGTTACTTTTCACTTTACTTACTCGGTGCTGGATACCTAGATTCAGCACTGGGATATTTCCTGCAAACAGGTAAGTAAATACGTTTTGGTTATTCGTGCGATTTTTAAAGAATATTTTTAGATTTCAAAACTCCACACTTTGAAACTTTTTGGAAGAAAAAGTGTCAATGTTATCCTATGGAGGAAAAACAGGTTATCGGTTCACAGGTAAGTTATCGACTGTGGGAGTTAAGGTTCTGGGGTTAGACTCGGGGGTCCCCCAGGGTCAGTGATGCACTCTTGTTACACCCTCAGCGGCACTAGGGCAGCCGGGTGCAGAGTGTTGAGGCCCAATGTTATCCTATGGAGGATAGGGGGTCTCCGGTTGGTGGCTGCTGGCAAGCAGGCCACTGGGTTGTGGGAGCAAAGCTCCTAGACTTTAGCTCAGGGAAAATGGGGAAACAGCTTAGCACAAAAGGTGCACCCTCAGCGGCACTAGGGCGGCCGGTGCAGGGTGCTGTTTCGACGTCGGAAGCCCCGTTTCCAACGGAGAACCTACGGTCAGCAAAAACACTGCAGGCAGGGAGACGAAGGACTTCTGGGTGCGACCACCACTTCGAGAGATAAGTTGGGAAGTTAGGGGTTGGTGAGGCACCGTTGGTTTGGGCACACAAGGCTGTGGGGCGTCGGGTGCAGGGGTGGCTTTTGGGGTCGGATCGGCTTACCAGCTCCAGGTCGCGGTTAAGGGGGCCTTCTGGATTTCGACTGCAGGCGTCGGCTGGAGGCTTGAGCCTTTGCTGTGCACCATGCCACAAATTTGTACCATCTACAGGTGTATACCGTTTCATTGGAGGGACGCCTGGTTGCCAAGATGACATCTCAGACTTCGGGATGAAGGTTGAAAGCTGTCAACTGTCACCGCTCAATCACAACGCAAGGAGGTGGAGACTGGACAGGTTTGGGTGGGGTACCATCCCCTGCGGCAGAAGATCCTCTCGAAGAGGCAGTCTGATCGGAGGATCGATGGCCATGCTCAAGAGCTCGGGGTACCAGACTATTCTTGCCCAGTCGGGGCCACAAGAATTACTTGGGCCCGGTTGCGCTTGATCTTCTTCAGCACTCTGTGTAGATGTGGTACAGGCGGAAAAGCGTTCAGGAGGCCACAATTCCACTCGCGACGAAATGCGTCGCCGAGCGAGTGCCGCCTTGGAAACTCCAACGCGCAGAACTGCTGACATTGCGCGCTCTCTTCGGTGGCGAATAGATCTAACCAAGGCTCTCCCCACTGCTGAAAGAGGCCTTGCACCACCTCCGAGTGAAGACGCCATTCATGATCCATCATGCACCGGGGGCTGAGTTCGTCCGCCCTGGTGTTCAGGGAACCTGCCAGGTGTTGAACCACCAGGTATATGCCCTGATGTTCCAGCCATGTCCAGAGGCGGAGAGCCTCTTGGCAGAGGGTCCATGACCCCACCCCGCCCTGTTTGTTGCAGTACCACATGGCAGTGGTGTTGTCCGTGAACACCTGCACTAGTCTTTCTTTGACAGAGGGAAGGAATGCCTTCAGTGCAAGATGAATTGCCCGGAGCTCCAGAAGGTTGATGTGGAGCCCATGGGGGAGGCCTCTGATCTCCGCCTCCCCCATGGGGCCGCCCCATCCCAGAAATGACACATCCGTCACTACTGTGAACTCTGGTTGGGGAAGGGAGAGGAATCTGCTGCTGACCCAATCCGGGTTCGTGAGCCACCACTGCAACTGACTTGCAGTCCCCTCTGAGATCTGGACGACATCAGAAAGATTCCACTGATGCTGCGCCCACTGGAACTTCGGGTCCCACTGCAGAGCCTGCATACGCCATCTGGCATGATCCACTAGCAGGATGCAGGACGCCATGAGGCCCAGCAGCCTCAGGGTCATTCTCACCGAAATCAGGGATAGAGGCTGAAACATCGGTATGATAGCCCGAGTATCCCGGACTCGCTGCTCGGGAGGATAGACCAGAAACTGCGCTGTGTCCAGAACCGCTCCAATGTAAAGGAGCTTCTGAGAGGGAATCAGGTGCGACCTCGGCACGTTGATTGTGAACCCCAGCGAATGCAAGAGGTCTTCAATAGTCTGGAGGTGGGAGACGATAGCCTGGGGCAAGCCCACCTTCAACAGCCAGTCGTCGAGATGGGGGGAGGGGGGGGGAAGACGAACCCCTGATCTGCACAGATGAGCTGCGACCACCGCCATCACTTTCGTGAACACCCGAAGGGCGCTGGTAAGGCCAAAGGTGAGCACGGTAAGCTGAAAATGCTTGCGGCCTACCGTGAACCATAGGTAACGCCGGTGGGCAGGCAAGACAGGGATGTGAAAATAAGCGTCCTGCAAGTCCAACGCTACCACCCAGTCTCCAGGGTCGAGGGCAGACAAGACCTGAGCCAAGGTTAACATTTTGAACTTCTCCTTCCAGAGGAAGAGGTTGACGTCCCCGAGGTCTGAGATAGGACGCAGGCCTCTGTCCTTCTTGGGTACCAGGAAGTAGTGAGTGTACAACCACAACCTACTTCTGGCACAGGGACTCGTTCGAGAGCTCCCTTGGCCAAGAGAGCAGTAACTTCCAGGCGAAGAAGGGCAAAGTGATCCTCTGACATGCGATGGAGCGTTGGTGGCACAGAGGGATGGGTAGTCTCGAAGGGGAGGGCGTAGCCCCTTCGGACTATCTGCAAAACCCACTTGTCCAACATGATGTTGTGCCAGTAAGGGAGGTGATGGCAGATCCTGCCGCCCACTGGCAACTGATGGCCCTGAAAAGTCAGACTAGGAGGGTTTGGAGGCTGCAGCAAGGGGGGGCATTGGTGGACTGGCCCGCCCGCTGACCCCCAGACCCGCGACGCTAGGTCCCACGTGCCCGGTCAAGCATGGGCTGGGTAGCTTGCGCAGCCCTGTGGCTCTGGGCGGAACGTGGAGGGGCACCCCTTCCGTAGCCACGAAAGGCAGACTGCACAGGGAGAGAAGTTGCTGCGTGGCCCAAGGATCTGGCCGTGGCAATAGAATTCTTGAAGCGCTCGAGCGCGTTGTCCGCCTTGTCACCAAACGGGCGACGGCCATCAAAAGGCATGTCCAAAAGTGTGCATTGGACATCCCCAGAGAAGCCAGACATTGTCAGCCAGGCGTAGCGCCTCAGGGCTACTGACATGGAAACTGTTCTACCCAGCGAGTCGGCAGTATCCAGTCCACACCGGATGGTGAACTTAGCTGCATCTCGACCCTCAGCAACGCACGGGGGAGCACGGCTCAGGCCTCTTCCGAGCACTGTGGCAGCACTTGCGCGGCCGTATCCCAAAACATTCTCAAGATGGTCCAGCTTCTTGGATTCCCTGTCTGGGGGAGCAGTAGGGAATGCACCTTTTGAGGATGAGGCTTCGACCACCAAGCTCTCAGGAGTAGGGTGTTGGGAGAGGAAAAGTGGGTCGCTGGGGTGGGGAGGTGGCGTCGGGCAATCATGCTGTCCATAGGAGCCCCTGTGCTGGGCTTGGACCAAGTGCCCAGAAGGAGGTCAGTGAGAGCCTCATTAAAAGGCAGCATAGGCTCCGAAGAACTGCTGCCGGCTGAAGCACCTCATTCAGGACCTTAGTCCCCACAGCCACCGTAGGAAGCTCAAGGCCCAAGGCCCCAGCCGCCCTACGCAACACCACAGCGTAGGAAGCTCCCTCCGTAGCCACGGTAGGGGGGGAGAAAGCATAACAAGGTATGGGGAGGTATCCAGACCACTGGCATCACCCAACTCCTCTCGCCAGTCCGGCTCCTCAAGTTGGTCTGCTAGAGGGTCAACAGACACCTCCCAGTCCTCTTCACCCTCCTATGGCTGCCACTCAGGGCGATAGGGAACGCCAGGGATGATCAGAGGTACAAAAGTACCCTCCAGCGTCGGTCGACATCGGTCCGGCGCCGGGTCCAAGTCGGGGGTGAGGCTGGGGTTGATGCCAGTTGGGGGCGTAATCACTGGAATTGGCACTGGGGAAGGTACCGTGAGGTCGACTGGTGCCAATCTGGATCCAGGCCTGGATCCTCGGGGGCCCTCTGGTGCCGGAGCCAAAGCTGCTGGCCTCGAAGGCCCAGGGCCCCCAGCTAAGTCCACAGGGCCCGAAGGCGCGCCGGCGGAGTCTGGCTGCCCAAAGATGCTGTAAAGCGCTTCGCAGAAAGCTTGAAGCTGGGCATGGGATGCTCCGGAAAAAGGAGGGAAGCGCGGAGTCGTCCCAGAAGCGGTATCCGAGGGCGGAGCCGGAGAGCGACGACACTCCGGGTCCCGCATCGCGTCGGCCGACAGACAGGGAGAAGGCGAAGAGCGATTGTGCTTCTTCACCTTCTTTTAGTGCTTCGACTTACCGGAGGAGTGCGAAGACTTTGAAGAGGAATGTCGATGACTCCGCGACCGGTCCCGCGGCCTTCCTTTTGACGGGGACCTCGAACAGCGCGGAGCGGGCTGCTGGGCCTTTAAAAGCTTTCGGGACCGATCCCGCAAAGACTTCGGGTTCATGGCCCAGCAGTCGGAGCAAGACTTCGGATCATGGTCGTGCTCCAGGCACCAAAGAACACGAGGTGCGGATCGGTGACCGACAAACTTGTGACCGACGATGGGACATCCCTCGTGCACCAGGAGTCTTGGACTCAAAAAAAGATGTTGACAGTAGTCGAAAAAGGGTTAGTCATAAAGTGACTAAGGGGCACGCTCTCTCCGGATCTGCGCTGGCTGGCGCAGGAAAAGAAAGAACTGACGTCAGCGTGCAGGGGCGGTGTCTAAGACACCGCAACATCATCCTGGCGACCACGACGCCGAACGCTGAGTCGACCAATGCCACCTACCGACGGCGCAGGGGTACTGCTAAGAAAAAAAATTCTCCAGATCCAGTCTGACGCCTGGGGGTAAGTCTAAGGTAAGGAATCTATAACTACGGTCTCTTTCCGATTATGGAACTTACAATCTACAAGGATAGGTTAAGAAAGAGCCTGTGACGATCTAGACCAAGCATGTTGAGTAGGGGATAGCTCTGTTTTGGCAGGTAATAAACCGCCCCGGGTCTGGTCAGTGATAATGGTCCTGCCTTATGCCATCATATATTGAAGGACCAGTGGGTGGGGAATTTTGAAGGTATTTACAATGGCGAGTTGGCAGGAGAAAACACCGTTTTGGGAGTGTCCTTCAGGGGAAGACCAAGCCTCATTTTCACACTTTAGGTGAGCAAGGGTATTTAGGCACTATGGTGTAACAAGGATCCGGGGCCCGATGGGATCCCCCTGATACGTTACTGGACGATATCGACCTCTGGGGCCAAGTTCTGACAATAGTTTTAAATACGGCCGTGAAAGAGGGTACCCTGCCAACATAGTCCACTGCTATAATTTTACCCATTTGTAAGAAGGGGGACAAAGATAACCCCCAATATTACCGGCCTAACTCCCTGATTGATGCAGTGGTAAAGGTTATGGGCAGGGTGGTGCTCGACAGGCTGAAGGGGTGGGCAGAAGAGCACAACAATCTCGGATGTTCAATACGGTTTCAGGCAGGGCAGATCAACAACGGATCAATGACTTAATCTGATAATCAACAAATACACCACTGCCAGGCTCGCATCAGTCCACCTTGCCCTAAATGGATTTAACGTCTGAGGGCAACTGTGGTGCTTGCTTCTTGCTTTGGGGGTGGACCCTAATATTGTTGACTTGTTGAGTGATGACACAACCGCATCAGTTCAATACTTTCAGGAAGCGATTTGTTCTCAGCCCTTTGGCACTAGCAGAGGGGTGCGCCAGGGGTATATTCCTGCCCCCTTCATTTCATGCTGTATTTTAATGGGCTGAAGCAAGCCCAACGGTCTATGGGGGTCTGAATGACCAAAGGCTGGGTTGAGATATTTGCCGGTTTTACTGTACGCCAATGACGCGGACATCATGGCGATGACCGCAGTGTGCCTACAGTTGTTACTGGACACGTTTGTTGAGTTTATGATTAGCTTGGATCTCGCAGTTAATCTCATCAAATCTTACCCAATGGTCTTGGGCTCGAGAAGCACTAGATTGAAAACATTTAATGTGGGCTACCACACAACGGCCAACGTCCTTGTTTTTTTGTACCTTGGGGTTCTGTTTGATAGTAACAGAAATTGGAAGCCTTTGGTCGAAAACATGAAAATGGAGCTCAGTAAGACCAACACAGCTGTTTCTAGATTTGCTCTGAGATTGGGGTCCCACCCACCCAGAACCTAAATTCAGGTATCTCAGGCCAAGTGTGCCTCTAAGGTCTATATGACAGCGATCTGTGGGGATAGAAGTGTTGACAGCATCCAGTCCGCAGAAAGGATTATGTTACTTACCCAGTAAGCATCTGTTCTTGGCATATAGAGCTGTAGATTCACATGCTTTGCATACTCCTGCCATCTGGTGTTGGGTCCGGATGTTTTCAAGTTATTTTTCTTCAAAGACGTTTTTCCAGTCACAAGGCAAGGTGACTTCTCCTTTCGGTGATAGCGCGCATGGGCATCAACTCCATTGTTAGATTGTTTTCCCGCAAGAGGGTGAGAATGGAGTAAGTAAGTGTAGTAAAGAGATGTCCATGCGTAAATAATGTAATTAATGAGAACTGCAACACCTACAGGTGTCCAGGGAGGTGGGAGGGTGCACGTGAATCTACAGCTCTACATGCAAAGAACAGATGCTTACAGGGTAAGTAACATAATCTGTTCAAGGCATGTGTGCTGTAGATACACATGCTTTGCATAGACTATATAGCAGTATTCTCCCAAAGCGGTGGCTAACCAGTAATGTTCCAGTTGTCTGAAAAGAGTCTTTAGCACTGCTTGCCCTACATTTGCCTGTTGACGTGCTAATACATCCACACAATAGTGTTTGGTAAATGTGTGGTGTAGACCATGTTGCACCTTTACAGTGTCAGCTATAGGAATGTTACCTAAAAAGGCCATAGATGCCCCTATTTTGCGAGTGGAATGCGCTCTAGGAGGTACAACGTTTTTAGCTTTTGTGTAGCAAGCTTGAATGCACTGAAGCTGCTAACTGTTAAAATCGGATACTCTTGCACGCATTTTTAAATTGCGGCGTTGGTTTTACTGTTCCACTTGTTTTTCACTTGTTTTAAATCGTGTAAATTGTGATTGTAATCGCTACTTCTAGACATACCTGTGCAGACTTGCTTGCCTCCCCCGAGCCGTTCTCCCCGGTCCACCGCGGGCTTTCCCGTTTGAGTGGAGGGAGGTACTTCCGGCAGGGTGGAGGTTGGCGCTCTAGCCTTTCTATTCCACCATAAAAACGGATGGAATACGGAGCGCGCAGCGGACGCGCGCCAAAGGCAAGCCCGTCTGCGCCCGTCCGTCGCCAGGAGCCAGGGACCCGGTCTGTTTATATCCAGACCCAGGTACTCGCCCAAAACTCAGATATTCTAGGACTGATCTCCTGCTCATTCAGAGAAAACTGCCTTTACCCATGCCACTCATGCTATAGTGACGGGGCGCAACACCTAAACTACCTGGAAGGTTTCTTTTCCTGCTTATACTGCAGGTATCAGATCATAAATTCAGTCTCAGCAGCACCTAGACCATTTGACCCCAAAGTGTTGAGTAAACTTGGCACAGAGACAAAAAAATTAAACGCCAAGAAAACAGCAGATTTGGATTTGAACTCAGAGCGTAAACTTACCTCTCCCAGGAAAAGCAGGAAAGGCTTCCTGGGAAATGTGAGATCACTCCCCAAACATGCAACTGAGATCTGGGACCTACTTAGCTCAGAAACACCTGATGTAGGTTTTGTAACGGAGACATGGCTAAAACCTATCAGTACCACCGCAATCACCATCGCTATACCAGAGGGGTACAGGATTCAAAGACTCGACAGGCAGATCAAAATGGGAGGAGGGATAGCCATCATTCATAGTGATAGAGTGAAAATCACAATTTTAGAACAACGTAGCAACGAGAAGATCGAAATCCTGATTTTTAAGATGGATCTTTCGCCACAAAATAGCTGGAAAGGGGCATTGGTATACCGCCCACCAGGCCCCATTGCCGAATTTTCTCTTCAACTCATGGAGCTGATAGCCCCTTATGTGATCTCTTCTAGCAACTTTATGTTGCTGGGAGACTTCAATATTCACAGTGAATGCCTTGACTAGGCAGAAACGTCATCTTTTTTGGCTGACCTAGCCACACTGAACCTTACAAAAATCAATGATGGTCCAACTCACACAGCAGGTCACACCCTAGACATTATCTTCTCTAATTCACCTCTCCTCATATGTGAAGCCCCAAAGCCTTTAAGCTGGTCGGACCACGCACTCATTGACTTTCAAGTGCAGGGGCCCAGAGAACTCGAGTCGCTTGCCCCACACAATCAATCTTCGTATAGACAATGGCATAAAATTAATCCAGAAACTTTCTCAATGGCTTTCACACCATCTGGGGGCATTGCATTTAGTAATATTGAAGAGAGTCTAGCCCACTTCAATAATACAGCCTTAGCCGCTATCGAACTGATCGCCCCACTGAAAACACGATCAAATAAATCCAGACAAACCCAGACAGTCTGGTTTACTCCTGAACTTCATAAGGAAAAAAGCCACTGTAAAAACTTAGAAAGAAGATGGCGCCGAACTCATCATAAAGATGATAACGAGAAATACAGATCAGCCCTCACTCTATCACAAAAACATTAAGCAGACTCGAAAAACTCATATAGCTCAACAACTTAGCCAAGCAGAGAATACCCCCAAAGCCCTATATCAGATTCTGAAAGCTTTCACTAGCCCCAAAGCCTGTGAATTGGAAGAAAACTTCTCAGTCTCTCTGCGATCAAATAAGAGACTTCTTTATACAGAAAATTGACATCTATAATAAGATTACCGCGACAAGCTGTCCTCTGCCGGCAGAAACCATAACGGTATCCCCACCTAGCACAAGGGCAAAATCATTGCTGAACTTCCCCCTTTTATCTCAAGAAGAGACAGAAACATTAATGTGTAAGGTAAAATCTGGCTCGCCTCTCGATGTCTTGCCTGCAAGAATTTCAGCCTCTCTTGTCAAATTGCTATCAGATCCCATCTGCTCTCTATTGAATCTATCACTGAAGGAAGGCCACCTACCTTTAACATGGAAGGCGGCTCAGAACATCCCAATACAAAAAAACAGCAAAGCTTCCAAGGAAGATCTCTCAAATCTCCGCCCTATCTCCCTCCTACCTTGTCTGAGCAAAGTTCTGGAAAAACATGTAAATAAACATCTATCTGACCATATCGAATCTGCCGGCTACCTGGATCCATCTCAATCGGGCTTCCGGCCAAAACATAGCACAGAAACTGCCCTGGTGGCCGTTACTGATATCAGGCTCGCACTAGATAATGGCCAACCTACCTTCCTGGTGCTATTAGATCTCTCCGCCACATTCGATAAGGTCGACCACCAGACTCTGCTCAGGAGATTGAGGGAAGCCGGGATTGGGGGGAGTGGCACTGCAGTGGATGACTAGTTTCCTCTCTAATCGCACCCAGACTCAACTTGGGAACATACCGGTCCAATACGAAAATACTGACCAAGGGAGTGCTTCAAGGCTCATGTTTAAGCCCAACCATGTTCAACATCTACATTGCCCCCTTGGCCTCACTACTGAGGAAATACGGGTTTATCCCGATATCCTATGCAGATGACACCCAACTTACCTACTCCTTCAATAAGACCTCTCAGACAGCCCAAGCTTCCTTCTCTTCCGGCATGCTGGCCATCTCACAGTGGATGAGAAACTTCTTACAGCGGAATGCCGGAAAGACTGAAATCATGCTCTTTGGAGAGGCCCCACTATTGTGGACACCAGACTGGTGGCCTAAAGAGCTAGGAACAGCTCCAGCACCAAAAACAGCGGCAAAGAACTTAGGGGTGCGTCTTGAACAGACGCACTATGAAAGAGCATGTAACACACCGTTGGCTCATGCTTTCATGTGCTAGGCCTGCTGAGAAGAGCTTTTCCTTATCTCCCCGACTCCTTGCAAAAGACCCTCATCCAAACCCTGGTGTTGAGTAAATTAGATTACTGCAACGCCTTACTGATCGCGGCGAACGAGTCCTCTCTGAACCGCCTTCAGGTGGTACAAAACACTGCTGCACGCTTAGTCTTAAACGCCCCTCACAGATCAGCTTCACTCCCTCTTCTACAACAACTACACTGGCTACCCGTGCGTAAACGAGTGAAGTTTAAGATCTGCTGTCTGACGCACAAGGCAATGTGTGGAAATGGATCTACCTATCTGGCGGAGAGGCTCCATCAATATATCCCCCATAGGGACCTTTGATCTGGCTCGAAATCTTTGCTCAAAAATCCCTTGGTCAAAAAAGCACAGACAGGAGGAAAGGCCTTTTCATATCAGGCGCCCTCCTTATGGAACCAACTTCCTATAGCTTTAAGGCAATGCCCGGCCACTTGAAATTTAGGAAGGCTTTGAAAACTGCCCTCTTCTAGACCAGCCCACCGAGACAACTTTCTTTTGCAAGTCCACGAGCGCTGAGATACCCCTTAGGGGGTGATTCAAGCGCTATATAAGCTCACAAACTAAACTAAACTCAACAATCCATCTTGAAATGCCAGATTTAGAAATAGGATTGCCTTTGTGAGGTAGTGTAAATGAAAAACAATTGCTTTGTGTTACGAAAATCTTTTGTTCTTGCGATATAATACAAAAGAGCTCTTCTGACAAAGTGTGTGAAGAGCCCGTTCTGCTACTGAATCAGGTTGAGGAAAGAACACAGGTAACTCAACTGATTGGTTGATATGAAAAGCAGAAACCACTTGTGGATGGAATCTGGCATTGGTGCAAAGAACGACTAGCTTTATGGAGTTGAAATAAGGGTTTGTAGTATTCTGCCCTTGGAATTGTTATGTGATTTACAGCTCTTGCTCAGCCAGTGTTTATGCTGTGTGCTCAATAGAATGTTGGAGTCATGATGTGCCTCGGAATGTTGGGAGACTGGAGGTGAAGTGACAGTTGAGCATGGGCTGAGCAGCAGGCAGGCTGCTCCTGGTGGGGATCCCCTTCACAACTAATACCTGTTGTCTGGAACTACTCAACATGTTACCTGCTTGAATAAATCATCTTTTATTACATCCTACCTGCGTGGACCTTAGTTACTACATTTACTTGGCGACGAGCTGGCGAAAAACCTACGTGTTACATCTGCACTTCAGAGACCTGCCAAACAAAAGAGGACCTGAAGTCAACAGAACTACAGCCTACATGTGATGGCAACAAAAAGTACACAAGGAGGTATCCACTGGAAACGTATAGCTGCCAACATGAAACATCTGTGTTCTACACTCAACATGAAAGACAAGAAGCGAGAAACAAGCCTCACAAAGAAAAGAAGACAAAAAGACACATGAAAAGATGAAGCACTACGCCTCTCAGCCCCACCAGTGTCCTCTCCATCGGACAGCCCTAGCCCTGGCATGCTGTTCTCATCTACACTACATATTTTGGACATTGGATTTGCCACTACAGTCTGTAGTACGCTTTCTCCAACTTTGTCAGCGGTTTATTTCACCATTATCTCAAAAGAGAGATAAGAGGATGTGGTCGTGAAATGTTTGTCTCCATTCAACATTGAGCATTATGGGAGTTTCCAGTGTCTGACTAGGAACTGTGCGGCTGACACTGTTGGATTGCGCTCCCTGCATTGTGTGATCCTGTACACATTCTGCTGACTTTCGTGAGGCGATGTACTAGTCTTGGGTAGTGTTTGTTCACGTTGTATTGCTGAGGTGGGAACATCTACAATGACAAGATTTCAACTATCACCACATACATTGTGCTGGCCTAAACCTTCGCCCACAGTGTTCCGGTGCTTGGGAGACGCAAATCTGCTGTATACTTAGTGAAGTTTCCCTTATGTGGAAATTGACACTTTGGACACTTTTCTTGTCGTTTTATGAAGAGGATTGCTCACATGCCTGCGCACTGATTACTCTCTGCCTGGCCCTTCAGGTAAATTTGTGTCGTTGGGTTATTGGTCACTATTTCGTTGTTGCCACAAGCCGTCACAACGACACCTTAGTGCGTTTTGCTTACATGTTTGATCTCCTCAGAAGTTAACGCCTGGCCGGCTTTTCGGCCGTTGCTTCCGTTTTTCAGCCGTTTGACTCTGCGCGCGTTTTTTACCTCTTCAGCAGAGCCGCGCGGATCCTCTTCACAGTAGCCCTCTGTGACGTCACACCTGGACTGCTTAGAGGGACATCGTGTGGCGCACGAGCGAGCCGTGATCCATCCGGCGCAGCGCACCTTTCGTGCCGGCATATGTATTGCTACGGAGCTCTTTCCGTCTGCCCACTCCAGAATTTAAACCGTTCTGTCACCGCCTTGCGTGCGATGAAGGGGTGTTCTACGGAGCCGAGGATAGGCACCTGCTTGTCTCTGCCGCTTAACGTGCGGTGAAGAGGAGGTCCTGCACATCTTAGGATTGCGGCTGGCATTCACACTCTTAGCAGTTACCGTCCTTCCTTCACACTCAGCCTCCACAGTTCAATGGGTACTTTCCATTCAGCATACAGAAGTATATTCAAGGCTGGAGAGATCGTGGGAAAGGACAATTAAGGTCAAGACTTTATTGTACTACCAGCGGAATTCTGTTGTAATCCTGGCATGGAAAAATGGTATTTGTGTACATTCCTATTTTAAATTTTTTATTGCCCACCTTTTAAGACACTATACATACTTGTAATGGAATATTTGGTTACTGCATAGTTAATATACATCTTCAAGTGTTGTGCGAGTGGCGATTTCAGTCAGACGTTTAAAGGACACTCAATTCTACTTTGAGCATTTATCTCTTCATTGCATTTTGTGCGCTACTTCTTAGTGTTCTGGGACTTTACATAACTTTGTCTTCCTACTTGTACTCTAGCAAGTACATCCATTGTCAGGTTGCCTTATAGTGTACTTTTGTCCTGGAATCATAGCCACATAGTATGTTACCTATACTGTGCGTGATGTATTTTCAAGTGTTCTATACACTTTACGCACCCCCTTACATTAGGGATGGGAATGCGTCCTGGCCCCCATTCTCTACTTTTACACTGGCCTACATGGGTTACTTACGGTCTTCACCCTAACACAGGGCACCGTTGCATGGGTCTCAGTCCCATTTACACTAGCTTGCCTCCCTCACGACTTGGGGCAGGTCATGGGTTCCAGTCCCATTTTCAATTACAGTTTCACCCTCACACAGGGTGGCGTCTTATGGGTTATAGTCCCATTTCATCTTAGCTTTCACCCTTCTCCCAGGGTACTTGCTTATGGGTCATAGTCCCATAGCTACATTTCACAGTATGTGACCTCTACACGGGGGTTGTCCCTACACGGGCTATCACATTATGGGTCTTAGTCCCATTTGCTGTCTTTATCTTAAAATGTCATGCTTACGTAATTTTACATTGTTGAACATACTAAGTTATTCTCTTAATCATTTTATCATTATGAAAGTGGGGGAATTAGAATTTTACTCTTTTGCATTTTATTCTTTTTCTCTGTTTTCTCGCCTGTTCAGTTCTCCTCGTGATGTTACACATTCTTTGCATCCTTAGTATCTGGACTACTATTGGTTGTTGTCTTCCCTTGTCTCCAGTCTTTCCCTCATTGTAGTTTCCTCCTACTTCTTCCTTGTTTTGGGGGAAGACTCCTCCTTGTCCACTTCGTGTATCTTGGGGTAGTCTGGTGTGTTGGTCGTGTCGTGCCTGGTCCTTCCTTGCTTGCTTGCTTGGCTGCCTGGCCAGTGGGTATGTTTGGGGGTAGTCTTTGGTGCGTCTATGTCTTTCTGTTCACTTGTTGTTTACTTCGCATTATCTCTGCTTCCTTCTCCATTCTAACTCTTTGTTGGAGAGTATGCGTCATTTCTATTCATGTATATTCACTCTTCGCTTCTTTCACCTTTCTCTTCGCTCTCTCCTGTTCGGTCACTTCTTTGCTTCCTTATTGTATTCGTTGTTGGAGAGTTTGGGTCTTTCCCATTTGTGTATGCTTGCTCTTTGCTTCCTCCTCGTCTTCTTCCACCTGTCTCTTCGCTCTGCCTTTCTTGTTCTCTTTGCTCTGACATTTATTCTGTTCCACCGTTCTTCCTAGTTATTTCCTCCTTGGTTCTCTCGTGTTATAAATTATTCATATACAGGACTTGTGCTTCCCTTGTGTAAGGAAAGGGGATATGTAGTATTCTGCCCTTGGAATTGTTATGTGATTTACAGCTCTTGCTCAGCCAGTGTTTATGCTGTGTGCTCAATAGAATGTTGGAGTCATGATGTTGGGAGACTGGAGATGAAGTGACAGTTGAGCATGGGCTGAGCAGCAGGCAGGCTGCTCCTGGTGGGGCTCCCATTCACAACTTTAATACCTGTTGTCCGGAACTACTCAACATGTTACCTGCTTGAATAAATCATCTTTTATTACATCCTACCTGCGTGGACCTTCGTTACTACAGGGTTCTTCTAAAGTTAATGCCTGTAGCTCACCAACTCTTCTTAATGAAATTATTGCAATGAGGAACGAAACCTTCCATGAGAGAAATTGTAAAAGACACTTGTGAAGTGGTTCAAAGGGTGGACCCATCAGTCTTGCGAGTACAACATTAAGATTGCACACTGGTGCCGGGGGAATTCTTGGTGGTATAACACTCTTTAAGCCTTCCATAAAGGCTTTAATAACAGAAACTTTGAACAAAGACAAAAGCTGTCTGTTTTGCAAATACGCAGCTACTGCTGCTAGATGCAACCGTATTGATGTGCAAGCTAGCCCACATGGCTGTAGGTGCAGAAGGTAAGGAAATGTTTTAAACGGAAGCATCTAGAGGTACAATTTTGTTATTACAGTAGATAACAAATAGTTTCCATTTTGCTGCATAGCGGTCGGAAGCCTTACTGCTCACCCACACTACCACAAATAGAGAGTAAGGTGCTATCTACTTTTACCTCTGCCTACCTTTGGGGTTCCACTGGACTCTGCACACTACACTTCATTTTGGTATAGTATATACAGAGCCAGCTTCCTACACCCATTGTTGAAAGTATGGAAGGAGAACTTGGGGATGAAGTTTCCATTCGTGTATTTGCGGTCTCCTTCAGCTGAGGTCGGCAATTTGATTGTTCACTCCTGGGAGGTGTTCTGCCAGAAGGTGAATCTTGTGATAGATTGCCCATTTCCAAATTGTCTGGGACAGTTGGAGAGAGTGTGTCCCCCTCTGTTTTTGTACATAGTACATCGCCGTCATGTCGTCCGTGCGGACTAGGACAACTTTGGCTGTGAGATGACTGAAAAGCTTTCAGTGCTAGAAATACTGCTAGAAGCTCTAGATAGTTGATGTAGAGTCGTTTGTGTTGGTCGTGCCGGAGACCCTGAATTGTGTATTGGAGATGTGCTTCCCAGCCGGTGAGAGAGGAGTCTGCTGTTAGCACGACTTGTGGAACAGGGTCGATGACAGGCCGCCCTTTTGATAAATTTTGTGGGTTCCACCACTACAGAGAGGCTGTCTACCAACACTAGATCTGTTAACGGACCCTGTGACTGATTCCATTGACGTGCTAAGCATTCTTGTAGTGGACACATGTGTAGTCTTGCATGAGGCACTATTGCAATGCATGACGCCATCATTCCTAGCAGCCGCATAAAAGTCCTGGCTGGCAAGGTCTGGTTGGTTTGGAACTGCACCAATTGAGTTTGGATATTTGAAATTCTGGCTACATTGGGGAGGCTAGAGCTGTGCGAATGTTGAGAGTGGCTCCTAGATAGGATTGTATCTGGGAAGACTGTAGGTGAGACTTTTGAATATTGACTGTGAAACCCAATTAGTGGAGTAGGTGTAATGCGGTCCGAGTGTGTTGTAAACACTTTTGGTGTGTGCTGGCTGTGATGAGCCAGTTGTCTAGGTACGGATACACATGAATTTGCTGTCTCCTGAGATGAGCTGCCACTACTGCTAGACATTTTGTAAACGCTCTGGGAGCAGTAGTCACTCCAAATGGGAGTACTATGAACGGACAGTGTTTGCCTCCTATCACAAACGTGAGATATTTGCGATGAGCTGGAAGAATGGGAATGTGAATATATGCGTCTTAAGTCTATTGTGGACATAAAATCACCTTGCTGTAGAAGTGGAAAGACTTGTTGAAGCGTTACCATATGGAAATGTTCTGACAGTATGTACTGGTTTAACTCAGAGATCCAAAATTGGTCTCAATGATCCGTCCTTTTTGGGGATCAGAAAATAGGGCTGGTAGCCAATGTCCTCCTTCTTTAGAGGATTTTGGAAGTGTCCTCTAAAGGAAGCTTGTATTTTGCTGGTGTCTTAGCACAAATGTGTCCAGTATCAGGATGAATTTAATTTTTTTCTGCTTAAGATTCAATTTGGCTTTAAGAACTTCTAAAACTGGTTCTGGAGGCTTGGAGACACTGTCTTTAGATTTCAGAGTCAAAATGGACTGGTCTTTAGGCTTTGGCTCCAAAGAATGTTTGTTTCGGAGAGGAAGATTTCGGCTTCGAACTGGATTGTTCCTTGGATCCTGATGGTTTCGGATCTGAAGGAAGTTTTGGTCGACTCAGTCCCGAGCCAGAAGGCTTGATGGTTTGTTTCGGTGCCGAGTTGAGGCGGGCCGACGGAAACATTGTCTCGGTGCCAACCTTGGCCAGAAGGCAGAGGTGGTGCCGTAGCCTTATGCGTTTTCAAAGAGGATTTAGGGGGCAAGAGGTCTTTGGTACTCACGGCACCTTGTCCCAGAGGCAGATCTTCGGACTCCAGATCGATCTTGAGATCGGACTCTGGAACGGATAAGGCCTCTTCTTCTGCGACGGACGCTTCGATCTCCTCTTGCTCCAATTCTTCCCCGAAGATATCCGGAGTGTGTTGGATGCTTTGACGTTGCATCTCTCGTCGTCAAGCCCGACGATCGCATACAGTCTTCTTGGTCTGAAACGATTTACAAGTGTTGCAGTCTTCCTCCTTGTGCTCCGGAGAGAGGCACAAGTTACAAGGGAGGAACATATGCTTACATCCTCATTTTTACAAGTTACAAACTTGATGTAGGTCGGTGCAAGGGTACTTGGCGTGGCACCCAGGACAGAATTGGAAGGGAGTCCGTTCGAATGTATGACATTACAACGCATGCTTTTACAACGCAGGTTTTACAACGCATACCATTACATCGCATTGCGCTGGGGAGGCGCTGGACACAGGAGTAGTTTCATTTACTATTCCAACTCCAGCCTACGTACTGTAGGGAAGGAGTTGGATAGTAAATTAAACTATTCCTTGTCCTGTGGCGCCCCCCAGCGCAATGCGATGTAATGGTTTGCGTTGTAAAACTTGCGTTGTAATGGCATGCGATGTGATGCCCGCGTTGTAATGGCTGTTTCCCGTCCGTTCCATTGGAAGAAGGCTGGCCCGACATGGATAGGCCCGATGGCCGCCCACGAGGTTTTCAATCGAAAATGGAGAATTTGTTGACCGATTCGATACGTGGAAATTAGGGAAACGCATACGGAAACAATACCATTGAGGGTAGAGTGGATTGCGCACCAAGGGGAACCCGAAGAACCGTTTCGAACCGGAGCACAGCAATACACGTCTGAACCCGATGGTGGAAAATAATGTAACAATGGAGTTGATCCCCATGCGCATTAAAACCAAAAGGAGGAGTCATCTTGCCTCGTGACTGGAAAGACTTCTTCTAAGAAAAAAAAAACTTGAAACATCCGGACCCAACTCTAGATGGCAAGAGTATGCAAAGTATGTGCATCTACAGCACATATGCATCAAACATCTGTTTTTAAGATGAGTGTACCAGGTTCCCCAAAGTACACCAGCACCATCTGTGCATGGTGAACTAGGCGTCCAGTTCATAAGCAATATGATTGCTCTTAGGCCACTGATATGTTGGATCAAGGTGTGGAAGAGAGGAATCCCCAGCTGAATAGGCTAATTCTCAAGGACTGTGGATCCACGGATCATGCCACTAAGATTCGATGGATTGTATTAATCAAGGGGGCTTTCAGTAGACTTGGCAGGGGAGATATATTCTTTAGCGCTCAATCCTTGAGCACTGCAGAGGTAAAATGGGTAAGAGACAAATTTAGAACGCAAGTCAGTCAGTCAAGTACACTTTATTCGGCCAATATGGACCATAAGCACAAGTTACTACTTGTGTAACAATATATCTGTAAGAGACATTAGTGATAGATTCGTTACCTTAGAATATCCCCAGGCGTCAGACTGGATCCGGAAAGCTTTTCACTTGCAGTACCCCTGCGCGTCAGTAGGTGGCGTCGTGCAGTTCCGCGTCCGTCGCTGGCATCGTAAGCGCCGATATGACGTCACGGAAACTACTCAGGCGCCACCCATGCGCGCGGACGTCAGTTCTGTACACGACTTTTCGCGCCAGGAACGCAGAGCCATGCAAGAAACTGACCATTGGTGCCATGAAACTAGGGCCCTGAAAGGGATGACCTGAACCCTAGAAATCAGTTCGCAGAACGGGGAGGATGGGTGGGGCGGTAAGGAATCTATCACTAACTAATGTCTCTTACAGATATATCGTTACACAAGTAGTAACTTGTGCATCTGAAAGAGACACGTTAGTGATAGATTCCTTACCTTAGAATAGATACCCCAGCAATACCAACCCCAGCGAACAGATTACACCAGAAAGTCACGGAGAACAGAACGGCCAAAGAAGCCGTCTCTCCGGACTTGACTGTCAAGGCAGTAATGCTTGGTAAACGTGTGCAGCGAGGCCCACGTGGCTGCCTGACAAATATCCTGCAAGGGAACGCCGCGTCCCAAGGCAGTAGTGGCTGCTGTCGCCCTGGTAGAATGGGCACGCAGCCCCACAGGAGGCTCCTTCTTGGCCAAGGAGTAACATGCTTTGATGCACAAAACGACCCACCGAGAGATGGTGCGTTTGTGAACGGCCCGACCTTTTTTGGCGCCCACGTAGCCAACAAAGAGCTGGTCATCCACCCGGAACTGTTGCGTGCGCTTCAGATAGAACGAGAGCGCACGTTTTGGGTCCAGACGATGGAGCCTCTCTTCCTCTTTTGAAGGATGCGGAGGCGGAAAGAAGGTGGGCAAAGTGATGGTCTGCCCGATGTGGAAGGGCGTGACAACCTATGGCAAGAAAGAAGGACGGGTCCTTAAAGCCACCTTGTCCGGATGAACAGAAAGGAAATGAGGTTTAGAAGAAAGAGCCTGGAGCTCACTCACTCTTCTGGCAGAGGTGATAGCTACCAGGAAAGCCGTCTTGAGAGTAAGAAGACGTAAAGGACAGTTATGAAGGGGCTCAAAAGGAGCGCACATCAGATAGGTCAAGACAAGATTTAAGTCCCATTGAGGCATTATGAAAGGCACGGGGGGGGGACGCGTGTGTAATGCCTTTGAGGAAACGGCTAACAACCGGGGACTTAAAGAGAGAAGGCTGATCTGGAAGCCGAAGAAAGGCAGAGATAGCCGAAAGATAACCTTTGACAGTGCCCAGAGCAGAGCCCTGCTGGGCCAAAGATAGGAGGAACAGAAGGACCTCAGAAAGAGGGGCAGAAGGGGAATCCACAGACTTAGCTGTGCACCATGCCACAAATTTGTTCCACCTGCAGGCATATACCGATTTAGTGGAGGGACGCCTGGCTGCCAGAATGACATCACAGACTTCAGGAGGCAAGTCAAATGGAATCAGCTGTCGCCGCTCAATCTCCACGCATGGAGGTGGAGGCTGGCCAGGTTCGGGTGTAGGACCGTCCCCTGCTGCTGCGATAGAAGATCCTCCCGAAGAGTCAGTCGGATCGGGGGATCGATCGCCATGCTGAATAGCTCGGGATACCAGTATCTTCGTGCCCAATCCGGAGCCACAAGGATGACTTGGGCCCGGTCGCGCCGAATCTTCTTCAGCACTCTGGGCAGAAGTGG
Organism: Calotriton arnoldi; assembly: GCA_963921515.1. NCBI lineage: Eukaryota > Metazoa > Chordata > Amphibia > Caudata > Salamandridae > Calotriton > Calotriton arnoldi. The sequence goes on along the minus strand of CAWUFW010005288.1, from coordinate 1,310,698 downwards.
TATAGGCGGAAAGGCGTACAACAGACCGCAGCTCCACTCGCGACGAAAAGCGTTGCCGAGCGAGTGCCGCCTTGGAAATTCCAACGCGCAGAACTGATGACATTGCGCGTTCTCTTCGGTGGCGAATAGATCTAACCAAGGCTCTCCCCACTGCAGATAGAGACCTTGCGCCACGTCCGAGTTCAGACGCCATTCGTGATCCATCAAGCACCGGCGGCTGAGTTTGTCCGCCCTGGCGTTCAGAGAACCTGCCAGGTGTTGAACCACCAAGGTAATGTCTTGATGTTCCAGCCATGTCCAGAGGCGCAGAGCCTCCTGACATAGGGTCCAGGACCCAACACCGCCCTGTTTGTTGCAATACCACATGGCGGTGGTGTTGTCCGTGAACACCTGCACCACACTTCCCCGGACAGAGGGAAGGAATGCCTTCAGTGAAAGCCGGATCGCCCGAAGCTCCAAAAGATTGATATGGAGCCGGGACTCCGCCGGAGACCAGAGGCCTCTGATCTCCGCCTCTCCCAAGTGGCCACCCCATCCCAGGAGGGACGCATCAGTCACCACTGTGTGCTCCAGTTGGGGAAAGGAGAGGGATCTGCCACTGACCCAATCGCGATTCGTGAGCCACCACTGCAAATGTCGTGCAGTGCCCTCTGAGATTTGGACATGATCGGGCAGGTTGCCCTGATGCTGTGCCCACTGGAACTTCAGGTCCCATTGCAGAGCCCGCATATGCCATCTGGCATGTTGCACCAGCAGGATGCAGGAAGCCATCAGGCCCAGGAGCCGAAGGGTCATCCTGACTGAGATCCAGGATAGCGGCTGAAAGATCGGAATCATAGCCTGAATATCCCGGACCCGCTGCTCGGGAGGATAAACCCGAAACAGCGTCGAATCCAGAACCGCTCCGATGAAGGGGAGCTTCTGAGAGGGACTCAGGTGCGACTTCGGCACATTGATGGAGAACCCCAGCAAATGCAGGAGGTCGGCCGTAGTCTGAAGGTGAGTGACAACTGCCTGGGGCGAGCCCGCCTTCAACAACCAGTCGTCGAGGTAGGGGAAGACTGACACCCCTGACCTGCGCAGATGAGCTGCGACCACCGTAATCACCTTCGTGAACACCCAAGGGGCGCTTGTAAGGCCGAAGGGGAGCACGGCAAACTGAAAATGCTCCTGGCCTACCGTGAACCGCAGGTAACGCCGGTGGGCCGGCAGGACGGGAATGTGAAAATATGCGTCCTGCAAGTCCAACGCTACCATCCAGTCTCCAGGGTCGAGGGCAGCCAAGACCTGAGCTAGAGTCAACATCTTAAACTTCTCCTTCCGGAGGAAGCGATTGACGTTCCTGAGGTCCAAGATGGGGCGCAAGCCCCCCTTGTCCTTCTTGGGGACCAGAAAGTAGTGGGAATAACAACCGCACCCTACTTCCGGCCCAGGAACACACTCGATGGCCCCCTTGGCCAAGAGGACCGTGACTTCCTGCAGGAGAAGTGCCAAGTGGTCCCCCGACACGCGGTGGTACTGAGGCAGCATGGCTGGAGGGGTGGACTGAAAAGGAAGGGCGTAACCCTTGCGGATGATCTGCAACACCCACTTGTCCGAGGTGATAGCGTGCCAGTGGGGGAGATGATGGCGGACCCTGCCACCCACTGGCGTGGGGTGCCCCACAAAGCTCGGATTAGGAAGGTTTGGAGGTAGAAGCAGCGGGGGCGGAGGTGGACTGACCTCCACGCTGACTCCCAGACCCGCCCCTGCGGAAACCGCATCCGGGGCCCCGCTGAGGCTGGTTCTGCACAGGCTTGGTGAAGGAACGTGCCTTGGCGCCCCTTCCTTGGCCACGAAAGGAACGAAAACCAGGAGTGGCTGGGCTTCTCGTGGAAAGACCCAAGGACTTGGCCGTGGCCCGCGAGTCCTTGAAACGCTCCAGCGCACTGTCGGCCTTATCGCCAAACAGGCGAGTGCCATCAAAGGGCATGTCCATGAGTGAGTTTTGGACGTCTGGCGAGAACACGGTAGATCTAAGCCAGGCGTGGCGGCGAAGCGCCACAGTCTTAGTAATCGCTCTACCCAAGGAGTCCGCGGTGTCTAAACCACACCGAACGGCGAACTTCGCCGCATCCTTACCTTCTGCAATGGCTTGGGACAATACAGCTTGGGTTTCCTCAGGACACTGAAGTAACACCTGCGCAACTGTGTCCCACACCGCGTGGGAATAGCGGCCCAATAGACAGGCGGTATTCACTGACCGCAGCTCCAAGCTGGCCGAAGAGAACAAACGTTTACCGAACTGTTCCAGTTTCTTAAGAGTCCTTATCCGGCGGAGCCGTGGGAAAGGCACTCTGCGACGTCGAAGCTTGGATGACCGGACTCTCAGGTGTAGGATGAGTGGTCAAAAAAGCGGGGTCACCCGGCGCCGGTTGATGACGCCTGGCAACGTTCTTATCCACAGGGGACCCTGTGGCGGGCCGCGACCAAGTGCCCAGCAAGACGTCAGTGAGGGCGTCATTAAGTGGCAGCAGGGGCTCCGACGCAGTGGACGCCGTCTGGATCACCTCAGTTAGGAGGTTAGTTTTGAGGGCCACCGTAGGGAGGTCAAGGTGGAGAACCTCAACTGCCCGGCGGAGTACCACCGTGTAGGAGGCGCCCTCCTCCATGGTAGGTGGGGGAGAGGCAAACCCCGGGTCCAAAGAGACGTCGAGGGCGCCGGCGTCACCCAAATCGTCCGCCCAGTCCTGCTCAGAGTCACACTGACGAGCAAGAGGGTCCTCGGACCCCTCCCAGTCGTCCTCCACCTCCGCTGCCTGTGGCACCAACCGTGGCGGCAGGGCAGGAGTGGGAGAAGGGACAAACGGCGTCGGGAACAGCGCCGGCCGGACCGGCGCAGTGTCCCAATGCGGATCCCAGGTAGGAGCAAAATGGTCCTGGAACCTGGGCATGGGCGGGACCAATGGTACCCACTGCGGCGCCTGAGGCGGAGCCGAGGGTGGCGCTGGGGCCGGAGCCGGCAACGATGGACCTTGTGGCGCCGGAGGCGCAGGATCCTGTGGCGCCGAAGCTGGATCCGCCGGCAGCACCGACGGGCCAACAGGATCCTGACACGGGACCGCGGGTGCGCCGGCAGGTGCCCGAGGCCTAAAAAGGCGGTCCATGGTAACAAAAAACTCTTGCACCTGTGCGGGAGTCGCCGACCGACCCGAGTAAGGTCGGTAGGCCGCGGGACTCCCGGGCTCCAGAGGAGCCGCAGGGGCAAAGCCCCTGTCCCCCTCGTCCGCATCCGGGGGCCGACGGGGGGACGTCGGAGAGCGAACACGCTTCTTCGACTTCTTTTTGTGTCGTCTCTTACCCGAATCCGAGGGTGAAGACTTTGAGCCCGAGGAGCGATGGCTGTGGCCCCGCAAGCGTTCTCTGGAACGGCCCCTAGACCGGGAACGGCGCTGGGACGAGTGACGGACCTTCAGCAGCTTCCGGTGCCGCTCCCTCAAGGCCTTCAGGGCCATGGCCCGACAGTCCCGACAGGACTGGGAGTCGTGGTCGGTCTCCAGGCAGTAGAGGCAAACATCGTGGGGGTCTGCCACCGACATATTGCGACGGCAGGCCCCACAAGACTTAAATCCAGGCATCCCTACATTCACCAAGGAAACCAACAGGAGACAAAAGTCTCAAAAAAAGGTAGTCAAAAAGTGACTAAGGTACGTGCTCTAACTGGATCTGCGCTTACTGGCGTGGAAAAAGAAAGAACTGACGTCAGCGCGCATGGGTGGCGCCCAAGTAGTTTCCGTGACGTCATCTCGGCGCTTACGACGCCAGCGACGGATGCGGAACCGCACGACGCCACCTACTAACACGCAGGGGTACTGCTAGCGAAAAACTTACGGATCCAGTCTGACGCCTGGGGCTATTCTAAGGTAAGGAATCTATCACTAATGTGTCTCTTTCAGATAAACACATTTAAAACGCACAGAAAGATAAAAGGACAAAAACTACACAATACATGCTAAAAGGGCAGATCCAATAATTCATATACAATTGCCAATGTGGATCTTTAACAATTTAAAAATGTCAAGTCAGAAGACAGAGATACTAAGTTTAAAAAAAAACAATTAAAGTGCATTTTATACAGAACTACAAAGTTTAAAAAGTGATGCCCACTAAAATAAGGACTAATTTTAAGACAGATTATAAGACCAGTTCAGTGCATAAACAATTTATGCCTTCGCCTTAAAGCTCCGGATATAAAAACTTGCAACCCCAAAACATCAAGGGTGAGGACAACATTTGCAAATATATCAAAGCTGGCCTCACTTGTACAAAATTAGTGTTTTAAAAGTGGTAAGATATATTTTTTCTGAAGGTCACTATAAAATTCACAGAAGAAAAAAAATGTAAAAGATCTTGGTACGAAAATTCATCAAAAGAGCAGGGCTTTAGAGAAACCCTTGGAGACAGAGAGGCACTAATGATTACAATTAAACCTAAATCTAGTTAAAAGAAAGCAATGGTGTGAATTATTGATATAAGACCAAAAAGGTGGTGCTAAGGTCCCAGGACTCAATATTAAGTATGGTCTTATCATGGGATTGTTGAGTTAACTATTTTCCCTTTCCGCCAGCCTCCTGGCTAGAAATTGCCTTTTTATATCTTTCATCTCTTCAGGGTGTATCTGTCTAGGGTGTGTAAAGCGCTTGGGGCACCCTATATTCGCTAGCTGCTGTGAGATGTAACCTAGCCAAGGAATGTCAACAGCCCGGTCAAGCCTCATGCAATCTTCTAAAACATACTGGTTCAAGGTAGGAGTGGGGCTACACCATATTTTTAACCACCGTATTACAGGGGCCACTGCTATAAGATCGGAAATATAGCCCTGCCCAAGAACGCAAGTCACTACAGAGTCCCGTCAGAACGGTTGAAACCTGTGGTAAGGGGGCATATGCTGCTAAAATCCGTACAGACTATGGAACGATATCCTATTATGCGAAGAGTGATCAGGACAGATTTTTACTGACCAGATTTGGATTTACCATGATACATACATCATCTTCTGGGCTCCATGAGGGGCTGGAGTCTTCTGAGCTCTTTCGGTCCCTGTGGCTGCTAATTGTGTTAGCACTTTCGGTAAGATCGCTCCAGTGCAAAGCGCCAACTTGTCAGGAAAGATGGCCAGGTAAGAAAGCTTGGATGACCGAGCCTGCAATTCGCTCACCCTACAGCAGATGTGATGCCAATAAAAAGGCTGTTTTGATGGTATGCAGCCAGAGGGGATAAGTGTGCAGAGGTTCAAATGGAGAGCACATTAGAAAGGTGAGAACCAAATTAAGGTCTGACTGAAGGATAATGAAAGGGTTAGGTGAGAACACATGTACAAGGCCTTTGAGGAATATATTTACATGGGAGATTTAAATAATGAGGGTTGATCTGGTAGCCTCAGGAAGGCAGACAGGGCTGAAAGGTACTCTGAGTGCTCTGAGTAAAGCCCTGCTGGGCAAGGGTCAAAATTAAGAGCAAAGATTGAGAGGGAAGCAGAGAGAGTATCAATAGATCTTTCTGTCCAATATTTTAGTAATTTGTCACACCGTTAGGCACACACAGTCTTTCAGGCGGGCTGACTGACCGCCAAAACAACATTGCAAACTTCGGGAGGAAGGCTGAATGCAATCACTGGCTGGTGCACAATCTGGAACCAAGAAGGCGTATAGTTGGCAGGTTTGGGTGGAGGACCCTGCCCTGCAGCTGCAAGAGAAGATCCTCCTGAAGGGGGGCCCTGATCGGAGGATCGGTGCTCAATTGGAGAAGCTCGGAATACCAAGCCCACTAAGGAGCCACAAGAATGACATGGACCTGGTCGCTCCTGATCTTCTTGAGCACTCTGGACCGGAGTTGTATGGGAAGGAAGGCGTACAGGAGGCCGGAGCTCCACTCTAGACGAAAAGAGCGAGTGCTGCCTTGGAAACTCCAGCGTGCATAACTGCTGACATTGCGCGTTCTCTGCAGAGGCAAACCGATTTAACCAAGGCTCTCCCCACTGTTGAAAGATCTTGCACCACCTCTGGATGGAGACTCCATTCGTGATCCACAAGGCTTCGATGTCTGAGTTGGTCCACCCTGGCGTTTAGAGAACATGTCAGGTGTTGAGCCACCAGGGATATGCCCTGCTGTTCCAGCCATGTCCAGAGACGCAGGACTTCATGACAAAGGGTCCACAACCCCACCCCGCCCAGTCTGTTGTAGAACCACATGGCGGTGGTGTTATCTGTGAACACTTGAACCACCTTTTTTTGACGGAAGGAAGAAAGGCTTTCAATGCCAAGCGAAATGCCCGGAGCACCAGCAAGATAATGTGGAGTCTGGATTCCAACAGAGACCAGAGTCCCCTGATCTTCACCTCCCCAGATGGACACCCCATCCCAGGAGTGATGCATCCATCACTACTGTGTGATCAGGTTGGGAAAAGGAGAGGGGTCTGGCTCTAACCCAATCACAGTTTGTCAGCCACCACTGCAGATATCGAGCAGTTCCCTACAAGATCTGGACCAGGTCAGAGAGATTCCCCCGATACTGCATAACCCATCCCCGCCCTCAGTCATCTTCATCATCTTGTGGTGCAGGTGAAGGAAGCAGTGGAGAGTGTGCTGGAGAAAGTGGTATAGTTGGAAGGTTTGGAGGGGGAGAGGAGGGTCTGAAAGGTGAAGTTGCTATGTCTTTCTTCTTTAAGGGTACCTCAGGTGCTTCTGAGGTGTCCACTTTCCTCTTTTTAGGTGGTATTGTTGTTACTTGAGCTGTTCTTCCGGAACATCGGGGCCTGCATCAAAGATGTCGTCCGGCGCCGAGATAGTTGAGACATTATGTGACGTCGAGCCCGGCGATCACGTATGGTCTTCTTTGATCTGAAGGAAGCACAGGCCTCGCAGTCTTTGTCCTTGTGTTGTGGAGAGAGGCAAAGGTTACAGACCTCGTGGAGATCAGTGTGTGGGAATTTAGCACCACACGGGGCATTTTTTAAATGGAGTTCTTTCCATTGACTGCAGGGCCTGATGGCTCAGATAGGCCCAACGGCCCGCGTCGACGACCGGAATCGAAGGTCTTGATGAATTTTTGGATGCACGTCGAAGGGGAACGCGATCGAAACAATACCGTGGAGCGGTGAGGGTTCGAGTACGACACCGACCCGGAGCGCAGCAATTTACATCCAAACCCGATGGCGGAAAAAAAACAATCTGAGGATGGAGTCGATGCCCATGCGCACTATCGTCCTAAGGAGGAGTCACCTATCTCGTGACTACAAAGAACTTCTTCCAATACAACAACAAAGTGCAAACATCGGAGCCCAACACAAGATGGCGATCTATGCACAAGTATATATTCTGCAGCTCATATGCCTTGAACAGTAACTTACATGATATTTTACTAAAAATCCTATACAAAGTATATGTACTGTACTCCGAAAAGCATTGCATTAACAGTAAAATTTCTGTAATCAAATCAAAGTACATTTATAATTGCAATCCAAACTGTTTACAAACTGCATTACTACTGTAAAGTATTTATTGCTTACCTGTGCCAGGCTTGCTTGGTTCTAGAAAATAAAATAACTAACAGAATATTTTCATACAAAAACAATTTGTCTGAAGTTCAGTCTTGGTGTGTGAATTAATTTGCGGACAATGTGTACAACAATGCTTAACACTGTCCTCTGATAAAGCCTTACTGCTCGACCACACTACCACAAATAGAGAGTGATGTGCTATCTACTTTACCTCTGCCTACCTTTTGGGTTACACTGGACTCTGCACACTATACCTCACTTTGGTATAGTATATATAGAGCCAGCTTCCTACAGCAGGTAAGTACTTATTTGTGGGAGTTGGTATTCTGGGGTTAGGCTCAGGGCAAAGGGGGATCAGAGTTAGCACCCAAAGTAAAACTGCAGCGGCACAGGGACAGCTGGGTGCAGGGTGCTGTTTTGGCGTTGGGTGCCCTGTTGATTTCAAAGGGGATTCTCCGGTTGCAACAAACACTGCAGGCTCAGGGACAAGGATCTTCTGGAGGCGACCACTGGTTGGAGAGGTAAGTTGGGATGCCTGGGGATGCTGGGACACAGTCGGTTGGGCCACCCAAGGCCGTGGGAAGTCAGGTGCAGGGGTGTCTTTAGGCGTTGGGTTTTCTTACCAGCTCTGGTCGCGGTGATCCTCCAGAAAGGGGCTGCAGGCATCGATTGGAGATTCGAAGCAGGTCAGAGATCACCAGATCTCAGATCAGGATCGCCGGGTAGACCTCCTCGTGGTGTTGGGCCACTCGAACTTGGGCCATGGGTGTCACGTGCAGAGTGGTGCAGACTCGCAGATTTGGCCGGAGCCAGAGTCTGTGAGTGAGCAAATCTGGTGCTTGCGGGAGAAAGTCTTAGTTTTGGAAGGCAGGGCAGGTCCTTCGGTTTCTTGAGGGCTGCTGGCAGCAGGACACAGATTTCGCTGGAGCAGGTTCGAGGTGGGGACAGGCAGGTAGAGCTGGGGCCAAGTCAGTGGGCGTCCTCCTCTTAGTTCAGCACGGCTTCTTCGGTCCTTCTTCTGGTCGGTTATTGTCTGAGGAGGCAAGGTTCAGGGTTGCCCCTAAATACTAGATTTAGGGGCGTTAGAGGTAGGTAAAGGTCGGACCAATGGGTCCCTTCCTTGGGGTGGGTACACCCCCTAATACGCCACTCTCCAGTGGGAGGGGGGCATAGGCCTCTCTCCAGATGGCTGGGTCCCCCCCATCTGAAAGATGGCGGGGACTGAGTAGTGTTTCACCTCGCCTCCCCCACCTGAGGGGTGGGGTTGGCAAAGGTGGGCACACCTCCCTTCCTCACTTGGTCTTCCCGCCGATGCTCCCGCCCAAAGTGGGGGTCAGAACCGGTGGGGACCAGTTGCTGGAAGCAGCAAATGGCTGGGGTAGCTCACAAAGGCGGCAAGCCTTTGAAGCTTCCCCATCGTGTACCCTGTCCATCCTGGGGGAGGAGGCTTGGCACCTCGTTCCAGGATGTGCATTGTTTCAGACCCCGAGAGCAGCAGGCTCTTGACCCAGGGGTCCAGAAGCATGTCTGGTGGTGGCAGCTGGCGAGCAGCCACTCAGTCAGGAAACTAGAGTTAGGTCGTTTTTCAGGGGGCATCTCTAAGATGCCCTCCGAGTGCATTTTGTGGGTTTAATGTGCTGAGGAGTTTGATACCAAACTTCCCAGTTTTCAGTAAAGCCATTATGGTGCAGTGGTGTTCGTAATGACAAACTCCGAGCACCATATATTCTTAACGGCATTACTGCACGCACAATGTCTAAGAATTGGTTTAGACGCTGTAGGGGTACAGGGCGCATGCACCTCTACCCTCACCACTGGTATAGTGCACCCAGCTAGAGGGGGGGCTGACCTATGCAGGGCAGTGGGTTGTAGGCATGGCACAGAGGGATGTGTGCCATGTCGTCTCTTCACTTTGTTCTGCACCAAAACACGCAGCCTGCAATGGCAGTGGGTGTGTGTAAAGGTACAGAGCCTCTAAGGGTGGCACAATAAGTGCTACAGCCCTTATGGGCCTTCCCTGGCCACAGTGCCCTTGGTACCAATGGTACCATTTACAAGGGAGTGACATGTGGCCAAAGAGAGCCAATTGGGTTTTGTCTTAATGCAGTTTTAGGAAAAGAACATAGGCCCTGGGTACCTGTTTGGTAGGAACCCAGGGAACACTCAGTCAAAGTACATCAACAGTTTGGCAAAAAGTGGGGGGAACCATGCAAAAAGAGAGCACTTTCTCACAGTCCGCTCTCTACCCAGGGGTCCAGAAATCTGTCTGGAGCTGGCAAACGGCAGGTAGCCAGTCAGGAACCACACCTGGGCTGTTTGTTTTTCAGGGGGCATCTTTAAGATTCCCTATGAGTACATTTGACATCAAATCCTACACTTGCATCAGTGTGGGTTCAATGTGCTGAGAAGTTTGGTACTAAACTTCAAGTTTTCAGTGGAGCCATTCTGGGGCTGTGGGGTTAGTAATGACAAACTCCAAGCACCTATACTCTAAATGGCTTCACTGCACTTATACTGCCTATGAATGGCACAGGCACTGTAGGGGCATATTGCTTGTGCAGCTATGCCCTCACCGGTGGTATGGTGCACCCCGCCTTTAGGGCTGCGAGGCCTGCTAGAGGGGTGACTTATCCATGCCACAGGCAGTGTTGGTGGGCATGGCACCCAGGGATGGGTGCCATGTCAACTCTTTAGTTTGGTCTGCACCAAAACATGCAGCCTGCAAAGGGGGTGTGTGGGTGTTAAGGTGAGTGAACTGAGTGTGGTATAATACATGCTGCAGTCCTCAGAGGCACTCTCTTGTCTCAAGGCCCTTGGTACCAGGGGTACCTTTTACTAGGGACTTATAGGTGGCCCAGAGGTGTGCCAATTAAGGAAACAAATTCACAGGCCCTGAAAGCATGATTTGCAAGGACCCAGGGCACAATCAGTCAAGTTGGCATCATGTAGCTGGCAAAATGTTAGGGAGTACCTGTGAGAAAGTGCCCTCTTTCCGCATGGAATGCCGCCACTTTTTGCTGAATTGCTGATGTTCTTTGACTGAGTGTGCCCTGGGCTCCTGCTAATCAGGTGCCCAGGGGCCTATGTTCCTACCCCAAAACTGCATTGAAGCCTAAACCCAATTGGCATCTCTGGCCACATGTCAACCCCTGGTAAATGGTACCACAGGTACCCAGGGCACTGTGACCAGAGAAGGCCTCCAAGGGCTGCAGCACTTGTTCCACCCTTAGGGGTCCTGTACCCCGACACTCTCACACTGCCTTTGCAGGCTGCGTGTCTTGGTGCAGAACAAAGTGAAGAGTCGACATGGCACACATCCCTGTGTGCCATGCCCACAAACCACTGCCCTGGCATACATCAGTCACCCCTCTAGCTGGGTGCCCTATGCCAGTGGTGAGGGTACAGGTGCATGAGCCCTGTACCCCTACAGTGCCCAAGTCCATTCCTGGGCACTAAGTGCAGTGCTACCATTAAGAGTATATGGTGCTGGGAGTCTGTCATCACGAACTCCACAACACCATAATGGCTACACTGAAGACTGGGAAGTTTGGTATCAAACTTCTCAGCACATTAAACCCACACTGATGCCAGTATGGGATTTAATGTAAAATGCACAACATAGGATATCTTAGAGATGCCCCCTGAAACTCGACCAACTTCTAGTGACCTGACTGAGTGGCTGCTTAGGCTGCCACCAACAGACATGTTTCTGGACCCCTGGGTCGAGAGCCTGCTGCTCTCGGGGCCTGAAACAATGCACATCCTGGGACCAGGTGCCAAGCCTCCTCCCCAGGATGGGCAGGGTTCACGAAGGAGAAGATTCAAAGGCATGACGACTTTGTGAGCCTCTCCAGACCAATTGCTGCTTTCAGCAACTGGTCCCCACTGGTTCTACCCCCCACTTTGGACGGGAGAGCCGGCGGGAAAAACAAGTGAGGGAGAGAGGTGTGCCCACCTCTGCCAACTCCACTCCTCAGGTGGGGGAGGCGAGGTGAAGCACAACTCAGAGTCCCCGCCATCTTGAGGATGGGGGGACCTAGCCAACCAGGGACAGGCTCCTGCCCCCCTTCCACTGGAGGGTGGCACGATAGGGGGTTTACCCACCCCAAGGAAGGGACCCATTGGTCCCTGCCCTTTACCTACCTGTAACGCCCCTAAATCTAGTATTTAGGGGGCACCCTGAACCTTGCTTCCTCAGATCCAGCCTGACCACAAACAGAAAAGAAGGACGAAGAGCCGTGCAGAGCCAACAAGAGGACGACGCCCACTGACTTGGCCCCAGCCCTACATGCCTGTCTCCCCTCGAACCTGCTCCTGCGAAATCCCGGTGTGTCCTGCAGCCAGCAACCTCAAAAACCCCGGAGGACCTGCCTGCCTTCACTTCCAAGCCTGCTTCTCCCGTGAACACCGGACTTGTTCAAACTGTAGCTTCTGGCTCCGGCCCCACTCTGCACCCGCCGAATCCGGCCCGAGCTAGAGTGGAAAAACACCACGAGGAGGTCACCCCGGCGATCCTGACCCGCCTCAAGCCTCCAGCCGACGCCTGCAGCCTCAATCCAGAGGATCCCTTCTATCGCGAACAGAGCGGGTAAGACTTTCCGACATCCCAAGGCACCCCTGCACCCGACGCCCCACGTCCTTGTGTGCCCAAACCAACGGTGCCTAACCAACACAAGACATCCCAACTTACCCCTCGAAGTGGTGGTCGCACCCAGAAGATCCTCGTCCCAGAGCCTGCAGCGTTTCTTCTAACCGGAGGTGCTCCATTGAAAACAACAGGGCACCGGACCTCAAAACAGCACCCTGCACCCGGCCGCCCTAGTGCCGCTGAGGGTGCACCCTTGGTGCTACTTTGGTTCCCTATTTGCCCTGACCTAAACCCTAGGAGCTTTGCTCCCACAACCCAGTGGCCTGCTTGCCAGCAGCCACCAACCGGAGACCCCCTAGCCTCCTTAGGATAACATTGGGCCTCAACACTCTGCACCCGGTCGCCCTAGTGCCGCTGAGTGTGAAACAAAAGTGCATCACTGACCCTGGGGAACCCTTGTTCTAACCCCAGAACCTTAACTCCCACAGTCATTTACTTACCTGCAAACCGATAACCTGTTTTTCCTCCATAGGATAACATTGACAATTTTTCTTCCAAAAAACTACTAAGTGTGGAGTTTTGAAATCTGAAAATATTCTTTAAAAATCGCACGAACAAAAACGCATTTACTCACCTGTTTTCAGGAAATGTCCCAGTGCTGAATCTAGGCATCCAGCACTGAGTTAGAAAAAGTAACGTAAAAGTAACTTACCTGCAATTTACTGAAAAAGCCTATTCATTTCAATGTACTGTATTTGCTAAGTGTTGCATACTACTGCCCCCTGTAAATCAAACAAAGTACAATTTCTATTGCATTTTCAAACTGTTCTATATCCAGTAACTTATTACTGAAAAGTATTTAATGCTTACCTGTGCCAGGCTTGCTTGGTTCTAAAAATAAAACACTATTTTTATACAAAAACAATTGGCCTAGAGTTCAGTTCTTGTGTGTGAATTCATTTGCTGACTGAGTGTGTACATCAAATGCTTAACACTGTCCTCTGATACTGCCTTACTGCTCGACCACTCTACCACAAATAGAGAGTAAGGTTCTATCTAACTTTAACCTCTGCCTACCTCTGGGGTCACCTGGACTCTATACATACTATAGCTCATTTTGGTGTAGTATATATAGAGCCAGTTTCTTATATTGGTGGATCAGCGGTGGGATATACAACTTGCATTTGTTGGACTACTTGGTTACCACCTGATCACACAACAGAACTCTTAAATTGCCTTTAGAATTTTGATTTTTTCAAATTGGCATTTTTAACAAATTACTAAAAGTCTTGTTAGGGCCTTGCTTAAGTCCCTTTAGAATTTTAGAAAATAAAAAGTCACTATAGTCAAGGGTAGAGGGGTTAGAACTTTTTTGTTATGTCTCAAGAAAAGAACCCAGCTATTAGTGAAAATAACCATAATGACATACAGGACATGGTTGAGGAGCTTGACCTCACCCCTTACCTTCAATTGTCTTTCAAGGAAGTAAGGTCCTTATGTAAACTTCAAAACATAGCAATGGGCCCACATCCAACCAAACAAAAGCTCCAGGAGCTGTTGGCTGAGTATGCAAAGGCCCACCCTTCTGAACATGGTGATGACCAGTCAGAAGGAGAAAGGAGTGAGGAGGATTGAGATAGGTACCCACCTCCACCACTTCCTAGGGAAGAAAGGGACCCTGTGCCCTTACTTCCAAGAGTAAACCTCTGGGGACCTAGAGGCCACACAGGTGGCTCAGGTTCTGGTGGGGACATTGAGGACAGCCTTTTAGCAAGGCTGGCTAAAAGACTGGATCTGGAGTCCAGACTCCTGGCTCTAGAGAAAGACAGAAAGGAGATGGGTTTAGCACCAATCAATGGTGGCAGCAATCAAAATAATCAGGATAGAGAGCAATCTTATGATCCTAAAATCCCCAAAAGGATTGTCCCTAAATTTGAGGAGGGTGATGACATCACTAAAGGGTTCATAGCCTTTGAGAGGGCTTGTGACATGAGAAAGGTGAAGAAACCTCTCTGGGGGGCACTCCTGTGGGAACTGTTCTCTGGTAACTGGAGAGACTCCTGACCCTTTCTGGGCCAGATGCTGGGTCTTATGACCTCATGAAGAGAACTCTGAGGGATTTGGACTCACAACTGAGGAATACAGAATTAGATTCAGGGGGGCTCACAAAACCCAAAACCAGTCCTGGATTGATTTTGTAGACTACTCAGTAAAGACACTGGGTGGTTGGTTAACTGGACACAATGTGCATGACTTTACTGGACTTTACAATTTGTTTATGAAGGAACATATTTTAAGTAATTGCACGAATGAAAAGTTACATCAGCATTTGGTAGACCTAGGTCTAATTTCTCCCCAAGAATTGGGAAAAAAGACAGACCACTGGGTCAAGACTAGGGTGACTAAGACAACCACTGGGGGTGACCAAAAGAAAGGGGTTACAAAACCTCCCCAGGGGAAAGGTGGTGAGAATCCCCAAGATAAAAAGTCTGAGTCTTCTAAAGGGCCCCAAAAACCTGCACAGGGGGGTGGGTCCCAAAATACTCCCTATACTCCACAGCCCTATAGGGGGAAGAACTTTGATCCTGCAAAGGCCTGGTGTAACAACTGTAAGAAGTTGGAACACTTAACTGGAGACAAGGCTTGCCCTAGCAAGAAGGCCCCTAGTCCTACAGCTACAGCTACTCCTGGTGTAGCCAGTATCCAGATGGGATCAGCAGCGTGCCCAGAGCAAATCAGGTTGCACACTGAAGCAGTTCTAGTTTCAGAGGGAGAAGTTGAGTTTGCCACTGTAGCTGTGTGGCCACCCAACTTAAAGAAATACTTACAATACCCTTGGATCAATGGAACTAGGATAGAGGCTCTGAGGGATACAGGTGCCAGTGTCACTATGGTGAGAGAGACACTGGTTTCCCTTGAGCAATATTTGATTGGGCGTACTTACCCAGTCACCAGTGCTGACAGTGTTACCACTAACCATGCAATGGCTATGGTGACATTAGACAGGGGGGGGGGGGGTTTACTGGCCTGAAACAGGTAGTGGTCTCTCCAAAGCTACAAGCTGCATGTCTGCTTGGCAATGACCTGGAAACCTCAGCCTGGGCTGAAGTTGAACTAAAAACACATGCAGCAATGCTGGATATCCCTGAATTGGTGTGTGTAAAAACAAGAGCACAGAGCAAAAGGCAGGGTGAAAAAGTGTTGGAGCCTGAAAGTATGGCCCAACTTACCAAGAGAAAAGGCAAGAAGACTGGGGAACCAGCTTCTGTTCAGCAAAAGGATCAGGACCCCTCTCCTCAGGGAGAGGACTTGGACACCCCAGAGGGAACTGAGCCTATGGAGCTTGACCCTTACCAGGTTGAACTCTTGGGCCCAGGGGGACCCTCTAGGGAAGAGCTGTGCCAAGGACAGCAAGACTGTCCCACTCTTGAAAGCCTGAGGCAGCAAGCTGTTTCAGAAGCCAAGGGAGAGGTCAGTGGTATCCACAGTTTATTGGGAAGAGGGATTACTGTACACCGAGGCAAGAGACCCCAACCCTGGAGCCACCAGGAGAGTGGTAGTGCCACAGAGGTACAGGGAGTTTCTCCTAACTTTAGCTCATGACATCCCCCTAGCTGGACATCTGGGCCAAACCAAGACTTGGGAAAGGCTAGTTAGCCACTTTTACTGGCCCCAGATGCACCGAAAGGTGAAGGAGTTTGTCAGCTCCTGCGTTACCGGTCAAGCCAGTGGCAAGACAGGTGGCCACCCAAAGGCCCCCCTGATACCACTGCCTGTGGTGGGGGTTCCCTTTGAAAGGGTAGGTGTGGACAGGGTCCACTTGAACCTCCCACAGCCTCAGGGAACAAATACATACTGGTGGTAGTGGATCATGCCACTAGGTACCCTGAAGCAATTCCACTTAGGACTACTACAGCTCCTGCAGTAGCCAAGGCCCTCATTGGTGTCTTCACCAGGGTAGGGTTTCCTAAGGAGGTGGTTTCAGACAGAGGTTCTAACTTTGTCTGCTTACCTGAAACACATGTGGAAAGAGTGTGGAGTGCAGTACAAGTTTACTACACCCTATCACCCACAAACCAATGGCCTTGTTGAGAGATTTAACAATACATTGAAAGGCATGATTATGGGGCTCCCTGAGAAACTCAAAGGAGATGGGATGTCCTCTTACCATGCCTGCTTTTCGCTTACAGAGAAGTGCCACAGAAGGGATAGGTTTTTTCCCCCTTTGAACTTCTGTTTGGCCATCCTTTGAGGGGACCACTCTGTCTTGTAAAAGAGGGTTGGGAGATGCCTCTCCAAGAACCCAAACAAGATATTGTGGACTATGTGCTTGGCCTAAGGTCCAGAATGGCTGAGTACATGGAAAAGGCATCCAAGAATCTTGAGGCCAGCCAGGAGCTTCAGAAGCACTGGTATGACCAAAAAGCTGCACTGGTTGAATTTCAACCTGGGCAAAAGGTGTGGGTTTTGGAGCCAGTGGCACCAAGGGCACTCCAGGACAGATGGAGTGGCCCTTACCCTATCCTAGAGAAAAAGAGTGAGGTCACCTACCTAGTTGACCTGGGCACAAGCAGGACACCCAAAAGGGTTATCCATGTGAACCGCCTAAAGCTTACAACGACAGGGCTGACATCACCATGCGGATGGTGACTGATGAGGAGCAGGAAGCAGAGAGTGAACCTCTCCCTGACCTCCTCTCATACAGCCCAAAAGATGGGTCAGTAGATGGAGTTGTCTTTTCAGACACCCTCTCTGCCCAACAGCAGACTGACTGCAAGCAAGTCTTGCAACAGTATGCTAAGCTCTTTTCCTTGTACCCTGGTCTGACAAACTGGTGTACCCATGATGTGGACACTGGTGACAGTGCACCTGTCAAAAACAAAATCTATCGACAGTCAGACCAAGTCAAGGAAAGCATCAGAGCTGAAGTCAGCAAGATGCTGGAGTTAGGGTTTATTGAACAATTCTGAGAGCCCCTGGGCTAGCCCAGTGGTTCTGGTCCCCAAACCTCACCCACAGGGTGGAAAGAGAGAAATGAGGTTTTGTGTGGATTACAGAGGGCTCAACTCTTTGCTGTCTTTAGTTCCACCTGGCAGGATCACCTGATCCACCTTGGGAAGGTGTTAAAAGCCCTGCAAACTGCAGGCCTAACTATCAAGGCATCCAAATGTCAGATAGGGCAGGGCACTGTGGTGTACTTGGGCCACCTTGTTGGTGGAGGCCAGGTACAGCCCTTACAGCACAAGATCCAGGCCATCCTGGACCGGGCAGCTCCAACCACCCAGACCCAAGTCAGGGCATTCCTTGGCTTGACTGGGTATTACAGGAGGTTTGTGAAGGGATATGGGTCCATTGCGACTCCCCTGTGAGAAAGTGCCCTCTTTCTTGCATGGTATGCCCCCACTTTTTGCTGAATTGCTGATGTGCTTTGACTGAGTGTGCCCTGTGCTCCTGCAAATCAGGTACCCAGGGCCTGTCTTCCTTCCCTTAAACTGCATTGAAGCCTAAACCCAATTGGCATCTCTGGCCACAGGTAGGACCCTGGTAAATGGTACCACTGGTACCCAGGGCACTGTGACCAGAGAAGGCCTCCAAGGGCTGCAGCACTTATTGTGCCACCCTTAGAGGTCCTGTACCCTGACACACACACACACTGCCTTTGCAGGCTGCGTGTCTTGGTGCAGAACAAAGTGAAGAGTCGACATGGCACACATCCCTGTGTGCCATGCCCACAAACCACTGCCCTGCCATACATCAGTCACCCCTCTAGCTGGGTGCCCTATGCCAGTGGTGAGGGTACAGGTGCATGAGCCCTGTGCCCCTACAGTACCCAGGTCCATTCCTGGGCACTAAGTTCAGTGCTGCCATTAAGAGTATATGGTGCTGGGAGTTTGTGATTACGAACTCCACAGCCCCATAATGGCTACACTGAAGTCTGGGAAGTTTGGTATCAAACTTCTCAGCACATTAAACCCACACTTTTGCCAGTGTGGGATTTAATGTAAAATGCACAACAGAGGGCATCTTAGAGATGCCCCCTGAAACTCGACCAACTCCCAGTGACCTGACTGAGCAGCTGCCGAGGCTGCCACCGCCAGACATGTTTCTGGACCCCTGGGTCGAGAGCTTGCTGCTCTCGGGGTCCTGAAACAATGCACATCCTGGGACGAGGTGCCAAGCCTCCTCCCCCAGGATGGGCAGGGTTCACGAAGGAGAAGCTTCAAAGGCATACCGCCTTTGTGAGCCTCTCCAAACCACTTGCTGTACTCAGCAACTGGTCCCCACTGGTTCCACCACACCCCTTTGGGCGGGAAAAACAGAGTGAGGAAGAGAGGTGTGCCCACCTCTGCCAACTCCACCCCTAGGGTGGGGGAGGCGAGGTGAAGCACAACCTCGAGTCCCTGCCATCTTGTGGATGGGGGACCCAGCCAACCAAGGACAGGCTCCTGCCCCCTCCCACTGGAGAGTGGCAGAGTAGGGGTGTACTACCACCCCAGGGAAGGGACCATTGGACCCTTCCCTTTACCTACCTGTAACGCCCCTAAACTCAGTATTTAGGGGCACCCTGAACCTTCCTTCCTCAGATCCCGATTCCGAAACAACAAGAAGAACAAGAAGAAAGAAGACCAGCCGTGCAGCTGCTAACAAGAGGACGACACCAACTGACTTGGCCCCAGCCCTACCGGACTGTTGAACCTCGAACCTGCTCCTGCTAAACCCCGGCCTCTTCAGTGGTCAGCAACCTCGAAAACCCCGGAGGACCTGACTGCCTTGCTCAACTAAAGACTGGGACTCCCAGGAGCAGTGGTTCTGCTCAAACATCTGCAACCCCAGGCCCCGGCCTGAGACCGCGGATCCTGCTCACTCTGCACCCGCCGAGCCCGGCCCGAGCCAAAGTGGACAAAGACCACGAGGACGTCCCCCCGGCGACTGTGACCAAGAATCCAGCACCCAAGGACTCACCTAGACGCTCCTGACGACACCTGCAGCCTCAACACCAGGGACCCCTCCAACCGCGACCAGCAGAGGGCAAGATTTCCCGACGCCTAAAGACACCCCTGCACCCGGCGCCCCACGGCCCACTGTGCCCAACTCCTGGGTGTCTACCCCTCCTACAGCATCCCAACTTACCTCTCGAAGTGGTGGTCGCACCTGAAGAATCACCGTCCCCAAGTTTGCAGCCTTTGTTCGTCTTGCAGCTTTCCCATTGAAATCCATTGGGCGCCCGAAGGCCCAAAAGCCCACTGCACCCGGACGCCCCAGTGCCACTGAGGGTGCACCAACTACCCTGTTCGACCTCCCCACTTGCCCTGAGTAAGTGACCAGGAGCTTTGCTCCCACAGCCGAGTGGCCTGCCTGCCAGCAGCCACCAACCAAAGGCACCCCCGCCCGCCATAGGCTAACGTTGGGCCTACTCTCTCTGCACCCGGCCGCCCCTGTGCCGCTGAGGGTGTAACAGTACAAACCTGAACCTGGGAGACCCCAGAGTCTTGCCCCAGAACCTTAACTCTGCCAGCCGAGTACTTACCTGAAAGCCGATAACTTGCATTTTCTCCATAGGGTAACATTGACTGGTTTTCACTTGGAAATTCTTCCAAGTGTCGAGTTTTGGAACTTTAAAATATTCACTAAAAATCGTCCGAATATCAAAACCGAAATTACTCACCTGTTCTCAGGAGAGATCCCAGTGCTGGATCTAGGTGCCCAGCACTGATTAGAAAAAGTGATTACAACTGTGATTTTCCGATAACTTGATTTTCCTCCATAGGATAACATTGCCTGGTTTTCACCAGAAATTCTTCTAAGTGTCGATTTTTGGAACTTCGAAATATTTCTTAAAAATCGCCTGTGTAACAAAAACGATTTCTTTCAACTGTTTATAGGAAATGCACCAGGGCGGAATCCAGGATCCAGCCCCGAGTAAGAAAAACGTTCGTAAAGTAATTCTATTACAGTTTACTTAAAAATCCCATTGAGCTCAATGTTATAGCATACCAAGTGTTGTGTTGCCTATTGCAACCCCTGTGCCATATTGCATTTAAAGGCTATTGTTCATCGAAAGTATTCAACAAACCGCATCTTATCTTGAGAAAGTATTTTTATGCAAACCTGTGGTTCTAAAATAAAACAGTATTTTTTTTATACAAAACAATTGGCCTAGAGTTCAGTTCTTGAGTGTGTGGTTTCATTTGCTGACTGAGTGTGTACATCAAATGCTTTACACTGTCCTCTGATACTGCCTTACTGCTCGGCCAAGCTACCACTAGAGAGTAAGGTTCTATCTAACTTTAACCTCTGCCAAACCTCTGGAGACCCTTGGACTCTGTACACACTGTACCTCACTTTGGTGCAGTATATATAGAGCCAGTTTCTGACATCTCCTCACAGAACTCACCTCCAAGAAAATGTCCAAGAAGGTTAACTGGACAGTTAGTTGCCAAAAGGCTTTCGACACCCTGAAAGAAGCAATGTGCTCAGCACCAATTCTGAAGGCTCCAGATTATGCCAAGCAGTTCATAGTGCAGACTGATGCCTCTGAGCTAGGGATAGGAGCGGTCCTATCCCAGACCAATGATGAAGGCCAAGACCAACCTGTTGCTTTTATAAGCAGAAGGCTTCTCCCCAGGGAGCAGCGTTGGAGTGCCATTGAGAGGGAGGCCTTTGCTGTGGTTTGGTCCCTGAAGAAGTTGAGACCATACTTGTTTGGTACTCACTTCCTAGTTCAAACTGATCACAGACCTCTCGGATGGCTAATGCAAATGAAAGGGGAAAATCCTAAACTGTTGAGGTGGTCCATCACCCTACAGGAATAGACTTTGAAGTGGAACACAGACCTGGGATTGCCCATGCCAATGCAGATGGACTTTCCAGGTTCTTCAACTTAGACAATGATGACTCTCTAGGGAAAGGTTAGTCTCATCATCTTTCAGGTTTTTTTGGGGGGTTGTTGTGTGAGAAAGTGCCCTCTTTCCGCATGGTATGCCCCCACTTTTTGCTGAATTGCTGATGTTCTTTGACTGAGTGTGCCCTGGGCTCCTGCTAATCAGGTGCCCAGGGCCTATGTTCCTTCCCTACAAACTGCATTGAAGCCTAAACCCAATTGGCATCTCTGGCCACATGTCAGTCCCTGGTAAATGGTACCACAGGTACCCAGGGCACTGTGACCAGAGAAGGCCTCTAAGGGCTGCAGCACTTATTGTGCCACCCTTAGGGGTCCTGTACCCTGACACTCACACACTGCCTTTCCAGGCTGCGTGTCTTGGTGCAGAACAAAGTGAAGAGTCGACATGGCACACATCCCTGTGTGCCATGCCCACAAACCACGGCCCTGGCATACATCAGTCACCCCTCTAGCTGGGTGCCCTATGCCAGTGGTGAGGGTACAGGTGCATGAGCCCTGTACCCCTACAGTGCCCAAGTCCATTCCTGGGCACCAAGTGCAGTGCTGCCATTAAGAGTATATGGTGCTGGGAGTCTGTCATCACGAACTCCACAACACCATAATGGCTACACTGAAGACTGGGAAGTTTGGTATCAAACTTCTCAGCACATTAAACCCACACCGATGCCAGTATGGGATTTAATGTAAAATGCACAGAGGGCATCTTAGAGATGCCCCCTGAAACTCGACCAACTTCTAGTGACCTGACTGAGTGGCTGCTTAGGCTGCCACCACCAGACATGTTTCTGGAACCCTGGGTCGAGAGCCTGCTGCTCTAGGGGGCCTGAAACAATGCACATCCTGGGACGAGGTGCCAAGCCTCCTTCCCCAGGATGGGCAGGGTTCACGAAGGAGAAGCTTCAAAGGCATGCCGCCTTTGTGAGCCTCTCCAGACCAATTGCTGCTTTCAGCAACTGGTCCCCACTGGTTCTACCCCCCACTTTGGGCAGGAGAGCCGGCAGGAAAAACAAGTGAGGGAGAAAGGTGTGCCCACCTCTGCCAACTCCACCCCTCAGGTGGGGGAGGCGAGGTGAAGCACAACTGAGTCCCTGCCATCTTGAGGATGGAGGGACCTAGCCAACCAGGGACAGGCTCCTGCCCCCCTCCCACTGGAGGGTGGCACGATAGGGGGTGTACCCACCAAAAGGAAGGGACCCATTGGTCCCTGCCCTTTACCTACCTGTAACGCCCCTAAAGCACAAGTTACTAACTTGTGTAACGATATATCTGTAAGAGACAGTAGTTAGTGACAGATTCCTTACCTTAGAATATCCCCAGGCGTCAGGCTGGATCCGGAAAGTTTTTGCGTAGCAGTACCCTTGCGCGTCGGTAGGCGGCGTCGTGCGGCTCCGCGTCAGTCGTCGGCGTCGTGATCACCGGGATGACGTCACGGGCAGTACTTAGACGCCGCCCCTGCGCGCTGACGTCAGTTCTGTACACGACTTTCCGCGCCAGGAACGCAGAGCCATGCAAGAAGCTGACATTGGTGTCTGAAAAAAGTCTAGGGCCCTGAAAGGGATGTCCTTAACCCTAGAAATCAGTTCGCAGAACGGGGAGGATGGGTGGGCGGTAGGGAATCTGTCACTAACTACTGTCTCTTACAGATATATCGTTACACAAGTTAGTAACTTGTGCATCTGAAAGAGACACGTTAGTGACAGATTCCTTACCTTAGAATAGATACCCCAGCAATACCAACCCCGGTGGTGGGTCTGCGAACAAAGATCAGACAAGGAAGTCCCCGGAGGACAGAACGGCCAAAGAAGCCGTCCTCCGGACCTGACTGTCAAGGCAGTAATGCTTTGTAAACGTGTGCAGCGAGGCCCACGTAGCTGCCTGACAGATAACCGGCAGCG
The DNA here is from genome assembly GCA_963921515.1 of Calotriton arnoldi. NCBI lineage: Eukaryota > Metazoa > Chordata > Amphibia > Caudata > Salamandridae > Calotriton > Calotriton arnoldi. The sequence goes on along the minus strand of CAWUFW010005288.1, from coordinate 1,287,776 downwards.
GAACACCGCGGCCCAAAGCCGTGGTAGCAGCCGTTGCCCTGGTGGAATGGGCACGCAGCCCAACAGGAGGCTCCTTCTTAGCCAAAGAATAGCAGGTCTTGATGCACAAGGTAACCCAGCGGGAAATGGTCCTCTTGTGCACCGCCCGACCTTTTTTGGCACCCACGTAGCCAACAAAGAGCTGGTCATCCACCCGGAAGTGTTTTGTGCGGTCGATATAGAAGGAGAGCGCACGTTTTGGGTCCAGACGGTGGAGCCTCTCTTCCTCTCTGGAAGGAGGCGGAAAGAAGGTGGGCAAAGTGATTGTCTGCCCAATGTGGAAGGCAGTAACCACCTTTGGCAAGAAGGACGGACGCGTCCGAAGAACAACCTTCTCTGGATGAACAGACAGAAAGGGAGGTTTGCAAGATAGAGCCTGGAGCTCACTCACCCGCCGAGCGGAGGTGATGGCCACCAGAAAGGCTGTCTTCAGAGTCAGAAGACGAAGAGGACAGTTATGTAGAGGCTCAAAGGGAGCGCACATTAAAAAGGTAAGAACCAAGTTCAAGTCCCACTGAGGCATCACAAACGGAACAGGAGGGAAGAGGTGAGTAATGCCTTTTAAGAACCTGTTAACAACAGGGGACTTTAAAAGGGAGGGCTGATCAGGGAGCCTGAGGAAGGCCGAGATAGCACAAAGATAACCCTTGATGGTACCCAGGGCAGAACCCTGTTGGGCCAGAGAGAGAAGGAACAGAAGGACCTCAGAAAGAGGGGCAGAAAGGGGATTCACAGCCTTTGCTGTGCACCATGCCACAAATTTGTTCCACCTGCAGGCGTATACCACCTTAGTGGAGGGACGCCTGGCTGCCAGAATCACATCACAAACTTCGGGAGGCAAGTCGAAAGGAATCAACTGCCGCCGCTCAATCTCCACGCAAGCAGGTGTAGACTGGACAGGTTCGGGTGGAGGACCGTCCCCTGCTGCTGCGACAGAAGATCCTCCCGAAGAGGCAGACGGATCGGGGGATCTACACTCATATTGAGTAGCTCGGGATACCAAACTCTTCGAGCCCAGTCCGGAGCCACAAGAATGACTTGGGCCCGGTCACGCCGAATCTTCTTCAACACTCTGGGTAGAAGTGGTATAGGCGGAAAGGCATACAACAGACCGCAACTCCACTCGCGACGAAAAGCGTCGCCGAGCGAGTGCCGCCTTGGAAATTCCAACGCGCAGAACTGATGACATTGCGCGTTCTCTTCGGTGGCGAATAGATCTAACCAAGGCTCTCCCCACTGTAGAAAGAGTCCTTGCGCCACTTCCGAGTGAAGACGCCATTCGTGATCCATCATGCACCTGCGGCTGGGTTCGTCCGCCCTGGCGTTCAGGAACCTGCCAGGTGTTGAACCATCAGGAACATGCCCTGATGTTCCAGCCATGTCCAGAGGCGCAGAGCCTCCTGACAAAGGGTCCAAGACCCCACCCCGCCCTGTTTGTTACAGTACCACATGGCGGTGGTGTTGTCTGTGAACACCTGCACTACCTTCCCTTTGACAGAGGGAAGGAATGCCCTGAGTGCAAGTCGGATCGCCCGGAGCTCCAGAAAGGTTGATATGGAGCCGGGACTCCGCCCGGAGACCAGAGGCCTCTGATCTCCGCCTCTCCCATGTGACCGCCCCATCCCAGAAGGGATGCGTCCGTCACAACTGTATGCTCTGGCTGGGGAAGGGAGAGGATCTGCCCATGACCCATTGCCGGTTCGAGAGCCACCACTGCAACTGTTTTGCAGTCCCCTCCGACATCTGGGCGTGATCGGACAGGTTGCCCTGGTGCTGCGCCCACTGGAACTTCAGGTCCCACTGCAGAGCCCGCATATGCCATCTGGCATGATTGACCAGCAGGATGCAGGAGGCCATGAGGCCCAGCAGCCTCAGGGTCATCCGTACCGAAACCCAGAATAAAGGCCGAAAGATCGGAATCATAGCCTGAATATCCCGGACTCCGCCGTTCGGGAGGATAGGCCCGAAACTGCGTCGTGTCCAGAACTGCTCCGATGAAAAGGAGCTGTGGAGAAGGAATCAGATGCGACTTTGGCACATTGATGGAGAACCCCAGCGAGTGCAGGAGTTCGGCCGTAGTCTGGAGGTGGGAGACGACTGACTGGGACGAGCCCGCCTTCAGCAACCAGTCGTCGAGGTAGGGGAAGACTGAAACCCCTGCCCGGCGCAGATGAGCTGCGACCACCGCCATCACTTTCGTGAACACCCGAGGGGCACTGGTAAGGCCAAAGGAGAGCACGGTGAACTGAAAATGCTCGGGGCCTACCGTGAACCGAAGGTAACGCCGGTGGGCCGGCAGGACGGGGATGTGGAAATATGCGTCCTGCAAGTCCAACGCTACCAACCAGTCTCCAGGGTCGAGGGCAGTCAAGACCTGAGCGAGGGTGAGCATCTTGAACTTCTCCTTCCGGAGGAAGCGATTGACGTTCCGGAGGTCCAAGATAGGACGCTTGTCCTCCTGGTCCTTTTTGGGCACCAGAAAGTAGTGGGAGTAGCAACCACGCCCTACTTCTGGGGTCGGAACACGCTCGATGGCCCTCTTGGTCAAGAGGGCCGTGACTTCCTTCTGCAGAAGTACCAAGTGATCCCCTGACATGCGGTGGAATTGAGGTGGCATGGCTGGGGGGGGTGGACTCGAAGGGGAGGGAGTAGCCCCTTCGGACAATGTCCAAGACCCACCTGTCCGAGGTGATGGCACGCCAGTGGTGAAGGTGATGGCGGACCCTGCCCCTACTGGCGTGCTGTGCACCTGAAAGGAGGGACTAGGAGGGCTTGGAGGCCGCGGACCGGGTTGGAGGTGGTGGCCTGACCCGCACGCTGGTTGCCCGAACCGCCACGGCGGAATCCACGTCCTCGGCCACGCGGAGACGCCTGCTGCGCGGGTCGGTGGCTGGGCTGCTGGACGTGACGGGCGCCCCTTCCGTGGCCACGATAGGGCGAAAAGCAGAAGTCAGCGGAGGGCGTGTAGCAGAAAGGCCCAGGGACTTGGCAGTAGCCCGTGAGTCCTTAAAGCGCTCCAACGCATGGTCTGCTTTGGACCCAAAAAGACCGACTCCATCAAAGGGCATGTCCATGAGAGTATTCTGGACATCCCCGGAAAAACCAGTGGTTCTCAGCCAGGCGTGGCGACGCATGGCCACCGTCGTTGCAATAGACCTGCCCAGCGAGTCGGCGGTATCATGGCCACATCGTATTGTGTATTTGGCCGCATCCCTTCCTTCCGCAATGGCGCGGGAAAGCAGTGTCTGGACCTCCTCAGAACACTGGGGCAAAACAGTCGCCACCGAATCCCACAAGGAGTGGGTATATCGGCCCAAAAGACAAGCGGTGTTGATTGACCGCAAGCCAGCACTGGAGGAAGAAAAACCCTTCTTCCCAAACTGATCCAGGCGTTTGGATTCCCTATCCGGAGGGGCGGTAGGGAAGGCGGTTTGGGAAGCGGAGGCTTGGACAACCAAGCTCTCAGGAGTGGGGTGGACAGAGAAATAGGGGGTCGCCCGGAGCTGGGCGATGGCGTCGGGCCACGTTCCTATCCACAGGAGCCCCTGTGGTGGGCTTGGACCAGGCGCCCAAAAGAACGTCAGTGAGTGCATCGTTAAACGGCAGCACAGGCTCCGAGGAGGAGGCTGCCGGCTGAAGCACTTCTGTCAAGAGATTAGTCTTGACCGCCACAGTAGGGAGTTGGAGACGTAAGGCTCCAGCCGCCCTACGCAACACTGTTGCAAAATTGGCTCCCTCCTCCGTAGCTACGGGAGGAGACAGCATGCCAGTGTCAGGGGAAGTATCTAGACCACTGGAATCCCCTAGACCCTCTGTCCAGTCCTCATCGTACTGACACTGTTGTGCCAGAGGGTCATCAGACCCCTCCCAGTCCTCCTGGTCCTCCTCTGGTTCAAAATGAGGAGGAGGGACATTAGGGACCCAAGGTCCCATCGGCGCCGGAACCAGCGTCGAGCGACGTCGGTCCGGGTCCATGTCCGGAGCCGGAAGGAACTGGGGGACGACGCCGCCCGGAGCCCCAGGCGGCTTCGAGAACGGCACCGGAGACATCGGCGTCGTTAGGTCGACCGGCGTCGATGGGGGTTGCAGAGCCGGGATCGGGGCCGGGGCCGGAATCGAGGCTGGAGGCACGGGCGATGCCGGGGCCGTCGGCGATGCCGGGGCAACCCCATCAGGGCCCGCGGGGCCCGAAGGCGCACCGGAGGGACCTTGAGGCCCGAAGAGGCGGGCCATGGCCGACAGGAATTCCTGTATTTGGGCCGGATCCGCCCCCGAACCCGGGAAGGACGGGTATTGCGGGGGCGGCTCCACAGGCATGTCCGGGGCCGCGGGGGCGGGGACGGTGCCGGGAGGGGCCTCAGCCGAGTCGCGAGACCGGCAAGGCGAAGTCCCAGAGCGACGATGCTTTTTGGACTTCTTGTGCTTAGACTTACCGGACGACGAAGACTTCGATGCCGACGACCGGTGAGGACTCCGCGACCGACCCTCGACCTCTCACGCGACCGGGGCTTGGTGTGGCGCGGAGCCGAATGCCGGGCCTCGAGGAGCTTTCGAGACCGCTCTCGCTAAGCTTTCGGGTTGAGGGCCCGGCAGTCGGAACACGACCCCGTGTCGTGGCCTCGGCCGAGGCAGAAGAGACACTCCCGATGCGGGTCTGTGATGGACATCATCCAAGCACAGGCGCCGCAACGTTTAAAGCCGGGCATCCCTACGACACCTTGAAGTCGATTCGAAGAAACAGTGAAAAGTACTGCCCGCGACGTCATCCCGGCGATCACGACGCAGACGACGGACGCGGAGCCGCACGACGCCGCCTACCGACGCGCAAGGGTACTGCTACGCAAAAACTTTCCGGATCCAGCCTGACGCCTGGGGATATTCTAAAGTAAGGAATCTGTCACTAACGTGTCTCTTTCAGATTCTAGTATTTAGGGGGCACCCTGAACCTTGCTTCCTCAGATCCAGCCTGACAACAAGAAGAAAAGAAGGACGAAGAGCCGTGCAGAGCTAACAAGAGGACAACGCCCACTGACTTGGCCCCAGCCCTACAGGCCTGTCTCCCCTCGAACCTGCTCCTGCGAAATCCCGGTGTGTCCTGCAGCCAGCAACCTCAAAAACCCCGGAGGACCTGCCTGCCTTCACTTCCAAGCCTGCTTCTCCCGTGAACACCGGACTTGTTCAAACTGCAGCTTCTGGCCGGATACCGCGAATCCAGCCCACTCCGCTCCCGCAGAACCCGGCCCGAGCTAGAGTGGAAAAACACCAGGAGGAGGTCACCCCGGCGATCCTGACCCGAGATCCGGCGACTCCTGACCTGCCTCAAGCAGACACCTGCAGCCTCAATCCAGAGGATCCCCTCTACTGCGACCAGAGCGGGTAAGACTTTCCGACGTCCCAAGGCACCCCTGCACCCGACGCCCCACGGCCTTGTGTGCCCAAACCAACGGTGCCTAACCAACACAAGACATCCCAACTTACCCCTCGAAGTGGTGGTCGCACTCAGAAGATCCTCGTCCCCGAGCCTGCAGCGTTTCTTCTAACCGGAGGTGCTCCATTGAAAACAGGGCACCCGACCTCAAAACAGCACCCTGCACCCGGCCGCCCTAGTGCCGCTGAGGGTGCACCCTTGGTGCTACTTTGGTTCCCTATTTGCCCTGACCTAAACCCTAGGAGCTTTGCTCCCACAACCTAGTGGCCTGCTTGCCAGCAGCCACCAACCAGAGACCCCTATCCTTCATAGGATAACATTGGGCCTCAACACTCTGCACCCGGGCCGCACTAGTGCCGCTGAGGGTGTAACAAGAGTGCATCACTGACCCTGGGGGACCCCGAGTCTAACCCCAGAACCTTAACTCCCACAGTAGTTTTCTTACCTGCAAACCGATAACCTGTTTTTCCTCCATAGGATAACATTGACAATTTTTCTTCCAAAAAACGACTAAGTGTGGAGTTTTGAAAACTAAAGATATTCTTTAAAAATCGTACAAATAACCAAAACGTGTTTTCTCACCTGGTTGCAGGAAATGTCCTAGTGCTGAATCTAGGCATCCAGCACTGAGTTAGAAAAAGTAACATAAAAGTAACTTACCTGCAATTTACTGACAAAGCCTATTCATTTCAATGTACTGTATTTGCTAAGTGTTGCATACTACTGCCCCCCTGAAATCAAACAAAGTACAATTTCTATTGCATTTTCAAACTGTTCTATATCCAGTAACTTATTACTGGAAAGTATTTAATGCTTACCTGTGCCAGGCTTGCTTGGTTCTAAAAATAAACAGTATATTTTTATACAAAAACAATTGGCCTAGAGTTCAGTTTTTGAGTGTGTGAATTAATTTGCTAACTGAGTGTGTACATCAAATGCTTAACACTGTCCTGATACTGCCTTGCTGCTCGACCACTCTACCACAATTAGAGAGTAAGGTTCTATCTAACTTTAACCTCTGGGGTCACTTGGACTCTATACACACTATACCTCCTTTTGTTGTAGTATATATAGAGCCAGTTTCTTACAATACCCATGCAAAAAGGGGCACTTTCCTACAGTATTGCGAATGGGTCTGGGGCCACAGTACTAGCACTCTGGCCGGATGGAAGGCTATGCATATCCACCTCCACATCAGAGCTTTCATGAGCAGAGAACTCTGCGTCTTCTTTAGCTAGCTCCTCCTGGGTGTGCTCCTCGCTGAAAATGTTGGGTGTTATTTCCGCTTGTTAGACATTTCCAACCAACAAGCCCTTCAATCCTGTAGAGTTTCTTGGACCGAAACGACTTGCATGTGTCGCATTCGGTTCCACAATGGTCGGGAGAAAAACAAATTGCACGCGAGAGTTGCTGATCGGTGTGCGTGTATTTCGCATGCAAATGCGTCAAAATCTGAAGGGCATCTTCCAAGGAAGAGAGTAGGCCAGTGATGGGCTGTGCCCCGAAGTTAGGTCGGTCAAAGGCTGAACCGACGAAATTCGAGAGCAGCGCAGAAGTGAAAAAAGCACGATAGAAAACAATACGTTGAATCGTAGCAAACTGAGTCCAAAACACGTAGGAGAGGCACACACGTTCGAACCAGACGTCAGAGAGAAAACAATCGAACAAAGAAGTCTATGCACATTATCACCAAGAGGTGTCACTCTGACCTTGTAACACAAAAGACGTATTTTAAGAAAAACTTGCACAATTCCGAACCCAACACTAGATGGCAAGAGCATATGTATCTACAGCCACACATGCCATCGAACACAATTTTACTGAGGACCTACAAATGCGTGCCCTTGACCTGTTTGAGGGAAATCTTCGAAAGAGCTTGTCTTTCACAAAGTAACCAGGGTTCACCTTCCCCTCTGAATGTTTAATGGCCATGTGCCTTTTCAGTTTCGTAAAACGAAAACGGGTAAATAACCATCAGCTAGAATCGGTTAGCTTTAATTAACTTGGACACAAATAAGTTGAGCTATAATTATGTGGATGAGGCACTTGTGATATATGTCCCAAGATGTAATTCAGTGTTTATAAATTAATGATTATGTGCATGACGGAGAATAATCATTCCTTCGAGTGATGTTGCAAAAGTGAACTAATGAAAATTGGTATTTCATACAAATACATATTATAGACTTAATTTTACATTTACGGATCGTTTAAAACTTTGTGAAATAGTAGAGAGAACTTAAAGGTATTCTACTGTTACCAAGACCTTTGGCAACAGAAAAAATATCCTATAGGGTGCCAAAAGAAGCTGGAAAAAAGATCTGAAAAGGGAAGGCAGGAGACAGACAAAACTGAATAAACCATCTTGATTACCTGCTCTTTCTGGACAGCCAGGATACGGTTCCTGGCGGCTTCGCAGTTCTCTTTCTTGCCTGTGATTACGATCATCTCCGAGTTGCTGTTCTCCGCCGGGAGATCAATCTTGGTGTTACTTTCTTCACGGATCTGAAATAGACATTTTAAGATAAGACAAAATGCCATCATGTGACTGGTCAAAATCAAGAGTAACAGGTAATTAAAGAGCTGCAAGTAGACAAATGCCTAGGACAAGAGGGAAGGCAGTATCTATAACCTCAAACTGGGAGTACTGGAATACTGGGCAGGGAAATGCACATCATGGTTAGAACACTAATAACAATTTACTTGTGCAACAGTGCACAATTTTGCATCTCAGACAGAATAGTGGGCATATCCCTGCCATCTAGTTGTGGCATCCAAGCACTTATGATTTGCTTCGTAATTTAATGTTTTCCTAGTAGGGCTTTGCACCAGGACACCCTGTTTCCAGGATATTTGCCCACTCTACTAAACACATTTTTCAAGTAATTTTCTTGTACATTTGTATAAAATATGTGCACATTAAAATAAACTGCACTATATATGACATTTGTAAACCTAAAATAAAGCATTTGACCTGGTCTACAGTTAAAAGCTGCATCTTTAATTCAGCCATAGACCTGCTTGGGTAAACTATGGTCTGTTAGGAACATGTAGCAACAGCTTCCTAATACCATCAGGAGCTCGTCAGGTGTGTGGATGAGCTCCTCTTTTGGTCTGTATTTAAAAGAGGTTAACAACTTCAAGAGGGAGCTAAACCTTGATACCACAAAGTTATGAAAAAAACCTCACCCTCCTGTTTGCAAACACGGTTTACTTTGTCAAACATAGTAATGAGAAGGACTTGCCCATAAACGTGCCAAAAACGAATGCTATACTAATGAAGCAAAAGGCTATTTATTAGCCATCCGATTAGTACAACCTTGCAAGTATACAATCAAAATGTTATTCATGGCTTGGAAATTTGGTGTTTTGAGATCAGGGGACTACCGAAAGTTATTTTTAATTAAGATCTTTACTTTCCATGGGTAGCAGAAACCCTCTGGTTCCTTTACATCTGAAAGCTAAACATCAATTCGATTTCTGATGTTGTAGCCGTTTGACCATTTGTGTAGTGGGCACGGTCAAATAGGAATCCATGGGCTCAAGTGCACCTTGGATTTGGTTCAAAGGTACCATCGTACGAAAGAGCTGCAGCAAGTCGCTTTATATCACATGCAAAAATACCCTCACACATCTGGATAATGGTAACCTTTAGAATAACCCTACCATTATTAATGCTCGCACAGAATTAAGGCATACTGGCAACAGAAGCTTAGGAAAGTAGTATTGTATTGCAACATTTATATAGCACTTCATCCCCTATGTGGGGTGCTGAAGTGCTTGCCTACTCCAGTAGTACACTGCACCATGTAGGGTGTTTGGATTGAAGTGTGTTGTCTTTGTTTTGATCCTATGAGGAAGTCGTGCGCAAGGACCACTGAGATGCGGTTACCATGTTATGGGATGCACCACTTAGCAGCGTGATGATAAAATGTGGGAGCTAGGCATGCAGTTTATGGTTTTCAGTAAGCTGGCAGTTTTGAGCAGCTCTGCAGATCCCTTTTTGATATTTCTTATATTCATAGTCCACTGAGCTAGTTACTGTACTAGTTTGTCCATTCTGAGATATTTTGTTAAAGTTTATGGTCCTGAGCAGGCAAAGGTTAAAGGGAGCAGTGATGGAAAGATCTGCTGGGATGGAAGTTACTTACCTTCGGTAACGCCTTATCGGGTAGACACAGGATTTAGCGGCAGATTCATGATCTTAGAATCCTCCCCAGGAGCCAGACAGGATCCGGGCTTTTTTTCAGCAGTACCTCTGCAAGTCAGTAGAGGGAGTTAAGCAACTCCACAGCGATGTCTCCCAAATGTGACGTCAGAGTACATATAAAGCTCTCCCCCGACACGCTATAGTCAGTTTCTTTTGAGGTCATATGTCAGTGCCAACGTGAACCCACATAGAAAAAGAGTCTCAGAAAACTGTGCCAAAAAGGGAAAAATCTTTGAACCACCAATACAAATTGAAAGAGTTGCAGTAGAAACCAAAGAGGTATCTAGGAGACCACAGGACCCTCAGTTCACAGAGTGGGGAGGATGGGTGGGTTGATAAAAAATCTGTGGCTAGATCCTGCCTCTACCAGATAAGGAGTTACCAAAGGTAAGGAAAAATGCTACTTACCCAGTAAGCATTTGTTCTTGGCATGTAGAGCTGTAGATTCACATGCTTTGCATACCTGCCATCTAGTGTTGGGTCCGGATGTTTGAAAGTTGTTTTTCTTCAAAGAAGTCTTTCCAGTCACGAGGTAGGGGACTCCTCCTTTCAGTGATAGTGCACATGGGCTTCAACTCCATTGTTAGATTGTTTTACCGCAGAGGGTGAGAATGGAGTTAGTAAGAGTAGAATAGAGATGTCCATGCGTATGTATCCAAGTAAGATACGACTATACAAAAAAGAGAGTTACCCTAGTGGGACCAAAAGGGACCGGGTAGTTATATACTTATCAAAAGAACTTCTTTTGATAAGTCTAAGTAAGATAGTACTGCAACAGGTACAGGTATCCGGGGAGGCGGGTGGGCGCATGTGAATCTACAGCTCAACATGCTAACAGATGCTTAATGGTTAAGTAGCATTTTCCGTTCGCGGCATGTGAGCTGTAGATCACATGCTTTGCATAGACTATACAGCAGTATTCTCCCAAAGCGGTGGCTAACCTGTAGCTTTTGTATTCGTTTGAAAAAGTGTTCAAAGAACTGCCTGGCCTGCATTAGCTTGTCTGGCTAACATCTACACAATAGTGTTTTGTAAATGTGTGTGGTGTCGACCATGTTGCAGCCTTACAGATGTCAGCTATGGGGATCTTCCCTAAGAAAGCATTAGAAGCCCCTAGTTTGCGGGTAGAATGTGCTCTAGGGGGAATTGGTAAAGTCCTCTTTGCATTTGCATAGCATGTTTGAATACATTTAACTATCCAACGAGCAATACCCGATTTAGAAATGGGATTGCCTTTGTGTGGTGGAGCAAAAGCTCCTGCAGGTTTTTTTTTACCCCCTCTCCTCAGTGATGTAATAGCAATGAGGAAAGCAACTTTCCAAGTGAGAAATTGCAGTTCATATTTATGCAATGGTTCAAAGGGTGGACCCATTAGTCTGGTGAGGACAATATTAAGATTCCACGCTGGGGCAGGTGGAAGTCTTGGTGGAATGAGTCTTAAGTCCCTCCATAAAAGCCTTGATAACAGGCACTCTGAAAAGAGACAGATGAGGTCTATTCTGAAGGTATGCAGCTATTGCAGCGAGATGTAAGCGTATAGATGTATATGCTAGATTTGAGTGCTGCAAATGAACAAGTTACTTACCTTCGGTAACGATATATCTGTAAGAAACATAGGTTAGTTATAGATTCCTTACCTTAGAATTACCCCCAGGCGTCAGACTGGATCCGGGAAGTTTTTCGTCAGCAGTACCTCTGCGCGTCGATATGTGGTGTCGGTCAGCTTCGCGTCCGCCGTTGGCGTTGTGGTCGCCGGGATGACGCTCGCGGTAGCTACTTAGACGCCGCCCTCGCGCGCTGACGTCAGTTCTGTAGACGACTTTACGCGCCAGAAACGCAGAGCCATGCAAGACACTGACCACTGGTGCACAAAACTAGGGCCCTGAAAGGATGTCCTTAACCCTAGAAATCAGTTCGCAGAACGGGGAGGATGGGTGGGGCGGTAAGGAATCTATAACTAACCTATGTTTCTTACAGATATAGCGTTAACGATGGTAAGTAACTTGGTCATCTGAAAGAAACAGTTAGTTATAGATTTCTTACCTTAGAATAGATACCCCAGCAATACCAACCCCGGAAGTGGGTCTGCAAACTAAGTTCACACCAGAAAGTCCTGGAGAACAGAAAGGCCAAAGAAGCCGTCTCTCCGGACTTGGCTGTCCAGGCAGTAGTTTTTTGTAAACGTGTGCAGCGATGCCCATGTAGCTGCCTGACAGATGTCATTCAGAGGGACTCCCTGTCCCAAAGCAGTAGTGGCTGCCGTCGCCCTGGTGGAATGGGCGCATAGCCCCACTGGAGGCTCCGTTTTAGCTAGAGAATATCAGGCTTTAATACACAAAACGACCCATCTAGAGATGGTTTGTTTGTGTACGGCCCGACCTTTCTTGGCGCCCACGTAGCCAACAAAGAGTTGGTCATCCACCCGGAACGGTTTGGTGCGATCCAGATAGAAGGAAAGCGCACGTTTTGGGTCCAGACGGTGGAGCCTCTCTTCCTCTTTAGAAGGATGCGGAGGCGGAAAGAAGGAGGGCAAAGTGATGGTTTGCCCGATGTGAAAGGAGGTGACCACCTTGGGAAGAAAGGATGGATGAGTTCTTAGGACAACTTTGTCCGGATGTACAGCCAGAAAAGGAGGCTTGGATGAAAGAGCCTGGAGCTCACCCACTCTTCTGGCAGATGTGATGGCTACCAGGAATGCAGTCTTAAGAGTCTTAGAGGACAGTTGTGAAGCGGCTCAAAGGGAGCGCACATCAAATAGGTCAAGACCAAATTCAAGTCCCACTGAGGCATTACGAAGAGAATAGGAGGAAAGAGATGAGTAATGCCTTTTAAGAAACGATTTACAACCGGGAACTTGGAGAGAAGGCTGATCAGGAAGCCTTAGAAAGGCAGAAATGGCCGAAAGATAGCCCTTGATAGTGCCCAGAGCAGAGCCAGTGAACCGCAGGTAACGCCGGTGGGCCGGCAGGACGGGGATGTGAAAATAAGCGTCCTTCAAGTTCAACGCTACCAACCAGTCTCCAGGGTCGAGGGCAGACAAGACCTGAGCGAGCGCCAACATCTTGAACTTCTCCTTCCGGAGGAAGCGGTTGACGTTCCTGGGATCCAAGATAGGACGCAGGCCCTTGTCCTTCTTGGGTACCAGAAAGTAGTGGGAATAACAACCACGAACTACTTCTGGGGCAGGAACGCACGCGATGGCTCACTTGGCCAAGAGAGCTGTGAATTCCTGTTGGAGAAGGCTCAGATGATCCTCCGACATACGATGGTACTGAGGTGGCATGGCTGGAGTGGTAGCCTCGAAGGGGAGGGAGTAGACCCTTTGGACTATCTGCAAAACCCACCTGTCCGACGTGATGGTGCGCAAGTAGGGGAGGTGATGGCGGATCCTGCCGCCCACTGGCGTTTGATGGGCCTGAAATGTCGGACTAGGAAGGTTTGGAGGCTGCTGCAGAGGGTGGGTTGGTGGACTGGCCCGCCCGCTGGCCCCCTGAACCACGGAGGTGGTTCCCACGACCCCAGCCGCGCGAAGGTTGGGGAACTTGCGTCGGCCTGTGGCTCTGGGCAGAACGTAGTGGGGCACCCCTTCCGTAGCCACGAAAGGGGCAAAAAGCAGACTGCGCAGGGCGGCTGGAGAGGCCCTGGACTTGACCGTTGCCCATGAGTCCTTGAAACGCTCTAGAACGTTTTCTGGTTTGTCGCCAAAAAGGCGACGGCCATCAAAGGGCATGTCCATAAGGGTATTCTGGACATCCCCAGAAAAGCCAGTCGATCTCATCCAGGCATAGCGTCGAAGGGCTACCGACGTGGAAATCGTCCTGCCTAGAGAGTCGGCGGTATCCAGCCCACAACAGACGGTAAACTTTGCATCCCTCCTGGCGGCAACAGCCTGGGAGAGTACTGTCTGGGCCTCCTCTGGACACTGAGGCAGCACTTGTGCAACCTTGTCCCACACAGAGTGGGAATAACGGCCCAATAGACATGCGGTGTTTACCGACCGCAGCCCCAAGCTGGCGGAAGAAAAAACCTTCCCAAGATGATCCAGCTTCTTGGATTCCCTATCTGGTGGAGCGTTAGGGAATGCGCTCTTGGAAGTAGAGGCTTGGACCACCAAGCTCTCAGGGGTGGGGTGTTGGGAAAGGAAAGTGGGGTCGACCGGGTCCGGGCAGTGGTGTCGGGCAATCATCCTATCCACGGGAGCCCCTGTGTTGGGCCTGGACCAGGTGCCCAAAATAACGTCGGTGAGGGCTTCATTGAACGGCAGCAGGGGCTCCGAAGAGCTGGATCCATGGGGGGCCTGCGGGGCCGGAGCCGCCGGCGAAGGCCTAGGACCCCCAACCGAGTCCGCGGGGCCCAAAGGCACGCCGGCGGGTTCGGGCTGCCCAAAGATGGCATGCATCGCCTCGTAAAATTGACCAAGCTGGGCAGGGGTCGCTCCAGGTCCCGGGAAAGGAGGGAAACTGAGTTGGCCTTCAGGCTCCGCACGCGGAGCAGCGGGAGGGGTACTGCCCGCATCCCTCGTGGCGTCAGCCGACCGACGGGGAGAAGTCGAAGAGCGACGATGCTTCTTCGACTTACCTGACCCCGAGTGCGAAGACTTAGAGTACGAGTGGTGATGGCTCCGCAACCGGTCCCTCGACCTCCCTCGCGACCGGGACCTCGAACGGCGCGGAGCCGACTGCCGGCGCTCAAGAAGCTTTCGGGGCCATGGACCGGCAGTCTGAGCACGACTTGGGGCCGTGGTCGCGCTCCAGGCAAAAGAGGCACACGCGGTGCGGATCTGTCACCAACATCAGTCGGGTACAGGAACCGGAAGCCTTGAAGCCGGGCATCCCTATGTGCACCAGGAGTCGGTAGGACTCAAAAAGATGTCGACAAAAGTCGCTCAAAAAGTTCAGTCAAAAAGTGACTGGAGGTACCGCTCTCCGGATCTACGCTGGCTGGCGCGGGAAAAGAAAGAACTGAGGTCAGCGCGCGAGGGCGGCGTCTAAGTAGCTACCGCAACGTCATCCCAGCGACCACGACAACAACGACGGACGCAGAGCCGACAGACGCCACCTTCCGACGCGCAGAGGTACTGCTGACTAAAAACTTTCCGGATCCAGTCTGACGCCTGGGGGTAATTCTAAGATAAGGAATCTATAACGAACTTTCTTTCAGATGCAGTAAATAACTAATGATACTTTGAACTGAAGCATCCAGCAGGTTAATGTGGTTATTATAATAAATAAACAGCTTCCATTTAGCTGCATAGCAAGCTCTTGTAGTAGGTCTTCTGGCTTCTTTAATGATATTCATACAGTCTGGTGGAAGTTTCAGATAACCAAACTCTGATTTCAGGTGCCAGATCGCAAGGTTGAGAGGTTTGGGATCTGGACGTCTCATCTCTCCATGGCTCTGTGTGAGGAGACTGGGTGTGAGATGTAGTGTTTGATAAGGAACTACTGAGAGTTTGTAGGAAAGTGGGTTTCTGTTGCAGTAACCCCCCCCACTTTTTGCCTGATAACTGATGCACTTTTCCTTGGTGTGCCCTGGGTCCCTGCCAATCAGGTACCCAGGGCCTGTGTTCCTTCCCTAAAACTGCATTGAAGCCTAAACCCAATTGGCATCTCTGGCCACAGGTAAGCCCCTAGTAAATGGTACCCTAGGTACCCAGGGCACTGTGACCAGAGAAGGCCCCTAAGGGCTGCAGCACTTATTGTGCCACCCTTAGAGGCCCTGTGCCCCGACACACCCACCCTGAGTTTGCAGGCTGAGTGTCCTGGCGCAGAACTAAACAGAGTCAACATGGCACACATCTCTGTGCCATGCCCACAAACACACTGCCCTGGCATACCTCAGTCACCCCTCTAGCTGGGTGCACTATGCCAGTGGTGTGGGCACAGGGGCATGAGCCCTGTGCCCCTAGAGTACACCCAGGGCCATTCCTGGGCACTAAGTGCAGTGATGCCATTAAGAGTATATGGTGCTGGGAGGTTGTCATTACGAACTCCACAGCACCATAATGGCTACACTGAAGACTGAAGTTTGGTTTCAAACTTCTCAGCACATTAAACCCACACTGACGCCAGTGTGGAATTTAATGTAAAACGCACGACAGAGGGCAACTTAGAGTTGCCCCCTGAACCTAACCTGCAATCCACGTCTTATCTGAGGGGCTGCCTAGGCTGCCACCCAGCAGACATGTTGCTGGACCCCTGGGTAGAGAGCCATCCGCTCTCCTGGGCCTGCAACAATGCACGTCCTGGGCGAGGTGCTAGGCCTCCTCCCCCAGGATGGGCAGGGGGAAGCTTCAAAGGCATTCCGCCTTTGTGAGCTTCCTCAGACCACTTGCTGTACTCAGCAACTGGTCCCCACTGGTTCCAGCCCCCACTCTGGCGGGAAGACTGGCGGGAAAACCAAGGGAGGAAAGGGGGTGTGCCAGCCTCTGCCAACCCCACCCCTCAGGTGGGGGAGGTGAGGTGAAGCACATCTCCGGGCTCTCGCCATCTTGAAGATGGGGAGCACTACCCAAATCAGGACTAGGCTCCTGCCCCCCTCCCACTGCAGAGTGGCAGGATAGGGGGTGTACCCACCCCAGGAAAGGGACCCATTGGTCCCTGCCCTTTACCTACCTGTAACGCCCCTAAATCTGGTATTTAGGGGCACCCTGAACCTTCCTTCGATCCCGAAACCAAAACAAGCAAGAAGAACAAGAAACAAGAAGACCTGCCGTGCAGCTGCTAACAAGAGGAAGACACCAACTGATTTGTCCCCAGCCCTACCGGCCTGTCGACCCTCGAACCTGCTCCTGCTAAACCCCGGCGTCTCCAGTGGTCAGCAACCTCAAAAACCGGGGACCTGACTGCCTTGTGACTCTAAGAAGACTGGGACTCCCACGAGCAGTGGTACTGCTCAAAAGCAAGTAACAAGCCCCTGGCATCAGCCAGGAACCGCGAACCCTGCACACTCTGCACCCGCCAAGCTTGGCCTGTGCTGGAGTGAACAAAGACCTCGAGGACGTCCCCCCGGCGACTGACCCCAAATCCAGCACCCAAGGACCCACCTCGACGCTCCTGACGACACCTGCAGCCTCAGAACCAGGGACCCCTCCAACCGCGACCAGCCGAGGGTAAGATTTCCGACGCCTAAAGACACCGCTGCACCCGGCGCCCCACGGCCTCCTGTGCCCAACTCCTGGGTGCCTACCCTTCCTACAGCTTCCCAACTTACCTCTCGAAGTGGTGGTCGCACCTGAAGAATCTTCGTCCCCGAGCTTTAAGCCTTTGTTCGTTCTTGAGCTTCTCCATTGAACATTGAGCGCCCGATGGCTCAAAAGCACCCTGCACCCAGCCGCCCGAGTGCCCCTGGCAGTGCAACCTCTACTCTAAGCTACTTCCCCACTTGCCCTGAGCAAGTGACCAGGAGCCCAGCTCCCACAACCGCGTGGACTGCTTGCCAGCAGCCACCAACCAAAGGCCCCCTGCCTTCCATAGGATAACATTGGGCCTACTCACTCTGCACCCGACCGCCCCTTTGCCGCTGAGGGTGTAACAACTGTACCTACCTTACCCTGGGAGACCCCCCCCCCCCCCCCGAGTCTGTGCCCAGAACCTTAACTCTGCCAGTCGAGTACTTACCCAAAAGCTGATAACTCACTTTTCTTCCATAGGGTAACATTGACTGGTTTCACTTGGAAATTCTTTTAAGTGTGGAGTTTTGAAACTTTAAAATATTCATATAAAATCAGCCGAATCACGAAAACGAAAACACTCACCTGTTATCAGGAGAGATCCCAGTGCTGGATCTTGGTGCCCAACACTGACCCTGAAAAGTAATTGTAACTGTACTTACCGGTAACTTGAATTTCCTTCCATAGGATAACATTGCCTGGTTTTTGCTGAAAAAGTTTCTAAGTGCCCACTTTTAAAATACAATAATATTCCTTAAAAATCACAACTAACCAAAACGTTCTTACTCAACTGTTTACAGGAGATGTCCCAGGACTGAATCTAGGATCCAGTCCTGTGGTAAGAAAAGTAATCCCAAAAGTAATCTATTGCATTTAACTAGAAATTCCCATTGAGCTCAATGTATTATTGTGTTTGAAATTGTGTTGCCTATTGCAACAACTGTAACTACTGTGTTCAAAAGTCTATTGCCTATTGAAAGTTTTCAACTACAGCATTTGATTCTGAGAAAGTATTTTGATACCTATTGTTGGTTCTAAAAATAAAACTATATATTTTTATATACAAAACAATTGGCCTAGAGTTCAGTTCTTGAGTGTGTGAGACCATTTGCTGACTGAGTGTGTACAACAAATGCTTTACACTGTCCTCTGATACTGCCTTACTGCTCGACCAAGCTACCACTTTAGAGAGTAAGGTTATATCTAACTTTAGCCTCTGCCAAACCTCTGGGGACTGTGGACTCTGTGCACACTGAACCTTACTTTGGTGCAGTATATACAGAGCCACTTTCTTACAGAGTTCTAACAGGGTAGTGAACCAGGGTTGACGGGCCCATGTGGGAGCTACCAGGATTAGAGTGAGGGATGTTTGTCTGAGCTTCCGAACCACTAGTGGAATGAGTGGGAGAAGCGTAAAAGCGTATGCAAATATCCCTGACCAGTTCATCCATAGAGCACTGCCTTTGGATAATGGGTGTGGATACCCGGAGGCGAAGTTTGGGCATTTTGTGTTTTGGTGTTTGGCGAACAGGTCTATTTCTGGGGAAACCCCACATCTGGAAGAACTGGAGGAGAACTTGAGGAAGAAGTTCCCACTCGTGGATCTTTTGTGTTTGTCTGCTGAGTAGATCTGCAATCTGGTTGTTCACTCCTGGTAGGTGTTCCGCTAGGAGATAAATCTTGTGATAAATGGCCCACCTCCAAATAGCTTGTGCAAGGTATGACAGTTGGAGAGAGTGTGTCCCCCCCTATTTCTGTATGTAATAAATGGCCATCGTGTTGTCTGTGCGTATTAGGACAACTTTGCCTACAAGATGAGTCTGGAAGGCTTTGAGCGCTAGAAAGACTGCTAGCAGCTCTAGATGGTTTATGTGGAGTTGCTTTTGACTGCACAATCCCTGAATTGTGTGAGTTTGGAGATGAGCTCCCCAACCATTGAGCGATGCATCTGCTGTTAGCACGGTCTGTGGAACTGGGTCGATGAAATGCCGCCCTGTGGAAAGGTTCTGTAGATTCCACCACTGCAAAGAGCGATGAGTGCGGCCGTCCACTAACACTAGATCTGCCAATTGACCCGGAGATTGATTCCACTGACGTGCTAAACATTCCTGAAGGGGATGCATTTGAAGTCTTGCATAGGGAACTATCATGATGCAAGATGCCATCATTCCCAGTAGCTGCGTGAATACCCGAGCTGGTAATGAGTGGTCGGGCTGAAACTTGGACATTAGAGCCTGAATATTGTGGATTCTGACTGGGTTGGGACAGATTAGAGCTTTTTGTGCATCTAGAGTGCCTCCTAACTACGTTTGCGGATTGGAGGGTTGGAGATGGGACTTTAACAGATTTACTGTGAATCCCAGGTCGTGCATTAAGTGTACTGTTCTGTGAGTGTGCTGTAGACACTTTGTTAGAGTACTGGCTTTGACGCACAAGTTACTAACTTGTGTAACGATATATCTGTAAGAGACAGTAGTTATTGACAGATTCCCTACCTTAGAATATCCCCAGGCGTCAGGCTGGATCCGGAAAGTTTTGCGTAGCAGTACCCCTGCGCGTCGGTAGGCGGCGTCGTGCGGCTCCGCGTCCGTCGTCGGCATCGACGGGATGACGCCGCAGCCAGTACTTGGACGTCGCCCATGCGCGCTGGCGTCGGTTCTGTACACGACTTTCCGCGCCAGAAACGCAGAGCCATGCAAGAAACTGACACTGGTGTCTGAAAACTAGGGCCCTGAAAGGGATGACCTTAACCCTAGAAATCAGTTCGCAGAACGGGGAGGATGGGTGGGGCGGTAAGGAATCGATCACTAACTATTGTCTATTACAGATATATCGTTACACAAGTTAGTAACTTGTGCATCTGAAAGAGACACGTTAGTGACAGATTCCTTACCTTAGAATAGATACCCCAGCAATACCAACCCCGGTGGTGGGTCTGCGAACAAAGATCAGATAATAAAGTCTCGGAGAACAGAACGGCCAAAGAAGCCGTCTCTCCGGACTTGGCTGTCAAGGCAGTAATGCTTGGTAAACGTGTGCAGCGAGGCCCACGTAGCTGCCTGACAAATGTCCTGCAATGGGACACCACGTCCTAAAGCCGTGGTGGCGGCTGTCGCCCTGGTGGAATGGGCACGTAGCCCAACAGGGGGCTCCTTCTTAGCCAAAGAATAGCAGGCTTTGATACACAAGACGACCCAGCGGGAGATGGTCCGCTTGTGTACCGCCAGACCTTTTTTGGCGCCCACGTAGCCAACAAAGAGCTGGTCGTCCACCCGGAACTGTTGTGTGCGGTTCAGATAGAAAGAAATCGCACGTTTGGGTCCAGACGGTGGAGCCTCTCTTCCTCTCTGGAAGGATGAGGAGGCGGAAAGAAGGTGGGCAAAGTGATGGTCTGCCCAATGTGGAAGGCAGTAACCACCTTTGGCAAGAAGGGCGGACGCGTCCGAAGAACAACCTTGTCTGGATGAACAGACAGAAAGGGGGGCTTGCAAGAAAGAGCCTGGAGCTCACTCACCCGCCGAGCGGAGGTGATAGCCACCAGAAAGGCTGTCTTCAGAGTGAGAAGACGAAGAGGACAGTTATGGAGAGGCTCAAAGGGAGCGCACATTAAAAAAGTAAGAACCAAGTTCAAGTCCCACTGAGGCATCACGAACGGAACAGGAGGGAAAGGTGTAATGCCTTTAAGAAACCTGTTAACAGGGGACTTGAAAAGGGAGGGCTGAGGAAGGCCGAGATTGCACAAAGGTAGCCCTTGATGGTACCCAGGGCAGAACCCTGTTGGGCCAGAGAAAGAAGAACCTCAGAAAGAGGGGCAGAAAGGGGATTCACAGCCTTTGCTTTGCACCATGCCACAAACTTGTTCCACCTGCAGGCGTATACCACCTTAGTGGAGGGACGCCTGGCTGCCAGAATCACATCACAAACTTCGGGAGGCAAGTCGAAAGGAATCAACTGCCGCCGCTCTATCTCCATGCAAGGAGGTGGAGACTGGACAGGTTCGGGTGGAGGACCGTCCCCTGCTGCTGCGACAGAAGATCCTCCCGAAGAGGCAGACGGATCGGGGGATCGATGCTCATACTGAGTAGCTCAGGATACCAAACTCTTCGAGCCCAGTCCGGAGCCACAAGAATGACTTGGGCCCGGTCACGCCGAATCTTCTTCAACACTCTGGGCAGAAGTGGTATAGGCGGAAAGGCGTACAACAGCCCGCAACTCCACTCGCGACGAAAAGCGTCGCCGAGCGAGTGCCGCCTTGGAAATTCCAACGCGCAGAATTGCTGACATTGCGCGTTCGCTTCGGTGGCGAATAGATCTAACCAAGGCTCTCCCCACTGTAGAAAGAGTCCTTGCGCCACTTCCGAGTGAAGACACCACTCGTGATCCATCATGCACCTGCTGCTGAGTTCGTCCGCCCTGGCGTTCAGGGAACCTGCCAGGTGTTGAACCATCAGGAATATGCCCTGATGTTCCAGCCATGTCCAGAGACGCAGAGCCTCCTGACAGGGTCCACGACCCCACCCCGCCTTGTTTGTTGCAGTACCACATGGGGGTGGTGTTGTCTGTGAACACCTGCACTACCTTCCCCTTGACAGAGGGAAGGAATGCCTTCACTGCAAGTCAGATCGCACGGAGCTCCAGAAGGTTGATATGGAGCCGGGACTCCGCCGGAGACCAGAGGCCTCTGATCTCCGCCTCTCCCATGTGACCACCCCATCCCAGAAGGGACGCATCCGTCACAACCGTGTGCTCTGGCTGGGGAATGGAGAGGGATCTGCCCGTGACCCATTGCCGGTTCGAGAGCCACCACTGCAACTGTCGTGCAGTCTCCTCCGAGATCTGGACGCAATCGGACAAGTTCCCCTGATGCTGCGCCCACTGGAACTTCAGGTCCCACTGCAGAGCCCGCATATGCCATCTGGCATGATCGACCAGCAGGATGCAGGAGGCCCAGCAGCCTCAGGGTCATCCGTACCGAAACCCAGGATAAAGGCTGAAAGATCGGAATCATAGCCTGAATATCCCGGACTCGCGTTCGGAAGGATAGGCCCGAAACTGCGTTGTGTCCAGAACTGCTCCGATAAAAAGGAGCTGTGGAGAAGGAACCAGGTGCGACTTCGGCACAGTAATGGAGAACCCCAGCAAGTGCAGGAGTTCGGCTGTAGTCTGGAGGTGGGAGACGACTGCCTGGGACGAGCCCGCCTTCAACAACCAGTCGTCGAGGTAGGGGAAGATTGGAACCCCTGACCGGCGCAGATGAGCTGCGACCACCGCCATCACTTTCGTGAACACCCGAGGGGCGCTGGTAAGGCCAAAGGGAAGCACGGTGAACTGAAAGTGCTCGAGGCCTACCGTGAACCGCAGGTAACGCCGGCAGGACGGGATGTGAAAATATGCGTCCTGCAAGTCCAACGCTACCATCCAGTCTCCAGGGTCGAGGGCAGTCAAGACCTGAGCTAGGGTGAGCATCTTGAACTTCTCCTTCCGGAGGAAGCGATTGACGTTCCGGAGGTCCAAGATAGGACGCATGTCCTCCTTGTCCTTTTTGGGCACCAGGAAGTAGTGGGAATAACAACCACGCCCTACTTCTGGGGTCGGAACGTGCTCGATGGCCACCTTGGCCAAGAGGGCTGCAACCTCCTGTCGCATTAGTGCCAAATGGTCCCCCGACATGCGGTGGTGCTGAGGTGGCATGGCTGGAGGGGTAGTCTCGAAGGGGAGGGAGTAGCCCCTTCGGACAATGTCCAAAACCCACCTGTCCGATGTGATGGTGCGCCAGTGGTGAAGGTGATGGCAAACCCTGCCCCCCACTGGCGTGCTGTGAACTGGAAAGGACGGACTAGGAGGGTTTGGAGGCCATGGACGCGGCGGAGGTGGTGGCCTGACCCGCTCGCTGGTTACCCAACCCGCCTCGGCGGGAGCCACGTCCTCGGCCGCGCGAAGGCGTCTGCTGCGCGGGCCGGTGGCTGGGCAGTGGACGTGACTGGGCGCCTCTTCCGTGGCCACGAAAGGGGCGAAAAGCAGACTGCTGCGGAGGGCGCGAGGCCCAAGGACTTGGCCGTAGCCCGCGAGTCCTCAAAGCGCTCCAGCGCGCTGTCTGCCTTATTGCCAAAAAGGCAGATACCATCAAAAGGGCATGTCCATAAGGGTGTTTTGGACATCGCCCGAGAAACCAGTGGTCCTCAGCCAGGCGTGACGGCGCAGCGCCACTGTCGTAGCAAGCGATCTGCCTAGCGAGTCAGCGGTGTCTAGGCCACATCTGATCGTGAACTTCGCTGCGTCTCTCCCTTCTGCAATAGCACGGGAGAGAAGTGTCTGGACCTCCTCAGGACACTGGGGCAGTACTTCCCCCACCGAATCCCACAGAGAGTGGGAGTAACGGCCCAAAAGGCAAGCGGTGTACACAGACCCTCAAGCCAGCACTGGAGGAAGAAAAAAACCTTCTTCCCAAATTGGTCCAGTTTTTTGGATTCCCTATCCGGCGGAGCCGTAGGGAAGGCGCTCTGAGAGGCAGAGGCTTGGACAACCAAGCTCTCGGGGTGGGGTGTTGGGAGAGGAACAGAGGGTCGCCCGGGGCCGGGCGATGGCGTCGGGCTACGTTCCTGTCCACAGGAGCCCCTGTGGTGGGCCTGGACCAGGTGCCCAAAAGAACGTCCGAAAGTGCATCGTTGAACGGCAGCAGTGGCTCCGAAGAGGTAGCCGCCGGCTGAAGCACTTCCGTCAGGAGGTTAGTCCTGACAGCCACCGTAGGGAGCTCGAGGCGCAAGGCCGCAGCCGCCCTACGCAACACCGTTGCATAATTTGCTCCCTCCTCCGTAGCCACGGAAGGAGGAGACAGCATGCCAAGGTCCAGAGAGGTGTCCAGCCCACTGGCATCCCCTAGTTCCTCAGCCCAGTCCTGATAAGGCTCACATTGAGTTGTTAGAGGGTCTTCCGACCCCTCCCAATCCTCCTCATCTTCCAAAACCGGTGAAAAGTAAGGAGGAGGGACATGAGGGGAAAAAGGGTCCCATCGGCGTCGGAATCTGCGTCTAGCGACGTCGATCCGGCTCCGTGTCCGGTGCCGGGGAGAACCTGGGGACGGCACCGTCCGGGGCCTCGGACGGCGCCGTGAACGGTACCGGTGAGGGCGGCGCCGGTGGAGGTGTTGTTAGGTCAACCGGCGTCAACCGGGATCCAGGCCTGGATCCGAGGGGGTCCTGCGGCGCCGGGGCAGGGGCCGCCGGTGGTGCCGAGGGAGGACTCCCACTGGGGCCCAAAGGTGCACCGGGGGAACCCTTAGGCCCGAAGAGGCGGGCCATGGCCGACAGGAACTCCTGTATCTCGGCCGACGTCGGAGGAGGCGGGTAGGCCGGCGTCGGCTGCGTGGGCACCCCCGGAGCCGCGGGAGCGGCACCGTCTAGACCCTCGGCCGGGTCGTGAGACCAGCGAGGGTAGGTCTTAGAGTGACGCTTCTTAGACCTCTTGTGCTTCGCCTTACCCGAGGACGAAGACTTCGACCCCGACGAATGACGGCTCCGCGACCGGCCCCTCGACCTCTCACGTGACCGGGACCTCGAACGGCGCGGAGCCGAGTGCCGGGCCTCGAGGAGCTTTCGAGACCGCTCTCGCAAAGCCTTCGGGGCGAGGGACCGACACTCAGGGCACGACTGGGTGTCGTGGCCGCGCCCCAGGCAGAAGAGACTCACGGTGCGGATCCGTAATCGACATCATGCGATTACAGACTCCGCATGGCTTGAAGCCGGGCATCCCTACTGACACCTTTGGAGTCGAACGACTCGAAAAACTTGGACAAAAAAGTCACAAAAATACTCAGTCAAAAAATGACTGGGGCACTGCTCCGGATCGGAGCTTACTGGCGCGGAAAAAGAAAGAACTGACGCCAGCGCGCATGGGCAGCGTCTAAGTACTGGCCGCGACGTCATCCCGGCGATCACGACGGACGCGGAGCCGCACGAAACCGCCTAACGACGCGCAGGGGTACTGCTACGCAAAACTTTCCGGATCCAGCCTGACGCCTGGGGATATTCTAAGGTAAGGAATTTGTCACTAACGTGTCTCTTTCAGATGAGCCAGTCGTCTAAGTGTGGGAAGTCGGGAATACGTTGTCTTCGCAGATGTGCTGCGACTACTACCAGGCATTTGGAGAATACTCGGGGAGCAGTGGTGACTCAGAATGTGAGTACTTTGAACTGATAACGTTGTCCCCCTACCACAAACCTGAGGTATTTGAGATGAGCGGGATGTAGTGGAATATGGAAGTAGGCGTCCTTTAAGTCCAAAGTAGACAGAAAATCGCCTTGGTGAAGGAGTGGGAGCACTTGTTGGAGCGTTACCATGTGAAAATGGTCCGATTGAATATAGAGGTTTAGTTCTCTGAGGTCTAATATAGGCCTGAAAGATTCGTCTTTTTTGGGTATGAAAAAGTATAGGGAGTATACCCAGAGTCCTTGATATTGTTATGGGATGGGCTCTATAGCTCCTTTTTGCAATAGAGAGTGTACTTCTTGTTTGAAAAGCTCCAGATGTTCTGGTGACATTTTGTGTGTTAACGGAGGAATGTTAGAGGGATTGTCAGTAAGCTCCAGGCAATAACCAGATTGGATAATATCTAGGACCCATCTGTCTGAAGTTATTGTATTCCATATGGGAAGGAATTGAGAGACGTCCCCCGACAGGTGTGGAATGATCGGTGGGGAAGAGGAGGAAAGTCACTGTTTGTTTGCTGCAGGGGAAGTACGGGGTGTGTTACCTTTGCCCCTTCCCTTGCCATTGCCTCGAAATCCTCCTCTAAAGTAAACTCTGTTAGAGGATGACTGATTGTTGCCTTTATAGGAAGAGGAGGTATCTGTGGATACATTTTTTGAGCCCCCCCCTGTAAAAGGAGCGGCGAAAAGAACCCCTACCAGACGGGGACTGCAAAGCTCCCATTGTTTTTGTGACCCAAGTGTCCTTTTTCATTTTTCTAAAGAGGTATCCACCACAGGACCAAAAAGGTGTTCTTTATCAAAGGGTAGGTTTAAAATGGAAGCCTGGACTTCAGGTTTAAACCCTGAAATCCTTAGCCAGGCGTGACGTCTTGGAAAATCACTAGTGATGACAGCGCGAGCTGGTGTGTCAGCTGCGTCTAAAGCGCACCCAATGGAAGTGTTGGAAATTAGTTTTCCTTCCTGAATTAACTCATGTGCCTTTGGTTTATGTTCGTCTGGCAAGAATTGGAGCAATTGTTCCAATTCGTCATAGGGAGCCCTGTTGTATCTTGCTAAGGGAGCCTGGGTGTTGGCAATACGCCAGTGATTGGCGGCCTGCGCTGCTACTCTTGCCAGAGGCATCTATAAGCTTGGACTCCTTGTCAGGAGGGGCATCTCCTGTTTGAGAGTTTGCTCTTTTGCGAGCGTTGGAAACGACTAGGGAGACTAAGGGAAATTGGACTTTAATGTAGACAGGGTCTGTAGGTGCAGGTTTGTATTTTTTATCTACCCGTGGTGTTAGTATCCTTGCACGCACTGGGTCCTTAAAAATATCATCCGCGTGCTTAAGCATGCCCTTAAGCATGGGTAGTGTACGAGTTGCTCTTTGAGAAGAACTTAATCTCTCAAAAAGAAAATGCCCTTCAAGAGGCTCCTTGTGAAGCTGAATCCTGTGATATTAAACAGCCCTGTTAAATAATTCTATGTACCCTACATTATCGTCAGGTGGAGAGGGTTTTGTAGGGTATAGATCTGGGTCAGTGTTAGGATCTGTATTGTAATCATCCCATGCATCGGGGCTATCATCATGTGGTGCGTCCTCATCCCAGTCATCCTGGTGATCCAGTGACTGTGGTTGTGGTGAATTTGTAGGAGTAATGAGTAAATTAGGGTGGGGGGGGGGTCAAGAGGAGGTGAAGGATTAATACCAACATTTTTAAGGGGAATATGGTAAGCTTCCTCAATCTCTGGTTTCTGTTTAGCTGGCAATTTTACATGAATATGACCACTTTTAGGGTTAATGACAAGTTTTCTGTTTCGGGTCCGTTCGGAAGGCGGGACGTCGAAACGAGGCTCCTTCGATTGGGGGGGGGGGGGGGGGGAGCCGTTTTGTCTTTTGGTTCAGAAGTTCTCAGCACAGAGGTTTTCGGCTCCGAAGATTTAGGTTTTGGTATCGAAGGGATATCAACGACGACGTGTTTGGATTTCGGCGCCGAAGATTTTGGTTCGGTGCCCGAATGGGGCCGATTCTGTCCCGAGACGGAAGGCTTTGGTTGGTGTTTCGGTGCAGAGCCCGAAGGCGGGGCGTTGGAAACATGTTCTCGGTGCAGACCTTGGCCCGAAGGCAGAGGAAGGACCGGAGCCTTTTTCTTGGGCATGAGTTGGGGCAGGGGGGTATCAGTACTCACGATACGCTGACCCTGTGGCACATCTTCTTCCATATCGGAGTCGTCTTCGGACAGGGATATGTATTTCTCCTCTTCCTCGGCTCCTTGTGCGTCGAAGATTTCGTGTTCGGAATCTTCTCCAAAGAAAATGGGAGCGGAGCCGCCTTGTTGGCACATCTGGTGACGTCGAACCAGACTATCAAGGAGCGTCTTCTTCGATCTAAAAGATCGGCACGCATCGCAGTCTTGTTCGTTGTGTTCCGGAGACAGACAAGTTGCACACTTCGTGCAAGTCGGCGCGCGCGACACCCGAGATAGAATTTAAATGGAGTCCGTTCCATCGACTGCGAGCTGACCCAACGGCCAGCCACTAATTTTCCGATCGAAGATTTCTTGAACGATACGATAGAATGGGAACGCGATCGGGAAACAATACCATCGATGGTAGTGGATTGCGCACCGGGGGAACCCGAGAACGATGTCGAACAGGAGCGTAGCAATTCACGTCCGAACCCGATGTTGGAAAAAAACAATCCAACAATGGAGTCGATGCCCATGCGCACTATCACCGAAAGGAGGAGTCACCTACCTCGTGACTGGAAAAGACTTCTTCAAAGAAAAACAAAGTGCAAACAACCGGACCCAACACTAGATGGCAGACAATGCAAAGCATGTGATCTACAGCTCACATGCCTCGAAGCACAAGTTACTAACTTGTGTAACGATATATCTGTAAGAGACAGTAGTTAGTGACAGATTCCTTACCTTAGAATATCCCCAGGCGTCAGGCTGGATCCGGAAAGTTTTTTGCGTAGCAGTACCCTTGCGCGTCGGTAGGCGGCGTCGTGCGGCTCCGCGTCCGTCGTCGGCATCGCCGGGATGACGTCGCGGGCAGTACTTAGACGCCGCCCCTGCGCGCTGTCAGTTCTGTACACGACTTTCCGCGCCAGGAACGCAGAGCCATGAAAGAAGCTGACAGGTGTCTGAAAAATACTAGGGCCCTGAAAGGGATGTCCTTAACCCTAGAAATCAGTTCGCAGAACGGGGAGGATGGGTGGCGGTAAGGAATCTGTCACTAACTACTGTCTCTTACAGATATATCGTTACACAAGTTAGTAACTTGTGCATCTGAAAGAGACACGTTAGTGACAGATTCCTTACCTTAGAATAGATACCCCAGCAATACCAACCCCGGTGGTGGGTCTGCGAACAAAGATCAGACAAGGAAGTCCCGGAGGACAGAACGGCCAAAGAAGCCGTCCCTCCGGACCGGATGGTCAAGGCAGTAATGCTTTGTAAACGTGTGCAGCGAGGCCCACGTAGCTGCCTGACAGATATCCTGCAGCGGAACACCGCGGCCTAAAGCCGTGGTAGCAGCCGTTGCCCTGGTGGAATGGGCACGCAGCCCAACAGGAGGCTCCTTCTTAGCCAAAGAATAGCAGGCTTTGATACACAAGGTCACCCAGCGGGAGATGGTTCTCTTGTGCACCGCCCAACCTTTTTGGCACCCACGTAGCCAACAAAGAGCTGGTCATCCACCCGGAAGTGTTGTGTGCGGTTGATATAAAAAGAAAGCGCACGTTTTGGGTCCAGACGGTGGAGCCTCTCTTCCTCTCTGGAAGGATGCGGAGGCGGAAAGAAGGTGGGCAAAGTGATGGTCTGCCCAATGTGGAAGGCAGTAACCACCTTTGGCAAGAAGGACGGACGCGTCCTAAGAACAACCTTGTCTGGATGGACAGACAGAAAGGGAGGTTTGCATGATAGAGCCTAGAGCTCACTCACCCACCGAGCGGAGGTGATGGCCACCAGAAAGGCTGTCTTCAGAGTCAGAAGACGAAGAGGACAGTTATGTAGAGGCTCAAAGGGAGCGCACATTAGAAAGGTAAGAACCAAGTTCAAGTCCCACTGAGGCATTACAAACGGAACAGGAGGGAAGAGGTGTGTAATGCCTTTTAGGAACCTGTTAACAGGGCACTTGAAAAGGGAGGGCTGATCAGGAAGCCTGAGGAAGGCCGAAATGGTACAAAGATAGCCCTTGATGGTACCCAGGGCAGAACCCTGTTGGGCCAGTGAAAGAAGGAACAGAAGAACCTCAGAAAGAGGGGCAGAGAGGGGATGCACAGCCTTTGCTGTGCACCATGCCACAAACTTGTTCCACCTGCAGGCATATACCACCTTAGTGGAGGGACGCCTGGCTGCCAGAATCACATCACAAACTTCGGGAGGCAAGTCGAAAGGAATCAACTGCCACCGCTCAATCTCCACGCAAGCAGGTGGAGGCTGGACAGGTTTGGGTGGAGGACCGTCCCCTGCTGCTGCAACAGAAGATCCTCCCGAAGAGGCAGACGGATCGGGGGATCGACGCTCATACTGAGTAGTTCGGGATACCAAACTCTTCGAGCCCAGTCCGGAGCCACAAGGATGACTTGGGCCCGGTTGCGCCGAATCTTTTTCAACACTCTGGGTAGAAGTGGTATAGGCGGAAAGGCGTACAATAGACCGCAACTCCACTCGCGACGAAAAGCGTCGCCGAGCGAGTGCTGCCTTGGAAATTCCAACGCGCAGAACTGATGACATTGCGCGTTCTCTTCGGTGGCGAATAGATCTAACCAAGGCTCTCCCCACTGTAGAAAGAGTCCTTGCGCCACTTCCGAGTGAAGACGCCATTCGTGATCCATCATGCACCTGCGGCTGAGTTCGTCCGCCCTGGCGTTCAAGGAACCTGCCAGGTGTTGAACCATCAGGAACATGCCCTGATGTTCCAGCCATGTCCAGAGGCGCAGAGCCTCCTGACAGAGGGTCCACGACCCCATCCCGTCTTGTTTGTTGCAGTACCACATGGCGGTGGTGTTGTCTGAACACCTGCACAACCTTCCCTTTGACAGAGGGAAGGAATGCCTTGAGTGCAAGTCAGATCGCCCGTAGCTCCAGAAGGTTGATATGGAGCCGGGACTCCGCCGGAGACCAGAGGCCTCTGATCTCCGCCTCTCCCATGTGACCGCCCCATCCCAGAAGGGACGCGTCCGTCACAACTGTGTGCTCTGGCTGGGGAAGGGAGAGGGATCTGCCCATGACCCATTGCCGGTTCGAGAGCCACCACTGCAACTGTTTTGCAGTCCCCTCCAAGATCTGGACGTGATCGGACAGGTTGCCCTGGTGCTGCGCCCACTGGAACTTCAGGTCCCACTGCAGAGCCCGCATATGCCATCTGGAATGATCGACCAGCAGGATGCAGGAGGCCATGAGGCCCAGCAGCCTCAGGGTCATCCGTACCGAAACCCAGGATAAAGGCTGAAAGATCGGAATCATAGCCTGAATATCCCGGACTCGCCGTTCGGGAGGATAGGCCTGAAACTGCGTCGTGTCCAGAACTGCTCCGATGAAAAGGAGCTGTGGAGAAGGAATCAGATGCGACTTCGGCACATTGATGGAGAACCCCAGCGAGTGCAGGAGTTCGGCAGTAGTCTGGAGGTGGGAGACGACTGCCTGGGACGAGCCCGCCTTCAGCAGCCAGTCGTCGAGGTAGGGGAATACTGGAACCCCTGCCCGGCGCAGATGAGCTGCAACCACCGCCATCACTTTCGTGAACACCCGAGGGGCACTGGTAAGGCCAATGGGGAGCACGGTGAACTGAAAATGCTCGAGGCCTACCGTGAACCGCAGGTAACGCCGGTGGGCCGGCAGGACGGGGATATGGAAATAAGCGTCCTGCAAGTCCAACGCTACCAACCAGTCTCCAGGGTCGAGGGCAGTCAAGACCGAATAGTTTCTTACCTGTCGGTGTAGTTTTGCAGCTTGAAGACTTTCTGGATTCACTATGCTGTGCATTATTCCGCCATCTCGTGGTTGGGTCCGGATTCGTAGTCTTTTCTTTGTTTGTGTCTTTTTTTTTGTTTTTTTTGTTGTTGGCCCAGGTGGGCGGCGACGCCCCACCATTTGGTGTCTTCGGTGACGTTGTCGCGCTTCCTGCGGAAGCTCCCACCCTTGGTAGCCATCTTCGGATTCTTTTTTCTTTTCCTCTTACAGTTTGTCGTCTATGTCTTTCATTTTTTATCCTTAAATTTTCCTTTTTATCCCTCTAAACTCTGTATGTAGTCTAGTTGTACCCTTAACCTCCTATGTTATCTTCCTGGCGGAGGCGGGTGGGATCGCTAGTGAATCCAGAAAGTCTTCAAGCTGCAAAACTACACCGCCAGGTAAGAAACTATTCGTTTTGCAGCGTGAATCTTTCTGGATTCACTATGCTGTGCATAGACTTTGTAGCGGTTTTGTTATTGCGGTGGTTGGGTGGAAGATGAGCATTGGTTGCTGAAAATGTGCTGTAAGACCTTCTGTCCTACTTGTGCTTCTTTGTTCATCTGGATATCCACACAGTAGTGTTTTGTGAACGTGTGCACAGAAGACCATGTTGCCGCTTGGCAAATGTCTTGTATAGGTGTGTTCGCTAGGAACGCAACCGTTGCTCCTTTCTTCCTTGTTGAGTGAGCCTGGGCGGCTCCCTCTAATTCTTGTCCTGCCTGCTTGTGGCAGAGTTGTATTGTCTGTGCAATCCATCGTGCTATGGTATTTTTTGTTACTGGCCGTCCCAAGAAACTGCTTGCGAAGGAAACAAAGTTGTTTTGTTTTCCTGCATTCCTTTGTCCTTTCTATGTAGTGCATCACTGCCCTTCTGGCGTCCAGCGTGTGTAGCGCCTTTTCTGTGGGCGTTGATGGTTTCTGGAAGAAACTTGGTATCTGTATTGTCTGGTTAATATGGAACCGCGACACCACCTTTGGCAGGAAGTGTGGGTCCGTTCTCAAGACAATTCTGTCCTTGTGTATTTGCAAGTAGGGCTCTTGTAGTGTAAGAGCCTGCAGTTCACTGACCCTTCGCAGTGACGTGATAGCCACTAAGAATGCCGTCTTTAGTGTGAGCATGTGCAGTGTGATCTTGTGTATGGGCTCAAATGGTGGTTTCATCAACTGTGTTAGCACAGTGTTGAGGTTCCAGCTTGGGGCTGGCATCCTTTTAGGGGGGGGCTATTCTTTTAGCCCCTTCCAGGAATCTTTTGACCACCTGGGAGGTGAAGAAGCTTTTCCCCGCTTCTCCCCTGGTGTAGGCCACTATGGCTGCTAAGTGAACCCTTAGTGACGAGTAACTCAGCCCGCTGTGTAGTAGGTGCGTTAAGTATTGTAGTACCGTTGATTCTTTTGTGACCTTTCGTTGCAGTCCCTCTTTAATGCACCATTGCGAGAACCTTTTCCACTTTGCAATGTAGCATTTTCTTGTAGTGGGTCTCCTTGCTTCTCTGAGTACTGCCATGGTGCTTGGTGGTAGCTTGAGGTGTGCGAATTCTAGGTCCTCAGGAGCCATGCTGCTAGGCTGAGGCTCTCTGGTTCTGGGTGGAGCACTTTTCCGTCTTGCATTGTCAGGAGGTCTTTACTTCTGCTGAACCTGTGTGCTGGTTCCTGCGCCATTTCCATTATTTGTGAGAACCATGATTGTCTGGCCCACTGAGGTGCCACCAGTATGAGTGTCATGCTGCTGCTCCTGCATTTGCTGAGTACCTTGTGTAACAGTGGTATCGGGGGAAAAGCGTATGCAAATTCGTTCGACCAACTTATCCATAGCGCATTCCCTAGGGACCTTTGGTCCGGTTGTCTGGATGCGTAATGTTGGCATTTTGCATTCCGGAGTGTT
The DNA here is from genome assembly GCA_963921515.1 of Calotriton arnoldi. Classification (NCBI taxonomy): domain Eukaryota; kingdom Metazoa; phylum Chordata; class Amphibia; order Caudata; family Salamandridae; genus Calotriton; species Calotriton arnoldi. The sequence continues at coordinate 1,254,894 of CAWUFW010005288.1, read as the reverse complement.
GCAAACAGGTCTATCCATGGTGTACCCCACTTTTGGAACAGCCGCTGCACCTCCTGTTGGTTGAGCTCCCATTCGTGGGATGCCGACGTCTGTCTGCTGAGTCGGTCTGCTTCTACATTGTCTATTCCTGGAAGGTGTATTGCCAGTAGGTCTATCCTTAGAGGGATGGCCCATCTCCAAATTTCTTGTGCCAGGCTTGATAGCGGTGCTGACTGTGTTCCACCTTGTTTGTTGATGTAGAACATGGTGGTTGTGTTGTCTGTTTGTATCAGCACTCTCTGTCCGTAAAGCTGCTTCTGAAAGGCTTTTAAGGCTAGGAACACAGTTTTTAGTTCTAGGTAGTTGATGTGTTTCACTGCATCTTGTTGTGACCACAGCCCCCTGACGCGGAGTCTGTGCATGTGCGCGCCCCAGCCCTGCTGTGAGGCGTCTGTTGTGATGGTCACTGTTGGAGTTGGCTGTGTGAATGGCTTCCCCTGTAATATGTTCTCTTCCTTCCACCACGCTATTTCTTGCTGCACTGCGTGTGTGACAACCACTAGATCTTCCCAACTCCCTGTTGCTTGTGACCACTGCTGCTGTATCCATTCTTGGAACGGTCTCATGTGCAGCCTGATATGTGGGACTAGGTGGATGCACGATGCCATGATCCCCATTAGTCTGCTCACCGTCCTCACTGTCAGAACTTGCCCCTTGCGGTAATGACGTGTTTCCCTCAGGAGCGCTATAGTTCTCTTGTCGCTGGGGAACACCTTGGACTGTGTGCTGTCTATTTGTGCCCCTAAGAATATTTTGATCTGCTGCGGTTTTGTTGACTATTTCTCCCAATGAATTGAGAAACCTAGTCTGGACAGTGTTTGTATGACTTGTTTGATGTGATCCTTGCAGTGTCTGTATGATCCTGCTTTCACAAGCCAGTCGTCGAGGTAGGGGTATACATGTATGCCCTTCCTCCGAAGGTGCGCTGCAGCTGCTGCTAGGCATTTTGTGAACACCCTTGGTGCAGACTTTAGTCCGAAGGCTAGCACTGTGAACTGGTAGTGATTGTGGCCTATCACGAATCTTAGTAGACGTTTGTGTTTGTGGTTGACGGGTATGTGCAGATATGCATCTCTCAAGTCTATGGTCGCCATGTAATCCCCTTGTTGGATTTGTGGTATTACTTCCTGAAGTGAAGTCATTTTGAATTTTTGAGTTTTTACGAACTTGTTCAGGAATCTGAGGTCCAGTATCGGTCTTAGTGTTTAGTCTACCTTTGGCACTAGGAAGTACGTTGAGTATACTCCCTTGTTCCTTTCGTTTATTGGAACTGGTTCTATTGCTCTTTTTTGTAGCAGCTCCTCTGCTTCTAGCCGTAGGAGGGCGAGCTCCCTTGCGGGAATTGCCCGGTGTCTTGGTTTTTTGCCTGGGGGGTGTTTTTGGAGTTCTATGCAGTACCCGTGCTGTATGATGTTCAGTATCCACTTGTCCGTGGTAATCTCCCTCCATTGTGTGAGGAAGTATCCTATTCTGCCCCCCACCGGGGTTGTATGCTCGGTGGTTATTTTTTGGCTGTGCGTGTTTCTTATTTTGTCCTTATGTTGACTTCTCCTCTCCCTTGGTGTTAATAGGGGAGGGTTTGGTTTGTTTGTGGAGTCACTTTGAGGGGGGCTGCTGACCCCCTCTTCGGGCCTGTCCCCGTCCGTACCCGCGCCCTCGAAAGGACCGTCCTCGGGGTTGGTACTGCCAATTTTGCTTCTGTTGTCCCTGTTGGCTTTGGCCCTGGTTGTTCCCCTGATATCCTTGCTGGGGGGACTGGTGTGAAGTGGTGGGTGCATTGCCCCCTCTACCACTGGGCCGCCTTGAGGGGTTTCCTCATCTCATCCCCCTGAACTGCAGTGCTCCCATGGACCTCGCAGTTTCGTTGTCCTTTTTTAGTTGTGTCAACTGGTCGTCGACTGGTGCTCCAAACAGTTTCTCCCCATCGAAAGGTGTGTTGAGGATGTTACTCTGTACCTCCGGCTTGAAACCCGAGATCCTGAGCCATGCGTGTCTCCTTTCAGTCACCCCTATCATCATTTGCCTGCTGGAGTTCTCTGCTGCGTCCAAGGCGGACTTTAGGCAAGTGTTAGCGATAGCCTTGCCCTCCTCCGCCAGGTAATTAGCCCTTTGTTGGTATTCTTCTGGGAGGTGTGTAATGAGTTGGCTCATTTCAGCCCAATGCTGGTATGCATGCCTGCTGATGAGGGCGTTGGAGTTGGCGATGCGCCAGTGTATGGCTGCGTTCCTCTCCACCTTTCGTCCTGTGAGGTCTATTCGCTTGCTCTCCTTGTCTGGAGGTGGGCCTGTGTTGGTGGGCACACCGGCCCTTTTCCTGGCCGTTGCTGCGATAATGGAGTCTGCTGGCACTGACCCTTGGATGTACGCAGGGTCTTTTGTGGAATGCTTATATTTCTTTTCGCTTCTAGGTGTAACCGCCTTGCAGACTGCAGGTTCTCTGAAGGCCTCCCTTCCCTGGTCCAGGACGCCAGGCAACATGGGTAGGAATTGGCTCTTTGTTTGTTGAGGTAGCAGTGTTTCGAAGAGGAAACCTGCTTTTGTCTTTTCCTCCTGCATTTCGACCCCATATGTCTTTGCAGCCTTCTGGACGACTCCATTGTAGACTCCGATGTCGTCTGGCGGCGAAAGCCTCGAGGGATAAGAGTCTACCCCCTCTTCTGGTGACTCTGCGTCGAGGTCTTGCCAGTCCAAGTCTCGTGCCTCCAAGGACGCCGAGTCCCGGTAAGACTGCATCTCTTCTTCGCCTTCGGCTTCGAAGTAGTAGTCTTCTTCGTCCTGGTCTTCGAGCGGTTCGGGTGTTCTCGGGGGCTCGATGTATTCGGCGTCGAACTCCTCGAGTGCCTCGTGCGCTGGCTTCGATGGAATAGCGTATTGCTTCATCTTCTCGTTGAAGTCTTTTTTACGTTGCAGGATGCTCGCCATCTCTGCCTCAAGCCTTCTCTTCTTTTTCGCCATCTCATGGGCCTTTTCGGCGTCGAGTGGTGCAGCGCCTCTCTTTGTGGTCGAAGATGACGCCGGGCCTTCCTTTGTAGGTGTCGAGGCTTCCTTTTCGGAGGTGGCCTTCGACGCCTTTGTTTTTTCGGAGGCTTTTGCCGATTGGGAGTCCTTTTCGAAGGATCCGCTCGGTTGCTTGTCCTTGGATGCTGTTGCTTTTGTCGAGGGTTTCGGCGGCAACGCTCCCTTTGAGGACTTTGCTACACTTCTAAGAGTGTCGCTCGGGGTTCTGGCTTCACTCTTTCGAGCGTCGCTTGGGTGCTTCGGGGTCGACGACTCCCTTACCTCCTTCGACGTTTTCTTATGGACCTCGACGACAGCAGTCCTCCGGTCCCTCTGCAATGTTGTCTTCCTCTCCGCTAGAGAGGCCCAGGTCTCGGAGCGATGGTGCTGGTCCCTGGCCCGGCATGTTGTAGTTCGCCCTTCTCTGTCTCTCTCTTACCCAGAGGGTCTTCGGGGTGAACGCCGAACACGCGTTGCAGTCTTCGCTGATGTGTTCGAGCGGCAAGCAGAGGTTACAGACTGGGTGCTGGTCCTTCTGGGCGTACTTGTGGTGACAGTTCTGGCAAAACTTGAACGGTGTCTTGTCCATAACCGCTCTCAGGGAGCCCCCTGTGAGCGCATTCTCTGTAGGCGTCGAGATTTCGGTCGTGGACCTTCTACCTCGTCGTCCTTCTTGCTGTCTCCGGTACTTGTGTCGTCGTCCGGTGTCTCGGGAAACGATCCTCTGGTGATATTCGACTTTGAGATTCTTCGTCCAAAAGTTTCTGGAACTTCTCGGCAACGATCCAGACCCCACGGCGGAAAAAAGAATATGAAGATGGCTACCAAGGGTGGGAGCTTCCGCAGGAAGCGCGACGACGTCACCGAAGACACCAAATGGTGGGGCGTCGCCGCCCACCTCGGCCAACAAAAAAAAAAAAAAAAAAAGAAAAACAAAGAAAAGACTACGAATCCGGACCCAACCACGAGATGGCGGAATAATGCACAGCATAGTGAATCCAGAAAGATTCACGCTGCAAAACTGAGCTAGGGTGAGCATCTTGAACTTCTCCTTCCGGAGGAAGCGATTGACGTTCCGGAGGTCCAAGATAGGACGCATGTCCTCCTTGTCCTTTTTGGGCACCAGAAAGTAGTGGGAGTAGCAACCACGTCCTACTTCTGGGGTCGGAACATGCTCGAAGGCCCTCTTGGCCAAGAGGGCCGTGACTTCCTTCTGTAGAAGCACCAAGTGATCCCCTGACATGCGGTGGAATTGAGGTGGCATGGCTGGGGGGGGTGGTCTCGAAGGGGAGGGAGTAGCCCCTTCGGACAATGTCCAAGACCCACCTGTCCGAGGTGATGGCACGCCAGTGGTGAAGGTGATGGCGGACCCTGCCCCCTACTGGCGTGCTGTGCACCTGAAAGGAGGGACTAAGAGGGCTTGGAGGCCGCGGACGGGTTGGAGGTGGTGGCCTGACCCGCACGCTGGTTGCCCGAACCGCCACGGCGGTATCCACGTCCTCGGCCATGCGAAGACGCCTGCTGCGCGGGCCGGTGGCTGGGCAGCTGACGTGACTGGGCGCCCCTTCCGTGGCCACCAAAGGGGCGAAAAGCAGAGGTTAGCGGAGGGCGTACAACAGAAAGGCCAAGGGACTTGGCAGTAGCCCGCGAGTCCTTAAAACGCTCCAGCGCATGGTCTGCTTTGGAACCAAAAAGACCAACTCCATCAAAGGGCATGTCCATGAGTGTATTCTGGACATCACCCGAGAAACCAGTTGTTCTCAGCCAGGCGTGGCGACGCAGCGCCACCGTCGTTGCAAGCGATCTGCCCAGCGAGTCAGCGGTATCAAGGCCACAACGTATGGTGTACTTTGCCGCATCCCTACCTTCCGCAATGGCGCGGGTAAGCAGTGTCTGGACCTCCTCAGAACACTGGGGCAAAACAGTCGCTACCGAATCCCACAGGGAGTGGGTATATCGGCCCAAAAGGCAAGCGGTGTTGACGGACCGCAAGCCAGCACTGGAGGAAGAAAAAGCCTTCTTCCCAAATTGGTCCAGGCGTTTGGATTCCCTATCTGGAGGGGCAGTAGGGAAGGCGGTTTGGGAGGCAGAGGCTTGGATAACTAAGCTCTCGGGGTGGGATGTTGGGAGAGAAACAAGGGGTCGCCCGGAGCAGGGCGATGGCGTCGGGCCACGTTCCTATCCACAGGAGCCCCTGTGGTGGGCTTGGACCAGGCGCCCAAAATAACGTCAGTCAGTGCATCATTAAACGGCAGCACAGTCTCCAAGGAGGAGGCTGCCGGCTGAAGCACTTCCGTCAAGAGATTAGTCTTGACAGCCAGAGTAGGCAATTGGAGGTGCAAGGCCCCAGCTGCTCTACGCAACACCGTTGCGAAATTTGCTCCCTCCTCCGTAGCCACTGGAGGAGACAGCATGCCAGAGTCAGGGGAAGTATCTAGACCACTGGCATCCCCAAGTTCCTCTGCCCAGTCCTGATCATTCTCACACTGCTGTGTGAGAGGGTCTTCCGACCCCTCCCAGCTCTCCTGGTCCTCCTCAGGTGAAAAATATGGAGGAGGAGGGACATTTGGGACCCAAGGTCTCATCGGCGCCGGAGCCGGCGTCTAGCGACGCCGGTCCGGCTCCATGTCCGGACCCAGAGCGAACTGGGGAACGACGCCGTCCGGAGCCTCGGACGGTGTCAGGAACGGCACCGGGGACATCGGCGCCGGCGTGGTTAGGTCAACCGGCGTCGATGGAGGTTGCGGTACCACCGGAGCCGGGATCGAGGCCGGGGCCGGAGCCGGGATCGAGGCCGGAGCCGAGGCCGGAGTCGTCGGCGACGCCGGAGCAACCCCATCAGGGCCCGCGGGGCCCGAAGACGCACCGGAGGGACCTTGAGGCCCGAAGAGGCGGGCCATGGCCGACAGGAATTCCTGTACTTGGGCCGGAGTCGCCCCCGAACCCGGAAAGGACGGGTAATGCGGGGGCGACTCCACAGGCACGTCCGGGGCCGCGGGGACGGTGCCGACAGGAGCCTCAGCCGAGTCGCGAGACCGGCGAGGCGAAGTCTTAGAGCGATGATGCTTCTTAGACTTTTTGTGCTTCGACTTACCCGAGGAGCGCGAAGACTTGGACTCCGACGACCGGCGGGGACTCCGCGACCGGCCCCTCGACCTCTCCCGGGACCGGGGCTTGGTGCGGCGCGGAGCCGACTGCCGGACCTCGAGTAGCTTTCGAGACCGCTCTCGCAAAGCCTTCGGGTGAAGTTTCCGGCAGTCAGGGCACGACTTCGTGTCGTGGTCTCGGCCGAGACAGTAGAGACACTCTAAATGCGGGTCTGTGATCGACATCATTCGACCACAGACCTCGCATGGCTTGAAGCCGGGCATCCCTACCGACACCTTGGAGTCGATGACTCGAAAAGAAACAGTGAAAAAATCACCCAAAATTTAGTCAAAAATTTACTAGGGCACTGCTCTTCCCGGATCTGCGCTTACTGGCGCGGAAAAAGAAGAACTGACGTCAGCGCGCATGGGGGGCGTCCAAGTACTGCCCGCGACGTCATCCTGGCGATCCCGACGACGGACGCGGAGCCGCACGCCGCCTACCGACGCGCAAGGGTACTGCTACGCAAAAAACTTTCCGGATCCAGCCTGACGCCTGGGGATATTCTAAGGTAAGGAATCTGTCACTAACGTGTCTTTCAGATCCTCTGATTTTCAAACCAGAGGGCAAAGCGAGGTCAATTGTCAAGATGACCAATGAGTCAACTGGACCAATTTTAATATTGCATTGGAGTGCGACTTTGACCCAGATCACTAGGCGACCCGATGGTCTCCCTTTCTTGACTGCATTTACACAACAGGAAGTGTACCCCCTCTTATGTAAGGGGGGGGGGGACATACTCCAAGTTTCCTAGACCAAGCACACATGGGAATCTACAAGGTTGTCCTATTCTTGCTACAAGAACATCCAGGCAACCCCAGCAACATTCCACACCAAAATGGTTAGCTTCTCTGGGGGGCACTGGGGTGGGATTAGATTTCAGACTTTAATCCATAAATACACCACTACCAACTTACTGAATATCAATAGTGCTGGCCTCTCACCTCAAAACTCCACAGCCATTTCCTTGGGCGCCTAGTGGGTCAAGCACCATCATGTTTAGGGCCTGGACTACCTGGTGATTAATGGTGGGAAGAGAGGCTTAGATATTGATTCCCTCAGAGCTGAGCGAGCTATCATTACAAGTTCCTCCAGATGAACGACTCTCCCTGGAGTCATCCCCGACTACGAACAATCCCCCTTACCATACTACTCCCCCCCCCCCACCTTCACTTGCAGGAGAAACCACCAATCCGGGTGCACTCATCCAAAGTCATTTGATATTTAATCATAATGGAAGTACTGGCAAACAGGATTGTGGTAAAGTCTATGAACATTAGGTCATCTACTATGGGTGTCTGAAAAAAACAGACTTGCACCATATCATTCTTACTCCCTGGTGTAGTTATCCTTTCCACCTGTTCAATATCATCCCTCATGATAGAGTAGCAATGGCAAGTTTCCCTAAGCCAGCAAATAACCTTGTTTTTTGAGTGAGTCGTGATCTTCCCCTGAGAAGTCTGGGGGCCTGTACAAGAAAAGTTGTATCTTCTTTCCTCTGGACACTGTTTCTAGTGTAAAAACAGTTTTTGACACCCTACCCCCGCACTTACATAAGGCTGGGCATATCTCATGTCAATGGAATAACACTCATCTAACACCACCACACCTCTATCAAGCTCTCTTCCTGCGCCTCTACCCTGTGGAGCACCTTGATATACAGTCTATTGCTTGGCCAAGTAGAAACGTGGGGGGGGGGGGGGAAGAGGGGTCAAATGGCTTTGACAACAACCAGTACACATTCATGCTGCACCGAGGGGAGAGAGGGAGCATCTTGCTGGACATTAACTTTCAGCGACCCCCTCATAGCCTCCTACTAATGCCTTTGCCTGGGAAGCTGCACTCAGAGCCTGATATTTAATCAATCTCTCCTCCAAATCTCCTACCACCTTTCTAAGAGCAAATCCCTCCTCTTTGATGTCCTCAATTATGCCCATTAGGCTTTAAAACATTATGCCCATTAGGCTGTAAAACAGAGACAAAACTTCATTGCTTGTAAAATCCAACTCCGGCGTATCTCTCCCCTCTACTCTGTTCTCTGCTACAAAACAGCATACCTATTACAGCACTCAAGCTGGTCTTACACCTGTGCATCAGAGGACTGCTCTAGAGTACAGGAAAGTGGCTCTTTATTGCTTCCTCTACTGCTAGCGCCTGTGCCAATGCATGTACGAGTACTCTGGCAAGTTTTGCTAAACATTTGAGGAATTAAGTAGTTTTCTTGGTGAAGGTGGACAGGGTAAAGCCTCAGGTGTGGAACATCTGGAATGGTGGATGGAGGGGAAGAAGGGTTATGGGCAATAACTTGACGTTCTGATAGCAAAATATCAATCCGGTCAATAGCATCATTACAGGTTGCTTCAGAGGACATTTACCATGGGCCCTATCCTGAGCTTTCCTTTCACCCACTGCTGAGCAACAACAAAAATTACAGAAGTAAAAAAGAAAAACACAGAAATTTACTTAATTAACACCCACAGTACTATGGAAATTTAGAATCTGTAAGTCCCCGAAGTCTCCCAAAAAACTGAACCACCACAAGGAGAGCTTTACTTTCAACTTCACGAAATGGGGGATGCTCGACTCTTGTGTAAGTTAAGAATCGTTACAGAACAAAAAGTTGGAGTCTTATCTAAATCCAAACAAAAAGGAGGTAGGAAGAGAAGGGCTAAAACACAAATGCACAAGTTACTTACCTTCGGTAACGATATATCTGTAAGAAACATTAGTTAGTGATAGATTCCTTACCTTAGAAAACCCCCCAGGCGTCAGACTGGATCCGGAAAGTTTGTCAGCAGTACCCCTGCGCGTCGGAAGGTGGCGTCGTGCGGCTTCGCGTCAGTCGTTGGCGTCGTGGTCGCTGAGATGACGTCGAGGCAGCTACTTAGACGCCGCCCTCGCGCGCTGACGTCAGTTCTGTACACGATTTTACGCGCCAGGAACGCAGAGCCATGCAAGATACTGACCACTGGTGCATAGAAACTAGGGCCCTAAAAGGGATGACCTTAACCCTAGAAATCAGTTCGCATAACGGGGAGGATGGGTGGGGCGGTAAGGAATCCATCACTAACTAATGTTTCTTACAGATATATTGTTACCGAAGGTAAGTAACTTGTGCATCTGAAAGAAACACGTTAGTGATAGATTCCTTACCTTAGAATAGATACCCCAGCAATACCAACCCCGGTGGTGGGTCTGCGAACCAAGATCACACCAGGAAGTCCTGGAGGACAGAATGGCCAAAGAAGAAGTCTCTCCGGACTTGGCTGTCCAGGCAATAGTGCTTAGTAAAAGTGTGCAACGAGGCCCACGTAGCTGCCCAACAGATGTCTTGTAAGGGGACACCACGTCCCAATGCCGTAGTGGCAGCCGTCGCCCTCGAGGAATGGGCGCGCAGCCCCACCGGAGGCTCCTTTTTCGCCAGAGATTAACAGGCTTTAATACACAAGACAACCCATCGGGAGATAGTCCGCTTGTGTACGTCCCGATCTTTCTTGGCGCCTACGTAGCCAACAAAGAGCTGATCATCCACCCGGAACGGTTGTGTGCGATTCAGGTAAAATGAGAGCGCACGTTTTGGGTCCAGACGGTGGAGCCTCTCTTCATCTCTGTAAGGATGCAGAGGCGGAAAGAAGGTGGGCAAAGTGATGGTCTGCCCAATGTGAAAGGCAATCACAACTTTTGGCAGAAAAGATGGACGTGTTCTGAGCACAACCTTGTCCGGATGGACAGACAGAAAAGGAGGTTTGCAAGAAAGAGCCTGGAGCTCACTCACTCTCCTAGCAGAGGTGATGGCAACCAGGAAAGCAGTCTTCAAAGTTAACAGACAAAGAGGACAGTTGTGAAGAGGCTCAAAGGGAGCGCACATTAAATATGTGAGAACCAGGTTCAAGTCCCACTGAGGCATTACGAAGGGAATAGGAGGGAAAAGATGAGTAATGCCCTTGAGGAATCTATTGACAAAAGGGGACTTGAAAAGAGAGGGCGGATCAGGAAGCCTAAGAAAGGCTGAAATAGCAGAAAGGTAGCCCTTGATAGTGCCCAGAGCAGAGCCCAGCAGGGCCAAAGAGAGAAGGAACAAGAGGACCTCAGAAAGAGGGGCAGAAAGGGGATCCACAGCTTTTGCTGTGCACCATGCCACAAACTTGTTCCACCTGCTGGCGTATACCAACTTAGTGGAGGGACGCCTGGTTGCCAGAATGACATCACAGACTTCAGGAGGCAAGTCGAAAGGAATCAACTGCCACCACTCAATCTCCACGCAAAGAGGTGGAGGCTGGACAGGTTTGGGTGGAGGACCGTCCCCTGCTGCTGCGACAGAAGATCCTCCTGAAGAGGCAGACGGATCGGGGGATCGATGGTCATACTGAGTAGCTCGGGATGCCAAACCCTTCGAGCCCAGTCCGGAGCCACAAGAATGACTTGGGCCCGGTCACGCCTGATCTTCTTCAGCACTCTGGGCAGAAGTGGTATAGGCGGAAAGGCGTACAACAGACCGCAACTCCACTCGCGACGAAAAGCGTCGCCTAGCGAGTGCCGCCTTGGAAATTCCAACGCGCAGAACTGCTGACATTACGCGTTGTCTTCGGTGGCGAATAGATCTAACCAAGGCTCTCACCACTGCTGAAAGACCTTCCGCCACCTCTGAGTGAAGACGCCATTCGTGATCCATCATGCACCTGCAGCTGAGTTTGTCCGCCCTGGCGTTCAGGGAACCTGCCAGGTGTTGAACCACCAGGGAAATGCCCTGACGTTCCAGCCATGTCCAGAGGCGCAGGGCCTCCTGACATAGGGTCCACGACCCCACCCCGCCCTGTTTGTTGCAGTACCACATGGCGGTGGTGTTGTCTGTGAACACCTGCACTACTCTCCCCTTGACAGAGGGAAGGAATGCCTTCAGTGCAAGTAGGATCGCCCGGAGCTCCAGAAGGTTGATATGGAGCCTGGACTCCGCCGGATACCAGAGGTCTCTGATCTCTGCCTCTCCCATGTGGCCGCCCCATCCCAGGAGGGACGCATCCGTCACCACTGTGTGCTCCGGTTGGGGGAAGGGAGAGGGTTCTGCCATTGACCCAATGCCGGTTCGTGAGCCACCACTGCAGTTGTTGAGCAGTGCCCTCCGAGATCTGGACGTAATCGGACAGGTTCTCCCGATACTGCGCCCACTGGAACTTCAGGTCCCACTGCAGAGCCCGCATATGCCATCTGGCATGATCGACCAGCAGGATGCAGGAGGCCATGAGGCCCAGCAGCCTCAGGGTCATCCTGACCAAAACCCAGGATAGAGGCTGAAAGATCGGAATCAGAGTCTGAATATCCTGGACTCGCCGTTCGGGAGGATAGACCCGAAAGTGCGTCGTAACCAGAACCGCTCCGATGAAGAAGCTTCTGAGAGGGAATCAGGTGCGACTTCGGCACATTGATGGAGAACCCCAGCAAATGCAGGAGGTCGGCCGTAGTCTGGAGGTGGGAGACGACTGTCCGGGGCGAGCCCGCCTTCAACAGCCAGTCGTCGAGATGGGGGAAGACTGGAACCCCTGATCTGCGCAGATGAGCTGCGACCACCGCCATCTCTTTCGTAAACACCCGAGGGGCACTGGTAAGGCCAAAGGGGAGCACGGTAAACTGAAAGTGCTCGTGGCCTACTGTAAACCGCAGGTAACGCCGGTGGGCCGGCAGGACGGGAATGTGGATATATGCGTCCTGCAGGTCCAACGCTACCACCCAGTCTCCAAGGTCGAGGGCAGACAAGACCTGAGCTAGAGTTAACATCTTGAACTTCTCCTTCCAGAGGAAGCGATTGACGTCCCTGAGGTCCAAGATAGGACGCAGGCCCTTGTCCTTCTTGGGCACCATAAAGTAGTGGGAGTAACAACCACGTCCTACCTCTGGCGCAGGAACGCGCTCGATAGCCCCCTTGGCCAAGAGGGCAGCGACTTCCTGTTAAAGAAGTACCAAGTGATCCCCCGACATGCGGTGGTACTGGGGTGGCATGGCTGGAGGGGTAGTCTCCAAGGGGAGGGAGTAGCCCCTTAGGACTATTTGTAAAATCCTCCTGTCCGAAGAAGTGATTCTGCGCCAGTGGGGGAGGTGATGGTGAATCCTGCCGCCCACTGGCGTTTGATGGGCCTGAAAAACCGGACTAGGAAGGTTTGGAGGCAGTGGTGGCTGGGGTGGAGGTGGACTGACCCACCCGCTGGCCTCCTGATCCGGCGGGTCCCACGTCCGCGCTTAGACTGTTGCTGCGCAGGCCTGTGGCTCTGAAACAAAAGTGCCGGGCGCCCGTTCCGTGGCCACGAAAGGAGCGAAAAGCAGAAGGTGAAGGAGGGCACGTGGCGGAAACGCCCAAGGACTTGGCCGTAGCCAACGAGTCCTTAAAGCGCTCCAACGCACTATCTGCTTTGTTGCCGCAAAGGCGATAGCCATCAAAGGGCATGTCCAAAGTGTTCTGGACATCCCCAGAAAAAACAGTTGTCCTCAGCCAGGCGTGGCGACGGAGCGCCGTCGTGGAAATCGCCCTGCCCAGCGAGTCAGCGGTGTCAAGGCCTCAACGAATAGTGAACTTGGCTGCATCCCTCCCTTCAGCAATAGCTTGAGAGAGCACTGTCCGGGCCTCCTCCGGACATTGAGGCAGCACGCGCGCCACCGTATCCCACACTGAGTGGGAATAACGGCCCAAGAGGCATGCGGTGTTCACAGACCGCAGCCCTGAACTGGCGGAAGAAAATATCTTCTTACCGAAATGCTCCAGTTTCTTGGATTTCCTGTCCGGAGGTGCGTAGGGAATGCGCTCGGAGACGCAGAAGCTTGGACAACCAAGCTCTCAGGGGTGGGGTGTTGGGAAAGGAAAAGGGGGTCGCCCGGGGAAGGGCAATGGTGTCGGGCCACGTTCCTATCCACAGGAGCCCCTGTGTTGGGCCTGGACCAGGTGCCTAAAAGAACGTCTGAAAGTGCATTGTTAAAAGGCAGCAGTGGCTCCGAAGAGGTAGCTGCCGGCTGAAGCACTTCTGTCAGGAGGTTAGTCCTGAGGGCCGCTGTAGGGAGCTCGAGGTGAGGGCCTCGGCCGCCCTACGCAACACCACTGCGTAACTTGCACCCTCCTCCGTAGCCACGGTAGGAGGAGACAGCATGCCAAGGTCAGGAGAGGTATCAAGACCACTGGCATCTCCCAACTCCTCTGCCCAGCCAGAGTCAAACTTGCATTGTGCTGTGAGAAGGTCCTCAGACCCCTCCCAGTTCTCCCCTTCCTCCGAAGGCTGATGAACAGGACAATAATAAGGAGGACGGACATAGGGATAGAAATCCCCCATCCACGTTGAAATCTGCGTCGAGCGACGCCGGTCCGGCGCCGTATCCACATCGAGGCTGAAACCGGGGGCGACGTCGTCCGGTGGGCCGGGCGACGTCGGAGGTGGTGCCAGTGAGGTCGACGTCGGTGGAGGTGTCACAAGGTCAACCGGTGCCGACCGGGATACAGGCCCGGATCCACGGGGATCCTGCGGCGCCGGAGCCAACAGCGATGTCGGAGCCGCCGGCAGTAAAGGGCTAGAACCCCCAGTCGGGCCCGCGGGGCACGACGGCCCAAAGAGGCAAGCCATGGCTGACAGAAATTCCTGCAGCTGGGCCGGAGTCGCCGACGGACCCGGGAAGGGCGGGTAGGCCGGCGGCGACTGCATAGGCTCCGCCAGAGCCACGGGGGAGGCACCACCCGCACCCTCAGCTGCGACGGGCAAGGGGAAGTCGGAGAGCGATGGCGCTTCTTCTTACCTGACCCAGAGTGCGAAGACTTAGATCCCGATGAACGGTGGTGGCGGCTCCGCGACCGGTCCCTCGACCTCCCACGGGACCAGGACCTTGAGCGGCGCGGAGCCGACTGCCGGACTTCTAGCAACTTTCGGGACCGCTCCCGCAAAGTCTTCGGCGCCATGGCCCGGCAGTCGGAGCACGACTTGGGGTCATGGTCGCGCTCCAGGCAGTAAAGACACACGCGGTGCGGGTCCGTCACCGACATCATGCGATGACAGTCCCCGCAGGTCTTGAAGCCAGGCATCCCTACTGCACCAGGAGTCGATCGACTCAAAAAATTGAGACAAAAAGCCTCGAAAAAACTCAGTCAAAAAGTGACTGGGGGTACCGCTCTCTCCGGATCTGCACCTGCTGGCACGGGGGAAAAAGGGAAAAAAAAAAAAAAGTACATCAGCGCGCGAGGGCGGCGTCTAAGTAGCTGGGCGACGTCATCTCGGCGACCACGACGCCAACGACGGACGCGGAGTCGCACGACGCCACCTTCCAACGCGCTGGGGTACTGCTGATGAAAACTTTCCGGATCCAGTCTGACGCCTGGGGGTAATTCTAAGGTAAGGAATCTATCACGAACGGGTTTCTTTCAGATAAAAGAGTACCTTTAGATCAGTGGTTGGCTGTGAGAAACTGGCTCTATATATACTGCACCAAAGTGAGGTACAGTGTGTATAGAGTCCAAGAGTCCCCAAAGGTAGGCAGAGGTTAAAGTTAGATAGAACCTTACTCTCTAATAGTGGTAGCTTGTTCGAGCAGTAAGGCAGTATCAGAGGACAGTGTTAAGCATTTGATGTACACACTCAGTTAGCAAATTAATTCACACACTCAACAACTGAACTCTATGCCAATTGTTTTTGTATAAAAATACTGTTATTTTATTTTAGAACCAAGCAAGCCTGATACAGGTAAGCATTCAATTCTTTTTAGTAATAAGTTACTTGTTGTACACAGTTTTAAAAGGCAATGAAGATTGTACTTGATTTGATTTACAGGGGATGCAGCAGGTTGCAATACTTAGTAAATGCAGTACATTGAAATGAATGGCTTTTTAAGGTAAATGCAGGTAAAATTACTTTTGCGTTACTTTTGTAATCCAGTGCTGGACTCCTAGATTCAGCACTGGGACATTTACTTAAAACAGGTAAGTAATTACGTTTTTGTAGTTTGTACGATTTTTAGAGAATATTTTCAGATTTCAAAAGTCCACACCTAGAAACTTTTTGGACCAGTACATTGAAATACATAGGCTTTTCCTGTAAATTGCAGATAAGTTACTTTTTGGATTACTTTTTCTAACAGTGCTGGATCCTAGATTCAGCACTGGGACATTTCCTGAAAACAGTTGAAAAAATGCGTTTTAGTTAGATGTACGATTTTTAAAGAATATTCTTGTATTTCAAAAGTTGACGCTTTTTCACATAGAACCACCAATGTTATCCTATGGAAGGAAATTCAATTCACAGGCAAGTTACTTTTACGTTACTTTTCATACTCAGTGCTGGATACCTAGATTCAGCACTGGGACCTTTCCTGCAAATAGTTGAGAAAATTTGTTTAGGTTATTTGTGCGATTTTTAAGGAATATTCTTAGTTTTCAAAAGTCGACACTTAAAAACTTTTTGGGAGAAAAAGTGTCAATGTTATCCTATGAGGAAAAACAGGTTTTCGGTTTCGAGGTAAGTAATCAGTCTTTTGAGTTAGGGTTCTGGGGTTAGACTCAGGGGTCTCCCAGGGTCAGTGATGCACTGTTGCACCCTCAGCGGCACTAGGGCGGCCGGGTGCAGAGTGTTGAGGCCCAATGTTATCCTATGGAGGATAGGGGGACTCCGGTTGGTGGCTGCTGGCAAGCAGGCCACGGGGTTGTGGGAGCAAAGCTCCTAGGGTTACGCTCGGGGCACGTTGGGGACCAAGTTAGCACCAAAGGGGCACCCTCAGCGGCACTAGGGCGACCGGGTGCAGAGTGCTGTTTTGAGGTCGGGTGCCTTGTTGATTTCAATGGAGATTCTCCGGGACAAAGAAACACTGCAGGCTCAGGGACGAGGATCTTCCAGGAGTGACCACCACTTCGAGGGGTAAGTTGGGATGTTGAGGGTTGGTTAGGCACCGCTGGGTTGGGCACACAAGGCCATGGGGCGTCAGGTGCAGGGGTGCCTTGGGACGTCGGAATTTCTTACCCGCTCTGGTCGCGGTAAGGGGGGTCCTCTGGATTGAGGCTGCAGGCATCGTCAGGAGGCTTGAGGCAGGTCAGGGGTCACCGGATCTCGGGTCAGGATCGCCGGGGGGACCTCCTCGTGGTATTTTTCCACTCTAGCTCGGGCTGGGTTCGGCGGGTGCAGAGTGGGCTGGATTCGCGTTTCCTGGCTGGCACCAGAAGCTGCAGTTCAAAACACGTCCGGTGTTCACGGGAGAAACAGCTTGGAAAGTGAAGGCAGGCAGGTCCTCCGGGGTTTTTGAGGTTGCTGGCTGCTGGACACGCCGGGGTTTTGCAGGAGCAGGTTCGAGGGGAGACAGGCCTGTAGGGCTGGGGCCAAGTCAGTGGGCGTCGTCCTCTTGTTAGCTCTGCACGGCTTTGTCCTTTTCTTCTTGTAGATAGGCTGGATCTGCCTTCCTGGTTCAGGGCTGCCCCCTAAATACTGTATTTAGGGGGCGTGTTAGGGGTCTTGAGGTCAGTAGCCAATGGGCTACTGACCTTAGGGTGACTACACCCTTGGTGTGCTCACCCCACGTGGGGGAGTGAGCACAATCCCTAGTCCTGATTGGGGAGGACCTGCCATCTGCAAGATGGCGAGCACTGGAGAGTGGGCTTCACCTTGCCTCCCCCACCTGAGGGGTGGAGTTGGCAGAGGTGGGCACACCTCCTGGGCTGGCTAGTTTTTCCCACCGAAAGGGAGGGGAGACAGGAAGGGGGCCTGCTCCTGATAGCAGGAGAGGCTGGGGGGGGTCGCATTACAAAGGCTGCCAGTCTTTGAAGCTCCTCTGCCACAGATGGCTCTTCCTGGCCTGGGGGAGGTGTGTACACCTCCGCCCAGGAAAGGCTTTGTTTCTGGGCTCAGGGAGCGTAGGCTCCCACCCTAGGGGTCCAGAAACATGTCTCGTGGTGGCAGGCTGGTGTGTACCAGTCAGGGAACCCACCAGAGGCTGGTCGTTTTTCAGGGGGCATCTCTAAGATGCCCTCTGTGTGCATTTTTCATTAAATCCCACACTGGCATCAGTGTGGGTTTAATGTGCTGAGAAGTTTGATACCAAACTTCTGAGTTTTCAGTGCAGCCATTATGGTGCTGTGGAGTTCGTAATGACAAACTCCCAGCACCATATACTCTTAATGGCAGCACTGCACTTACTATGTCTAAGAATGGACTTGGACAATGTAGGGGTACAGGGCTCTTGCACCTGTACCCTCACCACTGGTATAGTGCACCCAGCTAGAGGGGTGACTGACCTATGCCAGGGCAGTGGGTTGTAGGCATGGCCCACAGAGGTGTGTGCCATGTCGACTCTTCACTTTGTTCTACACCAAAACACACAGCCTGCAAAGTGTGTGTGTGTACGTGTGTGTGTACGTGTGTGTGTACGTGCGTGTGTGTGTACAGGGCCTCCAAGGGTGGCACAATAAGTGCTGCAGCCCTTAGAGGTCTTCCCTGGTCACATTGCCCTGGGTACCTGTGGTACCATTTACCAGGGGCTGACCTGTGGCCAGAGATGCCAATTGGGTACAGTTTTGGGGGAAAGAACAGGCCCTGGGAACCGGATGGCAGGGACCCAGGGCACACCAAGTCAAAGTGCATCAGTGGTCTGGCAAAAAGTGGGGGGGTTACTGCAACAGAAACCCAATTCCTTACATTGGCCCAAGACAAATTGGAATGCCTAGCTTTGCTACAGAGCAGAGGGGGGTGGCCCCACCTACTCCTGTCGCCAACAGGCACAGGACAGCCCTTGCCTGGGCTTCACCCGCCCACGTCTTGCTCTGCGGGTAGCTACAGCTCGCATTATGCACCTCTCCAAGACCTCGCAGGTGCGATGGCAACAAGGGCCTCCTTCTTGCCCCGCAGCACTCTGGGACCGGTTGTCCAACTAGAGTGAACAGTGTGAATCATCAGGGTCAACGATGATCCAACCTTCGGATAGGTGGGGACACGTGGGGCGGACTCCTGCTCCGACACTTCAACAGAAGAGTGGGGACCAGCGGTAGGTGCCGCAACTTCAACTGCCAACGAAGAGACTCACCTCTAGATGTCGAAGAAGAATGACGCCTGCGGGAACGGCTCCTAGCATGGACGGTCCGTAGCAAATGTAGGGTACTGAGGACTAGGAGAAGGTTTCTATGACAGACATCCGCACCGCAATGAGCTTCATGCGAGGTTCCCAGCGCACTTTCGGTCAGAGGCGGAGACAGGAATAGTACTCTTCGGAGTCATGGTGCTCCCCCAGGCACCATACGCAAATTTAGTGAGCGTCCGTGGAGGACATTTGTCATTCACAGGACTCGCAAGGCTTGAACCCCGAGAACATTGAAGGGTAGAAAAAGGGCACACTGCTCTGTCAACAAAAAAACCTCAAGTAAGCCCAAAAAATTCCACAGGAACTGCAGTGCAGATCCGCGTTGCTAGCGTCGAAAAGAAGGAATGGACGTCAGAGCGTCAGGGGACGGCTTATATGGACTCCGTTGACGTCACATTCGGGAGAAGACGACGCTGCGGAGTCAGTAGGAACCCTCTACCGACGTGCAGAGGTACTGCTTGTAGGAAAGTGGATTTCTGTTGCACTAACCTCCCCAATTTTTGCCAGATTTCTGATGCACTTTGACTGGATGTGCCCCGTGTCCCTGCCAAACAGGTTCCCAGGGCCTGGGTTCTTTCCCAAAACTGTACCTTTATACCCCCAATTGCACCTCCCTGGCCACATGCAAGTCCCTTGAAAAAGGTACCATGGTTACCAAGGGCACTGTGACCAGGGAAGGCCTCTAGGGGCTGCAGCACATATTGTGCCACCCTTAGTTGTCCTGTACCTTACACACACTGCCATTGCAGGCTGCGTGTTTTGGTGCAGATAAAAGAGAGGAGTCGACATGGCACACATACCTATGTGCCATGCCTGCATCCCACTGCCTACGGTATAGGTAAGACACCCCTCTAGCTGGGTGCACTATACCACTGGTGAGGGTACAGTTGAATGAGCCCTGTACCCCTACAGTGTCTAAGTCCATTCTTAGACATTGTAAGTGCAGTAAAGCCATAAAGAGTATATGGTCTGGCAGTCTGTCATTACGAACTACAAAGCAACATAATGGCTTTACTGAATTCTGGGAAGTTTGGTAGCAAACTTCTCAGCACAATAAACCCACACTGATGCCAGCGTAGGATTTATTATACAATGCATTCAGAGGGCATCTTAGAGATGCCCCCTGAAAAAAGACCAGCCACTGGTTGGTTCCCTGACTGGTAAATACCAGCCTGCCACCACGAGACATTTCTGGACCCATGGGGTGGGAGCCTTCACTCAGAGCCCAGAAACAAATCCTTTCCTGGGCGGAGGTGTTCACACCTCCCCCAGGTCAGGAAGAGCCATCTATGGCATGGGAGCTTCCAAGGCCCTGCTGCCTTTGTAACACGGCCCCCAGCCTCTCTTGCTATCAGGAGCAGGCCCCCTTCCTGTCTCACCCCCCTTTCGACAGGAAGACAGGTGGGAAAAATTAGTACAGCCCAGAAGTTGTGGCCACCTCTGCCAACCCCACCCCTCAGGTGGGGGAGGCGAGGGGAAGCCCACTCTTCATTGCCCACAATCTTGCAGATGACAGGCACTTTCCAATCAGGGTTAGGGACTGTGGCCACTTCCCTTCATGGGGTGAGCACATCAAGGGTGTAGTCACCCTAAGGCCAGTAGCCCATTGGCTACTGACCGAAACCCCTAAAACGCCCCTTAATACAGTATTTAGGGGGCAGCCCTGAACCAGAAGCAGATTCCCGCAACCTATGAAGAAGGACGAAAGAAGACACCCAGCCGAGGAGACTGCAGAGAAGAACTGACTTGACCCCAGGCCTAACAGCCCGCCTGCAGTTTCCAGAGTTCCTGCGCCAAAAGTCGCCTTGTCCTACAGCCAGAGACCTCCAGAACCCCTGGGAGGACTGACTGCCTTCAACAAAGAGCGGATCTCCTGTGAACAGCAGCTCTGTTCAAAAGAATCTCCAAAGAAAGACTCTGAGCCTGCTGAAGATAAAGAAACCAGACGCGTGTAACCACCACTGCACCCTTCACCCACGGCCCAAGTCAGAGTGGCCCAGCGGTCCCAGCAAGGTCTCCCAGCGCTCCAGAGTCCGAGTCCACTATGGGACTCCCAGACATCACCTGCAGCCTCTGCGCGGAGACCCCCCCCCCACCGCGAGTGGCCCGGTAGGGTGAAATTGGACCTTAAAAAGCACCCCTGCATCCAGCTGCTCTGCGTCCTAGAGAAGAGAACCTGAGGAGCACCTACATCCCGAGCCCTCTAACTTACCTGCCCAGCTGTTGGTTACTCCCGCAACACTTCCTGGACCGAGCCTGCAGCCAAAATCCAAAAACGGCAACACCCATTGAAAACAGGGCACCTGACGCTAAATCAGTACTCTGCACCCGGCCGCCCATGTGCCACTGTGGGTGCACCTCGTGTGCTAACTCAGATACCCCTTTCCCCCCCCCGAGGTTAACCCTAGGAAATTAGCTCCCTCAACCCTGTGGCTTGCCTGTGAGCAACCACCAACCGGAAGCCCCTATCCCCTATTGGATAACATTGGGCCTCAGCCCAGTCTCAATTCCTACCCACCCCGGCGTCTGTTCTCCACCCTTGAGCCATAGGAATGAAGAGAAATGCCATATTCACATTTACACTTAGTCTAGAGGGGCAGGGGCAGCTCTACACCATTGTGTTCTATTACCTGTTCTGTTGGAGAGGCCTCCTATCCCCCCAACCCTAATGTTTACAAGCAACACCATTTAACAGTCTATTCATAACTATCAACATCCTGGGGTCTACAGATATTATTGTTATAATAGAGGCTAAGATGACCCAACTCAACTGTACTCCTTTTACCAAAGCAAAGGATCGGAGACAGTTACTGCTCACACTAGATTAGAAACTGCTGTCTGAGTAAACCTTTTATTTGTTGTAGCTGTGAATCCCATCTAATAGGGTGAGCAAGATATTATCCCTGCAGAAGTACATGATGTAGATTTTCCTCCAAGATCCAGATCAAACCACTCAATTTTGCCATCATCCAAATGTGTGGATTACTGAGGCTCTTGCTTCCATCAGTGGGCTCATTAAGATCAGCTGTTTGGACTTTGTGCACAACTTTCAAGATTTCATTGCCTCCTGTCAAGCAGAAAAAAATGTAAAGCCCTGCTTTAGTGTCCGCCAAAGACTAGCCAATTCATTCTTTTCGTTGAATTCGGCAACTGGAAAAATGTACATCTATATCTCATTTATTTGTCTGTAAAAAAAAAATCATCCCCCACCAATGTGACTAAATTTCTCAATATGGGGAGCAGAGCCTTTGCACATTAGAATTCCAAGAATTGATTAACAAGTGCTTCAAAGCACTTGCAGTGCAGCCTGAAACTTTAGGGATTAGAAATGAGCACGGTTGTTTCTACCAGTAATTGAGTAATAGATGGTAAAAAGAGGTTACATTTTAAGTTGAATTTTTTTAGTATTTCATATTATCCTTCTGCTTTTCCTAAGCACTGTAAAGAAAAGATAAGGAGTAACTATTTCACTAGCACGATTACCAAATTAGAAAGGATGAGAGTCTCTAACATACCTGGGATTCAAACTCAGGACCTGAAGAACCCTGCAGAAACTCTTCATTTACTAAGCCATCATACAGGAATACTTGCATTGTCATGGAATACATTTTTTCTGTCTAATGCGTTTTGTAATCTTGATCACAAAAATAACAAAACATACTTAAATAAGTTCCATTTATGCAGACAACACTGAGCATGCAACATAAAACCAGATTTCCTAGCGGGAGGAGGGAGTAAGGGCTTTGTGCCTCAAGAAAGCTAGTCATGGTCAAAATGGCCTAGCCAGTGCTCTTTATCTGATGTGTTATCCAATATATGTCTGAGCCCATGCATGGTAAAGGTGCGTCAATCACAGAAGTGTTTTAGCAGCTAACCCTCTTGATGGCGTAATCAGGCCTGATTATCAGATTTTGTGAGTTAGCATTGGGCCAGTCAAAAAGTACCACAAAAAATGCAGCAAAAACAATTGAGTGATACAAAGTGTGGACTCGCCTTATGGGCCGTCCGAGGCTCCTGGCAACTTACTGGTTTCCCGCTTGCTGGCGCAGATTTGCGGCCTCGCAGGGGTGGGACTCTGTTGTTCCCCCCCCCCCCCAGTGTTCTCCGGGATGAAGGAGGCGGGGCCAGCCTCCCGACACCATAAAGGCAGCAGGACACACACGCAGCGCAGTACTCACCTTCCGGGCCGTCTGAGGCCCCTGGCAACGTCTTGCTTTCCCACTTGCTGGCTGGTGCGAGTTTGTGGCCTCGCCGGGGTGGGACTTGGTCCCCCAGCTTTCTACAGACTAAAGGAGGCCGGGCCAGCCTCCCAACACCGTAAAGGCAACAGGACACTCCTGCAGGACGCATGTGGGCGTGCCAGGCACGGGCAAAGCCCGGGCCAGTCTGAGCCCATCAGAGCCTGGAAGAGGCAGGGCCACCCCCTTTGGCTTACTACTGAGGGAGTCTCACAGATTTTTACAGAACAAGAAGTACCAAGATGGGTAAGAGGAAATTGGGAGGGGGTTTGAACATGGCACAACCTCCCCCCATGCTCACCTCACTGGATTGAATGATTAAACGTGCTATTATGGCCATTAACAATGAGACCATATGGAAAGAAGGTTGTCCCTTTCTGCTGCGGCTGGGTTAGGTTTTTTTTAAATAACCCACTGTTTTCCCCTTTGCCAAATACAGCATTTAACTTTGGCTACATTGGCACCAAGCACTATATCTCAACCATTGAGTTCAGGCTTCCCCGACAGCCCGCTTCATTGTAGTGAGGCTAAAGCTCCAAGCGCTCAACAAAACATACGGTCAAAAAAAAAAAAAAAAAAAAAGGTCAGAGCTCCCAGCCCTCAAAGTGCCCAGCTGCTGTCAGCCTCAACAGAGGACGATCCTCACCGGTCATCTGAGGGGGGTGTTGCGGATAAGACAAAAATCCACAATACTGTACTGAAAATACTCTTAAAAGATGGTGAAGTTACTTAGTTCAAGTTGATGATAAATGCTACAAAGTTCTCACAAAAGTACCTGGATGCGTAAAGCAAAACAAACAAAAGGTTCGCAGGGATGGAGATGCGTCGGTTCCTTGCTTTGGGGGAGACGATGCGTCACACCTCAATGCTTGCGCAGAGTAGGGGATGCGTCTTGGTCCTTACCAGAGAGGAGGTGATGCGTAGGTTCTCGTGCTGCGTTCCGGTTGCGATGTGCAAGATGACGCCTCGATGCGATGCGATGATCCGGTGCTATGCGATAAGATGGCGCCCTTGATGTGACGATGTGAAGACTATGCGTGCACGCCGAAGGCCGTGCGGCGAACTCTGTACCTTTGGAGCTGCGACAGGCCCTGCGACGCGCTTCTCCGGTGATGCGACAGCAACCCTTGCGGTGGCGACACGCTTCTCCGGTGATGCAACACTCAGCGGCTGTTGACGAAGACACGCTTCTCTGGTGATGCGGCAGCAGCCTCTGTGGCGGCGACACACTTCTCCGGCGATGCGGCGGCAACAGCTACGAGGGCGACACGCTTCTTCTCATTGCGTCGCGCTTCCAGCTCCCAGCGACACGCAGGTCTCAGCAGACAGAATCCCCAGCAAGGGAATTCAGGAGGGAGCTGGTGGTGAAGTCTTTTGGCCCTGAGACTTCGGCAGGAGGCAAGCACAAATTCAAGCCCTTGGAGTAATATTCTGCAAGATGATGAAAGTTCTTTAAAAGTTCCTTCTCCTTTCCTTGGCAATGAAGAAACCACTGCAGGCCAACCCAGCAAACAGCACACTTGGCAGAGGGGCAGTCCAACTCCTGCAGCTTCCTTGGTTCTTCTCCTTGGCAAAAGGGTCGTCTTGTTGTTCCAGAAGTGATCTAATTTCCTAGGGGTCTGGGTCCCCTTTTTATACACCTTTTCTCTTTGTTCTCTGAAGGCAGAGAGGCCTTTGCCTAGTCCAAAACCAGTTCTGGTCAGTCCTGGAGCACTTTGTTTACAGGACTCCTTTCCTTTCAGAATGTGGGGCAGGGTGCTCAGTCGCCCAGCAGGAGGCGGAGCCAGCATTGTGGAAGGCAGGCACAGCCCTATTCAGACCCAGGTGCTTACTCCTCCCACCACTTGGATGGAGATCTCTCTATTCAGTCCTGTGCTGACTCACCCGGTCTCCTGGAGCCACCCCCAGCCCCTGTCACTCACAAAGCCAGACACACAATACACAACCTAGCAGAGGCAGGTTTGGAAGGTTAGGCAAGAAAATACACACTTTCTAAAAGTGGTATTTTCAAACACAGAATGTTAAAATCAACTTCACTAAAAGATGTATTTTATCATTCTGAGTTCAGGCATACTAAATTCGTTTTTCTACCATGTTCCCTGGGTCAGTTAGGATTATAAGATGTAATAATCAAACTGCCCATTCTGGCCTATGGGGGAACAGGTAGCCTTGCAATAGTGAAAAACGAAAATGGCTGTAATTCACTATTAGGACATGCCACACACACCAGGGCATGTCCTACCTTATACTTACAATGCACCCTGCCCTTGGGCCTACCTTAGGGGTGTCTGATATGAAGATAAGGGAAGGTTTAGGGACTGGCAAGTGGGTGCACTTGCCAAGTCGACATGGCAGTCACAGACTGCACACAGGCTCTGCAATGGCAGGTCTGAGACACACTTTACAAGCTGCTTCTGTGGGTGGCACAACCAGTGCTGCAAGCCCACCAGCAGTATTTGATTTACAGGCCCTGGGCACACATGGTGCACTATACTAGGGTCTGACAAGTAAATCAAATAACCCAATCATGGAGTCACTAATCAATACATCAATTTAACATAGGGAGCACTTGCACTGTGGCACTGAATAGCAGTGGCACAGTGCCCAAAGCATAAAACCAGCAAAAACATATCAAAACAGAGGAGGCAATCAGTAAAAAATGGAAAGATACCAATGATACCAGGTCTAACAGTACCATTTAAGCACTCTTACAAATTCACATACTCAGGGGGATGCCACAGAACTTAACAGAGTCCAACCTGAGGGGCTTCTCTTCACTGCGACCCAGGGTCAAGGAGTTGGAGAAAACAGTGATGGGGAGGAAGCTCAAGTGGAAGTACAGCCAGTTACATGCTTGCCCATATGTAATTATAAGCGCTGGTGTCCCCGGTCTAAGAAGGGGTCAAAAGGAGTCGTATGAGCAGTTATACAACAAGACTGAACTGGCTGGGTCGCTATAAAAGCTTTCCGCCTAGATTGGACACTGATATTTTGATGTTAAGGCGGGTGGGCTGGATTGGTACCAGGAGGGCTGATCGACAAGGAGATTGCATTATTGTCAATTTCAATACACCACAATTGGCCAAAAGTTTATTATATGCAAATTTGAGTACCCAACTGGAGCCCAGTAACACCAATATTGCCTTTGGGCTATTTTTACAAGCCAGGCTCCCTCAGCCATCTGGCCTCCTGCCAGGGCCTTAAATCCTCCTGGGCGGTGTACAAGCAGTACCAACGGTATCCACTAGGGGTTCTGAGAGTCGGGTCAGTTCTTTCGGTCTACCTACATATAATTGATTTGATGCCCTTGCAGATAGACTGACTTAATAGAGAAGAGAATGGATCCCCTCAGGATGATTCCAACGAGAGGGGGTGAATTTGATGGTTATTGATCTAAAAGGGATGTTGACTGGGGAAGGAGTGTCTTTGAATACAACAAAAAAAAACCTGAGCATACTCAGCTGGAATATTGCGGCGTTTAGCTCATTATTAGCGGATGGATATATGTAAAGCATACGCCTAGGTTCTTATCAGGGGTGTTTGATACTCCTCTATGAAACTGTGTTTTATGGAGTATCTATGATACTGTATTTTATGTTGTGTTTATGAATTTATTGAGGATTTTAAACTGTTATTGTACTTTTATTATTGCTTTTGCAAATCTCATAAAGATAAAGTCTGATACAAAGTGTTATCTATGCTGTAATATTTTTTTGGGGGGTAAGTCTAAGCCATTTTGCAGTCTGACAGCACAGTATTGAATGACAGTTGGCACCACTTCCTTCCTCTCAATTAAGGCCATAGTTTATTTGATAGATCGAAAAACATTTCATCAAAGCATAAAACACATCTATAATTTAGATAAATCCACCACAGACGAGGGATCACTTTAACAAATCCTAAGGCATTGACTATTTGTTACACACAAGAGCCGGCATAAGGGTGCAATTCACCTAGCTTTGGCATAATTTGGACAGAAAAGGAAAATGCTACTTACCAGTATGCATCTGTTCTTGGCATGTAGAGCTGCAGAGTTGTACACTATGCATAGATCGCCATCTGGTGTTGGGCTCGGATGCTTGCACTTTGTTGTTGTCTTGGAAGAGTCTTGTGGTCACGAGATAGGCGACTCCTCCTTTGGACGATAGTGCGCATGGGCATCGACTCCATCCTCAGATTGTTTTTCGCCATGATGGGAAAAGATGGAGTCAGTAAGAAGTAAGAGATGTCCATGTGAATGTATCTAATTAAGATAATACTGGAACAGATACAGGTTCTGGGGAGGCGGGTGGGCGTGTACAACTCTGCAGCTCTACATGCGAAGAACAGATGCATACTGGTAAGTAGCATTTTCCGTTCGAGGCATATGAGCTGCAGATTGTACACTATGCATAGACTGTATAGCAGTGTCTCCCTTAGCGGTGGTCGCCTGTATCGGTTGCAGTAGTTTGAAAAAGTGTTTTAAGAACAGCTTGGCCCACAGCAGCTTGTTGTACATATGTCATCTAAGGGAATGTTCCCTAAAAATGCCATGGAAGCCCCTAGCTTACGTGTGGAGTGTGCTCTAGGGGGAATTATTAATGTGCGTTTAGCCTTTTGGTAGCACATTTGAATGCATTTGACTATCCATCTAGCAATTCCAGCTTTTGAGATGGGGTTACCTTTATGTGGTGGAGAGAAAGCTACAAACAATTGTTTTGTCTTTCTGAAAGGCTTGGTCCTGTCAATGTAATAAAGTAGAGCTCTTCTGACGTCTAGAGTGTGTAGAGCTCTCTCTGCTACAGAGTCTGGGTCTTGGAAAAAGACAGGTAACTCTATTGATTGGTTGAGATGAAAAGCAGAGATTACTTTGGGTAGGAATTTGGGGTTTGGTCTGAGAACCACTTTGTTACGATGTATTTGTAAAAAAGGTTCTTGTATGGTTAAAGCCTGAATCTCACTGACTCTCCTGAGAGAGGTGACTGCAATTAGGAAGGCTACTTTCCATGTAAGAAATTGTAACTCACATTTGTGTAGAGGTTCAAATGGGGGACCCATGAGCCTGGTGAGGACAATATTTAGATTCCAGATCGGAGAGGGTGGCAATCTGGGGGGAATTATTCTTCTAAGGCCTTCCATAAAGGCTTTGATTGCAGGTGCACAAGTTACTAACTTGTGTAACGATATATCTGTAAGAGACAGTAGTTAGTGACAGATTCCTTACCTTAGAATATCCCCAGGCGTCAGGCTGGATCCTAGTACCCTTACGCGTCGGTAGGCGGCGTCGTGCGGCTCCGCGTCCGTCGTCGGCGTCGTGATCGCCAGGATGACGTCGCGGGCAGTACTTAGACGCCGCCCCTGCGCGCTGACGTCCAGTTCTGTACACGACTTTCCGCGCCAGGAACGCAGAGCCATGCAAGAAGCTGACATAGGTGTCTGAAAAATACTAGGGCCCTGAAAGGGATGTCCTTAACTCTAGAAATCAGTTCGCAGAACGGGGAGGATGGGTGGGGCGGTAAGGAATCTGTCACTAACTACGGTCTCTTACAGATATATCGTTACACAAGTTAGTAACTTGTGCATCTGAAAGAGACACGTTAGTGACAGATTCCTTACCTTAGAATAGATACCCCAGCAATACCAACCCCGGTGGTGGGTCTGCGAACAAAGATCAGACAAGGAAGTCCCGGAGGACAGAACGGCCAAAGTAGCCGTCCCTCCGGACCCGACTGTCAAGGCAATAATGTTTTGTAAACGTGTGCAGCGAGGCCCACGTAGCTGCCTGACAGATATCCTGCAGCGGAACACCGCGGCCTAAAGCCGTGGTAGCAGCCGTTGCCCTGGTCGAATGGGCACGCAGCCCAACAGGAGGCTCCTTCTTAGCCAAAGAATAGCAGGCCTTGATGCACAAGGTATCCCAGCGGGAGATGGTTCGTTTGTGCACCGCCCGACCTTTTTTGGCGCCCACGTAGCCAACAAAGAGCTGGTCATCCACCCGGAAGTGTTTGGTGCGGTCGATATAGAAAGAGAGCGCACGTTTTGGGTCCAGACGGTGGAGCCTCTCTTCCTCTCTGGAAGGATGCGGAGGCGGAAAGAAGGTAGGCAAAGTGATGGTCTGCCCAATGTGGAAGGCAGTAACCACCTTTGGCAAGAAGGACGGACGCGTCCTAAGAACAACCTTGTCTGGATGGACAAACAGAAAGGGAGGTTTGCATGATAGAGCCTGGAGCTCACTCACCCGCCGACCGGAGGTGATGGCCACCAGAAAGGCTGTCTTCAGAGTCAGAAGACGAAGAGGACAGTTATGTAGAGGCTCAAAGGGAGCGCACATTAAAAAGGTAAGAACCAAGTTCAAGTCCCACTGAGGCATCACAAACGGAACAGGAGGAAAGGTGTGTAATGCCTTTTAGGAACCTGTTAACAACAGGGGACTTGAAAAGGGAGGGCTGATCAGGGAGCCTGAGGAAGGCCGAGATAGCACAGAGATAACCCTTGATGGTACCCAGGGCAGAACCCTGTTGGGCCAGAGAAAGAAGGAACCGAAGGACCTCAGAAAGAGGGGCAGAAAGGGGATTCACAGCCTTTGCTGTGCACCATGCCACAAATTTGTTCCACCTGCAGGCGTATACCACCTTAGTGGAGGGACGCCTGGCTGCCAGAATCACATCACAAACTTCGGGAGGCAAGTCGAAAGGAATCAACTGCCGCCGCTCAATCTCCACGCAAGCAGGTGTAGACTGGACAGGTTCGGGTGGAGGACCGTCCCCTGCTGCTGCGACAGAAGATCCTCCCGAAGAGGCAGACGGATCAGGGGATCGACGCTCATACTGAGTAGCTCGGGATACCAAACTCTTCGAGCCCAGTCCGGAGCCACAAGGATGACTTGGGCCCGGTCGTACCAAATCTTCTTCAACACTCTGGTTAGAAGTGGTATAGGCGGAAAGGCGTACAACAGACTGCAACTCCACTCGCTACGAAAAGTGTCGCCGAGCGAGTGCCGCCTTGGAAATTCCAACGCGCAGAACTGATGACATTGCGCGTTCTCTTCGGTGGCGAATAGATCCAACCAAGGCTCTCCCCATTGTAGAAAGAGTCCTTGCGCCACTTCCGAGTGAAGACGCCATTCGTGATCCATCATGCACCTGCGGCTGAGTTCATCCGCCCTGGCGTTCAGGGAACCTGCCAGGTGTTGAACCATCAGGAACATGCCCTGATGTTCCAGCCACGTCCAGAGGCGCAGAGCCTCCTGACAGAGGGTCCACGACCCCACCCCGCCCTGTTTGTTGCAGTACCACATGGCGGTGGTGTTGTCTGTGAACACCTGCACTACCCTCCCTTTGACAGAGGGAAGGAATGCCTTGAGTGCAAGTCGGATCGCCCGGAGCTCCAGAAGGTTGATATGGAGCCGGGACTCCGCCGGAGACCAGAGACCTCTGATCTCCGCCTCTCCCATGTGACCGCCCCATCCCAGAAGGGACGCGTCCGTCACAACTGTGTGCTCTGGCTGGGGAAGGGAGAGGGATCTGCCCATGACCCATTGCCGGTTCGAGAGCCACCACTGCAACTGTTTTGCAGTCCCCTCCGAGATCTGGACGTGATCGGACAGGTTGCCCTGGTGCTGCGCCCACTGGAACTTCAGGTCCCACTGCAGAGCCCGCATATGCCATCTGGCATGATTGACCAACAGGATGCAGGAGGCAATGAGGCCCAGCAGCCTCAGGGTCATCCGTACCGAAACCCAGGATAAAGGCTGAAAGATCGGAATCATAGCCTGAATATCCCGGACTCGCCGTTCGGGAGGATAGGCCCGAAACTGCGTCGTGTCCAGAACTGCTCCGATGAAAAGGAGCTGTGGAGAAGGAATCAGATGAGACTTTGGCACATTGATGGAGAACCCCAGCGAGTGCAGGAGTTCGGCCGTAGTCTGGAGGTGGGAGACGACTGCCTGGGACGAGCCCGCCTTCAGCAGCCAGTCGTCGAGGTAGGGGAAGACTGAAACCCCTGCCCGGCGCAGATGAGCTGCGACCACTGCCATCACTTTCGTGAACACCCGAGGGGCACTGGTAAGGCCAAAAGGGGAGCACGGTGAACTGAAAATGCTCGAGGCCTACCGTGAACCGAAGGTAACGCCGGTGGGCCGGCAGGACGGGGATGTGGAAATAAGCGTCCTGCAAGTCCAACGCTACCAACCAGTCTCCAGGGTCGAGGGCAGTCAAGACCTGAGCTAGGGTGAGCATCTTGAACTTCTCCTTCCGGAGGAAGCGATTGACGTTCCGGAGGTCCAAGATAGGACGCATGTCCTCCTTGTCCTTTTTGGGCACCAGAAAGTAGTGGGAGTAGCAACCACGCCCTACTTCTGGGGTCGGAACATGCTCGATGGCCCTCTTGGCCAAGAGGGCCGTGACTTCCTTCTGCAGAAGCACCAAGTGATCCCCTGACATGTGGTGGAATGGAGGTGGCATGGCTGGGGGGGTGGTCTCGAAGGGGAGGGAGTAGCCCCTTCGGACAATGTCCAAGACCCACCTGTCCGAGGTGATGGCACGCCAGTGGTGATGGCGGACCCTGCCCCCAACTGGCGTGCTGTGCACCTGAAAAGAGGGACTAGGCGGGCTTGGAGGCCACGGACGGGGCGGGGTTGGTGGCCTGACCCGCACGCTGGTTGCCCGAACCGCCACGGCGGTATCCACGTCCTCGGCCACGCGAAGACGCTTGCTGTGCGGGCCGGTGGCTGGGCTGCTGACGTGACTGGGCGCCCCTTCCGTGGCCACGAAAGGGGCGAAAAGCAGAGGTTAGCGGAGGGCGCACAGCAGAAAGGCCCAGGGACTTGGCAGTAGCCCATGAGTCCTTAAAACGCTCCAACGCATGGTCTGCTTTGGAACCAAAAAGACCGACTCCATCAAAGGGCATGTCCATGAGTGTATTCTGGACATCACCCGAGAAACCAGTGGTTCTCAGCCAGGCGTGGCGACGCAGCGCCACCGTCGTTGCAATAGATCTGCCCAGCGAGTCGGCGGTATCAAGGCCACAACGTATGGTGTATTTCGCCGCCTCCCTTCCTTCCGCAATGGCGCGGGTAAGCAGTGTCTGGACCTCCTCAGAACACTGGGGCAAAACAGTCGCCACCGAATCCCACAGGGAGTGGGTATATCGGCCCAAAAGACAAGCGGTGTTGATGGACCGCAAGCCAGCACTGGAGGAAGAAAAAGCCGCCTTCCCAAATTGGTCCAGGCGTTTGGATTCCCTATCCGGAGGGGCGGTAGGGAAGGTGGTTTGGGAAGCCGAGGCTTGGACAACCAAGCTCTCAGGAGTGGGGTGGACGGAGAGAAACAAGGGGTCGCCCGGAGCTGGGCGATGGCGTCGGGACACGTTCCTATCCACAGGAGCCCCTGTGTTGGGCTTGTACCAGGCGCCCAAAAGAACGTCAGTGAGTGCATCGTTAAACGGCAGCACAGTCTCCGAGGAGGAGGCTGCCGGCTGAAGCACTTCTGTCAAGAGATTAGTCTTGACCGCCACAGTAGGGAGCTGGAGATGTAAGGCTCCAGCTGCCCTACGCAACACTGTTGCAAAATTGGCTCCCTCCTCCGTAGCCACGGGAGGAGACAGCATGCCAGTGTCAGGGGAAGTATCTAGACCACTGGCATCCCCTAGTTCCTCTGCCCAGTCCTCATCATACTGACACTGTTGTGCCAGAGGGTCATCAGACCCCTCCCAGTCCTCCTGGTCCTCCTCCGGTTCAAAATAAGGAGGAGGGACATTTGGGACCCAAGGTCTCAGCGGCGCCGGAACCGGCGTCGGTCCGGCTTCATGTCCGGAGCCGGAGAGTACTAGGGAACGACGCCGCCCGGAGCCCCGGGCGGCGTCAGGAACGGCACCGGGGACATCGGCGTCGGCGGTGTGGTTAGGTCAACCGGCGTCGATGGGGGTTGCGGTACCACCGGAGCCGGGATCGAGGCCGGGGCCAGAGCTGGGATCGAGGCTGGAGGCACGAGCGACGCTGGGACCGGAGTCGTCGGCGACGCCGGGGCAACCCCATCAGGGCCCGCGGGGCCCGGAGGCGCACCGGAGGGACCTTGGCCGACAGGAATTCCTGTATTTGGGCCGGATCCGCCCCCGAACCCGGGAAGGACGGGTATTGCGGGGGCGACTCCACAGGAATGTCCGGGACCGCAGGAGCGGGGACGGTGCTGGGAGGAGCCTCAGCCGAGTCGCGAGACCGGCGAGGCGAAGTCTTAGAGCGATGATTTTTCTTAGACTTCTTGTGTTTAGACTTACCGGACGACGAAGACTTGGATTCCGACGACCGGCGAGGACTCCGCGACCGACCCCTCGACCTCTCACGCGACCGGGGCTTGGTGCGGCGTGGAGCCGACTGCCGAGCCTCGAGGAGCTTTCGAGACCGCTCTCGCAAAGCCTTCGGGAGGAGGGACCGGCAGTCGGAACACGACTTCGTGTCGTGGTCTCGGCCGAGACAGAAGAGACACTCTAGATGCGGGTCTGTGATGGACATCATCCGAGCACAGGCGTCGCAAGGCTTGAAGCCGGGCATCCCTAACGACACCTTGGAGTCTGATACGAAAAGAAACAGTGAAAAAATTCACCAAAAAAGTTAGTCAAAAAATGACTAGGGCAGTGCTCTTCCCGGATCTGCGCTTGCTGGCGCGGAAAAAGAAGAACTGACGTCAGCGCGCAGGGGCGGCGTCTAAGTACTGCCCGCGACGTCATCCCGGCGATCACGACACCGACGACGGACGCGGAGCCACACGACGCCACCTACCGACGCGCAAGGGTACTGCTACGCAAAAACTTTCCGGATCCAGCCTGACGCCTGGGGATATTCTAAGGTAAGGAATCTGTCACTAACGTGTCTCTTTCAGATACTCTAAACAGTGACAAGTGTTGTCTGTTTTGTAAGTATGCGGCTAGAGCAGCAAGATGTAATCTTATGGATGAGTATGCTAGGTTACATCTTTGTAAATGCAGCAAATAACAGATGATGTTTTGTATTGAAGCATCTAGTGGGTTGATATTGTTATTACAGTAAATAACAAACTCTTCCATTTTGCTGCATAACAAGCCCTGGTAGTAGGACGACTGGCTTCTTTAATAACATGCATACATTCTGGTGGAAGGTTAAGGTAACCTAACTCTAGGACTTCAGGAGCCATATTGCCAGATTTAGTTGACCTGGATCGGGGTGTCTGATGTCTCCATGGTTCTGGGTTAAGAGTGTTGGAGAGAGGCACAGTTTGTGGTGGGGAACCACTGAGAGTTCGAGAAGTGTTGTGAACCATGGTTGTCTTGCCCATGTGGGAGCAACTAGGATCATTGTTAGAGACTGCTGCCTGAGTTTGCGTACTACTAGGGGAATGAGTGGGAGAGGCGGAAAAGCGTACGCAAATCTGCCTGACCAATTCATCCATATTGCATTGCCCTTGGACGACGGGTGTGGGAACCTGGCGGCGAAGGTTGGGCATTTTGTGTTTTCTTGTGTGGGGAACAGGTCTATCTCTGGATGACCCCACATTTGGAAAAACGGTTGAAGAACTTGCGGATGCAGTTCCCATTCGTGAATCTGTTGTGTCTGTCGACTCAACAGATCCACAATTTGATTGTGAACACCTGGAAGATGTTCTGCAAGGAGGTATATGCTTTGAGGAATGGACCATATCCATATGTCTTGCGCTAGTTGAGATAGCTGCAGAGAGTGTGTCCCCCCCTGTTTTTGTATATAATACATTGCTGTAATATCAACAAGAGAGAGAGGGAGAGGGTCACTCTTATTCCCCCTAACGTATGAATTCAATAACAACAAAAGAGTGAGTAGAAAAGGGACGATGGGGAACGTAGCACGAGGAAAAACCTTTTATTTAAAAGAACCCTCACTCACCAACCTAGTTGGTGACATGCTTCATCATTGGGTTCCCACCAGAGAGGCAGAGTGCCTCCCTGGTGTGCTACGACGCCTGAATTACAGCGGAGCGGGTATTTTGTTGGGGTAGTGTCAGTGCAACAGTGAAGGTAGTGCAAGTTAAAAGATATCTGGTTTAATCCCAAATCAATTTTATTGGTGGAAAACCAGGTAACATTAAAAACAAGTGAAATGGACACTAGGTGCCTAGCTAAATTGACCAGGCGCATCCAAATTGGTTTAAAAGTGATCAATGGTCAACATGTTTCTGCTTATAATGTGTAATTTACAAAGCTTTCATCAGGACCAGGCCTCCACGGCGGTGTACACTCGCTAAGGTGTACCCTAACCAGTGGAAGTATATGGATGGTAAAACTCACGGTTTTACCATAGGGCCTTCTGGGATTCCAAAAAGCCAAAGAACTGTGAAGAAACTACTAACTTCACGTCATGGGTCCGGGAGGGGGTTAGAGATGCTGGTGGAATTTCCAAAACCGCACTCTCCCGCACACAACCTATCGGTGCCAAACCTCGGCTTTTTGGAATCCCAGAAGGCCCTATGGTAAAACCGTGAGTTTTACCATCCATATACTTCCACTGGTTAGGGTACACCTTAGCGAGTGTACACCGCCGTGGAGGCCTGGTCCTGATGAAAGCTTTGTAAATTACACATTATAAGCAGAAACATGTTGACCATTGATCACTTTTAAACCAATTTGGATGCGCCTGGTCAATTTAGCTAGGCACCTAGTGTCCATTTCACTTGTTTTTAATGTTACCTGGTTTTCCACCAATAAAATTGATTTGGGATTAAACCAGATATCTTTTAACTTGCACTACCTTCACTGTTGCACTGACACTACCCCAACAAAATACCCGCTCCGCTGTAATTCAGGCGTCGTAGCACACCAGGGAGGCACTCGGCCTCTCTGGTGGGAACCCAATGATGAAGCATGTCACCAACTAGGTTGGTGAGTGAGGGTTCTTTTAAATAAGAGGTTTTTCCTGGTGCTACGTTCCCCATCGTCCCTTTTCTACTCACTCTTTTGTTGTTATAATACATTGCTGTCATGTTGTCTGTTTGGACTAGGACAGTCTTGTGACAGATGCGGTAGGAATGACTTCAGCGCTAGAAATATTGCTAGTAATTCTAGGTGGTTGATGTGGAGCAGTTTTTGTGGAATGGTCCACTTGCCCTGCATTGTATGGCTGAGGAGGTGAGCTCCCCACCCGGTGAGAGATGCGTCTGTTAGTACTATCTGTGGAATTGGCTCTAGGAACGGCCGCCCCTTGGAAAGGTTTTGTGTATTCCACCACTGCAGAGAGCGATGTGTGCGGCTGTCCACCAACACCAGATCTGTAAGCTGGCCTTGAGCTTGGTTCCACTGACGTGCTAACCATTCCTGCAAGGGACGCATTTGAAGTCGTGCGTGAGGGACAATGAAGATGCAGGAGGCCATCATTCCTACTAGCTGCATAAACACCCGAGCTGGAAGGGAGTGTTGAGGCAGGAATTTTTTGATGAGGGCTTGCATACTGGTTATCCTGGAAGGATTGGGGTATGCTAGGGCTCTGGAGGTGTCTATTGTGGCCCCTAGATACTGATGTATGTAGGAGGGATGGAGATGAGATTTGGTGTGGTTTATTGTGAACCCCAAATTGTGTAGTAGCTGAATTGTTTGGAAGGTGTGCTGTACACACTGCTCGTGTGACTTGGCTTTTATTAGCCAGTCGTCTAGATACG
Source organism: Calotriton arnoldi (assembly GCA_963921515.1). Classification (NCBI taxonomy): domain Eukaryota; kingdom Metazoa; phylum Chordata; class Amphibia; order Caudata; family Salamandridae; genus Calotriton; species Calotriton arnoldi. Next base: position 1,218,764 of record CAWUFW010005288.1, on the reverse strand, counting down.
GAAACACATGAATGTGTTGCCTTCGTAAGTGTGCAGCTACTACTGCTAGGCACTTTGTGAAAACCCTTGGTGCTGTTGCTACTCCAAATGGCAGGACTTTGAACTGATAATGTTGTCTGTCCACTGTGAACCTTAGGTATTTCCTGTGCGCAGGGTGTATGGGAATATGGAAGTAGGCGTCCTTGAGATCTAATGTGGCAAGGAAATCGCCTTGTTGGAGTGGCAGTATTTGCTGAAGAGTGATTATGTGAAAATGATCTGAGTGAATGTAATAGTTGAGGGGTCTGAGGTCCAATATTGGTCTGAGGGAACCGTCCTTTTTGGGGATTAGAAAATACAGTGAGTAAACCCCTGTGCCCTGATGTTCTAGAGGGACTGGTTCTATTGCTTGCTTTTGGAGCATGGAGAGAACCTCTTGTTTGAGGAGCGTCAGATGTTGTGTGGACATGGGACGCTGTCTGGGTGGTATGTTGGGGGGAGTAGAAGTGAGTTCCAGGCAGTAACCATACTGGATAATTTGTCTTACCCACCTGTCCGTGGTGATGGAACTCCACGCAGGTAGGAACTGTGATAGTCTTCCCCCGACTGGAGTGGAATGATCGGGGGGAAACGGAGGGAAGTCACTGTTTTGTGGTAGGGGAGCTGCGTGTGTTAAACCCACGTCCTCTACCCCTGTTGTTGTTACCTCTGTAATTACCTCTTGAGTAACCTCTATTAGAGGAGGTTTGGGTGGTATTTGTATAAGTGGCAGAGGTAGTGTATCGCAGTGGTTTTGGAGCCGCCTCTATAGGAGGAGCGACGAAAGGAATCTCTACTAGTTGTTGCTTGTAGAGCCCCCATAGCTTTGGCTGTGTCTTTTTTCATCTTCTCTAGAGAAGTGTCTACAGTGGGCCCAAACAAGTGTTCCTGGTCTAAGGGTTGATTGAGGATGGTAGATTGCACCTCCTGCTTAAAACCAGATATGCGTAACCACGCGTGTCTGCGTAGCAAAACGCTTGAATTTATTGTGCGTGATGCTGTATCTGCTGCATCAAGGGCGCATTTTATAGAGGTGTTTGTAATTAACTTGCCCTCTTGTATTAGATCATTTGCTTTGGTCTCATGCTGATCTGGAAGGTACTGAATGAGCTTTTCTAGCTCATCGTAATGAGCCCTGTCATACCTTGCTAGTAAGGCTTGTGAATTGGCGATGCGCCACATGTTTGCTGCTTGAGACGCAACCCTCTTGCCTGCTGCGTCGAGCAATTTAGACTTTGTCTGGTGGTGGTGCCTAACCAGTAGTTTGCGAGTTTGCTCGTTTACGTGCATTAGCTACAACTAATGAATCAAGAGGGAGTTGGCCTTTAATATAAGCTGGGTCAGTAGGGGCAGGTTTATATTTCTTTTCGATTCTTGGATTAATAACCCTAGCTCTAACTGGGTCCTTGAAGACCTCAGGGGCATGTTTAATAATCCCTTTAAGCATAGGGAGAATGTGTGTAGTTTTTTGAGGCTGAGTAAAAGTCTCTAATAAAAAGTCCTCTTCCAGGGGGTCGGAGTGTAATTTGACTCCATGGAATTGCCCTGTTTATAACTTGTGTGAATCCTATAGCGTCATCTGGGGGGGGATGGTTTGGATGGGTATGGCTCAGGGACGGGTATATCTGGGAGATCATAATTGTCCCAGGGGTCTTGAGGTGGGATACTGTGAAGGTCATCATCAGTATCTGTGTTATGAGGTGACTGCATGTCATCATTATAATCATCCCCTGTATCCCCCTGTGGTGAAGAGAAAGGCACAGGAGAGTGAGGTGGAGACTGTATAGGAGTGGAAGGTGGTGGAGGTGGAGAGAAAGACCTTATAGGTGATGTAGAAGAGTCTTTCGTTTTGGAAGGTGGCTCAGGTGTGTTTGGATCGTCCAACTTCCTCTTGTTAGGCCGTATGGATTGGACCTGCCCAGTAATGGGGTCAATATGCAGAGTTTTCTGCTTTGGATCCATGTGAATTGAAAGTTCGTTAGAGCTAGTGTCTTTTTTCGGCACCGAAGATTTCGGTTCCGAGTGATGCTCCTTATGCTTACGAGGCTGTTTGGTCTCTTTTCGGAGTGGAGGAGTTTTGGACCCTGAAGTTTTATCCTGTTTTGTCGGCTCCGAAGGTTTGGTAGGCTTCGGTGCCGAAGTGTCTGAGACCTTGGTTTTTGGTGCCGAAGATTCCGATGTCGACGGGACCTTAGGTTTGGGCTTTGGTGCCGATGAATGTTTTTCGGTCCGGGGATGTGGCTGGCTCGATCCCGAGCTGCCAGAAGGCTTTGGATGCTTCGGAGCCGAGCTGGAAGGCGGGGCTTCTGAAGTCTTGTCTTGGTGCCGACCTAGACCCGAAGGTGAAGGTGTGACCGTAGCCTTTAGTTTTTTCGGGGCAGGGGCGTAGATGTCAGTACTCGCAGTACGTTGACCTGGTGTGATGGTTTGGTCGTCCAACCCAGAGTCTTCGGCTCCGGAGGTGTCGGGTTGTTGATCTCCGGTGTCAGGGTTGTCAGAGCCTGTGTCGAAGATGTTGTCCGGTGCGGGAACGGTTGACCTGGACATTTCGTGTCGTCGGGCCCGGCGATCACGTATAGTCTTTTTGGACCTGAAAGAGTCACAGGCCCGGCAGTGTCGACTCTCGTGGTCTGGCGAGAGACAAAGGTTACAGACCTCGTGGAGTTCTGTGTGTGGGAATTTAGCCCCACACTTTCATTTTTTAAACGGAGTCCTTTCCATATGCTGGTTGATGGCGCCGATCGGCCCAACGGCCCACGTCGACGACCGGACTCGAAAATGTCTTGGAGAGTAGATACGCGATGAGAGGGATCGCGATCGAAACAATACCGAAGAACGGTGGGAGTTTTCTGCACGTCGAAGGGAAAACCGATGGATGTCGGCCCGGAGCGCAGCAATTACATCCGAACCCGATGGCGGAAGAAACCAATCTGATGATGGTGTCGATGCCCATGCGCACTATCGTCCAAAGGAGGAGTCACCTATCTCGTAACCACAAAAGACTCTTCCAAGACAACAACAAAGTGCAAGCATCCGAGCCCAACACCAGATGGCGATCTATGCATAGAGTACAATCTGCAGCTCATATGCCTCGAACACAAGTGTTCCTCAGTTTCATCCTACACCATGCATGCATGCATGAGTGGGCCCCGGCTTAACAGAGTTCCACATGGAAGTATAGACAGCAGCTCAATGGGTGCCGTACCTAAACTGTAAGAACAATGAAAAGGCAGGGGCAGATCGAATAAAATGATCAAATTCCTCTGGCTAGTGAACAGATGAATGAATGACATACTTATAGAGCACACAGCTACTCCTAGGAGTGTCCCGGCGCTAGCAGGTGAGAGAAGGTGCACAACCCCATACCAGAATATCCCCAGAAAAAGCACAGGTTTGAAGTTTAATTACGGAAGACTAACTTCGAAGCAGACAGTCGCAGCTCACAGGAGAGCTCAGTCCATGCCTTGGTAGCCTAAAAAGAACAGGCCTTACCGTCCCTTCCAGCCCGCTTAAAGCGTGGTATAACTAGAAGAGAATCGGAAGTGGAGAGCAGTGCTCAGGAGGGAATTTACTGAGTTAATCTATTGGCCAGATATCAAGGGCTGGAAGAGAACACTGCTCTATGGACCATCACTAGTGCTTTGAAGAGGATGCGTTTCTTAACGGGCAACCAATGCAAAACTTTGAGAGCGGCTGCCATTGAGGAACACCTAGGAGACTGAGAAGTAACTTGGCTGCTGCATTTTGAACCACCTGCAGGCACTTTACCTGGGCTTCGGCAGCCCCCAAAAATAGGACATTCACGTAGTCAAGACGCAAACTGATTAAGGCATGAATCACTACTCTTCTTGCCTTCAGAGGCAGGAGGGGACGACATTTTGTGATGGTACGGAGCAGCGAAAAACTACTAACTACTACCGCAGAGATCTGAGATTTCACAGAGAGGGTATTGTCCAGTTTTACTCCTAAGTTTTCTTTACCACTGAAGCACAAGTTACTAACTTGTGTAACGATATATCTGTAAGAGACAGTAGTTAGTGACAGATTCCTTACCTTAGAATATCCCCAGGCGTCAGGCTGGATCCGGAAAGTTTTTGCGTAGCAGTACCCTTGCGCGTCGGTAGGCGGCGTCGTGCGGCTCCGCGTCCGTCGTCGGCGTCGTGATCGCCGGGATGACGTCGCGGGCAGTACTTAGACGCCGCCCCTGCGCGCTGACGTCAGTTCTGTACACGACTTTCCGCGCCAGGAACGCAGAGCCATGCAAGAAGCTGACATAGGTGTCTGAAAAATACTAGGGCCCTGAAAGGGATGTCCTTAACCCTAGAAATCAGTTCGCAGAACGGGGAGGATGGGTGGGCGGTAGGAATCTGTCACTAACTACTGTCTCTTACAGATATATCGTTACACAAGTTAGTAACTTGTGCATCTGAAAGAGACACGTTAGTGACAGATTCCTTACCTTAGAATAGATACCCCAGCAATACCAACCCCGGTGGTGGGTCTGCGAACAAAGATCAGACAAGGAAGTCCCGGAGGACAGAACGGCCAAAGAAGCCGTCCCTCCGGACCTGACTGTCAAGGCAGTAATGCTTTGTAAACGTGTGCAGCGAGGCCCACGTAGCTGCCTGACAAATAACCGGCAGCGGAACACCGCGGCCCAAGGCCGTGGTAGCAGCCGTTGCCCTTGTGGAATGGGCACGCAGCCCAACAGGAGGCTCCTTCTTCGCCAAAGAATAGCAGGTCTTGATGCACAAGGTAACCCAGCGGGAGATGGTCCTCTTGTGCACCGCCCGACCTTTTTTGGCGCCCACGTAGCCAACAAAGAGCTGGTCATCCACCCGGAAGTGTTTTGTGCGGTCAATATAGAAGGAGAGCGCACGTTTTGGGTCCAGACGGTGGAGCCTCTCTTCCTCTTTGGAAGGATGCGGAGGCGGAAAGAAGGTGGGCAAAGTGATGGTCTGCCCAATATGGAAAGCAGTAACCACCTTTGGCAAGAAGGACGGACGCGTCCGAAGAACAACCTTGTCTGGATGAACAGACAGAAAGGGAGGTTTGCAAAATAGAGCCTGGAGCTCACTCACCCACCGAGCGGAGGTGATGGCCACCAGAAAGGCTGTCTTCAGAGTCAGAAGACGAAGAGGACAGTTATGTAGAGGCTCAAAGGGAGCGCACATTAAAAAGGTAAGAACCAAGTTCAAGTCCCACTGAGGCATCACAAACGGAACAGGAGGAAAGGTGTGTAATGCCTTTTAGGAACCTGTTAACAACAGGGGACTTGAAAAGGGAGGGCTGATCAGGGAGCCTGAGGAAGGCCGAGATAGCACAAAGATAACCCTTGATGGTACCCAGGGCAGAACCCTGTTGGGCCAGAGAGAGAAGGAACAGAAGGACCTCAGAAAGAGGGGCAGAAAGGGGATTCACAGCCTTTGCTGTGCACCATGCCACAAATTTGTTCCACCTGCAGGCGTATACCACCTTAGTGGAGGGACGCCTGGCTGCCAGAATTACATCACAAACTTCGGGAGGCAAGTCGAAAGGAATCAACTGCCGCCGCTCAATCTCCACGCAAGCAGGTGTAGACTGGACAGGTTCGGGTGGAGGACCGTCCCCTGCTGCTGCGACAGAAGATCCTCCCGAAGAGGCAGACGGATTGGGGGATCTACGCTCATATTGAGTAGCTCGGGATACCAAACTCTTGGAGCCCAGTCCGGAGCCACAAGAATGACTTGGGCCCGGTCGTGCCGAATCTTCTTCAACACTCTGGGTAGAAGTGGTATAGGCGGAAAGGCGTACAACAGACCGCAACTCCACTCGTGACGAAAAGCGTCTCCGAGCGAGTGCCGCCTTGGAAATTCCAATGCGCAGAACTGATGACATTGCGCGTTCTCTTCGGTGGCGAATAGATCTAACCAAGGCTCTCCCCATTGTAGAAAGAGTCCTTGCGCCACTTCCGAGTGAAGACGCCATTCGTGATCCATCATGCACCTGCGGCTGAGTTCGTCCGCCCTGGCGTTCAAGGAACCTGCCAGGTGTTGAACCATCAGGAACATGCCCTGATGTTCCAGCCATGTCCAGAGGCGCAGAGCCTCCTGACAAAGGGTCCAAGACCCCACCCCGCCCTGTTTGTTGCAGTACCACATGGCGGTGGTGTTGTCTGTGAACACCTGCACTACCTTCCCTTTGACAGAGGGAAGGAATGCCTTGAGTGCAAGTCGGATCGCCCGGAGCTCCAGAAAGTTGATATGGAGCCGGGACTCCGCCGGAGACCAGAGGCCTCTGATCTCCGCCTCTCCCATGTGACCGCCCCATCCCAGAAGGGACGCGTCCGTCACAACTGTGTGCTCTGGCTGGGGAAGGGAGAGGGATCTGCCCATGACCCATTGCCGGTTCGAGAGCCACCACTGCAACTGTCTTGCAGTCCCCTCCGAGATCTGGACGTGATCGGACAGGTTGCCCTGGTGCTGCGCCCACTGGAACTTCAGGTCCCACTGCAGAGCCCGCATATGCCATCTGGCATGATTGACCAGCAGGATGCAGGAGGCCATGAGGCCCAGCAGCCTCAGGGTCATCCGTACCGAAACCCAGGATAAAGGCAGAAAGATCGGAATCATAGCCTGAATATCCCGGACTCGCCGTTCGGGAGGATAGGCCCGAAACTGCGCCGTGTCCAGAACCGCTCCGATGAAAAGGAGCTGTGGAGAAGGAATCAGATGCGACTTCGGCACATTGATGGAGAACCCCAGCGAGTGCAGGAGTTCGGCCGTAGTCTGGAGGTGGGAGACGACTGCCTGGGACGAGCCCGCCTTCAGCAGCCAGTCGTCGAGGTAGGGGAAGACTGAAACCCCTGCCCGGCGCAGATGAGCTGCGACCACCGCCATCACTTTCGTGAACACCCAAGGGGCACTGGTAAGGCCAAAGGGGAGCACGGTGAACTGAAAATGCTCGAGGCCTACCGTGAACCGAAGGTAACGCCGGTGGGCCGGCAGGACGGGGATGTGGAAATAGGCGTCCTGCAAGTCCAACGCTACCAACCAGTCTCCAGGGCAGTCAAGACCTGAGCTAGGGTGAGCATCTTGAACTTCTCCTTCCGGAGGAAGCGATTGACGTTCCGGAGGTCCAAGATAGGACGCATGTCCTTGTCCTTTTTGGGCACCAGGAAGTAGTGGGAGTAGCAACCACGTCCTACTTCTGGGGTCGGAACATGCTCGATGGCCCTCTTGGCCAAGAGGGCCGTGACTTCCTTCTGCAGAAGTACCAAGTGATCCCCTGACATGCGGTGAAATTGAGGTGGCATGGCTGGGGGGGTGGTCTCGAAGGGGAGGGAGTAGCCCCTTCGGACAATGTCCAAGACCCACCTGTCCGAGGTGATGGGACGCCAGTGGTGAAGGTGATGGCGGACCCTGCCCCCTACTGGCGTGCTGTGCACCTGAAAGGAGGGACTAGGAGGGCTTGGAGGCCGCGGACGGGTTGGAGGTGGTGGCCTGACCCGCACGCTGGTTGCCCGATCCGCCACGGCGGAATCCACGTCCTCGGCCACGCGAAGACGCCTGCTGCGCGGGCCGGTGGCTGGGCTGCTGACGTGAAGGGGCGCCCTACCGTGGCCACGATAGGGGCGAAAAGCAGAAGTCAGCGGAGGGCGTGTAGCAGAAAGGCCCAGGGACTTGGCAGTAGCCCGTGAGTCCTCAAAGCGCTCCAACGCATGGTCTGCTTTGGACCCAAAAAGACCGACTCCATCAAAGGGCATGTCCATGAGAGTATTCTGGACATCCCCTGAAAACCAGTGGTTCTCAGCCAGGCGTGGCGTCTGAGCGCCACCGTCGTTGCAATAGACCTGCCCAGCGAGTCGGCGGTGTCAAGGCCACAACGTATTGTGTATTTAGCCGCATCCCTTCCTTCCGCAATGGCGCGGGAAAGCAGTGTCTGGACCTCCTCAGGACACTGGGGCAAAACATCCGCCACCGAATCCCACAGGGAGTGGGTATATCGGCCCAAAAGACAAGCGGTGTTAACGGACCGCAAGCCAGCACTGGAGGAAGAAAAACCCTTCTTCCCAAACTGATCCAGGCGTTTGGATTCCCTATCCAGAGGAGCGGTAGGGAAGGCGGTTTGGGAAGCGGAGGCTTGGACAACCAAGCTCTCAGGAGTGGGGTGGACAGAGAGAAACAGGGGGTCGCCCGGAGCTGGGCGATGGCGTCGTGACACGTTCCGATCCACAGGAGCCCCTGTGTTGGGCTTGGACCAGGCGCCCAAAAGAACGTCAGTGAGGGCGTCGTTAAACGGCAGCACAGTCTCCGCAGAGGAGGCTGCCGGCTGAAGCACCTCTGTCAAGATGTTAGGCTTGACCGTCAAAGTAGGAAGTTGGAGACGTAAGGCCCCAGCTGCCCTACGCAACACCGTACCAAAATTGGCTCCCTCCTCCATAGCCACGGGAGGAGACAGCATGCCAGTGTCAGGGGAAGTATCTAGACCACTGGCCTCCCCTAGACTCTCTGTCCAGTCCTGATCATACTGACAGTGTCGCGTCAGAGGGTCATCAGACCCCTCCCAGTCCAACTGGTCCTCCTCTGGTTCAAAATAAGGAGGAGGAGGGACAGTTGGGACCCAAGGTCCCATCGGCGCCGGAGTCGAGCGACGTCGGTCCGGATCCATGTCCGGAGCCGGAAGGAACAGGGGGACGACGCCGCCCGGAGCCCAGGGCGGCGCCGAGAACGGCACCGGAGACATCGGCGCCGGCGGAGGTGTCGTTAGGTCGACCGGCGTCGATGGGGGTTGTGGAGCCGGGATCGAGGCCGGGGCCGAAGCCGGAGCCGGGCTGGAGGCACGGGCGACGCCGGGGCCGGAGCCGTCGGCGACGCCGGAGCAACCCCATCAGGGCCCGAAGGCGCACCGGAGGGGCCTGAAGGCCCGAAGAGGCGGGCCATGGCCGACAGGAATTCCTGTACTTTGGCCGGATCCGCCCCCGAACCCGGGAAGGGCGGGTATGGCGGGGGCGACTCCACAGGCATGTCCGGGGCCGCGGGGGCGGGGACGGTGCCGGGAGGGGCCTCAGCCGAGTCGCGAGACCGGCGAGGCGAAGTCCCAGAGCGATGATGCTTTTTGGACTTTTTGTGCTTCGACTTACCGGATGAAGAAGACTTCGACGCCGACGACCGGTGTGGACTCCGCGATCGACCCCTGGACCTCTCACGCGACCGGGGCTTCCGCGGAGCCGAATGCCGGGCCTCGAGGAGCTTTCGAGACCGCTCTCGCAAAGCTTTCGGGTGGAGGGCCTGGCAGTCGGTACAAGACTCCGTGTCGTGGCCTCGGCCGAGGCAGAAGAGACACTCCCAATGCGGGTCGGTGACGGACATCATCCGCGCACAGGCGCCGCATCGCTTGAAGCCGGGCATCCCTACGACACCTTGAAAGATGGAAAAAACAGTGAAAAAATTCACCAAAAAGTATGGTCAAAAAATGACCAGGGCACTGCTCTTCCCGGATCTGCGCTTGCTGGCGCGGAAAAAGAAGAACTGACGTCAGCGCGCAGGGGCGGCGTCTAAGTACTGCCCGCGACGTCATCCCGGCGATCACGACGCAGACGGACGCGGAGCCGCACGACGCCGCCTACCGACGCGCAAGGGTACTGCTACGCAAAAACTTTCCGGATCCAGCCTGACGCCTGGGGATATTCTAAGGTAAGGAATCTGTCACTAACGTGTCTCTTTCAGATAAAGGGTGTGGCGGGGCTGGCAATGCAGAGGGCCAAAGATCTTCCCACCAGTCGGACACATGTAAACCAAAAGAGATAATTTCAGTCTTCTCTGCATTTCATTTCAGATGGCTGCTCTCCATCAAATCAAAGAGAGCACACATGTAGTCCAAGAAAGGAGCTGCGAAAGAAGCAGGCAGACCCATGAGGCAAAGAGCAGCTGTGTGTCATCAGTGCAAGAAATGATTTTACAGCTGAACGGCTCAATAGACGCCAAGGGGGCCATGAAGATGTTAGAGAGGGAAAGGGCTAAGTGAAGAGCCTGTGGGACCCCTTGGTTACCTGCCTTGACCTCCGAGATAAAAGGAGCAAGCCATACCAATTGGCCTCTAGCAGTCAAAAAGATTTATGCAATAGCAAAGATTTAGTGAGGTGACCTGTACGACTAGACAAATCCCTCCGAGCAGCAACTCTTCCAAAATCAAGATTTAGCCACCTCGCCGCTGTGGCCTTTATACATGCTGTGTTTTTCAAAAAATTGGCTAATCCTAGCTCATTAGGCCAGCCACTTAATATTTTTCAAGACGAATAGATTAACAAGCATTGGCATAGCCAATAGGTCTCGCCTTTGGGACCTTATAAGTTTAGCCATGCAGCAGATTATCCCCTATTAGCATGCCCATACACTCAACATTTTCGAACAATCCTTCTGTGATCAGAGGCCAAACAGTCACATAATAAATAGCCTGGATTAGCGCACAGCCAGAACGAACCCCTTTCTAGAGAGCGTTTTCAACGTTATGGTGCTGTAAAAATATTCAATGTCAAAGTGAGATGTCACAGGGTAGCAAGGGATTCCTCATTAAAAACAAAAGAAACACTTAAGTTTTCTTTTAAGGATGAAAGAAGCCAAGGGACTTAAGCTGAGAGTAAGAGAACAAAACATACTGAGTTTTTGCCCCCAATAGCATGCTCCATTTAAAGCCTGCTTGCTTCCACGTGGTAATAATGCAGGTTGAAGACAGTACACCCGCAAGCTTCTGAGCGACGGCCTGTAAATCTAGGCTGGTAACACTGTATTGTACTGGCAAAAGGGCGGCAACTGTAAATTGACCATTTTTTTTTTTTTTAATTAAAAAGGCCAACTCCAAATCTTAAGAATTTGACAACGGTTCTTCTTGCAGACCAGGGTCTTCTTCAATGAAGACATCAATTGTGTGAGAAAGTGCCCTCTTTCTGCATTGTATGCCCCCACTTTTTGCTGAATTGCTGATGTTCTTTGACTGAGTGTGCCCTGGGCTCCTGCTAATCAGGTGCCCAGGGCCTATGTTCCTTCCCTAAAACTGCATTGAAGCCTAAACCCAATTGGCATCTCTGGCCACATGTCAACACCTGGTAAACGGTACCACAGGTACCTAGGGCACTGTGACCAGAGAAGGCCTCTAAGGGCTGCAGCACTTATTGTGCCACCCTTAGAGGCCCTGTACCCTGACACACACACACACTGCCTTTGCAGACTGCGTGTCTTGGTGCAGAACAAAGTGAAGAGTCGACATGGCACACATCCCTGTGTGCCATGCCCACAAACCACTGCCCTGGCATACATCAGTCACCCCTCTAGCTGGGTGCACTATGCCAGTGGTGAGGGTACAGGTGCATGAGCCCTGTACCCCTACAGTGCCCAAGTCCATTCATGGGCACTGTAGGGGTACAGGGCTTCCCCCAGGGAAGGGACCCATTGGTCCCTGCCCTTTACCTACCTGTAACGCCCCTAAGTTCAATATTTAGGGGGCACCCTAAACCTTACTTCCTCAGATCCAGCTTACCTACAAGAAAAGAAGGACGAAGAGCCGTGCAGAGCTAACAAGAGGACGACGCCCACTGACTTGGCCCCAGCCCCATCTCCCCTCGAACCTGCTCCTGCGAAATCCCGGCGTATCCAGCAGCCAGCAACCTCACAAACCCCGGAGGACCTGCCTGCCTTCACTTCCAAGACTGTTTCTCCCGTAAACACCGGTCGTGTTTAAACTGCAGCTTCTGGCTCCGGCCGGACACCGCGAATCCAGCCCACTCTGCACCCGCCGAACCCGGCCCGAGCGGAAAAACACCTCAAGAAGGTCACCCCTGACCCGAGATCCGGCGACTCCTGACCTGCCTCAAGCCTCCAGACGACGCCTGCAGCCTCAATCCAGAGGCCCCCCTGTACCGCGACCAGAGCGGGTAAGAAAATCAGACCCTAAAAGGCACCCCTGCACCAGACGCCCCACGGCCTTGTGTGCCCCAACCAACGGTGCCTAACCAACCCAAGACATCCCAACTTAACCCTCGAAGTGGTGGTCGCACCCAGAAGGTCCTCGTCCCCGAGCCTGCAGTGCTTCTTCAAACCGGAGGCTCTCCATAGAAAACAGGGCGTCCGACGTCGAAACAGCACTCTGCACCCAGCCGCCCCAGTGCCGCTGAGAGTGCACCTTTTGTGCCTACTTGTTTCCCCTTTTGCCCTGACCTAAACCCTAGGAGCTTTGCTCCCACAACCCAGTGGCCTGCTTGCCAGCAGCCACCAACCAGAGACCCCCCATCCTCCATAGGATAACATTGGGCCTCAACACTCTGCACCCGGCCGCCCTAGTGCCGCTGAGGGTGCAACAACAGTGCATCACTGACCCTGGGAGACCCCCGAGTCTAACCCCAGAACCCTAACTCCAAAGACCGAATACTTACCTCGAAACAGATAACCTGTTTTTCCTCATAGGATAACTGACACTTTTTCTCCCCAAAAGTTTTGAAGTGTCGACTTTTGAAAACTAAGAATATTCCTTAAAAATCGCACAAATAACCTAAACGAATTTTCGCAACTGTTTTCAGGAAATGTCCCAGTGCTGAATCTAGAATCCAGCACTGTGTTAGAAAAAGTAATCCGAAAAGTAATTAACTGCATTTTTCTTAAAAAGCCTATTCATTCCAATGTACTGCATTTGCTAAGTGTTGCATAATACTGCTCCCCTGTAAATCCAACAAAGTACAATTCCTATTGCTTTTTAAAACTGTTCAACATATAGCATCTTATCACTGTAAAGTATTTCATGCTTACCTGTGCCAAGCCTGCTTGGTTCTAAAATAAAACGGTATATTTTTTATACAAAACAATTGGCCTAGAGTTCAGTTCTTGAGTGTGTGAATTCATTTGCTGACAGTGTGTACATCAAATGCTTAACACTGTCCTCCGATACTGCCTTACTGCTCAACCAAGCTAACACTATTAGAGAGTAAGGTTCTATCTAACTTTAACCTCTGCCTACCTCTGGAGTCACCTGGACCCTATACACACTATACCTCATTTTGGTGTAGTATATATAGAGCCAGTTTCTTACAAATGTTACACAAACCTTCCATGCCCACAAAATGTCCAGTCGCCATCTTGAAAAGAGCAAATGACTGAAATACCGTAACCGTCGCCATGACGCATGCTTTAGCCATGGACCCAAAACTGTAATGTGATCCCTCAAGTCTCCGAAGCGAAACTGCCAACGTAGCATTATTGAAAATATAACTTTAACCAATAACGGATCAATCGGTCATTCAAACTAATCATTAGCAGGAGTGCCACCTTGAATTATTTGCTCTTTAAACGATCTGCATAAGTCACTGAAACGCAATGACAAATCGGAGTCGGAAATAACACTGTGCATGGCCGAGTGTAGTTGAGTGGACGTGCTGATAAAGCATACCATTAGAAGTAACAGACCAACCAAATATGGGTTCAATCATTTCCTGCAATTGCTTTAGACACATTATTTAAAGCAAGCCCACACAAAACAACAAGTGCGGCCGCTAAAGTGAAAGCGACTGCGCTGTGTTTAATTAGTAACCTGATCCATGACGAGAATGCAGCTGCCACCCTGCGCACTGCTGCTCGCTCCCGAGAGCAAAACGCCGTGGGAGTGAACCTTTGGAGAAGAGGTGGGACATGCACCCGCCTTTGGCCATTTGCGTGCTTTCATTATTGAAAGAGACACGCAAAGGCCAATCCAATGTGTGGGAGGAGTCAGACCCACACAGAGAAGTTTGGAGTGCGTTTGGAGTGCTCACAAGAAGCCTCCCATAGAGCAGCGCAAGGGCGCTGCGCTTGGCTCGACCTAAAAATATCAATAAGGTCTTCTCTGTGGGGGCGAAGTTCTTCAGTGCCTCAAATACACACCTAGTTGAGTAACAGTCATAAGGCGGCCAGCTCAGACGCAAAAATAAGATCAAGATCCAGTGCTGACACCAGTGGTGTTCCCCTATCTAGGCCAGTGATGTCTCTAATAAAATTATTTTTACTGGTACCCAATGGACCCAAGTGGCAGTGTCCACGTAGTTCAGCTCTGTATAGTGCTGAAGCCCTAGCTTGGGATTAATAGATATCCATTGTGGGGAGGATCAGAAAGCATACAGCCTTTTTGGCAAATGTAAGGGTTGCCCCTGCTCTATGAGTAAGAAGTGTGAATCTTTGAGGATCTAAGGGTTCCAGAAGCCAGAGTCAGCCAATCGAATCACCAAGTAGTCAAATTCCAATACTTTCCCACCCAAACTCAAAGTAAGTTGGATTATTGGCGTTAATCCAGTCCAAAAGTCTCTCCAAGACTTGTTTGCAGAAGACCTTTTGGAGATTATCCAAGAGGCTCATTGGGCGATAATTTGAGGGGATGCTTGGACTTCCCTTCTTGAAAATTGGGAAACTCTCTGCCCCTTTCCAAGTACTAGGCATTACTGCCCCTGGTGCAATAGCGTTTGCAATGGTGTTGATTCAAGGTACCCACGAATTAGGGTCGGATTAAAAATGATCTGCTGGAATCTTGTCTAACCAAGGAGCCTTCCCTTGTTTGAATGAAGCTACCAAATGGACTGTCTCAGCTAGGGCAAAGAGAGGAGGCGTAGAGTGCGGTTTAAGTGTAAAAGCTCCACTCTAGGCTAGTGTAGGCCAAATCTGTTTCATGTGCACAGGAGTAAAGGCTCCCGAAATGGGCAGCCAACTTGCAGGGGAAAATAGAGAACTCAGCTGGGATCCCCAAATTCCCACCACTTCTACTTACTATATACCAAAATTTCTTTGAGTCATTATTGGTGGCAACAACTGTAGGGAGCTGGCTCTGCATATGCTATAGCAAAGTAAGGTATAGTGTGCACAGAGTCCAGTGGATCCCCAGAGGCTTTACAGAGGCTAAAGTAGATAATACTAATGCTCTCTCTTGTGGTAGTGTGGCAAGCTGTTAGGCTTATCAGAGGGCAGTACTAAGCATTTGTTGTACACACAGAGGCAACACATGATTACACACATGTAAGAAAGTGGCTCTGTATATACTGAACCAAAGTAAGGTTCAGTGTGCACAGAGTCCACAGTCCCCAGAGGTTTGGCAGAGGCTAAAGTAAGATATAACCTTACTCTCTAAAGTGGTAGCTTGGTCGAGCAGTAAGGCAGTATCAGAGGACAGTGTAAAGCATTTGTTGTACACACTCAGTCAGCAAATGAAGCCACACACTCAAGAACTGAACTCTAGGCCAATGGTTTTGTATCAAAATATATAGTTTTATTTTAGAACCAACAATAGGTATCAAAATATACTTTCTCAGAATGAGTTACTTTAGTTAAATACTTTTCAAATAGGCAATAGACTTTTGAATGCACAAGTTACTAACTTGTGTAACGATATATCTGTAAGAGACAGTAGTTTGTGACAGATTCCTTACCTTAGAATATCCCGAGGCGTCAGGCTGGATCCGGAAAGTTTTTGCGTAGCAGTACCCTTGCGCGTCGGTAGGCGGCGTCGTGCGTCTCCGCGTCCGTCGTCGGGATCGCCGGAATGACGTTGCGGGCAGTACTTGGACGCCGCCCCTGCGCGCTGACGTCAGTTCTGTACACGACTTTCCGCGCCAGGAACGCAGAGCCATGCAAGAAGCTGACATTGGTGTCTGAAAAAATACTAGGGCCCTGAAAGGGATGTCCTTAACCCTAGAAATCAGTTCGCAGAACGGGGAGGATGGGTGGGGCGGTAAGGAATCTGTCACTAACTACTGTCTCTTACAGATATCGTTACACAAGTTAGTAACTTGTGCATCTGAAAGAGACACGTTAGTGACAGATTCCTTACCTTAGAATAGATACCCCAGCAATACCAACCCCAGTGGTGGGTATGCGAACAAAGGTCAGACAAGGAAGTCTCGGAGAACAGAACGGCCAAAGAAGCCGTCTCTCCGGACTTGGCTATCAAGGCAGTAATGCTTGGTAAACGTGTGCAACGAGGCCCACGTAGCTGCCTGACAAATGTCCTGCAAAGGGACACCACGTCCTAAAGCCGTGGTGGCGGCTGTCGCCCTGGTGGAATGGGCACGCAACCCAACAGGGGGCTCCTTTTTAGCCAAAGAATAACAGGCCTTGATACACAAGACAACCCAGTGGGAGATGGTCCGCCCAACCTTTTTTGGAGCCCACGTAGCCAACAAAGAGCTGGTCGTCCACCAGGAACTGTTGTGTGCGATTTAGATAAAAGGAAATCGCACGTTTTGGGTCCAGACGGTGGAGCCTCTCTTCCTCTCTAGAAGGAAGCGGAAAGAAGGTGGGCAAAGTGATGGTCTGCCCAATGTGGAAAGCAGTAACCACCTTTGGCAAGAAGGACAGACGCGTCCTGAGAACAACCTTGTGTGGATGGACAGACAGAAAGGGAGGCTTGCAAGAAAGAGCCTGGAGCTCACTCACCCGCCGAGCGGAGGTGATAGCCACCAGAAAAGCTGTCTTCAGAGTTAGAAGACGAAGAGGACAGTTATGCAGAGGCTCAAAGGGAGCGCACATGAGAAAGATAAGAACCAGGTTCAAGTCCCACTGAGGCATCACAAACGGAACAGGAGGGAAGAGGTGTGTAATGCCTTTTAGGAATCTGTTAACAGGGAACTTGAAAAGGGAGGGCTGATCAGGAAACCTGAGGAAGGCCGAGATTGCCAAGAGATAGCCCTTGATGGTACCCAGGGCAGAACCCTGCTGGGCCAGAGAAAGGAGGAACAGAAGAACCTCAGAAAGAGGGGCAGAAAGGGGATTCACAGCCTTTGCTGTGCACCATGCCACAAATTTGTTCCACCTGCAGGCATATACCACCTTAGTGGAGGGACGCCTGGCTGCCAGAATCCCATCACAAACTTCGGGAGGCAAGTCGAAAGGAATCAACTGCCGCCGCTCAATCTCCACGCAAGCAGGTGGAGACTGGACAGGTTCGGGTGGAGGACCGTCCCCTGCTGCTGCGACAAAAGATCCTCCCGAAGAGGCAGACGGATCGGGAGATTGACGCTCATACTGAGTAGCTCGGGATACCAAACTCTTCGAGCCCAGTCCGGAGCCACAAGAATGACTTGGGCCCGGTCGCGCCGAATCTTCTTCAACACTCTGGGTAGAAGTGGTATAGGCGGAAAGGCGTACAACAGACCGCAACTCCACTCGCGACGAAAGCGTCGCCGAGCGAGTGCCGCCTTGGAAATTCCAACGCGCAGAACTGATGACATTGCGCGTTCTCTTCGGTGGCGAATAGATCTAACCAAGGCTCTCCCCACTGTAGAAAGAGTCCTTGCCCCACTTCCGAGTGAAGACGCCATTCGTGATCCATCATGCACCTGCGGCTGAGTTCGTCCGCCCTGGCGTTCAGGGAACCTGCCAGGTGTTGAACCATCAGGAATATGCCCTGATGTTCCAGCCATGTCCAGAGGCGCAGAGCCTCCTGACATAGGGTCCACGACCCCACCCCGCCCTGTTTGTTGCAGTACCACATGGCGGTGGTGTTGTCTGTGAACACCTGCACTACCTTCCCTTTGACAGAGGGAAGGAATGCCTTCAGTGCAAGTCTGATCGCCCGGAGCTCCAGAAGGTTGATATGGAGCCGGGACTCCGCCGGAGACCAGAGGCCTCTGATCTCCGCCTCTCCCATGTGACCGCCCCATCCCAGAAGGGACGCGTCCGTCACAACTGTGTGCTCTGGCTGGGGAAGGGAGAGGGATCTGCCCATGACCCATTGCCGGTTTGAGAGCCACCACTTCTACTGTTTTGCAGTCCCCTCCGAGATCTGGACGTGATCGGACAGGTTGCCCTGGTGCTGCGCCCACTGGAACTTCAGGTCCCACTGCAGAGCCCGCATATGCCCTCTGGCATGATCGACCAGCAGGATGCAGGAGGCCATGAGGCCCAGCAGCCTCAGGGTCATCCGTACCGAAACCCAGGATAGAGGCCGAAAGATCGGAATCATAGCCTGAATATCCCGGACTCGCCGTTCGGGAGGATAGACCCGAAACTGCGTTGTGTCCAGAACTGCTCCGATGAAAAGGAGCAGTGGAGAAGGAATCAGGTGCGACTTCGGCACGTTGATGGAGAACCCCAGCGAGTGCAGGAGTTCGGCCGTAGTCTGGAGGTGGGAGACGACTGCCTGGGATGAGCCCGCCTTCAGCAGCCAGTCGTCGAGGTAGGGGAAAACTGGAACCCCTGCCCGGCGCAGATGAGCTGCGACCACCACCATCACTTTTGTGAACACCCGAGGGGCGCTTGTAATGCCAAAGGGGAGCACGGAAAACTGAAAATGCTCATGGCCTACCGTGAACCGCAGGTAACGCCGGTGGGCCGGCAGGACGGGAATGTGGAAATATGCGTCCTGCAAGTCCAACGCTACCATCCAGTCTCCAGGGTCGAGAGCAGTCAAGACCTGAGCTAGGGTGAGCATCTTGAACTTCTCCTTCCGGAGGAAGCGATTGACGTTCCGGAGGTCCAAGATAGGACGCATGTCCTCCTTGTCCTTTTTGAGCACCAGAAAGTAGTGGGAGTAGCAACCACGCCCTACTTCTGGGGTCGAAACGCGTTCGATGGCCCCCTTGGCCACGAGGGCCACAACTTCCTTCTGAAGAAGCACCAAGTGATCCCCTGACATGCGGTGGTATTGAGGTGGCATGGCTGGGGGGTGGTCACGAAGGGGAGGGAGTAGCCCCTTCGGACAATGTCCAAGACCCACTTGTCCGAGGTGATGGCACGCCAGTGGGGAAGGTGATGGCGGACCCTGCCCCCTACTGGCGTGCTGTGGACCTGAAAGGAAGGACTAGGAGGGCTTGGAGGCCGCGGACGGGGCGGGTGGCCTGACCCGCACGCTGGTTACCCGACCCGCCTCGGCGGGAGCCACGTCCAAGGCCAGGCGAAGATGCCTGCTGCGCGGGCCGGTGGCTGGGCAGTGGACGTGACTGGGCACCCCTTCCGTGGCCGCGAAAGGGGCGAAAAGCAGACTGTTGCGGAGGGCGCACAGCAGAAAGGCCCAGGGACTTGGCTGTAGCCCGTGAGTCCTTAAAACGCTCCAGCGCATGGTCTGCCTTGTTGCCGAAAAGGCCGACACCATCAAAGGGCATGTCCATAAGAGTGTTTGACATCACCCGAGAAACCAGTGGTTCTCAGCCAGGCGTGACGGCGCAGCGCCACTGTCGTCGCAAGCGATCTGCCTAGCGAGTCGGCGGTATCTAGGCCACATCTGATGGTATACTTTGCGGCATCTCTTCTTTCCGCAATGCCGCGGGAAAGCAGTGTCTGGACCTCCATATAACACTGGGGGCAGAACCTGCGCCACCGAATCCCACAAAGAGTGGGAATATCGGGGGGGGCGTGGTCTGCCAGGCTCGAAGATGGCCGCTGCTTGAGCGAGCTCCGGCACCCGCCCGCATAATCCTATCATTATTCGCGCCACCGAGACACTGTAGGTGGAAATTGTATCTGCAAATGACGTCTCAAAGCCTGCGGCTTCACCTGCTGTGAGCTGGGCCGGTGCCGGGTCCGCTGCGCAGAGCGCGGTCTCCGCTCGTGACTGGGCCTGTGCCTTCCGATCTGCGGCCTGCCGAAAATATCGACTGCGCAGGACGGCGCTGCTGGGGACGGAGCTCCTCCCGCTGCGAGTGCGGAGGCTTGGGCGGCGGCCGCGAGGACCGGAGTGCGTGCGCTCCGAGGACGGAGACTGCGGGCGGCGGCGAGGTCTCCTGCGAGATCCAACTGTGGTGAGCGAGTCGAGGAGCGGAGGCCTAGTGTGTGGCGGCGCTCTGTGCTCCGGCGGAGCAGTACGAGGACTGCGCGGGTGTGCCTGGCTGCCTTGATCCCCTCCGGTAAGATCGTTGCCAATGCGTGGCAGTGAGGCAGCGTTGTGGGCCGCGTAAGAGGACCCTGTGGGCGCTGCTGCTGTGCACTACCATGAGGGGGCCCCAGAGACCATCGTGACCAGCTGGGGGTGCCTGAGAACACTGGAAATGCCACATGCAGACTGTGTTTCGCCTGGGTCTGCACAGGGCCCGCGTTAGGGTTTGTGGACTCAGTGGCAGGGCACGAGTTGTGGTGGGGGCTGGGTGCCGCATGACCCCGCATCTTCATAGCGAAGGCACAGCCAACCTCGATTTTGGGGCCCACACAGAGGTGTTCCCCCACACGTGATTAGTGCCTCCAGAGGGGGAGGCTGCACCGCGCCTCAGCACTGGGAGCCAATATCCGACACAGTGTCACTACAGCACACCTGACTTATAGCAGCAGACATGGGTCGTACAGATAAAACAGCCTAAAATTTCATTTGAACACCGCAAATCCACGAGACTCCGGGAGGATGAACAGGACCAGAATAACGCTGCTGGGCCGGATGAAGCCACCGCACCTGAAGGAGATATCCGGCAGATTCTTGGGGCAATGCAGCGTAGCTTAACCTCCATAAATGCTAAAATAGACTCCTTGGCATACAGACTCGACAGGATGTCCGAAAGAGTAGACAAGCATGCCGAGAGAATTGATCAAGCGGAGCGTCGGATCTCAGATACTGAGAATGCACAGACCGAAATGGGGGCCACGCAGCGTCAAATGGAGAAATTGGTCACCACCCTGAAGGATAAAGCTGAAGATTTGGAGGCTCGTTCGCGCAGGAACAATGTACGCCTGTTGGGCCTGGCAGAATCGCTAGCCATGGGTCCCATGGAGCAGTTTATAGAGACATTGTTAGTACAGTTGTTGGGGCGAGCTACCTTTTCCAATGTATTCATTGTGGAGCGTGCGCACCGATCGCTTGGCCCGCGTCCACCACCGGGAGCCCCTCCACGACCGATACTCATTCGCCTGTTGAATTACAGGGACATGGATGCTGCATTAAGACGCGCAAGAGAGCTGAAAACACTCCCATATGAAGGTGCAGAACTATCCCTTTTTCCTGATTTCACACCATCGGTCCAAGAGGCGCGGAAGAAGTTCGGCCCGGTCAAACGTAAGCTTAGAGAACTGCAAGTGGATTACGCGATGCTTTATCCTGCTCGCCTCAAGGTCTCCATCGATGGCAAAACAAGACTGTATACAGACCCCAGTGTTCTACAAAAAGACCTTAAGAAATATGGTGTGGAAAAGGCGAAAGGGGGTCCTACCCTGTCTGCGGCAGCGGAGGATGACAGTACACTTGCAGATAATACTGGGGTCACAGCGGCTGCCTCTTCATCTTCCTTGCCGTCCTGATTGTACCTGGCATTGGCCGCTGGCTGTCGTGGGGGCTTTGTTAAGGTGTTTCGCAATTTGACACAAGGTGTAACAAAATGTCTTTGATTTCGATTTGCAGGTTGATTGTTCAATTGTAAATATGTCTCGGAGGTTGGAGAATACAGCGGGCGGGGCTGACCTCCTTTACCGTTTGTTGGGGACCGGCGATCATCGCCACCGAGTGTATTTCACTAGGGTATAAAGTTGGGGATTGCTGCCCAGTTGGCAGGAACGAAGCATAATTGACACTGGGGAGGGAAAGTTTTGGGTAAGCTGTATCTACTTATTTTGATAAGCTGTGGGGGGGGTGGGGGGGAGGTTAAAAAGATGCAACCGTATTATTGGTATAGTCGCTACTCGTTAATTGCATTCAGACGCGCAGTCACTGTATATCCGGGATCGGATGGCCACAGATTTCCCAGGTGCTAGTACTCATCCCGTAAGGGTACGTTTCCTCTCTTGGAACGTCCGAGGCCTAAATGATCAACGCAAAATACGAAAGGTAGTTGCGTATATGTATAGGCACCAGGTTGATGTAGCTGTACTACAGGAGACCCACCTTCCCCCTACTACAAGTTTACTGACACAACGGAGAATGAAGGGGCAATGTTTAGCCGCAGGGTTCACATCTCATGCTAGGGGAGTACTCGTGTGGACACGCAAGAATTCTAGCATACAAATACAGGCTGTCGATATTGATCCCAACGGTAGATACATAATAACGAAATGCCGCAGGGAACACTACAAGTGGTTGCTAGTGGGGGTATATGGTCCCAACCATGACGATCCGCAGTTCTATCACACACTGCATGCTAAGATCTCAAACCACGCTCATCTACCCATGTTGTGGGGAGGGGACTTTAATTGTATACAAGATTTGGAATTGGACCGTTCAAGGGGGGCCACGAGGCCACTTTCACGTGCTGCCTGCGCTATAGCATCCATGGTACGGGCCGAGGGATTGTGTGATGTTTGGCGCCAGCGGAACCCCACGGGGAGGGAGTACACGCATTACTCGGCAGCTCATGACACGCATACCCGTATAGATTATTGGTTCGCCTCGCTGATGTTGCTCGCCTCAGTTAAAGCCTGCACACACATGTCCAGGACATTATCGGATCATGCCCCACTTTGCCTAACATTGGAGCTGCCAGTACAGAGTTCACAATATCGATCGTGGCGATTCCCACAATATTCTTTATTGGATTCGGTCTTTAGTGCAGAGCTGGGTACTGCCATTGACGAATTTTTTTTAACAAATTTAGGTAGTGTAGATTCCATGGGGTCGTTGTGGGAGGCTTTTAAATTGTATATAAGGGGGATAGTTAACTCTAAACATGCTGGGGTCTTGAGGTCAATTCGGGCACGTTTGGCCTCCACGGAAGAAACGTTAAGTAGGTTGGAAGGTGTCCACTTGGAGACAGGAGATCCGCAAGTGCTAGCTCAGATTCGTGCACAAATACATGAGTTTCAAACTCTGGCGGAGGACGAGGTAAAACATCTGGGTAAATACGCTGTAGCCAGAACATATGCGGAAAAGGATAGGCCAAGCGCCACCTTGGCTGCTCAGGTGCGGCCTCCTAGGGGAGACAATCACATTTCGCAGGTTTATGATATGGGACAGACTCTGGTGCACGACACACCCGCCATTTTGGAAGCCTTCGCAGATTATTATACAGGGCTATATATCTCACGGCCCAACAGTTCCTCTGAATCGGATGAAGAATACTTGGAGTATCTTAATATGGCCTGGCTGACTAATAGTGACAGAGAACGGTTGATAGGACCACTCAGACCAACGGAAATATCAGCCGCATTGAAAAGCATGCCTAGAGAAGACCCCTGGGTCTGATGGCCTAACAGTGGCGTTTTATAAAGCCTTCCTTGACAAACTGCTGCCTCATTTGGTCAATTTGTTTGAGGAGATGGTCAAGACAGGCACTATGCCACCGACTATGAGGGAGGCGACCATAGTTACATTACTCAAACCTGGGAAGTCTCCGGAACACTGCTCATCATACAGGCCTCTTTCATTGTTAAATACTGATACGAAGCTTTTTGCAAAGGTGTTGGCCAATAGACTGGCCCCCTTGCTGCCCAAAATGGTGGGTCCGGAACAAACGGGTTTCATCCCGGGCCGCTCGCTTACAAATAATCTCCGTACACTGTTCGGAACCATAGCGTGTATACAGCCTAGGATCAAGGCAGCGGCATTATTCATTGACATCGAGAAAGCATTTGACTCGGTAGAGTGGCGCTTTCTGTATGCCGTGCTCAGGAAGGTGGGCGTGGGGGATGTTTTCGTGCAGCTAATCCAGGTGTTGTACAAAGATCCGATAGCAAAGGTGAAACTCAATGGTGCAGTTTCTCGGGCAATAACAATCACCAGAGGGACGAGGCAGGGTTGTCCCCTCTCCCCTCTATTATACGCACTAGTGGCCGAACCCTTACTATGCGCAATGCGTGAATACCATGCTTACAGAGGCATACGTTCCCCAACTTACAACACTGTGATTTCGGCCTATGCCGATGACACTACTCTATATCCGTAACCCAGCGCAAAATTTGCCACCTATGCTACAAGAAGTGGAGAGATTCAGCCAACACTCAGGACTCCATATCAATTGGCAGAAATCACTTATGTTCCCACTCACCTCAGACACAGAACAAGTCAATACCACGTACCCATTACAATGGACCACGGACCCAGTAAGATACTTGGGTATCAAAATACACACTGATGCTGAACTAGTCTTATCAGAAAATTATGGCCGTGCCCTCCAGAAATTATCCGAATCAATAAATAAGTGGATAAAACTGCCGCTATCGCTGATGGGCAGAGTGGCGCTGGTGAAAATGGTGGTTCTCCCGCGTTTTCTGTTCTTGTTCGCCAATATACCAATAAGTCTACCACGATCATTTTTTAACACACTCCGCAGTTCACTGAGTCGCTTGGTCTGGGCGGGGAAGCAGCCGCGGGTCAGATGGGAAGTTCTCACACGTCCCTACGCTGGGGGAGGGCTAAATGCACCTGACATGGAGAAGTATTACAGGGCGGCACAAGCCCTGCATGCACACACATGGTTCCACGGCCCCCCGAATATGCCGCAATTTCTACTTGAGCGAAATGTTGTGTCCCCTTCCCCGCTACCAGGGTGGGTGACAGGGGCAGCACGCACTACATGTGGTAGGATCGATCCAGTGAATTGCACAGGCGCGCAGTTTTCTAAGATTGCGAAACAACTACATCTCTCTCTCATATATTCCCCAAAGCTCCCCATACCCTGGTGTAGTTGGCTCCCACATAGGGGGGACAAGGCTCTAATGGGAGTACTGGCGAAATTGAATATACAGTATTTGGGTGACCTGTTTCATGAAAGAGAGGTTAAAACCTGGGACCAGGTGTCAAGTCCGGTGTCCAATGTTACAACCTTGGATATGTTCCACTACTATAGATTCCGTAGCGCTCTGCGAGGGTTGTTGTCGGAAGGAATGGTAGAACTGGCAGAGATGCCCGAATTAACGTACCTATTACAAGCCCCTAACACACAGCATGGTATAACTAGACTGTATACAGCATTTCACACGGCCTGTGAGTTCCCCAAGTTAAAATGTCAAGCTGATTGGGACGCTGAGCTCAATGTCACAGTCACAGACGAACAGTGGACATGGTGCTTTGCCTCGGTGAGGTCAGTTTCTCTTAACGGTAGACACTGGTTAATACAATTTAAATACATACACAGAACATATTACACACCAGTCAGGCTGTATAGATACGGGCTCTGTGACGATGACACCTGTCCTAGATGTTCCGCTGGTCGTGCTACTTTCCTGCATCTAGCATGGACTTGTCCCGGTATAAGAACTTACTGGCGCAGTGTGCATCAAGCCCTTTCGGACATGTTGTCGACTGAGCTACCCGAGGAGCCTCTGGTGGCACTGCTGGGGTATGCGCGGGGGATCCCAAAGGGGGTACGAAAACTAGCAGAAATTAGCTTATTATTAGCTAAGAGAAGAGTTGCAATGCGATGGATGAGGGGCCCACTGCCTACGCTCGCCGAATGGGAGAAGGATTTGGCATATTGCTCTACGCAGTCCGATACTTATAACACTCATGCCCGCGCGCTGTGCCCCCAGGGATATATGGGGCTCATATAGACAATATTTGCTGAATAAAGCGGTGACCACTGCCCCACCTGTTGAGTTAGATAGAACTGGTGTGGGCTGATTTGCTGAGACTCACCTGGTTAGTTATTGAGCATTCCAGAGTTGCACCAACTGGTTGGCCTACCGACCTGCTGGGAAATGGGGATTCTGGTATTCTGTATATCATTAATGTTATATTTATTCACTGGTGTTCGAATAATAATGTTTGGTCTCTCCTAATGACGGCTCGGGGGTACAGGCCGACAAGGGAAATGAAATTATCATGCGCTGGAAATATACTGTATGTATTTATCAAAAGTGACTACATTGGACAACTGAATGTAACTGTTTTTTCTGCGATTGTAAAAATGAAAAATAAAGTTATTAAAAAAAAAATAAAAAAAAGAGTGGGAATATCGGCCCAAGAGGCAAGTGGTGTTGACAGACCGCAAGCCAGCACTGGAGGAAGAAAAAACTTTCTTCCCAAATTGATCCAGTTTTTGGATTCCCTATCCGGGGAGCGGTAGGGAAGGCGCTCTGGGAAGCAGAGGCTTGGACAACCAAGCTCTCAGGGGTGGGGTGTTGGGAGAGAAACAGGGGGTCGCCCGGAGCAGGGCGATGGCGTCGGGCTACGTTCCTATCCACAGGAGCCCCTGTGGTGGGCTTGGACCAGGTGCCCAAAAAGAACATCAGAAAGTGCCTCGTTGAAAGGCAGCAGTGGCTCCGAGGAGGTAGCCGCCGGCTGAAGCACTTCCGTCAGGATGTTAGTCCTGACAGCCACTGTAGGTAACTGGAGGTGTAAAGCCTCAGCTGCCCTACGCAACACCGTTGCAAAGTTTGCTCCCTCCTCCGTTGCCACGGAAGGAGGAGACAGCATGCCAGAGTCAGGAGAGGTGTCCAGACCACTGGCATCCCCAAGTTCCTCAGCCCAGTCCTGATCGAACTCACATTGGGCAGTGAGAGGGTCCTCAGACCCCTCCCAGTCCTCTTCGTCCTCCAATACAGGTTCAAAGTAAGGAGGAGGGACATGCGGGACCCAAGGTCTCATCGGCGCCGGGGCCGGCGTCGTGTCCGGAGAGAACCGGGGTACGACGCCGCCCGGAGCCCCGGGCAGCGCCGGGAACGGCACCGGTGAAATCGGCGCCAGTGGAGGTGTCAGGTCAACCGGTGTCTATGGGGGTTGCGGCAACATCGGGGCCGGGACCGAGGCTGGTGTCGCCGGCACCGGAGTCGCCGGCGGCACCGTAGGCACCCCAGAAGGGCCCGCGGGGCCCAAAGGCGCACCGGGTGGACCTTGAGGCCCGAAGAGGCGGGCCATGGCCGACAGGAACTCTTGTATTTCGGCCGGAGTCGCCACCAAACCCGGGAAGGGCGGGTAATGCGGCGGCGGCTCCACAGGGACTCCCGGAGCCGACAGTACCCTCAGCCGAGTCGCGAGACCGGCGAGGGGAAGTCGTCGAGCGATGACGCTTCTTCGACTTCTTGTGCTTCGACTTACCGGAGGAGTGCGAAGACTTGGACCCCGACGACCGATGAGGACTCCGCGACCGGCCCCTCGACCTCTCACGTGACCGGGGCTTGGATTGGCGCAGAGCCGACTGCCAGACCTCGAGGAGCTTTCGAGACCGCTCTCGCAAAGCCTTCGGATGCAAGGCCCGGCAGTCGGGGCACGACTTTGAGTCGTGGTCGCGTCCGAGGCAGTAGAGACAGTCTCGATGCGGGTCCATGATCGACATCATCCGACCACAGGCGTCGCATGGCTTGAAGCCGGGCATCCCTACTGACACCGTCGGAGTCGAACGACTCGAGAAAAAACTGTGATAAAAATCACAAAAACTTAGTCAAAAAATGACTAGGGCACTGCTCTTCCCGGATCTGCGCTTACTGGCGCGGAGAAAATAAGAACTGACGTCAGCGCGCAGGCGGCGTCTAAGTACTGCCCGCGATGTCATTCCGGCGATCCCGATGCCGGACGCAGAACCGCACGACGCCGCCTACCGACGCGCAAGGGTACTGCTACGCAAAACTTTCCGGATCCAGCCTGACGCCTGGGGATATTCTAAGGTAAGGAATCTGTCACTAACGTGTCTCTTTCAGATACAATAGTTACAGTTGTTGCAATAGGCAACACAATTTCAAACACAATAATACATTGAGCTCAATGGGAATTTCTAATTAAATGCAATAGATTACTTTTTGGATTACTTTTCTAACCACAGGACTGGATCCTAGATTCAGTCCTGGGACATCTCCTGTAAACAGTTGAGTAAAAACGTTTTGGTTACAGTTGTGATTAAGGAATATTATTGTATTTTAAAAGTTGAGAAACTTTTTCACATAGAATCACCAATGTTATCCTATGGTAGGAAATTCACTTAGCAGGTAAGTGGGGATATTGTTACTTTTTCTAACTCAGTGTTGGATCCTGGATCCAGCACTGGTGCATCTCCTGTAAACAGTTGAAAGAATGTGTTTTTGTTTCACAGGCGATTTTTTACGAATATTTCTAAGTTTGCAAAATCGACACTTAGAAACTTTTTCAGCAAAAACCAGGCAATGTTATCCTATGGAAGGAAATTCAAGTTACCGGTAAATACAGTTATGATTACTTTTCAGGGTCAGTGCTGGGCACCAAGATCCAGCACTGGGATCTCTCCTGATAACAGGTGAGTAATTTCGTTTTCATTGATTGGACGATTTTTAGTGATTATTTTAAAGTTTCAAAACTCGACACTTAGAAGAAATTTCAGTGTAAACCAGTCAATGTTACCCTATGGAGAAAATGTAGGTTATCGGTTTTCAGGTAAGTACTCGACTGGCAGAGTTAAGGTTTTGGGCATAGACTCAGGGGTCTCCCAGGGTCAGTGATGCACTGTTGTTGCACCCTCAGCGGCACTAGGGCGGCCAAGTGCAGAGTGTTGAGGCCCAATGTTATCCTATGGGGGATAGGGGGCCTCCGGTTGGTGGCTGCTGGCGAGCAGGACACAAGGTTGTGGGAGCAAAGCTCCTAGGGTTTAGGCAGGGCAAATTGGGAAACAAGCCAGCACAAAAGGTGTACACTCAGCGGCGCTGGGGCGGCCGGGTGCAGAGTGCTGTTTTGGCGTGTGGTGCCCTGTTTTCAATGGGGATTTTCGGTTTTGGTTTTCAGCTGCAGGCTCGGTCCAGGAAGACTTCCAGGAGGAACCAACAGCTGGGCAGGTAAGTTGGAGGGCTCGGGGACGTAGGTGCACCTCGGGTTCCTTTCTCCAGGGCGCAGGGCGGCTGGATGCAGGGGTGTCTTTTGAGGTCGGATTTCACCTTACCGGGCCACTCGCGTTTGGGGGGGGGGTCTCGTGCAGAGGCTGCAGGAGACGTCGGGGAGTCCTGGAGGGGTCAACCCACAGTGGACTCTGACTCTGGAGTGCTGGGGGACCTCGCTGGGACCGGTGGGCCACTTGAACTCTGGCTGTAGGCGACGGGTGCAGTGGTGGTTCCAGGCGTCGGGTTTCTTTTTCCTCAGCAGGCTCGGAGTCTTTGTTTGGTGTTTCTTTTGAACAGAGCTGCTGTTCACAGGAGATCCGGTCTTTGTTGAAGGCAGTCAGTCCTCACCGGGATTCTGGAGGTCGCTGGCTGCAGGACAAGACTATTTTTGGCGCAGGATCTCTGGAAACTGCAGACGGGCCGGTAGGGCTGGGGCCTAGTCAGTGGTTCTCTGCAGTCTCCTCTGCTGGGCGTCTTCTTTTGTCCTTTTTCTTCTTAGGTTGCGGGAATCTAAGGAAGGAAGGTTCAGGGTGCCCCTAAATACTAAATTTAGGGGCGTTACAGGTAGGTAAAGGGCAGGGACCAATGGGTCCCTTCCCTGGGGTGGGTACACCCCCTATCCTGCCCCTCTCCTGCGGGAGGGGGGCAGTAGCCTAGTCCTGATTGGGCAGGGCTCCCCATCTTCAAGATGGCGAGAGCCCGGAGTTGTGCTTCACCTCGCCTCCCCCACCTGAGGGGTGGGGTTGGCAGAAGCTGGCACATCCCCTTTCCTCCCTTGGGGTTTCCCGCCAGTCTTCCCGCCAGAGAGGGGGTCAGAACCAGTGGGGGCCAGTTGCTGAGTACAGCAAGTGGCCTGGAGAAGCTCACAAAGGCGGCATGCCTTTGAAGCTTCCCCTGCCCATCCTGGGGAGGAGACCTAGCACCTCGCCCAGGATGTGCATTGTTGCAGGCCCAGGAGAGCGGATGGCTCTCCACCCAGGGGTCCAGCAACATGTCTGCTGTGTGGCAGCCCCTCAGACAAGACGTGGATTGTAGGTTAGGTTCAGGGGGCAACTCTAAGTTGCCCTCTGTCGTGCATTTTACATTAAATCCCACACTGGCATCAGTGTGGGTTTAATGTGCTGAAAGTTTGATACCAAACTTCTCAGTCTTCAGTGTAGCCATTATGGTGCTGTGGAGTTCGTAATGACAACCTCCCAGCACCATATACTCTTAATGGCATCACTGCACTTAGTGCCCAGGAATGGCCCTGGGTACTGTAGGGGCACAGGGCTCATGCACCTGTGCCCACACCACTGGCATAGTGCACCCAGCTAGAGGGGTGATTGAGGTATGCCAGGGCAGTGTGTTTGTGGGCATGGCACACAGGGATGTTTGACATGTCGTCTGTTTAGTTCTGCACCAAGACACTCAGCCTGCAAAGGCAGGGTGTGTGTGTCAGGGTACAGGGCCTCTAAGGGTGGCACAATAAGTGCTGCAGCCCTTAGGGGCCTTCTCTGGTCACAGTGCCCTGCGTACCTAGGGTACCATTTACCAGGGGCTTACCTGTGGCCAGAGATGCCAATTGGGTTTAGGCTTTAGTACAGTTTTTAGGGAAGGAACACAGGCCCTGGGTACCTGATTGGCAGGGACCCAGGGCACACCAAGGAAAAGTGCATCAGTTATCAGGCAAAAAGTGGGGGGGTTACTGCAACAGAAACTCACTTTCCTACAACACAATGACTAAATCTGAGATGAATGGTTTTTAAAAATGTTATTTTGTATAATTATTTAATAGAACTAAAGATACTTTGTTGCAGTTAAATACGCTTTGCAATATCACTTTTTTTAGTGCATTTTTCATTCAGTAAAATGTTATCCTATGGAAGGAACACACACTCAGCAATATGCAGGTAAGTAAACTATTTACAATACAGAGCTTTTAGACGAAGAATCAGTATCAGGCAAGGTTCAGGTAAGTGATCTCACTGCACCACCAGCAGCACTGGGGAAGCCGGGCTCAGAGGTCAAACTTGGGATCTGGTGTCAATGTTATCCAATGGAGAAAGGGGGCAATTGAAGTGGTACTACTTACAGGTAAAGAGAAAAGTTTTGTAATACAGTCTCCAGGGGTTAAGGTAAGCACGGGGCCCACAAGGAAGCACCAAACTTACACCCTTAGTGGCACAGGGGTGGCCGGGTGAAGTGTCAACACAGCATCGGGCGCCAACTGCAAACAAATGGAGATTCTTGGAATCGGAAAAAGGTTACATGCTCAGGCCAGGAAGGTGTATGAAAGAAACCTGGAGCTGCACCAGTAAGCTCGGATATGTTGGAGCATCGGGACACAGTCAGATCTTCTAAGGCCCAGAGGCTCCAGGTGCAGGGGTGTCCTTTGGCCTCAGAAGTCAGCTTACCAGTGATGTGGTGGTGGGGGGGGGAGGGGAGGGGGGTTTCAAGAGAATTTGTCGTGCATAGGCTGCAGGCGTCAAAGTGGAGTCCAGCAGGGGTCAGCCCATGAGGGACTCTTGCTCAGGATTGCTGGAGAACCTTTGCTAGACCAGTGGACCACTTGGACTCGGGCCGTGGGCATCAGGTGCAGAGGTGGTCGGCTTTGCGGTTCCACAAGCAGAACACTTTGTCTTTAAAGTTGGTTTTTCTTCCGGACAGGTCTGCTGTCCTTGGGAGATTTAGGAGTCTGTTTAGAAGACAGGCAGTACTCCCAGAGTTCTGGAGGTCACTGGGTTGCAGGATGAGTCGCTCTTCTGTAGCAGGGTCTTGAGGGCTGCCGACAGGCCAGTAGTTGGTGTCTTCAATCTTTGCTGTTGCACGGCTCTTTGTCCTCTTCTTCGTAGTTAGTCTGTAATCTGAGGATTAAGGTTCAGGGGTGCCCCTAAATACTCGATTTAGGGGCGTTACAGGAGTTGGAAGGTAGTAGCAAATGGTCTACTTACCTTTAGGGTGCCTATTCCCTTTGTATGTCCACTCCCTCTGGGGAGGGGGTATATCCCCAACCCTGTTGGCTAGAATCCTCCAAAACAACATGGAGGATTCTCAAAGGAGGGGGTCACTTCAGCTCAGGGAACCTTAGGGGTAGTCCTGGCTGAGAGGGGACACACCTCTCTTGCTTACTAATTTTCCCGCCGACCTTGCTGCCAAGAGGGACTTGGTCAGGGGGCCGGGCATCTCCACTAGCTGGAGAGGCCCTGGTCAGCATAACAGGGCAGGAAGCTGTTACTGCTTGGGGATAGGTGAGAAGAACCTCCACCCAGAGCAGACTGTTTCTGACCCATAAGAGCAAAAGGCACCCACCTCAGTGGGTCAGAAACAGTTCTAGAGATGGCGGGCTAATGCAGACCAGTCAGGCACACACTAGTGGTTAGGTTTGCAGGGGGCTCCTCGGAGGTGACCACTGAGTGCATTTATTAATGAATCCAACACTGGCATCAGTGTGGGCTTATTAATCTGAGATGTTTGGCACCAAACATCTTGGAATTCGGTGAAGCCATCATGGAGCTGTGGAACTCGTAGTGACAAGCTCCCATCCCATGTACTAATGTCTACGAATGGACTTAGACACTATAGAGGCTTATCTGCTCATGCAGTTATTCCCTTCTAGGAGGTATATTGCACCATGCCTTAGGGCTGTAAGGCCTTCTGTAGGGGTGACTTACCTATGCCACTTGCAGTGCTGGTAGGCCTGGCGCACAAGTATGTTTGCCAGGGTGATTTCACTTTTATCTGCACCAAAACACACAGGATGCAGGGGCAGTGTGCATGTGTTTGGTGGGGGATCTCTTAGGGTGGCACAATACATGCTGCAGCCCTTAGAGACCCCCTCTGGTCACCAGGCCTTTGGTACCACTGATACCTTATACAAGGCTCTTATGTGTGTGCCGGAGGTGTGCCAATTGTGGAAACAAAGGTACAGTTTTGGGAAAGAACACAGCCAATGGGAACCTGGTTAGCAGGAACCCAGTGCACAATCAAAGCTGCAGAGTCAGGCAAAAAGTGGGGGGTAACCATGCCAAAAAGAGTACTTTCCCACAGCAACTAATAAATCATTCCACTTTTTGAGCTCCCATGTGGCTTTAGCTTGCCTTACTATCCACTGGTATTGTGCTCTGCATAGTCTCATATCCTGGCTACCTCCTTTGATTACTCTAAGGAGATTTCTCTTTGCCTCATGACAATGCAGCGTAAACCACCCATTTGCAGGGCCCTTTGCCAGTGACCTTGGGGATTCCATGGAAAAGAAGTCTAAGCCCTTCAAATAACCTGGTGAACCTTGCTACAATCATTTCTTTAATCCCTCAGTTATCGAGCATGGTCTCCATATGGAAGGCAATGATTGCAGACATGTCTAAAAGTGAATTATGGAAGAACACATCGCCTCCCGCTTTATGCTCCAGCGGTTGTTTGTAACCTCCAGTTGTTAATCATACTGGTGAGAAGGAGGTGGAACATGGAAGACCAACTCCTTCATAGTCAAAACTAGGAGATTATGATCACTCTCATCCCTCTCAGATACTCCAATGTCCTCCATTAGTCCCCAAAATTTAAGATAGAGTGGATGATGCCATTGGGTTCGTAGGTGAGATTCAATCGCCTGCCACGATAACAGTGGAATACTAAATGGCAAGCCAAAATCTCCTTTAACAGGTTTAAGGATGGTGATTACTAACAATTCCCAACACTCAGATTATAAATGTTAATCAACAGGAGGGAAATGGCCTTGGGGAGGAGATAATTATCCTTTAGATGTCTGGCAATCCGGTTTGAAGTCGATACAGAACAGGAAAGCGTGGTATTCACCCAGGCAAGTAGCCCACCAGATGGACGCCCAGCTGGGGACCTAGTTGCAGGAACAGTAAAGCTCTTAAAGCCACACCTAAATACACAATCAATCACCCATGTTTCCTGAAAAAGACAGTACATTGTTGCCAATAAATTGGCACCCATGCAAGGTTGTCAAGCTATGACTTTATCCTAGCAATGTTCCGGCTCACAATAGAGGTGGTGTTGGAGCGCAAGGTATCCTATACATAAGAGGGCCCAACTGGTACCAATGGCTGGTGAGTTTTAATCATTGATTGGCCTTTGTACTCGACAATCAATCGGTCAAAGGAAACAGTTGATCAGAAAGCAACCTTGGGTTTCAAAACCTAGTCAGAAGCTGCCTCAGGTCGTGGGCTAAGAAAATGAGGAGAGAAACTGAAAAAAGCTAATCTTGGGGACCCCTATGTTATAGTGCCATCTCCTTGATCCAGGGAAGACGATGGCTACAAATCTGTGTGCTTCATTCAGTCAATTGAACTCAGTGAGGGTAGAGTTAGGACTCAAATGGGGAATGGCTCTAGCACTTCCAGGGATCAAGGGTCTCGGTAAATAAATCTGGGACAGGTCTTGTATTGAGATGGTTGTAAAAGTAACCCAACAGAAGCATAGAGATAACAGAACATATTCCACTGGAGAAATAGCAATTGGCCAGTAACGTCTTCACAATGGCAGGAGACCTACAATTTGCAATCACCCAGGAAGCTTTAAACCAGGTGACCAACCCATCTCACCCTTCAGACCATCAGAAAATCAGACCCTTCGGAGTAAGGGAAATGGGTGCTATTGTGCAACCAGCAGGGAACAATGATTTTTAACAGGGGAAAAGACTCCATAGAATTGGGTGACTGACATGTTACATTTGATAATACAGTCACGTAAGGACTATTATTCAAGAGGGTGGGAGGGATATGGAGGTTAATGGAATTGAGTTTGTGAGCAGATTGAGGACCTGGTGCCCCCACCACTGCAGGGGCACCAATTCTTTAAGAAGTCATACAATCTGGTGGTAGATTTAGGTATCTGAACTCTGATTTTAGGAGCCAGGTCGCTAGGTTGAGCTCCTTGGGGCTTGGACATCTGATTTCTCCATGGTTCTGTGCGAGAAGGTTGGAAGTGAGGTGCGGTTTTTGGTGTGGAACCACTGACAGTTCTAGTAGTGTGGTGAACCATGGTTGACGAGCCCACGTGGGAGCCACTAGAATCCGTGTGAGTGATGTCTGAGTTTCCGAACCATAAATGGAAGGAGAGGGAGAGGCGGAAAAGCGTAAGCAAATATGCCTAACCAGTTCATCCACAGGACATTGCCTTTGGATAGATAGTGTGGGAATCTGGAGGCGAAGTTTGGGCATAGCTGTCATATTGTCCGTCTTGACTAGGACAACTTTCCATATGAGGTGAGGCTGGAAATGTTTTAGTGCTAGCTGGACAGCTAGAAGCTCTAAATAATTGATGTGGAGACTTGTGTTTGGTGTCCCATAAGCCTTGAATTGGGCACCCCAACCTGTGAGAGATGCATCTGCGGTTAGTACGACTTGTGGAATCAGGTCGATGAAGGGCCGCCCTTTTGATAGGTTTTCTGTGTTCCACCACTGCAGAGAGCGAGGAGTGCAGCTGTCTATCAACACTAGATCTGTTAATTGACCCAGTGATTGATTCCACTGATGTGCTAAGCATTCCTGTAGAGGACGCATGTGTAATCTTGCGTGAGGCACTATTGCAATGCATGATGCCATCATCCCTAATAGTTGAATGAAAATTTCCACTGTTCGGTATTGGGTGTTTTGAAACTGTAGTAATAAAGTTTGAATGTTTTGAATCCTGGCTGCACTGGGAGAGGCTAGAGCTGTGTGAGTGTTTAGCGTTGCTCCTAAATATATTTGCAGCTGTCAGGATTGAAGATGGGACTTTTGAGCATTGACTGTAAATCCCAATTGATGGAGAAGGTTTATGGTAGCTTGAGTGTGTTGTTTGAGTTATCAAGGCACCCCCCTAGAGAAAAAACTTTGCATGTCAGGGAACAGGGGGGAAAAAAAAAAAAAAAGAAAACAACCTAGTAAAACTACCAAAGTAGTATTCCCTCAAGACCTCTATTTCTTTGAATAACGGCTTGTCAGAGCTCGAATACGGGGCATAATGAACTTTGTACTCCACACAGAATAGTTACTTATTTTTACATATTTTATTTAATGTTTTCCCTTTTTCGTATTTCACATCTTAAAAATTTTTTTTTTTAGTATATAAATATATATTTTTTCAATTACAGTACAATGAATGTCATTTTTCAAACAGTTCTGTACATTACATACACAAGATTTCAACACTTTAAGGATCACATTCAATGGAATGATAACAGATTGATTCCACACATCCCCACAAACAATCACACCTCTCTCAACTCGCCACTTGTGTCTTTTACACTCAATACATTCACACTCTCCACCCCAGAACAACACTGCATGCACAGATGGAAACCGGGTGATAAAATCAACCCTCAGTCGCTGTGCTGATAGCTGGGGTGTCGCACTCTATCTCTGGCCGACGTACGTTTCAATGGTATTATTGTTTAAAAACCATCTTCTTCAGGAGCTGTTATTTATTACTTTATAACGGGTGGAAGGAGAGGGAAGAATATTCTGCAATTATAAAGGAGAAAAAGATCAATGTTATCTGCTTTCTTAGACACCCCAGGAGATTTTACATTTCTCCAATATATACTGATATAACAAGCGAATGTGCCACTTCATAACATGTCTTAAGTTGAGTCTATTACCTCCAAGGCGGGACATTAATAGTGTGCTTGACCGGGTGTAGAAAGAAAGATTCAGGTGGGTTAAAAAAGAATTTAGTTCAGAGAGAATGGGATGTAGACAGAAGACAGTGATTCTTTGTTACGAACATTACCCATAGATTTGCAAATATTACCAAGATGTCACGTAGGGATGTATGGCACACATACTTCGTTCAATATTGCTTTAAGTCAATATACTTAAACGGTCAACCCAGGGTACTAATATATTATATGGTCTTATGATCATGGGCCTGTGTAGAGTAAACATATGTCACGATACTTCCTAAAGATTTGAAAAAAAAAAATGTTATGCACAGACAAACAAAGAAAAGGCGAAGATGCTGCTGTTCCACCCAACATCAACTCTAGCAACTAATATCCGTATATTAAGTATCTAAAGTAAAAAAGTTACTGGTTACCTGTCACTAATATCCGTAACGTGTTTTACGAGAATTCTTATGAGCTCGACGGACAAATTACATAAGCGCCTGCGCTGAACCTTGCTTCTTAGGAAACGGTATTTCAATTATCTGTAGAAAATAGACAGTGAACAGCCATACTGTCAATGGTTACTCTCTACTGATGCTTTTACTCTAAGTGCCTTGCTAGCAATCCCTATGTACATGGCTTCACCTTTGGCTTACCTTATATTGTGATATCTTGCAATGTGTGTGAAGTCCTAATACAATTCAACACCACTAACAATTCTGTAATGTTAAAAACTTCTCAACACGATGCCGGGGGAGTCCTTTCTCCGATGACCTAAGTATTGTAAGAAGACAGTATATGGTATCAAGTCTACCAATCTACTAATGATCACTATAGTTAGAATCGAAGAGGTTTATTTAAACAAGGCTTACTGATGGTTTTATAGAATCACATACCTTTTTATTTGTTAATCCGTCCTCGTAGGGTTTGTGTTACTCTCTCGCTGACCAAGCAGCGTCCTTATTCTTGGGGCTAGAGGTATATATTACTGGGGATTACTTCTCGATATGGGTGGCGTCTTATATGAGACACGCGGCGCAATCTAAAAGTAAAGAAATACATAAAATAACTTGCAGTATGAGGGATATTGGAAAATGTCTTATCCAGTAGGGCACTCCAAGAATATAAACGTTACCCCAGCGTGAGTGCTGCTGTGCGGGTCATACGGACGTGTATGCGTCAAATAATCACCAATGTGTGTGCATGTAATTCTCTGTTCGGCATGGATGCCTATGGCCTAGACAGACGCACACTTGTTTGGACCACAACCGAGAGGCTTGGGCATTACGGTTATCAATGGTGCTTACGTGCCATGTCTACCCGTTCATCTAGCAGTGGTAGTTAGATCAGGTAGAGGCACTCCTGTAGATCTATCAGCTTAAAAGCCGAATTGCTCGGTCTACCAACTAATCTCATAGTACTGACCGAGCCCGAGTGGATACGGAGTTCGTGTTGGATAACAAACTACCCGTGTTGGTATCGGCAGCACCTATTTGCCTGCCCCACCTAAGAAAGTACGTCTACCCATGTGGGATTGGAAGAAGATATATGTCCAGTTTGTTGCTCTCTCAAGGAGTGCCCACTCGTCCTAATTGGAAGCCTCCCCGCAGTTGTGTATGGGTCTCTATTCCCCCAACCGATGTACCTGCAATCATGCGATTTGCGCAGGCCACTCCCTATTCCTTACCCCTCGTGTAGCGCTCGCTCTTCACGCTTGCCTTCTTGCCGTCGGCCATAAGCAATGTATGCTTACGCTTATCCGTTATATACCCTAAACGGTGTCATTACGTGGCTCGTTATCGCGTTAACCTGCCATTAAAGATGACGTCATATCCGGGAAGTGAAAAACCAGACGGTAAAACGTCGTACTGTGTCGTCTTGGACCACGCGCCATATTGGACTGGTAATTCAATCACTAAATGTATGTGGCAACTTCATATAAATGTGGTTATTACTCGAATTTTGACATTTTGTTCACATCAAGCAAAGAAATGTGAGGCATTGCACAATGAGTATTTTGTGATATATGTGCGCGTGGTCCAAGACGAGACAGTACGACGTTTTACCGTCTGGCTTTTCACGTCCCGGATACAACGTCATCTTTAATGGCAGGTGCTGCGATAACGAGCCGCGTAATGCACCGTTTAGGTATATAGCGGACTAAGCGTAAGCACACATTGCTTATGGCCGGCGGCAAAGCAGCGTGAAGAGCGGCGCTACACGGAGGTAAGGAATAGGGAGTGACCTGCAAATCGCATGATTGCAGGCTACATCGGTTGGGGAATGAGACCGTGCACAACTGCGGAAGCTTCAATTAGGACGGCGTGAGCACTCCTTGAGAGAGCAACAAACTGGACATATATCTTCTTCCAATCCCACATGAGTAGACGTACTTTCTTAAGTGGGGCAGGCAGATAGGTGCTGCTGATACCAACGCGGTAGTTTGTTATCCAACACGAACTCCGTATCCACTCGGGCTCGGTCAGTACTATGAGACTAGTTAGTAGACCGAGCAATTCGGCTTTAAGCTGATAGATCTACAGGAGTGCCTCTACCTGATCTAACTACCGCTGCTAGATGAACGGGTAGTCATGGCGCGTAAGCACCACTGATAACAGTGATGCCCAAGCCTCTCGACTGTGGTCCAGACAAGTGTGCGTCTGTCTAGGCCATGAGCATCCATGCCGAGCAGAGATTACATGCACACGCATTGGTGATTATTTGCCGCATACACGTCACTATGAACCGCGCAGCACTCACCCTGGGGTAACATTTATATTCTAGGAGTGCCCTGCTGGATAAGACGACTTCCAATATCCCTCATACTACAAGTTGTTTTATGTATTTCTTTACTTTTAGATTGCGCCGCGAGTCTCATATAGACGCCACCCATACCGAGTAATCCCCAGTAATATACCACTAGCCCCAAGAATAATAAGGCGCTGCTTGGTCAGCGAGAGAGACACAAACCCTACTGAGGACAGATTAACAAATAAAGGTATGTGATTCTATAAAACCATCAGTAAGCCTTGTTTAAATAAACCTCTTAGATTCCAACTATAGTGATCATTGAATAGATTGGTAGACTTGATACCATGTACTGTCTTCTTACAATACTTTGGAGAAAGGACTCCCCCGGCATCGTGTTGAGAAGTTTTTAACATTACAGAATTGTTAGTGGTGTTGAATTGTATTAGGACTTCACACACATTGCAAGATATCACAATATAAGGTAAGCCAAAGGTAGGTATCAGAGCGCTTTACATAAGGAACAAGAGCGAGTTAACAACAATAATAAATTAAACATTTTCCACGGAAAATTTCAGAGTGACTGCACAAATAAAGGGAGGCCAAGAGGGAAAAGGGGGGGGGGACAAGAAATCTGAGTGAGAGGATAGGAGGGGAGGGGGAAAGGGAGCCTGAGGGGAGAAGAGGCAGAACGGGCGGCAAGAGAAAACGTTCGATTCACGCGTCAGGCATCATAGCGATTAACATGGGGTAAAGGAGAAGTAATTAAAGATCGAGTAGCAGGGAGTTAACAAGGATAGTGGAAAGATCAAAAAGGGTGGGAAAGAGGGTAGAGGGGGAGAAATAGTGTTATAAGAGAGGGTGCGGGGATAGGAGGGAGCCGGGGTGGGGTGGAGTAAGGCAGACCAGAAAGAGGGAGAAATACTTTTTAGGATCGTCAGGGGGAGAAACGGAGGGGAAGGGGGGAAAGGACATAGGTTAAACAAGATGGTGGGTCCGGGTCATTGGCGGTGATCAGTAACAAAAGTCGGGCAGGGCAAAAGTCAAAACGGTAAAAAGTCCATAGATGCGAGCCAGGGAGCATGAAACGAGTGCTAAAAGAAGGAAGTCAAAAGAAGAGTACGTAGTTCAAAGTTAGGGCCGTGCGGAAGGGTGGGGAGGCGAGCAGGCTCGGGACCACTGGGGCATCGGTGTAGGTAATCTGCCGGTCCTGGCCCCCACGCCCCCATACCTTGTGACGGCCTCACGGGTCTTCGGAAGTCGGGGTCGAGGTAAAACACATCCCAGTAGAAGGCCCGCATGAAGGGGCAGCAGCGAGGAGAGGTAGACCGCCGAAGGAGAGAAAGATGTGCCATGTGACGGCCTCACGGGTCTTCAGAAGTCGGGGACGAGGTGAAACGCATCCCGGCAGACATAGGGATTGCTAGCAAGGCACTTAATCAGTAGAGAGTAACCATTGACAGTATGGCCGTTCACTATTTTCTACAGATAATTGAAATACCGTTTCCTAAGAAGCAAGGTTCAGCGCAGGCGCTTATGTAATTTGTCCGTTGAGCACATAAGAATACTCGTAAAACACGTTACGGATATTAGTGACCAGTAACCAGTAACTTTTTTTACTTTAGATACTTAATATAGGGATATTAGTTGCTAGAGTTGATGTTGGGTGGAACAGCAGCATCTTCGCCTTTTCTTTGTTTATCTGTGCGTAAAAAAATTAGTTTCTTCAAATCTTTAGGAAGTATCGTGACATATGTTTACTCTACACAGGCCCATGATCATAAGACCATATAATATATTAGTACCCTGGGTTGACCGTTTAAGTAAATTTTCTTAAAGCAATATTGAACGAAGTATGTGTGCCATACATCCCTACGTGACATCTTGGTAATATTTGCAAATCTATGGGTAATGTTAGTAACAAAGAATCACTGTCTTCATCCCATTCTCTCTGAACTAAATTCTTTTTTAACCCACCTGAATCTTTCTTTCTACACCCGGACAAGCACACTATTAATGTCACGCCTTGGAGGTAATCGACTCAACTTAAGACATGTTATGAAGTGGCACATTCGCTTGTTATATCAGTATATATTGGAGAAATGTAAAATATCTCCTGGGGTGTCTAAGAAAGCAGATAACATTGATCTTTTTCTCCTTTATAATTGCAGAATATTCTTCCCTCTCCTTCCACCCGTTATAAAGTAATAAATAACAGGTCCTGAAGAAGATGGTTTTAAACAATAATACCATTGAAACGTACGTCGGCCAGAGATAGAGTGCGACACCCCAGCTATCAGCACAGCGACTGAGGGTTGATTTTATCACCCGGTTTCCATCTGTGCATGCAGTGTTGTTCTGGGGTGGAGAGTGTGAATGTATTGAGTGTAAAAGACACAAGTGGCGAGTTGAGAGAGGTGTGATTGTTTGTGGGGATGTGTGGAATCAATCTGTTATCATTCCATTGAATGTGATCCTTAAAGTGTTGAAATCACGTGTATGTAATGTACAGAACTGTTTGAAAAATGATGACATTCATTGTACTGTAATTGAAAAAATATATATTTATATACTAAAAAAAAAGTTTAAGATGTGAAATACAAAAAAGGAAAAAAAGGAAATAAAATGTGTAAAAATAAGTAACTATTCTGTGTGGGGTACAAAGTTCATTATGCCCCGTATTCGAGCTCTTACAAGCCGCTATTCAAAGAAATAGACGTCTTGAGGGAATACTACTTTGGTAGTTTTGCTAGCTTGAGTGTGTTGTAAACACTGTGCTGGCTTTGATGAGCCAATCATCCACATAAGGTAAGACATGAATATGTTTTCTTAGATGAGCTGCTACTACTGCTAGACATTTTGTGAATACTCTGGGTGCAGTAGTAACTCCGTATGGGAGTACTTTGAATTGATAGTGATTTCCTGCTATCACAAAACTGAGATATTTGCGATGTGCTGAATGGACTGGAATATGGAAGTATGCGTCTCGGAAGTCTAGAGAGGACAGAAAGTCGCCTCGTTGTACAAGTGGAACCACTTGTTGAAGGGTAACCATATGGAAGTGTTCTGACAGTATGTATAGGTTTAATGGTCTGAGATCTAAGATTGGTCGAAGAGATGCGTCCTTCTTGGGGATTAGGAAGTAAAGTGAGTAAAATCCTGATCCTTGATGTTGTAATGGAACTGGTTCTATAGCTCCTTTTGTTAGAAGAGGTTGTACTTCTTGTTTGAGGAGCTGTTGGTGTTGCATTGAGAGTTTGTTAGTGCGAGGTGGAATATTGGGAGGATTGCCGATAACTCCAGGCAATAACCATGTTGGATAATGTCGAAAACCCATTTGTCTGATGTTCCTGATTGCCAAATGGGAAAGAATTGTTTAAGTCTTTCCCCGACAGGTGTAAAATGGCCGGGGCGGGGGGGCGGGGATGGAATTATAGTCAAGTCACTGTTTGTTGGTAGATGGAGAGGTACATGTCTATGTACCTTTACCTCGGTCTTTGAAATGGTTTCCTCTATAACCACCTTTATAAAATCCTGTTGATGTTGAGGGTTGTGTGTTTGACCTGTATGACAAAACATTTGGATCTGAGGAATTACCTTTGAATCCCCCTCTGTAAAATGAGCGGCAAAATGAGCCTCTATTGGATGGTGACTGAAGGGCTCCCATTGATTTTGCAGCTTCTGTCTTTTTTCATTTTCTCAAGTGACTCATCTCCTTGAGGTCCAAAAAGATTCTGTTCATCAAAGGGGGTATTAAGAATAGTTTGTTGAACCTCTGGTTTAAAACCAGAGATTAAGCCATGCATGCCTTCTAGGAAACCTCTTGCTGCGTTAGCAGCATCTAGTGCACATCTGTAAGATTAATTAGATATCAGTTTTCCCTCCTGCACTAATTCTTGCCATTTTTTCTTCTGTTCGTCTAGGAGATATTGAATTAACTGCTCCATTTCATCCCAGTGGGCCATGTCATATCTAGCTACTTGGCCTTGTGTATTAGCTATACGCCAGTGGTTGGCGGATGGTGCAGCTACCCATTTCCCTGTAGCATCTATTAGCTTAGACTCCTTGTCTGGAGGTGGTGCATCTGCTGTAGTTTGGGAATTTGCCCTTTTCCGACCATTTGACTCAACTAGGGAATTCAAAGGCAACTGTCCTCTAATAAAAATCGGATCAATTGATTTTGGTGTCTAAGGAAGTTTTTCCTCGGCTCTGTTCCGAGCCGGAAGGCTTGACTGTCTGCTTCGGTGCCGAGCCCGAGGACGGGGCGTTAGAAGCAGTGCCACAGTGCCGACCATGGCCAGAAGGCAGTGGTGGCCCAGAAGCCTTATGTTTCGTCTAAGAAATCTTGAGGGGCAAAGGGGCTTTGTTACTCACAGCACCCTGTCCCACTGGAAAGTCTTAGGACTCTAGCTCGATTTCTAGTTCAGAATCAGATTCTTGGATAGAGAAGGCCTCCTCTTCCGCTGCGGACGCTTCCATTTCTTCGTGCTCTGCATCTTCTCCGAAGATATCTGGGGTGTGTTCGATGTTCTGCCTCTTCATGTCCCTTAGTCGAGCCAGACGGTCTCGCAAAGTCTTTTTCGACCTAAACGATTGACAAGCGTCACAATCCTCTTCCTTGTGCTCCAGTGAGAAGCACAAATTGCAGACTATATGCAAGTGAGGTGCATGGTTACCTGGAGTGGCACAGACAACAAAATTGAAACTGAGTCAGTTCCATCGGCAGAAGACTGGATACTACGAAACGGAGTGTAAGCCGACCGACACGGCTAGGCCCGAAGGCCGCCAACAATGTTTTCTATACCGAATATAGTGTTTTCCTATTTTTTCAGCACGCGGAGAAAGGTGAAACACGTGCAAAACAATGCCGACGAGGGTACAGTGTGTTGCGCACCGAGAGGATCCTGAAGAACGGTGTTGAACCAGAGCGCAGCAAGCCACGTCTGAACCCAATAGCGGAAAGAAAATCTAAATATGGAGTCGATGCCCATGCGCACTATCACTG
Organism: Calotriton arnoldi; assembly: GCA_963921515.1. NCBI lineage: Eukaryota > Metazoa > Chordata > Amphibia > Caudata > Salamandridae > Calotriton > Calotriton arnoldi. Next base: position 1,174,792 of record CAWUFW010005288.1, on the reverse strand, counting down.
ATAGGAGGAGTCACCTTACCTTGTGACTAGGAAAGACTTCTTCAAAGAAAAACAACTTGCAAACATCCGGACCCAACAGTAGATGGCAGGAGTATGCAAAGCATGTGTACCTACAGCTTACATGCCTCGAACGTACTATACCAAAGTAAGGTATAGTGTGCACAGAGTCCAGTAGATCCCCAAAGGTAGGCAGAGGCTAAAGCAGATAATATCTTACTTTCTACTTGTGGTAGTGTGGGCGAGGAGTAAGGCTTTATCAGAGGGTAGTGTTAAGCATTTATTGAACACACTCAGGCAAGAAATGTCACACACTCAAACACAGAACTTTAGACCAATTTATTTATATAAAAATATTATTTAGTTGTATTTTATTTCTAGAACCAAGCCAGGCATGGTGCAGGTAAGTGAAATAATACTTTGCAATAATAATGCAGCTAAATACAGTTGAAATGCAATTGGTTTGTTTACAGGTAAGTCAATCAGTAAAAGGTAAATGCTACTTACCAGTATGCATCTGTTCTTGGCATGTAGAGCTGCAGAGTCGTACACTGTGCATGAGATCGCCATCTGGTGTTGGGCTCGGATGCTTGCACTTTGTTGTTGTCTTGGAAGAGTCTTTTGTAGTCACGAGATAGGTGACTCCTCCTTTGGACGATAGTGCGCATGGGCATCGACTCCATGGTTAGATTGTTTTTCGCCATGATGGGAAAAGATGGAGTCAGTAAGAAGAAAAAGATGTCCATGTGAATATATCTAATTAAGATTATACTGGAACAGATACAGGTTCCGGGGAGGTGGGTGGGCGTGTACGACTCTGCAGCTCTACATGCCAAGAACAGATGCATACTGGTAAGTAGCATTTACCGTTCGAGGCATATGAGCTGCAGATCGTACACTGTGCATAGACTGTATAGCAGTGTCTCCCCTAGCGGTGGTCACCTGTATCAGTTGCAGTAGTCTGAAAAAGTGTTTTAAGAACAGCTTGGCCCACAGCAGCTTGCTGCTTTGCGTGTACATCAACACAGTAGTGTTTGGTAAAGGTATGTGGCGTAGACCATGTTGCTGCCTTACATATGTCATTTAGGGGGATGTTCCCTAAAAATGCCATAGAAGCCCCTAGTTTACGTGTGGAATGTGCCCTAGGGGGAATTATTAAGGTGCGTTTAGCCTTTTGGTAGCAAATTTGAATGCATTTGACTATCCATCTAGCAATGCCAGCCTTTGAGATGGGATTACCTTTATGTGGTGGGGAGAAAGCTACAAATAATTGTTTTGTCTTTCTGAAAGGTTTGGTCCTGTCAATGTAGTAAAGTAGGGCTCTTCTGACATCTAGTGTGTGTAGAGCTCTTTCTGCTACAGAGTCTGGGTCTTGGAAAAAGACGGGTAACTCTATTGATTGGTTAAGGTGAAAAGCAGAAATTACTTTAGGTAGGAATTTGGGGTTTGGTCTGAGAACTACTTTATTACGATGGATTTGTAAAAAAGGTTCTTGTATGGTTAAAGCCTGAATCTCACTCACTCTTCTGAGAGAGGTTATTGCAATTAGGAAGGCTACTTTCCATGTAAGAAATTGTAACTCACATTTGTGCAGAGGTTCAAATGGGGGACCCATGAGCCTGGTGAGGACAATATTTAGATTCCATGCTGGAGAGGGTGGCAATCTAGGGGAATGATTCTTTTAAGGCCTTCCATAAAGGCTTTAATTGCAGGTACTCGAAACAGTGACAAATGTTGTCTGTTTTGTAAGTATGCGGCTAGAGCGGCAAGATGTAATCTTATGGATGAGTATGCTAGGTTACATGTTTGCAGATGCAGCAAGTAACAGATAATGTTTTGTATGGAGGCATCTAGTGGGTTGATATTGTTGTTATTGCAATAAATAGCAAACCTTTTCCATTTTGCTGCATAACAAGCCCTGGTAGTGGGACGTCTGGCTTCTTTAATGACCTGCATACACTCAGGTGGAAGGTTAAGGTAACCGAACTCTAGGACTTCAGGAGCCATATTGCCAGATTCAGTTGACCTGGATCGGGGTGTCTGATCTCTCCATGGTTCTGAGTTAAGAGGTGTGGAGAGAGGTGCAGTTTGTGGTGTGGAACTACTGAGAGTTCGAGAAGTGTTGTGAACCATGGTTGTCTTGCCCATGTGGGAGCAACTAGGATCATTGTTAGAGACTGTTGTCTGAGTTTGCGTACTACTAGGGGAATGAGTGGGAGAGGCGGAAAAGCGTATGCAAATCTGCCTGACCAGTTCATCCATATTGCATTGCCCTTGGACGACGGGTGTGGGAACCTGGCGGCGAAGGTTGGGCATTTTGTGTTTTCTTGTGTGGCGAACAGGTCTATTTGTGGATGGCCCCACATTTGGAAAAAAGGTTGTAGAACTTGCGGATGCAGTTCCCATTCGTGAATCTGTTGTGTCTGTCGACTTAACAGATCCGCAATGTGATTGTGAACTCCTGGAAGGTGTTCTGCAAGGAGGTAAATGTTTTGAGGAATGGCCCATCTCCATATGGCTTGCGCCAGGCGAGACAGCTGTAGAGAGTGTGTCCCCCCTGTTTTTGTACATAGTACATTGCTGTCATGTTGTCTGTTTTGACTAAGACAGTCTTGTGAGTAAGATGCGGTTGGAATGACTTTAGCGCTAGAAATATTGCTAATAATTCTAGGTGGTTGATGTGGAGCAGTTTTTGTGACTTGGTCCAGCTGCCCTGCGTTGTGTGGGTAAGGAGGTGAGCTCCCCACCCGGTGAGAGATGCGTCTGTTGTGAGCACTATTTGTGGAACTGGCTCTAGGAACGGCCGCCCTTTGGAAATGTTTTGTATGTTCCACCATTGCAGAGAGCGATGAGTGCGGCTGTCTACCAACACCAGATCTGTAAGCTGGCCCTGAGCTTGGTTCCACTGACGTGCTAAGCATTCTTGCAGGGGCCGCATTTGAAGTCGTGCGTGAGGGACAATAAAGATGCACGAGGCCATCATTCCTACGAGTTGCATAAACACTCGAGCTGGAAGGTAGTGTTGAGGTAGGAATTTGTTGATGAGGGCTTGCATACTTGTTATCCTGGAAGGATTGGGGTATGCAAGGGCCCTGGAGGTATCGATTGTGGCTCCTAGGTACTGATGTATGTAGGAGGGATGGAGATGCGATTTGGTATGGTTTATTGTGAACCCCAAATTGTGTAGTAGCCGAACTGTTTGGAGTGTGTGCTGTACACATTGGTTGTGTGACTTGGCTTTTATTAGCCAGTCGTCTAGATACGGAAACACGTGAATGTGTTGTCTTCGTAAGTGCGCAGCTACTACTGCTAGGCACTTGGTGAAAACCCTTGGTGCTGTTGCCACCCCGAATGGGAGGACTTTGAACTGATAATGTTGTCCGTCCACTATGAACCTTAGGTATTTCCTGTGCGCAGGGTGAATGGGAATATGGAAATAGGCGTCCTTGAGATCTAGTGTGGCAAGGAAGTCGCCTTGTTGGAGTAGTGGAAGTATTTGTTGAAGAGTGATCATGTGAAAATGATCTGAGTGAATGTAATAGTTGAGGGGTCTGAGGTCCAGTATGGGCCTGAGGGAACCGTCCTTTTTGGGGATTAGAAAGTATAGTGAGTAAACCCCTGTGCCCTGATGTTGTAGAGGGACTGGTTCTATTGCGTGCTTTTGGAGCATAGAGAGAACCTCTTGATTGAGGAGCGTTAGATGTTCCGTGGACATGGGACGCTGTCTGGGTGGTATGTTGGGGGAGTAGAAGTGAGTTCGAGGCAGTAACCATACTGGATAATTTGTATTACCCACCTGTCGGTGGTGATGGAATTCCACGCAGGTAGGAACTTTGACAGTCTTCCCCCGACGGGAGTGGAATGATCGGGGGAAACGGAGGGAAGTCACTGTTTGGTGGTAGGGGAGGTGCGTGTGTTAAACCCGCGTCCTCTACCCCTGTTGTTATTACCTCTGTAATTACCTCTGGAGTAACCTCTATTAGAGGAGGTTTGAGTGGTGTTTTTGTAGTTAGCAGAGGTGGTGTCTGTGGCTGTAGTTTTGGAGCCGCCTCTATATAAGGAGCGACGAAAGGAACCTCTGCTAGGTGTGGCTTGTAGAGCTCCCATAGCTTTGGCTGTGTCTGTGTCCTTCTTCATTTTTTCTAGAGAAGTGTCCACATTAGGCCCAAACAGGTGTTCCTTGTCTAAGGGTTGATTGAGGATGGTAGATTGTACCTCCTGCTTGAAGCCAGATATTTGTAGCCATGCGTGTCTGCGCAGCAAAACGCTTGAGTTTATTGTGCGTGCTGCTGTATCTGCTGCGTCAAGGGCGCACTTTATTGAGGTGTTTGTGACAATCTTGCCTTCTTGTATTAGATCATTGGCCTTGGTCTTATACTGATCTGGAAGGTGCTCAATGAGCTTTTCAAGCTCGTCGTAATGGGCTCTGTCATATCTCGCCAGTAAGGCTTGGGAATTGGCGATGCGCCACATGTTTGCTGCTTGAGACGCAACTCTTTTTCCCGATGCGTCGAGTAATTTGGACTCCTTGTCTGGAGGTGGTGTCTCACCAGTAGCCTGGGAGTTTGCCCTTTTCCGTGCATTAGCAACTACTAATGAGTCTAGAGGGAGTTGGCTTTTAATATAAGCTGGGTCAGAAGGGGCAGGTTTATATTTTTCTCGATCCTTGGGTTAAGAACCCTAGCCCTAACTGGGTCTTTGAAGACCTCAGGGGCATGTTTAATAATGCCTTTAAGCATAGGTAGAGTATGGGTAGACTTTTGAGGCTGGCTAAAAGTTTCTAGTAAAAGTCTTCTTCCAGGGGTCTGAGTGTAACTTGACACCATGGTATTGTGCTGCCCTGTTTATCACCTGTGAAAACCCTATAGCATCATCTGGAGGTGAGGCTTTTGATGGGTATGGTTCAGGGACAGGTATATCTGGGAGGTCATAACTGTCCCAGGGGTCTTGTGGTGGGATACTGTGAAGGTCGTCATCAGTGTAGGTGTTGTGAGGTGACTGCATGTCATCATCATGATCCTCCCTGTCTGTATCCCCTTGTGGTGAAAAACAAGGTGGAGGAGAGTGAGGCGGGGAGTGTAGAGGGCTGAGGTGTTGTGGAGGTGGAGAGAAAGACCTTATAGGTGATGTGGAAGAGTCTTTCTTCTTATGAGGTGGCTCAGGTGTGGTTGGTTCCTGTATCTTCCTCTTGTGAGGTATTACTGATTGTACCTGTCCGGTAATAGGGTCAATGTGCAGAGTTTTCTGCTTTGGGTCGATGGGAACCAAGAGTTCTTCTGAGCTGGCGTGTTTGGTCGGCATCGAAGATTTCGGCTCCGAGTGTTGTTTGGGCTTGCGAGGTTGTTTGGTGTCCTTTGGTGAAGTTTTCGACACCGAGGGTTTTTGTCGACTCCGAAGGTTTGGTATGCTTCGGTGTCGAGGTGTCTGGGACCTTGGACTTTGGCGCCGAAGGGTCTGTTGGTGCCGAGACCTTAGTCTTGTGTTTCGGTGCCGATGAGTGTTTTTCGGCTCCGGGACGTGGCTGGCTCGGTCCCGAGCTGCCAGAAGGCTTTAGGTGCTTGGGAGTCGAGCCGGAAGGCGGGGCTCCTGAAGCTTTGTGATGGTGCAGACCTAGGCCCGAAGGCGAAGGTGTGACCGAAGCCTTTTGTTTCTTGGGGGCAGGGGCATCGACGTGAGTACTCACAGTACGTTGGTGTGGTGTGATGAGTTGGTCGTCGGACCCTGAGTCTTCGGCTCCGGAGGTGTCGATTTGTAAATCTCCGGTGTCCGGGTTGTCGGAGCCTGTGTCAAAGATGTCGTCCGGTGCGGGAGCGGCTGACCTGGACATTTCGTGTCGTCGGGCCCGGCGATCACGGATGGTCTTTTGGACCGAAAGGAGTCACAGGCTTGGCAGTGTTGGCTCTCGTGTTCTGGAGAGAGGCAAAGATTACAGATCTCGTGGAGATCTGTGTGTGGGAATTTAGCCCCACACCTGCATTTTTAAATGGAGTCCTTTCCATATGCTGGATGATGGCGCCGACACGCCCAACGGACCAACGTCGGCGACCGGACTCGAAACAGTGTTGGAGTGGAGACGCGATGAGGGGATCGCGATCGAAAACAATACCGTCGAACGGTAGGAGGTTCTTCTGCGCGTCGAGAGGGGAACCGATCGATGTGGATCCGGAGCGCAGCAAGGTACATCCGAACCCGATGGCGGAAAAAAACAATCTAACCATGGAGTCGATGCCCATGCGCACTATCGTCCAAAGGAGGAGTCACCTATCTCGTGACTACAAAAGACTCTTCCAAGACAACAACAAAGTGCAAGCATCCGAGCCCAACACCAGATGGCGATCTCATGCACAGTGTACGATCTGCAGCTCATATGCCTCGAACATTACTTTTCAGTTACTATTGGGATTACTGTTTTAGTTACTTGTCAGATTACTTTTCTTACTCAGTGTGGTATACCTAGATACCACACTGGGATATTTCCTGGATAAAGGAAAGTGATGCAATTTATCATAACACACTTCTATACTTTTTCATAGAACTTCCAACTCCACACTTAGAACTTTTTACAGAAAAGCAGTCAATGCAGTCCTATGGGAAGAAAAGAAGTTATTGGTTTCAAGGTAAGTACTTTGTTCAGGGAGTTGGGTTTTTGGGGAAGGAGCAAGGGTTCCCCCAGGGTTGCCCCTAAATACTAAATTTAGGGGCGTTTCAGGTAGGTAAATGCAGGGACCAGTGGGTCCCTTCCTCAGGTGGGTACACCCCCTATTATGCCACCCTCCAGTGGGAGGGGGCATAAGCCTCACTCTGGTTGGCTGGGTCCCCCCCATCTTCAAGATGGCGGAGACTGAAAGTTGTGCTTTACCTTGCCCCGCCCCCCCCCCCACCTGAGGGGTGGGGTTGGCAAAGGTGGGCACACCTCTCCTCCCAAATTGGTTTTCCTGCCGATTCTCCCGCCAAAGTGGGGGTCAAAACCAGTGGGGGTCAGTTGCTGGGAGCAGCAAATGACTGGGGCAGCTTATAAAGGCAGCAAGACTTTGAAGCTTCCCCTTCGTGGACCATGCCCATCCTGGGGGAGGAGGCTTGGCACCTCGACCCAGGACGTGCATTGTTTCAGCACCCCCCCCCCCGAGAGCAGCAGGCTCTCGACCCAGGGTTCCAGAAACATGTCTGGTGGTGGCAGCTGGCGAACAGCCACTCAGCCAGGACACTAGAGTTAGGTCGTTTTTCAGGGGGCATCTCTAAGATGCCCTCTGAGTGCATTTTCATTAAATCCCACACTGGCATCAGTGTGGGTTTAATGTGCTGAGAGGTTTAATACCAAACTTCTCAGTTTTCACTAAAGCCATTATGGTGATGTGGAGTTCGGAATGACTCTTTATGGCTTTACTGCACTTACAATGTCCAAAAACAGAGCTCATGCAACTGTCCCCTCACCAGTGGTATAGTGCACCCAGCTAGAGGGGTGGCTTACCTAGGCCAGGGCAGTGGTTTGTAGGCATGGCACACAGGGATTCGTGCCATATCTACTCTTCACTTTGTTCTGCACCAAAACACACAGCCTGCAATGGCAGTGTGTGTGTGTAAAGGTACAGGGCCTCAAAGGGTGGCACAATAAGTGCTGCAGCCCTTAGAGGCTTTCCTTGGTCACAGGACCCTTGGTACCTAGGGCACCTTTTACAACGGGCTTACATGTGGCAAGAGAGTTGCCAATTGGGTTATGCAACAGTACAGTTTAAGGAAAGAACCTGGCACCTGGTGGGCAGGAACCCAGGGCACAATCAAAGTACATCAACAGTTTGGCAAAAAGTTAGGGCAACCATGCAAAACGAGGGCACTGTCTTACACATGGCAAGTTTGGACGCATTTGACAATCTACTTCGTAATGCCTGCCTTGGAAATCAGGTGACCTTTATGAGGTTCAGCAAAAGCTACAAACAGATGGCTAGTTTTGCAGAAGGTCTTAGTCCCGTCAGTATAATACATGAGTGGCTGCTTAATGTCTAAGGTGTGCAAGGCCCTTTCCGCTATGGAATAAGGTTGTGGAAAGAATAGGGGTACCTAGATGAGCATCACATGGCAAGACTATAGTAAAAGTTAATTAACATTTCTATTGCAGAGGAAACCTCTTTTTAGACTTGCGTGTTGTGTATAGATTATGTAGTATTAATATCGCCCTGTGGAGGAAAGCTATAAGAGATGTAACGTTTATATCTACTGCCTTGACAGTGTCTGTATTGCCTCCATTGTCACTGCTTGATTGTTTTATTTTCTTCTATGTTGGTAATATTCAGGCAAAATAATATTTTTTGAAGTGACAAATGTGTTAGGACTTCAAAACTTTTTCTAATTTTTATTTCATTCAGGGCTCCATTGCAGTTGGCCTCAATTCACACCTAGCTTCTGGTGTACCACTTAAACGGACTATCATAGGCACTTTGTGCTTTTTAGAGTCATTTTCAAATCTTTAAACATTCATATTTGTTCCCCTTGTTGCTTTTTGGTCTTTTTTTTTTTTTTTACATAAAATATGTTTGTTTTAAAATTGGTTGTGGAATTTTACTGAGTTTCCTTTGACGTTCTTTACTGTGTATGCACTGTGCATGCACCTTATAAATCTTTTACACATTGCATTTTATTTAAGCCCGAATGCTTCATGTCACGTTCCCAAAGATTGAGCACAGTCATTACATTAAATTTGTGTTACATCTAGCAGGTGGTGATCTTCTCATTTGAGGTGGACACTTTCCCACCCCAAATAATAAGCTTTCCTACAAAATGGCAAACGATGCTTAAAAAAATTGCCAAAAACTTCAGTTTCAAGCATTATTAAAAAAAACTGTCAGATATCCATTTAAATATGCATGCTCCTACCAGGTTGCATCACATGGCCATAGTTTAAGTAAATGTGAGCAGACGTGTAAAATAAAAGGCCAGAAAGCCTCCACCCATTTCACCACCTCCCAGACATGGTGTTTGAAGAGAGCTATAGACACCGATCTACTCTTAAAAATGAGATCCCTTGTACCTCACCTTCTTGATGTTGGCACCTCCTTTCCCAATAATATTCTTGTGGAACTGTTTGAAGATGGGGACAGATAAAGAATAGCTGTTTTCAACCTAGAAAAAAAATAAAAAAAGATAACACATTGAGCTTTAAGGGGAAACAATAACCCCATACAGCCCTCCCATGTATACAGCAATAAAACAGCACTATATATTTATTTCAAAGAAATACAAATTTTGAAGTCCTTCAATATGATAAAACAAACACAAAAGTGAAAGTGTCAGCCAGTGGCAATCAGTCAGAGCCACTTGCCAGTCCCTCGTTTGCCTCTTACATCTCTACAAAAAAAGAGATCAACCTTTATGCAAATCAAACTTAGTGCAACTCCAATAGGAATTTTTCTCCTGTATTGGCTCAAGAGCGCTGGGCTCGCTCCTTTGTTCAGTGGGCCTCGGCTGTCCCAACCCTGGTAGTGTGACAGCTAATTAACATATGCATATTTTCTTCTCCACCCATTCCTCCGCAGGAACTGAGAAAAGCACTGTTAATTGCTCCCTTTTTGGTGTGGAGGCCTTTGTTACTTCTGCTGGAGAGCAACAGAACTAGCTTGGCCCAGCAGGGTGACAAAAGGCCTGGGCTCCGATCCTGAGCTGACCCAGAGAAAAATGACAATTCTGGAAGACACATAAGCTGTAGATAGATCTGCTTGGGACTTGCATAATCCATCTTGGCACACATGTCTAAACCCATTTTGATAGCTTGATCGATTTTGTAGGCCAAAGGGAAGCAAAGCTGCACTCCAAAAGGCAGATTACCCCCCCTCCCCTATATACAATAGTGTCACTGCAGACAAGTCCGTAAACAATACTAACTTTCCCTACGAGCGTCCACTAATACGAGGTCTAGCCCAGCTCAATAACTAACCACTGCAGTGACCTCTGCGCTAGGCTACCTGTGCGCAGTTACCCAGCTGCGCACAACTGTAGTCTCTTACATGTAGCCCATCAACATATGCAGGTGTGAGATTAAGTGTAGCCAGTCAAGTTCCCCTTACCAGGATGCAGCAGCCTTATCTTACAAGACAGACACCGACTATAATCAAGCACAGTCCGTTTGCCATTCAATTACCATGGGTAAGACACCAGTTGGGAGGCTCACCCGCAGTAAAAAGTCAAAAACTAGGTGATCCAAAAGCAAAAAATAAAGGCGGATTAAATGGGCAGAACACATTTAGCTACAGTAGTGCTGTAGATCAAATTCTTTGCGAAGACTTGAAAGAGATAACCTCCCTATAGGAAGCTGGCTCTGTATATACGATACCTGTAGGAAACTGGCTCTATATATACACTACACCAAAATGAGGAATAGTGTGTATAGAGTCCAGGTGACCCCAGAGGTAGGCAGACGTTAAAGTTAGATAGAACCTTACTCTCTATTTGTGGTAGAGTGGTCGAGCAGTAAGGCAGTATCAGAGGACAGTGTTAAGCATTTGATGTACACACTCAGTCAGCAAATTAATTCACACACTCAAGGACTGAAATCTAGACCAATTGTTTTTGTATAAAAAATATACTGTTTTATTTTTAGAACCAAGCAAGCCTGGCACAGGTAAGCATTAAATACTTTACAGTAATAAGTTGCTGATTGTAGAACAGTTTGAAAATGCAATAGGAATTGTACTTTGTTTGATTTACAGGGGATGCAGTAGGTTGCAATACTTAGCAAATACAGTACATTGAAATGAGTAGGCTTTTTCAGTAAATTACAGGTAAGTTACTTTTTACGTTACTTTTCTAACTCAGTGCTGGATACCTAGATTCAGCACTGGGACATTTCCTGCAAACAGGTAAGAAAACACGTTTTGGTTATTTGTGCGATTTTTAAAGAATATTTTTAGATTTCAAAACTCCACACTTGGAAACTTTTTGGAAGAAAAAGTGTCAATGTTATCCTATGAAGGAAAAACAGGTTATCGGTTCACAGGCAAGTTATCAACTGTGGGAGTTAAGGTTCTGGGGTTAGACTCCGGGGTCCCCCAGGGTCAGTGATGTACTCTGGTTACACCCTCAGGGGCACTAGGGCGGCCGGGTGCCGAGTGTTGAGGTCCAATGTTATCCTATGGAGGATAGGGGGTCTCTGGTTGGAGGCTGCTGGCAAGCAGGCCACTGGGTTGTGGGAGCAAGGCTCCTAGACTTTAGCTCCGGGCAAATGGGGAAACAGCTTAGCACAAAAGGGGTACCCTCAGCGGCACTAGGGCGGCAGGGTGCAGGGTGCTGTTTCGACGTCAGAAGCCCTGTTTCCAAAGGAGAACCTCCGGTTAGCAAAAGCACTGCAGGCAGGGAGACTAAGGACTTCTGGGTGCGACAACCACTTCGAGAGGTAAGTTGGGAAGTTAAGGGTTGGTGAGGCACCGTTGGTTTGGGCACACAAGGCCGTGGGGCGTCTGGTGCAGGGGTGCCTTTTGGGGTCGGATCGGCTTACCAGCTCCCGGTCGCGGTTAGAGGGGACTTCTGGATTTCGACTGCGTGCATCGGCTATAGGCACGTCAGGGGTCGCTGGATCTCTGTTCAGGATCGCCGGTGTGACCTCCTCGTTGTGTTTGCCCACTCGAGCTCGGGCTGTGGACGGCGGGTGCAGAGTGGGGCAGATTTGCGGTCTCCGGCTGCTGCCAGAGGTTGCAGTTTGAACAAATCCAGTGTTCATGGGAGAAGCAGTCTTTGGAAGTGAAGGTAGGTAGGTCCTCCGAGGTTTATGAGGTTGCTGGCTGTAGGACACACCGGGATTTCGCAGGAGCAGGTTCGAGGGGAGACAGGCCGGTAGGGTTGGGGCCAAGTCAGTGGGCGTCTTCCTCTTGTTAGCTGGCTGCACGGCTGTTCGGTCCTCTTCTTGTTTGGATCTGAGGAGGCAAGGTTCAGGGTGCACCCTAAATACTAGATTTAGGGGCGATACAGGTAGGTAAAGGGCAGGGACCAATGGGTCCCTTCCCTGGGGTGGGTACATCCCCTATCGTGCCACCCTCCAGTGGGAGGGGGGAAGGAGCCTGTCCCTGGTTGGTTGGATCCCCCCCATCCTCAAGATGGCAGGGATTCAGAGTTGTGCTTCACCTCGCCTCCCCCACCTGAGGGGTGGAGTTGGCAGAGGTGGGCACACCTCTTTCCCTCACTTGTTTTTCCCGCCGGTTCTCCCGACCAAAGTGGGGGGTAGAACCAGTGGGGACCAGTTGCTGAAAGCAGCAAATGGTCTGGGAAGGCTCACAAAGGTGGCATGCCTTTGAAGCACAAGTTACTAACTTGTGTAACGATATATCTGTAAGAGACAGTAGTTAGTGACAAATTCCTTACCTTAGAATATCCCCAGGCGTCAGGCTGGATCCGGAAAGTTTTTGCGTAGCAGTACCCTTGCGCGTCGGTAGGCGGCATCGTGCGGCTCCGCGTCCGTCGTCTGCGTCGGGATCGCCGGGATGACGTCGCGGGCAGTACTTAGACGCCGCCCCTGCGCACTGACGTCAGTTCTGTACACGACTTTCCGCGCCAGCAACGCAGAGCCATGCAAGAAGCAGACATAGGTGTCTGAAAAATACTAGGGCCCTGAAAGGGATGTCCTTAACCCTAGAAATCAGTTCGCAGAACGGGGAGGATGGGTGGGGCGGTAGGGAATCGGTCACTAACTACTGTCTCACAGATATATCGTTAGACAAGTTAGTAACTTGTGCATCTGAAAGAGACACGTTAGTGACAGATTTCTTACCTTAGAATAGATACCCCAGCAATACCAACCCCGGTGGTGAGTCTGCGAACAGATTCAGACAAGGAAGTCCCGGAGGACAGAACGGCCAAAGAAGCCGTCCCTCCGGACCTGGCTGTCAAGGCAGTAATGCTTGGTAAACGTGTGCAGCGAGGCCCACGTAGCCAACAAAGAGCTGGTCATCCACCCGGAACTGTTGTGTGCGGTTGATGTAAAAGGAAAGCGCACGTTTTGGGTCCAGACGGTGGAGCCTCTCTTCCTCTCTGGAAGGATGCGGAGGCGGAAAGAAGGTGGGCAAAGTGATGGTCTGCCCAATGTGGAAGGCAGTAGCCACCTTTGGCAAGAAGGACGGACGCGTCCTAAGAACAACCTTGTCTGGATGGACAGACAGAAAGAGGGGTTTACATGACAGAGCCTGGAGCTCACTCACCCGCCGAGCGGAGGTGATGGCCACCAGAAAGGCTGTCTTCAGAGTGAGAAGACGAAGAGGACAGTTATGCAGAGGCTCAAAGGGAGCGCACATTAAGAAAGTAAGAACCAAATTTAAGTCCCACTGAGGCATTATAAACTGAACAGGAGGAAAGAGGTGTGTAATGCCTTTAAGAAACCTGTTAACAACAGGGGACTTAAAAAGAGAGGGCTGATCAGGAAGCCTGAGGAAGGCCGAGATTGCCTGGCTGCCAGAATCACATCACAAACTTCGGGAGGCAAGTCGAAAGGAATCAACTGCCGCCGCTCAATCTCCACGCAAGCAGGTGTAGACTGGACAGGTTCGGGTGGAGGACCGTCCCCTGCTGCTGCGAGACAAGATCCTCCCGAAGAGGCAGACGGATCGGGGGATCGACGCTCATACTGAGTAGCTCGGGATACCAAACTCTTCGAGCCCAGTCCAGAGCCACAAGAATGACTTGGGCCCGGTCGCGCCGAATCTTCTTCAACACTCTGGGTAGAAGTGGTATAGGCGGAAAGGTGTACAACAGACCGCAACTCCACTCGCGACGAAAAGCGTCGCCGGGCGAGTGCCGCCTTGGAAATTCCAACGCGCAGAACTGCTGACATTGCGCGTTCTCTTCGGTGGCGAACAGATCTAACCAAGGCTCTCCCCACTGCTGAAAGAGACCTTGCGCCACCTCTGAGTGAAGACGCCATTCGTGATCCATCATGCACCTGCGGCTGAGTTTGTCCGCCCTGGCGTTCAGGGAACCTGCCAGGTGTTGAACCATCAGGAATATGCCCTGATGTTCCAGCCATGTCCAGAGGCGCAGAGCTTCCTGACATAGGGTCCACGACCCCACCCCGCCTTGTTTGTTGCAGTACCACATGGCGGTGGTGTTGTCTGTGAACACCTGCACTACCTTCCCTTTGACAGAGGGAAGGAATGCCTTGAGTGCAAGTCGGATCGCCCGGAGCTCCAGAATATTGATATGGAGCCAGGACTCCGCCGGAGACCAGAGGCCTCTGATCTCCACCTCTCCCATGTGACCGCCCCATCCCAGAAGGGACTTGTCCGTCACGACTGTGTGCTCTGGCTGGGGAAGGGAGAGGTATCTGCCCATGACCCATTGCTGGTTCGAGAGCCACCACTGCAACTGTTTTGCAGTCCCCTCCGAGATCTGGACGTGATCGGACAGGTTGCCCTGGTGCTGCGCCCACTGGAACTTTAGGTCCCACTGCAGAGCCCGCATATGCCATCTGGCATGATCGACCAGCAGGATGCAGGAGGTTATGAGGCCCAGCAGCCTCAGGGTCATCCGTACCGAAACCCAGGATAGAGGCCGAAAGATCGGAATCATAGTCTGAATATCCCGGACTCGCCGTTCGGGAGGATAAACCCGAAACTGCGTCGTGTCCAGAACTGCTCCGATGAAAAGGAGCTGTGGAGAAGGAATCATGTGCGACTTCGGCACATTGATGGAGAACCCCAGCGAGTGCAGGAGTTCGGCCGTAGTCTGGAGGTGGGAGACGACTGCCTGGGACGAGGCCGCCTTCAGCAGCCAGTCGTCGAGGTAGGGGAAGACTGGAACCCCTGCCCGGCGCAGATGAGCTGCGACCACCGCCATCACTTTTGTGAACACCTGAGGGGCGCTGGTAAGGCCAAAAGGGAGCACGGTGAACTGAAAATGCTCGAGGCCTACCGTGAACCGCAGGTAACGCCAGTGGGCCGGCAGGACGGGGATGTGGAAATATGCGTCCTGCAAGTCCAACGCTACCAACCAGTCTCCAGGGCAGTCAAGACCTGAGCTAGGGTGAGCATCTTGAACTTCTCCTTCCGGAGGAAGCGATTTACATTCCGGAGGTCCAAGATAGGACGCATGTCCTCCTTGTTCTTTTTGGGCACCAGAAAGTAGTGGCATTAGCAACCACGTCCTACTTTCTGGGGTAGGAACGCGCTCGATGGCCCTCTTGGCCAAGAGGGCCGCAACTTCCTTCTGAATAAGCACCAAGTGATCCCGTGACATGCGGTGGAATTGAGGTGGCATGGCTGGGGGGATGGTCTCGAAGGGGAGGGAGTAGCCCCTTCGGACAAGGTCCAAGACCCACCTGTCCGAGGTGATGGCACACCAGTGGTGAAGGTGATGGCGGACCCTGCCCCCAACTGGCGTGCTGTGCACCTGAAAAGAGGGACAAGGAGGGCTTGGAGGCCGCGGACGGGGCTGGGCAGCGGACGTGGCCACGAAAGGGGCGAAAAGCAGACGGCTGCGGAGGGCGTACAGCAGAAAGGCCCAGGGACTTGGCCGTAGCCCGCGAGTCCTTAAAGCGCTCCAGCGCATGGTCTGCCTTGTTCCCAAAAAGACCGACCCCATCAAAGGGCATGTCCATAAGAGTGTTTTGGACATCACCCGAGAAACCAGTGGTTCTCAGCCAGGCGTGACGGCGCAGCGCCACGGTCGTCGCAAGCGATCTGCCTAGCGAGTCAGCGGTATCAAGGCCACATCTGATGGTGTACTTTGCCGCATCCCTTCCCTCCGCAATGGTGCGGGAAAGCAGTGTCTGGACCTCCTCAGGACAGTGGGGCAGAACTTGCGCCACCGAGTCCCACAAGGAGTGGGAATATCGGCCCAAGAGGCAAGTGGTGTTGACGACCGCAAGCCAGCACTGGAGGAAGAAAAGACCTTCTTCCCAAATTGATCCAGGCGTTTGGATTCCCTATCCGGGGGAGCGGTAGGGAAGGCGCTTTGGGAAGCAGAGGCTTGGACCACCAAGCTCTCAGGGGTGGGGTGTTAGGAGAGGAACAGGGGGTCGCCCGGAGCAGGGGCGATGGCGTCGGGCCACGTTCCTATCCACAGGAGCCCCTGTGGTGGGCTTTGACCAGGTGCCCAAAAGAACGTCAGTAAGTGCCTCGTTGAAAGGCAGCAGTGGCTCCGAGGAGGTAGCCGCCGGCTGAAGCACTCCCGTCAGGATGTTAGTCCTGACAGCCACTGTAGGCAACTAGAGGTGTAAGGCCCCAGCTGCTCTACGCAACACCGTTGCAAAGTTTGCTCCCTCCTCCGTTGCCACGGAAGGAGGAGACAGCATGCCAGGGTCAGGGGAGGTGTCCAGACCACTGGCATCCCCAAGTTCCTCAGCCCAGTCCTGATCAAACTCACATTGCTGTGTGAGAGGGTCATCAGACCCCTCCCAGTTCTCTTCGTCCTCCAATTCAGGTTCAAAGTAAGGAGGAGGGACATGTGGGACCCAAGGTGTCATCGGCGTCGGAGCCGCGGGGGCGGTGACGGTGCCGACAGGACCCTCAGCCGAGTCGCGAGACCGGCGAGGGGAAGTCCTCAAGCGATGACGCTTTTTTGACTTCTTAAGCTTCGACTTACCAGAGGAGTGCGAAGACTTTGACCCCGATGACCGATGAGGACTTTGCGACCGGCCCCTCGACCTCTCTCGTGACCGGGGCTTGGCGTGGCGCGGAGCCGACTGCCGGACCTCGAGGAGCTTTCGAGACCGCTCTCGCAAAGCCTTCGGATGCAAGGCCCGGCAGTCGGGGCACGACTTGGTGTCGTGGTCGCGGCCGAGGCAGTAGAGACAATCCCTATGCGGGTCTGGGATCGACATCATTCGACCACAGGCGTCGCATGGCTTGAAGCCGGGCATCCCTACCGATACCTTCGGAGTCGAGAGACTTCGAGAAAACAGTGAAAAATCACCAAAAAAACTTAGTCAAAAATTGACTAGGGCACTGCTCTTCCCGGATCTGCGCTTACTGGCGCGGAAAAAGAAAGAACGGACGTCAGCGCGCAGGGGCGTCGTCTAAGTACTGCCCGCGACGTCATCCCGGCGATCCCGACGACGGACGCGGAGCCGCACAACGCCACCTACCGACGCGCAAGGGTACTGCTACGCAAAAACTTTCCGGATCCAGCCTGACGCCTGGGGATATTCTAAGGTAAGGAATCTGTCACTAACGTGTCTCTTTCAGATGCTTCCCCTTCGTCAACCCTGCCCATCCTGGGGGAGGAGGCTTGGCACCTCGTCCCAGGAGGTGCATTGCTTCAGGCCCCCGATAGCAGCAGGCTCTCGACCCAGGGGTCCAGAAACATGTCTGGTGGTGGCAGCTGAAAGCAGCCACTCAGCCTGGACACTAGTGGTGGGTAAGTTTTCAGGGGGCATCTCTGAGCTGCCCTCTGTGTGCATTTTTCATTAAATCCCACACTGGCATCAGTGTGGGTTTAATGTGCTGAGAAGTTTGATACCAAACTTCTCAGTTTTCAGTGTAGCCATTATGGTGCTGTGGAGTTCGAAATGACAAGCTCCCAGCACCATATACTCTTATTGGCATCACTGCACTTACAATGTCTAAGAATGGACTTAGACAATGTAGGGGTACAGGGCTCATGCACCTGTACCCTCACCACTGGCATAGGGCACCCAGCTAGAGGGGTGACTGATGTATGCCAGGGCAGTGGGTTGTAGGCATGGCACACAGGTGTGCCATGTCGACTCTTCACTTTGTTCTGCACCAAGACACACAGCCTGCAAACGCAGTGTGTGGGTGTAAAGGTACAGGGCCTCCAAGGGTGGCACAATAAGTGCTGCAGCCCTTAGAGGTCTTCTCTGGTCACAGTGCCCTGGGTACCTGTGGTACCATTTACCAGGGGCTGACCTGTGGCCAGAGATGCCAATTGGGTTAGTTTTGGGGAAAGAACACAGGCCCTGGGAACCTGATTGGCAGGGACCCAGGGCACACCAAGTAAAAGTGCATCAAAAGTCTGGCAAAAGTGGGGGGGTTACTGCAACAGAAACCCACTTTCCTACAGTAACCATGCAAAGAGGGGCCCTTTCCTACACTCCCTTAAACAGTGACATGCAAGATATAGCAGAACACATTTGAAAAACCTTAGGGAAAGTTTGCCAGACTTGTGCCTCTTGGAAGGAAGGTCAACACAAGTGCTTGGTGAAAGTGTGAATGGTAGACCATGTTGGAGCTTTACATATGTTCAGAAATGGAATGTTATCTTGGAAAACTGTAGTGGCCCCCTTTGTCCAAGTGGAATGTGCTCTATGTACAGCGTTGCGTGTTTGGCCTTGGCATACCAAAATTAAACTAGTCTAGCTAGATGGAGTCAAGTGTTTGTTTAGAAACAGGGTTCCATAGGTGGACCTTGTGAAAGGCTACAAGGAGCTTCTTAGTTTTTCTTAAGGAGCAAGTATTATCAAAACAATAATTGGCAGATCTTTTGACATTAAGTTTGTAAGGTCCTTTCAACACCCTACAGAGGTTGCTGAAAAAATATTGATAAAAGAGTTACTTCCAAAAAACAACCCTATCTTTCTGTAATTTACTAAGTGGCTCCTCCATTGTTAAAGCTTGCAGTTGATTTTCTTCAAAGGGAAGCAACTGTAATGAGAAACACATCTAATGAAAGGAAACGTAGCAGGGAAGAGCTTTACTGTTGCAATGGCGCTCCACGAGCCAGATTAGAGCAGGCTAAGGTCCCATGAAGGGATCAGTATCCTTCTAGAAAGAAAGACTCCAGAGACCTTACATAAAGGCTGTAAACAAATATTCTGGATACGGATTGGTGTACCCTCTACAGCAGCTATAAGTACCTGTAGTAAAGTGCCCCTTTTTGCATGGTTGTCCCCCACTTTGTGCCTAATGTTGATGTACTTGGAGTGTGGTGCCCTGGGTTCCTGCCAACCAGGTACCAATCCCCATGTTCTTTCCCCAAACTGTACTGTAGCAAAACCCAACTGGCAACTCTCTAGCCACATGTAAGTCCCTTGAACAAGGTACTACAGGTACCAAGGGCACTGTGACCAGGGAAAGCCTCCAAGAGCCTCAGCACTTATTGTGCCACCCTTAGAGGCCCTGTGCCTTTACACACACACACACACACACACACACAGCCATTGCAAGCTGCGCGTTTTGGTGCAGAACAAAGTGAAGAGACAAATTTGGGTGGGAGAATCGGCAGGAAAGTTAGGAGGAGAGGTGTGCCCACCTTTGCCAACCCCAACCCTCAGGTGGGGGAAACGACTGAGAAAGTGGTTTTCTGTTGCAGTAAACCCCCCCCCCCCCCTTTTTTTTTGGCCAGACTACTGATGCTCTTTGACTTGATGTGCTCTGGGGCCCTGCCAATCAGGACCCCAGGGGGCCTGTGTTCTTTCCCCAAAACCAACCCAATTGGCAACTCTGGCCACAGGTAGGTCCCTGGTAAATGGTATCCCATGTACCCAGGGCACTGTGACCAGAGAAGGCTCCTAAGGGCTGCAGCACCAATTGTGCCACCCTTAGGGGCCCTGCACCCCGACACTCACACACTGCCTTTGCAGCCTGCGTGTCTTGGTGCAGAACAAAGTGAAGAGTCGACATGGCACACATCCCTGTGTGCCATGCCTACAAACCACTGCCCTGGCCAAGGTCAGTCACCCCTCTAGCTGGGTGCACTATGCCAGTGGTGAGGGCACAGAGGCATGAGCCCTCTGCCCCTACAGTGTGAGTCCATTCTCAGGCATTGTAAGTGCAGTGTACCATTAAAGAGTATATGGTGCTGGGAGTTTGTCATTACGAACTCCACAGTACCATGATGGATACACTGAAGTCTGGGAAGTTTGGTATCAAACTTCTCAGCACATTGTACCCACATTGATGCCAGTGTGGGTTTCAATGTAAAACGCACGACAGGGCATTTTAGAAATGCCCCCTGAACTCGACCCACAACCAGTGTCCCGACTGAGTGGCTGCTTAGGCTGCCACCCACCAGACATGTTGCTGGACCCCTGGGTCGAGAGCCATCCGCTCTCGAGGGCCTGCAACAATGCACATCCTGGGACGAGGTGCTAGGCCCCCTCCCCAGGATGGGCAGGGGAAGCTTCAAAGGCCTGCCGCCTTTGTGAGCTTCTCCAGACCACTTGCTGTACACTCAGCAACTGGTCCCCACCGGTTCTGACCCCCACTTTGGGCGGGAGAATCGGCGAGAAAAACAAGTGAGGAAAGGAGGTGTGCCAGCCTTCGCCAACCCCACCCCTCAGGTGGGGGAGGCGAGGTGAAGCACAACTCCGGGCTCTCGCCATCTTGAAGATGGGGAGCCCTAGCCAACCAGGTACAGGATCCTGCCCCCCTCCCACTGGAGAGTGGCAGAGTAGGGGGTGTACTCACCACAAGAAAGGGACCCATTGGTCCCTGCCTTTGCCCTACCTGTAACGCCCCTAAATTTAGTATTTAGGGGCACCCTGAACCTGGATTCCTCAAATCCAGAAACGAAAACAAGAAAGAAGATAAGAAGAAGGACGAAGAGCCGTGCGGAGCTAACAAGAGGACGACGCCCACTGACTTGGCCCCAGCCCTACCGGGCTGTCTCCCCTCGAACCTGCCTACTGCGAAATCCCGGCGTGTCCTGCAGCCTGCAACCTCAACAAACCCAGAGGACCTGCCTGCCTTCACTTCTAAAGACTGGGTCTCCTGAGAACAGCAGAACTGTTCACCTTTGCAACCTCTGGCAGCAGCCCGAGACCGCGAATCCAGCCCACTCTGCACCCGCCGAACCCGGCCCGAGCTCGAGTGCTAAAACACCAAGAGGAGGTCCTCCCGGCGATCCTGACCCGAGACCTGGTGACTCCTGACCTGCCTCAAGCCTCCAGCCGACGCCTGCAGTCGAAATCCAGAAGGCCCCCCCTGACCGCGACCGGAGCTGGTAAGAAGATCCGACCCCAAAAGGCACCCCTGCACCCGACGCCCCACAGCCTTGTGTGCCCCAACCAACGGTGCCTAGCCAACCCCCAACTTACCTCTCGAAGTGGTGGTCGCACCCAGAAGCCCTTAGTCTCCCAGCCTGCAGCGCGTTTGCAAACCGGAGGCTCTCCATAGAAAATAACAGGGCGCCCGACGTCGAAACAGCACTCTGCACCCGGCCGCCCTAGTGCCGCTGAGGGTGAGCTTTTTGTGCTCAACTGTTTCCCCATTTGCCCTGACCTAAACCCTAGGAGCTTTGCTCCCACAGCCGTGTGGCCTGCTTGCCAGCAGCCACCAACCAGAGACCCCCTATTCTCCATAGGATAACATTGGGCCTCAACACTCTGCACCCGGCCGCCCTAGTGCCGCTGAGGGTGCAATCTCAGTGCATCACAGACCCTGGGGGAACCCTTGCCAACCACAGAACCCTAACTCAAAAGACCGAGTACTTACCTCGAAACCGATGACCTGTTTTTCCTCAAAGGATAACTTAGAAACTTTTTGGGAGAAAAAGTGTGAAAGTGTCGATTTTTGAAAACTAAGAATATTCCTTAAAAATCGCACAAATAACCTAAACGAATTTTCTCAACTATTTGCAGGAAAGGTCCCAGTGCTGAATCTAGGTATCCAGCCCGGAGTAGGAAAAGTAACGCAAAAGTAACTTACCTGTGAATTGAATTTCCTTCCATAGGATAACATTGGTGGTTCTATGTGAAAAAGTTTCTAAGTGTCAACTTTTGAAACACAAGAATATTCTTTAAAAATCGTACATCTAACTAAAACGCATTTTCTCAACTGTTTTCAGGAAATGTCCCAGTTCTGAATCTAGGATCCAGCACTGTTAGAAAAAGCAATCCCAGCCACCATTTTGTGCTATCAAGCCAGTGAAACCAGCCCCCCCTGCCTCCCCCCCCAGCAACAGGGATATTCTACATCAGAGGGTGCTTCTGTGAGCTGTTTAAACTGTGTTTAATAGGGACTGTGCACTTCGATTTTTGGCCAGGAGAGGGAGTAAAGTTTTATTCAAACAGTATTGTTAGATTTCAAGTTTGTGAGGCCTTTACCTGAAGGAAGTCCAAAGTGTGGATTGAGCCTGTCTGTCTCCTAGGAGATCTGTGAATAGAGCAGCTCCCCAGTCCCAGTCCCCACCCCCAGGCCAGCAGACCTGGGACGGGGGATTGGCTATTCAGCTCCCAGGCAACTCTGAGCCCTCCCCCTCAAACCTGCCCAGGCCCCTTAAGGCTTTGCTGGGTGCACCACAAATCATTCTCCTCCATCTTGTGAGTTGCAGCCTACCTGTGCCCCAGATTGCAGTGAGCAGAGTCCAGGAAGTGGTAAGGAGGCAGACTAGTGCTGTCTCTTCCTCCCCCCTCCCCCCCCCACCAAAAGTTTTAAAAAAACGATTTTCCCTTTCTGTGATTACTGTCTTTGCCTGTGGTTGTTACAGTTTAAAATTGTAGTTTTAACCTGCCTGTGATTGCATATTTTATCACCTGTTTTGTGTTTTAAACTTGTGGTGTTCCTGCCCATGATTGCTTCCATTTAACGTGTTGAATTGTGGGATTTGCAGTCCAAACTCTGTAGTCTTTCCCTCTCATTCCTGGTGACTATTCAGTTTTCCCTCCAAATTTCTCCTTTGCTCTGTGCTAAGACCTGTATGTTAAACAGTGCACCCCCAGCCACCATTTTGTGTTATCAAGCCAGTGAAACCAGCCCCCCTCCCCCCAGCAACAGGGATATTCTACATCAGAGGGTGCTTCTGTGAGCTGTTTAAACTGTGTTTAATAGGGACTGTGCACTTTGTTTTTTGGCCAGGAGTGGGAGTAAAGTTTTATTCAAACAGTATTGTTAGATTTCAAGTTTGTGAGGCCTTTCCCTGAAGGAAGTCCAAAGTGTGGATTGAGCCTGTCTGTCTCCTAAGAGATTCTGATCAGGAGAAGCAGCTTCCAACTCCCTGGCCAGCAAACCTTGTCTGAGGTTGCTGGGACCTTATATAGTCTGCTAGTGGTTGGTACATGTATACACTGATTGGTGGTTGTATCTGATGTTTCTATTGGATTGGGTGAGTGTCCTCACTGGTTGGGTATTTGAGGGTTCTGATTGGTTTCTGGGTCTGTGATTCAATCAATGTAGGGTTGGGACTAGGGCTAGGGTTATGATTTCTTTGGAAGTAGGGACTAGGGCTTCCTGTGTTATTGGTTGTTGGGATTAAGGTGGAACTAGGGCTAGGGTTAGTCCTTTAATTGGAAGTAGCGATTAGGGCTTCTGGTGTTATTGGTTGTTGGACTAGGTGTGGTACTAAGAGTAGGGCTAGGCTTTCTATTGGAAGGAGGGACTAGGGCTTCCTGTCCCATTGGTTGCTTGGACTAGGGTTGGGACTACTGGTAGGGCTAGGGCCTCTATTGGACGTAGAGATCAGGGGTTTGAACTTATTGGGTGCTTGGACTAGGGCTAATATTGGCTGTAAGGTCCTGATCTCCTATTGGTTCTAGATTTTTAGGGCTAGTGTTGTGATTGGATAGTGTTAGGGCTAGGGTTCCCATTGGCTGACGGGGTCACCTAATTACTAGGGCTATGAAAGGCCAGGGTTAGGGCGTCTCAGCCCGGGCGTCGAGGACAAGGGCAGAGAGGACAAGGGCAGTTGCCTGTTTGAGCCTGTTAAGGGCAGAGAGGACAAGGGCAGTTGCCTGTTTGAGCCTGTTCGAGACTGGCCAAGGCCAGAAATGCTGTCCATCTTCCCATTAAGCAACACCCAGCCCACACCATCCACATCCACAAACAGCAACACACACACACAGCAAATGTACACCACGCAAAACACTATGCACAGATCAATGTACCAGCATGCACTACAAAACCAACCAAACCACATCTATACACCCTATCCCTACCACACATATCCACCATCACCTACAAACAGTACACAACCCTATCCTATACCACTAACCAATACACTCATCACTAACACAACGCCAATCGACACCATACATAACTACATCCCATCCAGACACACTCCCTGCTGTAATTACACCTAACATACCACCTTTTATCACTAACAAACATATAATCATCATTTGTCCAACAAACACCCTCCTCTCCCTTCTACCATAATAACACTAACGTACAACACACACACTGCAGACCACCACACTTTTTAACTCTTGCAACAAACCAGTCTAAGACAAACACTCTTACCTCTACTTCATTCCCACCTACACACATCATACACTCTACTCAAACACATCACCACCCCCTCTACCGTACAACCTTTCACAAACAATACTATACAACCAAATCCATTGCATGAAACATACATCAGCACCCCTTTTCACTACTCCTCAAAAACAAAACATCACACTCACCAGCACAACAAGATCTTCAAAGCACAACACCTCATAATACTTACCATCACAAAATACAAACATACACCCACCTTTCAAACACAAAGGAACCAACTCCAATGCCAAGCTTTCTCTCTTCCACCACACCCAACACAGATACAGCAACACAGCAACTCTTCTAACCGCCTCTCATCCATTGGACAATTTAGAACCTTACTACACGACCCACATGCTGCACCACCACCGACTCATACACCTTCCGCATTAAACACACGCAAACAATATAAGCAACATGCCATACCTCACAACTTCGCTTCCCCATGTCTACTTCACAATGTTAAACCACGAAAACAACAGCACTCCAACTCACTCTCAAACACCATCTCCACCACATACACACGCAGACCCATCAAAATGCCTTCTTAGCATGCTGGATGAGGAACATCATACAGAACAGCTACACGATTGCTATCCTAATACAGCTAATGCCAGCTCTAAAAACACACCTGCTACAAACCCACACAATACTGACCACTCTTCTACAAAACAAAGTCTCACAATCACCAAAGGCCACTCTCTAAACTGTCTACTAATAAATGCTCGATCCCTCTCTAAAAACAAGCATCACATCTACGACCTTCTCACAGATGCAAAACCAGACATACTATTCATAACCGAATCATGGTTGGGAGAGGATATGGCTCTAGTCCTGCATGAAGCCATTCCTCTAGGCTATCAAACAATCACCCAAAATCGTACAGCCAAAAAAGGAGGTGGTCTAGCTGTTTTATTCAGGCAAACAATACATATCACTAAAATTGACATCTCCATAAAGAATTGTGAGGCTCTTCTAACAAGATGCAATCCTACACCGTCTTCCTCCTGTAACTTCCTGCTCCTTTACAGACCTCCACCTAGCAAGGCAACATTCCCAGACGCACTTCTAGACACAGTTTCAAACCTGATAACAATACACTCCAACCTATGCGTTCTGGGTGACCTCAACATTTGGTTTGACAAACCCAATATGACCCATCCAAAAACAATAATCACTGGCCTAGACGCACTGAACCTCCATCAGATTGTCCACAAACCGACACAGCGCTGGACATATCCTAGATGTCATTTTTGCTAATATTGAACTAGTTACCTTTCAAACTATAACTCCAGTCACATGGTCAGACCACCACTTGCTTGCTTTCCAACATAAAACAACACTAAGCGACTCACCTAAAACTACCTTACATCCATCCACCTATCGGCCGTGGAACAAACTCAATTTGCAACACTTAGAAACACAACTAACATCAAGTACAAATCTAGAAACAATAAATTCTGTTCAAAAACTATGAGTGGCTACAAGAAGCTTTTGACATCCTGATACCACTCAAAACCACAGAACAAAAGAAAAAAAGCACCTTGGAGAAACATAGAAATAAAAGACATAAAACAACTAATTAGAAAGCGGCAACGTACCTGGCTCAAAACAAAAGCCAAACAAGACAAACTTCACCGACAAAAAATTAACAGATTATACAAGTCGGCTATCAAAAAAGCTAAGAAAAGGTACTATTCAGACAGAATTCAAAACGCTAAATGTGCAAATAAAGAATTCTATAAAATACTCAATGAATTTCGCAAACCAAATTGCCTAGAAGGAACTCATCCTGTTACTCAAGATTTCACAGACAAACTGGCAAATCATTACACGGATAAAGCAGACACATTGGACTCGTACTTAAAACAGAAACAAAGCACCAGCACTAACCCTTGTACAAAAACAACAATGCAAGAATACTCTAACCAAGCCTCTCCGTTCCTTCCAACACATCTAACACGATGAATTTATGGACCTGGTCAAAGCAAACAGGCCTGCCGGCAGCCCTTCTGACCCCTGTCCACCACAAATTTACAAAACAATTCTTTCAACAACCTCTGCTGCCACTCCAGTAAGAAGAATCATCAACGATTCCTTCACTACCGGAATATTTCCAGAAGAACTAAAAAAATCAATAAAAAAAATAAAAAAAAATCACACATACGCCCTTTACTGAAGAAAACAAACTTGGACCCGCTGAACCCTGACAACTACAGACCCATTACAAATGGACCTTTCCTGGGCAAACTGATAGAAAGAGCAGCGTTCGCCCAGATGTCACAATTCATTGAAGAGAATGACATACTTTCAGACTTCCAAACAGGATTCCGTCCGGGGAGAGGCACTGAATCTGCCCTCCTTGCCATCTGGGATGACCTGAAAAATACAGTTGACCGCAACGGAGTTGCTGCGCTACTCCTCTTGGCTGCCTTTGACACGGTTGACCATGACACTCTGAAACAAAGACTATGAAGCCGGCATAGAGGGAACTGCTCTAGACTGGATCGCGTCCTACCTTCGAAACAGAACTAATGTCATCCATACCCCACCTTTCTCGTCCAAACCGTACTCCACAAAAGCAGGGGTCCCTCAAGGTTCTATCATCTCGCCCATGCTTTTCAACATCTACATGGTCATTACCAGTACTGATCAATAAATTTCACCTCACGTGCTATAACTATGCAGATGACACGCAAATACTCCTTCAACTGGAATGCCCCAAAGACATTGGAAAATCACCAATTTTCAGCTGTCTCAGAGCCGTGGATCAGTGGATGACTTGGAGCCATCTCAAATTGAATACTTCAAAAACGGAAATACTCACGTGTGGCGATTGGAAACATTACAACCCGCTTGCCGCATGGCCTAATGAACTGGGATCACCACCTAAAGTATCGAAGGAAGTAAGAAACCTCTGAATGACCATGGACTCCAAGCTGTCGATGAATGCCCAAGTGGACAAACTAGCAAGATCAAGCTTTGTCAGTATAAAAACGCTGCGACAAATTTTCCCTCATTTGGGATTTCCGCATAAGGTCCAAGCTACCATCTCCCTTGTTCTGTCCAAACTCAATTACGCCAATAGCCTCTACCACGGATCACCTTTAGCAACCATGAAAAGACTACAACGGATTCAGAACTCGGCTGCCAGACTACTCTTGCATATCAAACCGCGAGACCACATCTCCCCTGCCTTGAAAGCCCTGCATTGGTTACCGGTTGCCAGAAGATCCACGTTCAAGCTGCTTTGTATCACCCACAAAGCAATACATGGAATGGGACCGCTCTTCATCAGGAATAAAATCACCAAACACATACAACAGAGGAACCTCTGCTCTAAAGGAGCATCTCGCCTCAAAATCCCAAGATACAAGAAAAAAAACCATGGGTGGCACATCCTTCTCTGTTCAAGCAGCCAAACTATGGAACTCTTTACCCCCCAACATAAGATCCACCGACAACCACCTTATCTTCAGAAAACTAAAGAATTGGCTCTTCCCCACATAAGCACCATACGCAAACAGAGGTTTACAGCATATCCCTCTGTATATAAGCATTTGTTTTCACTATAGACATGTACCTATCTTTGTGTATTGCTTTGTATAAACATGTAGAATAATTATGTTTTTGAGAGAAAAAAAAAAATATATATATATCATCTTTGGTCTACATGTACTTACTTCCATTGTGCATCTATGTACCTTCCATGTACTTGGATCTGTGTGTCTGTTACTTTTCTCCTGAAAAAGCATATCCAATGCACTACCCTATTTCTCATCCTGTGCCTCTATCAATATCTTTAATCTACATATACTTACCTCCTTTATGTATCTATATACTTTCAATGTACTTATGGATCTATATATTTATCACTTTCTTCTACTTTAGCATTTCCAAGGCACTACCCTAGTTCTCAGCCTATACATCTCAATATATCTTCTAGCCCAACCTTCTGACTCATCGCAAACTTTTCTACTACTCTTTCCAATGCACTACCCTATCTCTCATCCTATACATTTATCAATATATCCTCTACATCCACACTCATTTATCCCATACCACTACTATGATCCCCAAAATAACCCTTTCTAGACTCTCTCCTACTCTACCCTCCTTGCATCCGACACCTTTTACTATACCGATCCCCTAAAACAAACCTTTCTAAACTCTTCCCTGACTCCTCCCCTCCAAAACCCCCTTTTACTCATCCAATACCCTCCTCCTACTGGTAAGACCAAAAAAAAAAAAAATCCTTTACTCTTTT
The DNA here is from genome assembly GCA_963921515.1 of Calotriton arnoldi. Taxonomy (NCBI): domain Eukaryota; kingdom Metazoa; phylum Chordata; class Amphibia; order Caudata; family Salamandridae; genus Calotriton; species Calotriton arnoldi. Next base: position 1,146,403 of record CAWUFW010005288.1, on the reverse strand, counting down.
ATCCCTCCACTATCCTTTTCAATCAACAGACTAACATGTTCAATTCTCAAAATCCATTTTCAACTATACTAATTCACCACTAATCCTTTATGGGTTCCAGAGTAGCGTGCTACTCGCCAATAAAGCGTCTCAACACCCCATCAGGGTTACAAGCGCTATATAAATGCAAACCTTTTCCCTTTCTACCCTCCCCAACCCTTCTCAATCCAAATAACTGACTAACATATCCACCACTAAAATTACTTTCATGTTTCACCATACTAATTCAACACTAATACTTATGGGTTCCAGAGTAGCGTGCTACTTGCGCTTCAAAACCCCATCAGGGGTAGCAAGCGCTATATAAATACAAACCTCTTTCCCCTCTTCTATCCCGCCACCTACCCTTCTCTACCCAAATAACTGAATAACATATCCACTACTCAAATTACTTCATTTTTTACTATACTAATTTTCAACACTAATCCTTAATGGGTTCCGGAGTGGCGTGCTACTCGCCAGAAAAGCGCTTCAACACCCATTATGGGTAACAAGTGCTAAATGAATGCAAACCTTTCTTCCATTTTTATCCCTTCGCTATCCTTCTTACTCCAAATAACTGACTAATATCCACCACTGAAACTACTTTCATATTTCACCATATTAATTCACCACTAATCCTTTATGGGCTTCCGGAGTAAGCGTGCTTCAACACCCCATCAGGGGTAACAAGCGCTATATAAATACAAACCTTTTTTTCCTCCTCTATCCTTCTGCTATCATTCCAAATCCAAATAACTGACTAACCTATCCACCACTTAAAATGTACTTGCATGTTTCACTATACTAATTCAACACTAATCCTCTATGGATTCCGGAGTAGCGTGCTACTCGCCGAAAAAGCGCTTAGACGCCTCGTCAGGGGTAGTAAGCGCTATATAATTACAATACGATAGATACGCAAGATGCCACCCTTCCCCAGGTCCCCAAACATTATCTGAGCTTCAGGTGGGCTGTGGTCGGGAAGCCGTGTACCCGGTGTGAGCGGAGGGCATGTCGCAATTGCAGGTACCTATAGAATTGTGATTGGTGCAGTGAGAATCTGTTTTGGAGGTCTCCAAAGGAACGCATATGGTCCCCCACCCACACGTCTCCCAGCTGTGAGATACCCAGGAGGTCCCAAGCCCTGAAGCCCTGCAGCTCGTTCACTTCTTTGAGCCAGGTCCCATTCCACAACGGAGTACACGGAGTCAGCGTTTGTGTCCACTTGGTGTGCCGCAGTGCAGCCCGCCAGGCCATCAACACCGAGCGCGTCACCTCGGGAAGGCGAGTGGAAATTGGGGCCCCGTACAGCATAGACTGAATTTTAGCAAGGCCTAACTCTCCCAGCTCGAGCCTATAGGCCGGGTCCGACCAACCCCCGTTGAACCAGTCATGTATGGAGAGAAGTCGCGTAGCGAGATAATATAAGTAGAGGTGAGTCATTCCTAGGCCCCTGTCGAACGAAGGGATCCTACAAGTATTCAGCGCCAGTCGGGATCAACCTTTCCCCCACAAAAACTTGGTGGCTATACAATCTAATTCGCGAAACCAAGTTTTAGGAAAACACAAGGGAGTGTTTTGAAGGACGTAAAGGAAGCGGGGGGAGGACCATCATTTTAAAAAGGGCCACCCTTCCCATGGGGTTCAGGGGCAGCGACTGCCACTTCTGGAGATCCGCCTTAGATCGTCTCACCAGAGGAGTAACGTTGAGGGCCCAGCTCAGCGAGCAGGGTCATCCAGATCCCCAAATATTTAAAGGATTGACGGCGAAGGGGTATTTCAGATTGCCAGTCAAAGCATTCTCTAGACAAATGGAGGGGGACCAGAACCGATTTATCAGGGTTCAGCCGGAGGCCGGTTCGAAGGAATGTAAAATGCGAAGACAATGTGGACCTGATTGGGCAGGGTATGCTAAGTAGACGAGGACGTCGTCCGCATATAGGGCAATTTTGTCTGGCTCGGTGTTGGGCCATTCCCACCCCCGCACGTGCTCACACGACTGCATCAGGGATGCCAAGGGCTCCATCACCAAAGCGAAGAGCAGAGGGGAGAGTGGACAGCCCTGCCTCGTTCCCCTACGAATAGAGAAGGGTTCCGATAGGACCCCATTTACAAGGACTCGAGCTCTCGGGAAGGCGTACAGAACCTTGACCATGGCTCGGAACCGGGGTCCGAGGCCCATCCTCTCCAAAACGTTTCCAAGAAACCCCCAATCCACTGAGTCGAAGGCCTTCTCGAAATCTGCAAGGAGAATCGCCAGGCACGGAGTTAGGAGGTGACGGTGGGCCAGAGCGGATTGCAATCTACGAAGACAATGTCTGGTTCCGCGTGGGTGCATGAACCCACACTGGTCGGGATGAACCAGCGTGGACAAGTGGGGTTTAAGCCGCTGGGCGAGTATTGTGGCGTACACTTTGATCTCTGAGTTAATGAGTGAGATCGGGATGTAATCGGCACAACAGGACGAGGGCGGCTGGGATTTAGGCAGAACCACAATGGTGGCGATGTCCGTCACAGGAGGGAAGGAGCCCTTCTCCACCGCCTCCCGATACAGTCCCACCAGGTGGGGGACAAGCGTGTCCAGATAGTGTGCATAGTATTCCTGGGGGAGACCGTCCGGACCCGGTGTCTTGCCGGAAGAAATAAGGCTGATAGCTTCCCCGATCTCCTCGCGGGTGATAGGGCGATCAAGGTCAGCTTGAGTGGTGGGGTCTATACATCGGAGGCTGACACCTCCATCCACCAGCAGATCCGAGAGAGGGTGGGAGGTCTGGCCTCGTAGAGCTGACGATAATAGATGGCAAAGGCCTGGGCCATATCCATTGGGGAGCGGCACAGCGAACCGTCCTGTGCCACAATCTCGGGAATTATGCGATTCGCCCAAGGGTACGTAGCAAGGCGGTGGAGTGACCCATTCTCGTCACCCCAACCGTACACCCTGGCCACGGATGAGCGCCAAAGGAGTTTGGCTGCGTCCAGCGACAACTGCCTGATCTCCGAGCGAAGCCGGGCTAGCAGTCTCGTATCGGAAGCGTCAAGGGATCGGGCCGGGGAACGCTCCAGGCGCAGAGCCTGCGCCTGGATCGGGCCGGGGTACGCTCCAGGCGCAGAGCCTGCGCCTGGATCGGGCCGGGGTACGCTCCAGGTGCAGAGCCTGCGCCTGGATCGGGCCGGGGTACGCTCCAGGCGCAGAGCCTGTGCCTCCCGCGTGGTAATTTGCTCCATTCGGGCCTGCCGTTGGATCTTGAGCTGGCCCTTGGCGACCCCTCTAATCGTGGCCTTGCCCGCCTCCCATAGGGTACCTGATGAGGAAACAGACCCTTCGTTAGAAAGGAAGTAGTGCTTGAGTTCCCGCCCCACCACCTTCCGAAACTCTTTATCCTGAAGGAACCAGGCGTTTAGCCTCCACGTCTGTCGGGCAAAAGCAGGGGGGGGGGGGGGACGACCCGTACGGAGCATCACTGGTGAGTGATCAGAGATGCCTCTCGGGAGAAGTGAGACGTCTTGAATCAGGAGGTAGTCCGTCGAAGGAACAAAGATGGCGTCAATGCGTGCCTGAGTGTGGTGCGCCACCGAGGTGTGTGTAAATTGTTTAGAGTGTGGGTGCCAAACACGCCAAGCATCACATATACCCAGGGATTCAGCCCAAGCCGCCAGCTGTTTTGCTTGTGCAATCCTACTAGGGGAAGGGGGCCGGTTGTGTCAAGATCAGGTGCGGAGACTGCATTAAAGTCGCCCCCAAGGAAAGTGGGACCCAGAGGCAAGGATGCCATAAAGTCGGCAGATTTGGTTAGGGTAGCCGTAAGCCTTGAGGGGGGAGAATAGAGTGAGACGAGGTTGAGGGGATGACCATTCAGCGTGCCACTAAGGGCCACCAAGGTGCCTTGGGCACAGAGGGTCGTCCGGACTGTCACAAAGGGAAGGGAGCGCTTCAGCAGAATCGCCACCCCGCGGGAGCCGTGAGTGAACCCCGAATGCCAAGCTCTATCGTACCCGTATTGCGCCAAAAAGGGGCAATGATTCCCCAGCAGGTGTTTCCTGCAGCAACAAAATGTCCACCCCTAGGCGCTGTGCGTATCGTAAGACAGCCATGCGTTTGAAACGATCCAGGAGACCGTTAACATTCCAAGACATGATGCACAGGGAGGTGCTTAACGATGGTGTGTCAGGCATAACGGTTGTAGTTGCGTGGTAGTGAGTCCCCAAGGGGGGAGTGTGGCAGTCGAGACAGACATCACCGGGCTTAACAAGGTGCCAGGAGTGGATTCTGCATGTCCCAGTATGCGCCAATTAGAGTGCTGTGTGAGTGCTGGTGTGACAAAACCAAAAAACAAGGAAAACAATGTTAAGGAAAAAATTTGGGGCAACTGCCCCGCCCCCCCCCCCCCAGTCCCCCCCCACCCTACACTTCAGGAACGGAAGCATCTGTCGCCCCAACAATAAACTAGTGAATGAACACCCAAACTACAACGCTTGGAAATGGGAAAGCGTGGAGGACCCCTCCTCTTGTCAGGATGTGCTTGAACGAGTCCATCGGGAAGGAAGAAATGTTTCAGATTTGTGAGTACAGTCTCCGGTCGCGGAGCCAAGCCCGGCAGGCAGAGACCCCCTCAGGCAGGTTCCCTCAAGAGCGTCAGGCTGCGGGAGAGATCTGTGTCCGGGAGATCGATCAGAGAGGGCCGCGGCGAGGCACCACCCCGGTCCAGGTGTCCAGAAGAGCCAGAGCGCCTCCCAACTGAGGATCCATCAGAGAGCAGTATTGGCTGTCGTGGGGATTGGCCCGGCGGGGAATCCGACCTGGCCCGCCTCTGACCATGATGCCTGCGTGAGCAGTGACGCTGAGGTTGGGGAGTGAAGGGTGCGGGCCGAATAGGTTCCTTTACCCCCCCCCCCCCCACAAGGGATGGCTGGTCAGCAATGCGCAGAGGGCGCTTCTCCGTCACCCAGGCCCAAGCCTCCGTAGGATTGTCAAAGAACATGATCTTATTAGCGAACACCACTCGCAGGCGTGCCGGGAAAAGGAGCCTATACTGGATGTTGAGTGCCCTCAGCTTTTGTTTAACTTCCCCAAAGGAACGGCGTTGACCCTGGACCTCGCGGGTGTAGTCCGGGAAGATCATGATTGTGTGGTTTTCGTAGTGGAGCCGCTGCCGTTTACGAGCTTCAGACAGGATGGCATCACGATCTCTAAAATTAAGGACCCTCATTATTACTGGTCGGGGGCCGCGCCTGGCGGCGGTTTAGGAGTGAGAGACCGGTGAGCCCGCTCAATCGCGAACCATGGAGAAAGAGAGCCCTCGGGGACCCACGATCTTAACCACTTCTCCAGGAAATCCGCCGCGCGACCCCGCTCCGCCCCCTCTGTGAAGCCCACCAGGCGGAGATTGTTGCGCCGGGACCTGTTTTCTGCGTCCTCCGCCCGGCGATGCAGTTCTTGCGTACGCGACTGGAGGCTGGCCACCTGCCCCTTGAGTTGTTGGACATCGCCCTCGACGGTGGAGATCCGGCTCTCAGTTTCCTTGATCCGGGCCGTGGCGTTCGAGGTCCTGCCGGATGAGGGTCATGTCCACGCGTACCTCCGCAATCTTGCCTTCGACCGAGGTTTGTGAGGCCTGGATGGCCTGTAGAATAGTGGACAGGTACGCGGCTGCAGGAGGCGCCTGCTCTGCGGCTCCCCCGGTCGCCCCACCTTCCGAGGTAGTGAAACGATACATTTTTGTCTGGGTGACAGGGGGCTTTGCTGACCTGTCCGTTCAGCCCATGATGGCACCCGGGGAGCCAGAGGTGGATCTCGCAGCAGGGAACCAGCAGATGCAGTCAGGCAGGCCGGGTTTAGGCGGGTAACGCTACCAGTGTTCAGACGAGGCTCGGACCAGTTCGCCGCCGCCCGGTATGTGCAGCCGAGCCCCCGCTCCAGCCGAGGAGCAGGCGATAGGAAGCAGGAGGGAGAAAAGAACAGAGTCCAGCACCAGGACCGCGAGCGGGCCCCCGCCCAAAAAGGCCCTTGCGCCCCCGACAGGGCTACACCCCGGTAACTCAGCAGGAGGCCTCACCCCCTCTAGGCCAACAATGCAGCAGGTGAAGACACTGGCCGGGGAGGGGGGGATCGTCCCAAGCTCCGGCCCCGCGGGAGAGACTGGGAACCCCCGGCAGAGGTCCTCAAACACCACCGGGCGCCGCTCAATGTGCGCGGCCGACAGCCCCAGGTGATGAATCGCCGGATGTTGGCACGGCCATGGAGGGACCCCTAATCGTCCCCGCTCCAGTACAATCCGCAGAGGGGAGAGGCCGGGGCCAACCAGGGGGGCGAGGGGCCCACACAAGACCCCCCCACCGCTCGACGAATGCGGCCGAAAATGCCCAGGCCTCCCCCAGTCAGGCGGGGTCTCAAGCACAGTACACGGCCATACGAGGCAGGCCTCACCTCTGTTGGCTTCTTGCGCACGCAGGGGGGGGACCCCACTGCCGCCGCGACTCACTCGCACTGCCGTCCCCTGCTCCGTGACCCCGGGACTCTCCCAGGCCCCTCCGGCGTCAAAGCGATTACAGCCTCCTCCGCTGCCCAATGCGGCAGCCGACGTTGCGGGCGCCCCCCTGGGAGGATCACAGGGGCACGATTCAAGGCCCGGCCGCTCAGACGCCACGCACTCGGCACACCTCCGCCAGTGGGGTGGGTGGGTGGTGGGGGGGGGGGGCTAGGAAGCAGGGAGAAGAGGCACACGGGGGGGGCCCCCCCCAGCAACCGTCCCGGACCCCCACCGCTACCGGGACTCACCCGCTCCACAGCCTCCCAAACAGCGACTTCCGGGCCCTCAGCTGATCTCCCGGCCTCGATGGGAGTGCAGCCTTTGTTTCTCGCGCACGCTGCCCGATGTGGCAGCCGAGGCCGCAGCAGCGCCGATAGGAGGGCCTCCGGCCGAGAGTCATATCCGGGCCGCCGAGGCTCCTCACACTCCAGGCCCGCCTCCGCCAGCACCGATGAGGGAAAGCCAGGCGGCGAGGGGAAAAGTCTTTCAGGCCGGCAGCCGCTCCTCGTCCGGACGTGTGGCCGAGGCGCCCCCTTCACTCACAGTAGAGCGCACGCAGAGCTGGGAAGGGCACCACAGGGGGCCGCTAACGCCGCAGTCGCCGGAGAGGGGCCGCCATTTTGCGGGCGAGGTGCGAGGCTCCGGTTCGCAGCGGCGGGACGGCTCAGCAAAGGCCCAGGAGTCCCGAGGGCACAGCCAGGACCAACCCGCCACACACACAGCAAGATTCACCGCCGGATGGCTCAGTTCAGGTTAGGATTACAGGCGGATGGCGGAGGAGTCCCGGAGCACTCTCAAAGTGCGTCCACCATCTTGGCCCGGCAATCCACGCCCTCCCCCAGAAAATGGCAATCTTTTCACATAAACTGATCAAAAGTTTTTGGGGGGATTTTAGCATTCGCTCCTAGAAAACGTAGAACAGTGTATATGTATGTACACTATTAAACTTAAAGGGAAATAATGACAAAACTAGAGAGTAGAAAGGGCATATACGTGTGTTTAACATATTCAAAAGCCACAGAATGAAAAACTCAATAGAACACGTATCAGAGCCTTTTTTTTTTCTAACCCATGATGCATCTTATCAGAAAGAACGAAAAAATAATACACCTGAGGTTTGCATCAGCGTCAAATAGCATTCGAAAAATCTATTACCAAGGGAACAATGCCGACAGACGAGGTGGAGACTCCGGTTATCTGAGACATGCAGACCTCATAGTACATCCAGTGCCATGCAATGTGGACATCATATCTAGAGGCAAACCAGTAAAACAAAGTGCATGAAAACCATACGTCATAGAACAAAATGACAACTTACTGAAAAGGTGTCTCAAGCAAAAAAAAAAAAAAAACGGGACTGTTAGATGCCACAGTGATAGGGTGACCAGATCTTGAGAACCAAAAAATGAGGACATTTCGCAAAAACACAAGAGCTACAATTTTACATCAATGGAGCAGCGCAGTATGACAGCTCTAATCATAGGAACACAGAAGAGGCACTAAGAAAATAAATAAAATGTAATTTCTAAAACCTGCATCATACCGGTTAATTAAATTGCTTTGTTGCGGGATTCTGCACATACACAGAACTATGCGCAGGAAAACAGGACCTCAGTGTCTAGGGGCTGAGCCTTCCTACCACCTCAATACTGAAAATCCCAAAACCGACTAGCTATAGTGTCTCATTCGTTCGCCTAGATAATCATGAAGCTACAAATGATTAGACAACCCAGAACACAACACTCCAGACTCTCTCAGGAATCGCGGTATCAAGACACACCCTTTCGCTCACTCACTCGTACTTGCCCAAAATAAGAATTGACAGTCAACGTTATAGTTCAAAATTTTTATTTTAACGAAAGTGCTCTATAACGCAGTATACGAGCCACTACCAGCAGCATAACGCATAAACCTAATACAGTTAGCATTGTTGCAATTCCATAGATTATAAAGGGGGACGTCATCATAAACAGACAGTGGATAAAGGACTATAAGGCCTAACCACCCTCCCCTTGGCTAGAAAAAGTTTTATTATATAAAAGAAGATCTCTGGGCTTTGTCATCAGACCCCATACCTCAGTGTAAGAAACTGGCTCTATATATACACTACACCAAAATGAGGTATAGTGTGTATAGGGTCCAGGTGACTCCAGAGGTAGGCAGAGGTTAAAGTTAGATAGAACCTTACTCTCTAATAGTGGTAGCTTGGTCGAGCAGTAAGGCAGTATCAGAGGACAGTGTTAAGCATTTGATGTACACACTCAGTCAGCAAATGAATTCACACACTCAAGAACTGAACTCTAGGCCAATTGTTTTTATATAAAAAAATATACTGTTTTATTTTAGAACCAAGCAGGCTTGGCACAGGTGAGCATGAAATACTTTACAGTGATAAGATGCTATATGTTGAACAGTTTTAAAAAGCAATAGGAATTGTACTTTGTTTGATTTACAGGGGAGCAGTAGTATGCAACACTTAGCAAATGCAGTACATTGGAATGAACAGGCTTTTTAAGAAAAATGCAGTTAATTACTTTCGGATTACTTTTTCTAACAGTGCTGGATCCTAGATTCAGCACTGGGACATTGCCTGAAAACAGTTGAGAAAATGCGTTTTAGTTAGATGTACGATTTTTAAAGAATATTCTTGTATTTCAAAAGTCGACACTTAGAAACTTTTTGGGAGAAAAAGTGTCAATGTTATTCTATGAGGAAAAACAGGTTATCGGTTTCAAGGTAAGTATTCTGTCTTTGGAGTTAGGGTTCTGGGGTTAGACTCAGGGGTCTCCCAGGGTCAGTGATGCACTGTTGTTGCACCCTCAGCGGCACTAGGGCAGCCGGGTGCAGAGTGTTGAGGCCCAATGTTATCCTATGGAGGATAGGGGGTCTCCGGTTGGTGGCTGCTGGCAAGCAGGCCACTGGGTTGTGGGAGCAAAGCTCCTAGGGTTTAGGTCATGGCAAAAGGGGAAACAAGTAGGCACAAAAGGAGCACCCTCAGCAGCACTGGGGCGGCCGGGTGCTGAATGCAGTTTTGACGTCGGACGCCCTGTTTTCTATGGAGAGCCTCCGGTTTGAAGAAGCACTGCAGACTCTGGGACGAGGACCTTCTGGGTGCGACCACCACTTCGAGGGGTAAGTTGGGATGTCTTGGGTTGGTTAGGCACCGTTGGTCGGGGCACACAAGGCTGTGGGGCGTCGGGTGCAGGGGTGCATTTTAGGGTCGGATTTTCTTACCCGCTCTGGTCGCGGTAGAGGGGGGCCTCTGGATTGAGGCTGCAGGCGTCGTCTGGAGGCAGGTCAGGAGTCGCCGGATCTCGGGTCAGGGGTGACCACCTTGTGGTGTTTTTCCACTCGAGCTCGGGCCGGGTTCAGCGGGTGCAGAGTGGGCTGGATTTGCGGTGTCCGGCTGGAGCCAGAAGCTGCAGTTTAAACAAGACAGGTGTTCACGGGAGAAACAGTCTTGGAAGTGAAGGCAGGCAGGTCCTCCGGGGTTTGTGAGGTTGCTGGCTGCTGGACACGCCGGGATTTCGCAAGAGCAGGTTCGAGGGGAGACAGGCCTGTAGGGCTGGGGCCAAGTCAGTGGGCGTCGTCCTCTCGTTAGCTCTGCACGGCTCTTCGTCCTTTTCTTCTTGTTGGTAGGCTGGATCTGAGGAAGTAAGGTTCAGGGTGCCCCCTAAATACTGAATTTAGGGGCGTTACAGGTAGGTAAAGGGCAGGGATCAATGGGTCCCTTCCCTGGGGTGGGTACACCCCCTATTCTGCCACTCTCCAGTGGGAGGGGGGCAGGAGCCTGTCCCTGCTTGGCTGGGTCCCCCCATCCTCACGATGGCGGGGACTCGAGGTTGTGCTTCACCTCGCCTCCCCCACCTGAGGGGTGGAGTTGGCAGAGGTGGGCACACCTCCCTTCCTCACTTGTTTTTCCTGCCGGTTCTCCCGCCCAAAGTGCGGGGTAGAACCAGTGGGGACCAGTTGCTTAAAGCAGCAAATGGTCTGGAGAGGCTCACAAAGGTGGCATGCCTTTGAAGCTTCTCCTTCGTGAACCCTGCCCATCCTGGGGGAGGAGGCTTGGCACCTCGTCCCAGGATGTGCATTGTTTCAGGCCCCCGAGAGCAGCAGGCTCTCGACCCAGGGGTCCAGAAACATGTCTGTTGGTGGCAGCCTAAGCAGCCACTCAGTCAGGTCACTAGAAGTTGGTCGAGTTTCAGGGGGCATCTCCAAGATGCCCTCTGGTGTGCATTTTACATTAAATGATACACTGGCATCAGTGTGGGTTTAATGTGCTGAGAAGTTTGATACCAAACTTCCCAGTCTTCAGTGTAGCCATCATGGTGCTGTGGAGTTCGTAATGACAAACTCCCAGCACCATATACTCTTAATGGCAGCACTGCACTTAGTGCCCAGGAATGGACTTGGGCACTGTCGGGGTACAGGGCTCAGGCACCTGTACACTCACCACTGGCATAGTGCACCCAGCTAGAGGGGTGACTGATGTATGCCAGGGCAGTGGTTTGTGGGCATGGCACACAGGGATGTGTGCCATGTCGACTCTTCACTTTGTTCTGCACCAAGACACGCAGCCTGCAAAGGCAGTGTGAGAGTGTCAGGGTACAGGACCTCTAAGGGTGGCACAATAAGTGCTGCAGCCCTTAGAGGCCTTCTCTGGTCACAGTGCCCTGGGTACCTCAGTCAAAGAACATCAGCAATTCAGCAAAAAGTGGGGGCATACCATGCAGAAAGATGGCACTTTCTCACACTCAGTGCCTAGAAGGTATTTCTACATCATAGGAACAGCATAGCTCTTCTCCCTGGAAAGGTCCATCTCCAAGTGTGTGTTATAACATGCATTCCCCCAATATCAAAGCGCGAATATCCAGCAACAGCAGCTGTGTTAGCATGTTTTGTCTAAGTGCTAGGGACTGACCAGAACAGAATAGCAAGGGGCATTGTTTATCGACCTTGCACATAGTGTTCAGACTAAACTCCAAGAACAGGCAGAGAATGCAGAAAGCAGACGGTTCTCATGTGAAAGGCACAGAGTCTTAACAAAATAAAGTCATGTAGTAACATGCGCAAAAGCAGCATCATGGCAGCAGAGCTCATGCTAACTTAGCAATGTCGACAATGACCCCAATGGCCATATGATACCCTCCCTTTGGGAAGGTCTTAGTACATAGACAAAATATTCAAACAGAGTTCAAAGGTAAGCAGAGTCTAGAAGCGCTTGAAAAGGCCGAATGAACAAGTTACTTACCTTCGGTAACGATATATCTGTAAGAAACATAGGCTAGTTTTAGATTCCTTACCTTAGAATCTTCCCCAGGCGACAGACTGGATCCGGAAAGTTTTTCGTCAGCAGTACCCCAGAGCGTCTGAAGGTGGCGTCGGTCAACTCCGCGTTAGTCGTCGGCGTCGTGGTTGCCGGGATGACGTCGCGGTAGCTACATAGACGCCGCCCTCGCACGCTGACATCAGTTCTGTACATGACTTTCCACGCCAGAAGCGCAGAGCCAAGCAAAACACCGACCACTGGTGCACAAAACTAGGGACCTGAAAGGAAGTCCTTAACCCTAGAAGTCAGTTGGCAGAACAGGGAGGATGGGTGGGGCGGTAAGGAATCTATAACTAACCTATGTTTCTTACAGATCTATCGTAACCGAAGGTAAGTAACTTGTTCATCTGAAAGAAACAGTTATAGATTCCTTACCTTAGAATAGATACCCCAGCAATACCAACCCCGGTGGTGGGTCTGCGAACTAAGTTCACACCAGAAAGTCCTGGAGAACAGAACGGCCAAAGAAGCGGTCTCTCCGGACTTGGCTGTCCAGGCAGTAGTGTTTAGTGAACGTGTGCAACAATGCCCACGTAGCTGCCTGACAGATGTCATTCAGAGGGACTCCCTGTCCCAAAGCAGTAGTGGCTGCCGTCGCCCTGGTGGAAAGGGCACGCAGCCCCACTGGAGGCTCCTTTGCCAAAAAGTAGCAGGCTTTGATGCACAGAACGACCCACCTGGAGATGGTTCGTTTGTGCATGGCCCGACCTTTCTTGGTGCCCACGTAACCAACAAAGAGCTGGTATTCCACCCGGAATTGTTTGGTGCGATCCAAGTAGAAGGAAAGCACACGTTTTGAATCCAGACGGTGGAGCCTCTCTTCCTCTTTTGAAGGATGCTGAGGCGGAAAGAAGGTGGGCAGAGTGATGGTTTGGCCAATGTGGAAAGAAGTAACCACCTTGGGAAGGAAGGAAGGTCTAGTTCTCAGGACGACCTTGTCCGGATGGATAGCCAGAAAGGGAGGTTTGGAAGAAAGAGCTTGTAGGTCAATCACCCTGCGTGCAGAGGTGATGGCCACCAGAAAGGCAGTTTTCAAAGTGAGAAGTCCGAGAGGACAGTTATGTAGCAGCTCAAAGGGAGCGCACATGAAGTAGGTAAGAACGAAGTTCAAGTCCCACTGAGGCATTACGAAGGGAACAGGAGGAAAAAGATGAGTAATGCCCTTAAGGAATCTATTTACAACAGGGGACTTGAAAAGAGAAAGCTGATCAGGAAGCCTCAGGAAGGCTGAAATGGCAGAGAGGTAGCCCTTTAGAGTGCCCAGAGCAGAGATCTGCTGGGCCAAAGAAAGGAGGAACAAGAGAACCTCAGAAAGAGGGGCGGAAAGGGGATCCACAGCCTTTGCTGTGCACCATGCCACAAATGTGTTCCATATGCAGGCGTATATCATCTTAGTGGAGGGACGCCTGGCTGCCAAGATAACATTGCAGACTTCGGCAGGCAGGTCAAACGACGTCAACTGCCGCCGCTCAATCTCCACGCAAGGAGGTGGAGGCTGGACAGTTTCGGGTGGAGTACCGTCCCCTGCTGCTGCGACCGATCAGACTGCCTCTTAGGGAGGATCTTCTGATGATCGATGGCCATGTTAAGCAGCTCGGGATACCAGACTCTTCGTGCCCAATCAGGAGCCACAAGAATGACTTGGGCCCGGTCGTCCTTGATCTTCTTCAGCACTCTGGGCAGAAGTGGTATAGACGGAAAGGCGAATGGAAGACCGCAACTCCACTCGCAATGAAAAGCGTCGCCTAGCGAGTGCCGCCTTGGAAAGTCCAACGCGCAGAATTGCTGACATTGCACGTTCTCTTCGGTGGCGAATAGATCTAACCAAGGCTCTCCCCACTGCTGAAAGAGACCTTGCACCACCTCCGAATGTAGATGCCATTCGTGATCCATCATGCACCTGCGCCTGAGTTCGTCTGCCCTGGCGTTTAGAGAACAAGCCAGGTGTTGAACCACCAGGGATATGCCCTGATGTTCCAGCCATGTCCAGAGGCGGAGGGCCTCCTGACATAGGGTCCACGACCCCACCTGCCTTGTTTGTTGCAGTACCACATGGCGGTGGTGTGGTCCGTGAACACCTGCACTACTCTTCCCCGGACAGAGGGAAGGAATGCCTTGAGTGCAAGATGAATCGCCCGGAGCTCCAGAATGTTGATATGGAGCCGGGACTCAGCCGGAGACCAGAGGCCTCTGATCTCCGCCTCCCCCATGTGGCCGCCCCATCCCAGGAGTAATGCATCGGTCACCACTGTGAACTCTGGTTGAGGATGGGAGAGGGATCTGCCTTCGACCCAATCCTGGTTCGTAAGCCACCACTGCAATTGGTGTGCAGTGCCCTCCGAGATCTGGACACAATCAGACAGATTCCCTTGATGGTGGGCCCACTGCAACTTCAGGTCCCACTGCAGAGCCCGCATATGCCATCTGGCATGATCCACTAGCAGGATGCAGGAGGCCATCACACCCAGCAGCCTGAGGGTCATCCTGACCAAAACCCGGTATAGATGCTGAAAGATCGGAATCATAGCCAGAATATCCCAGACTCGCTGTTCGGGAGGATAAATCCGAAACTGCGTCGTGTCCAGAACCGCTCCGATGAAGAGGAGCTTCTGAGAGGGGGGCAGGTGTGACTTCGGCACGTTGATGGATAACCCCAGGGAATGCAGGAGGTCGGTCGTAGTCCGGAGGTGGAAAACGACAGCCTAGGGCGAGCCTGCCTTCAGCAGCCAGTCGTCGAGATAGGGGAAGACTGGAATCCCAGATCTGCACAGATGAGCTGCGTCCACCGCCATCACTTTCGTGAACACCAGAGGGGCGCTGGTAGGGCCAATGGGGAGCACGGTAAACTGAAAATGCTTGTGGCCTACCGTGAACCGTAGGTAACGCAAGTGGGCCGGCAGGACGGGGATTTGGAAATGGGCGTCCTGCAAGTCCAACGCTACCATCCAGTCTCCAGGGTCGAGGGCAGACAGGACCTGAGCTAGCGTCAACATTTTGAACTTCTCCTTCCGGAGCAAGCTGTTGACGTACCCGAGATCCAAGATAGGACGCAGGCCTTTGTCCTTTTTGGGCACCAGAAAGTAGTAGGAATAGCAACCACGACCTACTTCTAGGGCAGGAACGCACTCGATGGCTCCCTTGGCCAAGAGTGCCGAAACTTCCTGTTGGAGAAGGGCCAGGTGATCCTCCGACATGAGAGGGTACTGAGGTGGCATGGATGGAGGAGTAGTCTTGAAGGGGAGGGAGTAGCCCCTTTGGACTATTTGCAAAACCCACCTGTCTGACGTGATGGTGCGCCAGTGGGGGAGGTGATGGCGGATCCTGCCGCCCACTGGGGTTTGGTGGCCCTGAAAGGTCAGACTAGGAGGGGTTGGAGGCTGCTGCAGAGGGGGCTGTGGTGGACTGGCACGCCCACTGGCCCCCAGAACCACGGCGGTGGTGGTTCCCACGTCCCTGGCCGCGCTGGGGCTGAACAGCTTGCGCCAGCCTGTGGCTCTGGGCAGGACGTAGCGGGGCACCCCTTGCGTAGCCACAAAAGGGGCAAAAGGCAGACTGCGCAGGGCAGGTGGTGGAGAGGCCCAAGGACCTGGCCGTAGCCAGAGAGTCCTTAAAGCGCTCTAGCGCATTGTCTGCCTTGTCGCCGAAAAGGCGACGGCCATCAAAGGGCATGTCTAAGTGTGGATTGGACATCCCCTGAAAAACCAGTCGAACACAACCAGGCGTAAAGCCGAAGGGCTACGGACGTGGAAATCGTCCTGCCAAGCTCGTCGGCGGTATCCAGCCCACAGTAGATGGTAAACTTTGCTGCATCTCTCCCTTCAGCAACCACTCGAAAGAGCACGGCCCAGACCTCCTCCGGGCACTGAGGCAGCACGTGTGCAACCGTGTCCCACACGGAGTAGGTGTAACGGCCCAATAGACATGTTGTGTTTAAAGACCACAGTCCCAAGCTGGAGGAAGAAAACATCTTCCCAAGATGATCCAGCTTTCTGGATTCCCTGTCCGGGGGAGCGGTAGGGAATGCGCCCTGGGACGTGGAGGCTTGGACTACCAAGCTCTCAGGGGTGGGGTGTTGGGGGAGGAAAGTGGGGTCGCCCGGGGCCAGGCGGTGGCGTCGGGCAATCATACTGCCCACTGGAGCCCCTGTGTTGGGCCTGGACCAGGTGCCCAAAAGGATGTCTGTCAGGGCTTCATTAAACGGCAGCAGGGGCTCTGAAGAGCTCGCTGCCGGTTGAAGCACCTCTGTCAAGAGGTTAGTCCCGACAGCCACCGTAGGTAGCTCGAGGTGGAGGGCCTCGGCCGCCCTATGCAACACCACTGCGTATGACGCTCCCACCTCCGTAGCCACGGTAGGAGGAGACAACATGCCAAGGTCTGGTGAGGTATCCAGACCACTGGCATCCCCAGTTCCTCTTTCCTGTCCTGCTCATACACCAGCTGGTCTGTTAAAGGGTCTCCAGACCCCTCCCAGTCCTCCTCACCCTCCTCTGGCTGCCAATCTGTTCTCAAAGAGCCAGTGTAGAACAGGGGTGTAGGAAGCTGGCTCTGTATATACTATACCAAAGTGAGGTATAGTGTGCACAGAGACCAGTGGATCCCCAAAAGGTAGGCAGAGGTAAAAGTTAGATGGCACCTCACTCTCTATTTGTGGTAGTGTGGTCGAGCAGTAAGGCAGTATCAGAGGACAGTGTTAAGCAGCTGTTGTACACACTCAGTCAGCAAATGAATCCACACACTCAAAGACAACTTCAGACCAATCGTTTTTGTATAAAAATATTCTTTTAGTTATTTTATTTTCTAGAACAAACCAAGCCTGGCACAGATAAGCAATAAATACTTTACAGTAGTAATGCAGTTTGTGATCAGTTTGCATTTGTAATTGTATATGCACTTTGTTTTGACTTACACTATGGTTTCAGAGAAATGCAATATTTTGTAAATACAGTACATAGACTTGAATGGGCTTTTCAATAAAATACCAGGTAAGTTACTTTTTAGATTACTTTTCTTACTCAGAGTAGTATGCCTGGATACTACTCTGGGACATTTCCTGTAAACAGATAAGTAAAATCGTTTTGGTTAAATAGTACAATTTTAAAGACTTTCTTTAGGTTTTCAAACTCCACACTTAGAAACTTTTCCAAGAAAAACAGTCAATGTTATCCCATGGAGGAAAATAGTGTTATCGGTTTTGAGGTAAGTATTTGGTAGTTGAAGTTGAGGTTCTGGGGGTAGACTCAGGGGTCCCCCAGGGGTCCCCCAGGGTCAAGGATGCACTCTAGTTACACCCTCAGAGGCACTAGGGCGGCCGGATGCAAAGTGCTGAGGCCCAATGTTATCCAATGAGGGATAGGGAGCCTCTGGTTGGTGGCTGCTGGGAGCAGGCCACAAGGTTGTGGGAGCCAAGCTCCAGGTGTTAGGCTCAGAGCAAAGGGGGATCCGGTTTAGCACAAAGTGCACCCGCAGTGGCGGCTGGGTGCAGGGTGCTGTTTTGGCGTCAGGTGCCCTGTTTTCAATGGGGATTTTCGGTTTTGGTTTTTAGCTGCAGACTCGGGCCAGGAAGACTTTCGGGAGGAACCAACAGCTGGGCAGGTAAGTTGGAGGGCTCGGGGACGTAGGAGCACCTCGGGTTCCTTTCTCCAGGGCGCAGGGCGGCTGGATGCAGGGGTGTCTTTTGAGGTCGGATTTCACCTTACCAGGCCACTCGCGGTTGGGGGGGCCTCCATGCAGAGGCTGCAGGGGACGTTGTGGAGTCCTGGAGGGGTCAACCAACGGTGGACTCGGACTCTGGAGCGCTGGGGGACCTCGCTGGGACCGGTGGGCCACGAACTCTGGCTGTAGGCGACTAGTGCGGTGGTCGTTCCAGGCGTCGGGTTTCTTTTTCCTCAGCAGGCTCGGAGTCTTTGTTTGGCGTTTCTTTTGAACAGAGCTGCAGTTCACAGGAGATCCGCTCTTTGTTGAAGGCAGTCAGTCCTCCCAGGGGTTCTGGAGGTCGCTGGCTGCTGGACAAGACTATTTTTGGCGCAGGATCTCCAGAAACTGCAGACAGGCCGGTAGGGCTGGGGCCAAGTCAGTTGTTCTCTGCAGTCTCCTCTGCTGGGCGTCTTCTTTCGTCCTTTTTCTACTTAGGTTGCGGGAATCTGCTTTCTTGGTTCAGGGCTGCCCCCTAAATACTGTATTTAGGAGGCGTTTTAGGGGTCTCAAGGTCAGTAGCCATTGGGCTACTGACCTGAGGGTGACTACACCCTTGGTGTGCTCACCCCACGTGGGAGAGTGAGCACAATCCCTAATCCTGATTGGGGAGTGCCTGCCATCTGCAAGATGGCGGGCACTGAAGAGAGTGCTTCACCTCGCCTCCCCCACCTGAGGGGTGGAGTTGGCAGAGGTGGGCACACCTGGGCTGGCTAGTTTTTCCTGCCTGTCTTCCTGCCGAAAAGGAGGGGAGGCAGGAAGGGGGCCTGCTCCTGATAGCAGGAGAGGCTGGGGGTCACATTACAAAGGCTGCCAGGCCTTTGAAGCTCCCCTGCCACAGATGGCTCTTTCTGGCCTGGGGGAGGTGTGAACGCCTCCGCCCAGGAAAGGCTTTGTTTCTGGGCTCAGGGAGCGACGGCTCCCACCGTAGGGGTCCAGAAACATGTCTCGTGGTGGCAGGCTGGTGTGTACCAGTCAGGGAACCCACCAGAGGCTGGTCGTTTTTCAGGGGGCATCTCTAAGATGCCCTCTGTGTGCATTTTTCATTAAATCCCACACTGGCATCAGTGTGGGTTTAATGTGCTGAGGTTTGATACCAAACTTCCCAGTTTTCAGTGTAGCATTATGGTGCTGTGCAGTTCGTAATGACAAGCTCCCAGCACCATATACTCTTAATGGCAGCACTGCACTTACAATGTCTAAGAATGGACTTAGGCACTGTAGGGGTACAGGGCTCATGCACCTGTACCCTCACCACTGGTAAGGCACCCAGCTAGAGGGGTGACTGATCTATGCCAGGGTAGTGGGTTGTAGGCATGGCACACATGTGCCATGTGAACTTTTCACTTTGTTCTGCACCAACACACGCAGCCTGCAAAGGGGGTGGGGTGGGGGGTGTGTGTGTGTGTGTGTAAGTGTGTGTGTAAGTGTGTGTGTAAGTGTGTGTAGGTACAGGGCCTCCAAGGGTGGCACAATAAGTGCTGAAGCCCTTCGAGGTCTTCCCTGGTCACAGTGCCCTGGGTGCTTATGGTACCATTTACCAGGGGCTGACCTGTGGCCCGGTATGCCAATTGGGTTAGGTTTGGGGAAAGAACACAGGCCCTGGGAACTTGATTGGCAGGGACCCAGGGCACATCAAGTCAAAGTGCATCAGTAGTCTGGCAAAAGGGGGGGGGGGTTACTGCAACAGAAACCCACTTTCCTACAGACATGAAACGAAAACAAGCATTGGCATAGCCAATAGGTCTCGCTTTTGGGACCTTATAAGTGTTTAGCCATGCAACAATTGATGTTTAATCAAGGATATTGTGCTGGATAACTAAACACTTATAATGTCCCAAAGGCGAGACCTATCGGCTATGCATTGGGGGGGCCTTATAAGTGTTTAGGTAGAGCTATTGACTTTGCCAATGTGTGATGCTGTGGTGGCGGCCCCGAGTGATGCTGTGGTGGCGGCCCCGAGTGATGCTGTGGTGGCGGCCCCGAGTGATGCTGTGGTGGCGGCCCCGAGTGATGCTGTGGTGGCGGCCCCGAGTGATGCTGTGGTGGCGGCCCCGAGTGAGGCTGTGGTGGCGGCCCCGAGTGAGGCTGTGGTGGCGGCCCCGAGTGAGGCTGTGGTGGCGATGCTGTGGTGGCGGCGCAGAGTGAGGCTGTGGTGGCGATGCTGTGGTGGCGGCGCAGAGTGAGGCTGTGGTGGCGATGCTGTGGTGGCGGCGCAGAGTGAGGCGGCGCAGAGTGAGGCGGCGCAGGGTGAGGCGGCGCAGGGTGCGGCGGCGCAGGGTGAGGCGGCGCAGGGTAAGGCTGCGGCGGCGCAGGGTAAGGCTGCGGCGGCGCAGGGTAAGGCTGCGGCGGCGCAGGGTAAGGCTGCGGCGGCGCAGGGTAAGGCTGCGGCGGCGCAGGGTGGAGGCTGCGGCGGCGCAGGGTGAGGCTGCGGCGGCGCAGGGTAGGCTGCGGCGGCGCAGGGTAGGCGCTGCGGCGGCGCAGGGTGAGGCTGCGGCGGCGCAGGGTAGCAGATGCGGCGGCGCAGGGTGAGGATGCGGCGGCGCAGGGTGAGGATGCGGCGGCGCAGGGTGAGGATGCGGCGGCGCAGGGTAAGGATGCGGCGGCGCAGGGTGAGGATGCGGCGGCGCAGGGTGAGGATGCGGCGGCGCAGGGTGAGGATGCGGCGGCGCAGGGTGAGGATGCGGCGGCGCAGGGTGAGGCTGCGGCGGCGCAGGGTGAGGCTGCGGCGGCGCAGGGTGAGGCTGCGGCGGCGCAGGGTGAGGCTGCGGCGGCGCAGGGTGAGGCTGCGGCGGCGCAGGGTGAGGCTGCGGCGGCGCAGGGTGAGGCTGTGGCGGCGCAGGGTGAGGCTGTGGCGGCGCAGGGTGAGGCTGTGGCGGCGCAGGGTGAGGCTGTGGCGGCGCAGGGTGAGGCTGTGGCGGCGCAGGGTGAGGCTGTGGCGGCGCAGGGTGAGGCTGTGGCGGCGCAGGGGTGAGGCTGTGGCGGCGCAGGGTGAGGCTGTGGCGGCGCAGGGTGAGGCTGTGGCGGCGCAGGGTGAGGCTGTGGCGGCGCAGGGTGAGGCTGTGGCGGCGCAGGGTGAGGCTGTGGCGGCGCAGGGTGAGGCTGTGGCGGCGCAGGGTGAGGCTGTGGCGGCGCAGGGTGAGGCTGTGGCGGCGCAGGGTGAGGCTGTGGCGGCGCAGGGTGAGGCTGTGGCGGCGCAGGGTGAGGCTGTGGCGGCGCAGGGTGAGGCTGTGGCGGCGCTCAGTGACGCTGTGGCGGCGCTCAGTGACGCTGTGGCGGCGCTCAGTGACGCTGTGGCGGCGCTCAGTGACGCTGTGGCGGCGCTCAGTGACGCTGTGGCGGCGCTCAGTGACGCTGTGGTGGCGCTCAGTGACGCTGTGGTGGCGCTCAGTGACGCTGTGGTGGCGCTCAGTGACGCTGTGGTGGCGCTCAGTGACGCTGTGGTGGCGCTCAGTGACGCTGTGGTGGCGCGGAGTGATGCATCCAAGTAACAATGTGTGAGAATAAATAGCTAATAATATTTTAAAGCACACGTAAAAAAAAAAAAGCCGTGCAGGAGTAAATAACTCATGCTGTTTTGGTGCGCGCGCTTTAAGGGTGCCCGCAAGCCATATAAATAGTTAATTAAAATATTTTAAACCAGACGCAAAATAAAAGCCGATGATATTATGTATAACTGAACAACGTATTAAATAAAGAGAAAATGAAATTAGCGCTTCACTGGCAAGCTCTGTAAAGTGGCGCAAATGTGTGTGGTTGCCAATAAAATCTGGGCACTTTGCAACCACCCTGTCTTGCATTATGTAATTTATTTATTTTTCGTATTATTAACCTTTTTTTTCCTCTCGGTCCCTGAGGCTGCACTTTGGAATAGAAAAATGTCAGAAAAAGACGACATTTCCATATTTATGCCTTTACAAAAAACATCTGAATATTTTGGACAAAAACATATAGACTGGTGCACTTCCTGGCAAGCGGCACAGACATAGGAGTAAGTGCTGGGTGACTCGGTGTAACCAATATTGCAGCCCAGTTCTGCTTATTTTAATTTAACCACCTGATGCATTCTGGGAGCTGAAGTCCAGGTTCAGATTACTTGGTGCAACTGAACTAACACAGCGACAGTAATGACTTAAAAGTGCACGCTGGGTTGTGGGAGGGTTCATAGTGTGAGGTCCATCTGCTGTGAGAAACCCGCAGCTGTATGTGTGCTTGGAGGGTGGGGGAGGGCTCCGAGTGCTGGGAGGAAGGGTGAAAGCCACAAACAAACAGGCAGCGAACTAAGAGAAAGTGAAGGCTGCCCTGATATCAATATGTCTAAAACATAAAGTGCGCCGTCTGCAAAGCCGTGCTGATGAGCAGACGGAAAGAAAAGAAAAAAAGAAAAAAAAAAGTCGAAGGGACCAACGTACATTAAAAAGACGCGCGGCCACGAGACGCGCTCTGTGGTGGGGGAGGGGTGTTGAAGCGCAAATAAAGCTGAAATAAATAAAGCATGTTTGGATGTGAGGGCGATCTGGCTAGGGTGGAAGGGGGGAATGAGGTGACAGGCTTCTGTTTTGATCTGCATTTCTCTAAAAACATCATTTACCAGAAATGTGCTAATGGTGGCTAAAAGCTGTTGGGGTAGCGCTTTGGTTTCCTTGACTGTTGCTGGTTAAAAAGTTTGCTCAAATGAAGGTGCTTGGTCATGTAATCCCAATGCTCCCAAATATGTATTTTCTGCAACACTTGTCATCTTCCTGAAGCCTTCAGGAGTGTGTAAATGTGTGCCCGATATCTTCTGAGGGGGGAGGAGTTCTGATGCAGCTTCTGTGACCATCTTTGGCGTAAAATGCACCCAGATGGCAGCTTTTAGGCTGTAGATACTTTAGGCAGCGCGATGAACGTTCACCAGATTATTCATCCTTTATTTTGCATTTTTATATAGCACGAATGAAGGTCTCTGCCCTGAATCAACTGTTCTTTCCTCTCGGAGTCACAGGCAAAAAAGAGTGACTGACAGAATGGCAAAAACAAAAGACAGGGGACAGGATGTGGAGTAATGGCTAGTGCCCGGACTTTAAAGCTGGGGAATCGGGTTTGAGTATCGGCGGAGGCTCTACATCCTGTGATTCTGGGCAAATTTCTGTAAAGGAACTAGTGTTCATGTAAAGCGCTTTCAAACCTGTTTCAATTATATAAAAATACAAGGATTGAAATGAGAAGTGCTTGCAGGTTCGTGAGGTGGGGGAGCAAAAAGATGGACTCTGTAGTCTTTAAATAAAGCATGTTTGGATGTGAGGGCGATCTGGCTGGGGTTTATTGGGAGGGGGAAGAGGCGACGGGGGGGGGGAGTGAAAATGAAAACAGTCTGGAATGCTGAAAGCAACAAGATTACCCAGTCAATTTCCAGTGTAAATAAATACATACAAAAGAAAAGTACGATGCCTTTGAAAAACAAGCTTTTGACGTGAAATCAAAGGCAATTACCTGTATACATGAAACAAGACGCGCGGCCGCGAGACGCGCTCTGTGGTGGGGGAGGGAGTTGAAGCGCAAGCAAGACAGAGGCAGAGCGAGGCGCGCGCCCTTGGGAGAGCGAGAGGAAAGCCAGATGGCGCCTCTGCTCGCAACTGTGCGCGTAACCGCACGCTCTATGCCACACAAAAAGCTGTGGTCGGCTTTTTAAAGCCCACTCATTAAATGTCTCGCCAGAGCAGGGCATGCGCTGGCTCAGGCGAGACCTAAAAAACGGGTAACCTTAGAAAGGACACCATGTTGGAAAAGTACACAAGTTTATGTAAAGCAAAAGCGATCAGAAAATAAAAAGACAAGCAAGCAAAAAAGGAAAAAAAAGACATAAAAAACAACATTGAACTACTAATGATCGCCTGCCAGGAAAGGAGCACATCCCAAAACAGCAGTGCAGGATACGAGCAGAGCGATCAGCTCCACTCGCTCATAGAGAACAGAAATGACCCATCTGTGAGCTTTATGGCAGCACTGCACCGCTCCTGGACACCAGCGAGCAAAAGTGAAAGCGACGGAGAAAACGAGCAACAGGCGGAAGGGACAGACTGGCAAAATGCAACAGAATTTAATAGTACCTGCATCAGCAGAGGGGCACTAATCAAGTCGAATTAATCTGTACTTGAGAGGTGCTCCCTCCTCGGTGAGAAACCGAAGTGATGTATCCGGTGCCCGAACAAATCAGGAGTCAACCTATGGTAAGCAGCAGGCGGGATCCCAGTCCTTTTAGTAAATAAAACACTCTTGCAGACATAGCGTGCGCGCGGCCAGGCTTGACCTAAAAAAAAAAAAATGGAAGGGGGGGTGGGGGGTGGGAAGGGGACTACAAGAGGAGAATTCCAGACCAAACCACTAGATGGCAGAATAATGCACACCTACCAGATCCACCATCATCTTCTGCATGTACTTGGCACATTTCTCCACTTCATTCTTGGGCCCACGTAACTGCACAATGTCACTTTTGTGGTTTGGATCTGGAAAGTTGATGATAACCTGTGAAAGTCAACACAGGCGGATGAGACAAAGGTATAAGGCAAGAAAAATTAAAGACATTTTTAGAATATTGCAAGTTAGGTTTCCTCAGTTTTTCTTCTGCCTTCAAGCTTCTGCCTTCTGCTCTCAAACCCACAATGTCTCTGGACTGTGTCTATGTATCTGATGTGCGATGCAAAAGATTATATATGAAAAGTCATCCATTGTTTTAACACAAACCAGTTTCCAATCAGAAACGAAGTGAGGCACATGTGAATTTACAACACTAAGCAGAACATGGTTTGTAGGATGTGTTGCATATCACATGGAGGCATAGACTGCCAACAATTACCTAGACCTCTAATCTGTGGCTAAAGTAATCTAGTATAGGCAGTAAAAACTAAAATATTCAAGTGTTTGACCCACATGTCCTTACTTCCTAACTTTAAAGTCAACATAATAAGGTTATGTGAAGATATGAACTGATGAGCATGTAGCAGAGTAACATACCAGCAAATGGAACGTTTCCTAGAAAAGCGATGGTGGTTCATCACCTCTTTGAGAATGAGCCTGTGGCGCGTCAATTTGTTTTGTCTTTGCTTTTGTGTAGGCAAACCATCTAGCAATAACCAAATTAGAAACTGATTTTTCTTGATGCAGCTGTGAAAATCCACAAAGTGATTGTTTCCTGAATTTGTTTTATCAACATTGAATCAGGCCTCACAACAAGATAGCACAAAGCCTATCCTGCCACTCCCTTGGAATTTGCAAATAAAGTATGTAGTTCAATAGGCTAATTAATTTGATATAATAGGCAGAAAATGCGAGTAGTTAGGTAAAACCACTGTTTCATATACTTCAATCAATCAATTCGCATTGGTAGAGCGCAGCTATTCACCTGCAAGGATATCCAGGCGCTAGGTATGCTGCGCTCAGTCGAAAAGCAAGGTCTTGAGTCCCTTCCTGAACTTTGTGAGGGAGGGCGCTGTTCGGAGGTGGAGGGGGAAGGCTGTTCCAGCACTTGGCAGCAAGGTAGAAGGAACAGCCTACACTGTGGCATCGGCGGATGCGTGGCGTTTGAGCGATTGCGTGGTGGGAGGCACAAAGGTGTCTGGACGGATGGTGTAAGTTCAGGCAGTGATTGATGTATGCTGGTCCTAGGTCATGGAGGGCTTTGTATGCTTGTCAGCTTCTTGAACTGGCATCTTTTCTGGATGTGGAGCCAGTGGAGGTTCCCGAGGTGGGATGTGAGGTGGGCCTGTCTGGGAAGGTTGAGGAGGAGTCTGGCTGATGAGATCTTTATCGTCTAGAGTCTCTTCATGAGTTGGGTGGCGATTCCAGTGTATAGCGTGTTGCCGTAGTCTAGTCAGCTGGTGACTAGGGCTTGATTAACTGTTTTCCTGGAGCTGACAGGGAGCCATCTGAAGATCTTTTAGAGCATGCTAAGGTTGTGGAAGCAGGCAGAGGGGACTGCGTTGATCTGGGCTATCAAGGTGTTTGCTGTCCAGGATGAAGCCATGGTTATGGGTATGGTCAGCCAGTGGGGGTCAGAGTTTGGCGGGCCACTAGGTGTCGTTCCATGGGGAGGAGTTGTTCCAGAAGATCAGCAGTTCCGTCTTGTTCTTGTTGAGCTTCAGGCAGTTGGTTTTTATCCAGTCGGCTACACTTGTCATGCAGTTGCGAAGTTGGATCTAGTTGTGGAGCGGTCTGCTGAGAGAGAGAGGGCGAGCTGGGTGTCATCAGCATAGGATATGATGTTGAGTTCATGGGTTCTGATGATGTCGGCCAGGGGCATCATGTATGTGTTGAAGAGGTTGGGGCTGAGGGATGAACCTTGAGGGACGCCGCAGATTATGCTCTTTGGTTCTGGGTGCGTCCTGTGAGGAATGATGTGATCCATTGGAGAGTGTCTCCCTGGATTCCGATGTGGTGGAGTTTATTCATGTGTGTGGTGGGATACATAGTCGAACGATGCGGAGAGGTGAAGGAGGATCAGGGCTGCTGTCTCTCCCCATTCGAGGAGGGTTCTGATGTAGTCTGTGGCGTCAATCAGGGTGGCCTTGGTGCTGTGGTCGGCACAGAAACTGGATTGGGAAACGTCAAGCAGGTTGTTTCTCTCAGGTATTCGGTAAGGTGGCAGTTGATTGCCTTCTCAATGACTTTGGCGAGGAAAGGGAGCAGCAAGATGGGGCAGTAGTTCGTGAGCTCGCTCAGTGGGTTTCTAGAGGAGGAGTCTGACTCCTGCATGTTTCCATACGTCGGGGAAGGTAGCTGTAGTGATGGATTTGTTGAAAATGGGAGACAGTTGGCAACTCATTTCCTTGGTTTCGAGTAGATTAAGTTCATGATGGCTGTGGTGCTCTGTGTGATGAGGTTTTTCCATGCAGTGAACAGGTGGTTGGGGGTGGCGTCCATTGGTGTGAGGAGGTTGTAGAGGTTGGTGGGTTGGGGTTTGAAGTTACTGTAGAGGGTGAATATTTTGTTGTGCAAGTAGTTTGCCAGTGTGCGTCAGAGTTCCTGGGAAGGGGAGACTGTGCTCTCGGTGGCTTCCAGGCAGGAGAACTCAGACGAGGAGTTCCTTGGTGTGGTTGACGCTAGCTTTGATACGGTTCACCAGGGATTCTCTTCATGTCTTTGAGGGGGGGGGGGGTATTTGTTGAGGGCTGATTTGAACACAACTCTGTGGGATGTCAGCTGGTGCGCCATCTCCTCTCAAGTCGTTTGCACTAGCATTTACTTGTCCAGAGTTCTGGGGTGTACCAGCTGGGCTGTTTGGCAGCTCTGTGGGTCTTGGCTGGCTTGGTGGGGGCAACTCTGCCGGCGCAGTTGGTGATCCAAGCGGTGAAGATCTGGACGGCCTGTTCCAAGTTGGTTGCGGAGTCGGTGTAGGAAGCGGGCTCTGTGTACATACTAGACCAAAAAAAGGTGTCGTGTGCATAGAGTCCAGTGAGTCTCACACTTGCAGCCCATCCACATGTGCACATGTGGGATTACGTGTAGCCAGTCAAGTTCCTATTACCAGGATGCAGCAGCCTTATCTTACGAGGCAGACACTAACTATAATCACGCACAGTCCGTTTGCCATTCGATTACCATGGGCAAGACACCAGTTGTGAGGCTAACCCACAGTAAAAAGTAAAAAAACTAGGTGATACAAAAGCAGAAAATGGAGGCGGATTTAATGGGCAGAACCCATTTAGCTACCGTAGTGCTGTAGATCAAATTCTTTGCATAGACTTGAAAAAGATGACCTCCTTGTAGGAAGATGGCTCTGTATATACGATACCAAAAAGATATAGTATGCAGTGAGTCCCCAAACGTATAGCAGAGGATAAAGTAGACACTATCTAACTCTCAATTTAGTGGTAGCTGGGCTGAGCAGTTGTGCTTATTAGCGGGTAGTGTGAATATATTTGTTATACACACTCAGTCAAGGTAGAAACACTCAATGACTAACTCCAGGCCAATGGTTGTAAAAATATTACTTCAGTTACTTTTAATTTAGGAACCAAGTGGAACTCAGTTACAGGTAAGTAGACTTTTCAGAATTTTAATACTTTTATATACAGTTGGCAAATGGTTGCATAAGCATTCAAAATACTTTACATGTGCATGTAATACTTCTTATTGTCAAAGAAGATACTTTGTATTATTCTCAGAATCAACACTTCGTGCAATACAGAGAAAACCAATGCAATCCTATGGGAGGAAAGACAGGTAAGTAATTTCAGGTAAGCACTCAACTTACAAGTTCAGCCTTCATAGGGTTTAACCAACACAGGGAAAGAGTCGGACCTAGGTAGGTACTGCACCACCAGCAGCACTGGGATGACCTGGTGCAGAGGTCACTGGGCCCAATATTAGCCTATGGGAGCTGGGGGTACCTCGAAAAGGCACTGGTTGCAGGTAAGTACCAGCGGTTCAGGGACGCAGGCCCTGGGGGTTGAAGTCAGCACTGAGAGGGCCACCAGGTAGCACCAAAGCTGCACCACCAGAGGCACAGGGGCAGCCAGGTGCAAAGGCGGCATCAGGTATCTCGTAGAAATCAATGGAGATCCTCGGTTGAAGAAAACTACTGCACGCTTGGACCAGAAGACTGTCTGAAGGAATCCAAGGACTGGAGAGGTGAGTTGGATAGTTGAGGGAGGCTGTGATACCATTGGTTGAGAACACCAAGGCCCGGGGGCTGCGGGTGCAGGAGTATCTTTAAGAGTCTTGTTTCGCTCATCGGTTCCGGTCGCAGTCAGGGGGACCCTTCGAGTTGAGGCTGCAGGCATCGTGAGGAAGTTCAGGAGAGGTCATACAAAGGTGGATCCAGGTCCAGATCGCAGGGGAGACTTCTCTGGGACATTGGGCCACCTGGACTCAGGCCGTGGACGTCGGGTGCAGAGTGGTGCCAGTGTCGCAGATCCACCTGGATCTGGAGTCCTTGGGTTAGTTTCTTTTCTGGACAAATCCGGAGTCCACGGGAGAATAGAGCCTTTATTGAAGGCAGCTCAGGTTTCTGGGCTTCTTGGAGGTTGCTGGCTGAGGGACACACCGGTTTCTTGGCGCAGGGTAGCTGGAGGAGACAGGCTGACAGGGCTGGGGCCAAGTCAGTTGTCTTCTCCACTACTGCACAGCTCTTCTGTCCTTATTCGTAGTCAATTCCGAGGAACAAGGTTCAGGGGAGCCCTTAAATACTAAATTTAAGGGTGTTACTGAGGTCAAGGGGTAGTAGCCAATGGCTACTGTCCCCTAGGGAGACTACACACTTCAGCTGCCCCCTCCCTTTGGGGAGAGGGGCACATCCCTATTCCTATTGGGCTTAATTCTCCAAATCAAGAAGGAAAATGCTACTTACCCAGTATGCATCTGTTCCTGGCATGTAGAGCTGTAGAATCTCATGCTTTGCATAAGATCGCCATCTAGTGTTAGGTCCGGATGTTTGCACTTTGTTTTTGTGGAAGAAGTTATCCCTAGTCACGAGGTAGGGGACTCCTCCCTTAGGTGATTGTGCGCATGGTCATCGGCTCCATCTTCAGATTGTTTTCCGCAAAGGGTAAGAGAATGGAGTAGTAGTAAAGAATAGAGATGTCCATGCGTAAGTATTTGTAGTAAAACAGAGAACTAGAGCAGTTACAGGTACCCGGGGAGGTGGGTGGGCGCATGAGATTCTACAGCTCTACATGCCAAGAACAGATGCATACTGGGTAAGTTGCATTTTCCGTTCGAGGCATGGGAGCTGTAGATCACATGCTTTCCATAGACTATACAGCAGTCTCCCCGAAGCGGTGGCTATCCTGCAACTGTTGGAGTTGTTTGAAATAACGTTTTAAGTACTGCTTGGCCCACATTAGCTTGTCTTGCTAAAACATCTACACAATAGTATTAGGTGAATGTGTGTGGTGTAGACCATGTTGCAGCTTTGCAGATATCAGTAATAGGGATATTCCCCAAGAAAGCCATAGTAGCCCCTAACTTGCGAGTGGAATGTGCTCTAGGGGGTATTGTGAGAGTCCTTTTGGATTTTTGATAACAAATCTGAATACACTTGACAATCCACCAAGCAATTCCCGATTTGGAGATAGGATTGCCTTTGTGAGGTGGTGCAAAAGCTACAAGGAGGTATTTGGTTTTTCGAAATGATTTTGTTTTTCAGTGTAATACAAAAGAGCTCTTCTGACATCTAAGTTATGTAAAGCTCGTTCTGCAACAGAGCCAGGTTGAGGGAAGAATACAGGTAATTCAACAGACTGATTGATGTGAAATGCAGATACAACCTTAGGTAGGAATTTATGGTTGGTACGAAGAACCACTTTATCTTTATGTAACTGGAAAATAGGTTCTTCTATGGTTAGTGCCTGTAGTTCACCCACTCTCCTTAATGAAGTGATTGCAATGAGTTAAGCGGTTTTCCAAGTAAGGAACTGTAGTTCACATTTGTGCAGGGGTTCAAGTGGCGGACCCATTAGCCTTGTGAGGACTATATTAAGATTCCATACTGGGGCAGGTGGGAGTCTTGGTGGCATTACCCTTTTTAGCCCTTCCATGAATGCTTTGATGACAGGCACTCGAAATAGCGATAAATGTTGCCTATTTTGAAGGTAAGCTGCTATGGCAGCAAGATGCAGTCCGATTGATGTATAGGCCAATGCTGACTGCTGCAAATGCAATAGGTAGCACAGTATGTTCTGTATAGAAGCATCAAGGGGGTTGATATGATTGTTATTGCAATAGATGACAAAACGCTTCCATTTGGCTGCGTAGCAGGCCCTTGTGGTAGGCTTTCTGGCCTCTACAGTCTGGTGGAAGGTTGCGATAACCAAACTATGACTTCAGGAGCCAGATCGCAAGGTTCAGCTGTTTGGGATCTGGGTGTTTGATTTCTCCATGGCTCTGTGTGAGGAGACTGGGTGTCAAATGGAATTTTTGGAGTGGTACCAGAGAGAGCTCCAACAGGGTTGACGTGCCCATGTTGGAGCTACTAGTATTAGCGTGAGTGATGTTTGCCTGAGTTTCCGAACCACTGATGGAATGAGTGGGAGAGGCGGAAAAGCGTAGGCAAATATCCCTGACCAGTTCATCCATAGAGTATTGCCTTTGGACAAAGGGTGTGGATACCTGGAGGCGAAGCTTTGGCATTTAGCGTTTTCGGGTGTTGCGAACAGGTCTATGTGAGGGACTCCCCAAGTTTGGAAGTATGGGTGTAGAACGTGAGGGTGAAGTTCCCACTCGTGTATTTGATACCTCTGCCTGCTGAGGAGGTCCGCAATCTGATTGTGGACTCTTGGGAGGTGTTCCACTAGGAGATAAATGTTGTGGTGAATAGCCCACTTCCAGATGTCCTGGGCTAAGTGGGACAGTTGGAGAGAGTGTGTCCCCCCCCCCCCTGTTTTTGTATGCAATACATAGCTGTCATGTTGTCGGTTCAGACTAACACAGCTTTGCCAGACAGGTGATCTTGAAAGGCTTTGAGAGCTAGAAAGATTGCCATGAGCTCTAAGTGATTGATGTGGAGCATCTTTTGCTGGCGACTCCACAGTCCTTGCACTGTGTGTTGTTGAAGAGGAGCTCCCCAGCCAGTAAGGGATGCGTACTCTGTTAGCACGGTCTGTGGAATCGAGCGATGAGTACGGCCGCTTACCAACACTAGATCGGTTAATAGACCTTGAGACTGGTTCCACTGACTGGCTAAACACTCTTGAAGTGGACGCATGTGTATCATTCACAGCAGTTGCATAAACACTCGAGCCGGAAGTGACTGAGTGGGTTGAAATTTGAGAATCAGAGCCTGAATGTTTCCAATTCTGGCTGCATTGGGATACGCTAGAGCCTTGTGAGTATCTAGCGCGGCTCCCAGGTAATCCTGAACTTTGTTTGGCTGAAGATGTGATTTTCACACACTGACTGAGAACCCTAGCTGTTGAAGCAGCTGAATGGTTAGTGAAGTGTGCTTGCGACATTGCTGGTATGTGCTGGCTTTGATGAGCCAGTCGTCCAGATAGGGAAAGGCATGTATGCTTTGTCTTCGGAGATGCACAGCTACTACCGCCAGACATTGTGAAGACTCTGGGGGGCCTTGGTGACTCCGAATGGGAGCACTTTGAATTGGTAGTGTTGACCTGCTACCACAAATCTGAGAAATTTGCGGTGAGCCGGATGGATTGGAATATGAAAGTAGGCGTCCTTTAAAACTAGAGTAGAAAGAAAATCACCTTTTTGCAAAAGAGGCAGTATTTGTTGCAGTGTTACCATGTGGAAGTGGTGTGAATGTATGTAAAGGTTGAGTTCTCAGATCCAGTATGGGTCTGAGAGAGCCGCCCTTTTTTGGAATTCAAAAGTAAAAGGAGTACACGCCCGACCCTTGGTGTTGAGGTGATACAGGCTCTATGGCTTGTTTTAGTAGCAGGCATTGTACTTCCTGTTTGAGAAGGTCTAGGTGATCCGGTGGAAGTCTGTGTGACTTTGGGGGAATATTTGGAGGAGTGCTGATGAACTCCAGGCAGTAACCAGAATGGATAATTTGGAGAACCCATTTGTTGTTATTGACTGCCACTTTGGTAGAAATTGTGACAGTCTTCCCCCTACAGGTGTTAAGTGGTCGGGGGTAACTATGGGCAAGTCACTGTTTTGTACTGGATGGCGAGGTACGTGTGTTGGAACCTCTACCTCTGTCCTTGCCGTTGTTTCCTCTGCAATTGCCTCAATAGAAACCCTTGTAACCTGAGGGCTGGTTATTGCCCTTATAGGTGGACGCAGTGTCTGAGGAAGTAGTCTTAGATCCTGCTCGATAAAAGGAGCAACGAAAGGAACCACGCCCTTGTGGAGACTGAAGTGCTCCCATGGATTAAGCCACTTCAGTATCCTTCTTCATTTTATCCAATGAAGTGTCTACCACCGGCCCAAAAAGGTGTTCCTTGTCAAAGGGTGTGTTTGGTATGGAAGTTTGAACTTCCAGTTTAAACCCTGATATGCGTAGCCAGGCGTGTCTTCTTAAAAGAACACTAGTGTTTACCACTCTGGCAGATATATCAGCAGCATCTCGTGAACATCTAATTTGGTTGTTAGAAATGAACTGCCCATCACGAACCAGGTCTTGCGCTTTTGATTTGTGTTCTTGAGGGAGAAACTGGATGAGTTGCTCCATTTCATCCCAGTGTGTGCGGTTATAGCGTGCTAGCAATGCTTGTTTTTTGGAAATCCGCCAGAAGTTAGCAGCCTGGGAGGCTATCCTTTTCCCTGAAGCATCAAGGAGTTTAGACATTATTTGGTGGTGGTGCGTCTCCAGTAGTCTGGGAGTTTGCCCTTTTCCGTGCATTAGAAACTACTAGTGAATCTAATGGTAGTTGACCTTTTATGTAGACTGGATCTGATGGGGCAGGCTTGTATTTTTTATCTACCCTCTGGGTAGGATACATGCTCCAAGAGGATCCTTAAAAATGTCTACATGTCTGGTTGTGCCTTTCAACATGGGCAACATGTGTGTAGAATTGTGTGTTTTGTAGAGTCTCGAAAAGAAAGTCCTCTTCAAGAGATTTTGTGTAGTGGGACTCCATGGTAAGTAGCAGCCCTACCCAACAATTCGACAAATCCTACTCTGTCATCTGGTGGAGAGGGTTTTGTAGTCTATATGTCCGGGTCATTATCAGTGGGAGAATCAGTATTATAGTCATCCCACACGTCTCCAGGCTGATCGTCATCATTATTATCCCCATCACCCTGATTGTCAGGTGTGTGTGGTGGTGAGTGCTCAGGTGAAGTTGGCACAGGTATAGTCTGGGGTAGCGAAGGTGAAGGACGAGGAAGAGGAGGAGATGGGGAAGGATTTGTCCCAACAGTTCTCTACTTCAATGGTATGTGGTATTCCTCTTCTGTAGTAGCACCTCTTTTTAAAGTCACTTTAGTGGTGATATGTCCAGTCTTTGGGTGTTTAACCAGGATTTTGTGTTTCGGATCCGGTTTGTTGATTGGATCACCGAAAGGAAAATGCTACTTACCCAGTATGCATCTGTTCTTGGCATATAGAGCTGTAGAGTCATATGCTTTAGCATAGATCGCCATCTGGTGTTGGGCCCGGATGTTTGCACTTTGTTTTTCTTCGAAGAAGACTTTGTAGTCACAAGGTAGGTGACTCCTCCTTTCGGTGATAGTGCGCATGGGCATCGACTCCATCCCCAGATTGTTTTGCGGTAAGGGTGACGATGGAGTTAGTAAGAGTAGAAAGATATGTCCATGAATAGTGTATCTAAGATAATACTGCAACAGATGGGGTTACCCGGGGAGGCGGGTGGGCGCATACGACTCTACAGCACTATATGCCAAGAACAGATGCATACTGGGTAAGTAGCATTTTCCGTTCGAGGCATATGAGCTGTAGATCTGTACAGCAGTCATCTCCCAAGCGGTGGCTAACCTGTACACCTAGTTCGCGTGTAGTGTGCTCTAGGGGGAATCGTTAAGGTGCGTTTAGCTTCAAGGTAGCATGGATGCACTTAACTATCCACCGTGCAATACCAACTTTTGAAATGGGATTGCTTTATGTGGTGGTGAAAAAGCAACAAAGTTGTTAAGTTTTCCTAAAAGATTTGGTTCTTTCAATGTAATAAAGTATTGCTCTTTTCACATCTAATGTGTGAAGAGCACGTTCTGCCCCAGAGTCTGGTTGAGGAAAAAAACACGGGTAACTCAGACTGGTTGAGATGAAAAGCAGAAACTACTTTGGGTAAAAATTTTGGTTTAGTCTTAAGAACCACTTTATTTTGGTGAATTTGTAAAAATGGTTCTTGTATGGTTAGTGCCTGGAGCTCACCAACTCTTCCAAGAGATGTGATGGCTATAAGGAAGGCTACCTTCCAAGTCAGAAGGAAAATGCTACTTACCCAGTATGCATCTGTTCTTGGCATGCAGAGCTGTAGAATCTCATGCTTTGCATAGATCGCCATCTGGTGTTGGGCCCGGAAATTTGCACTTATTTTTTTCCGAAGAAGTCTTTCCAGTCACGAGGTAGGCGACTCCTCCTTTCGGTGATGGTGCGCATGGGCATCGACTCCAGTGTTAGATTGTTTTCCCGCAGAGGGTGAGACTGGAGTAAGTAAGAGTATAATAGAGATGTCCATGTGTAGTTATCTAAGTAAGATAGTACAGGTAACCGGGGAGGTGGGTGGGCGCATGAGATTCTACAGCTCTACATGCCAAGAACAGATGCATACTGGGTAAGTAGCATTTTCCGTTTGAGGCATGTGAGCTGTAGATCACATGCTTTGCATAGACTATACAGCAGTAATCTCCCAAAGCGGTGGCTAACCTGTAGCAGTTGCAGTGGTTTGAAATAGTGTACGTAGAACTGCCTGGCCCACATTAGCTTGTCTAGCTACCACATCTACACAATAGTGTTTGGTGAATTTTGTGTGGTGTAGACCATATTGCAGCTTTACAGATGTCATCTATGGGGATATTTCCTAAAAAGGCCATAGAAGCTCCCAGTTTGCGAGTAGAGTGCGCTCTAGGGAGAATTGGTAAAGTTCTTTTAGCTTTTGCATAACATATCTGGATACTTTTAACTATCCATCTTGCAATACCCGATTTAGAAATGGGATTGCCTTTGTGTGGTGGAGCAAAAGCCACAAAGTTGTTTGGTGTTACGAAAAGATTTTGTTCTTTCTATGTAATACATTAGTGCTCTTTTAACATCTAAAGTATGCAAAGCACGTTCTGCCACGGAATCTGGTTGAGGAAAGAATACAGGCAACTCAACAGATTGGTTGATGTGGAAGGAAGAAAATACTTTAGGTAAGAATTTAGGATTAGTACAAAGAACCATTTTGTTTAGGTGTACCTGTAAATATGGTTAATGCCTGAAGTTCACTTACTCTGAGTGATGTGATAGCAATGAGGAAAGCTAGTTTCCAAGTGAGAAACTGTGGCTCACATTTATGTAAAGGCTCGAATGGTGGCCCCATTTGCCTGGTAAGGACAATATTGAGATTCCACGCTAGAGCGGGCGGCATTCTTTTAGGAATAATTCTTTTGAGTCCCTCCATAAAAGCTTTAATAGCAGGGACTCTGAAGAGTGATGGGTGTTGTCTGTTTTGAAGATAAGCAGCTATTGCAGCGATATGTAAGCGTATAGACGTATACGCTAGATTTGAGCGTTGTAAATATAGCAGATAACAGATATTTTGAATAGAAGCGTCTAGTGGATTGATGTGGTTATTACAATAAATAACAAACCGCTTCCATTTTGCTGCATAACAAGCTCTTCTACTAGGTCTTCTAGCCTCTTTAATAATATTCATACAGTCTGGTGGAAGATTTAGATAGCCAAACTAGGACTTCAGGCGCCAGATCGCAAGATTGAGAGTTTTGGGATCTGGATGTCATTTCTCCATGGCTCTGTGTGAGAAGACTGGATGTGAGATGTAATTTCTGATGAGGAACCACTGATAGCTCCAAGAGAGTAGTGAACCACGGTTGACGAGCCGAAGTGGGAGCTACTAGGATTAGTGTGAGGGATGTTTGCCTGAGTTTCCGAACCACTAGTGGAATGAGTGGGAGAGGCAGAAAAGCGTAAGCAAATATCCCTGACCAATTTATCCATAGGGCATTGCCCTTGGATAACGGATGTGGATACCTGGAGGCGAAGCTTGGGCATTTTGCGTTTTGGTGTGTTGCGAACAGGTCTATGTCCGGAAAGCCCCACATTTGAAAGAAGGGGAGGAGAACTTGAGGGTGAAGTTCCCATTCATGAATTTGCGGTCTCCGTCTGAGGAGATCTGCAATATGATTGTCCACTCCCGGGAGATGTTCCGCTAGGAAATAAATCTTGTGATGAATGGCCCATTTCCAAATGTCCTGTGCAAGGTGTGCCAGTTGGAGGGAGTGTGTTCCCCCCTGTTTCTGTATATAATACATTGCTGTCATGTCTGTGCGTATCAGGACAGCTTTGCCTAGAAGGTGAGTTTGGAAGGCTTTGAGCGCTAAAAATAGTGCTAGCAGTTCCAGATAATTTATATGTAGGAGCTTTTGTTGTTGGCTCCACAATCCTTGAATTGTGAGAGTTTGGAGATGAGCTCCCCAACCAGTGAGCGATGAGTCTGCTGTTAGTACGGTTTGTGGAATTGGGTCGATGAAAGGTCGCCCTTTTGCAAGGTTGTGTGGATTCCACCACTGCAGAGAGCGATGAGTGCAGCCGTCCACCAACACCAGATCTGTTAATAGACCCTGAAACTGATTCCACTGACGTGCTAAACATTCCTGTAGAGGACGCATTTGCAGTCTTGCATAAGGAACTATCATGATGCAAGATGCCATCATTCCTAGTAGTTGCATGAATACCCGAGCTGGCAATGAGTGGTTGGGTTGAATTTTTGAAACAAGAGCTTGAATATTGTGAATTCTGGCTGGATTTGGGTAGGCTAGAGCTTTTTGAGTATCTAGAGTGGCCCCCAGATAAACTTGTGTATTGGAGGGCTGAAGATGGGATTTTGCCAAATTGACTGTAAATCAGAGGTTGTGCAGTAAGCGCACTGTTGCATGAGTGTG
Source organism: Calotriton arnoldi (assembly GCA_963921515.1). NCBI lineage: Eukaryota > Metazoa > Chordata > Amphibia > Caudata > Salamandridae > Calotriton > Calotriton arnoldi. The sequence continues at coordinate 1,109,329 of CAWUFW010005288.1, read as the reverse complement.
CTGTAGGCACTTTGAGAGAGTGCTGGCTTTGATAAGCCAGTTGTCTAAGTACGGGAAGACGTTAACATGTTGTCTCCGCAGATGTGCCACGACTACTGCTAGGCATTTGGTAAACACTGTGGGAGCAGTAGTCACTCCGAATGGGAGTACCTTGTATTGATAATGTTGTCCTGCTATCACAAACCTGAGGTATTTGCGGTGAGCGGGATGCATTGGAATATGGAAGTATGAGTCCTTTAAATCCAGAGTGGACATAAAGTCGCTTTGTTGTAAGAGAGGAAGTACCTGTTGGAGAGTGACCATATGAAAGTGATCTGATTGAATGTAGAGGTTTAATTCTCTGAGGTCTAATATAGGCCTCAGAGAACCGTCCTTTTTGGGAATTAGAAAATAAAGAGAATACACACCTGTCCCATGATATTGTAGTGGGATGGGTTCTATAGCTCCTTTTTCCAGAAGAGATTGAACCTCTTGTTTGAGTAGGTATAAATGTTCTGGGGATAGTTTGTGTGTTCTTGGTGGAATGTTTGGAGGGTTGCTTGTTAACTCCAGGCAGTAATCAGATTAGATCATTTGTAAAACCTATTTGTCTGATGTGACCATTCCAGACTGGGAAAAATTGAGAGAGGCATCCCCAGACAGGTGTGGGATGGTCGAGGGCAAGGAGAAGCAAGTCACTGTTTGGTTGTGGCTGGGGAGGCAAGGGGTGTATTACCCTTTGCTCTTCCTTTGCCATTGCTTCCACGAAATCCACCTCGAAAGTAACCTCTGGTAGAAGGTGATTGACTATTGCCTCTGTATGAGATGGACTTCGAGCCTCCCCTATAAAAGGATCGGCGAAATGAGCCACGACTTGACGGCGTTTGTAGCGCTCCCATAGACTTAGCCACCTCAGTGTCCTTCATTTTTTCTAATGAAGTGTCCACCGCTGGTCCAAATAAATGTTCTTTGTCAAATGGCATATTCAATATAGCTGTTTGGACCTCCGGCTTAAACCCCGACACTCTAAGCCATGCATGGCGTCTAAGAAGAATGCTGGTGTTAATACCACGTGAGGCAGTGTCTGCTGCACCCAGAGCACACCTAATGGAAGTGTTGGAAATTAGTTTGCCTTCTTGTATGAGGTCATGTGGCTTGGATTTGTGCTCATCATGCAGATATTGCATTATTTGCTCTAACTCATCGTAATGAGCCCTGTCGTATCTTGCCAAGAGTGCTTGCGTATTGGCTATGCGCCAATGATTGGCTGCTTGTGCTGCTACTTTTTTACTGGATGCATCTAATAATTTAGACTCTGTCTGGAAGTATAACATCTCTTGTTGATTGAGAGTTCGCTCGTTTACGACCGTTTGAAACTACTAGAGAATATAATGGAACCTGACCTCTTATAAAAATTGGGTCTGTAGGAGCTGCTTTATATTTTTTTTATCTAATCTGGGTGTGAGTATCCTAGCACGCACTGTGTCTTTGAACACCTCATCAGCATGTTTTAACATACCCTTGAGCATGGGTAGTGTATGCGTGGATTTTTGTGAAGTACTCAGTTTCTCAAATAAGAAGTCCTCCTCAACAGGTTCCTTAAGGAGTTGCACACCATGGTATTCTGCAGCTCTATTAAGTAACTCCGTAAACCCTACATTGTCATCAGGGGGAGAAGGTTTGGATGGGTAAAGATCCGGATCATTATTAGGATCTGTAGTATAATCTACCCAGGGGTCTGGAGCATATAGTTGTGATAGCTGCTCATGTGTGTCATAATGTAGATCCCCATCATTATCATCCTGTTGAATTGGAGATTATGGTTCAGGAGTATGTGTGGGTGTTATGAGCAGGTTAGGATCAATAGATGGAGGAGGTGAGGAAAGAGGAAGAGGTGGAGGAGAAGTGTTAATTCCCAAATTCTTCCTTTTTAGAGGGATTTGATCAGATTCCTCATGTTCTGGTTTCCTTTTTTGGGGTATTTTCGCTGAAATATGCCCTGATTTAGGGATTATAACCAGTTCTTTTTGTTTGGGGTCCATTTTCGGAGGCGGAACATCCAAAACAAGTTTAGATGAAGGAGGAACTGATTTGTGTTTTGGAGCCACAATCTTCGACGCGGAAGGTTTCGGTGTCGAAGTTTTCGGAGCAGAGGGTTTATGTACTGAGGATTTGGGCTCCGATGATTTTGGTTCCGAGACATGTTTCAGTGCCGAAACTTTTGATGGATCTGAGGACTTTTGTTTTGGAGCCCAAGTCAATTCGGGTCCGGAACAACAGCTCCAGCCCGATGCCGGAAGGCTTTAACTGTTTCGGTGCCGAGCCCGAAGGCGGGGCGTTAGAAACTTCCTCAGTGCCGACCTTGGCCCGAAGGCAGAGGAGGGACCGGAGCATTTTAACGGGAGTTTTGGGGGTTAGAGGAGTCTCGGTACTCACGGTACGCTGACCGGGTGTGACGTTCTCCCCGATATCGGAGTCCTCTTCAGAAACATCGATCTGTAGATCTTCGTCTTCCTCGGCTCCATGTGCCTCGAGGAACTCTTGTTCATCCTCTTCTCTGAAGATGTCTGGAGCTGAGTCCTTTTGTTGCTGCATCTCGCGACGTCGAGCCAGACGGTCACGGAGCGTTTTCTTCGATCTAAAGGATCGGCAGGATTCGCAGTTGCTTTCGTTGTGTTCTGGAGATAAACACAAGTTGCACACGTCATGGAGATCGGTGCGGGGGCACTTGGAATGGCACCCGGGGGAGAATTGGAATGGAGTCCGTTCCATCTACTGCGAATTCGGTCGACGCGGCTAGGCCCGAGGGCCTCGCACGAAGTTTTCCAATCGAAGTTGTAGAAATATTCGATATGCGAAGGGAGGAATACGCGATCAAGAAACAACACCGTCGAGGGGCAGTGGATTGCGCACCGAGGGGAACCCGAGAACGGTGTCGATCCTGAGCACAGCAATTCACGTCCGAACCCGATGGAAGAAAAAAACAATCCAACAATGGAGTCGATGCCCATGCCCACTATCACTGAAAGGAGGAGTCACCTACCTCGTGACTGGAAAGACTTCTTCACACAAAAACAAAGTGCAAACGTTCGGGCCCAGCACCAGATGGCGGTCTATGCAAAGCATGTGATCTATAGCTCACATGCCTCGAACACTGTAGTTCGCATTTGTGCAAAGGCACAAATGGTGGGCCCATGAGTCTTGTAGGCCCACCAGAGGGTAGAGGATTGCGCGTCGAAGGGGTTCGAAAAGGATACCGAACCGCAGCAATACACATCCAAACCCGATGGCGGAAAAAAACAATCTGGGGATGGAGTCGATGCCCATGCGCACGATCACCGAAAGGAGTAGTCACCTACCTCGTGATTACAAAGATTTCTTCGAAGACAAAGTGCAAACATCCGGGCCCAACACCAGATGGTGATCTATGCTAAAGCATATGATTAGGCTTTCCTGTTTTCAGTTTCTATTTTTGGTAAATTCTGGTGGGGTTTTTTCAGTTTTTTCAATACCTTAAAAAAAACAGTGGTTATAAGTGGTTACACATTTTCATGCCATTAAAAACAGAAACTGTTTTTCGGGTGTTTATGGAATTTTCTGCACTGATAGTGCATGTGTATAGATAGCGTGTGAACGGGGTATATGAGGTCCAAATGCATTTTTACTGCACCAGAATGGACTACAAAGTCAATAGCATTCTTCATTAACTCTGAAGATTGTAAAGATGCTTTCAGCATACCATCTAGCAAGTGACAAGGATCTTTTACAGGGAAGCACTTCAGCTCAGGTATCGATTTTGACAGACCATCATACAACTTTCACATACGTAGCTGAATTACTGCAAATACAAACAACATCACTCCAATCTTCATTGAACTTGGTAGGACCTTTTTTCAGCAGCATCCCAAGTGACACTGCGTTCCATTTTTACCAAACGTCTGGTGTCATGTTTTCACCACTATCTCAGATGCTTGGTGACATTCTTTTCACATATACCGGTCACTACATCTTGCATTGAAGGTTTAAAGCTTGGGGTGTTTGGCAATTCACTTGCAATTAATACTGACTCACTAGAAAAGGGGGCTGATGTATCAAAGGATTTCACCTATTCTGTGTCTGTGGGTAAATGTGATGGTACATATTAGAAAAGATTCTTATGAAACCAGCCATTTTACCTATCAGTGAAATCAAATGTAGGCAAAATCTGAAATATGATTTTGATATTTCTCAATTCTCTACAGTTTAAAAAATAACTAAATAAGACCTAAAACATGCTTCTAAATACTGCATTTTTAGACCAAAGACCACAAAACTGAAAAAAGCAGAAGGAAGAAGAGACAATATTTTAGTGACATCCCTAAACAACAAAACTCGAGCAGAATGTTAGCCCAGTCTTTCTTGATGCTACCTTGTATAACAAAGTTACATTGTATTGGCCCCTTCAGGAAGAAATAAAAATCTCTTTCACTCATCTTTTCCTTTCTTTGAATGGAACTTAGTTTGTGGTTGCAAAGGTGTTTTTTCAGTGTTTATATGTTTACACTGGTGATGGCTATTTTCCTTTCGGTGGGGTTTTATCAGTTATTATAGGTTTAAACCTAAAACCTGATAGCCTACATATGATATACAGCTCATATACCTCGAACACATGTTTTTTGGTGACTTCGGCGTCTTCCAGTGTTTCGGCGCCAATGGTTTCTTGGCGGGGGTTTTTGGATCCGAAGTGGTTTCGGTGCCGGAGGATGATCGGAGCCAGACTTTCTTCGGCTCCGAAGTCTTTGGCTCGGTGCCAGATTTGGCATGGGCTTTTCGGAGTCGTAAGGCTTTTAGTATGCTTCGGTGCCGAGCCCGAAGGCGGGGCTTCAGAAGCTTGTTCTCAGCGCCTACCGGGCCCCGAGGGCGCAGGTTGGTGCAGATCCCTTTTCTAGGATGGAAGTGGAAGGTGGGGCGAGGTAGGTACGTTGTCCCCGCGGGATGTCTTCATCCTCATCGGAGCTATCTTCGGAAACTAAGATGTCTTCCTGTTACTCATCGGCTCCGATGGGCTCGTCGCCTTCCTCCTCTTCTGATTGAGGCCCGAAGAGGTCCGGAATGGAACCTGCTTGTCGTCTCTGCATGTCACGTCGTCGGACCCGACAATCGCGAAGAGTCTTTTTGGAGCGAAAAGCTCGGCACGTGTTGCAATGGTCGGGTGTCAAACACAAATTGCACACCTCGTGTGAGTCGGTGCACGGTTATTTGGTGTGGCACAGAGGACAGAACTTGAAAGGAGTTCGTTCCATCGACTGAGTCGAACCAGGGGCTAGGCCCGACGGTCTACCACGAGCTCTCCGATCGAAATTTTCGTTAGGAATAACGATCCGCGATGAAAGGGGAACACGAACGGAAACCATACCGTCGAGTGTGAACGTGATACGTGCCGAGAAAGATCGAAATATCGACGTCGAACCGGAGCGCAGCGAGGTACATCCGAACTCGATGGCGGAAAAAAACAACCTGAAGATGGAGCCGATGATCATGTGCACTATCACCTAAGGGAGGAGTCCCCTACCTCGTGACCTGGGAAAACTTCTTCCACAAAAACAAAGTGAAAACATCCGGACCCAAAACTAGATGGCGATCATATGCAAGGCATGTGATCTACAGCTCAAATGCCTCGAATGGAGTATTTTCAAGAGACTGGTTCACCTCAGATCCTGGCCCCCCAAGGGGCATGCCAAGCCAAGGTGGACACTCCCACCCCGCTTACTAATTTTCCTGCCTGTCCAGCTGCCAAATAGGGGCTAGTATATGGGGGACGGCATCTCCACTAGTTGGAGCTGCCCAATTCAGCTTAACACAAGGTGAGAGCCTTTGAGGCTCACCGCCAAGTGTTGCCGTTCTTGCCAGAGGTGTGAAGCACCTCCACCCAGAGCAGGCTTTGTTTCTGACCTGCAAGAGCACAAAGGCTCTCACCCCATGAGGTCAGAGACCTGTCTGGTGGTGGCTGGCTTGCATGGACCAGTCAGCCAATACAGTAGAAGCTGGTCGTTTTTCAGGGGGCATCTTTAAGATGCCCACCGAGTGCATTTAAGAATTATTCTAACACTGTCATCAGTGTGGGTTTATTATGCTGAGAAGTTTGGTACCAAACTTCAGTCTTCAGTAAAGCCATCATGGAGCTGGAGAGTTAATGTTGACAAACTCCCAGCCCATGCACTCAAAATGACGTCACTGCACCTACGATGTCTGAGTGGCACAGACACTGTAAGGGCATATTGTTAATGCAGCTATGCCCTCACCTGTGGTATGGTGCACCCAGCATTAGGGCTGTAAGGCCTGCTAGAGGGGGGGTCATATCCATGCCACATGCAGTGCTGGTGGTCAAGGCACACAGGGGTGGGTCCCATTTTGACTCTTCGGTTTTGCCTCCCCCAAAGCACGCAGCCTGTCATGGCAGTGTGTGGGTGTTAAGGTGAGGGGTCTCAGAGTGTGGCATAATACATGCTGCAGCACTCAGAGGCCCTCTCTGGTCAGAAGGCCCTCAGTACAAGGGGTACCTTTTACAAGGGACTTACTGTGGCCCAGTGGAAACAAAAGTACAGTTTTGGGAAAGAACACAGACCCTGGGAACCCGATTGGCAGTGACCCAGGGCACACTCAATCAAATTAGAATCAGGCAAAAAGTTAGGGGGTGACCATATAAAAAGGAGCACTTTAATACAGTCGGGCTGGGTGGTTTTGAGGGCATCTAATGGGTCTGTTGCACAAGTTACTAACTTGTGTAACGATATATCTGTAAGAGACAGTAGTTAGTGACAGATTCCTTACCTTAGAATATCCCCAGGCGTCAGGCTGGATCCGGAAAGTTTTTTGCGTAGCAGTACCCTTGCGCGTCGGTAGGCGGCGTCGTGCGGCTCCGCGTCCGTCGTCGGCGTCGTGATCGCCGGGATGACGTCGCGGGCAGTACTTAGGCGCCGCCCCTGCGCGCTGACGTCAGTTCTGTACACGACTTTCCGCGCCAGGAACGCAGAGCCATGCAAGAAGCTGACATAGGTGTCTGAAAAATACTAGGGCCCTGAAAGGGATGTCCTTAACCCTAGAAATCAGTTCGCAGAACGGGGAGGATGGGTGGGGCGGTAGGGAATCTGTCACTAACTACTGTCTCTTACAGATATATCGTTACACAAGTTAGTAACTTGTGCATCTGAAAGAGACACGTTAGTGACAGATTCCTTACCTTAGAATAGATACCCCAGCAATACCAACCCCGGTGGTGGGTCTGCGAACAAAGATCAGACAAGGAAGTCCTGGAGGACAGAACGGCCAAAGAAGCCGTCCCTCCGGACCTGACTGTCAAGGCAGTAATGCTTTGTAAACGTGTGCAGCGAGGCCCACGTAGCTGCCTGACAGATAACCGGCAGCGGAACACCGCGGCCCAAGGCCGTGGTAGCAGCCGTTGCCCTGGTGGAATGGGCACGCAGCCCAACAGGAGGCTCCTTCTTAGCCAAAGAATAGCAGGTCTTGATGCACAAGGTAACCCAGCGGGAGATGGTCCTCTTGTGCACCGCCCGACCTTTTTGGCGCCCACGTAGCCAATAAAGAGCTGGTCATCCACCCGGAAGTGTTTTGTGCGGTCAATATAGAAGGAGAGCGCACGTTTTGGGTCCAGACGGTGGAGCCTCTCTTCCTCTCTGGAAGGATGCGGAGGCGGAAAGAAGGTGGGCAAAGTGATGGTCTGCCCAATGTGGAAAGCAGTAACCACCTTTGGCAAGAAGGACGGACGCGTCCGAAGAACAACCTTGTCTGGATGAACAGACAGAAAGGGAGGTTTGCAAGATAGAGCCTGGAGCTCACTCACCCGCCGAGCGGAGGTGATGGCCACCAGAAAGGCTGTCTTCAGAGTCAGAAGACGAAGAGGACAGTTATGTAGAGGCTCAAAGGGAGCGCACATTAAAAGGTAAGAACCAAGTTCAAGTCCCACTGAGGCATCACAAACGGAACAGGAGGGAAGAGGTGAGTAACGCCTTTTAAGAACCTGTTAACAACAGGGGACTTGAAAAGGGAGGGCTGATCAGGGAGCCTGAGGAAGGCCGAGATAGCACAAAGATAACCCTTGATGGTACCCAGGGCAGAACCCTGTTGGGCCAGAGAGAGAAGGAACAGAAGGACCTCAGAAAGAGGGGCAGAAAGGGGATCCACAGCCTTTGCTGTGCACCATGCCACAAATTTGTTCCACCTGCAGGCGTATACCACCTTAGTGGAGGGACGCCTGGCTGCCAGAATCACATCACAAACTTCGGGAGGCAAGTCGAAAGGAATCAACTGCCGCCGCTCAATCTCCACGCAAGCAGGTGTAGACTGGACAGGTTCGGGTGGAGGACCGTCCCCTGCTGCTGCGACAGAAGATCCTCCCGAAGAGGCAGACGGATCGGGGGATCTACGCTCATATTGAGTAGCTCGGGATACCAAACTCTTCGAGCCCAGTCCGGAGCCACAAGAATGACTTGGGCCCGGTCGTGCCGAATCTTCTTCAACACTCTGGGTAGAAGTGGTATAGGCGGAAAGGCGTACAATAGACCGCAACTCCACTCGTGACGAAAAGCGTCGCCGAGCGAGTGCCGCCTTGGAAATTCCAACGCGCAGAACTGATGACATTGCGCGTTCTCTTCGGTGGCGAATAGATCTAACCAAGGCTCTCCCCACTGTAGAAAGAGTCCTTGCGCCACTTCCGAGTGAAGACGCCATTCGTGATCCATCATGCACCTGCGGCTGAGTTCGTCCGCCCTGGCGTTCAGGGAACCTGCCAGGTGTTGAACCACCAGGAACATGCCCTGGTGTTCCAGCCATGTCCAGAGGCGCAGAGCCTCCTGACAAAGGGTCCACGACCCCACCCCGCCTTGTTTGTTGCAGTACCACATGGCAGTGGTGTTGTCTGTGAACACCTGCACTACCTTCCCTTTGACAGAGGGAAGGAATGCCTTGAGTGCAAGTCGGATCGCCCGGAGCTCCAGAATGTTGATATGGAGCCGGGACTCCGCCCGGAGACCAGAGGCCTCTGATCTCCGCCTCTCCCATGTGACCGCCCCATCCCAGAAGGGACGCGTCCGTCACAACTGTGTGCTCTGGCTGGGGAAGGGAGAGGGATCTGCCCATGACCCATTGCCGGTTCGAGAGCCACCACTGCAACTGTTTTGCAGTCCCCTCCGAGATCTGGACGTGATCGGACAGGTCGCCCTGGTGCTGCGCCCACTGGAACTTAAGGTCCCACTGCAGAGCCCGCATATGCCATCTGGCATGAGTGACCAGCAGGATGCAGGAGGCCATGAGGCCCAGCAGCCTCAGGGTCATCCGTACCGAAACCCAGGATAAGGGCTGAAAGATCGGAATCATAGCCTGAATATCCCGGACTCGCCGTTCGGGAGGATAGGCCCGAAACTGCGTCGTGTCCAGAACTGCTCCGATGAAAAGGAGCTGTGGAGAAGGAATCAGATGCGACTTTGGCACATTGATGGAGAACCCCAGCGAGTGCAGGAGTTCGGCCGTAGTCTGGAGGTGGGAGACAACTGCCTGGGACGAGCCCGCCTTCAGCAGCCAGTCGTCGAGGTAGGGGAAGACTGAAACCCCTGCCCGGCGCAGATGAGCTGCGACCACCGCCATCACTTTCGTGAACACCCGAGGGGCACTGGTAAGGCCAAAGGGGAGCACGGTGAACTGAAAATGCTCGAGGCCTACCGTGAACCGAAGGTAACGCCGGTGGGCCGGCAGGACGAGGATGTGGAAATAGGCGTCCTGCAAGTCCAACGCTACCAACCAGTCTCCGGGGTCGAGGGCAGTCAAGACCTGAGCTAGGGTGAGCATCTTGAACTTCTCCTTCCGGAGGAAGCGATTGACGTTCCGGAGGTCCAAGATAGGACGCATGTCCTCCTTGTCCTTTTTGGGCACCAGAAAGTAGTGGGAGTAGCAACCACGCCCTACTTCTGGGGTCGGAACATGCTCGATGGCCCTCTTGGCCAAGAGGGCCGTGACTTCCTTCTGTAGAAGCACCAAGTGATCCCCTGACATGCGGTGGAATTGAGGTGGCATGGCTGGGGGGTGGTCTCGAAGGGGAGGGAGTAGCCCCTTCGGACAATGTCCAAGACCCACTTGTCCGAGGTGATGGGACGCCAGTGGTGAAGGTGATGGCGGACCCTGCCCCCGACTGGCGTGCTGTGCACCTGAAAGGAGGGACTAGGAGGGCTTGGAGGCCGCGGACGGGTTGGAGGTGGTGGCCTGACCCGCACGCTGGTTGCCCGAACCGCCACGGCGGTATCCACGTCCTCGGCCACGCGAAGGCGCTTGCTGCGCGGGCCGTTGGCCGGGCTGTGGACGTGACTGGGCGCCCCTTCCGTGGCCACGAAAGGGGCGAAAAGCAGACGTTTGCGGAGGGCGCACAACAGCAAGGCCCAGGGACTTAGCAGTAGCCCGTGAATCCTTGAAACGCTCCAGCGCATGGTCCGCCTTTGAACCAAAGAGACCGACTCCATCAAAGGGCATGTCCATGAGAGTATTCTGGACATCCCCTGAAAAACCAGTGGTTCTCAGCCAGGCGTGGCGACGCAGCGCCACCGTCGTTGCAAGCGATCTGCCCAGCGAGTCGGCGGTATCAAGGCCACAGCGGATGGTATACTTAGCCGCATCACGCCCTTCCGCAATAGCGCGGGTAAGCAGTGTCTGGACCTCCTCAGAACACTGCGGCAAAACATCAGCCACCGAATCCCACAGGGAGTGGGTGTATCGGCCCAAGAGGCAAGCGGTATTAACAGACCGCAAGCCAGCACTGGAGGAAGAGAAAGCCTTCTTCCCAAAGTGATCCAGGCGCTTGGATTCCCTATCCGGAGGGGCGGTAGGGAAGGCTGTTTGGGAGGCAGAGGCTTGGACAACCAAGCTCTCAGGGGTGGGGTGTTGGGAGAGAAACAGGGGGTCGCCCGGAGCCGGGCGATGGCGTCGGGCCACGTTCCTATCCACAGGAGCCCCTGTGGTGGGTTTGGACCAGGCACCCAAAAGAACGTCAGTGAGTGCATCGTTGAACGGCAGCACAGGCTCCGAAGAGGAGGCCGCCGGCTGAAGCACTTCAGTCAGGAGGTTAGTCCTGACGGCCACTGTAGGCAACTGGAGATTTAAGGCTCCAGCAGCTCTACGCAACACCGTTGCAAAATTAGCCCCCTCCTCCGTTGCCACGGGAGGAGACAGCATGCCAGAGTCGGGGAGGTATCCAGCCCACTGGCATCCCCAAGTTCCTCAACCCAGTCCGGGTCAAACTCGCACTGTTGTGTGAGAGGGTCGTCAGACCCCTCCCAGCTCTCCTGGTCCTCCTCAGGTTGAAAAGATGGAGGAGGAGGGACATAAGGGACCCAAGGCCTCATCGGCGCCGGAACCGGCGGTCGGGCGGCGCCGGTCCGGCTCCATGTCCGGACCCGGGGAGAACCGGGAACGACGCCGCCCGGAGCCTCGGACGGCGTCGGAAAGCGGCACCGGGGACATCGGCGTCGGCGGAGGCGTGGTTAGGTCAACCGGCGTCGATGGAGGTTGCGGCACCACCGGAACCGGGGTCGAGGCCGGGCCGGAGCCGAGGCCGGGACGAAGGCTGGTGGGACAGGCGACGCCGGGACCGGAGTCGACGGCGACGCCGGAGCAACCCCATCTGGGCCCGCGGGGCCCGAAGGCGCACCGGAGGGACCTTGAGGCCCGAAGAGGCGGGCCATGGCCGACAGGAATTTCTGTACTTCGGCCGGAGTCGCCCCCGAACCCGGGAAGGACGGGTAATGCGGGGGCAACTCGACAGGCACGTCCGGGGCCGCGGGGCGGGGACGGTGCCGACAGGGACCTCAGCCGAGTCGCGCGACCGGCGAGGCGAAGTCTTAGAGCGATGACGCCGCTTAGACTTCTTGTGCTTCGACTTACCGGAGGAGCGCGAAGACTTGGATTCCGACGAACGGCGGGGACTCCGCGTCCGGCCCCTCGACCTCTCCCGGGACCGGGGCTTGCTGCGGCGCGGAGCCGACTGCCGGACTTCAAGGAGCTTTCGAGACCGCTCTCGCAAAGCCTTCGGATGAAGTTTCCGGCAGTCAGGGCACGACTTCGTGTCGTGGCCTCGGCCGAGGCAGAAGAGACACTCGAGGTGGGGGTCCGTGATGGACATCATACGACCACATACCTCGCAGGGCTTAAAGCCGGGCATCCCTACGACACCTTAGGAGTCGTGAAGACTCGTTGAAGAGAACAGTGAAAAATTTCACAAAAAGATAGTCAAAAAGTGACTAGGGCACTGCTCTTCCCGGATCTGCGCTTACTGGCGCGGAAAAAGAAGAACTGACGTCAGCGCGCAGGGGCGGCGCCTAAGTACTGCCCGCGACGTCATCCCGGCGATCACGACGCCGACGACGGACGCGGAGCCGCACGACGCCGCCTACCGACGCGCAAGGGTACTGCTACGCAAAAAACTTTCCGGATCCAGCCTGACGCCTGGGGATATTCTAAGGTAAGGAATCTGTCACTAACGTGTCTCTTTCAGATACTTTGTTTCAGCTGCAGAAGGATGATCTGGGAGGCCTGGTGGTGGTGCCTGGGGATCCGGTAATGGTGTAGTGGACGATAAAGTGGTCGGTCCAGATGAGTTCTATTACTTAGCTGTACTGGACTGTCGCTGGCAGTGATCAGGTCAAGCGTGTGTACTGTGCGGAGTGTGGGGTCGTTGACCAGTTGGGCGAGACAGATATTGCTCATGCTATCCAGGAAATTGGTGGTGTTGGAATTGTTGGAGTTGTGGAGGTGGAATTTGAGGTCCCTGAGGAAGATGGTGCTTGGAGTGAATAGCTAGTGGGGCAATGAAGTCGGTGATTGAGTTGCAGAAGCTGGGCCGGGTCCTGGGGGTCTGTAGGCTAGGGTGCCTCCGATTGTTCTGTCATCAGTATGGAGCTGGAAGTTCATGTGTTCCATGATTGGTGTGGTGTCATCATTGCTAATAGTACAGCATATTGTTTCTTTGTGGAGGATGGCGATGCCTACTCTGTTTTTGTTGGTGCGGTCCCCGTGTGTAAACTTGTAGCCGTTGGGCGTTGCTGGGGAAATCCCATGGGTGGAGGAAGGGGTTGAGCCAGGTTTCTGTGATGAAGACCACATCCAGGAGAGGGTGGTGATTGTGTCCTACATTTCAGTGGCATGTCTGCAGAGTGACCAGGCATGGAACAGGAGGCACGGGAGAAGTTCCAGGGTGGTCCGGATTGGCTAGGTGGATGTGGCGTGGGTTTCCGTGGGGGCGGGTCGTCCTGAGTTGCAGGTGAAGAGACAGCGGTGGCAGGAGAAAGGTTCTACAGTTTATCAAGGAGAATAAATGCAACAGTTGCTGTAGTGGTGCCTGGAGCCCAGATCGCTGAGTTCTGAGGTGGTGTATCTGTGGTTAGCTGGAGAGTCAGCGTTACTGGCATTAGGCGTGGACAGGCTCCATTAAGTAGGCTCTGGGAGGAGGACAGGGCGCTGGGTGGCGGGAGAAGTGAAAAAAACAGCAGGCTCACTGAACAACAAAACAATGGAATAAAAGAACAGATTACTTGCCTTCGGTAACGATATATCTCTAAGAAACATTAGTAGTGATAGATTCCTTACCTTAGAATATCCCCAGGCGTCAGACTGGATCCAGACAGTTTGTCAGCAGTACCCCTGCGCGTCGGTAGGTGGCGTTGTGCGGCTCCGCGTCAGTCGTTGGCATCGTGGTCACCGAGATGACGTCGCGGGCGCTACTTAGACGCCGCCCACGCGCGACATCAATTCTGTACACGACTTTCCGCGCCAGGAACGCAGAGCCATGCAAGATACTGACCACTGGTGCATTGAAACTATGGCCCTGAAAGGGATGACCTTAACCCTAGAAATCAGTTCGCAGAACGGGGAGGATGGGTGGGGCGGTAAGGAATCTATCACTACTAATGTTTCTTACAGATATATCGTTACCGAAGGTAAGTAACTTGTTCATCTGAAAGAAACACAGTGATAGATTCCTTACCTTAGAATAGATACCCCAGCAATACCAACCCCGGTGGTGGGTCTGCGAACTAAGATCACACCAGAAAGTCGCGGAGAACAGAACGGCCGAAGAAGCGTTCTCTCCGGACTTGGCTGTCCAGGCAATAATGCTTGGTAAACGTGTGCAACGAGGCCCAAGTGGCTGCCTGACAGATGTCTTGAAGGGAGACCCCACGTCCCAATGCAGTAGTGACTGCAGTAGCTCTGGTGGAATGAGCACGCAGCCCCACCAGAGGTTCTTTTTTAGCCAAAGAGTAACAGGCTTTGATACATAAGACAACCCAGTGGGAAATGGTTCTCTTATGTACTGCCCGACCTTTCTTGGTGCCAACGTAGCCAACAAAGAGCTGGTCATCCACCCGGAACTGCTAGGTGCGGTTGAGATAAGAGAGCGCACATTTTGGGTCCAGACGGTGGAGCCTCTTCCTCTCTGGAAGGATGCGGAGGCAGAAAAAATGGTGGGCAAGGTAATAGTCTGCCCAATGTGAAAGGCCATAACCACTTTTGGCAAAAAGGAAGGACGGGGCCTGAGGACCACCTTGTCCGGATGGACTGAAAGGAAAGGAGGCTTACAAGAAAGAGCCTGGAGCTCACTCACCCGCCTAGCGGAGGTGATGGCCACCAGGAAGGCAGTCTTCAATGTCAAGAGACGAAGAGGACAGTTGTGAAGAGGCTCAAAGGGAGCGCACATCAAGTATGTAAGAACCAGATTCAAGTCCCACTGATGCATCACGAAAGGAATAGGAGGAAAAAGGTGTGTAATGCCTTTGAGAAATCTATTTACAACAGGGGACTTGAAAAGAGAGGGCTGATCAGGTAGCCTGAGAAAGGCCGAAATTGCAGAAAGGTAGCCCTTGATGGTGCCCAGAGCAGAGCCCTGCCGGGCCAAAGAGAGAGGGAACAGTAGACCCTCAGAAAGAGGGGCAGAAAGGGGATCCACAGCCTTTGCTGTGCACCATGCCACAAACTTGTTCCACCTACAGGCGTATACCACCTTAGTGGAGGGACGCCTGGCTGCCAGAATGACATCACAAACTTCAGGAGGCAAGTCGAAAGGAATCAACTGCCGCCGCTCAATCTCCACGCAAAGAGGTGGAGGCTGGACAGGTTCGGGTGGAGGACCGTCCCCTGCTGCTGCGACAGAAGATCCTCCCGAAGAGGCAGTCTGATCGGAGGATCGATGCTCATACTGAGTAGCTCGGGATACCATACTCTTCGAGCCCAGTCCGGAGCCACAAGGACGACTTGTGCCCGGTCGCGCCTGATCTTCTCAGCACTCTGGGCAGAAGTGGTATAGGCGGAAAGGCGTACAACAGACCGCAACTCCACTCGCGACGAAAAGCATCGCCGAGCGAGTGCCGCCTTGGAAATGCAAACGCGCAGAACTGATGACATTGCGCGTTCTCTTCAGTGGCGAATAGATCTAACCAAGGCTCTCCCCACTGCTAAAAGAGACCTTGCACCACCTCCGAGTGAAGACGCCATTCATGATCGAGCATGCACCTTAATGCCGAGAAGTCGGAGGTCATGCTGTTTGGAGATGCAGCAATAAGCTGGTCTCCCAGCTGGTGGCCGGAGGAGCTTGGTTCTGCTCAGACTCCAAAAGGAGCGGTCAAGAACCTGGGAATTCGGATCGACCAGAATATTACATTTGAAGCGCATGCCACTACCATCGCTGGCACCTGCTATCATACACTCAGCCTGCTTAGAAGAGTGTTCCCCTTGTTACCATCCTCTACGAGGAAAACACTGATGCAAGCTCTTGTGCTAAGCCTTCTGGACTACTGCAATGCACTATTAGTCTCTGCTAGCGAAGCTTCCCTAAACAAGCTGCAGGTAGTCCAGAATACGGCAGCCCGACTGGTAGAAAATGCCCCCCCCCCCCGAACAGCCTCTGCACCACTTTTAAATAAACTTCATTGGCTTCCTGTGAGAAAGCGGGTAAAGTTTAAGATCTGCTGCGCAGTCTTCAAAGCCCTAAATGGCCAGGGGCCCACCTACCTATCGGATAAACTGCGAAAATATATCCCTTCCCGGCCTCTCCGATCTGGTTCCAAGCTACTTCTCTGCACTCCAAGAATTAGAAAGGCTCGGTCGGGCGGCAAAGCTTTTCTTACCTTGCCCCGACCGTCTGGAACGAACTCCCCCGTGATCTACGTGACTGCCAGAGCTTTCCCCCGTTTAGGAAACTACTAAAAACCCATCTCTTCTAAGATTCACCTTTTTGACTGTAATCAGTGGCCTCAGCGCTGAGATACCCCTGACGGGGTGATTCGGGCGCTATATAAAATAAATATCAAATATCAAATACCTGCGGCTGAGTTCGTCCGCCCTGGCGTTCAGAGAACCTGCCAGGTGTTGAACCACCAGGGACATGCCCTGATGTTCCAGCCATGTCCAGAGACGCAGAGCCTCCTGACAGAGGGTCCACGACCCCACCACGCCTTGTTTGTTGCAGTACCACATGACGGTGGTGTTGTCTGTGAACACCTGCACTACTCTCCCCTTGACAGAGGGAAGGAATGCCTTCAGTGCAAGCCGGATCGCCCGAAGCTCCAGAAGGTTGATATGGAGCCGGGACTTCGCCGGAGACCAGAGGCCTCTGATCTTCGCCTCTCCCATGTGGCCGCCCCATCCCAGGAGGGACGCATCCGTCACCACTGTAAACTCCGGTTGGGGAAGGAAGAGGGATCTGCAGTCGACCCAATGCCGGTTCGTGAGCCACCACTGCAACTGTCGTGCACTACCCTCCGAGATCTGGACGTGATCGGACAAGTTCCCCTGATGCTGCGCCCACTGGAACTTCAGGTCCCACTGCAGAGCCCGCATATGCCATCTGGCATGATTGACCAGCAGGATGCAGGAGGCTATGAGGCCCAGCAGCCTCAGAGTCTCTCTGACCGAAACTCGGGACAAGGGCTGAAAGATGGGAATCAGAGCCCGAATATCCCGGACTCGCAGTTCGGGAGGATAGCCCCGAAACTGCGCCGTGTCCAGAACCGCTCCAATAAGGAGGAGCTTCTGAGAGGGAATCAGGTGCGACTTCGGCACGTTGATGGAGAACACCAGCAAGTGCAGGAGGTCGGCCACAGTCTGGAGGTGGGAGACGACTGCCTGGGCGAGCCCGCCTTCAACAAAAAGTCGTCCAGATAGGGGAAGACTGAAACCCCTGATCTGTGCAGATGAGCTGCGACCACCGCCATCACCTTGGTGAACACCCGAGGGGCGCTGGTAAGGCCAAAAGGGAGCACGGTGAACTCAAAGTGCTTGTGGCCTACCGTGAACCGCAGGTAACGCCGGTGGGCTTGCAGGACGGGGATGTGGAAATAGGCGTCCTGCAAGTCCAGCGCCACCATCCAGTCTTGTGGGTCGAGAGCAGACAAGACCTGAGCCAGAGTGAGCATCTTGAACTTCTCTTTGTGGAGGAAGCGATTGACGTTCCGGAGGTCTAAGATAGGACGAAGGCCTTTGTCCTTCTTGGGCACCATAAAGTAGTGGGAATAGCAACCACGACCTACTTCTGGCGTCGGAACGCGCTCGATGGCCCCCTTGGCCAAGAGGGCCGCAACTTCCTGCTGAAGAAGCGCCAAGTGATCCCCCGACATGCGGTGGTACTGAGGTGGCATGGCTGGATGGGTAGTCTCGAAGGGGAGGGAGTAGCCCCTCCGGACTCTCTCTAAAACCCACCTGTCCGAAGTGATGGTGCGCCAGTGGGGGAGGTGATGGCGAAGCCTGCCGCCCACTGGCGTTTGATGGGCCTGAAAGTTCGGACTAGGAAGGTTTGGAGGCAGTGGTGGCGGAGGACTGACCCGCCCGCTGGCCCCTTGATCCGCCACGGCGGAACCCGCGTCCGCGCTGGGACTGTTGCTGCGCAGGCCTGTGGCTCGTTGCGACCGCTGCGGGGCGCCCCTTCCTGTGCCTCGAAAGAAGCGGAAGGCGGAGTAGGGCAGACTGCAGAGAGTCCCAAGGACTTGGCCGTAGCCCGTGAGTACTTAAACCTCTCCAACGCACTGCCCGCTTTGTCGCCGAAGAGGCGACAGCCATCAAAGGGCATGTCCATAAGGGTGTTTGACATCTCACGAAAATCCAGTGGTCCTCAACCAGGCTTGACTACGAACTGCCACCGTCGTTGCAATCGACCTGCCCAGTGAGTCGGCGGTGTCTAGGCCACAATGAATCAAGAACTTTACTGCGTCTCTCCCCTCTGCAACAGCCTGGGAGAGAGCTGGCCAGGCCTCCTCCTGACACTGGGGCAGCACATTCGCCACCGTATCCCACAGAGAGTGGGAATAACGGCCCAAGAGGCATGCGGTGTGCACGGACCGCAGCGCAGAGTTGGTGGAAGAAAAAATCATTTTACCAAACTGGTCCAGCTTCTTGGATTCCCTATCCTGCGGGGCGGAAGTGAAGGCGGTTAGGGAAGCAGAGGCTTGGACAACCAAGCTCTCAGGGGTGGGATGTTGGGAGAGGAAAATGGGGTCAACCAGAGCCAGGCGATGGCGTCGGGCCACGTTCCTATGCACAGGAGCCCCTGTGGTGGGCCTGGACCAAGTGCCCAAAAGAACGTCAGAAACTGCTTCATTGAAGGGAAGCAGCGGCTCCGCAGAAGTAGCTGCTGGCTGAAGCACCTCTGTCAGGAGGTTAGTCCTGACGGCCACAGTAGGGAGCTAGAGGTGTAGGGCCTCGGCCGCCCTACACAACACCACAGCATAACTAGCGCCTTCCTCCGTAGCCATGGTAGGAGGAGACAGCATGCCAAGGTCTGGTGAGGTACCGGCGGCCCCCAATTCCTCAGCCCAGTCCTGTTCAGACTCGCAAGCAGCTGCGAGAGGGTCCTCAGACCCCTCCCAGTCCACCCCTTGCTCCTCAGGCTGTTGAAGAGGTCTAAAATAAGGAGCAGGGACATGGGGATAAAAATCCCCGAGCAACGTCGAGAACGGCATCGATCGACGTCCCGACGCCACGTCCACTTCGGGGCTGAAACGGAGGTCGACGTCGTCCCGAGGAGTGGGCGGCGTCAGTACTGGTGCCGGAGGAGTCGACGTCGGTGGAGGTGTGACAAGGTCAACCGGCGTCGACCTGGATCCAGGCCTGGATCCAAGGGTGTCCTGCGGCGCCGAGGCCGGAGCCGACAGCGACGCCGGAGCCGCCGGCATAGAAAGGCGAGGACACCCAGCCGGGACCGCGGGGCCCGAAGGCGCACCGGCGGGACCAGACGGCCCAAAGAGGCGAGCCATGGCCGACAGGAATTCCTGTATTTGGGCCGGAGTCGCCGACCACCCCGGGAAGGGCGGATAGTCGGGCGGCGAGTGCGTAGGCTCCGCCGGAGGCACCACCCGCACCCTCATCCGCGTCGCGCGACCGGCTAGGGGAAGTCTGAGAACGATGGCGTTTCTTCGACTTCTTGTGCTTTGTCTTACCTGACCCCGAGTGCGAAGACTTGGATCCCGAAGACCGATGGTGATGACTGCCGGGCTTCCAGCAACTTTCAGGACCGCTCCCGCAAAGACTTCGGCGCCATGGCCCGGCAGTCGGGGCACGACTTTGGGTCGTGGTCGCGCCCCAGGCAGAAAAGACACGGTGCGGGTCAGTCACTGACATCATGCGGTGACAATCCCCGCAGGACTTAAAACCGGGCATCCTAACAGCACCAGGAGTCGAAGACTCGATGAAAAAATAGACAAAAAGCCTCAAAAAGTCAGTCAAAAATTGACTGGGGGTTCCTGCTCTTCCCGGATCTGCGCTTGCTGGCGCGGAAAAAGAAAGAACTGACGTCAGCGCGCGTGGGCGGCGTCTAAGTAGCGCCCGCGACGTCATCTCGGCGACCTCAACGCCAACGATGGACGCGGAGCCGCACGACGCCACCTACCGACGCGCAGGGGACTGCTAACGAAAACTTTCCGGATCCAGTCTGACGCCTGGGGATATTCTAAGGTAAGGAATCTATCACTGTTTCTTTCAGATCTCCTCTACTAAACTAATGGCTAATAACACATTAAAAGTCCTCTCCCTCAATACTAAAGGCATCAATCATCCGGAAAACGTAGGAAAGTTCTAGACTACTGTTCTAAAATTAAAGGTGATCTAATACTACAGCAAGAAACTAAGTTGGGACACAGATTGCAATGCCCTACGTTACCGAGGTATACAAAGCGTCTCCGCCTCTCCAAACAATAAAAAGAAAGGAGTCATTACCCTGATAACTAATAAAGCTAACTTAACAGTTGTGAACAATACCCATGACAATGACGGCAGGTGGCTAATCACCCAAAATGAAAATGACCACTTCTCCCTTTATATTTTCAATATATATGCACCTACAACCGAAGGCCCTGAATGTTGGATCACTCTAAACAGCTGTGTGAATTACCAAATGAAACTAACATTCTTCTTGCAGGCGATTTTAACCTCCCTTGGGATACTATTTTAGACATGATCTCTGCTTGCAAACAGAGACCAAACAAATCACAAACAAATGAGACACATTGTCTGACATTTGTCGCCTTAAAAATCTGACTGGAAGAGACTTAACATTTAACTCTCACCCACACTATACTCTATATAGAATAGACTATATCCTGACCAACAATATTCTCCTCACACCTGCAGCCGTATTGTTCATAATTGAACCAATATTAATCTCAGATCACACTTGTATCTCACTTGAATTACAAATAGACTGCAAACCACCCAGGAAAAAAAAATCCGTGGAGATTCAACGATGAGGTCCTCAAAGAACAATCGTACATTGAGAAAATAACATCTATAGTCAGCTTCTTCCTAGACAAGCATTGGCATAGCCAATAGGTCTCGCCTTTGGGACCTTATAAGTATTTAGTTATGCAGCACAATATCCTTGGTGCAACAACATCAACTGTTGCATGGCTAAACACTTATAAGGTCCCAAAGGCGAGACCTATTGGCTATGCCAATGCTTGTTTACTTTATTGGTGAGTGCAGTGCCAGTTTCACAGACACCGTGCCCCTACAATACAATAGGTCTTGCTTTTGCTACAGTTTGACCTATTGGTATTGTAAATGACAATGCCTTTTAATATTATAAAAAGCATTGCCATTTGCAATGCCAATAGGTCAAAATCTCGCTATTACGAGACCTATTGCATTGTAATTTTTTTTTTTTACAGTCCTGTTCTCCACTCCCACAGCCCATAAGCGAAACGTATTGGTTTTGCCAATGCTTATTTAAAACTACACTGGTGAAAGGCTGTGTTCCACGATTTGGCAGTATTGTTTTTACAGCACCTAATGAGGTGTTAAGAGAAAATCCTAAACTGGATTATAGATTTAAATCAACAGCGATTATTTCATAACAAAACATGGGCATATAAGGAAAATTGGAGAAAAATGAAAATGAAACTATGGGGTCATGTTTGTGGATTTTCCACGTATTGAGAAGCATCTGTTACCTAATAGATTGCTGTTATTTGGAGCAGCCCACCCACTTGACAGGGACACAATTGGCAACCTCTTCTAATATAAAACGCTTTGACGCCTCGTCAGGTGTAGTAAGCGCTATAAAAATACAAAACATGCTTAAAGTGCGTGCGAACAAACCGCCGTGCACTCTAAACCTCCTGTTCCAAATGTTGCGGACCGCTAGCGAGTACTGAACAGACCTGGTTAGAGACCGCGCTGAGAAAGAGTGACCGGGCACAACCCTCGCTCTCTGACCACCGCAGGTCAGACTAGTTCAAACGGCTACCAACAACCACTCTTCCCCCCCCCCCTACTCTAAGAGCCAGAATACAGTCTAGTACGCTAATAACTCGTATCATAGGGGCCCGACGAAAAAGGCACAGACCGCAACAAAACTAAGACCGCACCAAGGACTGTTGGAGGAAATGGAAGAACTTGTGCCAGTTCAACGTCCGGATCCACAATCAATCAACACTTTCGTCATTCTATGAAGAGCAATATGATTGGCTTAGCTGAGGTGACATACATATATGCTCCAATCCTAGGTCACTTTACGCCTCAGTAGTAACTCCCACACACAGACTGCGCACAGAGAAAGTTCATAGACCGTATTGGTTGTTTTGTCATCCGGAAGCTCTAAGATTGGGGGATGGGGGTTAATGTTACTTGTTAAACGACCAACAACAGACACTAGACTGATTCACGGACCAACCGTGTAAGTTACAGTTGACGGGTTGTTGTGTTAGTTAAGGGGTTGTAGGTTAAACTTCAAGCTTTGCGTGACAGACGAGTTGGGAGGTCATTAACACTAGTATGGTGGATGAATTTTTCGTGCGGGATTATTTTCGTTTTATCAGTATTAATGTGATGCCGTGTAAATTTGAGGAAGTTGAGAAGCTGCATATTTGGCAGAATTATTTTGAAGGACAGTGTTTATTTTAATAATGTTTCTGCTTGACAGTGTAAATGCAAGGAAGTCGAGAATCTGCGTACGAGCTCGCTAGTTCGAGGACTGGGCATTCTGCTCGTATCTGCACATCAGGACATGTATTTATGAGTTTTAATTTAGCGCGAACTTTACCCGAAGGTGTCGGAGCGCTTTACAATAGAACGAGTTACATTACATAAGGACTTAAGAGTACATGAAACTCTAAGGAAATATGCAGATGAAGGTCAAACAGCCGCACTAATCATGCTTGACCCAAGTGCGGCGTTTGATACTGTCTCCCATAAAATACTTCTGCAT
Organism: Calotriton arnoldi; assembly: GCA_963921515.1. Taxonomy (NCBI): domain Eukaryota; kingdom Metazoa; phylum Chordata; class Amphibia; order Caudata; family Salamandridae; genus Calotriton; species Calotriton arnoldi. Next base: position 1,086,627 of record CAWUFW010005288.1, on the reverse strand, counting down.
AGGCTAGAGAATTGTGGCATTAGGCATAGTGCTCTTGGCTGGATGAAATCGTTTCTCTCAGCACGAAGTTTCCAAGTCAGGCAGCAGTCCTCTGTATCGGAAAGCTTTCCTTTGGCACAGGGTGTGCCACAGGGCTCCATTTTGAGCCCCACCCTGTTCAACCTATATGTGGGGCCGCTTGCAGAACTAGTGGAGAAACAAAGTATCGATCGTCTCCTATGCTGATGATACACAGGTAATCGTGATGCTATCACAGGAGAATAATCAGGCCCCCATCCGATTTGCAGAGTGCCTAGAAGAGGTCGCGGACTGGATGTCTAATCACTGCCTCAAATTAAATGGGAGCAAAACTGAAGTGTTGGTGGTTGGCAAAACCCAGTCTATATGGTCATCCGCCTGGTGGCCTGAATCCCTAGGCCAATTCCCTACCCCATAGCCCATAGTCAAGAATCTCGGAGTCTGGATGGATTCCGAACTTACTTTTGACTCCCAAATACGTAAAGTGGCTGGTAAATGCTATGGTGCTATGAGGGTCCTGCGTAAAATCCTGAACCTCCTACCAGCTAACTCCAGGAAGACTATAGTACACGCAGTCATTACCTCCCAATTAGACTACGGTAATGTACTGTACCTTGGAGCTACCAAACAAGGTTTAGCAAAACTACAGAGGGTCAAAAATGCGGCCGCACGGTTGGTACTTAGACTCCCTAGAAGGTCTAACACTAAGAAAGCACTGAAAGCTTTGCATTGGCTACCAGTGGATAAAAGAGTGTCCTTCAAGGCAATGTGCTATTGCCACCGTATCTTACTAAATAAAGGCCCGAAGTATCTCCAACCACTAATAACCAAGTACACCCCTGGCCGCAGTCTAAGATCTTCAGAGCTGGCATTGGCTACGGTGCCTAGAATATTCAGAGCCAGAATGGGCGAGCGCTCTTTTAGATATAAGGCAGCAAAAATGTGGAACAGTTTGCCTATTGAACTCCGATTAGAGCCATGTGAAAAAAGATTTTGTAGGCAACTGAAAACATGACTATATGTGAAGTCGGATGGGTCATAGGGGTCGTAGTACCTCTATCACTGTAGTCCGCTTGTCTCACACGCCCCTTCTCTCATATAAGCTTCTCAGCACGGGGACACACCGGTGGTGTAACCATGCGCTCTACAAATGCTTAAACTAAACTGCTTAAACTAAACATGAATAATATAAATTATACGAAACAAGTACACTCTAAATTCGCATAACAATGGTAGTAAGCAGGGCACAAGTCCTAAAACAAGAGAGGAGCGGGGGCGAGCGAGCGCGGCAGCGTGCAGAGCTGACCACATGCTCGTGCATCGTGCCTGAAACGTGCGGGTAACCGCACGGAAAAGGCCATTGTGCACGAGCGTGTGGTCAGCTTTCAAAAGCCCACTACATAAAGTCTTCGCCAGAAGTAGCGCTTGCGCGCTACTCTAGGCTCGACTTAAAAATGACTCGAATGATCTCAAAATAAACCATCTGGGACACAATGAAGGCTACCATTAGGGGAGAACGAATAGTTTACCTGTCGGTGTAGTTTTGCAGCTTGAAGACTTTCTGGATTCACTATGCTGTGCATTATTCCGCCATCTCGTGGTTGGGTCCGGATTCATAGTCTTTTCTTTGTTTTTGTGTTTTTTTTTTTTGTTGTTGTTGGCCCAGGTGGGCGGCGACGCCCACCATTTGGTGTCTTCGGTGACGTCGTCGCGCTTCCAGCGGAAGCTCCCACTCTTGGTAGCCATCTTCGGATTCTTTTTTCTTTTCCTCTTACAGTTTTTGTAGTCTATGTCTTTCACTTTTTATCCTCCAATTTTCCTTTTGATCCCTCTAAACTCTGTATGTAGTCTAGTTTTACCCTTAACCTCCTATGTTATCTTCCTGGCGGAGGCGGGTGGGATCGCTAGTGAATCCAGAAAGTCTTCAAGCTGCAAAACTACACCGACAGGTAAGAAACTATTCGTTTTGCAGCGTGAATCTTTCTGGATTCACTATGCTGTGCATAGACTTAGTAGCGGTTTTGTTATTGCGGTGGTTGGGTGGAAGATGAGCATTGGTTGCTGAAAATGTGCTGTAAGACCTTCTGTCCTACTTGTGCCTCTTTGTTCATTTGGATATCAACACAGTAGTGTTTGGTGAACGTGTGCACGGAAGACCATGTTGCCGCTTGGCAAATGTCTTGTATAGGTGTGTTCGCTAGGAACGCAACCGTTGCTCCCTTTTCCTTGTTGAGTGAGCCTGGGCGGCTCCTTGTAATTCTTGTCCTGCCTGCTTGTGGCAGAGTTGTATTGCTTGTGCAATCCACCGTGCAATGGTATTTTTGTTACTGGTCGTCCCAGGAAACTGCTTGCGAAGGAAATGAAGAGTTGTTTTGTTTTCCTGCATTCCTTCGTCCTTTCTATGTAGTGCATTACTGCCCTTCTGGCGTCCAGCGTGTGTAGCGCCTTTTCTGAGGGCGTTGAAGGTTTCTGGAAGAAACTTGGTATCTGTATTGTTTGATTGATTGATATGGAACCGCGACATCACCTTTGGCAGGAAGTGTGGGTCCGTCCTCATGACAATTCTGTCCTTGTGTATTTGCAAGTAGGGCTCTTGTAGTGTGAGAGCCTGTAGTTCACTGACTCTTTGCAGTGACGTGATAGCCACTAAGAATGCCGTTTTTAGTGTGAGCATGTGCAGTGTGATCTTGTGTATGGGTTCAAATGGTGATTTCATCAACTGTGTCAGTACAGTGTTGAGGTTCCAGCTTGGGGCTGGCATCCTTTTAGGGGGCTATTCTTTTAGCCCCTTCCAGGAATCTTTTGACCACTTGGGAGGTGAAGAAGCTTTTCACCGCTTCTCCTGGTGTAGGCCACTATGGCTGCTAGGTGAACCCTTAGTGACGAGTAGCTCAGCCCGCTTTGTAGTAGGTGTGTTAAGTACCGCAGTACTGTTGATTCTTTTGTGACTTTTCGTTGCAGTCCCTCTAATGCACCATTGCGAGAACCTTTTCCACTTTGCAATGTAGCATTTTCTTGTAGTGGGTCTCCTTGCTTCTCTGAGTACTGCCATGGTGCTTGGAGGTAGCTTGAGGTGTGCGAATTCTAGGTCCTCAGGAGCCATGCTGCTAGGCTGAGGCTGTCTGGTTCTGGGTGGAGCACTTTTCCGTCTTGCATTGTGAGGAGGTCTTTCCTTCTGCTGAACCTGTGTGCTGGTTCCTGCGCCATTTCCATTATCTGTGAGAACCATGATTGTCTGGCCCACTGAGGTGCCACCAATATCAGTGTCATGCTGCTGCTCCTGCATTTGCTGAGTACCTTGTGTAACAGTGGTATCGGGGGAAAAGCGTATGCAAATTCGTTCGACCAACTTATCCATAGCGCATTCCCTAGGGACCTTTGGTCCGGTTGTCTGGATGCGTAATGTTGGCATTTTGCATTCTGGAGTGTTGCAAACAGGTCTATCCGTGGTGTTCCCCACTTTTGGAACAGCCGCTGCACCATCCTGCTGGTTGAGTTCCCATTCGTGGGATGCAGACGTCTGCCTGCTGAGTCGGTCTGCTTCCACATTGTCTATTCCTGGAAGGTGTATTGCCAGCAGGTCTATCCTTAGAGGGATGGCCCATCTCCAGATCTCTTGTGCCAGGCTTGATAGCGGTGTTGACTGTGTTCCACCCTGTTTGTTGATGTAGAACATGGTTGTTGTGTTGTCTGTTTGTATCAGCACTCGCTTCCCGTAAAGCTGCTTTTGAAAGGCTTTTAAGGCTAGGAACACAGTTTTTACTTCTAGGAAGTTGATGTGTTTCACTGCATCTTGTTGTGACCACAGCCCCCTGACGCGGAGTCTGTCCATGTGTGCGCCCCAGCCCTGCTGTGAGGCGTCCGTTGTGATGGTCACTGTTGGAGTTGGCTGTGTGAATGGCTTCCCCTGTAATATGTTTTCTTCCTTTCACCACGCTATTTCTTGCTGCACTGCGTGTGTGACAACCACTAGATCTTCCCAACTCCCTGTCGCTTGTGACCACTGCTGCTGTATCCATTCTTGGAACGGTCTCATGTGCAGTCTGATATGTGGGACAAGGTGAATGCATGATGCCATCATTCCCATCAGTCTGCTCACCGTCCTCACTGTCAGAACTTGCCCCTTGCGGTAATGACGTGTTTCCCTCAGGAGCGCTATAGTTCTCTTTGTCGCTGGGGAACACCTTGGACTGTGTGCTGTCTATTAGTGCCCCTAAGAATATTTTGATCTGCTGAGGTTCTGTTGACGATTTCTCCCAGTGTATTGAGAAACCTAGTGTGGACAGTGTTTGTATGACTTGTTCGATGTGGTCTTTGCAGAGTTTGTATGATCCTGCTTTCACAAGCCAGTCGTCGAGGTAGGGGTATACATGTATGCTCTTTCTCCGAAGGTGCGCTGCAGCTGCTGCTAGGCATTTTGTGAACACCCTTGGTGCGGACTTTAGTCCGAAGGCCAGCACTGTGAACTGGTAGTGGTCGTGGCCTATCACGAATCTTAATAGACGTTTGTGTTTGTGGTTGACGGGTATGTGCAGATATGCATCTTTCAAGTCTAAGGTCGCCATGTAATCCCCTTCTTGGATTTGGGGCATTACTTCTTGAAGTGAAGTCATTTTTAATTTTTGAGTTTTTATGAACTTGTTCAGGAATCTGAGGTCCAGTATTGGTCTTAGTGTTTCGTCTACCTTTGGCACAAGGAAGTACGTGGAGTATACTCCCTTGTTCCTTTCGTTTTTTGGGACTAGTTCTATTGCTCTTTTTTGTAGCAGCTCCTCTGCTTCTAGACGGAGGAGGGCGAATTCCCTTGCGGGTATTGTCCGATGTCTTGGTTTTTTCCCCGGCGGGGGTTTTAGGAGGTCTATGCAGTACCCGTGCTGTATGGTGTTTAGTATCCACTTGTCCGTGGTAATTTCCCTCCATTGTGTGAGGAATTTTCCTAATCTTCCTCCCACCGGTGTCGTATGCTCGGTGGTTATTTGTTGTATGTGTGTGTTCCTCGTTTTGTCCTTTTGTGGACTTCTCCTCTCCCTTGGTGTTAACTGGGGAGGGTGTGGTTTGTGTCTGGAGTCACTTTGAGGTGGGCTGCTGGCCCCCTCTTCGGGCCTGTCCCCGTCCGTACCCGCGCCCTCGAAAGGACCGTCCTCTGGGTTGGTACTGCCAATTCTGCTGCTGTTGTCCCTGCAGGTTTTGGCCCTGGTTGTTCCCCTGATATCCTTGCTGGGGTGATTGGTGTGAAGTGGTGGGTGCATTGCCCCCTCTACCACTGGGTCGCCTTGAGGGTTTCCTCTTCTCATCCCCCTGAACTGCAGCGCTCCCATGGACCTTGCAGTTTCGTTGTCCGTTTTCAGTTGAGTTAACTTGTTGTCGACTGTTGCCCCAAAAAGTTTCTCACCGTCGAAAGGTGTGTTGATGATGTTGCTCTGTACTTCTGGCTTGAAGCCGGAGATCCTGAGCCATGCGTGTCTCCTCTCAGTTACTCCTATCATCATTTGCCTGCTGGAGTTCTCTGCTGCGTCCAAAGCTGACTTTAAGCAAGTGTTAGAGATGGCCTTGCCTTCCTCCGCTAGGTAATTTGCCCTTTGTTGGTGTTCTTCTGGCAGGTGTTTAACGAGCTGACTCATTTCAGCCCAATGCTGGTACGCATGCCTGCTGATGAGGGCGTTGGCGATGCGCCAGTGTATGGCTGCGTTCCTCTCCACTTTTCGTCCTGTGAGGTCTATTCGCTTGCTCTCCTTGTCTGGAGGTGGGCCTGTGTTGGTGGGCACACCGGCCCTTTTTCTGGCCGTTGCAGCGATAATGGAGTCTGCTGGTACTGACCCTTGGATGTACGCCGGGTCTTTTGTGGAATGTTTATATTTCTTCTCGCTTCTAGGTGTAACCGCCTTGCAGACTGCCGGTTCCCTGAAGGCCTCCCTTCCCTGGTCGAGGACGCCAGGCAACATGGGTAGGAATTGGCTCCTTGTCTGTTGAGGGAGCAGGGTTTCGAAGAGGAAACCTGCCTTTGTTTTTTCCTCCTGCATTTCGACCCCATATGTCTTTGCAGCTTTCTGTACGACCACATTGTAGACTCCGATGTCGTCTGGCGGCGAAGGCCTCGAGGGTTAAGAGTCTACCCCTTCTTCTGGTGACTCTTCGTCGAGGTCTTGCAAGTCTATGTCTTGTACCTCCGAGGACGCCGAGTCCCGGTAAGACTGCATCTCTTCTTCGCCTTCGAAGTAGTAGTCTTCTTCGTCCTGGTCTTCGAGTGGTTCAGGTGTTCCCGGGGGCTCGATGTATTCGGCTTCGAACTCCTAGAGTGCCTCGTGGGCTGGCTTCGATGGGATAGCGTATTGCTTCATCTTGTCGTCGAAGTCTTTTTTCCGTTGCAGGATGCTCGCCATCTCTGCCTAGAGCCTCCTCTTCTTTTTCGCCATCTCGTGGGCCTTTTCGGCGTCGAGTGGTGCAGTGCTTCTCTTCGCGGTCGTCGAAACAGACGCCGGGCCTTCCTTTCTCGGTGCCGAGGCTTCCCTTTCGGAGGTGACCTTCGACGCCTTTGTTTTTCGGAAGCTTTCGCCGATTGTGAGTCCTTGTCAAAGGATCCGCTCGACTGCTTGTCCTTGGACGCTGTTGCTTTCAGTCGAGGGTTTCAGGCGGCAACGCTCCTTTCGAGGACTTTGCTACACTTCTAGGAGTGTCGCTAGGTGTTCTGGCTTCACTCTTTCGAGCGTCGCTTTGGTGTTTTGGGGTCGACGACTCCCTTACCTCCTTCGACGTTTTCTTATGGACCTCGACGACAGCGCAGTCCTCTGGTCCCTCAGCGATGTTGTCTTCCTCTCCGCTCGAGAGGCCCAGGTCTCGGAGCGATGGTGCTGGTCCCTGGCCCTGCATGTTGTAGTTCGCCCTTCTCTGTCTGTCTCTCACCCGGAGGGTCTTCGGGGTGAACGCCGAGCACGCGTTGCAGTCTTCGCTGATGTGGTCGAGCGGCAAGAAGAGGTTGCAGACTGGGTGCTGGTCTTTTTGGGCGTACTTGTGGTGGCAGTTTTTGCAAAACTTGAACGGAGTCTTGTCCATAACCGCGCTCAGGGAGCCCCCTGCAAGCGCATTCTCTGTAGGCGTCGAGATTTCGGTCGTGGACCTTCTACCTCGTCGCCCTTCTTGTTGTCTCCGGTACTTGTGTCGTCGTCCGGTGTCTCAGGAATCCATCCTCTGTGATGATATTTCGACTTTGAGATTCTTCGTCCAAAATTTCTGGAACTTCTCGGCAACGATCCAGACCCCACGGCGGAAAAAAGAATCTGAAGATGGCTACCAAGGGTGGGAGCTTCCGCCGGAAGCGCGACGACGTCACCGAAGACACCAAATGGTGGGGCGTCGCCACCCACCTGGGCCAACAACAACAAAAAAAAAAACACAAAAACAAAGAAAAGACTACGAATCCGGACCAAACCACGAGATGGCGGAATAATGCACAGCATAGTGAATCCAGAAAGATTCACGCTGCAAAACTCATTAACATTATGTCCAAAATAAATAAATGCTTTAACAAACGCCTTAATGAATTAGAACACTAGCAAACAACGAGAAGACATTTTCTGTTAAAAGCTGGGTACTCCTGCAACAACTTAAGACACTAAAATAGGAGTACAGCAAGATTTTAAGTTGCAGAGCTCACACGTGGGTACACACAACAAAATAAAACACTTTAAGGACTCTAGCAAGGCAGGGAAAATGCTTGCAAACTACCTAAAAGGTTTAGAGAGCCAAAATTATATATAATGTATTACGGACAAATCCGGACCGACCATCACTGACCCGATAGAAATAGACAACTTCTTTAGAGCTTTTTATAGCGACCATTACAACCCTAATAAAATTACAACTATAGCCAAATGTGAGAAATACTTGGATAAAATACAGCTTCCAGCTCTTTGAGAAGCTAACCACACCTCTCTCAACCAATCTCTTTCCCATGTGGAGATTGCTAAAGCAATACATTCCCTTAAGCTAGGCAAATCACCTGGGCCGGATGGGTTCGCACCGAGCTTCTACAAAACTTTCCAAGATTAACTAATTCTACATTTGGAATCCCTTTTCACACACTTTGTAAACTCAGGGAAAATCACTATGACAACCTCTAAAGCCAATATTACAGTAATTCACAAAGAAGGGAAAGACCCCCTAGAGATAAAGAACTACAAACTCATTTCTCTCCTAAATTTGGATTGTAAAATGCATGCACAATTTCTAGCGACCAGACTTAAAAAAAACCTACCAGCCCTTATTCACAGATCACAAACTGGCTTCATTAAAGGAAGGTATGGCTCTAACATCTGACTTTGCTGCCATTTATTGAAAATGCGAAACTTATAACATCACCCACAATAGCCATGGCCCTGGACACAGTGAAGGCCTTTGATAAGGTCTTAGCCTTTCCTGCGCCGTCATGAGCAGATTCAACCTCAGAGACCCCTTCATTCAAACATTTGCCCTATATGCTCAACCCTCTGCCCATTACAGGACCCTTTCAGATTAAATAAACCTGGCTCAAGGATCCAGACAGGGCGGCCCCGATCACCCCTTCTCCATCTTTTAGACACTGAACCCAATTCTCATTTCAATTACAGCAAACAGGTAAATGAAAGGTATCTCTTTTGGGAAGCTTGCCTACAAAGTAGTCGCAGCTGACATACTCATTCTCTCAAGAGGTCGATGTGAGAAAGTGCCATCTTTCTTGCATGGTATGCCCCCACTTTTTGCTGAATTGCTGATGTGCTTTGACTGAGTGTGCCCTGGGTTCCTGCCAACCAGGTACCCAGGGCCTGTGTTCCTTCCCTAAAACGGCATTGATGCCTACACCCAATTGGCATCCCTGGCCACAGGTCAGCCCCTGGTAAATGATACCATGGGTACCCAGGGCACTGTGACCAGGGAAGGCCCCTAAGGGCTGCAGCACTTGTTGTGCCACCCTTAGGGACCCTGTACCTTTACACACACACACACACTGCCTTTGCAGGCTGCGTGTCTTGGTGCAGAACAAAATTGAAGAGTCGACATAGCACACTTCCCTGTGTGCCATGCCTACAAGCCACTGCCCTGGCCTAGGTCAGCCACCCCTCCAGCTGGGTGCACTATGCCAGTGGTGAGGGCACAGAGGCAGGAGCCCTGTGCCCCTACAGTGCCCAAGTCCATTCTTGGGCATTGTAAGTGCAGTGCTACCATTAATAGTATATGGTGCTGGGAGTCTGTCATTACGAACTCCACAGCACCATAATGGGCCCCACTGAAAACTGAGAAGTTTGGTATCAAACGTCTCAGCACATTAAACCCACACTAATGCCAGTGTGGGATTTAATGTAAAACGCACCCCAGAAGGCATCTTAGAGATGCCCCCTGTAACCAACCCGACCTCCAGTGTCCGGACTGAGTGGCTGCCCAGGCTGCCACCACCAGACATGTTTCTGGACCCCTGGGTCGAGATTCCTGCTCTCAGGGGCCTGAAACAATGCGCATCCCGGGGCGAGGTGCCAAAGCTTCCTCCCCCAGGATGGGCAGGGGAAGCTTCAAAGACCTGCCGCCTTTTGAGCTTCCCCAGACCATTTGCTGCTCCCAGCAAACTGGTCCCCACTGGTTCCACCCCCAATTCTGGTGGGAGAACCGGCTGGAAAACCAGAGGCAGGAAATAGGTTGTGCCCACCTCTGCCAACTCAACCCCTAAGGTGGGGGAGGCGAAGTGAAGCACAAACTCGAGTCCCCACCATCTTGAGTATGGGGGGACCCAGCCAACCAGGGACAGGCTCCTGCCCCCCTCCCACTGGAGAGTGGCAGAATAGGGGGTGTACCCACCCCAGGGAAGGGACCCATTGGTCCCTGCCCTTACCTACCTGTAACCACCCCTAAATTCAGTATTATGGGGCTCCCTGAACCTTCCTTCCTTAGTTCCAGATTCCAAAAACAAGAAACAAGAAACAAGACCTGCCGTGCAGCTGCTCACAAGAGGAAGACACCAACTGATTTGGCCCCAGCCCTACTGGCCTGTCGACCCTCGAACCTGCTCCTGCTAAACCCCGGCGTCTCCAGTGGTCAGCACCCTCACAAACCCTGGAGGACCTGACTGCCTAGTGACTCCAACCCCCTGGGACTCCCAAGAGCAGTGGTACTGCTCAAAGCAAGCAACCAACCCCTGGTGCCAACCGGGAACCGCAAATCCTGCACCCTCTGCACCCACAGAGCCCGGCATGTGCCTGAGTGGGCAAATAACAAGAGGACGTCCCCCCGGCGACTGACCCAGAATCCAGCACCCAAGGGCCCTCCTCGACGCTCCTGACAACGCCTGCAGCCTCAGAACCCCTCCAACCGCGACCAGCCGAGGGTAAGATTTCCGACGCCTAAAGACACCCCTGCACCCGACGCCCCACGGCCTCCTGTGCCCAACTCCGGGGTGCCTACCCTTCCCACAGCTTCCCAACTTACCTGTTGAAGTGGTGGTCGCACCTGAAGAATCACCGTCTCCGAGCTTGCAGTCTTTGTTCGTCACGCAGCTTTACCATTGAAAACCATTGGGCGCCCGACGGCCCAAAAGCCCACTGCACCCGGCCGCCCCAGTGCCGCTGAGGGTGCACTAACTACCCTGTTCGACTCCCCACTTGCCCTGAGCAAGTGACCAGGAGCTTTGCTCCCACAGCCGAGTGGCCTGCTAGCCAGCAGCCACCAACCAAAGGCCCCCTGCCGGCCATAGGATAACATTGGGCCTACTCACTCTGCACCCGGCGCCCCTGAGGGTGTAACAACTGTACTTACCTGACCCTGGGGGACCCCTGAGTCTATGCCCAGAACCTTAACTCTGCCAGTCGAGTACTTACCCAAAAGCCGATAACTCACTTTTCTTCCATAGGGTAACATTGACTGGTTTCACTCGGAAATTCTTCTGTGTGGAGTTTCCCCAACTTTAAAATATTCACCTAAAATCAACCAAGTAACGAAAACGGAAATACTCACCTGCTATTAGGAGAGATCCCAGTGCTGGATCTTGGTGCCCAGCACTGACCCTGAAAAGTAATCACAACGTTACTTACCGCTAACTCAATTTTCTTCCATAGGGATCCATTGACTGGTTTTCTGTGAAATTTCTTTTAATTGTCCACTTTTGAAATACCAAAATATTGCTTAAAAATCACAACAGTAACGAATTCCGATTTACTAACCTGCTATCAGGAGAGACCTCAGCACTGCATCTTTTAGACCAGTACTGACCCTGAAAAGTAATTTTAACTGTACTTACCCGTAATTTGAAATTCCTTCCATAGGATATCATTGCCTGCTTTTTGTTGAAAAAGTTTCTAAGTGTCGATTTCTGAATCTTACAAATATTCGTTAAAAATTGTGCCAACGATACAAACTTAACTACTTGCCTGTTTTAGATAGATATCCCAGTGCTGAACCTGAGAACCCAGCACTGGATTACAAAAGTAACATAAACCTACTTTGCTTGCAAACTGCATTTCCTTCCATAGGATAACATTGGTAATTTTACCCAGAAAAGTTTCTAAGTGTCAACTTTTGAAATACAATAATATTCCTCAAAAATCACTACTAGAACCAAAACGCTTTTACTTAACTGTTTACAGGAAGTGTCCCGGGACTGAATCCAAGATCCAGTCCTGTGGTTAGAAAAGTAATCCACAAAGTAATTAAATGCATTTAACTAAAACTTTCCATTGAGCTCAATGTTGCATTGTGTTTGAAATTGTGTTGCCTCTTGCAACAACTGCGACTACTGTCATCCAAAAGTCTATTGCCTACTTGAAAAGTATTTAAACAAAGCATTTCATTCTGAGAAAGTATATTTTGATTCCTATTGTTGGTTCTAAAATAAAACAAGCATATATTTTTATATACCAACCATTGGCCTAGAGTTCAGTTCGAGTGTGTGGCTTCATTTGCTGACTGAGTGTGTACAACAAATGCTTTACACTGTCCTCTGATACTGCCTTACTGCTCGACCAAGCTACCACTTTAGAGAGTAAGGTTATATCTAACTTTAGCCTCTGCCTTACCATTGGGGAACTGTGGGTCCTATACACACTGTACCTTACTTTGGTGCAGTATATATAGAGCCACTTTCCTACAGTCGATACTGGCATTCCAGCAATCCTATCCGAAATTAGACTCCTACACCAGTCTCAGGCTATTCTCTAAATCTGGATAAAACCAAAATCTTCCCCTTAAACAATCTAACTCTACCGTCTGTCGTAAATAACACCAAACTACACTAGTAGTCCTCAAATTAAATACCTAGGCATACTTTTTAAAAATAATCTTGAAGACACAAAGAAAACAAATGAGTAATAGCTCCTACAGCGAATCAAAAATACTCTGACAACGTGGTCACCGAAATACATGACTTGGTGAGGTCGCGTAGAACGTATGAAAATAATGATAGCCCCACAAATAAACTGTTACCTCTATGCTCCCAGTTCAAATTTCAGACTCAATCTTTAAAGATATTGACACCCCAATTTCCAAATTCCTTTGGAAAGGGAAAACCGGAAGATTGGAACTCAAGAAATTAAAACCAAATAAAAGCTCCGGGGGCCTTAACACCCCCAGCTTTCTTAAGTACCAACTGGCCTTTCTAATCAAACAGGCCACTTGGTGGTCATTTCACACAACACCTGAAACCCCGCCTTAGCGTTCTTATTGAGGAAGCATTGGTAAAACCATACGCCCAAATCTCTTTATTCAGTATGAAAGCTGTATCACTACTTCACTCCCACTCTATTCTCAAGAACAGCGTATCTGCTCTCAAATAATTGGCTAATATGCTTCCGCACAAAATCCAAAATTCAGATTACACTTCCCTTTGGAACAATGCTAAAATTAAAATAGATCGATACAAAAGGGGATGATGGACGGAACGCTTGAGCCAATCAAACACTCACCCCCAGTCAACTGATCTGGGTTTAATCCATCATTCTTTAGCTCACTCCACCACCCCAGTTCAGACATGGCCATATGCAAATCAGTCTGACCCTGTGCCTCATGGGAACAGTCCAGCCCGAACTGCCAAGCCATGTCTTCCCTGGACCGGAAACAAGCATCCTAGGACCGGTTTCTGGCATTCCAGCCGTCATCAGCCAGGCTTGCTCGAATCCGGTGGCAAAGTGAGCAAGGGACCCACGTCTGGGCATACCCCCGCCAACTTAGGGCGAACAAAGCGATACAAAAGGGGATGATGGACGGAACGTTTGAGCCAATCAAACACTCCCCCCCCAGTCAACTGATCTGGGTTTAATCCATCATCATTCTTTAGCTCACTCCACCACCCCAGTTCAGACATGGTTAAAATAGATGGCACTCCTCCTTCTTTGTTATCTTGGTAATCAAATATTATTTTGTTCCTCAAAAACCTAGGTCCGCCAAAATGCCCCTATAACATTCGCTGAACTACAGAAATCCCATAACCTTGAATTCTACAACTTCCTCTAAATAAAGGTCACGATAAAAAAAGAACTCTACTCCTCACAACTCTGACCTAATCCCCTTACTTCGGAAACTATCCGCAACACCTCATGCCGCATCTTCAATTTACAAGTTACCGAACTCTACAAAAACCAACAAAAGAATCACATCAGAAACCCAATCTAAATGGTCATAGCCAGACTACATCTTCTCTAACTCAACCTCAAAGGACCTCCCATGGTAATAAAATGTGGATATACTTTCTTAAAAATAAAATCTCCCACAACCTTTTACAACGTAAAATACTGGTTACTGATAAAGCTTATTGGTCTCCAAAAAACTCTCCAAGGTAGGGCTTCTAGATTCAAACATGTTGGATTTGTCACCCGCCCGCAAGGAACCTTCTCATATATGCTATTCTATTGCAAACAACTCCAAAACTTTTGGAATGAAATTTAGAAGACCATAACTGCAATTTTCAATACTGACATGGTCTCAAATTTCCATACAATCACCGTAGGCCTATGGGAGTATTCAAATAGCTTGAAACTAAACCAAAAAACATGAGTATCTTGGACCTTCCACTAACAATAAGAATCAAAAAAGTTCTATGCAAATGGAAATCTTTCCAAAATCTCTCATACCAACCATGGTGGGCATGGGTCTGCTTTATGAGAAGCACAGACAATCTAGCTAACAATGCTCACACCAGCCAGTCATCACAAACTATGGAAAAGTTTAGACCTTTACATGCAAAAAATAAAACCTCCTTGAACCAAAATCACCACAACCTTTCCGTTGAGGTGATCACAACCCCACCTCCTGCTCTAGGCGCCTAGTACTTGAATATTGTAAAAGGAGACATACTATATTTGTCTTGATAAAGGTGGCCATTATTCTGCAAGCACCACCGAAACGCGTTGACGCTTGGGATAAACTAAATCCAGTATACCGGCCAGTCATTGTGATAATAACACTTGGACAACATATGTATGGCATTTGAGTTTTTTTGACCTGGATTAGTCAACGAACGCACAAGTTACTTACTTGTGTAACGATATATCTGTAAGAGACATTAGTTAGTGATAGATTCCTTACCTTAGAATATCCCCAGGCGTCGGACTGGATCCGGAAAGTTTTTAGTCAGCAATACCCCTGTGCGTCTGTAGGCGTCGTCGTACTGCTCCGCGTACGTCGCTGGCGTCGTGGTCGCCGAGATGACGTCATGGGAGCTATTTAGACGCGCTCACGTCAGTTCTGTACACAACTTTTCCGCGCCAGGAGCGCAGAGCCATGCCAGAGACCGACTACTGGTGCAATAGAACTAGGGCCCTGAAAGGGATGACCTGAACCCTAGAGAACAGTTCGCAGAACGGGGAGGATGGGCGGGCGGTAAGGAATCTATCACTAACTAATGTCTCTTACAGATATATCGTTACACAAGTAACTTGTGCATCTGAAAGACACGTTAGTGATAGATTCCTTACCTTAGAATACATACCCAAGCAATACCATCCCCAGTGGTGGGTCTGCGAAGTGAAATCACACCAGAAAGTGACAGAGAACCGACCGGCCAAAGAAGCGGTCTCTCCAGACTTGACTGTCAAGGCAATAGTGCTTTGTGAAAGTATGCAACGAGGCCCAAGTGGCCGCCTGACAGATGTCTTGCAGGGGGACACCGCGTCCCAATGCTGTAGTAGCTGCTGTAGCCCTGGTAGAATGGGAGCGCAGCCCAACCGGAGGTTCCTTTTTAGCAAGAGAGTAACAAGCTTTAATGCACAAGACAACCCATCGTGAGATAGTCCTCTTGTGCACAGCCCGGCCTTTCTTGGCGCCCACATAGCCAACAAAGAGCTGGTCATCCACCCGGAACTGCTGTGTGCGGTTGAGATAGAACGAAAGTGCACGTTTTGAGTCCAGACGGTGGAGCCTCTCCTCTTCTTTTGAAGGGTGCGGAGGCGGAAAGAAAGTGGGCAGAGTCACAGTTTGCCCAAGATGAAAGGCAGAGACTACTTTTGGTAGAAAGGAGGGACGTGGTCGAAGAACCACCTTGTCCGGATGAACCGTCAGGAAAGGAGGTTTACAGGAAAGAGCTTGGAGCTCACTCACCCGCAGAGCGGAAGTGATGGCCACCAGGAACACAGTTTTCAAAGTTAATAACCGCAAAGGACAGTTATGAAGAGGCTCAAAGGGAGTGCACATTAAGTATGTGAGAACCAGGTTCAAATCCCACTGAGGCATGACAAAAGGAACAGGAGGGAAAAGGTGAGTAATGCCTTTGAGAAATCTGTTAACAGGGGACTTGAAAAGAGAGGGCTGATCAGGCAGCCTAAGAAAGGCTGAAATAGCAGAAAGGTAGCCCTGGATAGTGCCCAGAGCAGAGCCCTGCTGGGCCAAAGAGAGAAGGAACAAGAGGACGTCAGAAAGAGGGGCAGCAAGAGGATCTACAGCTTTTGCTGCACACCATGCCACAAATTTGTTCCACCGACAGGCGTACACCGTTTTAGTGGAGGGACGCCTGGCTGCCAGAATCACATTACAGACTTCAGGAGGCAAGTCAAATGGAATCAGCTGTCGCCGCTCAATCTCCACGCAAGGAGGTGGAGGCTGGACAGGTTCGGGTGGAGGACCGTCCCCTGGTGCTGCGACAGGAGATCCTCCCGAAGAGGGAGCCGGATCGGGGGATCCACGCTCATACTGAGTAGCTCGGGATACCAAACTCTTCGAGCCCAGTCCAGCGCCACAAGAATGACTTGGGCCCGGTCACGTCTGATCTTCTTCAGCACTCTGGGTAGAAGTGGTATAGGCGGAAAGGCGTACAATAGACCCGAACTCCGTTCGGCGACGCTTTGCCGCCTTGGAAACTCCAACGCGCAGAACTGCTGACATTGCGCGTTCTCTTCGATGGCGAATATATCTAACCAAGGCTCTCCCCACTGTTGAAAGAGACCTTGTGCCACCTCTGAGTGAAGACGCCATTCGTGATCCAACATGCACCTGTGGCTGAGTTCGTCCGCCCTGGCGTTTAGGGTACCTGTCAGGTGTTGAACCGCCAAGGAAATGCCTTGACGTTCCAGCCACGTCCAGAGACGTAGAGCCTCCTGACAAAGGGTCCACGACCCCACCCCGCCCTGCTTGTTGCAGTACCACATGCCGGTGGTGTTGTCCGTGAACACCTGCACTACTCTCCCCTTGACAGAGGGAAGGAATGCTTTCAGTGCAAGTAGGATCGCCCTGAGCTCCAAAAGGTTGATATGGAGCTTGGACTCCGCCGGAGACCAGAGGCCTCTGATCTCCGCCTCTCCCATGTGGCCGCCCCATCCCAGGAGGGACTCGTCCGTCACCACTGTGTGCTTCGGTTGGGGAAGGGAGAGGGATCTGCAGCTGACCCAACGCTGGTCCGTGAGCCACCACTGCAAGTCCTGTGCAGTGACCTCCGAGATGTGGACGTAATCAGACAGATTCCCGATGCTGCGTCCACTGGAACTTCAGGTCCCACTGCAGAGCCCGCATATGCCATCTGGCATGATTGATCAGCAGGATGCAGGAGGCCATGAGGCCCAGTAGCCTCAGGGTCTTCCTGACCGACACCCAGGACCAGGGCCGAAAGATCTGAATCATAGCCCGAATGTCCCGGACTCGCTGTTCGGGAGGATAAACCCGGAACTGCGCCGTGTCCAAAACTGCTCCGATGAAGGAGCTTTTGAGAGGGAATCAGGTGCGACTTCGGCACATTGATGGAAAACCCTAGCAAATGCAGGAGGTCGGCCGTACTCTGGAGGTGGGAGACTGCCTGGGGCGATCCCGCCTTCAACAGCCAGTCGTCGAGATAGGGGAAGACTGAAACCCCCGATCTGCGCAGATGAGCTGCGACCACCGCCATCACTTTTGTTAACACCCGAGGGGCGCTGGTAAGGCCGAAAGGGAGCACGGTGAACTGAAAGTGCTCGTGGCCTACCGTGAACCGCAGGTAACGCCGGTGGGCCGGCAGGATGGGGATGTGAAAATAAGCGTCCTGCAAGTCCAACGCTACCAGCCAGTCTTGCGGGTCTAGGGCAGACAAGACCTGAGCAAGCGTGAGCATCTTGAACTTTTCCTTCCGGAGGAAGCGATTGACGTTCCGGAGGTCTAAGATAGGTCTGCGTCCTATGTCCTTCGGAACCACGAAGTAGTGGGAGTAACAACCACAACCTACTTCTGGCGTTGGAACGCGCTCGATGGCCCCCTTGGGTAAGAGGGCCGCGACTTCCTGCTGGAGAAGTGCCAAGTGATCCCCCCGACATGCGGTGGCACTGAGGTGGCATGGCTGGAGGGGTAGACTCTAAGGGAGGGAGTAGCCCCTTCGGACTATCTGCAGAACCCACCTGTCTGAAGTGATGGTGCGCCAGTGGGGGAGGCGATGGCGAATCCTGCCACCCACTGGCGTCTGGTGGGCCTGAAAGACCGGTCTAGGAAGGTTTGGAGGCAACAGCGGCGGTGGTGGACTGACCCGCCCGCTGGCCCCGTGACCCACCTCGGCAGGCCCCCCGACCTCGCACACGCTGAGACTGCCGCTGTGCAGGCAGGCGGCTCTGAAAGGATTGCGTTTGGACGCCTCGACCCTGCCCTCGAAAGGAGCGAAGAGCAGACCCTGTGGGAGTGCGTGTGGTGGCGAGACCCAAGGACTGGGCCGTAGCCCGAGAGTCCTTAAAGCGTTCCAGGGCACTATCCGCCTTGTCACCAAACAGGCGTGTGCCATCAAAAGGCATGTCCAACAGGGTGTTTTGGACATCCCCGGAGAAGCCAGTGGTTCTGAGCCAAGCGTAACGACTGAGCGCCACCGTTGTGGAAAGCGCCCTGCCGAGGGAATCTGCTGTGTCAAGTCCACAACGGATGGTGAATTTTGCAGCATCTCTCCCCTCTGTAACAGCCTGGGAGAGCACCGCCTGATCCTCCACCGGGCACTAAGGAAGCACCTGTGCTACGGTGTCCCATACGGAATGTGAATAGCAGCCCAACAGGCACGCTGTATTCACTGCCCGCAACCCTGAACTGGCAGAAGTGAAGATCTTTTTTCCAAACTGCTCCAGTTTCTTAGATTCCTTGTCCAGGGGAGCAGAAGGGAATGCGCTCGGAGAGGCAGAGGCCTGGACAACCAGACTCTCAGGTGTTGGGTGTTGCGTGAGGAAGCTGGGGTCGCCCGGCGCCGGGCGATGACGGCGTGCCACCCCCTTATCCACAGGAACCCCTGTGTTAGGCTTGCCCCAGGTGCTCAATAGGACATCAGTGAGTGCCTCACTGAAGGGCAGCAGCAGCTCCGCAGAGGACGATGCTGGCTGCAGCATCTCAGTCAGAAGATTCGTTCTGATAGGCACAGAAGGGAGCTCAAGGTTAAGAGCCTGAGCCGCCCTACGCAGCACCACTGAAAAAGTCCCCACCTCCTCAGTAGCCACGGAAGAAGGGGACAGTGTGCCAGGGTGTGGAGAGAAATCCAGATCCATAGGACCCTCCAGGTCTTCTTCCCATTCAGGCTCGTTCTCGCATTGTGCTGCAAGAGGGTCCTCAGACCCCTCCCAGTACTCTCCTTCAGCTACCGGTGACGAGGTGCCTGGGGAAATGGGAGAAACTCTGTACCAAGTATTGTAATCAGGGGGAAAGAGACCAATTCTGGTTCGGCGCCGTACGGAGTCAGTTGCGGCGCCGCGCCCGGCGTAGAGGCCGGCGCCGGAGGCGGCGCCGAGGCCGGATCCAGCGCCGGCGTCGAGGCCGGAGCCGGCGGCGCCGCAGGGTACTTTGCCGGCGTAGCCGAGGCCAAAGGCGGCGGCATGGGGGCAGACCCCACCCAACGGGTCAGCGGGGCCTGAAGGCGCTCCGGAGGGACCCGATGGGCCAAACAAAACGGCCCATGGCCGACAGGAAGGCCTGTATCTCATCCGACGTCGCGTGCAGGCCCGGAAAAGACGGGTAGGCCGCAGGCACGATGGGGGCTCCAGCGGAGTTGCGGGGGAGTGACCCTCCGCCCCCTCCACCACGTCCTGGGACCGGTGAGGGGTAGAAGACGAACGACGTTGCTTCTTTGATTTTTTTTATGGCACCGTGACTTACCTGTCCCAGAGTCCGACGAGCGATGGTAACGGCTCCGCGACCGGTCTCTCGACCTCCCACGGGAGCGGGACCTTGATCGACGCGGAACAGACTGCCGGGCCTCCAACAACTTTCGGGAACGCTCCCGCAAAGCTTTCGGCGCCATGGCCCGACAATCTGGGCATGCCTCGGGGTCATGGGCGTGCCCCAAGCAGAAGAGTCACGTCGTGCGGGTCCGCTACCGACATGTTGCGACGGCAGGCCCCACAGGATTTAAATCCGGGCATCCCTACTGCACCAGAGTCGATTACTCGACAAACAATTACCAAGTTAAAACTTTTAACTAGGGGTACTGCTCTCTCTCGGATCTGCGCTGCTGGCGCGGAAAAAGAAAGAACTGACGTCAGCGGGCGTGGGCGCGTCTAAATAGCTCCCATGACGCCATCTCGGCGACCACGACGCCAGCGACGTGCGCGGAGCAGTACGACGACGCCTACCGACGCGCAGGGGTATTGCTGAAGAAAAACTTTCCGGATCCAGTCTGACGCCTGGGGATATTCTAAGGTAAGGAATCTATCACTAACGTGTCTCTTTCAGATAAAAATGTGTACTGTCGTTCTTCTTGTTAGTTTCCCTCTTCTGCTGTTTTATTCTCATCTTTGTTTAGAGAAAAAACATTTTTAAATTGTTTTTATACTTCGATATGATGTACGTATGATTCGGTATATTCACATAGGTGATATAATACTGGTTACATTTGATAAAAAAATGTTTTGCATCTCCCTCTGTATCAATCAACATGATGTCTATGTAAAATATGAAATTGAATAACGATATATGTTTTTTAACAATGTGTTGATTTATGAATCTTGTACGATGAATAATTTTTAATGGTTTTAACGCTTTTTAATAAAATATAGGTGACATTCCTTAACCATTTAGTGGCTGTCTTGTGGCATTGTAAATATAGGTTTATTGGTTCATTATATAATTGAGATGAATTGTTTGTGGTATACTCGAGATGAATGGTTGAAAATTATTTATATTTTAGTTACCAAAGGGAACTTCTACTCTTTTTTCCACTTTTTAGCATGCAGTGCCCTGCCTTGGGGTCGTTAGGCCTGCCAAAGAGGTGACTTGCATAAATTAACAAGCATTTGCAATGCAATAGGTCTCGCATTTGCAAGAGTTTGTGCTATTACCATTGTAAATGATAATGCCTTTTATTTATGCGTTTAAAAAACCTGCAAGCGCTGCGTGAACACCGCTTGCAGGTTTAGTAAACACACAAATAAAAGGCATTATCATTTACAATGACAATAGCTCAAACTTTTGCAAATCCGAGACCTATTGCATTGCAAATGCTTGTTCTCTTATAGCGATACCAAAGGGGATGATGGACGGAGCGTTAGAGCAAATCAAACACTCACCCCCCAGGCAACTGATCTGGGTTTAATCCATCATCATCATCATTCTTTAGCTCACTCCACCACCCCAGTTCAGACATGGCCATATGCAAATCAGTCTGACCCTGTGCCTCATGGAAACAGTCCAGCCCGAACTGCCAAGCCATGTCTTCCCTGGACCGGAAACAAGCATCCTGGGACCGGTTTCGGGTTCAAAACCCTCATCAGTCAGGCTATCTTGAATCCAGTGGCAAAGTGAGCAAGAGACCCACGTCTGGGCATACCCTGCCAACTTAGGGCGAACAAAGCGATACCAAAGGGGAGTGAGCTAAAGAATGATGATGGATTAAACCCAGATCAGTTGACTGGGGGTGGGTGTTTTATTTGCTCTAACGCTCCGTCCATCATCCCCTTTGGCATTGCTCCTCCCATGGCCTATTGGTGTCTATTACGCGCACCAAGCGCGTAATAGACACCAATAGGCCATGGGCGGAGCAATGCGCCCGCCTTTGGCCAATTGCGAGCAGTCTGTTATACAAAGACGCACGAAAAGGCCAATGGGGTAGCACAAAAGGAATCGCACGAGCGTGTGCGATTCCTAGGTCAGTGCTGAATCCCTGTTTTTTCACATACTAAATGTCTCGCGCTGCGCGAGCACTGCTGCACAGTGCAACGCTAGTCGCAAGACCTAAAAAGGGAGGTTTGGGCTTTGACATTACTATAAATGGTAAAGTCAAGTTAGCAGTTTTAAACTACCCTTCCAGTCTGCAGTGGTAGACAGGAGTCATGCTTTACCTTGTTGTACTCATGGGGGCACAACCAGTGCAGTAGTCCACAAGAGACCTCGACCTACAGGTCCAAGGTACCTTTGGTACCCTATACCAGGATCTTACAAGTCTGGTTATGCCAATTAGGGTCAAGCCAATTAAACATACACCATTTTAAGGGTCAGAGCACATGCACTGGGTCCTGTTCAGCAGGGTTCGGGGCATTTCAGAGCCATTACAACAGTACATAGTGGTCAAAATGTGGGGAGTAAACCTGCAAAACACCAGTTTCCTTACAATGCCCTAAGGCTTAAAATCCTTGGTATTACTACCTCTGATTTTCCACTTGTTCATCCATTGATGATCCCTGTTCAGTAGATCAAGACTGCTATTGATTAATAGTAAGTGCTCTGGTATTAGACTGATCAGAATGACATTAAGATAATATTGTCTGTCCAAATTAACTCTTTCTGTACAACTGCATGAGAAAAGTCTCTAGTGCTAGAAAGACTAACTACAGTACACCAATTTATTTTTCTGTCAGACAATTTCCCTGCAACCTTAGGTCAGAAATAGGTCTGTCAAACTGTGTGTGAGGCATCCATTGCCCAAGTTACGTGCTTCTCTGGTTCTATAAAATGTCTGCCCATCAATGGGTTCTCCTTGTGCCATAATTTTAATCTGTGGCTCACTCTCGTCATGAACGCTGAATCTTCCCATATTCCAGTTACTTGAGATAACAGCTATTTCTCAGATTACTTTTTATACCAGTGGCAGAAAAGCACCCACACACTATAAATAAGCTCTTTCTGGCAGTGTTCACCTGGTAGGAGATGTCCCTTTACCCACGGTAGGGACATGTGAGGGTGCCTTGTACTTCAATTCCAACCCAAGATGTTACAACCCTTGTTTTTTATGAGGATCTAACATTTTGATAACTTATATAAGAACAGTTTCATGCAGAGCTAAATTGTTCTATGTTTTAGAAAATGTCTCAATTAGTAATCATCTTCCTTCGGTACCGCCATAGGCATCTCAATGCTTAAATGCAACTGTCTGAACGACTAAATGTTAATGTGGTTGTCCCATCTGGGGGACTAGACTTGAAACTGAGCTGCATGTTACACATATACACTAATTGCACGTGTTAACACTTCCACCTGATAATGTTCCTGGTATCGACCTCATCAGAATTTAAGTAAAAGGGCTGTGAAGGCTAAAAAGGAGTATTGGCTCATAGGGGTGTATTATCTTAGATACTTTTTAGGCCATTAGCTTTGATGAAATTGCACTCTCAAACATTTTGATTTTCAACATTATTTAAGAGTATTTAGTTTGTTGCCCTTCTATGTCCTTTACCAGGATCAATATAGAACAGCACCACTAGGACCTCCAAGGCTGTGAAGTCAATAAGACTAGTTTAGTTTTTGCCAATACCACTGCATCTCGGTGCATGCAGACAGACCACAGAATTCAGTTTTTTAAGTGCACTGCACATTTCATTATCTTGCAACATGTTTTCATGTGCCAAGTAATTTATCTTATAAACACACTTTGATCTATCTGGAAGTAGTTCAGTACAATAATTGGGTATGTCAAATGCTGAGGAGCCAATAACAAATCAAGAAAAACTTTACCTCTGGGAATTTGTCGCGAATTTCCCGGACTCGCTCGCCTTTCTGTCCAATGATAGTTCGATGGTATTTCTGCTCGATGATCAAATCTTTGGTACGTTCATTCTCCTGGAAATGCAAGTGTTGGAACAGTTATTCAAGGCTCAAATGCATGGGATCAATTAAACAAAGGGTTGTACTGCCTTCCATCGAATTACAAGGTACTTGAAAGAAAGATGCAAGGATTTACATGTTACAAACCCTAGTCAAATAGTAAACACTGAAACAATGTCTTTTTTAGCCATTCCAGCCTCTCACTTTAGGTAACGGAGATAGAATGGTTAAGAATTTATACAATCACATACTCATCACATGCTCCATTTCACTTACCATCCGCGATGCAAGTTCCAGCAGCTCTGCCTT
Organism: Calotriton arnoldi; assembly: GCA_963921515.1. Taxonomy (NCBI): domain Eukaryota; kingdom Metazoa; phylum Chordata; class Amphibia; order Caudata; family Salamandridae; genus Calotriton; species Calotriton arnoldi. The sequence continues at coordinate 1,062,900 of CAWUFW010005288.1, read as the reverse complement.
GGCATGCTGAACCCCTTGGGGGTCCCCCTCAATACGGACCAGGTTGCTTTTTTCAGTGTCGGGAGGGATTCTCACAGATACCTTGTACTGCTCCTTGATTCTGTTAACTGAAAAAATAACTGTTAAATGAAGGAAATACACAGCCCAACAGTGCTGCAGATCTAGAAATGCATGGATTAAGCCTCCGAGATGAGAACTGTTGATATCAGAATGTCACAAATTAAGGGACAAGAGAATCAAACAATTAACAGTAAGCAGGGTATCTCCTATTGTATGTATATTCTTTAAGAAGTCATGCTGCCATGTGGAGCTTTTGGAAGTAAAAGAATATGCCAGTTGTGCAAGTTCTCCATCAGGTGCATCATTGTTACACAGTGAATATTTTTGGTTATGTGCATTGATTCCAAAATACCTACAGAAACATTTTCATGAATTTGAACACAAATCAATTACATTATCAAAGAAAACTGACAAACTTATCATAATCTAATTCTAACAAGTAGTAGCAAAGTAGGCAGGAGGGTAACAGCCTCTTAAGGAGAAAAACTCAACTGCTATAAGCAGCTGAACAGCTTCCCACCCTCAAAATCTCAAAATGGAGTGCAGAGACTGGGAAGAGTTCTTTTTGATGGCTCTGCCTTGTAAGTTTGTTTAAAAAAATATTTGAGTCTATTACAATACATTTTACCCAAGAAAGGAAGCAGTTTGTTTTTAAATTCACAGAAGATACCGATGATGGAGAACCAAACTTACAGGTAATGGTCTTTATTTTCTCCATCACGGCATCTCTGAAATGCTTAAGCACAGAAAGTACTGCTATACAAGTAGAGAATGTCATAATTGATAAAAACAGAGGAGGAAATAGACAAGTAACCAAATGGGTCATACCGAGCTGTTTGACCAATTTAGATATTGGTCTTGCTGATGGAACCTAAATAATGGATTTCAAAGTTATTGCTTGATCAGCTGACTTCATCCATTAACTAATAAATCGAAACATTTCATTTTTTTTTCTTGAAAGTCATCTAAGATGCCTTTTTCTGGGTACTAGGGTAGTCACATGCAAAAGAACAGTAAATGGTAGTACTGCCATTTACAACTTGGGTATGAGAACAGAATACAGTTACACGCAATCAGGACTTCCATTTCACAGTTGACTCCAAGGACACTGCAGCCCGCAGTACAGTCAAAACTTGCTCCAGCAGGAAGTGAGGTCTGTAAGAAAGTGGCTCTGTATATACTGGACCAAGTAAGGTACAGTGTGCACAGAGTCCACAGTCCCCAGAGGTTTGGCAGAGGCTAAAGTTAGATATAACCTTACTCTCTAAAGTGGTAGCTTGGTCGAGCAGTAAGGCAGTATCAGAGGACAGTGTAAAGCATTTGTTGTACACACACAGTCAGCAAATGAAGCCACACACTCAAGAACTGAACTCTAGGCCAATGGTTTGTATATAAAAATATATGCTTGTTTTATTTTAGAACCAATAGGTATCAAAATATACTTTCTCAGATTGAGATGCTTTAGGTAAATACTTTCAATAGGCAATAGACTTTTGAATGTAATAGTTACAGTTGTTGCAATAGGCAACACAATTTTAAACACAATTATACATTGAGCTCAATGGGATTTTCTAGTTAAATGCAATTGATTACTTTTTGGATTACTTTTCTTACCACAGGACTGGATCCTAGATTCAGTCCTGGGACATCTCCTGTAAACAGTTGAGTAAAAGCGTTTTGGTTACAGTTGTGATTTTTAAGGAATATTATTGTATTTTAAAAGTTGACACTTAGAAACCTTTTCCCATAGAATCACCAATGTTATCCTATGGAAGGAAATTCACTTTGCAGGTAAGTGGGGTTATTGTTACTTTTTCTAACTCAGTGTTGGATCCTGGATCCAGCACTGGTGCATCTCCTGTAAACAGTTGGAAGAATGTGTTTGTTATACAGGCGATTTTTAACGAATATTTGTAAGTTTGCAAAATCGACACTTAGAAACTTTTTCAGCAAAAACCAGGCTATGTTATCCTATGGAAGGAAATTCAAGTTACCGGTAAGTACAGTTATGATTACTTTTCAGGGTCAGTGCTGGGCACCAAAGTCCAGCACTGGGATCTCTCCTGATAACAGGTGAGTAAATTAGTTTTCGTAATTCGGCTGATTTTAGGTTAACATTTTAAAGTCTCAAAACTCGACACTTAGAAGAATTTCCAAGTGAAACCAGTCAATGTTACCCTATGGAAGGAAATTCAATTCACTGGTAAGTTACTTTAACGTTACTTTTGTAATCCAGTGCTGGACTCCTAGATTCAGCACAGGGACATTGACTTAAAACAGGTAAGTAATTACGTTTTTGTAGTTTGTACGATTTTAAAGAATATTCTTGTATTTCAAAAGTTGACACTTTCACAAAGAACCACCAATGTTATCCTATGGAAGGAAATTCAATTCACAGGTAAGTTACTTTTTAATTACTTTTGTTACTCAGTGCTGGACACCTAGGTTCAGCACTGGGACCTTTCCTGCAAACAGTTGAGAAAAATCGGTTAGGTTATTTGTGCGATTTTTAAGGAATATTCTTAGTTTTCAAAAGTCGACACTTAGAAACTTTTTGGAAGAAAAAGTGTCCATGTTATCCTATGAGGAAAAATGAGTTATCGGTTTCGAGGTAAGTAGTAGGTCTTTTGAGTTAGGGTTCTGGGGTTAGACTTGGGGGTCTCCCAGGGTCAGTGATGCACTGTTGTTGCACCAACAGCGGCACTAGGGCGGCCGGGTGCAGAGTGTTGAGGCCCAATGTTATCCTATGGAGGATAGGGGACTCCGGTTGGTGGCTGCTGGCAAGCAGGCCACTGGGTTGTGGGAGCAAAGCTCCTAGGGTTAAGCTCAGGGCACGTTGGGGACCAAGTTAGCACAGAAGGGGCACCCTCAGCGGCACTAGGGCGGCCGGGTGCAGGGTGCTGTTTTGAGGTCGGGTGCCCTGTTGATTTCAATGGAGATTTTCGGTTTTGGTTTTCAGCTGCAGGCTCGGTCCAGGAAGACTTCCAGGAGGAACCAACAGCTGGGCAGGTAAGTTGGAGGGCTCGGGGACGTAGGGGCACCTCGGGTTCCTTTCTCCAGGGCGCAGGGCGGCTGGATGCAGGGGTGTCTTTTGAGGTCGGATTTCACCTTACCGGGCCACTCGCGGTTGGCGGGGGTCTCCGTGCAGAGGCTGCAGGCGACGTCGGAGAGTCCTGCAGGGGTCAACCCACGGTGGACTCTGACTCTGGAGAGCTGGGGGACCTCGCTGGTACCGGTGGGCCACTTGAACTCGGGCTGTAGGCGATGGGTGCAGTGGTGGTTCCAGGCGTCGGGTTTCTTTTTCCTCAGCAGGCTCGGAGTCTTTGTTTGGTGTTTCTTTGGAACAGAGCTGCTGTTCACAGGAGATCCGGTCTTTGTTGAAGGCAGTCAGTCCTCCCCGGGGGTTCTGGAGGTCGCTGGCTGCAGGACAAGACTATTTTTGGGGCAGGATCTCTGGAAACTGCAGACGGGCCGGTAGGGCTGGGGCCAAGTCAGTTGTTCTCTGCAGTCTCCTCTGCTGGGCGTCTTCTTTCGTCCTTTTTCTTCTTAGGTTGCGGGAATCTGAGGAAGGAAGGTTCAGGGTGCCCCTAAATACTAGATTTAGGGGCGTTACAGGTAGGTAAAGGGAAGGGACCAATGGGTCTCTGCCCTGGGGTGGGTACACCCCTATCCTGCCACTCTCCTGTGGGAGGGGGCAGGAGCCTATTCCTGATTGGGCAGGGCTCCCCATCTTCAAGATGGCGAGAGCCCGGAGATGTGCTTCACCTCGCCTCCCCCACCTGAGGGGTGGGGTTGGCAGAGGCTGGCACACCCCCTTTCCTCCCTTGGTGTTTCCCGCCAGTCTTCCCACCAGGATGGGGGGGGGAAGAACTGGTGGGGGCCAGTTGCTGAGTACAGCAAGTGGTCTGGGGAAGCTCACAATGGCGGAATGCCTTTGAAGCTTCTCCCTGCCCATCCTGGGGGAGGAGGCCTAGCACCTCGCCCAGGACGTGCATTGTTGCAGGCCCGGGAGAGCGGATAGCTCTCTACCCAGGGGTCCAGCAACATGTCTGCTGTGTGGCAGCCTAGGCAGCCCCTCAGACAAGACGTGGATTGTAGGTTAGGTTCAGGGGGCAACTCTAAGTTGCCCTCTGTTGTGCATTTTACAGTAAATCCCACACTGGCATCAGTGTGGGTTTACTGTGCTGAGAAGTTTGATACCAAACTTCTCAGTCTTCAGTGCAGCCATCATGGTGCTGTGGAGTTCGTGCTGACGACCTCCCAGCACCATATACTCGGAATGGCAGCACTGTACTTACAGTGCCCAGGAATGGACCTGGGTACTGTAGGGAGCACAGGGCTCATGCACCTGTACCCTCACCACTGGCATAGGGCACCCAGCTAGAGGGGTGACTGAGGTATGCCAGGGCAGTGTGTTTGTGGGCATGGCACACAGGGCTGTGTGCCATGTCGACTCGTTTTGTTCTGCACCAAGACACTCAGCCTGCAAGGGCAGTGTGTGTGTTTGTCAGGGTACAGGGCCTCTAAGGGTGGCACAATAAGTGCTGCAGCCCTTAGGGGTCTTCTCTGGTCACAGTGCCCTGGGTACCTAGGGTACCATTTACCAGGGGCTTACCTGTGGCCAGAGATGCCAATTGGGTTTAGGCTTTAGTACAGTTTTTAGGGAAGGAACACAGGCCCTGGGTACCCGATAGGCAGGGACCCAGGGCACACCAAGGAAAAGTGCATCAGTTATCAGGCAAAAAGTGGGGGGGTTACTGCAACAGAAACCCACTTTCCTACAAGGTCTAAAATAGTAACACTACATATAGTCTGCATTCTGATCAAATATAACCAAGTATAAAACGCAAAACAAGGCAGCAAATCTTTTCCATTGGTGCACCCAGGAAAAGTAACATCAGGACCGCACCAATGCAAACACTAATTTAGGAAAGAGTTGGAGGCACTTCTTTAAATAACACATAACAAAGCATTAACAGTCCACACACCAGCTACCTCTTCTATCACTCTCTGGTGTTATGCTTGTGTTTGATCCTGTACAGTGATCTTATGCCGCTTAGCCAGATTTATGCTATAGAAAAATCAGACCTTCATTAGCTTTACTGTCTAGAAAGTATGTCACTTTAGGAAAGGAATGTTGTTGTTGTAATAGATTGTTATGTGCAACATGTGCTTTTCTGGAATTTTGTATTCATCCAATGAATAATCTCATAACTGCTTCATATTTATTTGTGTAGTTTTGCCCTTTTGGTGTGCCCCTTCCTATTCCCAGTTCCCTTTCGTCTTGGTACGTTCTGTGCTGGAATGTTGGCATAGAACGACTTAAGTCAGTTACTGCGACGTGGTTGTGTAAGGTTGGAAATACAAAAACCTTGTAATCTCTTTATGGCGATGCTTCTATTACTGCACATCAAATGTGTTACTTAACTGCTTTGCATAGCCTTCCCTTGTGACTGAGAAATTGAGGAAGAGTTAATAGTTCTAGGAAAGCAGGTTATGAGTTGTTGATGCGAGGCCTGCACAAGTAACAGGTCCACAATTGTCTCCTCACTGGAAACCAAACACCCCATTGAAGTACTTGACTCACAGGGTAGCGAAGCAGGGCAGTCTAAGGCCTACTACGGGGAAGTGGTGGGGGCTAGTAATAAAGTACCCCATCTGGCATTCTGTATTTAAAAAGTGTTCAGTTTTCCCCCCCAAGGGGCTTGATCCTCCTCAGGGTAAATGCACAGCGGAGCCCAACGCGGGAGGTCTCTTGATTTTTCTTTTTTAAGGCATGTTAAAATGGGAAATTTTCAAGACTCTGGGAAACGTTGGGCCATTTCCTTTGGTCTTCGGCTCATTTCACTCCTGGTGGTGAGCCCTAGCCACTTGGAGCCTTTTCACCAAGGCACCTAGCCTCAAATTGGCAGACTTTGCAGGAAGCTGGTTTCACAGTTGTAGGAAGCCGGCTCTGTACATACTATACCAAAATGAGGTATAGTGTGCACAGAGTCCAGTGGAACCCCTAAGGTAGGCAGAGGTAAAAGTAGATAGCACCTTACTCTCTATTTGTGGTAGTGTGGGCGAGCAGTAAGGCTTTATCAGAGGGTAGTGTTAAGCATTTGTTGTACACACTCAGGCAAGAAATAACGTCACACACTCAGACTGAACTCAGACCAATTTTGTTTGTATAAAAATATTAAGTTATTGTATTTCTAGAACCAAGCCAAGCACGGCACAGGTAAGTGAAATAAATGCTTTGCAAAATCCTATGCAGTGTTTCACAATTGAATGCAGGTTCAAATGCAGTTGATTTAAATACAGGTAAATTAAAATGTCAAAATTACTATTCAGCTTTTTAAGTTACTTTTTCTACGCAGTGTGATATGCCTAGATATCACACTGGGACATTGCCTGGAGAAAAGGTAAGTAGAATCAGTTTTGCGCAGTAGTAGATTTTCAGGTTTTCATACAATTCAACTCGACGAACAAGTTACTTACCTTCGGTAACGATATATCTGTAAGAAACATTAGTAGTGATAGATTCTTTACCTTAGAATATCCCCAGGCGTCAGACTGGATCCGGAAAGTTTGTCAGCAGTACCCCTGCGCGTCGGTAGGTGGCGTCGTGCGGATCCGCGTCCGTCGTTGGCGTTGTAGTCGCCGAGATGACGTCGCGGGGGCTGACGTCAGTTCTGTACACTACTTTCCGCGCCAGGAACGCAGAGCCATGCAAGACACCGACCACTGGTGCATTGAAACTAGGGCCCTGAAAAGGATGACCTTAACCCTAGAAATCAGTTCGCAGAACGGGGAGGATGGGTGGGGCGGTAAGGAATCTATCACTACTAATGTTTTACAGATATATCGTTACCGAACGCAAGTAACTTGTTCATCTGAAAGAAACACATAGTGATAGATTCCTTACCTTAGAATAGATACCCCAGCAATACCAACCCCGGTGGTGGGTCTGCGAACTAAGATCACACCAGAAAGTCACGGAGAACAGAACGGCCAAAGAAGCGTCTCTCCGGACTTTGCTGTCCAGGCAATAATGCTTGGTAAACGTGTGCAGCAAGGCCCACGTGGCTGCCTGACCGATGTCTTCAATGTCAAGAGACGAAGAGGACAGTTGTGAAGAGGCTCAAAGGGAGCGCACATCAAGTATGTAAGAACCAGATTCAAGTCCCACTGAGGCATCACGAAAGGAATAGGAGGAAAAAAGGTGTGTAATGCCTTTGAGAAGGAAAATGCTACTTACCAGTATGCATCTGTTCTTGGCATGTAGAGCTGCAGATCCTCACACTGTGCATTAGATCGCCATCTGGTGTTGGGCTCGGATGCTTGCACTTTGTTGTTGTCTTCGAAGAAGTCTTTGTAGTCATGCGATAGGTGACTCCTCCTTAGGACAATAGTGCGCATGGGCATCGACTCCATCCTCAGATTGTTTTTCGCCATATTGGGGAGTGATGGAGTTAGTAGAAAAGAAAAGAGATGTCCATGTGTGTGTATCTAATTAAGATAGGACTGGAGCACATACAGGTCCCGGGGAGGTGGGTGGGCGTGTGAGGATCTGCAGCTCTACATGCCAAGAACAGATGCATACTGGTAAGTAGCATTTTCCGTTCGAGGCATGTGAGCTGCAGAGCTCACACTGCGCATAGACTGTACAGCAGTATCTCCCCTAGCGGTGGTCACCTGTATGTGTTGCAGTAGTTTGAAAAAGGGTTTTAAGGACAGCTTGGCCCACGGAAGCTTGTTGCTTGGCTTGCACATCAACACAATAGTGTTTAGTGAAGGTGTGTGTTGTAGACCACGTGGCTGCATTACATATGTCTTCTAGGGAATGTTCCCTAAGAATGCCATGGATGCCCCTAGTTTGCGTGTTGAGTGCGCTCTAGGGGAACTGATAATGTGCGTTTGGCTTTTTGGTAGCAGATTTGGATACATTTAACAATCCACCTTGCAACCCCGGCTTTTGAGATGGGATTACCTTTGTGTGGTGGAGAGAAAGCCACAAACAATTGTTTGGTTTTGCGAAAGGATTTGGTTCCGTCAATGTAATACATAAGGGCTCTTTTGACATCTAGGGTGTGGAGAGCTCTTTCTGCCACGGAATCTGGGTTTTGGAAGAACACAGGTAGTTCTACTGATTGGTTAAGGTGGAAAGGCGAAATGACTTTGGGAAGGAATTTTGGGTTTGTTCTGAGAACTACCTTTTATGATGTATTTGTAAGAAAGGCTCTTGTATAGTTAGAGCTTGTAGTTCACTGACTCTCCTGAGAGAAGTGATTGCAATTAGAAACGCAACTTTCCATGTAAGGAATTGAAGTTCACATTTATGTAAGGGTTCGAAAGGTGGACCCATGAGCCTGGTAAGTACTATATTAAGATTCCACACTGGGGAAGGTGGTAATCTGGGAGGTATGATCCGCTAAGGCCTTCCATGAAGGCTTTAATGGCGGGAACTTTGAATAGTGATAAGTGTTGTCTGTTTTGCAAGTAAGCAGCAAGGGCTGCGAGGTGCAGACGTATGGACGAGTATGCAAGACTACATCTTTGCAAATGTAGCAAATAGCAAATTATGTTTTGCGTAGATGCTTGTAATGGTTGGATGTTATTATTAGTGCAGTAAATAGCTAATCTTTTCCATTTAGCTGCATAGCAGGCTCTGGTAGTTGGGCGTCTAGCTTCTTTTATAACGTCCATGCAGTCTGGGGGTAGGTTAAGGTAACAGAATTCTAGGACTTCAGGAGCCAAATTGCAAGGTTCAGCTGAGATGGATCTGGGTGCATTATCTCTCCATGGCTCTGCGTTAGCATTGTTGGGGAGAGGTGTAGTCTTTGGTATGGGACTACTGATAGCTCCAGTAGTGTGGTGAACCACGGTTGGCGTGCCCATGTAGGGGCTACTAGTATCATTTTGAGAGACTGTTGCTCGAAGCTTGCGTACTACAAGTGGGATGAGTGGGAGCGGTGGAAAAGCGTACACAAATCTGCCGGACCAGTTCATCCATATCGCATTGCCCTTGGACTGCGGGTGTGAAACCTGGCGGCGAAGGTTGGGCATTTGGCGTTTTGGTGTGTGGCGAACAGATCTAAGTCTGGCTGGCCCCACATCTGGAAGAAAGGTAGAAGAACTTGTGGATGTAGTTCCCACTCGTGAATCTGTTGTGTCTGTCGACTTAACAGATCTGCAATCTGATTGTGAACCCCTGGTAGGTGTTCTGCTAGAAGGTATATGTTTTGTGGAATGGCCCACCTCCAAATGTCCTGTGCTAGTTGGGACAGTTGTGGAGTGTCCCCCCCTGTTTTTGTATATAGTACATAGCTGTGATGTTGTCTGTTCGGATCAGGACAGCTTTGTTTTGTACGTGGAGTTGAAAGGACTTGAGAGCTAGGAATATAGCTAGTAACTCTAGGTGGTTGATGTGGAACAGCTTCTGGTGAGTGGTCCACTTGCCCTGTGTTGTATGGTGTAACAGGTGTGCTCCCCATCCTGTAAGGGATGCGTCCTTGGTTAGTACTACTTGTGGAACCGGCTCTAGGAACGGCCGCCCCTTGGACAAATTGTTGGTGTTCCACCACTGCAGAGAGCGATGTGTGCGGCTGTCCACCAACACCAGATCTGTAAGATGTCCCTGAGCCTGGTTCCATTGGCGCGCTAGGCACTCTTGTAGAGGACGCATTTGAAGTTTTGCATGAGGGACGAGAAAATGCAGGATGCCATCATGCCGATGAGCTGCATAAACACTCTGGCTGGAAGAGAGTGTTGCATTTGAAACCTGGGGACAAGGGTTTTTATACTGGCTATCCTGGCTGGGCTGGGGTAAGCTAGAGCAGTGGAAGTGTTTATTGTGGCTCCCAGATATTGAAGGACATGGGAGGGCTGAAGGTGGGACTTGGTATAGTTTATTGTGAACCCCAAGTTGTGTAATGTTTGTATCGTTTGGTGGGTGTGTTGGACACACTGGTTGGATGATTTGGCTTTGATAAGCCAGTCGTCCAGGTATGGGAAGACATGTATTTGTTGTCTTCGTAGATGCGCTGCTACTACTGCAAGGCATTTGGTAAACACTCTTGGAGCAGTGGTGACTCCGAATGGGAGTACTTTGAACTGGTAGTGCTGTCCATTGAGAACGAACCTTAGATACTTCCTGTGAGCAGGATGTATGGGAATGTGGAAGTAGGCGTCCTTGAGGTCTAATGTGGCAAGGAAGTCTTGTTGTTGTAGTAAGGGAAGCACTTGTTGGAGAGTGATCATGTGAAAATGATCTGAGTGTATGTATTGATTGAGAGGTCTGAGGTCTAAAATAGGCCTGAGAGTGCCGTCCTTCTTGGGAATGAGGAAGTACAGGGAGTAAACCCCTGTGCCCTGCTGTAGCAGAGGCACTGGCTCTATGGCGTGCTTTTGAAGCAAGGAACGTACCTCTTGTTGTAAAAGTATAAGATGGTCTGTGGACATTGGACGCTGTCTGGGTGGTATGGTGGGGGTAGCTGTTAGCTCCAGGCAGTAGCCATGTTGGATAATCTGTCTCACCCACCTGTCTGTTGTAATGGAGTTCCAGACAGGCAGGAACTGTGATAGCCTTCCCCGACAGGGGTGTTGTGGTCGGGGGAAGTGGAGGAAAGTCACTGTTTGGGAGTGGTGGAGGTACGGGTGTTGTTATTACCTCGACCTCTGCCCTTAGAGTTGTTGCCTCTGTAACCACCCCTAAAGTATCCTCTATTAGGAGAGGTTTGGGTGTTTGTTCGATAGGAAGAGGAACTGTCTGCGGTGGTATTCCTGGAGCCCCCTCTGTAAAAGGAGCGGCGAAAGGAGCCACGTTGCTGCGGGGACTGCAATGCTCCCATCGATTTGGCAGTGTCAGTATCCTTCTTCATCTTTTCTAGTGCTGTGTCGACAGCAGGACCAAATAGTTGGTTTTGGTTAAATGGCTGGTTTAGTATGGTAGTCTGAACCTCTGGCTTAAAGCCTGAAATGCGAAGCCAGGCGTGTCGTCTGATAAGCACGCTAGTGTTAACTGACCTAGCGGCGGTGTCGGCTGCGTCTAAGGCGCACTTAATGGAGGCATTGGAAATAAGTTTGCCTTCTTGAATGAGGTCAGTGGCTTGTGTCTTGTATTGATCAGGTAGTTGTTGAAGGAGGGTTTCTAGCTGATCGTAGTGTGCCCTGTCGTACCTAGCTAGTAGAGCTTGGGTGTTAGCGATGCGCCAGATGTTGGTGGCTTGCGCAGCTACGCGTTTGCCAGAGGAATCTAACAATTTGGATTCTTTATCAGGGGCGGAGCATCCCCTGAAGTTTGGGAATTGGCGCGTTTTCTGGCATTAGAAACGACCAGTGAGTCAAGGGGAGCTGACCTTTGATGTAGGTGGGGTCATCGGGGCAGGTCTATACTTTTTATCCACTCTAGGATTAAGGATCCTGGCTCTGACCGTGTCGTTAAAAATTTCAGGTGCATGTTTAATGACACCCTTGATCATGGGCAAAGTTTGAACAGTTTTTTGAGACCGTTCAAAAGTGTCTAGAAGAAAATCTTCCTCTGGTTGGTCGGTGTGAATATGCACCCCATGAAAAACGGCCGCCCTATGTATGAGTTGCCCAAAACCTATGTGATCATCTGGTGGAGATGGTTTTGTGGGATAAGGTGGAGGGCTGGGGAGGTCTGTAGGGTCTGGGGGTCATTATAACCCCAGTCATCCTGTGGTGGATTATCTGGATCCAGATATAAATTATGAGGGTCATCCCCGTACCCCATGTTGTCCTCATACTCATGTGGGGGAGAATCCGCAGGTTGAGGTGTGATAGGGATGTGGAGAGGAGGGGTGTTAGAGAGAGGTATAGGGGAAGAAGGAGGCATAGGGGAAGTGGAAGAGTCTTTCTTCTTTGGAGGGACAGGCTTGTGACGTGGCACAGAGGAAATGTGTCCTGTTTTAGGATTGATATAAAGTTTGTGTTGATTAGGATCGATGGGATCCGGTGTAAACAGTTCCTCTCCTTGAATATTAGTTTTCGGCGCCGACTTTTTCGGTTCCGAACGTGGTGATGGCTTCTTTAAATGTTCCTTTGCTTTAGAAGGCGTCGAGGCGTCCTTCGGTTTAGCTACAGGCTCGACCGGCTTTAGTTTAGGGGTGTGTCGAGTAGCTTCGGTTTCGGTGCCGAGGATCCGCGTGCTTGGAGGCGGATTTGGGGACCGAACTGGATTTCGGCGCCGGGTGGTCTTTGTGTTTCGGCGCCGAAGGTGCCGGTGTAACGGGCACATGTGGTTTGGTCGGTGCCGAGGAACTAGAAGGCTTTGTTTTCTTGTTCGGTGCCGAGCCCGATGGCGGGGCGTCCGAAACACGTTTACGGTCTCGACTGGGGCCCGTAGGCGAAGTACTGACCGGTGCCTTCGATTTTGCAGGGAGGGTTGGGGCAGGGGCAGTAGTACTCACACGCTGCCCTGAAGGGATGGAACTGTCGGAGTCCTCTGCCTCGGAGATGATAGCGAGGTCTTCGGAGTCTTCTTCCGGAACATCGGGACCCTCGTCGAAGATGTTGACGGGTTCAGGAGCGGACCTGTGCGCCATGATGTGCCTTCGGGCTCGACGATCGCGGATTGTCTTCTTGGAGCGGAAGGCGGCGCAGGCCGGACAAGTGGCCTCGTTATGGTCTGGTGAGCGGCACCGATTACAGACCTGGTGGTGGTCACTGTGAGGAAACTTTGCTCCACATTGGGGGCATTTTCGGAATGGCGTCCTTTCCATGGGCAGTAGGCCTTACGGCGTCGATGGGCCCAACGGCCCGCGTCGACGGCTGGAAAGGAGATCGAGGAAGGGACGTCGAGATGTCGATATCAGGCGTTGAAAAGTGGAAAACGCTGCAAAAAAACAAGTTTCGAACCGGAGTGTCGAAATTGCATCCGAACCCGATGGCGGAAAAAAACAATCGGAGGATGGAGTCGATGCCCATGCGCACTATTGTCCTAAGGAGGAGTCACCTATCACATGACTACAAAGACTTCTTCGAAGACAACAACAAAGTGCAAGCATCCGAGCCCAACACCAGATGGCGATCTAATGCACAGTGTGAGCTCTGCAGCTCACATGCCTCGAACATCTATTTACAACAGGGGACTTGAAAAGAGGGCTGATCAGGTAGCCTGAGAAAGGCAGAAATTGCAGAAAGGTAGCCCTTGATAGTGCCCAGAGCAGAGCCCTGCTGGGCCAAAGAAAGAAGGAACAGTAGTACTTCAGAAAGAGGGGCAGAAAGGGGATACACAGCCTTTGCTGTGCACCATGCCACAAACTTGTCCCACCTGCAGGCGTATACCACTTTAGTAGAGGGACGCCTGGCTGCCAGAATAACGTCACAGACTTCAGGAGGCAAGTCGAAAGGAATCAACTTCCGCCGCTCAATCTCCAAGCAAAGAGGTGGAGGCTGGACAGGTTCGGGTGGAGGACCGTCCCCTGCTGCTCCGACAGAAGATCCTCCCGAAGAGACAGTCTGATCGGAGGATCGATGCTCATACTGAGTAGCTCGGGATACCATACTCTTCGAGCCCAGTCCGGAGCCAAAAGAATGACTTGGGCCCGGTCGCGCCTCATCTTCTTCAGCACTCTGGGCAGAACTGGTATAGGCGGAAAGGCGTACAACAGACCGCAACTCCACTCGCGATGAAAAGCGTCGCCGAGCAAGTGCCGCCTTGGAAATTCCAACGCGCAGAACTGATGACATTGCGCGTTCTCTTCGGTGGCAAATAGATCTAACCGAGGCTCTCCCAACTGCTGAAAGAGACCTTGCACCACCTCCGAGTGAAGACGCCATTCGTGATCGAGCATGCACCTGCGGCTGAGTTCGTCCGCCCTGGCGTTCAGAGAACCTGCCAGGTGTTGAACCACCAGGGACATGCCCTGATGTTCCAGCCATGTCCAGAGACGCAGAGCTTCCTGACAGAGGGTCCACGACCCCACCCCGCCTTGTTTGTTGAAGTACCACATGGCGGTGGTGTTGTCTGAACACCTGCACTACTCTCCCCTTAACAGAGGTAAGGAATGCCTTCAGTGCAAGCCGGATCGTCCGCAGCTCCAGAAGGTTGATGTGGAGCCGGGACTCCGCCGGAGACCAGAGGCCTCTGATCTCCGCCTCTCCCATGTGGCCGCCCCATCCCAGGAGGGACGCATCCGTCACCACTGTAAACTCCGGTTGGGGAAGGGAGAGGGATCTGCCGTCGACCCAATGCTGGTTCGTGAGCCACCACTGCAACTGTCGTGCAGTGCCCTCCGAGATCTGGACGTGATCGGACAGGATCCCCTGATGCTGCGCCCACTGGAACTTCAGGTCCCACTGCAAAGCACGCATATGCCATCTGGCATGATTGACCAGCAGGATGCAGGAGGCTATGAGGCCCAGCAGCCTCAGAGTCACTCTGACCGAAACCCGGGACAAGGGCTGAAAGATGGGAATCAAAGCCCGAATATCCCGGACTCGCTGCTCGGGAGGATAGACCCGAAACTGTGCCGTGTCCAGAACCGCTCCGATAAAGAGGAGCTTCTGAGAGGGGATCAGGTGCGACTTCGGCACGTTGATGGAGAACCCCAGCAAGTGCAGGAGGTCGGCCGTAGTCTGGAGGTGGGAGCCCCCTTTAACAACCAGTCGTCGAGATAGGGGGAAGACTGAAACCCCTGATCTGCGCAGATGAGCTGCGACCACCGCCATCACCTTGGTGAATACCCGAGGGGCGCTGGTAAGGCCAAAGGGGAGCACAGTGAACTGAAAGTGCTTGTGGCCTACCGTGAACCGCAGGAAACGCCGGTGGGCTTGCAGGACGGGGAAGTGGAAATAGGCGTCCTGCAAGTCCAGCGCCACCATCCAGTCTTGTGGGTCGAGAGTAGACAAGACCTGAGCTAGAGTGAGCATCTTGAACTTCTCTTTGCGGAGGAAGCGATTGACGTTCCGGAGGTCTAAGATAGGACGCAGGCCTTTGTCCTTCTTGGGCACCACAAAGTAGTGGGAATAGCAACCACGACCTACTTCTGGCGTCGGAACGCGCTCAATGGCCCCTTGGCCAAGAGGGCTGCAACTTCCTGCTGAAGAAGCACCAAGTGATCCCCCGACATGCGGTGGTACCGAGGTGGCATGGCTGGAGGGGTAGTCGCGAAGGGGAGGGAGTAGCCCCTCCGGACTCTCTCTAAAACCCACCTGTCCGAAGTGATGGTGCGCCAGTGGGGGAGGTGATGGCGAAGCCTGCCGCCCACTGGCGTTTGATGGGCCTGAAAGTACGGACTAGGAAGGTTTGGAGGCAGTGGTGACCGGGGTGGTGGTGGACTGACCCGCCCGCTGGCCCCTTGGTCCACTACGGCGGAACCCACGTCCGCGGCCGCACTGGGATGATTGCTGCACTGGCCTGTGGCTCTGTTGCAAACGCTGCGGGGCGCCCCTTCCTGTGCCACGAAAGGAGCGAAAAGCGGAAGGCGGACGAGGGCGGACTGGCGAGAGTCCCAAGGACTTGGCCGTAGCCCGTGAGTCCTTAAACCTCTCCAACGCGATGTCCGCTTTGTCGCCGAAAAGGCGATGGCCATCAAAGGGCATGTCCATAAGGGTGTTTTGGACATCCCCTGAAAATCCAGTGGTCCTCAACCAGGCGTGACGGCGAACCGCCACAGTCGTTGCAATCGATCTGCCCAGTGAGTCAGCGGTGTCTAGGCCACAACGAATCATGAACTTTGCTGCGTTTTTCCCCTCTGCAACAGCCTGGGAGAGAGCAGGCCAGGCCTCCTCCGGACACTGGGGCAGCACGTTCGCCACCGTATTCCACAGAGAGTGGGAATAACGGCCCAAGAGGCATGCGGTGTTCACGGACTGCAGCGCAGAGCTGGTGGAAGAAAAAATCTTCTTCCCAAACTGATCCAGCTTCTTGGATTCCCTATCCGGTGGTGCGGAAGGGAAGGCGGTTGGGGAAGCAGAGGCTTGGACAACCAAGCTCTCGGGGGTGGGGTGTTGGGAGAGGAAAATGGGGTCACCCGGAGCCGGGCGATGGCGTCGGGCCACGTTCCTATCCACAGGAGCCCCTGTGGTGGGCCTGGACCAAGTGCCCAAAAGAAAGTCAGAAAGGGCTTCATTTAAAGGAAGCAGCGGCACCACAGAAGTAGCTGCTGGCTGAAGCACCTCTGTCAGGAGGTTAGTCCTGACGGCCACAGTAGGGAGCTCGAGGTGTAGGGCCTCGGCCGCCCTACGCAACACCACAGCATAACTAGCACCCTCCTCCGTAGCCACGGTAGGAGGAGACAGCATGCCAAGGTCTGGTGAGGTATCCAGACCACTGGCGGCCCCCAATTCCTCAGCCCAGTCCTGTTCAGACTCGCAGGCTGCAGCGAGAGGGTCCTCAGACCCCTCCCAGTCCTCCCCTTGCTCCTCAGGCTGTTCAACAGGTCTAAAATAAGGAGCAGGGACATTGGGATAAAAATCCCCAAGCAACGTCGAGAACGGCATCGATCGACACCGGCTCGACGCCGCGTCCACTTCGGGGCTGAAACGGAGGTAGACGTCGTCCCGAGGAGCGGGCGGCGTCAGTACTGGTGCCGGCAGAGTCTACGTCGGTGGAGGCGTAACAAGGTCAACCGGCGTCGACCGGGATCCAGGCCTGGATCCAAGGGTATCCTGCGGCGCCATGGACGGAGCAGACAGCGACGCTGGGGCCGCCGGCGAGGAAACGCGAGGACACCCATGCGGGACCGCGGGGCCCGAAAGCGCACCGGTGGGACCAGACGGCCCAAAGAGGCGAGCCATGGCCGACAGGAACTCCTGTATTTGGGCCGGAGTCGCCAACGACCCCGGGAAGGGCGGGTAGTCGGGCAGCGACTGCATAGGCTCCGCCGGAGCCGCGGGGTGGCACCACCCACACCCTCAGCCACGTCGCGCGACCGGCGAGGGGAAGTCGAAGAACGATGGCGTTTCTTCGACTTCTTGTGCTTCGCCTTACCTGACCCCGAGTGCGAAGACTTGGATCCCGAAGACCGATGAGGATGATGACTCGGCGCACGGTCCCTCGACCTCCCTCTGGACCGGGACTTCGAACGGCGGGGAGCCGACTGCCGGGCTTCCAGCAACTTTCGGGACTGCTCCCGCAAAGTCTTTGGTGCCATGGCCCGGCAGTCGGAGCACGACTTGGGGTCGTGGTCGCGTCCCAGGCAGAAAAGACACACGGTGCGGGTCCGTCACCGACATCATGCAGTGACAATCCCCGCAGGACTTGAAACCGGGCATCCTACTGCACCAGGAGTCGATGACTCGAAGAATAATAGAGACAAAAGCCTCAAAAAAAGTCAGTCAAAAATTGACTGGGGCTCCTGCTCTTCCCGGATCTGCGCTTGCTGGCGCAGGAAAAGAAAGAACTGACGTCAGCGCGCGTTGGCGGCATCTAAGTAGCGCCCACGATGTCATCTCTGCAACCACAACGCCAACGACGGACGCTGAGCCGCACGACGCCACCTACCGACGCGCAGGGGTACTGCTGACGAAAACGTTCCGGATCCAGTCTGACGCCTGGGGATATTCTAAGGTTAGGAATCTATCACTATGTGTTTCTTTCAGATAACACTTTTCAAGGGAAAACAGTCAATGTATTCCTATTGAGAGAAATGAAGTTATCGGTTAACAGGTAAGTACTCTGTCTTTGGAATTGAGTTTCTGGGGTTAGAACAAGGGTTCCCCAAGGGTCAAGGATGCACTCTCAAAGCACCCTCAGCGGCACTAGGTCGGCTGGGTGCTGAGGCCCAATGTTATCCAAAGGGGTATAGGGGGCCTCCGGTTGGTGGCTGCTTACAAGCAGGCCACAGGGTTGTGGGAGCAAAGCTCTTGGAATTAATCTCCGGGGAAAGTGGGGTTCAAGTTAGCACAAAGTGCACCCACAGCGGCGGCCGGGTGCAGGGTGCTGTTTGGGAGTTGGTGCCCTGTTGTCAATGGGGATTCTCCAGTTGCAACAAACTCTGCAGGCTCGGAGAAGAAGATCTTCCTTAAGGAGTAGACTACCGGTTGGAGAGGTAAGTTGGGATGTCATGGGATGCTGGGACACAGTCTGTTGGGCCAGCCAAGACCGTGGGGCGTCTGGTGCAGGGGTATCTTTTGGCATTGGGTTTTTCTTACCGGCTCCGGTCGGGGGATCCTCCAGAAAGGGGCTGCAGGCATAGTCAGGAGAATTGAGGTTGGTCATGGATCACCAGGTCAGGATCACCGGGGAGACCTCCTTGTGGTTTTGGGTTACTCGAACTCTGGCCGTGGGCGTCGGGTGCAGAGTGGTGCAGACTCACGGATTTGTTGTGCTTCGTCTCGCCTCCCCCACCTGGGGGGTTCAGTTGGCAGAGGTGGGCACACGTCTCCTCCTAACTGTTTTCCCGCCGATTCTCCAGCCAAAAGTGTGTAGATAGGCAGCAGTTGCTGCAAGGTGTAAAACTATGGAAGTATAAGCAATGCCGAAGTGCTGTAAGTGCAAAAGTTAACAAATAGTGTTTTGTACAGATGCATTGAATGGATCAATATTTTGGTTACAACAATAAAAAAACAAATCCTTTCCAATTGGTTGCATAACAAGCTCTAGTGGTAGGCTTACATGCTTCCTTAAGAATGGTCATACATTATGGAAGCACATTTAATTACCCGAATTCCATTACTTCAGGAGCCAAATTGCAAGGTTTAGCTCCTTTGGGTTTGGATGTCTGATTTCGCCATAGGTCTGAGTGAGAAGATCCTGGTTGAGGTGAAGCTTCCAGTATAGAACTACTGAGAGTTCGAGTAGTGTGGTGAACCAAGTGTAGGAAGCTGGCTCTGTATATACTATACCAAAGTGAGGTATAGTGTGCACAGAGTCCAGTGGAACCCAAAACGTAGGCAGAGGTAAACTAGATAGCACATCACTCTCTATTTGTGGTAGTGTGGTCGAGCAGTAAGGCTTTAGCAGAGGACAGTTAAGCATTTGTTGTACACACAGGCAGCAAATAAATTCACACACTCAAAGACTGAACTTCAGACCAATTGTTTTTGTATAAAAATATTCTTTTAGTTATTTTATTTTCTAGAACCAAGCAAGCCTGGCACATGTAAGTGATAAATACTTTGCAGTAAATATACAGTTGTAATACAGTTTGGATTGTAATTGTATACGCACTTTGTTTTGACTTACAGTATTGTTACTGAGAAATGCAATGCTTTGTAGATACAGGACATTTACTTTGAATGGGCTTTTTAGTAAAATGACCAGTACATTACTTTCAGATTACTTTTCCTACACAGTGTAGTATACCTGGATACTACACTGGGACATTTCCTGTAAACAGGAAAGTAAAAGCATTATTGTTAGTTAATACAATTTTAAAGAATTTCTTTAGGTTTTCCAACTCCACACTTAAAAACTTTTCATAGAAAAACAGTCAATGTTATCCTATGGAGGAAAGGAAAATGCTACTTAAACAGTATGCATCTGTTCTTGGCATGTAGAGCTGTAGATCCACATGCTGTGCATAAGTCTGCCATCTAGAGTTGGGCCCGGACGTTTGCACTTTGTTTTTGTTCGAAGAAGTCTTTTCTAGTCACGAGGTAGATGGTGACTCCTTTTGAAGATACTGCGCATGGGCATCGACTCCATTGTTAGATTGTTTTCCCGCAGAGGGTGAGAATGGAGTTAGTAAGAGTAGAATAGAGATGTCCATGTGTAATTATCGAAGTAAGATAGTACTGGAACAGGTACAGGTAACTGGGGAGGTGGGTGGGCGCATGTGAATCTACAGCTCTACATGCCAAGAACAGATGCATACTGGGTAAGTAGCATTTTCCGTTTGAGGCATGTGTGCTGTAGATCACATGAATGGGCATACACTATACAGCAGTATTTTTCCAAAGCAGTGGCTAACCTGTAGCTGTTGCAGTCGTTTGAAATAGTGTACATAAAACTGCCTGGCCTACATTAGCTTGCGGACTGGCTAGCACTTCTACACAATAGTGTTTTGTTAATGTGTGTGGTGTAGACCATGTTGCAGCTTTACAGATGTCAGCTATGGGAATATTTCCTAAGAAAGCCATAGAAGCCCCCAGTTTGCTAGTGTAATGCGCTCTAGGGGGAATTGGTAAAGTTACCTTTGCTTTCGCATAACATGTTTGAATACATTTGACTATCCACCGTGCAATACCCGATTTAGAAATGGGATTGCCTTTGTGTGGTGGAGCAAAAGCCACAAAAAGTTTAGTGTTACGAAAAGGTTTTGTCCTTTCTATGTAATACATCAATGCTCTTAACATCTAAAGTGTGTAGAGCACGTTCTGCCACAGAATCTGGTTGAGGAAAGAACACAGGCAACTCAACAGATTGATGTGGAAGGCAGAAACTACTTTAGGTAGAAATTTAGGATTAGTGCGAAGAACCACTTTGTTTTGGTGTACTTGTAAAAATGGTTCTTCTATGGTTAATGCCTGAAGCTCCCCCACTCTCATGAGTTGTGTGATCGCAATGAGGAAAGCAACTTTCCAAGTGAAAAATTGTAGTTCACATTTATGTAAAGGCTCGAAGGGTGGACTCATTAGCCTGGTAAGGACAATATTAAGAATCCACACTGGGGCAGGTAGAAGTCTTGGAGGAATAACTCTCGAGTCCTTCCATGAAGGCCTTAATACCAGGGACTCTGAAAAGGGACAGGTGTTGTCTATTGTGAAGATAAGCGGCTATTGCAGCGAGATGTAAGCGTATAGATGTGTACACTAAATTTGAACGTTGTAAATGTAGTAGATAAGGAAAATACTACTTACCAGTATGCATCTGTTCTTGGCATGTAGAGCTGCAGATCCACACACTATGCATAGATCGCCATCTGGTGTTGGGCCCGGATGTTTGCACTTTGTTGTTGTATTGGAATAAGTCTTTGGAAGTCACGAGATAGGAGACTCCTCCTTTGGACAATAGTGCGCATGGGCATCGACTCCATCTTCAGATTGTTTTTTTGCCAAGAAGGGAAATGATGGAGTTTTGCGAGAAACAGAAAGATGTCCATGTATGTTGTATCTAATGAAGATAATACTGGAACAGATAAAGGTAGCCGGGGAGGTGGGTGGGCGTGTGTGGATCTGCAGCGCTACATGCCAATAACAGATGCATACTGGTAAGTAGCATTTTCCGTTCGAGGCATATGAGCTGCAGATCGCACACTATGCATAGATTGCATAGTACTTCCCTTTAGCGGCGACCACCAGTATCTGTTGCAGTAGTTTGAAATAGTGTTTTGAGTACAGCTTGTCCCACACTACCTTGTTTTGCCTGCACATCTACACAATAGTGTTTTGTGAATGTGTGCGGTGTAGACCATGTAGCTGCTTTGCAGATGTCATCTAAGGGAATGTTCCCTAAAAATGCCATGGAAGCCCCTATTTTGCGGGTTGAGTGGGCTTTTGGGGGAATTGATAGTGTACGTTTTGCTTTGTGGTAGCAAATTTGTATACATTTGACAATCCACCTTGCAATCCCAGACTTTGATATAGGATTGCCTTTATGTGGTGGTGAGAAGGATACAAAAAGTTGTTTTGTGAAAAGGTTTTGTTCTGTCAATGTAGTAAAGGGGGGCTCTTTTTACGTCTAGTGTATGAAGAGCTCTTTCTGCTACTGTTTGTGGTTGCGAGAAGAATACTGGCAACTCCACAGATTGGTTGAGATGGAAGGGAGAAATAACTTTAGGAAGGAATTTGGGATTTGTCCTGAGAACCACTTTGTTATGATAGAGTTGTAAAAATGGTTCTTGAATAGTTAGTGCCTGTAACTCACTGACTCTTCTGAGATGTGATGGCTACAAGGAAAGCAACTTTCCATGTAAGAAATTGGAGCTCACATTTATGTAGAGGCTCGAATGGAGGGCCCATTAAGCTAGTGAGGACGATGTTTAGATTCCACACTGGAGAGGGTGGTTCCCTGGGAGGAATTATTCTTTTGAGGCCTTCCATAAATGCTTTAACGGCTGGTACTCTGAATAATGACAAATGTGGTCTATTTTGCAGGTAAGCTGCTATGGCAGCGAGATGCAATCTAATGGATGTGTATGCTAGATTACATCTTTGAAGATGCAACAGGTAACATATGATCTGTTGAATGGACGCATCTAGAGGATTGATTGTGTTATTGGTACAGTATATAACAAATCTTTTCCACTTGGCTGCATAGCAGGCTCTAGTGGTGAGACACCTAGCCTCTTTGATAACGTTCATGCAATCAGGTGGAAGATTGAGGTAACTGAATTCTAGGACTTCAGGAGCCAGATCGCTAGATTGAGCTGTGCTGGATCTGGATGTCTGCTCTTTCCACGGTTCTGTGTTAAAAGATGTGGGGAGAGGTGTAGTTTTTGGTGCGCGACTACGGATAGTTCCAGCAATGTTGTGTACCATGGTTGTCTGGCCCATGTTGGAGCAACTAGAATCAGTGTTAGTGACTGTTGTTGCATCTTGCGAACCACTAATGGAATGAGTGGGAGAGGCGGAAAAGCGTACGCAAATCTGCCTGACCAATTCATCCATATCGCATTGCCTTTGGACAATGGGTGTGGATATCTGGCGGCAAAGCTTGGGCATTTTGTGTTGAAATGTGTGGCGAAGAGATCTATCTCAGGATGCCCCCACATTTAGAAAAACGGTTGAAGAACCTGTGGGTGAAGTTCCCACTCGTGAATCTGTTGTGTTTGACGACTTAACAGATCTGCCATCTGATTCTGAATTCCTGGAAGGTGTTGGGTTAAAAGGAATATGTTTTGAGGAATAGCCCACGTCCATATGGTCTGAGCTAGTTGAGAGAGCTGCAGAGAGTGCGTCCCCTCCTGTTTTTGTAAATAATACATTGCTGCGATATTGTCCATCCGGACTAACACAGCTTTGTTTGATATGTGTTTCTGGAATGATTTTAATGCCAGAAAGATTGCTAGTAACTCCAAATGATTGATGTGGAGTAGTTTTTGTTGAGGTGTCCATGCGCCCTGTATGGTGTGATGTAGTAGATGAGCTCCCCATCCGGTGAGCGATGCGTCTGCGGTTAAAACAATCTGTGGAACTGGCTCTAGGAACGGTCACCCCTTGGAAAGGTTTTGGGTGTTCCACCACTGCAGCGAGCGATGTGTGCGGCCGTCCACCAACACCAGATCTGTTAGCTGACCTAGAGCTTGGTTCCACTGACGTGCTAAGCATTCTTGCAAGGAGCGCATCTGGAGTCTTGCATGCAGTACTATGAATATGCAAGAGGCCATCATCCCTATTAGTTGCATAAACATCCGAGCTGGAAGGGAGTGTTGCGGATGGTATTTTGTTATAAGGGCTTGCATGCTTGCTATCCCGGCTGGATTGGGGTATGCGAGGCCTCTTAAGGTGTCTATTGTGGCACCTAGATATTGCTGGACATGGGACGGTTGGAGGTGAGACTTAGTGAGGTTTATTGTGAACCCTAAGTCGTGAAGCACAAGTTACTAACTTGTGTAACGATATATCTGTAAGAGACAGTAGTTAGTGACAGATTCCTTACCTTAGAATATCCCCAGGCGTCAGGCTGGATCCGGAAAGTTTTTTGCGTAGCAGTACCCTTGCGTCGGTAGGCGGCGTCGTGCGGCTCCGCGTCCGTCGTCGGGATCGCCGGGATGACGTCGCGGGCAGTACTTAGACGCCGCCCCTGCGCGCTGACGTCAGTTCTGTACACGACTTTCCGCGCCAGGAACGCAGAGCCATGCAAGAAGCTGACATAGGTGTTTGAAAAATACTAGGGCCCTGAAAGGGATGTCCTTAACCCTAGAAATCAGTTTGCAGAACGGGGAGGATGGGTGGGGTGGTAAGGAATCTGTCACTAACTACTGTCTCTTACAGATATATCGTTACACAAGTTAGTAACTTGTGCATCTGAAAGAGACACGTTAGTGACAGATTCCTTACCTTAGAATAGATACCCCAGCAATACCAACCCCGGTGGTGGGTCTGCGAACAAAGATCAGACAAGGAAGTCCCGGAGGACAAAAAGGCCAAAGAAGCCGTCCCTCCGGACCGGACTGTCAAGGCAGTAATGCTTGGTAAACATGTGCAGCGAGGCCCACGTAGCTGCCTGACATATATCCTGCAGCGGAACACCGCAGCCTAAAGCCGTGGTAGCAGCCGTTGTCCTGGTGGAAATGGGCACGCAGCCCAACAGGAGGCTCCTTCTTAGCCAAAGAATAGCAGGCTTTGATACACAAGATTACCCAGCGGGAGATGGTCCTCTTGTGCACCACCCGACCTTTTTAGGCGCCCACGTAGCCAACAAAGAGCTGGTCATCCACCCGGAAGTGTTGTGTGCGGTTGATATAAAAGGAAAGCGCACGTTTTGGGTCCAGACGGTGGAGCCTCTCCCTCTCTGGAAGGATGCGGAGGCGGAAAGAAGGTGGGCAAAGTGATGGTCTGCCCAATGTGGAAGGCAGTAACCACCTTTGGCAAGAAGGATGGACGGCGTCCTAAGAACAACCTTGTCTGGATGGACAGACAGAAAGGGAGGTTTGCATGATAGAGCCTGGAGCTCACTCACCCGCCGAGCGGAGGTGATGGCCACCAGAAAGGCGGTCTTCAGAGTCAGAAGACTAAGAGGACAGTTATGTAGAGGCTCAAAGGGAGAGCACATGAGAAAGGTAAGAACCAAGTTCAAGTCCCACTGAGGCATCACAAACGGAACAGGAGGGAAGAGGTGTGTAATGCCTTTTAGAAACCTGTTAACAACAGGGGACTTGAAAAGCGAGGGCTGATCAGGAAGCCTGAGGAAGGGCGAAATGGCACAAAGATAGCCCTTGATGGTACCCAGGGCAGAACCCTGTTGGGCCAGAGAAAGAAGGAACAGAAGGACCTCAGAAAGAGGGGCAGAGAGGGGATTCACAGCCTTTGCTGTGCACCATGCCACAAACTTGTTCCACCTGCAGGCGTATACCACCTTAGTGGAGGGACTCCTGGCTGCCAGAAACATCACAAACTTCGGGAGGAAAGTCGAAAGGAATCAACTGCCGCCGCTCAATCTCCACGCAAGCAGATGTAGACTGGACAGGTTCGGGTGGAGGACCGTCCCCTGCTGCTGCGACAGAAGATCCTCCCGAAGAGGCAGACGGATCGGGTGATCGACGCTCATACTGAGTAGCTCGGGATACCAAACTCTTCGAGCCCAGTCCGGAGCCACAAGGATGACATGGGCCCGGTCGCGCCGAATCTTCTTCAACACTCTGGGTAGAAGAGGTATAGGCGGAAAGGCGTACAACAGACCGCAACTCCCCTCGCGACGAAAAGCGTCACCGAGTGAGTGCCGCCTTGGAAATTCCAACGCGCAGAACTGCTGACATTGCGCGTTCTCTCCGGTGGCGAATAGATCTAACCAAGGCTCTCCCCACTGTAGAAAGAGTCCTTGTGCCACTTCCGAGTGAAGACGCCATTCGTGATCCATCATGCACCTGCGGCTGAGTTCGTCCGCCCGGGCATTCAGGGAACCTGCCAGGTGTTGAACCATCAGGAATATGCCCTGATGTTCCAGCCATGTCCAGAGGCGCAGAGCCTCCTGACATAGGGTCCACGACCCGACCCCGCCTTGTTTGTTGCAGTACCACATGGCGGTGGTGTTGTCTGTGAACACCTGCACTACCTTCCCTTTGACAGAGGGAAGGAATGCCTTGAGTGCAAGTCGGATCGCCCGGAGCTCCAGAAGGTTGATATGGAGCCGGGACTCCGCCGGAGACCAGAGGCCTCTGATCTCCGCCTCTCCCATGTGACCGCCCCATCCCAGAAGGGACGCGTCCGTCACAACTGTGTGCTCTGGCTGGGGAAGGGAGAGGGATCTGCCCATGACCCATTGCCGGTTCGAGAGCCACCACTGCAACTGTTTTGCAGTCCCCTCCGAGATCTGGACGTGATCGGACAGGTTGCCCTGGTGCTGCGCCCACTGGAACTTCAGGTCCCACTGCAGAGTTCACATATGCCATCTGGCATGATCGACCAGCAGGATGCAGGAGGCCATGAGGCCCAGCAGCCTCAGGGTCATCCGTACCGAAACCCAGGATAAAGGCTGAAAGGATTATAGCCTCAATATCCCGGACTCGCCGTTCGGGAGGATAGGCCCGAAACTGCGTCATGTCCAGAACTGCTCCGATGAAAAGGAGCTGTGGAGAAGGAAGCAGATGCGACTTCGGCACATTGATGGAGAACCCCAGCGAGTGCAGGAGTTCGGCCGTAGTCTGGAGGTGGGAGACGACTGCCTGGGACGAGCCCGCCTTCAGTAGCCAGTCGTCGAGGTAGGGGAAGACTGGAACCCCTGCCCGGCGCAGATGAGCTGCGACCACCGCCATCACTTTCGTGAACACCCGAAGGGCACTGGTAAGGCCAAAGGGGAGCACGGTGAACTGAAAATGCTCGAGGCCTACCGTGAACCGCAGGTAACGCCGGTGGGCCGGCAGGACGGGGATGTGGAAATATGCGTCCTGCAAGTCCAACGCTACCAACCAGTCTCCAGGGTCGAGGGCAGTCAAGACCTGAGCTACGGTGAGCATCTTGAACTTCTCCTTCCGGAGGAAGCGATTGACGTTCCGGAGGTCCAAGATAGGACGCATGTCCTCCTTGTCCTTTTTGGGCACCAGAAAGTAGTGGGAGTAGCAACCACGTCCTACTTCTGGGGTCGGAACATGCTCGATGGGCCTCTTGGCCAAGAGGGCCGTGACTTCCTTCTGCAGAAGCACCAAGTGATCCCCTGACATGCGGTGGATTTCAGGTGGCATGGCTGGGGGGGTGGTCTCGAAGGGGAGGGAGTAGCCCCTTCGGACAATGTCCAAGACCCACCTGTCCGAGGTGATGGCACGCCAGTGGTGAAGGTGATGGCGGACCCTGCCCCCTACTGGCGTGCTGTGCACCCGAAAGGAAGGACTAGGAGGGCTTGGAGGCCGCGGACGGGGTTGGTGGCCTGACCCGCACGCTGGTTGCCTGACCCGCCACGGCGGGAGCCACGTCCTCTGCCACGCGAAGACGCTTGCTGAGCGGGCCGGTGGCTGGGCAGCGGACGTGACTGGGCGCCCCTTCCGTGGCCACGAAAGGGGCGAAAAGCAGAGGTTAGCGGAGGGCGCACAGCAGAAAGGCCCAGGGACTTGGCAGTAGCCCGTGAGTCCTTAAAACGCTCCAGCGCATGGTCTGCTTTGGTACCAAAAAGACAGACTCCATCAAAGGGCATGTCCATGAGCGTGTTCTGGACATCACCCGAGAAACCAGTTGTTCTCAGCCAGGCGTGGTGACGCAGCGCCACCGTCGTTGCAAGCGATCTGCCCAGCAAGTCGGCGGTATCAAGGCCACACCGGATGGTGTACTTTGCCGCATCCCTTCCTTCCGCAATGGCGCGGGAAAGCAGTGTCTGGACCTCCTCAAGACACTGGGGCAAAACTTTCGCCACCGTATCCCACAGAGAGTGGGAGTATCGGCCCAAAAGGCAAGCGGTGTTCACCGACCGCAAGCCAGCACTGGAGGAAGAAAAGGCCTTCTTCCCAAATTGGTCCAGGCGTTTGGATTCCCTATCCAGAGGGGCGGTAGGGAAGGCGGTTTGGGAGGCAGAGGCTTGGACAACCAAGCTCTCGGGGGTGGGATGTTGAGAGATAAACAAGGGGTCGCCCGGAGCGGGGCGATGGCGTCGGACCACGTTCCATTCCACAGGAGCCCCTGTGGCGGGCTTGGACCAGGAGCCCAAAAGAACGTCAGAAAGTGCGTCATTAAACGGCAGCAAAGGCTCCGAGGAGGTAGCCGCCGGCTAAAGCACTTCGTCAGGAGGTTAGTCCTGACAGCCACAGTAGGCAACTGGAGGTGTAAGGCTCCAGCTGCTCTTCGCAACACCGTTGCGAAATTTGGTCCCTCCTCCGTTGCCACGGAAGGAGGAGACAGCATGCCAGAGTCAGGGGAGGTGTCCAGACCGCTGGCATCCCCAAGTTCCTCAGCCCAGTCCTGATCGAACTCACACTGCTGTGTGAGGGTCATCCGACGCCTCCCAGTTCTCCTCGTCCTCCTCAGGTTCAAAATAAGGAGGAGAAGGAGGGACACGCGGGACCCAAGGTCTCATCGGCGTCGGAGCAGGCGTCGAGCGACGTCGGTCCGGCGCCGTGTCCGGAGAGAACCGGGGAACGACGCCGCCCGGAGCCCCGGGAACGGCACCGGAGACATCGGCGCCGGCGTAGTTAGGTCAACCGGCGTCGATGGGGGTTGCAGCAGCACCGGAGCCGGGATTGAGGCCAGGGCCGAAGCCGGGGCCGAGGCTGGTGTGACAGGCGGCGCCGGGACCGGAGTCGCCGGCGGCGGGGAAACCCCATCAGGGCCCGAAGGCGCACCGGGGGGGGACCTTGAGGCCCGAAGAGGCGGGCCATGGCCGACAGGAATTCCTGTATCTCGGCCGGAGTCGCCCCCGAACCCGGGAAGGACGGGTAATGCGGGGGCGGCTCCACAGGCACTCCCGGAGAGGCGGGGACGGTGCCGACAGGAGCCTCAGCCGAGTCGCGAGACCGGCGAGGCGAAGTCGTCGAGCGATGTCGCTTCTTAGACTTTTTATACTTCGACTTACCGGAGTAGTGTGAAGACTTGGACCCCGACGACCGATGAGGACTCTGCGACCGGCCCCTCGACCTCTCACGTGACCGGGGCTTGCTGTGGCGCGGAGCCGACTGCCGGCCCTCGAGGAGCTTTCGAGACCGCTCTCGCAAAGCCTTCGGGTGCAAGGCCCGGCAGTCGGGGTACGACTTCGTGTCGTGGTCGAGGCAGTAGAGACACTCTAAGTGCGGGTCTGTGATCGACATGCGACCACAGGCGTCGCAGGGCTTGAAGCCGGGCATCCCTACCGACATCTTCGGGGTCGAAAGACTCAGTTAGAAAAACAGTGAAAAAATCACCAAAAATGTAGTCAAAAAATGACTAGGGCACTGCTCTTCCCGGATCTGCGCTTACTGGCGCGGAAAAAGAAGAACTGACGTCAGCGCGCAGGGGCGGCGTCTAAGTACTGCCCGCGACATCATCCCGGCGATGCCGGACGCGGAGCCGCACGACGCCGCCTACCGACGCGCAAGGGTACTACTACGCAAAAAACTTTCCGGATCAAGCCTGACGCCTGGGGATATTCTAAGGTAAGGAATCTGTCACTAACGTGTCTCTTTCAGATGTAGTTGGATTGTGGTGTGTGTGTGTGATTTACACACTGGGTATGCAACTTGGCTTTTATGAGCCAGTCGTCCAAGTATGGGAAGACGTGAATTTGTTGTCGTCTTAAGTGGGCTGCTACGACTGCCAGACATTGTGAAGACTCTGGGTGCTGTAGTGACACCGAATGGGAGCACCTTGAACTGATAATGTTGACCGTCCACTATAAATCGAAGTTATTTTTTGTGAGCCGGGTGAATGGGAATGTGGAAGTAGGCGTCCTTGAGATCTAAAGTGGCAAGGAAATCGCCTTGAGTAGAGGAAGGAGCTGTTGAAGAGTGACCATATGAAAATGGTCTGACTGTATGTAGAGGTTTAATGGTCTGTCGAGGATGGGCCTCAGGGTTCCGTCCTTCTTTGGAATGAGAAAATACAGTGAGTAGACCCCTGTGTTTTGCTGATGCAGGGGAACTGGTTCTCTTGCATGTTTTTGAAGGCGGAAAGTACCTCTTGTTTGAGAAGCGTTAAATGGTCTGCTGACATTGGACGCTGTTTGGGTGGTATGTTTGGAGGAGTTGAAGTGAGTTCCAGGCAATAACCGGAATGGATGATTTGTCTCACCCACCTGTCCGTGGTAATGGTGTTCCAGACAGGTAGGAACTGTAGTAATCTTCCCCCGACTGGAGTGGAATGGTCTGGGGGGAGTGGAGGGAAGTCATTGTTTGGAGGTGGAGGCAGTACAGGTATTGACGGTTTTGCCTCTACCCTTGTTATTATTACCCCTGTAGCCTCCTCTGTAATAACCTCTGGTAGAGAAGGTCTGGGTGGGACTTTTATAGGACGTTGAGGAGTTATCCGTGGTAAAGCCTCCAGAGGCGCCCCTATAAGAGGAGCAACGAAAGGAACTTCTGGGAGTTTGGGATTGCAATGCTTCCATTGATTTGGCTGTGTCGGTGTCTTTTTTCATCTTTTCTAAAGATGAATCCACACTAGGGCCAAATAAATGTTCTTGGTCAAACGGCTGATTTAATATGGCAGTTTGAACCTCGGGTTTGAACCCTGAAATACGGAGCCATGCATGTCTACGCAAAAGGACAATGGTATTAATGGCTCGTGAGGCTGTGTCTGCAGCATCTAGAGCACATCGAATGGAGGTATTTGTAATAGTCTTGCCTTCCTGTATGAGATCATTGGCTCTTGTTTTGTATTGATCTGGAAGGTGTTGTAGTAGGGTCTCCAGTTCATCATAATGTGCCCTATCGTACCTAGCCAGCAACGCCTGTGTGTTGGCAATTCGCCAAATGTTAGCTGCCTGGGACGCTGTTCTCTTACCCGATGCGTCCAAGTGTTTGGACTCCTTATCAGGAGGTGGAGCATTGCCTGAGGTTTGGGAGTTAGCCCTTTTCCTGGCGTTAGAAACCACTAAGGAATCTAAGGGAAGTTGTCCTTTCATGTAAACAGCTGGGGCAGACTTGTATTTCTTTTCTACCCTGGGGTTAATGACTCTAGCCCTGACAGGATCTTTGAAGACTTCAGGAGCGTGTTTGATTACCCCTTTCAACATTGGGAGAATAGAAGTGGACCTTTCAGATGGTGCGAAAGTGTCCATAAGGAAGTCTTCCTCCTTAGGGTCTGTGTGTAAATCTACACCGTGGTATTCTGCGGCTCTGTGTATGAGCTGAGTGAACCCTATAGTGTCCTCTGGCGGGGATGGTCTAGATGGGTAGACATCATCCTGTGGTGTGACAGGAACATCTGGTGTGCCATAATTGTCCCATGGGTCAGTTGGGATATTAGGAGGGCTAGGTTCTCCTAAGGGTTGATCATCACCCTCGTACTCAGAAGGGTCCTCATCATCCTGAGGTGGAGGAGATTGTGAGGGTATTGGAGATGGAACAGGAGAGATGTGGTGTGGAGGAGGGGGTGGAGAAGGGATCCTGAAAGGAGAAGTGACAATGTCTCTTTTCTTGAGAGGGAGTGGATCTGGTGCAGGTTTGTCCAATTTCCTCTTCCTGGAAGGACCAACCACAAGGCGACCTGTATTTGGGTCTATTTCCAGGATTTGTTGGTTTGGATCGGGTTGGAAAAGCTCCTCCTGTGAAGTGTGGTGTTTCGGTGCCGATTTTTTCGTGTCCGAATGCTTGTGTGGCACCAATTTTGGAGTTATTTTGTACTCCCTAGGTTTGGAAACGGGAGTTTTTGTCGGTTCCGTTGGGGTCTTTGGAGCCGGTACCGGTAACTTTTTCGGCTCCGAAGGTTGAGTTCCAGCTGTTCTCGGAACTGGTGGTTTGCTCGATTCCGATGGTTTTTTCGGAGTCGAAGGCGCAGTGCCGGTGGGTTTTGGTGCCGAATGCGCCGATGTGGAACCCGGCTTTGGTGCGGGCGTAGACAGTGGCTTGTATTTTGGTCTCGGTGCCGGGGATGCGGTTTCGGCACCAAGGGTAGGCTGGCTCGAGCCCGAGCGGCCTGAAGGCTTATTTGTCGACTTCTTGGCCGAGCCGGAAGGCGGGGCGTGAGAAGTTTTGTCCCGGTGTTTACCTAGGCCCGAAGGTGTTACCGAAGCCTTTGCCGGAATGGATGGTGGGGAGGGGTCGACGTCAGTACTTACGACCCTTTGCCCAGGAGTTATGTCTCCGACATCGGAATCGTCGGCTTCGGAGGCGCTGATGAAGCCCTCTTCGAGTTGTTCCTGTTCCGGTACATCGACGCCTTCCTGGAAGATATCGTCTGGTATGGATGTCGACGATCGAGCCATGTTTCTTCGAGCTAGACGATCCCGTATGGTTTTCTTGGAGCGGAAAGAGGCGCAAGCTGGACAGTCTTTGGCCTCGTGCTCGGGCGAAAGGCAGAGGTTACACACCTCGTGAAGATCGGCGTGGGGAAACTTGGATCCACATTGATGACACTTTTTGAAGGGAGTCCTTTCCATGAGCCAAGAAGGCCTGATGGCGCAGTTAGGCCCGAAGGCCTGCGACGACAACCGGAATGGAAGGATTGGAGTTGTAGAGATGCGCGTCGAAAAGGGAAACTCGATCGAAAACAATACCGACGAAAGGGTGAAGGATTGCGCGTCGAAAGTTAGAACGGTGGCGGCACCGAACTGGAGCGCGACAAACACATCCGAGCCCGATGGAGGAAAAAAACAATCTGAAGATGGAGTCTATGCCCATGCGCACTATTGTCCAAAGGAGGAGTCACCTATCTCGTGACTTCCAAAGACTTATTCCAATACAACAACAAAGTGCAAACATCCGGGCCCAACACCAGATGGCGATCTATGCATAGTGTGTGATCTGCAGCTCATATGCCTCGAACATTATATTTTGAATGGAAGCATCAAGTGGGTTGATATGGTTATTACAATAAATAACAAACCGCTTCCATTTTGCTGCATAGCAACCTCTTGTAGTAGGTCTTCTGGCCTCTTTAATGATGTTCATAAACTCTGGTGGAAGATTCAGATAACCAAACCCTATGATTTCAGGTGCCAGATCGCAAGGTTGAGAGGTCTGGGATCTGGATGTCTTATCTCTCCATGTCTCTGCGTGAGGAGACTGGATTGTGAGATGTAGTTTTTGATGAGGAACTACTGAAAGCTCTAACAGGGTAATGAACCAGGGCTGGCGAGCCCAAGTTGGAGCTACCAGGATTAGTGTGAAAGAGGTTTGCCTGAGCTTCCGAACCACTAGTGGAATGAGTGGGAGAGGCGGAAAGGCGTAAGCAAATATCCCTGACCAGTTCATCCATAGAGCATTGCCTTTGGATAATGGGTGTGGATACCTGGAGGCGAGGTTTGGGCATTTTGCGTTTGTGTGTGGCAAACAGATCTATGTCTGGAAAACCCCACATCTGAAAGAACAGGAGGAGAACTTGAGGGTGAAGTTCCCACTTGTGGATCTGTGGTCTGTCTGCTGAGATCTGCAATTTGATTGTTTACTCCTGGGAGGTGTTCCGCTAGGAGATAAATCTTGTGATGAATGGCCCATCTCCAAATGTCCTGTGCAAGGTGCGACAGTTGGAGAGTGTGTCCCTCCTTGTTTCTGTATATAATACATTGCTGTCATGTTGTCTGTATGCATCAGGACAGGTTTGCCTACAGGGTGAATTTGGAAGGCTTTGAGCGCTAGAAATACTGCTAGCAGCTCTAGATTTATGAGGAGTTGCTTTTCCTTTTGACTCCATAATCCCCGAATTGTTCGAGTTTGGAGATGAGCTCCCCAACCATTGAGCGATGCGTCTGCTGTTAGCACTGTCTGTGGAACTGGGTCGATGAAAGGCTGCCTTTTTGAAAGGTTCTGTGGATTCCACCACTGCAGAGAGCAACGAGTGCGGCCGTCTACCAACACTAGATCTGTCAATTGACACAGAGACTGATTCCACTGGCGTGCTAAACATTCTATAAGGGGACGCATTTGAAGTCTTGCATAAGGAACTATCATGATGCAAGATGCCATCATTCCCAGTAGTTGCATGAATACCCGAGCTGGTAATGAGTGATCGGGTTGAAATTTGGAAATGAGAGTCTGAATATTGTGAATTCTGGCTGGATTGGGACAGACTAGAGCTTTTTGTGCATCTACGGTGGCCCCCAAGTACGTTTGTGCATTGGAGGGTTGAAGATGGGACTTTGACAGATTGACTAAATCTGAGGTCGTGCAGTAAGTGTACTGTTTGAGTGTGCTGTATGCACTTTGTGAGAGCTGGCTTTGATGAGCCAGTCGTCTAACTATGGGAAGACGTGAACATGTTGTCTTCGCAGATGTGCAGTGACTACTGCCAGGCATTTGGTGAATACTCTGGGAGCAGTAGTTACTCCAAATGGGAGCACTTTGAATTGATAATGTTGTCACGCTATTACAAACCTGAGGTATTTGCGATGAGCGGGATGGATTGGAATATGGAAGTAGGCGTCCTTTAAGTCCAGAGTGGATATAAAGTCGCCTTGTTGTAAGAGAGGAAGTACCTGTTGGAGAGTGGTCATATGGAAGTGATCTGATTGAATGTATAGGTTTAATTCTGAGGTCTAATATAGGCCTGAGAGAACCGTCCTTTTTGGGAATTAGAAAATAAAGAGAGTATACCCCCTGTCCCCTGATTTGTAGCGGGACAGGTTCTATAGCTCCTTTTTCCAGAAGAGATTGGACCTCTTGTTTGAGTAGGTGTAATGTTCTGGAGATAGTTTGTGTGTTCGTGGTGAAATGTTTGGTAGGGTATCGCCGTTAAGCTCCAGGCAGTAACCAGAATGGGAAATTTGTAAAACCCATTTGTCTGATGTGATTGAATTCCAGACTGGGAGAAATTGAGTGAGACGTCCCCCGACAGGTTTTGAATGATCGGGAGGAAGGGGAAACAAGTCACTGCTTATTTGTGGCTGGGGAAGTACGGGGTGTATTACCTTTCCCTCTTCCCTTGCCATTGTTTCCATGAAATCCACCTCGAAAATAACCTGGTAGAGATTGACTATTGCCTCTATACGAGGTATGAGGTAGAGGTCCCGTCAGTAGGTATGGACTTTGAGCCTCCCCTGTAAAAGGATCGGAAAAATGAGCCACGGTTGGATGGTGTTTGTAGCGCTCCCATAGATTTCGCTACCTCAGTGTCCTTCATTTTTAGGTCGAGCCTAGAGTAGCGCGCAAGCGCTGCTCTGGCGAACACTTTATGTAGGGGCATCAAAAAGCTGACCAGACGCTCGTGCGTCATGGCCTTTTCCTTGCGGTTACCCGCACGGCCATCTGTTTCCAATTATCGTGCCCAGACGCGGGCGCAATAATTGAAAACACATGGCGGCCGTGCGGGTAACCGCAAGCAAAAGGCCATGGTGCATGAGTGTGTGGTCAGCTCAGCAGGCTGCCGCGCTCGCTCGCCCCCGTTTCCATATATTCCCACGCGTTCAAGATAAGACTCGCCTGAGCGCCATGTTTCAATGGTGGCGTCTGCTCTGCCGCTGAATCGTTTAGACGTGTGACAGAAGCCGGCGTTGAAATTAGATTCGTACGATCTTCACTTCCGAGGTAGAGACGGTCAAGGTTCTGGTTCTGTATTTGTGCATGTTGTTTTGAGGTTCATATCATAGAAATTTCTTCGGGGTTCCCAGCTTCCAAAGGGGATCACTCACTCACATATGAGAGACTGTGTTGTTAAAGACATTCACAAGAACACAAAACAGACGTCGAGCTCTGGTGGGGAACTGGGGATTACGCATTAGGAAGTGAGGGATCGATGCAGTGCAGCAGCACGTTTAAATTCCTTGGTTCCTGCTGCCAGGAGGAAGGACACCGGAAACCCACAGCAGCCTGTCATGACCGTAAAGGTTAAGAGAGGCTGGCCTAAAACCGGAATTTGCCAGAATTTTCTGTAGCTGACAAGATGCCTTCTCCATGCAAATTTACTCTCTATACGGCCACCCACCCTTAAGCATTAGGAAGAGTAGAGAGCGTGCAGAATGATGTCGAGTGCGGTGAAAAATAATTAGAGTGCAGATCGACAAACCGCACCAAAAAATTAAAAAAACACTTCAGTTTGAATTAAAAAAATACATTGACTAAAACAATGGGCATGGGTCACAAACCTGTAGTATATCTGAGAGCTTTCCAATGCGTCTTTGCTTTGTGCGCACTCTACGAAAACTCCCTGTGCATAACTACATATTAAGGAGCAACCTCTCACATTTGTCATTTTCTGGACCCTTCTCCATTTTTTAAAAACTCTGAAACAATACCCTTTTTGTTAAACTCTGGGTCTTTAAGGCAGGGAGCAGGTTGTTCCTGGTCAATATGTAATGCTGCCCAGTCTTTCATCTCACTGTAAAACCAGTGACACTTTGACCTTTCCCTCTCCTGAGACAAGAACGTTTGTGGTGTGTTTACTGCCCTTGTAAATGGTGTGCTTAGAAGTTGAAGTTTTTAGATAACTAAAACCATGGCTGTCATCATCATATCATCTTTATTTCGGCCAAGAATGGCCATAAAAGCTCATACTAACAGAAGTAATCAACATCACCATACTAAACCAATACAGTTAAAACCAATTAAAACCATGACTCGCGAGTAATATACATTATTCATATTATAAAAAGGAAGAAATATGGATAAATTAATTCTATACATAAAATTAATGTAAAAGAGCATTGAATTACGAAGTTTCACATCTAATTTTAAAAATAAGCCCATTCGTATGGAAAATGCTACTTACCAGTATGCATCTGTTCTTGGCATGTAGAGCTGCAGATCCTCACACTGAGCATTAGATCGCCATCTGGTGTTGGGCTCGGATGCTTGCACCTTGTTGTTGTCTTGGAAGAAGTTTTGTAGTCACGAGATAGGTGACTCCTCCCTTGGACGATAGTGCGCATGGGCATCGACTCCATCCTCAGATTGTTTTTCGCCATAATGGGAAATGATGGAGTTAGTAGAAAAGAAAGAGATGTCCATGTGTGTATATATAAGTAAGATAGGGCTGGAACACATACAGGTCCCGGGGAGGTGGGTGGGCGTGTGAGGATCTGCAGCTCTACATGCCAAGAACAGATGCATATACTGGTAAGTAGCATTTTCCGTTCGAGGAATATGAGCTGCAGAGCTCACACTGAGCATAGACTGTGCAGCAGTATCTCCCCTAGCGGTGGTCACCTGTATGTGTTGCAGTAGTTTGAAAAAGTGTTCTAAGGACAGCTTGGCCCACAGAAGCTTGTTGCTTGGCTTGCACATCAACACAATAGTGTTTAGTGAAGGTGTGTGTTGTAGACCATGTGGCTGCCTTACAGATGTCTTCTAGGGGAATGTTCCCTAAGAATGCCATGGAATCCCCTAGTTTGCGTGTTGAGTGCGCTCTAGGGGAATTGATAATGTGCGCTTGGCTTTTTGGTAGCATATTTGGATACATTTAACGATCCACCTCGCAATCCCAGCTTTTGAGATGGGATTACCTTTATGCGGTGGAGAGAAAGCTACAAACAATTGTTTTGTTTTGCGAAATGACTTGGTCCTGTCAATGTAATACATTAGAGCTCTTTTGACGTCTAGGGTGTGGAGATCTCGTTCTGCCACGGAGTCCGGGTTCTGAAAAAACACGGGTAGCTCCACAGACTGATTAAGGTGGAAAGGAGAAATTACTTTAGGAAGGAATTTTGAGTTTGTCCTGAGAACTATTTTGTTACGATGTATTTGTAAAAATGGCTCTTGTATGGTTAAAGCCTGGATCTCAGTCACCCTCCTGAGAGGTGATTGCAATAAGGAAAGCTACTTTCCATGTGAGGAATTGAAGTTCACATTTATGCAGAGGTTCAAATGGGGGTCCCATGAGCCTAGTAAGCACGATGTTAAGATTCCACCACTGGAGAAGGTGGTAATCTGGGAGGTATGATCCGTTTAAGGCCTTCCATAAAGGCTTTGATTGCTGGGACCCTAAAAAGTGACAAGTGTTGTCTGTTTTGTAAGTAAGCGGCAAGTGTTGCTAGATGAAGACGTATGGATGAGTATGCTAAATTATATCTTTGCAAATGTAGTAAGTAGCAAATGATGTTTTGTATGGAGGCATGTAGTGGCTGGATATTATTGCAGTAAATGGCGAATCTTTTCCTCTTTGCTGCGTAGCAAGCTCTGGTGGTAGGGCGTCTGGCCTCTTTAATGATGTTCATACAGTCCGGTGGTAGGTTAAGGTAACCTAACTCTAGGACCTCAGGAGCCAGATTGCAAGATTCAGTTGAGCTGGATCGGGGTGCCTTATCTCTCCATGGTTCTGCGTTAGTAGTGATGGGGAGAGGTGTAATTTTTGGTGTGGGACTATTGATAGTTCCAGCAGTGTTGTGAACCACGGTTGGCATGCCCATGTGGGAGCCACTAGGATCATTTTTAGAGACTGTTGTCGGAGCTTGCGTACACTAGTGGAATGAGTGGGAGTGGCGGAAAAGCGTACGCAAATCTGCCTGACCAATTCATCCATATCGCATTGCCCTTGGACTGTGGAAACCTGGCAGCGAAGGTTGGGCGTTTTGGTGTGTGGCAAATAGATCTATGTCTGGTTGGCCCCACATGTGGAAAAAAGGTAGAAGAACTTGTGGATGTAGTTCCCATTCGTGAATCTGTTGTGTCTGTCGACTTAACAGATCGGCAATCTGATTGTGAACTCCTGGTAGGTGTTCGGTGAGAAGGTATACGTTTTGTGGGATGGCCCACCTCCAAATGTTCTGTGCAAGTTGGGACAGTTGTAGAGAGTGTGTCCCCCCCCTGTTTTTGTATATAATACATGGCCGTGATGTTGTCTGTGCGGATCAGGTCGGCTTTGTTTTGTACGTGGAGTTGAAAGGACTTGAGAGCTAGGAATATTGCTAGGAGTTCTAGATGATTGATGTGGAGCAGTCTTTGTTGAGTGGTCCATTTGCCCTGTGTTGTGTGATCTAACAGGTGTGCTCCCCATCCTGTGAGTGATGCGTCCGTTGTCAGTACTACTTGTGGAACAGGCTCGAGGAACGGCCGCCCTTTGGACAAGTTTTTTGTGTTCCACCACTGCAGAGTGCGATGTGTGCGGCTGTCCACCAACACAAGATCTGTAAGTTGTCCGTGAGCCTGATTCCATTGGTGTGCTAGACATTCTTGTAAGGGACGCATTTGAAGCTTTGCGTGAGGTACGATGAAGATGCAAGATGCCATCATGCCTATGAGTTGCATGAACACTCTGGCTGGGAGAGAGTGTTGGATTTGAAACTTGGTGATGAGAGCTTGTATACTGGCTATCCTGGCTGGGCTGGGATACGCTAGAGCTGTGGAAGTGTTTATTGTGGCCCCCAGATATTGATGTACATGGGAGGGCTGGAGGTGCGACTTGGTATAGTTGATTGTGAACCCCAAGTTGTGTAGTGTTTGAATGGTTTGATGAGTGTGTTGGATACACTGGTTGAATGATCTGGCTTTTATGAGCCAGTCGTCCAGATACGGGAAGACATGTATTTGTTATCTTCGTAGGTGCGCTGCTACTACTGCAAGGCATTTGGTAAACACTCTTGGAGCAGTGGTGACCCCGAATGGAAGGACTTTGAACTGGTAGTGTTGTCCATCAAGTACGAACCTTAGATACTTCCTGTGAGCAGGATGTATGGGAATGTGGAAGTAGGCGTCCTTGAGATCTAGTGTGGCAAGGAAGTCTTCCTGCTGTAGTAGGGGAAGCACTTGTTGGAGAGTGATCATGTGAAAATGATCCGAATGTATATACTGATTGAGGGGTCTGAGGTCTAGAATTGGCCTTAGGGTCCCATCCTTTTTGGGGATGAGGAAATACAGGGAGTAAACCCCTGTTCCCTGGTGTAGTAAAGGGACTGGCTCTATGGCATGCTTTTGAAGCAGTGAGAGAACTTCTTGCTTTAAAAGTGTAAGATGGTCTGTGGACATTGGACGCTGCTTGGGTGGTATGTTTGGGGGGGTAGCTGTAAGTTCCAGGCAGTAACCATCTTGGATAATTTGTCTCACTCACCTGTCTGTTGTGATGGAGTTCCAGACAGGTAGGAACTGTGCTAATCTTCCCCCGACAGGAGTGGAATGGTCGGGGGAAAAGTCACTGTTTAGCAGCAGGGGAGGTACGGGTGTTGGTGCTACCTCGGCCTCTCCCTTTACTGTTGTTCCCTCTGTAACCTCCTCTAAAATATCCTCTATTGGGGGATGTTTGGGTGGTGTTTTTAAAGGAAGATGAACTATCTGTGCTGATGTTCCTGGAGGCTCCTCTGTAAAAGGAGCGACGAAAGGAGCCACGCGGTTGCGGAGACTGCAACGCTCCCATTGACTTGGCAGTTTCTGCATCTTTTTTCATTTTTTCAAGCGCAGTGTCCACAGCCGGTCCAAAAAGTTGGTTTTGATTGAACGGCTGATTTAGAATAGTGGTTTGGACCTCCTGCTTGAAGCCTGAAACGCGCAACCATGCAGGTCTTCTGAGCAGTACGCTAGTATTGACAGACCTAGCGGCAGTGTCAGCTGCATCAAGGGCACACTTAATTGACGCATTGGTGATTAGTTTGCCCTCTTGAATTAGGTAATTTGCTTGAGTTTTATACTGGTCAGGCAAGTGTAACAGGGTTTCCAACTGGTCATAGTGGGCCCCATCATATCTGGCCAGCAGTGCTTGAGTGTTGGCTATGCGCCAGTGATTGGCGGCCTGCGCAGCTACTCTTTTGCCAGATGCGTCTAGTAATTTAGATTCTTCATCAGGGGGCAGTGCGTCCCCTGAGGTTTGTGAATTAGCTCGTTTTCTAGCATTGGAGACTACTAACGAGTCTAGAGGCAGCTGACCTTTAATGTACGCAGGATCGTCAGGGGCAGGCCTATATTTATCGATCCTGGGATTAAGAACCCTGGCGCGCACAGGATCTTTAAATATGTCGGGAGCATGCTTAATAACCCCTTTAATCATTGGCAATATTTGTACAGTTTTTTGGGACTGTTCAAATGTGTCTAACAGAAAATCCTCCTCTGGTGCGTTTGTGTGCATGTGTACCCCATGAAATACAGCAGCCCTATTAATCAGATGTCCAAACCCAATATTATCATCCGGAGGAGAGGGTTTTGTTGGGTATGGTAGAGGGCTTGGGAGGTCTGGGGGATCTATTGGATCATTGTAATCCCAATCATCTTGTGGTGGGTCATCTGGATCGGTGAATGGGTCACCAGGGTCACCACCGTCACCTATGTCATCTTGATAATCATATGTAGGTGGTGTATGTGGTGGAGATGTTACAGGCTGAGGCGATGTAACAGGTTTGTGGAGAGGAGGGGTGTTAGATGGAAGGAAAGGGGAAGAAGGAGGCATAGGTGAAGTGGCAAAGCCCTTTACCACAGGTACTGGTTTGTGGCGTGGGACAGCTGTGAGATGCCTTGTTTTAGGGTTGATGTGGAGCTTTGTTTGCTTAGGATCAACAGGATCCGGATGAAAAAGCTCGTCCTCTTGGAGAACTGGTTTCGGCGCCGATTCTTTCTGTTCCGAGCGGGGTGGTGGTCGAGTTTTATGCTCTTTGGCCTTAGGAGGCGTGGAAGAATCCTTAGGCTTGGTTGTTGGTTCCGAAGGCTTTGGCTTAGGGGCTGTGGCGTGATCTTTAGGTTTCGACGCCAGCTTATCCCCATGCTTCGATGTGTTCGAGGCAGGTTTGTGCTTAGAGGTGGAAGGAATCGGTGCCGATTTCGGAGCAGAGTGTTCTTTCGGTTTCGGTGCCGAAGGTGCCGGTGGGACTAGCACATGCGGTTTGGTCGGTGCCGAGGTACTGGAAGGCTTGAATTTTTTCTTCGGAGCCGGGCTCGAAGGCAGGGCTTCTGAAGTGTGTTTTCGGTCGCGACTGGGGCCAACAGGCGAAGTCTTGACCGGTGCCTTGTGCTTTGGTGGGGGGGTTGGGGTAGGGGCAGTAGTACTCACTCGTTGCCCAGGAGTGATGGGGTCGTCCGAGTCTTCTGCCTCTGACACGATTTGGAGATCCTCGGAATCTTCTTCAGGGACATCTGGGCCTTCGTCGAAGATGTCCACCGGTTCCGGAGCTGATCTCTGCGCCATGACGTGCCTTCGAGCTCGACGATCTCGAATAGTTTTCTTCGATCGAAAGGAGGCGCAGGCTGGGCAGCTGGACTCGTTGTGGTCGGGCGAAAGATACAGGTTACAGACCTTGTGATGGTCACTGTGTGGGAATTTTGCTCCACACTGGGGGCATTTTCTGAAGGCGTCCTTTCCATGAGCCGTAGGCCTCACGGCGTCGATGGGCCCAGCGGCCTGCGTCCACGACTGAAAAGGAATCGATGAAAGGCGCGTCGAGATTTCGATTGGAAAGTTTGTTGGAAGTTTTGCGCGTTGAAAAGTTTGAAAACTAAAGTTTCGAACCGGGGCGCAAAAATTGCATCCGAACCCAATGGCAGAAAAAAACAATCTGAGGATGGAGTCGACGCCCATGCGCACCATCGTCCAAGGGAGGAGTCACCTATCTCGTGACTACAAAACTTCTTCCAAGACAACAACAAGGTGCAAGCATCCGAGCCCAACACCAGATGGCGATCTAATGCTCAGTGTGAGCTCTGTAGCTCATATGCCTCAAACATATTTCCTGTGTACGCAACGACTGCAAATCAACAAGCGCAGCTCTACAATGTTTTATCTTGGTCTTTCTTACTACTGGCATGAGCAAGCCCTTAGATAGTTCTCTATAATGCCTGCAAAGAGCAACAAGCATTGGCATAGCCAATAGGTCTCGCCCTTTGGAACCTTATAAGTATTTAGTTATGCAGTACAATATCCTTGGTGCAACAACATCAACTGTTGCATGTCTAAACACTTATAAGGTCCCAAAGGCGAGACCTATTGGCTATGCCAATGCTCGTTTCTAATGAAGTGTCCACTGCAGGACCAAATAAATGCTCCTTATTAAAAGGTGAATTTAAAATAGATGATTGAACCTCCGGCTTAAAACCTGATACCCTAAGCCATGCGTGGCGTCTAAGAAGGATGCTGGTGTTAATAGCACGTGAAGCTGTATCTGCTGCGTCTAGAGCACACCTGATTGAATGATTGGAAATAACCTATCCTTCCTGGATGATGTCATGAGCCTTGGATTTATGCTCATCAGGCACATATTGCATCAGTTGCTCTAGCTCATCATAATGAGCTCTGTCATACCTTGCTAAGAGTGCTTGCGTATTAGCTATGCGCCAATGATTGGCTGCTTGCGCTGCTAATCTTTTGCCAAAGGCATCTATTAGCTTGGACTCTTTATCAGGAGGCGGAACGTCTCCTGTTCACTGAGAATTAGCTCGTTTACGAGCATTTGATACCACCAACGAATTTAGTGGAACCTGACCCCTGATGAAAATTGGGTCTGTAGGTGCTGCTTTGTATTTCTTGTCCACTCTAGGTGTCAGTACCCTAGCTCGCACTGGATCTTTGAAGACCTCATCTGCATGTTTTAACATACCTTGGAGCATAGGTAGTGTATATGTTGTGATGCACTTAGTGTCTCAATTAGGAAATCCTCCTCAAGAAGCTTCTTATGGCGTTGCACCCCATGATACTGTGCAGCTCTATTAAGCAACTCAGTAAACCCCACATTGTCATCTGGAGGAGAAGGCCTAGATGGTTATAAGTCTGGATCGTTGTCATTATTAGGATCAGTGTTAGAGTCAACCCAGGGGACTGGAGTATCGTCTTGTGGCACATGT
The DNA here is from genome assembly GCA_963921515.1 of Calotriton arnoldi. Lineage (NCBI taxonomy): Eukaryota > Metazoa > Chordata > Amphibia > Caudata > Salamandridae > Calotriton > Calotriton arnoldi. Next base: position 1,019,551 of record CAWUFW010005288.1, on the reverse strand, counting down.
GTCCTCATCTAGATCCCCCATCCCCCTCATCCTGCTGATTTAGAGATTGTGACTGAGGGGAATTTGTGGGTGTTATGAGAAAGTTAGGATCAAAGGTGGAGAAGGTGAGGAAGGTAAAAGAGGTGGAGGAGAAGTATTAGTCCCCATATTCTTTTTCTTCAAAGGGATATGGTAAGATTCCTCAAATTCTAGCTTTCTTTTCCCTGGCAGCTTTGCATAGAGGTGTCCTGTTTTAGGGTTAATAACCAGTTCCTTTTGTTTGGGGTCTGTGTTAGTGGGCGGAACTTCCAAACAAGGCTCCTTGGATGGAGGAGGAGCAGTTTTGTCCTTTGGGGCCAGAATTTTCGGCGTCGAAGATTTTGGTGCTGAGGATTTCGGAGCCGAAGTATGTTTTGGTGCCGAAGCCTTTTAAGGCTCAATTGGCTTGTCTTTCGGTGCCGAAGTCTTGGGTTCGGTCCCTGAAGGTCGACTTGGTCCCGAGCCGGAAGGCTTTGGAACTTGTTTCGGTGCCGGGCCCGAAGGCGGGGCGTTCGAAATCATCTCGGTGCCGACCTTGGCACGGAGGAGGGACCGGAGCCTTTTTAAAGGGTACTTTTTGGGGCAGAGGAGTAACTTTACTCACGGTACGCTGACCGGGTGTGATGTGCTCTGCCTCGGCTCCATGTGCTTCGAAGATCTCTTGGTCGACATCTCCGTAGAGGTCTGGAGCGGAATCTTTGCAGTCTTTGTGTTGATACATCTCGTGACGTCGAGCCAGATGGTCACGGAGCGTCTTCTTTGATCGGAACGATCGACAGGCTTCGCAATTGTCTTCGTCGTGTTTGGGTGACAAACACACACGTCGTGGAGATCGGTACTGGGGTACTTAGAGTGGCACCCGGGGCAGAATTGGAATGGAGTCCGTTCCATCGCTACGAACTGTCGACGCAGCTAGGCCCAAGGGCCTTGCACGAGACTTTCCGATCGAAGTTTTTCGAAATGGAAATGATACGCGAAGGCAGGAATACGCGATCGAGAAAATACCGTCGAGGGTAGTGGATTGCGCACTGAGGGGAACCCAAGAACAGTTTCGAACCGGAGCGCAGCAATTCACATCCGAACCCGATGGCGGAAAAAAACAATCTAACAATGGAGTCAATGCCCATGCGCACGATCACCGAAAGGAGGAGTCACCTACCTCGTGACTAGAAAAGACTTCTACAAACAAAAAACAAAGTGCAAACGCCCGGGCCCAACACTAGATGGCAGACTCGTGCACAGCATGTGATCTACAGCTCACATGCCTCGAACATAGTGTTATCGATTTACAGGTAAGTACTTTGTTGTGGGAGTTGGTGTTCTGGGGTTAGACTCAGGGGTCCCCCAGGGTCAAGGATGCACTCTTGTTACACCCTCAGCAGCACTAGGGCGGCCGGGTGCAGAGTGCTGAGGCCCAATGTTATCCAATGAGGGATAGGAGGCCTCCGGTTGGTGGCTGTTGACGAGCAGGCTACTAGGTTGTGGGAGCAAAGCTCCTGGACTTAAGCTCAGGGCAAATGGGGTTTTAGGCCAGCACAAAAGATGCACCCTCAGCGGCACTGGGGCGGCCAGGTACAGAGTGATGTTTTGGTGTCGGAAGCCCTGTATCTTTCAATGGGGAGTGTCCGGTTTGCAAAAGCACTGCAGGCTCGGGGACAAAGGTCTTCTGGGTGCGACCACCACTTTGGAGATGTAAGTTGAGATCTTGGGGGTTGGTTAGGCACCATCGGTTGGGCCACCCGAGGCTGTGGGGTATCGGGTGCCTTTTAGGGTCGGATTTACTCACCAGCTCCTGGTCGCGGTTGGGGGGGGGGGGTCCTTCCGGTTTGAGGCTGCAGGTGTCGGCTGGAGGCTGGTCAGGGGTCGCCGGATCTCGGGTCAGGATCGCCTGGGGGATGGGGAACCTCCTCTTGGTGGGCGTTTGGTGCCGAGTGGTGCAGACCCGCGGATCCTTGCGGAATTTGAGTCTGTTTGAACAAATACGGTGTTCACGGGAGACAGTCTTTGGGATTGAAGGCAGGCAGGTACTCCGGGTTTCTTGAGGTTGCTGGCTGCAGGCCACACCGGGATTTCACTGGAGCAAGTTCAAGGTGGGGACAGGCCAGTAGGGCTGGGGCCAAGTCAGTGGGCATCCTCCTCTTGTTAGCTTCCGCACGGCTGTTCGGTCCTTCTTTTCTTCTTGCAGGTTCTTGTCTGAGGAAGCAAGGTTCAGGGGTGCCCCTAAATACTAGATTTAGGGGCGTTATAGGTAGGTAAAAAGGTTGGGACCAATGGGTCCCTTCCCTGGGGTGGTTACACCCCCTATTATGCCACCCTCCAGTGGGAGGGGGGCATAAGCCTTTCCCTAGTTAGCAGAGTCCCACCATCTGCAAGATGGTGGGGACTGAGGGTTGTGCTTCACCTCACCTCCCCCACCTGGGGGGTGGAGTTGGCAGAGGTGGGCACACCTCTCTACCTCGCTTGTTTTTCCCGCCGGTTCTCCCGCCCAAAGTGGGGGTCAGAACCAGTGGGGACCAGTTGCTGAAAGCAGCAAGTGGCCTGGGGAAGCTCACAAAGGCGGCAAGCCTTTGAAGCTTCCCCTTCGTGAACCCTGCCCATCCTAGGGGAGGAGGCTTGGCACCTCGTCCCAGGATGTGCATTGTTTCAGACCCCCCCCCCCCCAGAGCAGCAGGCTCTCGACCCTGGGGTCCAGAAACATGTCTGGTGGTGGCAGCTGAAAGCAGTCACTCAGCCTGGTCACTAGTGGTAGGTCGTTTTTCAGAGGATCTCTCTAAGATACCCTCTGTGTGCATTTTTCATTAAATCCCACACTGGCATCAGTGTGGGATTAATGTACTGAGACGTTTGAAACCAAACTTCTCAGTTTTCAGTGTAGCCATTATGGTGCTGTGGAGTTCGTAATGACACTCCCAGCACCATATAGTCTTAAGGGCAGCACTGCACTTACAATATCTAAGAATGGACTTAGACAGTGTAGGGGTACAGGGCTCATGCACCTGTACCCTCACCATTTCGTATAGTGCACCCAGCTATAAGGGTGACTGATTTATGCCAGGGCAGTGGGTTGTAGGCATGACACACAGATGTGTGCCATGTCGACACTTCACTTTGTTCTGCACCAAAACACACAGCCTGCAAAGGCAGTGTGCAAGTGTAATGGTACAGGGCCTCTAAGGGTGGCACAATAAGTGCTGCAGCCCTTAGAGGTCTTCCCTGGTCACAGTGCCCTGGGTACCTGTGGTACCATTTACCAGGGACTGACCTGTGGCCAGAGATGCCAATTGGGTTTTGTTTTTTAATCAGGTTTTAGGGAAAGAACATAGGCCCTGGGCACCTGATTAGCAGGAGCCCAGGGCACACTCAGCCAAAGCACATCAGCAATTCAGCAAAAAGTGGGGGCAACCATGCAGAAAGAGGACACTTTCTCACACCAAGGTTGATGAGCTGCCAGAATGAGGGTGAGAGACGTTTGCCTGAGCTTCCGAACCAGAAACTGAAGATGGAGAGGCAGAAGAGCATAGGCAAATATCCCTGACTAACTTATCCATAGTGTATTGCCTTTGGATTGGGGATGTGGGAACCTGGAGGCGACAATTGGGCATTTTGCGTTCTGTGCGGTCACAAAGAGTTTTATTTGTGGAAACCTCCATTTGATGCAGTATGGGAGAAGGACTTGGGGGTGGAGATCCCACTCGTGGACTTCTTACTGTATCCCGAGGTCAGGAAAATCGCTGTCCGTACATCCCGTTTTTGTATATAGTTCATGGCTGTCATAATGTCCGTCCGGAGTAAGACAACCTTGAGGTCTATGAGGTGAGGTAGAAATTCTTTAAACGCTAGGTGAACATCTTGAAGCTCTAGGTAGCGGATATGGAGAGTCTGGTGTTTGGTGTCCCTGAGACCCTGAACTGTTAGATCCTGTAGGTGAGCACCCCACCCTGTGAGGGATGCGTCGGTTAGCACAATCTGTGGAACATGGTTGATGAATGCCCACCCTTTTAACAGGTTGTGTGTGTTCCACCATGACACAGAGTGAGGAGAGCAGCTGTATACCAACACTAGATCATCCAGTCAACCCTGTGACTGAGTCCACTGTTGTGCTACGCATTCTTGTAGAGGACGCATGTTCAGTCTTGCACGAGGCACTATGGCGATGCATGATGCCATCATTTCCAAAAGAGCCATAAAAGTTTTGACTGTCAAGTATTAATGGACTTGAAATTGTGGTAGCAGTGTTTGAAAATTTAGAATTCTGGCTGCATTTGGATAGGCTACACCTAATTGCGTGTTGCGCATAGCCCCTAGATATGGCTGCAGCTGTGAAGGTTGAAGATGGGACTTTGGGATAGTGAATTACAATTGATGTAGGAGTATTATGGTAATCTGAGTGCGACGACGACAGAAGGTGTATACAGGCTTTGATAATCTAGTCTTCTAGATACTGGAATGCATGAATGTTTTGTCTGCGTAAATGCGCTGTTACCACTGCTAAGCATTTGGTGAACACTCTGGGTGCAGTGGTTACTCCACATGGAACGACCTTGAATCGGTAGCATTTTCCTGCCATCACAAACCAGAGGTATTTGCGATGTGCTGGGTGAACGAGGAAGTGAAAGTAAGCGTCCTTTAAGTCTAGTGCGGACATGAAGTCACCTTGCTGTAGGAGTGGAAGCACCTCTTGAAGTGTGACCATATGGAAGCGCTCTGATAATATGTAGTGATTTAGAGGCAGTAGATCTAAAAATCGACCTTAGGGAGCAGTCCTTTTTGGGAATAAAGTACAGGGAGTAAACTTCTGACCCTTGATGTTGTAAATGGACTGGTTCTGTTATGTTATGTTAATTTATATTTGTAAAGCGCCAAATCACCGGTGGTCTCTAAGCGCTACAAACCATAAACCCGGGAGTGCCATGATACTTGCAAATAGAGCAAAACTTGGAGTAAGCTTATCCAAACGCCTCAGTAAACAGAATGGTCTTTAGTTTCTTACTGAATGGGAGGAGAGTCGCCTCCCCACGCAGACTCTCTGGGAGCTTATTCCAAAGCTGGGGAATCACAACCGAGAAGGCACGTCCCCCCAAGGTTGTTCTGCTAAAGCGTGGACAGGCCAACAGGTGTGCTTCTGATGAACGAAGATAACGACCAGGCACATAAGGCATCAAACGGTCTTTAATGTAGCTGGGCGCCGCTCCACACTTGGCTTTATGTGCAATACACAGGCCCTTGAATCTGATCCTCTGCTTATTAGGGAGCCAGTGTAGCTGCAACAAGGGTGTGGCATGTGTTCTTCTCGGCAATTTGAGAATCAGTCTTGCTGCGTCGTTTAGAACCACCTGGAGTTTCCCCAGAAGTTTATCGGGGAGTCCTATATACACTGCGTTGCCGTAGTCCAGGCGTGACAAAATTAAAGCAAACACCACAGTACGCATAGTCGCAAATGACAGCAAGGGTGCAAGGTTCCATAATTGCCTCATCAATCCCACACAGCTTCCCACTACCGCAGCTACCTGCTTATCCATCACTAACTTGGAGTCTAACCTAATACCCAGGCTCTTCACAGCTGGCACAGGTATCGGAGTGGTGCCAAGCTCTTGCGGCCAGAAGAGACTGGATCAGGGGGTTAGCCCCTGTAGCGGTAGCAAGGACCTCTGTCTTGTCTGGATTTACTTTGAGTGAGTTCAAAGTCATCCAGTTTATGGTAAACCGAAGGATGTTCTGTACCTTAAGCTGTGCCTGGGAGGAATGGTCAATGCGAATGATTAGCTGGATGTCATCGGCATAATTATATACCTGACAATCCAGTTTGGTCAATGCTTCTATCAGAGGCTGGAGATAGATGTTAAAAAGCAAGGGGGACAACGCAGAGCCCTGCGGAACCCCACATGGCAAGGCGCCGTGCCTAGATGCACATTCCCCAATTTGGACTTTTTGGGACCGATCCTCTAGGAAGGAGACAATCCAATGGAGGGCTGTCCCAGTAACTCCCAGCCGACGGACACGGGCCACCAATTGTACATGGTTCACCGTGTAAAATGCGGCTGAGGGGTCCAGTAATATCAACACTGAGGGGAACTTCTTATCAGCTGTTAGCCTTAGCTCATCCAATACTGAGAGCATCACCAACTCAGTGCTATTGTGAGCTCTAAATCCCGCTTGCTTAGCATGTAGCAGCTGATGCTCGTCCAAAAAAGATGAAAGCACTCTAAGCACATGTTGCTCAAGCACATTAGCCAGGTATGGAAGTCTGGAGATCGGTCGAAAATATTTCAAATTCTTAGGGTCCGCCACTGCTTTTTTAGCAGTGGGATTACCATGGCTTCCTTAAATTTGTGTGGGACCTTCCCTGTTGCTAGGGACAGGTTCAGTAGGGATAGTATCTCTGGCCCTACCACTGGGAGACCCATTTTAAATACCCTAGGAGGGCAGGGTTCTTCTGGTGACCCAGACTTTACTTTGGCCATGATATAAGCCAGACTGTTTAAATCAAGTACAGGGATGACAGAGTATGCCTCCCTGACAGTCTGGTGGATCAAACACTGGGAAGGGACATTGACTTATGCGAGTAGTGCCTATTTCTCTAATGATATCTCCGACCTTGGTTAGAAAGAAGTCCTGCATCTTATCACAGTCCACCTGATTAGCGACCATCCTCAGTTCCTTCTTTTTACTCAGCTCCCAGAGTACATTAAACGTCTCCTTTTGAATATCAGTGGCTTCCCTAATCTTCAAATCATAATACGCAGATTTTGTGGCCATCAATGAGGCTTTGTAGAGGGCAAATTTTATTTTATAGTTTTCCCGAGCCAATGGCGCATATGATTTCCGCCAGTGCCTTTCGCACTGGCGAAGGGCCTGTTTTTCACTTCTCTGTTCTACAGTATACCAAGGGGCACCCTTTGTTCTATCCATTATCCTTTCCCACCGGGCGGGGGCCACCACGTTAATGGCTGTCCTCAACCGATGAGTAAGCTCTTCATACACTAGATCCGGATCACCAGACTGTGTCTCTCGGTGAGCAGTCTCGTTTAGTGCTACCCTCAGACTACCATTCTCTATCTTACGCCAATTCCGAACCAACCACCACACTGGAGAGGGGTGATCTGGTCGACAGACTGGCGGCAGTTCAAGGCTGATCAGATAGTGATCTGACCAGCTACAAGGTATACACTGTTGATATCGTAGATGAGGAAGTGGTCCAAATAAGGTCTAAGATATGGCCTCTCTCGTGCGTAGGGGTGTCCACAATTTGTTTCAGCCCCATCATGGTCATATTGTCCCCAAACCCACTAGCCACGCGATCTCTTGGTATTGAATCCCAATGATAATTGAAATCCCCTAAAACAAGGATCTGTTGGTATTTCGTACACAGATCACTGACTATTTTGTGGAATAAGTCATTAAACAGCGGGGTAGACCGCGGAGGACGGTATACCACCACTATCAGGCAGGATGAAATCAGCCCGAGCTTAATCCCTAGGACCTCTGCCCCATCAAGGCTCTCCTCCACTACCTTCTCAGTAGTCAATGCCCTTCCGAAGAACACGGCGACCCCACCCCCTCTCTTATTCCCCTGTCGGTTATAAGTCAAAACGTCATACTCCTGGGGAAGAGAGGCCACTATGTCAGGGCCAGAGGCATCATCTAACCATGTTTCCGTTAATGCAAGGATGTCAGGTTTCTCCTCTTGGAGCAGCGTGAAGATTTCTAAATTATGTTTGTGGAGGGACCGAGTGTTTTACAGAGTAACCTTTAGACAGGGTAGCTTATTTGGGCCCACCGCTCTGCTCCTTTGGACCTGCATGTCGCCCGTCTGAGGTTCCCCATTGCCCACCAGCAGATTGTCCAGCATGAGTTTCTCAATTACGGAATCTGGGAGAACCGTCTTGTGGGATGAACTTTTCAAGTCGTAAAGGGCATCCATGGAATAAGTCAGCAGTGGACCAGGGTTCCTGGCCCCTGGGCCCGGTCGGGCGTGGACGGGCGCAGACAGGCTTGCCTTAGCCGCGCCTTTGGCGCGTTCGTGCAGCGCCCTGGTTTTTATTCATGTGGCTCCCAGTCCCTAGAGCGCGTCAGAGGGAAAGTGACGTCACTCAGGGCGCCGAATGCGGAAGTAACCACAAGCCCTCCCGGAACTAGCAGGCAACACTCCCACTCCCAGTAAGTGTTCCCGCTTAGGTTAAATTAAATTGGCGCAACACAAACACAACATACATTTAAAAAAGATTAGCAGCCAGGAAAATTCAATTTTAAAGAGGCAGTTTTCAATTGAGGCCAGAGAGAAAAACAAATTCCCCGTATGAGCAGTTCCCCCAAATGTGCAAAAGTTGCAATAGAAGGCAAGTTTAAAAGTTTAAAACCCAGGTTCAGGTCCTGAGCTTCGTTGAGCAAGAGCTTGCACTTCTTGTTGAAGCAGTTGTCGCAGAGAGTCTGTGGCTGCAAGGTGGAATATTTTATGGAGTGGTAATGACCTCCAGGCAACAACCAAGTTGGATAATGTCGAACACCCACCTGTACGATGTTATGGACTGCCAGGTGTGAAGAAACTGCTGTAATCAACCCCGACAAGTGTAGAATGATCAGGGGAAAGGAGAAGTAATTCACCGTTTGTTACAAGATAAGGTATTACGGGTTGGTGTACCTTTGCCTCCGACCTTTGAAGTTCTCTGAAGTTACCTCTGAAATATCCTCTAGATGGAGGTGCAAGTCTGATCTGTAGGGGGATGCAGAGTTATCTGTAGATGCCGCTTTGGAACCTGCTCTATAAGAGGAGCGATGAAAAGGAACCACGAGGAGCGTGTTTTTGGAAGTGCCCCCATGGATTTGGCAACCTTAGTGTCCATTCATTTTTTCTAAAGCCTCATCTACCTATGGGCCGAAGAGGCACTCTTTATCAAAAGGAACATTAAGTAAAGTCTGCTGTACTACTGGTTTAAACTCAGATGCACTGCCAGGCATGCCTGCGTAAGAGGACACTAGTATTAATGCCTCTGGCAGCAGTATTCGTAGAGTCCAGTGCGCATCTAATGGAAGAATTAGAAATTAACTTCCCTTCCTGAACTAGGTCCAGCCCTTTCTTCTCATGTTCCTCTGAGAAAGATTGGAAGAGTTCCTCCATTTCGTCCCAGTGAGCTCCATCGTGTCTAGCCAATCACCCTTGTGCGTTTGCGATTCGCCAATGTTAAGTGTACTGTGTAGCAACACTTGCGCCTGGCGCATCAGTAATTTTAGATTCCTTTATGAGCCAGTGCATTGGCTGTAGTCTGAAATCGCCCGCTTACGGGGATTTGAGACACCTAGGAAGTCAAGTGGAAGCTGGCCTTGATTAAAAATGGGAGTCAGATGGTGCAGCCTTATATTTTTTATCTATCCTAGGGGTGATAATGTGAGTCTGTGCAGGATCCTTAAAGATATCTGTGGGGCACATCATACCTTTAAGCATCGAAAGAGATTGTGCACCACCTACAGAGTTTATCAATCTCTCAAACAAAAACCTTCCTCTATGGATTCTTTATGCAGTGTAACCCAATGGTATGCTGCTGCCCTATCAATACGCTCTTGCTATGACATAGCATCATCAGGAGATGAGGGTTTGGCAGGGTATAGATCTGGATCCCCGGGGGGGGGGGTCTGTTTTAATCCTGCCAGGGCTCTGGTGGTTGTGGTGCGCTCTAAGTATTCCACTCCCCCCCCCCCCCCTCCCCACCTGGGCCTGTGTGTGGAGATCCCTGACGTGTAATATTTAAGAGATCCTGTGGTGAGTGAGGTGTAGAAGGAACAGGTGGGGGAGGTGGTGGTATGGGAGATGGAAAAGTAGGAAGAATAGGGTGCAGGGGACTGGTAGCCTGGTCTTTTTTTCCTTTTTCTTCATAGGAAGTGGCAAATCGATGGCATCTTGAAAAGAAGATTGCCGCTGTGAAGGAACTGATACAGTCTTTGCAATAATGCGGCCAGTATCAGGATGGATAAGGATCTGTTTCTGTTTGGGATGGCGTCTCTCCTGCATGGTTTCCAAAATAGGCTCTGGAAACGTATCGGGAGCAGATTTTGATTTCGGTACAAGAGGTTTCGGAGCTGAATAGATTTTGGCTTTAGGAACATGAGCAGTCGGCAGGAGCGGTCGGAGCCGGTGAGGTGGAGCCTCCACGCAGAAACGGAAGGCTTTGGACATGATTTCAGTGCAGAGTCAGAGGGCGTGGCAACCAAAGCTGCAGTTAGGTGCCGACCATGGCCAGATGGCAGTGGTGGCCCAGAAGCCTTTTGTTTGATGGAAGGTAAATGCTACTTACCAGTATGCATCTGTTCTTGGCATGTAGAGCTGCAGAGTCGTACACTGTGCATGAGATCGCCATCTGGTGTTGGGCTCGGATGCTTGCACTTTGTTGTTGTCTTGGAAGAGTCTTTTGTAGTCACGAGATAGGTGACTCCTCCTTTGGACGATAGTGCGCATGGGCATCGACTCCATGGTTAGATTGTTTTTCGCCATGATGGGAAAAGATGGAGTCAGTAAGAAGAAAAAGATGTCCATGTGAATATATCTAATTAAGATTATACTGGAACAGATACAGGTTCCGGGGAGGTGGGTGGGCGTGTACGACTCTGCAGCTCTACATGCCAAGAACAGATGCATACTGGTAAGTAGCATTTACCGTTCGAGGCATATGAGCTGCAGATCGTACACTGTGCATAGACTGTATAGCAGTGTCTCCCCTAGCGGTGGTCACCTGTATCAGTTGCAGTAGTCTGAAAAAGTGTTTTAAGAACAGCTTGGCCCACAGCAGCTTGCTGCTTTGCGTGTACATCAACACAGTAGTGTTTGGTAAAGGTATGTGGCGTAGACCATGTTGTTGCCTTACATATGTCATTTAGGGGATGTTCCCTAAAAATGCCATAGAAGCCCCTAGTTTACGTGTGGAATGTGCCCTAGGGGAATTATTAAGGTGCGTTTAGCCTTTTGGTAGCAAATTTGAATGCATTTGACTATCCATCTAGCAATGCCAGCCTTTGAGATGGGATTACCTTTATGTGGTGGGGAGAAAGCTACAAATAATTGTTTTGTCTTTCTGAAAGGTTTGGTCCTGTCAATGTAGTAAAGTAGGGCTCTTCTGACATCTAGTGTGTGTAGAGCTCTTTCTGCTACAGAGTCTGGGTCTTGGAAAAAGACGGGTAACTCTATTGATTGGTTAAGGTGAAAAGCAGAAATTACTTTAGGTAGGAATTTGGGGTTTGGTCTGAGAACTACTTTATTACGATGGATTTGTAAAAAGGTTCTTGTATGGTTAAAGCCTGAATCTCACTCACTCTTCTGAGAGAGGTTATTGCAATTAGGAAGGCTACTTTCCATGTAAGAAATTGTAACTCACATTTGTGCAGAGGTTCAAATGGGGGACCCATGAGCCTGGTGAGGACAATATTTAGATTCCATGCTGGAGAGGGTGGCAATCTAGGGGGAATGATTCTTTTAAGGCCTTCCATAAAGGCTTTAATTGCAGGTACTCGAAACAGTGACAAATGCTGTCTGTTTTGTAAGTATGCGGCTAGAGCGGCAAGATGTAATCTTATGGATGAGTATGCTAGGTTACATGTTTGCAGATGCAGCAAGTAACAGATAATGTTTTGTATGGAGGCATCTAGTGGGTTGATATTGTTGTTATTGCAATAAATAGCAAACCTTTTCCATTTTGCTGCATAACAAGCCCTGGTAGTGGGACGTCTGGCTTCTTTAATGACCTGCATACACTCAGGTGGAAGGTTAAGGTAACCGAACTCTAGGACTTCAGGAGCGATATTGCCAGATTCAGTTGACCTGGATCGGGGTGTCTGATCTCTCCATGGTTCTGAGTTAAGAGGTGTGGAGAGAGGTGCAGTTTGTGGTGTGGAACTACTGAGAGTTCGAGAAGTGTTGTGAACCATGGTTGTCTTGCCCATGTGGGAGCAACTAGGATCATTGTTAGAGACTGTTGTCTGAGTTTGCGTACTACTAGGGGAATGAGTGGGAGAGGCGGAAAAGCGTATGCAAATCTGCCTGACCAGTTCATCCATATTGCATTGCCCTTGGACGACGGGTGTGGGAACCTGGCGGCGAAGGTTGGGCATTTTGTGTTTTCTTGTGTGGCGAACAGGTCTATTTGTGGATGGCCCCACATTTGGAAAAAAGGTTGTAGAACTTGCGGATGCAGTTCCCATTCGTGAATCTGTTGTGTCTGTCGACTTAACAGATCCGCAATGTGATTGTGAACTCCTGGAAGGTGTTCTGCAAGGAGGTAAATGTTTTGAGGAATGGCCCATCTCCATATGGCTTGCGCCAGGCGAGACAGCTGCAGAGAGTGTGTCCCCCCTGTTTTTGTACATAGTACATTGCTGTCATGTTGTCTGTTTTGACTAAGACAGTCTTGTGAGTAAGATGCGGTTGGAATGACTTTAGCGCTAGAAATATTGCTAATAATTCTAGGTGGTTGATGTGGAGCAGTTTTTGTGACTTGGTCCAGCTGCCCTGCGTTGTGTGGGTAAGGAGGTGAGCTCCCCACCCGGTGAGAGATGCGTCTGTTGTGAGCACTATTTGTGGAACTGGCTCTAGGAACGGCCGCCCTTTGGAAATGTTTTGTATGTTCCACCATTGCAGAGAGCGATGAGTGCGGCTGTCTACCAACACCAGATCTGTAAGCTGGCCCTGAGCTTGGTTCCACTGACGTGCTAAGCATTCTTGCAGGGGCCGCATTTGAAGTCGTGCGTGAGGGACAATAAAGATGCACGAGGCCATCATTCCTACGAGTTGCATAAACACTCGAGCTGGAAGGTAGTGTTGAGGTAGGAATTTCTTGATGAGGGCTTGCATACTTGTTATCCTGGAAGGATTGGGGTATGCAAGGGCCCTGGAGGTATCGATTGTGGCTCCTAGGTACTGATGTATGTAGGAGGGATGGAGATGCGATTTGGTATGGTTTATTGTGAACCCCAAATTGTGTAGTAGCCGAACTGTTTGGAGTGTGTGCTGTACACATTGGTTGTGTGACTTGGCTTTTATTAGCCAGTCGTCTAGATACGGAAACACGTGAATGTGTTGTCTTCGTAAGTGCGCAGCTACTACTGCTAGGCACTTGGTGAAAACCCTTGGTGCTGTTGCCACCCCGAATGGCAGGACTTTGAACTGATAATGTTGTCCGTCCACTATGAACCTTAGGTATTTCCTGTGCGCAGGGTGAATGGGAATATGGAAATAGGCGTCCTTGAGATCTAGTGTGGCAAGGAAGTCGCCTTGTTGGAGTAGTGGAAGTATTTGTTGAAGAGTGATCATGTGAAAATGATCTGAGTGAATGTAATAGTTGAGGGGTCTGAGGTCCAGTATGGGCCTGAGGGAACCGTCCTTTTTGGGGATTAGAAAGTATAGTGAGTAAACCCCTGTGCCCTGATGTTGTAGAGGGACTGGTTCTATTGCGTGCTTTTGGAGCATAGAGAACCTCTTGTTTGAGGAGCGTTAGATGTTCCGTGGACATGGGACGCTGTCTGGGTGGTATGTTGGGGGGAGTAGAAGTGAGTTCGAGGCAGTAACCATACTGGATAATTTGTATTACCCACCTGTCGGTGGTGATGGAATTCCACGCAGGTAGGAACTTTGACAGTCTTCCCCGACGGGAGTGGAATGATCGGGGGAAACGGAGGGAAGTCACTGTTTGGTGGTAGGGGAGGTGCGTGTGTTAAACCCGCGTCCTCTACCCCTGTTGTTATTACCTCTGTAATTACCTCTGGAGTAACCTCTATTAGAGGAGGTTTGAGTGGTGTTTTTGTAGTTAGCAGAGGTGGTGTCTGTGGCTGTAGTTTTGGAGCCGCCTCTATATAAGGAGCGACGAAAGGAACCTCTGCTAGGTGTGGCTTGTAGAGCTCCCATAGCTTTGGCTGTGTCTGTGTCCTTCTTCATTTTTTCTAGAGAAGTGTCCACATTAGGCCCAAACAGGTGTTCCTGGTCTAAGGGTTGATTGAGGATGGTAGATTGTACCTCCTGCTTGAAGCCAGATATTCGTAGCCATGCGTGTCTGCGCAGCAAAACGCTTGAGTTTATTGTGCGTGCTGCTGTATCTGCTGCGTCAAGGGCGCACTTTATTGAGGTGTTTGTGACAAGCTTGCCTTCTTGTATTAGATCATTGGCCTTGGTCTTATACTGATCTGGAAGGTGCTCAATGAGCTTTTCAAGCTCGTCGTAATGGGCTCTGTCATATCTCGCCAGTAAGGCTTGGGAATTGGCGATGCGCCACATGTTTGCTGCTTGAGACGCAACTCTTTTTCCCGATGCGTCGAGTAATTTGGACTCCTTGTCTGGTGGTGGTGTCTCACCAGTAGTCTGGGAGTTTGCCCTTTTCCGTGCATTAGCAACTACTAATGAGTCTAGAGGGAGTTGGCCTTTAATATAAGCTGGGTCAGAAGGGGCAGGTTTATATTTTTTCTCGATCCTTGGGTTAAGAACCCTAGCCCTAACTGGGTCTTTGAAGACCTCAGGGGCATGTTTAATAATGCCTTTAAGCATAGGTAGAGTATGGGTAGACTTTTGAGGCTGGCTAAAAGTTTCTAGTAAAAAGTCTTCTTCCAGGGGGTCTGAGTGTAATTTGACACCATGGTATTGTGCTGCCCTGTTTATCACCTGTGAAAACCCTATAGCATCATCTGGAGGTGAGGCTTTTGATGGGTATGGTTCAGGGACAGGTATATCTGGGAGGTCATAATTGTCCCAGGGGTCTTGTGGTGGGATACTGTGAAGGTGGTCATCAGTGTCGGTGTTGTGAGGTGACTGCATGTCATCATCATGATCCTCCCTGTCTGTATCCCCTTGTGGTGAAAAACAAGGTGGAGGAGAGTGAGGCGGGGAGTGTAGAGGGCTGAGGTGTTGTGGAGGTGGAGAGAAAGACCTTATAGGTGATGTGGAAGAGTCTTTCTTCTTATGAGGTGGCTCAGGTGTGGTTGGTTCCTGTATCTTCCTCTTGTGAGGTATTACTGATTGTACATGTCCGGTAATAGGGTCAATGTGCAGAGTTTTCTGCTTTGGGTCGATGGGAACCAAGAGTTCTTCTGAGCTGGCGTGTTTGGTCGGCATCGAAGATTTCGGCTCCGAGTGTTGTTTGGGCTTGCGAGGTTGTTTGGTGTCCTTTGGTGAAGTTTTCGACACCGAGGGTTTTTTTGTCGACTCCGAAGGTTTGGTATGCTTCGGTGTCGAGGTGTCTGGGACCTTGGACTTTGGCGCCGAAGGGTCTGTTGGTGCCGAGACCTTAGTCTTGTGTTTCGGTGCCGATGAGTGTTTTTCGGCTCCGGGACGTGGCTGGCTCGGTCCCGAGCTGCCAGAAGGCTTTAGGTGCTTGGGAGTCGAGCCGGAAGGCGGGGCTCCTGAAGCTTTGTGATGGTGCAGACCTAGGCCAGAAGGCGAAGGTGTGACCGAAGCCTTTGTTTCTTGGGGGCAGGGGCATCGACGTCAGTACTCACAGTACGTTGGTGTGGTGTGATGAGTTGGTCGTCGGACCCTGAGTCTTCGGCTCCGGAGGTGTCGATTTGTAAATCTCCGGTGTCCGGGTTGTCGGAGCCTGTGTCAAAGATGTCGTCCGGTGCGGGAGCGGCTGACCTGGACATTTCGTGTCGTCGGGCCCGGCGATCACGGATGGTCTTTTGGACCGAAAGGAGTCACAGGCTTGGCAGTGTTGGCTCTCGTGTTCTGGAGAGAGGCAAAGATTACAGATCTCGTGGAGATCTGTGTGTGGGAATTTAGCCCCACACCTGCATTTTTTAAATGGAGTCCTTTCCATATGCTGGATGATGGCGCCGACACGCCCAACGGACCAACGTCGGCGACCGGACTCGAAACAGTGTTGGAGTGGAGACGCGATGAGGGGATCGCGATCGAAAACAATACCGTCGAACGGTAGGAGGTTTTTCTGCGCGTCGAGAGGGGAACCGATCGATGTGGATCCGGAGCGCAGCAAGGTACATCCGAACCCGATGGCGGAAAAAACAATCTAACCATGGAGTCGATGCCCATGCGCACTATCGTCCAAAGGAGGAGTCACCTATCTCGTGACTACAAAAGACTCTTCCAAGACAACAACAAAGTGCAAGCATCCGAGCCCAACACCAGATGGCGATCTCATGCACAGTGTACGATCTGCAGCTCATATGCCTCGAACACAAAGTTTTGGTGTGAGGGGTTTGAGTACTTGTAGTAAAGGGCCCTTTTTGCAAGGTTCCCCCCTAACTTTTTGCCAGATACCCGATGCCAACTTGACTGAATGTGCCCTGGGTACCTGCTAATCAGGTTCCCAGAACCTGTGTTTTTTTACCAAAACTGTACCTTTGTCTCCACAATCGGCACCTTTTGGCCACCTATAAGTCCCTTGTAAAAGGCACCCCTGGTACCAAGGGCCTTGTGACCAGAGAGGGCCCCTGAGGGCTGCACCATGTATTATGCCACACTCGGGGACCCCTCACATGAACACCCACACACTGCAACTGCAGGCTGCGTGTTCAGGTGCAGACTAAACTGTCAACATAGCACTCACCCCTGGGTGCCATGCTCAACAACGTCAGTGGCATTGGTAAGTCACCACTCTAGCAGGTCTTACAGCCCTAAAGGCAGGATGCACCATACAACCAGTGAGGGCATAGCTGCATGAGCAATATGCCCCTGCAGTGTCTGTGCCATTCACAGGCATTCTAAGTGCAGTGAATCCATTTTGAGTATAGGGGCTGGGATTCGTCATTACAAACTACACAGCTCCATAATGGCTTTATTGAAGTCTGGGACGTTTGGTATAAACTTCCCAGCACATTAAACCCACACTGATGCCAGAGTTCGATTTAATGGAAAATGCATAGAGGGCATCTTAGAGATGCCCCCTGAAAAACGGCAAACACTGGTATGGTTTCTGACCAGTTCCCAGCCATCTGCCACCACCAGACAGGTTTCTAGACCCCTGATAAGGAGCCCTCCGCTCTCTGGGTCCGAGAACAAAGAACATCCTGGACAGAGGTGTCATACACCAACTCTACCCGGATGGGCAGGGTCCTTGAAGAGCGAGTTTCAAAGGTCTGCCACCTTTGCAACTGGCTTCCACCGGTTCTGAACCCCATTTTGGGTGCGAGAACCGGTGGGAAAACCTAGCCAGGAAGGGTGGGGTTGGCTCACTTCTGCCAACCCCACCCCTCAGGTGGGAGAGGCGAGGTGAAGCACACAGCTCAGTCCCCGCCATCAGGAAGAGGCTTATGCCCCCCTCCCACTGGAGGTTGGCATACTAGGAGGTGTAGACAGCCCAGGGAAGGGACCCATTGGTCCTAACCTGCACACCCCTGTAACACCCTTAAATCTAGTATTTAGGGGCACCCCCGAACCTTACCTCATCAGATTCAACGTGACAAGGACTGAAGAGCCATGCTGCAGAAGGAGGTAGACTACGACAACTGCTTTGGCCCCAGCCGTACCGGCCTGTCTCCTGCTCTGAATCCGTGCGAGCTGAACCTGGCGTGTCCTGCAGTCAGCAGCCTCCAAGAACCCCGGGTACCTGCCCTCCTTCACAAGAAGCTCTTACCTCCCGTGGAAATCTTATTTGTCCAACACCAACCCAAGCCAGGACTCCAGATCCAGCTGAATCCGCAAGTCCTCACCACTCTGTACCCGACGCCCACGGCCCGAGATCGAGTGGCCTAACACCCCAGCGAGGCCCCCCCTGGCGATTCTGACCTGTGATCCAGCGTTGGACAACCTCCCCTGACCTTCTAGAAGCCTGCAGCCACATCCTGAAGGGTCCCCCAAACCGCGACCGGACCCAGTGAGAACAGGACACGAAAGGACACCCCTGAACCCGCAGCTCCTGAGTCCTGAGGTGCCCAACCAACTGTGTCCTGGTGTCCAGCAACTCTTCATCTTCCAGTCGTTGGTTCAGTTCGTCCAGTCTTTTGGCTCCAGCCTGCAGTCCTTTTCAGCAGCAGACCTCCATTGAAAAGCATTGGGATCCCGACACCACCTGAGCACCCTACGCCACTGTTGGTGTGGACTTTGTGCTAACCTGGGACCCCCGTTGTCTTATATGGCCGTTAGGGTCATTGTCGACATTGCTAAGTTAGCATGAGCTTTGCTGCCAGGATACTGCTTTTGCGCACGTTACTACATGCTCTTTATTTTGCAAGACTGTTTATGCCTTTCACATGAGAACTGTCTGCTTTTCACGTTCTCTGCTAAGTTCCGGGAGTTTAGTCTGAACAAGATGTGCAAGGTCGATAAACAATGATCCTTGTTATTCTGTTCTGGTCAGCCCCTAGTGCCGCTGAGGGTGCACCTTTAGTGCTAATCTGTTTCCCCATTTGCCCTGAGCTAAAGTCCAGGAGCGTTGCTCCCACAACCCAGTGGCCTGCTTGCCAGCAGCCACCAACCGGAGGCCCCCTATCTCCCATTGGATAACATTGGGCCTCAACACTCTGCACCCAGCCGCCCTAGTGCCGCTGAGGGTGTAACTAGAGTGCATCCTTGACCCGGGGGGACCCCTGAGTCTACCCCCAGAACCTCAACTCCCACTACCAAATACTTACCTCAAAACCAATAACACTATTTTCCTCCATAGGATAACATTGACTGTTTTTCTGTGAAAAGTTTAAGTGTGGAGTTTGAGAAACTAAAGAAATTCTGTCAAATTGCATAATCTAACAAAAACGATTTTACTTACCTGTTTTCAGGAAATGTCCCAGCGTACTGTCTAGGTATACTACTCTGTGTAAGCCTAGTAATCTCAAAAGTTACTTACCTGCTATTTTACTAAAAAGCCTATTCAAGTCTATGTACTGCATTTACTAAGTATTGCATTTCTCTGCATCCATATTGTAAATCAAACCAAAGTGCATATACAATTATCATTCAAACTATTTCAATTGCATTACTACTGTAAAGTATGTATTGCTTACCTGTGCCAGGCTTGCTTGGTTCTAGAAAATAAAATAACTAAAAGAAAATTTTTAATCAAAAACAATTGGTCTGAAGTTGTTTTTGAGTGTGTTAATTCATTTGCTGACTGAGTGTGTACAACAAATGCTTAACACTGTCCTCTCATACTGCCTTACTGCTCGACCACTCTACTACAAATAGAGAGTGAGGTGCTATCTAACTTTAACTCTGCCTACCTTTGGGGATCCACTGGACTCTGTGCACACTATACCTCACTTTGATATAGTATATACAGAGCCAGCTTCCTACAAGATCTTCCAGGCTTTCGGTGTCGAGATCGTTCCATGTATCTTCAGAATTTTCGGAGTTTCTCTTCTTCAGGTACGTCTCCGTATTCCTCTGGTTCTTCGTCTGGAGGTTCAGGGGTTGGAGGGGAGTCGAAGATACCTTCTTCTCCCTCGGCGTCTTCTGCGTCGACGTTCTCCTGTTCAGCAACCGGTGCCTTTGGGATGCGAAAATCTTTCAGTGAGGCTTCAAACTCCCTTTTCTTCTGTAGGAACATTGCCATTTCTTCCTCGAGTCTTTTCCTTTCTACTTCGAAGGCCCTCTCGGCGTCTAAGACCGGAGATTTTCTTTTTCCCAGCGTCGACGTTGGTCTTAGACGGTGTTGTGACCTTTTTCGCGGGTTCGTGCTCGACCCTCGTTTTTGGCTTTTTCGGGGATTTTCCCTCCTCTGTAACCTTTGGTTGGGTTCTGTGGGGTTCTTTTAATCGCGGCTGAGCCTCAATCGCCTTTTTGCTCGGCGTCTGGGCTGCCTTGGGCGCTTTCTGTTCGTGGCCCTTCGGTTCAGCTGGATTTTTATGGTGTCTTACCTTCTCAGTCTTCTTTTTTGGATCACTCGCCTTCTTCTCGGCGTGGATTTTTTCAGAGTCCCCTTCTTGGATTTCGACGTCCGATCCCTCGTGAGGCGACTCCACTGGTACTCCATGTTCATCCTCCTCGCTACAGAAACCCAGGTCTCAGAAGTTTTTTGTTGTCTGCGACATTGTGGCGTAGTGGGCCTGTCTTTGCTTTCGGCGCGTTCTCAGCGTCTTCGACAGGAACGCTGCGCAGGCCTCACAGCCCTTGTCCTAGTGATCTTCGTGCAGGCAGAGGTTGCAGACGTCGTGTGGGTCGCATTGAGCGTACTTGTGGTGGCACTTGGGGCAAAACTTGAAAGGGATATTCTACATGACCCCTACCTCGCCATTTGTGGACCGAAGTGGTACTCTGTGGTGTTAACACCGAAGCTCTGCTCCTGTCTCCGGTTACGACGATCAATGATATTTCTCGGCGATCTTTTTTTTGAAGTTTTTGGGGGAAAATCTAGAATTTCTTCGGAGCTTCCCATCATGGTTCCAGACCCAACGGCGGAAAAAAATAATCTGAAGAGGTCTACCACGCACATCGACCTCCAGGATGCCGTCTGACGTCACACAGGGGACGTACCTGGCACCAAAGAATGGTGCCAGAGATGCCAATTGAGTTTAGGCTTTAGTACAGTTTTAGGGAAGGAACACAGGCCCTGGGTACCTGATTGGCAGGGACCCAGGGCACACCAAGGAAAAGTGCATCAGTTATCAGGCAAAAAGTAGGGGGGTTACTGCAACAGACACCCACTTTCCTACAATGGCCATATCTATTTTCGGTACTCCGCAGGCTGGGCTTCGGCCCGTACTTCTGTAGTTGGGTAAAGCTGTTGTACAGTGAGCCTCAGGCCAGAGTGCGAGTGAATGGGGTGTCGTCTCTTCCTTTTCAGCTGCAGAGATGCACTAGACAGGGCTGTCCGGTATCCCCATTACTGTTTGCCCACGCATTGGAACCACTCGCGCATTGGATCAGGAAGGACCCAATGATCTGGGGCATAGAGGCACCATGGGGGTGGGAAGAGCGAATTTCGCTCTATGCAGACATACTCTTGCACCTAGCAAGACCATATTACTCAATGGCGAGAGTGCTCCACATCTTTGACCTGTTTGGGAGCTATTCGGGTTACACCATTAATTGGTCCAAGTCGGTGATCTTCCCGCTATCGGGCCCTCCACCGAGAGTACCGACGAGGTGCACAGCCCCAGTTGTGAAGGAGGGATTTAAGTACCTGGGCGTATATGTTACGCGGGATCAAGGGGCATTCCTGGAAAAGAATCTGACAGCACAGATAGATCGGCTTGTAACTGATATACGCCATTGGTGTACCCTCCCATTGTCTCTAATGGGCAGGGCGGCTCTTTTTAAGATGATGGCTCTGCCACACCTCTTGTATGTTCTCCAAAATACCCCATACCCGCTTCCCCCGTCTGTCTTTAGGCGGGTTTCCCAGGAAGTCAGGACACTATTGTGGCAGGGTGGTTCTCCCGGAATAGCGCTTTATAAGCTACAAAAAGGAGTATATGAAGGTGGTCTGGCGGTCCCGGACATTAAGTTGTACTACTGGGCCTCGCAATTATTGGTCATAAACGATTGGGTCTACGCCGACACCAATGAGCCAGCGTACAGAGTGGATAGAGCCGTCATGCTGGGAGGAAATTGCGAGCCTCTTTTATACTCCCGAAGGGCGTGCCCGGAGTGGCAGGCACACACAAGGGTGGTGGTTGGGTGTTGGCGAGAGGCTAATAGATTTCTGGGGTGGATTGGGAAACTGACCAGTCGAACCCCGCTATGGGTTGGGGATTCACTGAAAGAAGTAGCCGCCCTAACGGGCTTTAGAGGATGGCAGTTGATAGGCATTGAATATCTGGGCGACGTATGGCAGGGAGAAGCTCCGCTTACTTTTGAAGACCTGCAGCATGAATATAATCTAAATCAGACACAGAGATATCACTATCTCAGACTGATGCATGCCCTACAGAGATGCATCCAGAAAGGTACCCCTCTCCCAGATTAGTCCCCCCCCTAGAAGATAGGTTATTAAACCCCATCCCTGAAAAAGCAACATCGATATACCGCAAATTAATAAATAATGTGCCAGACGCCTTGGTGACCTTACGAGCGGCATGGACGGTAGACCTGGGAGACAAACGATGAGGACTGGCAGGAGGCAAAACAGAGGCCGAGAGAGATCGCAATTCGTTCAAGGTTTAGGTTAATACAACTCAAGATACTTCACCGTACCTACTATGCCCGTACACACCTATACAATTGGGGCAGGGCACAAACAGCACTGTGCACTAGGGGGTGTCAGCAGGAAAGGACTTTCTTCCATATTCTGTGGGAATGCCAGGAAATAGCCCGGTTTTGGCAGAAAGGCACAAGTTACTTAACTTCGGTAACGATATATATGTAAGAGACATTAGTTAATGATAGATTCCTTAACTTAGAATTACCCCCAGGCGTCAGACTGGATCCGGAAAGCTTTCGTCAGCAGTACCCCTGCGCGTCGGAAGGTGGCGTTGTGCGGCTCCGCGTACGTCGTAGGCGTTGTGATGACGTCGCGGCAGCTACTTAGACGCCGCCCTCGCACGCTGACGTCAGTTCTGTACACGCCTTTCCGCGCCAGGAACGCAGAGCCATGCAAGATACTGACCACTGGTGCATTGAAACTAGGGCCCTGAAAGGGATGACCTTAACACTAGAAATCAGTTCGCAGAACGGGGAGGCTGGGTGGGGCGGTAAGGAATCTATCACTACTAATGTCTCACAGATATATCGTTACCGAAGGTAAGTAACTTGTGCATCTGAAAGACACGTTAGTGATAGATTCCTTACCTTAGAATAGATACCCCAGCAATACCAAGCCCGGTGGTGGGTCTGCGAAACAAAATCACACCAAAAAGTCACGGAGAACAGAACGGCCAAAGAAGCCGTCTCTCCGGACTTGTCTGTCAAGGCAATAATGCTTAGTAATAGTGTGCATCGAGGCCCACGTGGCTGCGTGACAGATGTCTTGCAGGGGGACACCACGTCCCAATGCAGTAGTAGCTGCTGTCGCCCTGGTAGAAAGGCCGCGCAGCCCCACCGGAGGTTCTTTTTTAGCTAGAGAATAACAGGCTTTTATACACAAGACGACCCAGCGGGAAATAGTCAGCTTGTGTACAGCCTGGCCTTTCTTGGCGCCTAAGTAGCCAACAAAGAGCATAAAATGAGAGCGCACGTTTTGGGTCCAGACGGTGGAGCCTCTCTTCCTCTCTGGAAGGGTGCGGAGGCTGAAAGAAAGTGGGCAGGGTGATATTCTGCCCGATGTGGAAGGCAGTAACAACCTTTGGCAAGAAAGAAGGACGAGTGCGAAGCACAACCTTGTCCGGATGAACAGACAGAAAAGGAGGTTTACAGGAAAGAGCCTGGAGCTCACTCACGCACCTAGCAGAGGTGATGGCAACCAGGAAAGCAGTCTTTAAAGTTAGTAAACGAAGAGGACAGTTATGAAGCGGCTCAAAAGGAGCGCACATCAAATAAGTAAGAACCAGATTCAAGTCCCACTGAGGAATCACAAACGGAATAGGAGGGAAAAGGTGAGTAATGCCTTTGAGAAATTTATTTACAACAGGGGACTTGAAAAGAGGGCTGATCAGGGAGCCTGAGAAAGGCTGAAATTGCAGAAAGGTAGCCCTTAATAGTGCCCAGAGCAGAGCCCTGCCGGGCTAAAGACAGAAGGAACAAAAGGACTTCTGAAAGAGGGGCAGAAAGGGGATCCACAGTCTTTGCTGTGCACCATGCCACAAATTTGTTCCACCTGCAGGCGTATACCGATTTAGTGGATGGACGCCTGGCTGCCAGAATGACATCACAGACTTCAGGAGGCAAGTCAAAGGGAATCAACTGTCGCCGCTCAATCTCCACGCAAGGAGGTGGAGGCTGGACAGGTTCGGGTGGAGGACCGTCCCCTGCTGTTGAAACAGGAGATCCTCCCGAAGAGGCAGTCGGATCGGGGGATCCACGCTCATACTGAGTAGCTCGGGATACCAAACTCATCGAGCCCAGTCCGGAGCCACAAGAATGACTTGAGCCCGGTCGCACCTGATCTTCCTCAGCACTCTGGGTAGAAGTGGTATAGGCAGAAAAGCGTACAACAGACCGCAACTCCATTTGCGACGAAAAGTGTCGCCGAGCGAGTGCCGCCTTGGAAATTCCAACGCGCAGAACTGCTGACATTGCGCGTTCTCTTTGGTGGCGAATAGATCTAACCAAGGCTCTCCCCACTGTAGAAAGAGAGCTTGCGCCACCTCCGAGTGAAGACACCATTCGTGATCCATCATGCATCTGCGGCTGAGTTCGTCCGCCCTGGCGTTGAAAGAACCTGCCTAGTGTTGAACCACCAAGGAAATGCCTTGACGTTCCAGCCATGTCCAGAGACGCAGAGCCTCCTGACATAGGATCCACGACCCCACCCGGCTTGTTGCAGTACCACATGGCGGTGGTGTTGTCCGTGAACACCTGCACTACTCTCCCCTTGACAGAGGGAAGGAATGCCTTCAGTGCAAGTAGGATCGCCCGGAGCTCCAGAAGGTTGATATGGAGCTTGGGCTCCGCCGGAGACCAGAGGCCTCTGATCTCTGCCCCCACTGGAACTTCAGGTCCCACTGCAGAGTCCGCATGTGCCATCTGGCATGATTGGTGAGCAGGATGCAGGAGGCCATGAGGCCCAGCAGCCTCAAAGTAATCCTGACTGAAACCCAGGACAAAGATCGGAATCATAGCCCGAATGTCCCGGACTCACTGTTCGGGAGGATAAACCCGAAACAGCGCCGTGTCCAGAACCGCTCCAATGAAGAGGAGCTTCTGAGAGGGAATCAGGTGCGACTTCGGCACGTTGATGGAGAACCCCAGCAAATGGAGGAGGTTGGCCGTAGTCTGGAGGTGGGAGACGACTGCCTGGGGCGAGCCCGCCTTCAACAGCCAGTCGTGGAGATAGGGGAAGACAAAAACCTGATCTGCGTAGATGAGCTGCAACCATCGCCATCACTTTTGTGAACACCCGAGGGGCGCTGGTAAGGCCAAAAGGGAGCGCGGTGAACTGAAAGTGCTTGTGGCCTACGGTGAACCGCAGGTAACGCCGGTGGGCCGGCAGGACGGGGATGTGAAAATAAGCGTCCTGCAAGTCCAACGCTACCATCCAGTCTTGCGGGTCTAGGGCTAACAAGACCTGAGCAAGTGTGAGCATCTTGAACTTCTCCTTCCGGAGGAAGCGATTGATGTTCCGAAGGTCTAAAATAGGACGCAGGCCCTTGTCCTTCTTTGGAACCAAGAAGTAGTGGGAGTAACAACCACGACCTACTTCTGGCATCAGAACACGCTCGATGGCCCCCTTGGCCAAGAGGGATGCAACTTCCTGCTGGAGAAGTGCCAAGTGATCCCCCGACATGCGGTGGTACTGAGGTGGAATGGCCGGAGGGGTAGTCTCGAAGAGGAGGGAGTAGCCCCTTCGGACAATCTGTAAAGCCCACCTGTCCGAGGTGATGGTGCGCCAGTGGGGGAGGTGATGGCGAATCCTGCCGCCCACTGGCGTCTGGTGGGCCTGAAACACCGGACTAAGAAGGTTTGGAGGAGGTGGTGGACTGACCCGCCCGCTGGCCCCGTGACCCACCTCAGCAGGTCCCACGTCTGCAGCTGCGCTGAGACTGTTGCTGCGCAGGCTTGTGGCTTTGAAACGAACGTGTTTGGGCGCCCCTTCTTTGGCCACGAAAGGAGCAAAAAGCAGAAGCTGAAGGAGTGCATGTGGCCGAAAGGCCCAAGGACTTGGCCATAGCCCGCGAGTCCTTAAAACGCTCCAACGCACTGTCTGCCTTGTCGCCAAAAAGGCGAGTGCCATCAAAAGGAATGTCTAGAGTGTTCTGGACATCCCCAGAAAAGCCAGTCGTTCTCAGCCAGGCGTGACGGCATAGCGCCACAGTCGTGGAAATTGCTCTGACCAGCGAGTCGGCGGTGTCAAGGCCACAACGAATCGTGAACTTGGCTGCATCTCTCCCCTCAGCAATAGCTTGGGAGAGCACCGTCCGGGCCTCCTCCGGACACTGAGGCAGCACCTGCACCACCGTATCCCACACAGAGTGGGAACAACGGCCCAAGAGGCATGCGGTGTTCACAGACCGCAACCCTAAACAGGCGGAAGAGAAAGGAAAATGGTACTTACCAGTATGCATCTGTTCTTGGCATGTAGAGCTGCAGATCCACACACTGTGCATTAGATCGCCATTTGGTGTTGGGCCCGGATGTTTGCATTTGTTTTTGTCTTGGAAAAGTCTTTGGAAGTCACGAGATAGGTGACTCCTCCTTTGGACCATAGTGCACATGGGCATCAGCTCCATCTTCAGATTGTTTTTCGCCAGCAGGGAAATGGAGTTTTGTGAGAAACAGAAAAGATGCCCATGAATGCTGTATCTAAATAAGATAATACTGGAACAGATAAAGGTAGCCGGGGAGGTGGGTGGGCGTGTGTGGATCTGCAGCTCTACATGCCAAGAACAGATGCATACTGGTAAGTAGCATTTTCCGTTCGAGGCATATGAGCTGCAGATCACACACTGTGCATAGATTGTATAGCAGTATTCCTCCTTAGCGGCGACCACCAGTATCTGTTGCAGTAGTTTGAAGCACAAGTTACTAACTTGTGTAACGATATATCTGTAAGAGACAGTAGTTAGTGACAGATTCCCTACCTTAGATTATCCCCAGGCGTCAGGCTGGATCCGGAAAGTTTTGCGTAGCAGTACCCTTGCGCGTCGGTAGGCGGCGTCGTGCGGCTCCGCGTCAGTCGTCGGCGTCGTGATCGCCGGGATGACGTCGCGGGCAGTACTTAGGCGCCGCCCCTGCGCGCTGACGTCAGTTCTGTACACGACTTTCCGCGCCAGGAACGCAGAGCCATGCAAGAAGCTGACATAGGTGTCTGAAAAAATACTAGGGCCCTGAAAGGGATGTCCTTAACCCTAGAAATCAGTTCGCAGAACGGGGAGGATGGGTGGGCGGTAGGAATCTGTCACTAACTACTGTCTCTTACAGATATATCGTTACACAAGTTAGTAACTTGTGCATCTGAAAGAGACACGTTAGTGACAGATTCCCTACCTTAGAATAGATACCCCAGCAATACCAACCCCGGTGGTGGGTCTGCGAACAAAGATCAGACAAGGAAGTCCTGGAGGACAGAACGGCCAAAGAAGCCGTCCCTCCGGACCCGACTGTCAAGGCAGTAATGCTTTGTAAACGTGTGCAGCGAGGCCCACGTAGCTGCCTGACAGATAACCGGCAGCGGAACACCGCGGCCCAAGGCCGTGGTAGCAGCCGTTGCCCTGGTGGAATGGGCACGCAGCCCAACAGGAGGCTCCTTCTTAGCCAAAGAATAGCAGGTCTTGATGCACAAGGTAACCCAGCGGGAGATGGTCCTCTTGTGCACCGCCCGACCTTTTTGGCGCCCACGTAGCCAACAAAGAGCTGGTCATCCACCCGGAAGTGTTTTGTGCGGTCGATATAGAAGGAGAGCGCACGTTTTGGGTCCAGACGGTGGAGCCTCTCTTCCTCTCTAGAAGGATGCGGAGGCGGAAAGAAGGTGGGCAAAGTGATGGTCTGCCCAATGTGGAAAGCAGTAACCACCTTTGGCAAGAAGGACGGACGCGTCCGAAGAACAACCTTGTCTGGATGAACAGACAGAAAGGGAGGTTTGCAAGATAGAGCCTGGAGCTCACTCACCCGCCGAGCGGAGGTGATGGCCACCAGAAAGGCTGTCTTTAGAGTCAGAAGACGAAGAGGACAGTTATGCAGAGGCTCAAAGGGAGCGCACATTAAAAAGGTAAGAACCAAGTTCAAATCCCACTGAGGCATCACAAACGGAACAGGAGGGAAGAGGTGAGTAATGCCTTTTAAGAACCTGTTAACAACAGGGGACTTGAAAAGGGAGGGCTGATCAGGGAGCCTGAGGAAGGCCGAGATAGCACAAAGATAACCCTTGATGGTACCCAGGGCAGAACCCTGTTGGGCCAGAGAGAGAAGGAACAGAAGGACCTCCGAAAGAGGGGCAGAAAGGGGATTCACAGCCTTTGCTGTGCACCATGCCACAAATTTGTTCCACCTGCAGGCGTATACCACCTTAGTGGAGGGACGCCTGGCTGCCAGAATCACATCACAAACTTCGGGAGGCAAGTCGAAAGGAATCAACTGCCGCCGCTCAATCTCCACGCAAGCAGGTGTAGACTGGACAGGTTCGGGTGGAGGACCGTCCCCTGCTGCTGCGACAGAAGATCCTCCCGAAGAGGCAGACGGATCGGGGGATCTAAGCTCATATTGAGTAGCTCGGGATACCAAACTCTTCGAGCCCAGTCCGGAGCCACAAGAATGACTTGGGCCCGGTCGTGCCGAATCTTCTTCAACACTCTGGGTAGAAGTGGTATAGGCGGAAAGGCGTACAAAAGACCGCAACTCCACTCGTGACGAAAAGCGTCGCCGAGCGAGTGCCGCCTTGGAAATTCCAACGCGCAGAACTGATGACATTGCGCGTTCTCTTCGGTGGCGAATAGATCTAACCAAGGCTCTCCCCACTGTAGAAAGAGTCCTTGCGCCACTTCCGAGTGAAGACGCCATTCGTGATCCATCATGCACCTGCGGTTGGAGTTCGTCCGCCCTGGCGTTCAGGGAACCTGCCAGGTGTTGAACCATCAGGAACATGTCCTGATGTTCCAGCCATGTCCAGAGGCGCAGAGCCTCCTGACAAAGGGTCCAAGACCCCACCCCGCCCTGTTTGTTGCAGTACCACATGGCGGTGGTGTTGTCTGTGAACACCTGCACTACCTTCCCTTTGACAGAGGGAAGGAATGCCTTGAGTGCAAGTCGGATCGCCCGGAGCTCCAGAAGGTTGATATGGAGCCGGGACTCCGCCGGAGACCAGAGGCCTCTGATCTCCGCCTCTCCCATGTGACCGCCCCATCCCAGAAGGGACGCGTCCGTCACAACTGTATGCTCTGGCTGGGGAAGGGAGAGGGATCTGCCCATGACCCATTGCCGGTTCGAGAGCCACCACTGCAACTGTCTTGCAGTCCCCTCCGAGATCTGGACGTGATCGGACAGGTTGCCCTGGTGCTGCGCCCACTGGAACTTCAGGTCCCACTGCAGAGCCCGCATATGCCATCTGGCATGAGTGACCAGCAGGATGCAGGAGGCCATGAGGCCCAGCAGCCTCAGGGTCATCCGTACCGAAACCCAGGATAAAGGCCGAAAGATCGGAATCATAGCCTGAATATCCCGGACTCGCCGTTCGGGAGGATAGGCCCGAAACTGCGTCGTGTCCAGAACTGCTCCGATGAAAAGGAGCTGTGGAGAAGGAATCAGATGCGACTTCGGCACATTGATGGAGAACCCCAGCGAGTGCAGGAGTTCGGCCGTAGTCTGGAGGTGGGAGACGACTGCCTGGGACGAGCCCGCCTTCAGCAGCCAGTCGTCGAGGTAGGGGAAGACTGAAACCCCTGCCCGGCGCAGATGAGCTGCGACCACCGCCATCACTTTCGTGAACACCCGAGGGGCACTTGTAAGGCCAAAGGGGAGCACGGTGAACTGAAAATGCTCGTGGCCTACCGTGAACCGAAGGTAACGCCGGTGGGCCGGCAGGACGGGGATGTGGAAATACGCGTCCTGCAAGTCCAACGCTACCAACCAGTCTCCAGGGTCGAGGGCAGTCAAGACCTGAGCTAGGGTGAGCATCTTGAACTTCTCCTTCCGGAGGAAGCGATTGACGTTCCGGAGGTCCAAGATAGGACGCATGTCCTCCTTGTCCTTTTTGGGCACCAGAAAGTAGTGGGAGTAGCAACCACGCCCTACTTCTGGGGTCGGAACATGCTCAATGGCCCTCTTGGTCAAGAGGGCCGTGACTTCCTTCTGTAGAAGCACCAAGTGATCCCCTGACATGCGGTGGAATTGAGGTGGCATGGCTGGGGGGTGGTCTCGAAGGGGAGGGAGTAGCCCCTTCGGACAATGTCCAAGACCCACCTGTCCGAGGTGATGGTGCGCCAGTGGGGAAGGTGATGGCGGACCCTGCCCTCTACTGGCGTGCTGTGCACCTGAAAGGAGGGACTAGGAGGGCTTGGAGGCCGCGGACGGGTTGGAGGTGGTGGCCTGACCCGCACGCTGGTTGCCCGATCCGCCACGGCGGAATCCACGTCCTCGGCCACGCGAAGACGCCTGCTGCGCGGGCCGGTAGCTGGGCTGCTGACGTGAAGGGGCGCCCCTACCGTGGCCACGATAGGGGCGAAAAGCAGAAGTCAGCGGAGGGCGTGTAGCAGAAAGGCCCAGGGACTTGGCAGTAGCCCGTGAGTCCTTAAAGCGCTCCAACGCATGGTCTGCTTTGGACCCAAAAAGACCGACTCCATCAAAGGGCATGTCCATGAGAGTATTCTGGACATCCCCTGAAAACCAGTGGTTCTCAGCCAGGCGTGGCGTCGTAGCGCCACCGTCGTTGCAATAGACCTGCCCAGCGAGTCGGCGGTGTCAAGGCCACAACGAATGGTGTATTTAGCCGCATCCCTTCCTTCCGCAATGGCGCGGGAAAGCAGTGTCTGGACCTCCTCAGGACACTGGGGCAAAACATCCGCCACCGAATCCCACAGGGAGTGGGTATATCGGCCCAAAAGACAAGCGGTGTTGATGGACCGCAAGCCAGCACTGGAGGAAGAAAAAGCCTTCTTCCCAAATTGATCCAGGCGTTTGGATTCCCTATCCGGAGGAGCGGTAGGGAAGGCGGTTTGGGAAGCGGAGGCTTGGACAACCAAGCTCTCAGGAGTGGGGTGGACAGAGAGAAACAGGGGTCGCCCGGAGCTGGGCGATGGCGTCGTGACACGTTCCGATCCACAGGAGCCCCTGTGTTGGGCTTGGACCAGGCGCCCAAAAGAACGTCAGTGAGGGCGTCGTTAAACGGCAGCACAGTCTCCGCAGAGGAGGCTGCCGGCTGAAGCACCTCTGTCAAGATGTTAGGCTTGACCGTCAAAGTAGGAAGTTGGAGATGTAAGGCCCCAGCTGCCCTACGCAACACCGTACCAAAATTGGCTCCCTCCTCCGTAGCCACGGGAGGAGACAGCATGCCAGTGTCAGGGGAAGTATCCAGACCACTGGCCTCCCTAGACTCTCTGTCCAGTCCTGATCGTACTGACAGTGTCGTGTCAGAGGGTCATCAGACCCTCCCAGTCCAACTGGTCCTCCTCTGGTTCAAAATAAGGAGGAGGAGGGACAGTTGGGACCCAAGGTCCCATCGGCGCCGGAGTCGAGCGACGCCGGTCCGGATCCATGTCCGGAGCCGGAAGGAACAGGGGACGACGCCGCCCGGAGCCCAGGGCGGCGCCGAGAACGGCACCGGAGACATCGGCGCCGGCGGAGGTGTCGTTAGGTCGACCGGCGTCGATGGGGGTTGTGGAGCCGGGATCGAGGCTGGAGGCACGGGCGACGCCGGGGCCGGAGCCGCCGGGCGACGCCGGAGCAACCCCATCAGGGCCCGCGGGGCCCGAAGGCGCACCGGAGGGGCCTGAAGGCCCGAAGAGGCGTGCCATGGCCGACAGGAATTCCTGTACTTTGGTCGGATCCGCCCCCGAACCCGGGAAGGGCGGGTATGGCGGGGGCGACTCCACAGGCATGTCCGGGGGCGGTGCCGGGAGGGGCCTCAGCCGAGTCGCGAGACCGGCGAGGCGAAGTCCTAGAGCGATGATGCTTTTGGACTTTTTGTGCTTCGACTTACCGGACGAAGAAGACTTCGACGCCGACGACCGGTGTGGACTCCGCGATCGACCCCTGGACCTCTCACGCGACCGGGGCTTCCGCGGAGCCGAATGCCGGGCCTCGAGGAGCTTTCGAGACCGCTCTCGCAAAGCTTTCGGGTGGAGGGCCTGGCAGTCGGTACAAGACTCCGTGTCGTGGCCTCGGCCGAGGCAGAAGAGACACTCCCAATGCGGGTCGGTGACGGACATCATCCGCGCACAGGCGCCGCATCGCTTGAAGCCGGGCATCCCTACGACACCTTGAAAGATGGAAAAACAGTGAAAAAATCACCAAAAAGTATGGTAAAAAATGACCAGGGCACTGCTCTTCCCGGATCTGCGCTTGCTGGCGCGGAAAAAGAAGAACTGACGTCAGCGCGCAGGGGCGGCGCCTAAGTACTGCCCGCGACGTCATCCCGGCGATCACGACGCCGACGACGGACGCGGAGCCGCACGACGCCGCCTACCGACGCGCAAGGGTACTGCTACGCAAAACTTTCCGGATCCAGCCTGACGCCTGGGGATATTCTAAGGTAGGGAATCTGTCACTAACGTGTCTCTTTCAGATATAGTGTTTGGAGTACAGCCTGGCCCACACTAGCTTGTTGTTTTGTTTGCACATCTACACAATAGTGCTTTGTGAATGTGTGCGGTGTAGACCATGTAGCTGCTTTGCAGATGTCATCTAAAGGAATGTTTGTAGGAAAGTGGGTTTCTGTTGCAGTAACCCCCCCACTTTTTGCCTGATAACTGATGCACTTTTCCTTGGTGTGCCCTGGATCCCTGCCAATCAGGTACCCAGGGCCTGTGTTCCTTCCCTAAAAACTGTACTCAGCCTAAACCCAATTGGCATCTCTGGCCACAGGTAAGCCCCTGGTAAATGGTACCCTGGGTACCCAGGGCACTGTGACCAGAGAAGACCCCTAAGGGCTGCAGCACTTATTGTGCCACCCTTAGAGGCCCTGTACCCTGACACACACACACTGCCCTTGCAGGCTGAGTGTCTTGGTGCAGAACAAAACAGAGAGTCGACATGGCACACATCCCTGTGTGCCATGCCCACAAACACACTGCCCTGGCATACCTCAGTCACCCCTCTAGCTGGGTGCCCTATGCCAGTGGTGAGGGCACAGGTGCATGAGCCCTGTGCCCCTACAGTACCCAGGCCCATTCCTGGGCACTGTAAGTGCAGGGCTGCCATTCCGAGTATATGGTGCTGGGAGGTCGTCAGCACGTACTCCACAGCACCATGATGGCTGCACTGAAGACTGAGAAGTTTGGTATCAAACTCCTCAGCACAGTAAACCCACACTGATGCCAGTGTGGGATTTACTGTAAAATGCACGTCAGAGGGCAACTTAGAGTTACCCCCTGAACCTAACCTACAATCCACGTCTTGTCTGAGGGGCTGCCTAGGCTGCCACACAGCAGACATGTTGCTGGACCCCTGGGTAGAGAGCCATCCGCTCTCCCTGGCCTGCAACAATGCACGTCCTGGGTGAGGTGCTAGGCCCCCTCCCCCAGGATGGGCAGGGGGAAGCTTCAAAGGCATTCCGCCTTTGTGAGCTTCCCCAGACCACTTGCTGTACTCAGCAACTGGTCCCCACCGGTTCCTCCCCCATCCTGGTGGGAAGACTGGAGGGAAACACCAAGGGAGGAAAGGGGGTGTGCCACCCTCTGCCAACCCCACCCCTCAGGTGGGGGAGGCGAGGTGAAGCACATCTCCGGGCTCTCGCCATCTTGAAGATGGGGAGCCCTGCCCAATCAGGACTAGGCTCCTGCCCCCCTCCCACAGGAGAGTGGCAGGATAGGGGTGTACTCATCCCAGGGCAGGGACCCATTGGTCCCTGCCCTTTACCTACCTGTAACGCCCCTAAATCTAGTATTTAGGGGCACCCTGAACCTTCCTTCCTTAGATTCCCGCAACCTAAGAAGAAAAAGGACGAAAGAAGACGCCCAGCAGAGGAGACTGCAGAGAACAACTGACTTGGCCCCAGCCCTACCGGCCCGTCTGCAGTTTCCAGAGATCCTGCGCCAAAATAGTCTTGTCCTGCAGCCAGCGACCTCCAGAACCCCAGGGAGGACTGACTGCCTTCAACAAAGACCGGATCTCCTGTGAACAGCAGCTCTGTTCAAAAGAAACACCAAACAAAGACTCCGAGCCTGCTGAGGAGAAAGAAACCCGACGCCTGGAACCACCACTGCACCCGTCGCCTACAGCCCGAGTTCAAGTGGCCCACCGGTCCCAGCGAGGTCCCCCAGCTCTCCAGAGTCCGAGTCCACCGTGGGTTGACCCCTCCAGGACTCCCCGACGTCGCCTGCAGCCTCTGCACGGAGAACCCCCCAACCGCGAGTGGCCCGGTAAGGTGAAATCCGACCTCAAAAGACACCCCTGCATCCAGACGCCCTGGAGAAAGGAACCCGAGGTGCACCTACGTCCCCGAGCCCTCCAACTTACCTGCCCAGCTGTTGGTTCCTCCTGGAAGTCTTCCTGGACCGAGCCTGCAGCTGAAAACCAAAACCGAAAATTTCCATTGAAATCAACAGGGCACCCGACCTCAAAACAGCACTCTGCACCCGGCCGCCCTAGTGCCGCTGAGGGTGCCTCTTTGGTGCTAACTTGGTCCCCAACGTGCCCTGAGCTTAACCCTAGGAGCTTTGCTCCCACAACCCCGTGGCCTGCTTGCCAGCCGCCACCAACCGGAGTCCCCCTATCCTCCATAGGATAACATTGGGCCTCAACACTCTGCACCCGGC
This sequence comes from Calotriton arnoldi, assembly GCA_963921515.1. NCBI lineage: Eukaryota > Metazoa > Chordata > Amphibia > Caudata > Salamandridae > Calotriton > Calotriton arnoldi. The sequence continues at coordinate 985,177 of CAWUFW010005288.1, read as the reverse complement.
CGCCCTAGTGCCGCTGAGGGTGCAACAACAGTGCATCACTGACCCTGGGAGACCCCTGAGTCTAACCCCAGAACCCTAACTCAAAAGACCGATTACTTACCTCGAGACCGATAACTCATTTTTCCTCATAGGATAACATGGACACTTTTTCTTCCAAAAAGTTTCTAAGTGTCGACTTTTGAAATACAAGAATATTCTTTAAAAATCGTACAGACTACCAAAACGTAATTACTTACCTGTTTTAAGTAAATGTCCCAGGGCTGAACCTAGGAGTCCAGCACTGGATTACAAAAGTAACGTTAAAAGTAACTTACCGGCGAATTGAATTTTCTTACATAGGGATCCATTGACTGGTTTTCTGTGAAATTTCTTCTAAGTGTCCACTTTTGAAATACCAAAATATTGCTTAAAAATCACAACAGTAACGAATTCCGAATTACTCACCTACTATCAGGAGAGACCTCAGTACTGCATCTTTTAGTCCAGTACCGACCATGAAAAGTAATTTTTACCGTACTTACCAGTAACTGGAAATTCCTCTCATAGGATATCATTGCCTGCTTTTTGTTGAAAAAGTTTCTAAGTGTCGATTTCTGAATCATACAAATATTCTTTAAAAATCGTACAAACTACAAAAACGTAATTACTTACCTGTTTTAAGTAAATGTCCCAGTGCTGAACCTAGGAGTCCAGCACTGGATTACAAAAGTAACGTAAACATACTTTGCTTGCAAACTGTATTTCCTTCCCTAGGATAACATTGGTAATTTTACCCAGAAAAGTTTCTAAGTGTCAACTTTTGAAATACAGTAATATTCCTCAAAAATCACTACCATAACCAAAACGCTTTTTCTCACCTGTTTACAGGAGTGTCCCGGGACTGAATCCAAGATCCAGTCCCGTGGTTAGAAAAGTAATCCAAAAAGTAATCTATTGCATTTAACCAGAAATTTCCATTGAGCTCAATGTATAATTGTGTTTAAAATTGTGTTGCATATTGCAACAACTGTAACTATTGCATTCAAAAGTCTATTGCCAATTGAACAGTAGTTAACTAAAGCATCTCATTCTGAGAAAGTATATTTTGACACCCATTGTTGGTTCTAAAATAAAACAACTATATTTTTATATACAAACCATTGGCCTAGAGTTCAGTTCTTGAGTGTGTGGCTTCATTTGCTGACTGAGTGTGTACAACAAATGCTTTACACTGTCCTCTGATACTGCCTTACTGCTCGACCAAGCTACCACTTTAGAGAGTAAGGTTATATCTAACTTTAGCCTCTGCCAAACCTCTGGGGACTGTGGACTCTGTGCACACTGAACCTTACTTGGGTGCAGTATATACAGAGCCACTTTCTTACAATGTTCCCTAAAAATGCCATTGAAGCCCCTATCTTTCGGGTAGAGTGGGCTTTAGTGGGGATTGATAATGTACATTTTGCTTTGTGATAGCAAATTTGTATGCATTTTACAATCCACCTTGCAATACCAGATTTTGATATGGGGTTGCCTTTATGTGGTGGTGAGAAGGACACGAAAAGTTGTTTTGTTTTGCAAAAAGGGTTTGTTCTTTAAATGTAATAAAGGAGTGCTCTTTTAACATCCAGAGTATGAAGAGCTCTTTCTGCGACTGTTTGTGGTTGCGAGAATACTGGCAACTCCACAGATTGATTGAGATGAAAGGGAGAAATAACCTTAGGGAGGAATTTTGGATTGGTTCTGAGAACTACTTTGTTGTGATGGAGTTGTAAAAAGGGTTCTTGAATAGTTAGTGCTTGTAGCTCACGGACTCTTCTAAGGGAAGTAATGGCTACCAGGAAAGCGACTTTCCATGTTAGAAATTGTAGCTCGCATTTGTGCAGAGGGTCAAATGGAGGACCCATTAGTCTTGTGAGAACAATGTTTAAATTCCATACAGGTGAGGGTGGTACCCTGGGAGGAATTCTTCTTTTGAGGCCTTCCATAAATGCTTTGATGGCAGGTACCCTGAATAGCGACTAGTGTTGTCTATTTTGTAAGTAGGCTGCTATGGCAGCGAGGTGTAACCTAATAGATGTGTATGCTAAGTTACACTTGGAGATGTAGTAGATAACCTATGATGTGTTGAATAGACACATCTAAAGGATTGATGTTGTTGTTACAGTATATTACAAATCTTTTCCACTTGGCTGCATAGCAGGCTCTAGTGGTGGGGCGCCTAGCCTCTTTGATAACGTTCATACAGTCAGGGGGAAGGTTAAGGTAACCAAACTCAGGAGCCAGATTGCTTGGTTGAGCTGTGCTGGGGTGTCTGATCTCTCCACGGTTCTGGGTTAAGAGGCGTGGGGAGAGGTGTAGTTTTTGGTGCGGGACTACAGATAGTTCCAGTAATGTGGTGTACCACGGTTGTCTGGCCCATGTTGGAGCAACTAGGATGAGAGTAGGTGAGTGTTGCTGCAGTTTGCGCACCACCAGTGGAATGAGTGGGAGAGGCGGAAAAGCGTATGCAAATCTGCCTGACCAATTAATCCATATCGCATTGCCTTTGGACAATGGGTGTGGATATCTGGCGGCGAAGCTTGGGCATTTGGCGTTTTGGTGTGTGGCGAACGGCTCTATTTGTGGCTGTCCCCACATGTGGAAGAATGGTTGAAGGACTTGTGGATGAAGTTCCCACTCGTGAATCTGTTGCGTTTGAAGACTTAACAGATCCGCTATGTTGTTCTGGACTCCGGGAACGTGTTGTGCTAGGAGAAAAATGCTCTGAGGAATAGCCCATCTCCATATGCTTTGTGCTAGTTGTAGGGAGTGTGTCCCGCCTTGTTTCTGTATGTAGTACATTGCTGTCATGTTGTCGGTCCGGACTAGGACAGCTTTGCCTGATATTTGTTGCTGGAATGACTTGAAGGCCAGGAATATGGCTAGTAACTCCAAGTGATTGATATGGAGTAACTTTTGTTGAGGCGTCCACCTGCCCTGTATGGTGTGATGTAATAGATGAGCTCCCCAGCCGGAGAGCGATGCGTCTGCTGTTAGCACAATCTGTGGAACCGGCTCTATGAACGGTCGCCCCTTGGTTTTGGGTGTTCCACTACTGCAGAGAGCGATGCGTGCGGCTGTCCACCAACACCAGATCTGTTAGCTGACCTTGAGCCTGGTTCCGCTGACGTGCTAAACATTCTTGTAGGGGACGCATCTGGAGTCTTGCGTGAGGTACTATAAAGATGCAAGAGGCCATCATCCCTATCAACTGCATGAACACTCGAGCTGGAAGAGAGTGTTGCGGCTGAAATTGTGTTATGAGGCTTTGTATACTTGCTATCCTGAGTGGACTGGGATATGCAAGTGCTTTAGAGGAGTTTATTGTGGCACCGAGGTATTGTTGTATGTGGGACGGTTGCAGATGAGACTTTGCGTGGTTTATGGTAAACCCTAAGTCGTGGAGTAGTTGGATTGTGGCGTAAGTGTGATGTACACACTGGCTGTAGGACTTGGCTTTTATGAGCCAGTCGTCTAAATATGGGAAGACGTGAATTTGTTGTCTTCTTAGGTGAGCCGCAACTACTGCCAGACATTTTGTGAAGACTGGGCGCTGTGGTGACTCCGAATGGGAGTACCTTGAATTGGCAATGCTGACCGTCCACTACAAACCGGAGATATTTCCGGTGAGAGGTGTGGATGGGAATGTGGAAGTAGGCGTCCTTGAGATCTAGAGTGGCAAGGAAGTCGCCCTGTGTGAGAAGAGGAAGGACCTGTTGAAGTGTGACCATGTGAAAATGGTCTGATTGTATGTACAGGTTTAGGGGTCTGAGGTCTGAGGTCTAAGATGGGTCTCAGAGAGCCGTCCTTCTTTGGAATGAGGAAGTACAGGGAGTAAACCCCTGAGTTTTGCTGATGTAGGGGTACTGGTTCTATTGCATGTTTTTGTACGAGGAAAGCACCTCTTGCTTTAGCAGCGATAAATGTTATGCAGCGTGAATCTTTCTGGATTCACTATGCTGTGCATTATTCCGCGGTCTAGTGGTTGGGTCCGGAATCGTAGTATTTTTTCTCTTTTTTTTTTTCGTGGCCCAGGTGGGCGTTGACGCCCCACCATTTGGTGTCCTCTCGTGACGTCGGCGCGCTTCCTCCGGAAGCTCCCACCCTTGGGCGCCATTCTTCAGATTCTTTTTTCCGCCATTGGGTCTGGATCGTCACGAGGAGTTCCAGAGTTTTTTGGAAACAAGAAGAGAAAATAAAGCAGAAAATGCCAAGAAGTTGGAGTTTTCTTCACCGCACAACAAAGGACACAGAACCGGGACGACAAAGAGGGTGAGAAGGAGGAAGAACTTCGACGTCCACCGGAGAATGCGCACACAGGGGGCCCCCTGAGCGCAGAAATGGACAAAACTCCATTCAAATTTTGCCGTAATTGCCACCACAAGTATGCGCAGAAGGACCAGCACCCAGTCTGCAACCTCTGCCTGCCAATCGACCACGAAAGCAAGGATTGCAACGCCTGCTCGGCATTCACCCCCAAGACCCTCATGTTCTTGTGACATTGGGCGCGGTCTGGGTGGTATGTTTGGGGGGGTAGAGGTGAGCTCTAGACAGTAACCAGATTGGACGATTTGTCTGACCCACCTGTCTGTAGTGATGTTGTTCCAGACAGGTAGGAATTGTAGCAATCTTCCCCCGACCGGAGTGGAATGGTCCGGGGGGGAGCAGAGGGAAGTCATTGGGTAGGGGTGGAGGCGGAACGAGTATTGTTGGTTTTGCCTCTACCTTTGTTATTATTGCCTCTGTAGCCTCCTCTTTAATAACCTCCGGCATTGGAGACCACTAAGGAATCTAATGGTATTTGTCCCTTGATGTAAACAGGGTCTGCTGGGGCAGATTTGTATTTTTTGTCGATCCTGGGGTTAATGACTCCAGCCCTAACAGGATCTTTGAACACCTCAGGTGCGTGTTTAATCACCCCTTTTAACATAGGGAGAACAGAAGTGGACCTTTGGGATGTGTCAAAAGTGTCCATTAAGAAATCCTCCTCCACAGGGTCTGTATGTAAATCTACCCCGTGGTATTGTGCAGCTCTATGCACTAGCTGGGTGAAACCCATGGTGTCCTCAGGAGGGGAAGGCCTAGAGGGATAGATGTCGTATTGTGGTACATTAGGGACATCTGGTGTATTATAATCGTCCCATGGGTCTGGGGTGTAAGGCGGACTAGGGTGTCCTAGTGGCTCATCGTCTGCACCCTCCCCCGTGTCATCAGAGGTGTCATTATCGTCCACTGGTGGAGGAGATGGTGTAGGGGGGGGGGGGGTAGAGGAGGAGGTGGAGAAGGGAGTCTGAGAGGAGAAGTTGCAATGTCTCTTCTTTGGTGGAGATGGAGCCGGTAGAGGCATGTCCCTTGGTCTCTTTTTGGAGCTGAGAGTGAGTTGACTTGTTATTGGGTCTTTTAGAATAGTTTTTGATTTGGATCCGGAGGCTGGTCTTTGGGCGCCGATTTTTCCGGTTCCGAAGGCTTGCGTGGCACCGAATCCGGAGTGGATTTATGCTCTTTTGATTTGGAGACGTGAGATTTTTTAGTCTCTGAAGGAGCCTGCGGAACCGGTTGTTTTTTCGGTTCCGAGGGTTTTTTCGGCTCCAAAAAGGTGAGCATCCGTACTCTTCGGCGGTGGCTTTTTGCTCGGTTCCGATGACTTTTTCGGAGTCGAGGGGTTGGTGCCAGTAGGTTTCGGTGCAGATGTGGTTCGCACGGAGGAGGACGGTTTATTTTTGGGTGCGGGGGTTTGGGCACCAACGGCAGGCTGACTCGATCCAGAGTGGCCTGAAGGCTTAGTTGTTGACTTCTTTGCCGGGCCCGAAGGCGGGGCGTGAGAAGTATTGCCCCGGTGCGCACCTAGGCCCGAAGGTGAAGGTGTTACTGAAGCCTTTTTCGGTGGTGGAGGGGGGGGGGGGGGTCGACATCACTACTTACAACCCGTTGCCCAAGAGTGATGTCTTCGCCGGAGTCATCGGCTTCGGAGGCGCTGACGAGGCCTTCTTCGGCCCGCTCCTGCTCTGGTACATAGATGCCCTCCTGGAAGATGTCGTCGGGAATTGGTGTCGACGAGGAAGCCATTTTTCTTCGAGCTAGACGATCCCGAATGGTTTTCTTGGAGCGGAAAGAGGCACAAGCTGTACAGACTCTGGCCTCGTGCTCTGGTGAAAGGCAGAGGTTACACACCTCATGCAGGTCTGTGTGTGGAAACTTCGATCCACATTGAGGACACTTCTTAAAAGGAGTCCTTTCCATGAGCCAGATGTAATGGCCTATATAGGCCCGAAGGCCTTCGTCGACGACCGGAATCGAGTGCTTCAAAGGTGAAGAGATGCGCGTCAACTAGGGTTCGCGATCGAAGCAATACCGGATAAAGGGTAAGGATTGCGCGTCGAAAGTTGAATCGGTAACAGCCCCGAACTGGAGCGCGATGAACACATCCGAGCCCGATGGCGGAAAAAAACAATCTGAAGATGGAGCCGATGCCCATGCGCACTATGGTCCAAAGGAGGAGTCACCTATCTCGTGACTTCCAAAGACTTTGCCAAGACAAAAACAAGTGCAAACATCCGGGCCCAACACCAGATGGCGATCTAATGCACAGTGTGTGATCTGCAGCTCATATGCCTCGAACATCTTCTTCCAAACTGCTCCAGTTTCTTGGATTCCCTGTCCGGGGGTGCAGAAGGGAATGCACTCGGAGACGCAGAGGCTTGGACAGCCAAGCTCTCAGGGGTAGGGTGTTGGGAGAGGAAAATGGGGTTGCCCGGGGCCGGGCGATGGCGTCGGGCCACGTTCCTATCCACAGGAGCCCCTGTGTTGGGCCTGGACCAGGTGCCCAAAAGAACGTCGGAATGTGCATCATTAAAGGGCAGCAGCGGCTCCGCAGAGGAAGCCGCCAGCCGAAGCACTTCAGTCAGGAGGTTAGACCGGACGGCCACTGTAGGGAGCTCGAGGTGTAGAGCCTCTGCTGCCCTACGCAACACCACTGAATAAGTACCACCCTCCTCCGTAGCCACGGTAGAAGGAGACGGTGCACCAGGTTCTGGAGAGAAATCCAGATCACCTGCGTCCTCCAAATCCTCTGCCCAGTCCGGGTCTAACTCGCATTGGGCTGCGAGAGGGTCTTCAGACCCCTCCCAGACCTCCGTAACCTGCTGGGCAGGTGGAAAAGGAAGTGGATGGAGAAAGGGATAAAAATTCTCCATCGGCGTCGATCGACACTGGCTCGGCACCATCTCCATGTCGGGGTGGAAGCCGGGGACGACATCGGCCAGCGGTGGTGCCGTAGACGTCGCTGTCGGTGGAGGTCGTACGAGGTCAACCGACATCGGCTGGGATCCATGCATGGATCCATGGGTCTCGCGGCGCCGAGGCAGTCGACGCCGGGGCCGTAGCCGCCGGCGAATAAGGGCGAGGACCCCCAGTCGAACCCGCGGGGCCCGGAGGCGCGACGGCGGGGCCAGACATGCCAAAGAGGCGTGCCATGGCTGACAAATTCCTGCAGCTGGGCCGGAGTCGCCGACGGACCCGGGAAAGGCGGGTAGGCCGTCAGCAACTGGGTAGGCTCCGCTGGAGCCGCGGGGGTGGCACCGCCCGCACCCTCAGCTGTGTCGCGCGACAGGCTAGGGGAAGACTAAGAGCGAAGTCGCTTCTTCGACTTCTTGTGCTTCGTCTTACCTGACCCTGTGAGAAAGTGCCATCTTTCCACATGGTATGCCCCCACTTTTTGCTGAATTGCTGATGTTCTTTGACTGAGTGTGCCCTGGGTTCCTGCTATTCAGGAGCCCAGGGACTATGTTCCTTCCCTAAAACTGCATTGATGCCTAAACCCAATTGGCAACTCTGGCCACAGGTAGGTCCCTGGTAAATGGTACCCCATGTACCCAGGGCACTGTGACCAGAGAAGGCTCCTAAGGGCTGCAGCACCTATTGTGCCACCCTTAGGGGCCCTGCACCTTTTCACAAACACTGCCTTGCAGGCTGCGTGTCTTGGTGCAGTTCAAAAGGGAAGAGTCGACATGGAACACATCCCTGTGTGACATGGAACACATCCCTGTGTGCCATGCCTACAAACCACTGCCCTGGCCTAGGTCAGTCACCCCTCTAGCTGGGTGCACTATGCCAGTGGTGAGGGCACAGAGGCATGAGCCCTGTGCCCCTACAGTGTCGGAGTCCATTCTCAGACATTGTAAGTGCACTGTACCATTAAATGGTATTTGGTGCTGGGAGTTTGTCATTACGAACTCCACAGTACCATGATGGATACACTATAGTCTGGGTAGTTTGGCATCAAACTTCTCAGCACATTGTACCCACACTGATGCCAGTGTGGGTTTCAATGTAAAACGCACGACAGAGGGCATTTTAGAAAGGCCCCCTGAACTCGACCCACAACCAGTGTCCCGACTGAGTGGCTGCTTAGGCTGCCACCCACCAGACATGTTGCTGGACCCCTGGGTCGAGAGCCATCCGCTCTCGAGGGCCTGCAACAATGCACATCCTGGGACGAGGTGCTAGGCCCCTCCCCCAGGATGGGCAGGGAAGCTTCAAAGGCCTGCCGCCTTTGAAAGCTTCTCCAGACCACTTGCTGTACTCAGCAACTGGTCCCCACCGGTTCTGACCCCCACTTTGGGCGGGAGAATCAGCGGGAAAAACAAGTGAGGAAGGGAGGTGTGCCAGCCTTTGCCAACCCCACCCCTCAGGTGGGGGAGGCGAGGTGAAGCACAACTCCGGGCTCTCGCCATCTTGAAGATGGGGAGCCCTAGCCAACCAGGGACAGGATCCTGCGCCCCTCCCACTGGAGTGTGGCAGATTAGGGGGTGTACTCACCCAGAGAAAGGGACCCATTGGTCCCTACCTTTGCCCTACCTGTAACGCCCCTAAATTTAGTATTTAGGGGCACCCTGAACCTGGATTCCTCAGATCTAGAAACGAAAACAAGAAAGAAGATAAGACGGACGTAGAGCCGTGCAGAGCTAACAAAAGGACGACGCCCACTGACTTGGCCCCAGCCCTACCGGCCTGTCTCCCCTCGAACCTGCCTTCTGCGAAATACCGGCGTGTCCTGCAGCCAGCAACCTCAACAAACCCGGAGGACCTGCCTGCCTTCACTTCTAAAGACTGTCTCCTGAGAACAGCAGAACTGTTCATCTTTTGCAACCTCTGGCAGCAGCCCGAGACCGCGAATCCAGCCCACTCTGCACCCGCCGAACCCGACCCGAGCTCGAGTGGAAAAACACCAAGAGGAGGTCCCCCCCCCGGCGATCCTGACCAGAGAACTGGTGACTCCTGACCTGCCTCAAGCCTCCAGCCGACGCCTGCAGTCGAAATCCAGAAGGCCCCCCTAACCGCGACAGGAGCTGGTAAAAAGATCCAACCCCAAAAAGCACCCATGCACCCGACGCCCCACGGCCTTGTGTGCCCCAACCAACGGTGCCAAGCCAACCTCCAACTTCCGAACTTACCTCTCAAAGTGGTGGTCGCACCCAGAAGCCCTTCGTCTCCCTGCAGCGCGTTTGCAAACCGGAGGCTCTCCATAGACAATAACAGGGCGCCCGACGTCGAAACAGCACTCTGCACCTGGCCGCCCTAGTGCCGCTGAGGGTGCACTTTGTGCTCAACTGTTTCCCCATTTGCCCTGACCTAAACCCTAGGAGCTTTGCTCCCACAGCCGTGTGGCCTGCTTGCCAGCAGCCACCAACCGGAGGCCCCCTATCCTCCATAGGATAACATTGGGCCTCAACACTCTGCACCCGGCAGCCCTAGTGCTGCTGAGGGTGCAATCTCAGTGCATCACAGACCCTGGGGGAACCCTTGACTTAACCCCAGAACCCTAACTCCAAAGACCGAGTACTTACCTCGAAACCGATGACCTGTTTTTCCTTCCATAGGATAACATTGGTGGTTCTCTGCGAAAAAGTTTCTAAGTGTCAACTTTTGAAATACAAGAATATCCTTTAAAAATCGTACCTCTAACCAAAACGCATTTTCTCAACTGTTTAAGAAATGTCCCGGTGCTGAATCTAGGATCCAGCACTGTGTTAGAAAAAGTAATCAGAAAAAGTAATTAACTGCATTTTACCTAAAAAGCCTATTGATTCCTATGTATTGAGTGTACTAAGTATTGCGTTGCAACCCCTGTAACTCGAATTGCATACCAAGTCTACTGTATATTGAAAGTATTCAACAACAGCATCGTAAACCTGTAAAGTATTTTACGCTCAACTGCACCAAGCTCACTTGGTTCTAAAATAAATTAACTGTATATTTTTTTTATACAAAAACAATTGGCCTCGAGTTCAGTCTCTGAGTGTGTGAATTCATTTGATGATTGAGTGGGTACAATAAATGCATTAACACTGTCCTTTGATACTGCCTTACTGCTCGACCACACTACCACAAATAGAGAGTAAGGTTCTGTCTAACTTTAACCTCTGCCTACCTTTGGGGACTGCTGGACTCTGTGCACACTGTACCTTACCTGGGTGCAGTGTATACAGAGCCACTTTCTTACAGACCCCGAGTGCGAAGACTTCGTCGAACGATGGTGATGGCTCCGCGACCGGTCCCTCGACCTCCCACGGGACCGGGACCTTGAACGGCGTGGAGACGACTCCTGGGCCTCAAGCAACTTTCGGGACCCCATGGCCCGGCAGTCGGGGCACGACGTAGGGTCATGGTCGCGCCCCAGGCATTAGAGACACTCATGGTGCGGGTCCGTCACCGACATCTTGCGGGGACAAACCTCACAAGACTTGAAACCGGGCATCCCTATAACACCAGGAGTCAAAGACTCGAAAAAGACAGACAAAAGTCCAAAAAACTCAGTCAAAAATTGACTTGGGGTACCGCTCTCTCCGGATCTGTGCTTGCTGGCGCGGAAAAATAAAGAACTGACGTCAGCGCGCGAGGGAGGCGTCTAAGTAGCTGCCGCGACGTCATCCCGGCGATCACAACGCTCACAACGCCTACGACGGACGCAGAGCCGCACGACGCCACCTTCCGACGCGCAGGGGTACTGCTGACGAAAGCTTTCCGGATCCAGTCTGATGCCTGGGGGTAATTCTAAGGTAAGGAATCTATCACCAACGTGTCTCTTTCAGATTAACCGATGTAACGACTAAGGTGTCGGGAATGGGGGGTTCCAATGGACGCTAAGTGGCTTCTCCTGATGATCAGAGGGGATGCGGATTGACCCAGACATGTAGAAATATGGTTGGACCTTGCAGCAGGGATTGCCAAACGGAACACTGTTAGAGGGTGGGGAGCACCTCAGCCACCGATGCTGGGAGAGTGGGAAAAGGACCTTGACTGGTGCCAGCGAGCTGAAGAAACCGTGTATAAAAGCAGGGAGTGCTGTAAAAAATGGGAGAAAATATGGGCACCATGGAAGCCGCATAGAGCGATGCTGGAGGAAGTGTGACATATTTCAGCTGTATATGGGTGGAATGAGGGATGTAACAGCTTAAACAGGTTTTGACACGCTGATTGGGAATATGCCACATTGTAGATTTGTGCACTAGACGTCGTCGGCGACTTATTGCCTTGTCTCTCTCTCGCATATCATTATTGTGATGCTGAAACTCTACCATGCACGATCATCAGTGATTTATGTGAATTATGGTCCTCTGAGCACATTTAATAAAAAGATTTTCACCCAAAAAAAATGAATTTCTTTAATCTTTTTGGAAGTGTATTGGATATTAGCGTTAATAGGCCCCCTCTGGCTCGACCTGGTTGTGAAGGGACTGCCTCGATTTGAAAAGAACGATACCAGTCTATGGCAATTTGGTCAATAGCCCAGGTCTCCGGTAAGCAAATTATATCATTTTTGCCAGACACCCAACCAGTGTGTATTGCCCACTTTTCCCTTAATGCCTGCAACATTCCAGGAAGCTAGTTTAACCCAGCTCCCATTGTTTCCTTCTATAGCCCCCGGAGCAATTACTTCCTCATGTATTATTCTCTCAGTGTACTCTGCAGCTTGTCGGGGTACATCCACTATAGGTAGTCAGTCACAACTATCAAGCCCCGCTAAAGGAGCAAATCTATTTTCGGTTTCCCAGATGTAGTTTCCAGAGTTGCCCAGGGTATTCAGGGTCATTTGTTGGGGTCTATACCTTCCATATACTTGGCTATGGAGGCCTAGATTACCTAGGTGGACAGGGGCATAGAAGAAATCGAAAGTCAGAGCAAAGATCTGGGTGCCTGGCCTTCCTCTTATCCATTGTAGGAGGCGCTCCTTCTCGCGAAGAATCTAATGCTGGAATACTCCCAGAAGATGGCAGTTAGAGAGGTGGCCCAGTCCAGCCTCCTCCAGGCCCTCGCTTGGCCCCGGCGCGTGGCGAGCCGCGCGCGGTGCCCACTTAGATGCGCGAGTGCTGCGAGGAGGGGTTGTGGGAGTGGTAGTCTCCCTAGCGGCTTCAGAGGCTTTACCCCGCATGAAGATCCTGGTGTCAGCGGGAGTCAAGAGCAGGCGAATACGCCGTGATGGTCGCGGTGCGCGCTTATATGCGCGAGTGCTGCAGGGGGTCGTGGTAGTACCCCTGCAGCTTCTTGCGGCTTTCCCCCACACAAAGATCCTGGTATCAGCAGGGTGTCAGTGGGAGTCAACAGTAAGGTAAATGCTACTTACCAGTATGCATCTGTTCTTGGAATGTAGAGCTGCAGAGTCGTACACTGTGCATGAGATCGCCATCTGGTGTTGGGCTCGGATGCTTGCACTTTGTTGTTGTCTTGGAAGAGTCTTTTGTAGTCACGAGATAGGTGACTCCTCCTTTGGACGATAGTGCGCATGGGCATCGACTCCATGGTTAGATTGTTTTTCGCCATGATGGGAAAAGATGGAGTCAGTAAGAAGAAAAGATGTCCATGTGAATATATCTAATTAAGATTATACTGGAACAGATACAGGTTCCGGGGAGGTGGGTGGGCGTGTACGACTCTGCAGCTCTACATGCCAAGAACAGATGCATACTGGTAAGTAGCATTTACCGTTCGAGGCATATGAGCTGCAGATCGTACACTGTGCATAGACTGTATAGCAGTGTCTCCCTAGCGGTGGTCACCTGTATCAGTTGCAGTAGTCTGAAAAAGTGTTTTAAGAACAGCTTGGCCCACAGCAGCTTGCTGCTTTGCGTGTACATCAACACAGTAGTGTTTGGTAAAGGTATGTGGCGTAGACCATGTTGCTGCCTTACATATGTCATTTAGGGGATGTTCCCTAAAATGCCATAGAAGCCCCTAGTTTACGTGTGGAATGTGCCCTAGGGGAATTATTAAGGTGCGTTTAGCCTTTTGGTAGCAAATTTGAATGCATTTGACTATCCATCTAGCAATGCCAGCCTTTGAGATGGGATTACCTTTATGTGGTGGGAGAAAGCTACAAATAATTGTTTTGTCTTTCTGAAAGGTTTGGTCCTGTCAATGTAGTAAAGTAGGGCTCTTCTGACATCTAGTGTGTGTAGAGCTCTTTCTGCTACAGAGTCTGGGTCTTGGAAAAAGACGGGTAACTCTATTGATTGGTTAAGGTGAAAAGCAGAAATTACTTTAGGTAGGAATTTGGGGTTTGGTCTGAGAACTACTTTATTACGATGGATTTGTAAAAAGGTTCTTGTATGGTTAAAGCCTGAATCTCACTCACTCTTCTGAGAGAGGTTATTGCAATTAGGAAGGCTACTTTCCATGTAAGAAATTGTAACTCACATTTGTGCAGAGGTTCAAATGGGGGACCCATGAGCCTGGTGAGGACAATATTTAGATTCCATGCTGGAGAGGGTGGCAATCTAGGGGAATGATTCTTTTAAGGCCTTCCATAAAGGCTTTAATTGCAGGTACTCGAAACAGTGACAAATGCTGTCTGTTTTGTAAGTATGCGGCTAGAGCGGCAAGATGTAATCTTATGGATGAGTATGCTAGGTTACATGTTTGCAGATGCAGCAAGTAACAGATAATGTTTTGTATGGAGGCATCTAGTGGGTTGATATTGTTGTTATTGCAATAAATAGCAAACCTTTTCCATTTTGCTGCATAACAAGCCCTGGTAGTGGGACGTCTGGCTTCTTTAATGACCTGCATACACTCAGGTGGAAGGTTAAGGTAACCGAACTCTAGGACTTCAGGAGCCATATTGCCAGATTCAGTTGACCTGGATCGGGGTGTCTGATCTCTCCATGGTTCTGAGTTAAGAGGTGTGGAGAGAGGTGCAGTTTGTGGTGTGGAACTACTGAGAGTTCGAGAAGTGTTGTGAACCATGGTTGTCTTGCCCATGTGGGAGCAACTAGGATCATTGTTAGAGACTGTTGTCTGAGTTTGCGTACTACTAGGGGAATGAGTGGGAGAGGCGGAAAAGCGTATGCAAATCTGCCTGACCAGTTCATCCATATTGCATTGCCCTTGGACGACGGGTGTGGGAACCTGGCGGCGAAGGTTGGGCATTTTGTGTTTTCTTGTGTGGCGAACAGGTCTATTTGTGGATGGCCCCACATTTGGAAAAAAGGTTGTAGAACTTGCGGATGCAGTTCCCATTCGTGAATCTGTTGTGTCTGTCGACTTAACAGATCCGCAATGTGATTGTGAACTCCTGGAAGGTGTTCTGCAAGGAGGTAAATGTTTTGAGGAATGGCCCATCTCCATATGGCTTGCGCCAGGCGAGACAGCTGCAGAGAGTGTGTCCCCCCTGTTTTTGTACATAGTACATTGCTGTCATGTTGTCTGTTTTGACTAAGACAGTCTTGTGAGTAAGATGCGGTTGGAATGACTTTAGCGCTAGAAATATTGCTAATAATTCTAGGTGGTTGATGTGGAGCAGTTTTTGTGACTTGGTCCAGCTGCCCTGCGTTGTGTGGGTAAGGAGGTGAGCTCCCCACCCGGTGAGAGATGCGTCTGTTGTGAGCACTATTTGTGGAACTGGCTCTAGGAACGGCCGCCCTTTGGAAATGTTTTGTATGTTCCACCATTGCAGAGAGCGATGAGTGCGGCTGTCTACCAACACCAGATCTGTAAGCTGGCCCTGAGCTTGGTTCCACTGACGTGCTAAGCATTCTTGCAGGGGCCGCATTTGAAGTCGTGCGTGAGGGACAATAAAGATGCACGAGGCCATCATTCCTACGAGTTGCATAAACACTCGAGGCTGGAAGGTAGTGTTGAGGTAGGAATTTCTTGATGAGGGCTTGCATACTTGTTATCCTGGAAGGATTGGGGTATGCAAGGGCCCTGGAGGTATCGATTGTGGCTCCTAGGTACTGATGTATGTAGGAGGGATGGAGATGCGATTTGGTATGGTTTATTGTGAACCCCAAATTGTGTAGTAGCCGAACTGTTTGGAGTGTGTGCTGTACACATTGGTTGTGTGACTTGGCTTTTATTAGCCAGTCGTCTAGATACGGAAACACGTGAATGTGTTGTCTTCGTAAGTGCGCAGCTACTACTGCTAGGCACTTGGTGAAAACCCTTGGTGCTGTTGCCACCCCGAATGGCAGGACTTTGAACTGATAATGTTGTCCGTCCACTATGAACCTTAGGTATTTCCTGTGCGCAGGGTGAATGGGAATATGGAAATAGGCGTCCTTGAGATCTAGTGTGGCAAGGAAGTCGCCTTGTTGGAGTAGTGGAAGTATTTGTTGAAGAGTGATCATGTGAAAATGATCTGAGTGAATGTAATAGTTGAGGGGTCTGAGGTCCAGTATGGGCCTGAGGGAACCAGTCCTTTTGGGGATTAGAAAGTATAGTGAGTAAACCCCTGTGCCCTGATGTTGTAGAGGGACTGGTTCTATTGCGTGCTTTTGGAGCATAGAGAGAACCTCTTGTTTGAGGAGCGTTAGATGTTCCGTGGACATGGGACGCTGTCTGGGTGGTATGTTGGGGGAGTAGAAGTGAGTTCGAGGCAGTAACCATACTGGATAATTTGTATTACCCACCTGTCGGTGGTGATGGAATTCCACGCAGGTAGGAACTTTGACAGTCTTCCCCGACGGGAGTGGAATGATCGGGGAAACGGAGGGAAGTCACTGTTTGGTGGTAGGGGAGGTGCGTGTGTTAAACCCGCGTCCTCTACCCCTGTTGTTATTACCTCTGTAATTACCTCTGGAGTAACCTCTATTAGAGGAGGTTTGAGTGGTGTTTTTGTAGTTAGCAGAGGTGGTGTCTGTGGCTGTAGTTTTGGAGCCGCCTCTATATAAGGAGCGACGAAAGGAACCTCTGCTAGGTGTGGCTTGTAGAGCTCCCATAGCTTTGGCTGTGTCTGTGTCCTTCTTCATTTTTCTAGAGAAGTGTCCACATTAGGCCCAAACAGGTGTTCCTGGTCTAAGGGTTGATTGAGGATGGTAGATTGTACCTCCTGCTTGAAGCCAGATATTCGTAGCCATGCGTGTCTGCGCAGCAAAACGCTTGAGTTTATTGTGCGTGCTGCTGTATCTGCTGCGTCAAGGGCGCACTTTATTGAGGTGTTTGTGACAAGCTTGCCTTCTTGTATTAGATCATTGGCCTTGGTCTTATACTGATCTGGAAGGTGCTCAATGAGCTTTTCAAGCTCGTCGTAATGGGCTCTGTCATATCTCGCCAGTAAGGCTTGGGAATTGGCGATGCGCCACATGTTTGCTGCTTGAGACGCAACTCTTTTTCCCGATGCGTCGAGTAATTTGGACTCCTTGTCTGGTGGTGGTGTCTCGCCAGTAGTCTGGGAGTTTGCCCTTTTCCGTGCATTAGCAACTACTAATGAGTCTAGAGGGAGTTGGCCTTAAATATAAGCTGGGTCAGAAGGGGCAGGTTTATATTTTTCTCGATCCTTGGGTTAAGAACCCTAGCCCTAACTGGGTCTTTGAAGACCTCAGGGGCATGTTTAATAATGCCTTTAAGCATAGGTAGAGTATGGGTAGACTTTTGAGGCTGGCTAAAAGTTTCTAGTAAAAGTCTTCTTCCAGGGGGTCTGAGTGTAATTTGACACCATGGTATTGTGCTGCCCTGTTTATCACCTGTGAAAACCCTATAGCATCATCTGGAGGTGAGGCTTTTGATGGGTATGGTTCAGGGACAGGTATATCTGGGAGGTCATAATTGTCCCAGGGGTCTTGTGGTGGGATACTGTGAAGGTCGTCATCAGTGTCGGTGTTGTGAGGTGACTGCATGTCATCATCATGATCCTCCCTGTCTGTATCCCCTTGTGGTGAAAAACAAGGTGGAGGAGAGTGAGGCGGGGAGTGTAGAGGGCTGAGGTGTTGTGGAGGTGGAGAGAAAGACCTTATAGGTGATGTGGAAGAGTCTTTCTTCTTATGAGGTGGCTCAGGTGTGGTTGGTTCCTGTATCTTCCTCTTGTGAGGTATTACTGATTGTACATGTCCGGTAATAGGGTCAATGTGCAGAGTTTTCTGCTTTGGGTCGATGGGAACCAAGAGTTCTTCTGAGCTGGCGTGTTTGGTCGGCATCGAAGATTTCGGCTCGAGTGTTGTTTGGGCTTGCGAGGTTGTTTGGTGTCCTTTGGTGAAGTTTTCGACACCGAGGGTTTTTGTCGACTCCGAAGGTTTGGTATGCTTC
This sequence comes from Calotriton arnoldi, assembly GCA_963921515.1. NCBI lineage: Eukaryota > Metazoa > Chordata > Amphibia > Caudata > Salamandridae > Calotriton > Calotriton arnoldi. The sequence continues at coordinate 967,639 of CAWUFW010005288.1, read as the reverse complement.
GGTGTCGAGGTGTCTGGGACCTTGGACTTTGGCGCCGAAGGGTCTGTTGGTGCCGAGACCTTAGTCTTGTGTTTCGGTGCCGATGAGTGTTTTTCGGCTCCGGGACGTGGCTGGCTCGGTCCCGAGCTGCCAGAAGGCTTTAGGTGCTTGGGAGTCGAGCCGGAAGGCGGGGCTCCTGAAGCTTTGTGATGGTGCAGACCTAGGCCAGAAGGCGAAGGTGTGACCGAAGCCTTTTGTTTCTTGGGGGCAGGGGCATCGACGTCAGTACTCACAGTACGTTGGTGTGGTGTGATGAGTTGGTCGTCGGACCCTGAGTCTTCGGCTCCGGAGGTGTCGATTTGTAAATCTCCGGTGTCCGGGTTGTCGGAGCCTGTGTCAAAGATGTCGTCCGGTGCGGGAGCGGCTGACCTGGACATTTCGTGTCGTCGGGCCCGGCGATCACGGATGGTCTTTTGGACCGAAAGGAGTCACAGGCTTGGCAGTGTTGGCTCTCGTGTTCTGGAGAGAGGCAAAGATTACAGATCTCGTGGAGATCTGTGTGTGGAGGTAGCCCCACACCTGCATTTTTTAAATGGAGTCCTTTCCATATGCTGGATGATGGCGCCGACACGCCCAACGGACCAACGTCGGCGACCGGACTCGAAACAGTGTTGGAGTGGAGACGCGATGAGGGGATCGCGATCGAAAACAATACCGTCGAACGGTAGGAGGTTTTCTGCGCGTCGAGAGGGGAACCGATCGATGTGGGTCCGGAGCGCAGCAAGGTACATCCGAACCCGATGGCGGAAAAAAACAATCTAACCATGGAGTCGATGCCCATGCGCACTATCGTCCAAAGGAGGAGTCACCTATCTCGTGACTACAAAAGACTCTTCCAAGACAACAACAAAGTGCAAGCATCCGAGCCCAACACCAGATGGCGATCTCATGCACAGTGTACGATCTGCAGCTCATATGCCTCGAACACTGATTTACTTACCTTTTCTCTAGGCATATCACACTGAGTAGAAAAAATAACTGAAAAAGTAATCTAAAAAGTAACGTACAAAGTAATCTGTAAAGTAACTGAATAGTAATTTAGAAATATTTACTTACCTGTAATTCAAACAACTGCATTTGAACCTGCATTCAACTGTAAACCACTGCATAAGATTTTGCAAAGTATTATTTCACTTACCTGCACCAGGCTTGGCTCGGTTCTAGAAATAAAATAACTAAATATTTTTATACAAATCAAATTGGCCTGAGTTCAGTCCGAGTGTGTGACATTTCTTGCCTAAGTGTGTACAACAAATGCTTAACACTACCCTCCAATAAAGCCTTACTGCTCGCCCACACTACCACAAAGCAAGAGTAAGGTGCTATCTACTTTTACCTCTGCCTACCTTTGGGGTTCCACTGGACTCTGTGCACACTATACATCATTTTGGTATAGTATATACGGAGCCAGCTTCCTACAGATGGTTAATAAAAATTCTCATGAACTGTGTTGATGATCAAGTCAACAACGATGGCAGCATTGCGCCACAGACATTATACAGATTTTGTGGAGGCAAAGGCACAATTATGGATGGAGAAACAGTGGTTTGTGCCTTAGTGAAAGGTGCAGACTTTTTTTTTTTTTTTTTTATTAAAGCAAACCAGTGAAAAATTAAGCAGGGCGAGACCATTGCTCAAGGTTTTTGCAAAGATCCTCTGCCTATGCCGTTTCAGCATTTACTGCAGGGCAGTCCCAGCCCCGATGAAGAATTCAAACAGGTAAATCTTTGAAAATTTCCAAGCAGTAGCTCTTACTTATTTAACTGGAGCTGAACAGTACTGTGGCTATGGGATACCAGTGGAAAACAAATTACCATGAAAGACAGACCCTGTAACTCCACACTGCCACAGAAATTAAAGTAATGGCCGCTTGGATGGCCCCGAGATTCCTGCTGTAAAAGGACAATGCCCACACAGAATACCACCTTGTAACCTCTGACTGCGCCAGAGCAATACAAACTAAATAAGATACAGTTAAGCAGAGCCAACTATTCAACAAGGATCACTAAGGGTTTGTTTGTATCAGCTGTTGACTCACTGTTGGCTCCGCTTTTTCCGATGAGGTGTCTGTGAAATCGATGGTCTATAGTGATCTCTGTAAAATCCATTCGAGCAATCTAAGGAGGCAAAGACCGCAATCAGTTTGAGACAGTCCGGTGCATCCTGCTTGCAACATCAGCAGCTGAGCAAGAACCTAACTCACCAAATCATTCACCATGGCTTCCATTTGTTCCTGAGCCAAGTTCACATCCTCTGTGGGGCCCTCAAGGGTGATCTTATCCTCTCCCTCAGTGAACTCTATGTGCACCTAAGAACAGAGAAAAAAAATAAAAGGTCTTCTGCAATTTGTAAGGTGATTATTCAGGAAGAACATACTTATTCTCCCCAAGGACTCTCCTACCCCACAACATAGCATCTCGAAAGGCAAGCCACAGGGAAACAGCTCAAAGGCAGGAACACAACATCTTTCACCGAACCATGAACAGTCCTCCATTACTGGAGGAGAGCTTACCCTTCATGATATTGTCAATTTCGCTTCAACATTCAATCAAAACTTGAGTTCAGGTTTATTATCAAATTCACAATTACCGTTCTATAGGTTTGTGAGAAAGTGCCATCTTTATTGCATGGTATGCCCCCCACTTTTTGCTGAATTGCTGATGTACTTTAACTGAGTGTGCCCTGGGCTACTGCCAATCAGGTGCCCAGGGCCTCTGTTCCTTCCCTAAAACTGCATTGTAGCCTAAACCCAATTGGCATCTCTGGCCACATGTCAGCCCCTGGTAAATGGTACCCTAGGTACCCCGGGCACTGTGACCAGAGTAGGCCTCTAGGGGCTGCAGCACTATTTGTGCCACCCTTAGAGGCCCTGTACCCTGACACAAAAAACACACTGCCTTTGCAGGCCGAGTGTCTTGGTGCAGAACAAAACAAAGTCGACATGACACACATCCCTGTGTGCCATGCCTACAAACCCACTGCCCTGGCATACCTCAGTCACCCCTCTAGCTGGGTGCACTATGCCAGTGCCTGAGTCTACAAAGACCACGAGGACATCCCCCCGGCGACTGTGACCCAGAATCCTGCACCCAAGGACCCTCATGACGACGCCTGCAGCCTCAGAACCAGGGACCCCTACAACCGCGACCAGCAGAGGGTAAGATTTCCCGACACGAAGAGACACCCCTGCACCCGGCGCCCTCCTGTGCCCAACTCCGGGGTGCCTACCTACCCTCCAACTACCCAATTTACCTCTCGAAGTGGTGGTCGCACCTGAAGAATCTCCGTCCCCGAGCTTGCAGCCTTTGTTCAACTTCCAGCTTCTCCATTGAGATACATTGAGCACCCGACGGCTCAAAGCACCCTGCACCCAGCCGCCCGAGTGCCCCTGGGAGTGCAACACCTATCCTATTTTTCTTCCCCACTTGCCCTGGGTAAGTGACCAGGAGCCCAGCTCCCACAGCCGCGTGGCCTGCCTGCCAGCAGCCACCAACCAAGGGCCCCCTGCCCGCCATAGGCCAACATTGGGCCTAACTCACTCTGCACCCAGCCGCCCCTGTGCCGCGGAGGGTGTACCAACTGTACCTACCTGACCCTGGGAGACCCCGAGTCTATGCCCAGAACCTTAACTCTGCGAGTCGAGTACTTACCTGTAAACCGATAACCTACATTTTCTCCATAGGGTAACATTGAATGGTTTACACTGAAATTTCTTCTAAGTGTCGAGTTTTGAAACTTTAAAATATTTACTAAAAATCGTCCGATCAACGAAAACGAAATTACTCACCTGTTATCAGGAGAGATCCCAGTGCTGGATCTTGGTGCCCAGCACTGACCCTGAAAAGCAATTACAACTGTACTTACCGATAACTTGATTTTTCTCCATAGGATAACATTGCCTGGTTTTCTCCAGAAATTCTTCTAAGTGTCGATTTTTGAAACAAACAAATATTCCTTAAAAATCGCCTGTGTAACAAAAACGATTTCTTTCAACTGTTTACAGGAAATGCACCAGGGTTGAATCCAGGATCCAACCCTGAATAAGAAAAATCACACGTAAAGTAACTGAAACTGCTTTTACTTAAAAACTCCCATTGAGCTCAAGGTTATAATTGTGTTTGAATTGTGTTGCCTATTGCAACAACTGTAGCTATTGCATTCAACAGTCTATTGTGTATTGAAAGTATATAACTAAAGCCTCTCATTCTGAGAAAGTATTTTTATACCCACCTGTGGTTCTAAAATAAAACAATATATTTTTATATACAAAACAATTGGCCTAGAGTTCAGTTCTTGAGTGTGTGAGACCATTTGCTGACTGAGTGTGTACAACAAATGCTTTACACTGTCCTCTGATACTGCCTTACTGCTCGACCAAGCTACCACTTTAGAGAGTAAGGTTATATCTAACTTTAGCGTCTAACAAACCTCTGGGGACTGTAGACTCTGCACACTGAACCTTACTTTGGTGCAGTATATACAGAGCCACTTTCTTACAAGGTTTCAAAAGAAAAAATACTTCTCCTTTACCCTAAACCTTTGAGCACTCACAGGAACGGATTAAAAGAACCACAGTGTGGTCAAGGATTACAGACCATTAAACATCTTGATGCTATAGAATAACTTCCTGGTTACACAGTAAGGGCAGTAATGATTTAATTGCATGGAGATTTATTTAAGTTGCTATTCTGGATTAATATGTGGTGTGTGGTTGGGAGACGGCACCATGAAATGTCACAATCTTTATTAGGTCCACTTAAGTTTCTTAAAGTAAACCTTTAGCTCAGTGCTGGGTAGTTGTGACAGAGCAATGCAGCCTAATCAACGGAACAAGTGTAAAGCAATTAGAAGTACCAAAATAACAGATAAGTAATAAACACAACACAAACACCACTTTATAAAAATAGAGTATTTTTTTTAGCTTTAAACAGACACTGGGCTCTCGAGAGAGAGAGAGCAGGCTTCTGTGTCCCTGGGGCTAAACAGGGGATAGCAAACGTGCTCTTGAAGTTACTTCTTCCATTCTGGCACCAGTAGAGCTCTATTCCATGGATGGGCACAGCAGTCTATCGTTTTTGCAGGTCCCACTGACGCAGCAGATGCAGTCCACTGTATGGTGCAACCACTCTTTCCAGGCTTCAGGGAGCAGGAGAGCAATTTTGTTTTCCTTGAAGTCCAGTAGTGATCTGAGGATTGTAGGTCTGGAATTCCACTTTTAATGGAATTTTCTCAGTTGTGGAAGGGGAGGACTCGCTAGTAAAGGGAGCAATAGTTCCCATGAGTCACCCCTTCCCACATTACATCACTTACCAGGGGGATGGCCACCAAATAATCCCAAGAAACCCCTTTCTACCCTACTCCAAGAGGGCGCAAGGTGCCATCCCGGTGAGGGATCCTGGGCACACCGCTGGGGTGTACCCAGTATAATGAGTCACTCCTCCAGGGAAACTGATTCTGCAACGGCTTTTCCCTCTCGGGAGATGCCAGCCTGTCTGGCTACACAAAGGCGCATGGCATGCAAAGGTGTGATCGCAATTTGCATCACGGAGGCCGTAGCCTCTTTCTAAAGTCACCTTTGAATTAAAGATTTTTTGAATCTGATCTCAATGAGTCAGGTTTAATGTAACTATTAATTTGATACCTTGGAGTAATATCTTTGGTACTCTCAAATGGGAGTTGGTACTCCTCGCGGTGGCTAGTGAAACTCCATGTTAGCCAATGGAACCAAGGGTCTGGCTCGAGTGAAAAGAGCAATTTCCTGTTTTCACGGTGTTAGAAGGTGGTTCGGACACTATGGTCCGCCCGGATTTTTCGCTTTTTGAGCACCTATTGTGAGAAAGTGCCATCTTTCTTACATGGTATGCCCCCACTTTTTGCTGAATTGCTGATGTACTTTAACTGAGTGTGCCCTGGGCTCCTGCCAACCAGGTACCCAGGGCCTGTGTTCCTTCCCTAAAATTGCATTGATACCTACACCCAATTGACATCCCTGGCCACAGGTCAGCCCCTGGTAAATGGTACCATGGGTACCCAGGGCACTGTGACCAGGGAAGGCTCCTAAGGGCTGCAGCACTTGTTGTGCCACCCTTAGGGACCCTGTACCTTTACACACACACACACACTGCCTTTGCAGGCTGCGTGTCTTGGTGCAGAACAAAAGTAAAGAGTCGACATGGCACACATCCCTGTGTGCCATGCCTACAAGCCACTGCCCTGGCCTAGGTCAGCCACCCCTCTAGCTGGGTGCACTATGCCAGTGGTGAGGGCACAGAGGCATGAGCCCTGTGCCCCTACAGTGCCCAAGTCCATTCTTGGGCATTGTAAGTGCAGTGCTGCCATTAAGAGTATATGGTGCTGGGAGTTTGTCATTACGAACTCCACAGCACCATAATGGCCCCACTGAAGACTAAGAAGTTTGGTATCAAACTTCTCAGCACATAAACCCCCACTGATGCCAGTGTGGGATTTAATGTAAAACGCACTCAGAGGGCATCTTAGAGATGCCCCCTGAAACCAACCCGACCTCCAGTGTCCGGACTGAGTGGCTGCCCAGGCTGCCACCACCAGACAGGTTTCTGGACCCCTGGGACGAGAGCCTCTGCTCTCAGGGGCCTGAAACAATGCACATCCTGGGGCGAGGTGCCAAAGCCTCCTCCCCAGGATGGGCAGGGGAGTTTCAAAGGCCTGCCGCCTTTTGAGCTTCCCCAGACCATTTGCTGCTTCCAGCAAACTGGTCCCCCACTGGTTCTACCCCCACTCCTGGCGGGAGAACCGGCGGGAAAACCAGAGGCAGGAAATGGGTTGTGCCCACCTCTGCCAACTCCACCCCTAAGGTGGGGGAGGCGAGGTGAAGCACAAACTCGAGTCCCCGCCATCTTGAGGATGGGGGACCTAGCCAACCAGGGACAGGCTCCTGCCCCCTCCCACTGGAGAGGAACAGAATAGGGGTGTACCCACCCCAGGAAGGGACCCATTGGTCCCTGCCCTTACCTACCTGTAACCACCCCTAAATCTAGTATTTAGGGGCTCCCTGAACCTTCCTTCCTCAGTTCCCAAATCCGAAAACAAGAAGAGAAGACGAAGCAAGACGACCAGCTGTGCAGCTGCTAAAAAGGAGGCGACAACAACTGACTTGGCCCCAGCCCTACTGGCCTGTCGACCTCTGAACCTGCTCCTGCGGAATCCCGGCCTCAGCAACCTCACAAACCCCAGAGGACCTGACTTCTGTGCTACAGCCTTCGACCCAGGGACTCCCACGAGCAGTGGTACTGCTCAAAAGAAAACCTACCAAAGACCCGGCCCTGGCACGGAGCCGCGAAACCTGCACGCTCTGCACCCGCCGAGTCCAGCCTGTGCCTGAGTAACCAAAGACCTCGAGGACGTCCCCCCGGCGATTCTGACCTGGAATCCAGTGGCCAAGGACCCTCCTCGGCGACCCAGACGACGCCTGCAGCCTCAGGACAAGGGACCCCTCCAACCGCGACCAGCAGGGGGTAAGATTTCCCGACCTCAAAAGACACCCCTGCACCCGGCGCCCCACGGCCCCCTGTGCCCAACTCCTGGGTGTCTACCTATCCTCCAAGACCCCAACTTACCTCCTGAAGTGTTGGTCGTCCCTGAAGAATCACCGTCCCGAGCCTGCAGCCTTTCTTCACCTTTCACAACCTCCCTTGGTTAACATTGAGCGCCCGACGGCTCAAAAGCACCCTGCACCCAGCCGCCCGAGTGCCCCTGGAAGTGCAACCTCTAACCTAACCTACTTCCCCACTTGCCCTGAGCAAGTGACCAGGAGCCCTGCTCCCACAGTCGCGTGGCCTGCTTGCCAGCAGCCACCAACCCGGGGCCCCCCGCCTGCCATAGGATAACATTGGGCCTACTCACTCTGCACCCGGCCGCCCCTGTGCCGCTGAGGGTGTAACAACTGTACTTACCTGATCCTGGGGGACCCCTGAGTCTATACCCAGAACCTTAACTCTGCCAGTCAAGTACTTACCCGAAGACCGATAACTCACTTTTCTTCCATAGGGTTCCATTGACTGGTTTTCTGCGAAATTTCTTCTAAGTGTGGAGTTCTGAAACTTTAGAATATTCACCAAAAATCAACCGAGTCACGAAAACGAAAATACTCACCTAGTATTAGAAGGGGCCCCAGTGCTGGACCCGAGTGCCCAACACTGGCCCTAAAAAGTAATCGCAACGTTACTTACCGCTAACTCACTTTTCTTCCATAGGGATCCATTGACTGGTTTTCTGTGAAATTTCTTCTAAGTGTCGATTTCTGTATTTTACAAATATTCTTTAAAAATCGTACAAACTACAAAAACGTAATTACTTACCTGTTTTAAGTAAATGTCCCAGTGCTGAACCTAGGAGTCCAGCACTGGATTACAAAAGTAACGTAAACATACTTTGCTTGCAAATTGTATTTCCTTCCATAGGACAACATTGGTAATTTTACCCAGAAAAGTTTCTAAGTGTCAACTTTTGAAATGCAGTAATATTCTTCAAAAATCACTACAATAACCAAAACGCTTTTTCTTACCTGTTTACAGGAAGTGTCCCAGGACTGAATCCAGGATCCAGTCCTGTGGTTAGAAAAGTGCTCTGCAAAGTAATCAATTGTAATTAAGCATAATTTTCCATTGAGCTCAATGTTGCAGTATATTTGACCCTGCGTTGCCTCTTGCACCAACTGTGATTATTATCATAAAAAAGTCTATTGCCTATTTTTAGGTAATTAACCAAAGCATCTCATACTGAGAAAAGTATATTTTGATCCTATTGTTGGTTCTAAAAATAAAACAAGCATATATCTTTTTATACCCAAACCATTGGCCTAGAGTTCAGTTCTTGAGTGTGTGAGACCATTTGCTGACTGAGTGTGTACAACAAATGCTTTACACTGTCCTCTGATACTGCCTTACTGCTCGACCAAGCTACCACTTTGGAGAGTAAGGTTATATCTAACTTTAGCCTCTGTCAAACCTCTGGGGACTGTGGACTCTGTACACCCTGAACCCTACTTGGGTGCAGTATATGCAGAGCCACTTTCCTACACCTATTTGTTGAGCTTTTACTGTGGGAGAGCCTCCTAAGTTGGGACTCGCCCACAGGGAACTCGTGATGAAAGAGACTGCATGTGAATTTTACTGGTGTCCCCCTAGCTTGACTAGGCCTCTGCGCAGCAGCTGGAGTAAGGGGCACCGGGCTGGTTACAAGCAGACACCTGTGTACATGCGTGTGCACACGTGTAGGGGCTGCGCAGGGGCGATTCCTGGCGTGCGCAGTCCAGGAGCAGCTACAAAGTGAATGGTGTGGCAGGACTTATGCAGAATTGGGTGGTGACATGGAATAGGCTTTATACACTGGGAAGGAACATGCCAGGGAAAGTCAGTGTGTTTTACTGTTTTTCACTTCATTATTCCCTATGGGGATATGGAGCCCATGTGCTAGATTAACTTTCATAAGGCCTACAGATTCCAGACACGCACTAAAGTCCACTGTAGCGGATGTGAAAAGGAGTATTCTGCAGAGTCCAAAGTCATATTTGTACTGCTTTTGGGTCATCCAGAAATGTCACATTTCTCTGAGTCAGTCATAACCAGGGCCAGGCTGAGGGCTGACCTCAGCTGGATGGATTGATAACCTTTCTTCCACAAGCTAAGGCCTCCTCTCCACGAAGAGAAGATGGGTGGGGCTACAGGCTCATCCATCAGCAGCTATCACTGGGTGCCAGGCACCAGGCAGCACCAAGGAGGGAAGACAGGTGGCCAGAGACCCTGGACGGCGCCATTTTTAACAAATCCAGAGGCTGGACAAGGAGGGAGCAGGGGCAGGGAAGTGAGGTGTCGCCGTTTGATAGGACCAACAGAGACTTCCTGCCAGCCTCCTACTCAACTTTTATAAAGTGCTTGCACAGGAAGAGAAGCTCTCTCTGGGGTGTGGTCTGCTGAGGCGGAAGGTGCTGGAGCCTGGCAATGGGCAGTTGGAAGGAGGAACCCCCTGACTGCCCCCCCAGGGCCCTAACAGCGCCAGAAGAAGAGCCCAGGACCGGTGCGCAGAAGCAGGGGCCTCTGCGCAGGGAGAAGAGAGGCCCAGGAGGAGAGCCAGGCAAAAGGCTGGCGCAGGGAGCCAGTGAAGACCGTTCCCTGCAGAATGCACCCTCTTGGAGACCCGGAGGGCAAAGGAGAGTGCTCCCAGTGGCTGGGGGGCGCCACCGGGAGCAAGAAGACGCGAAAATGGGGCAGATCAGACCCCCAGGGGCTGAGATTTGGCCCCCGGAAGGTAGGCGACCTTTGACCCCCTAAGACCAACAACGAAGCGCGTGGGGCTCCGCCGCTGGTCTCAGATGCCCCCAGGGTGGGTCAGGTCCCGGGGGCTGCCCCCCAAAGAGAAGTAAAGCCTGGGGGCGCCGTCGCGCTCCCCCCCCCCCGTGAAGGTGACCCAAGGGGGGCCCGGAACCCCGGGCCCGGAAGCAAAGTCGGGGAGCGCCATCGCGCTCCCCGTGAAGATGCCCCCAAACGGGGTGCCAGGAGCCCACCCTGGCCCCCGCCGAACAAGAGGTCGGGGGGAGCGCCGTCGCGGCCCCCCCCCCGCGAGGAGGAGGGGGCCCGGGACCCCATCCCCGGGCCCCGAAGAGACCGGGATGGAGGTGGGCGCCATCGCGCCCCCCCCCCCCGAAGATGTCCGGAGGCCCGGGACCCCATCCTCTGGCCCCGAAGAATGGGAGGAGGATGGGGGAGTGCCGCCGCACTCCCCCATGGTCCAGCCGCGAGGAGGACGGAGACGCGTCTGCCCGCTAGAGCGGGCAGATCAGAACTGCTCGGCCAGCTCCCGCGGCAGCACACGAGGGTGCTGGCCGCGCGGGGAGCCGGCGGGGGCAGCCAGGGGTGGGCTCCCCAGGCTGCCCTCCAACCAGAGAGGCCGTCGCGGGTCCCGGGTGGGACCGGGACCCACCGAAGAAGAGTTGGGGCATCGCGGGGCCCGGGTGGGACCGGGCCCCTGCCAAAATAAGCCGAGCGGCCGGGGGTGGACTCCCCGAGCTGTTACCCACACCTGGGAGTCCGGGTGGGACCGGGGCCCCCACCAAGGAAGGGATGAGGCGCGAAGCGCCAGCGCGACTCTCCCCGGCACAGCGGGAGAGCCGCTCATCAAATATGCATCAAGAGGAGCCTGAAGCGCCCCATAATGCCTTGCGAGGCACAGGGGAAACGATAGTTTTGATGATTTCCCCCCCCCGAGGAGTGGATGGTCACCCACAATTGTGAAAAGGTGCTGGGGGGAGCTGCTGGAGAAGCGCAGTCTCCACCCCAGCACGAAGAGACGTCCCTCCCTAAGTTTCCTGGGGATTTGAAAGGAATAACCCCTCAAGGGCTCAGCCAGCCTTTAACATCTTCTGGGCTGGAACTTTTGTTCTACAGCTGAGGGTGTATTGAGAAGTGCATCACGGAGTGAAGGGCTGAGTTGGGGATGTCTGGAAAAAGGCATCCCCTGGAGGTGAAGAGGTGTAATTGCACCAGAAATGCATTTACTAACGGTTATTTCTTATAGAGGGACTGAAGGTCACGTGTAATGTGAAGTACCTGTGTAAGGTGATGTCATAAGCAAAGTGAAGTTATGTTGCCAGACTTTCCTGCTAGGGTGTCTGGCTGTATATGCGTAATCCTGTGATTTCATCTGTGATGCCTTTAGGGGCTGTAATTGCAACGCATTCTAATGTCCAACAAATGTGATGAGTACTGTCATCCTAAGGTAATGCTTCAACATGTATTCTTGCTGCTGCGCTTAAGTGAGGAACAACTCAGACTGTTAGCCCTGAAGATGTAGGGGTGCATACTGTATGGTCAATATAAGATGCTCAGTCAGGGGTATGTGTCACTAGGGCAGGTGAACCCATTTTTAATGCGTGTTGAGGTAATGGGGTGGGTCGCCACTGGGATGGTGCCCGTGTGCAGGGCCCTCGCTCCAGGTTATGCTCAATACACTGCATTAGGGGGCAAGATGATGTGCATACATGGGAGTGGTGGTACCAGACCCCACCCCCCTGCGGGAGGGGTGGAGATGTTATGCAATGTCACAAAGTAATTCCAACAGCTTATGTATATTTGTAAATTGGTGCATAGTATTGAGTAGTGTGTGTGTTTAATAAATGTACTTACTTTTATAAAGCAAAGTACAGACTGGACAATCAATTATTGAGTGTTATTTCTGCGCACCTGTAAATGGCGATTACTAGCCCACACCACCTCCCTTGAGTAAGCCTCAGACTGCTCTGCAACGCTACCCTCAGAGTCCGGCGCTACAATTGGGTGTTTGGTTCCCACTGAAGGACAAATGTAGTCATGTTATTTGTGCAGGCCTCACAGATGCTGCCTCGTTTTCCAACACACGGTCAGGGCGTGTTAAAAACAATAATGAACATACCTCTCTTTTTAATACTAAGCACACTGCCTGGTGTGCTACTAAGGCCTTCCCTAGAAGTGGCTTATTAACATTAAAAAGGACGTTTTTTTCCAGGCAAAAGGATTTAGTTTGCCATGTTGAGAAGGCCATTTTAACGCTGCTCAAATAGGCTCCACTGCCAGACCTAGTCACGTTTTTTCCTTGTCACTACAGAGTTGCCACAATTAGGTACTGCAGTTGGCTGGTAAAATTTAAGTTACTAGCCCCAAGTACACCTCGTACCATATACTAGGAACTTATAGGTAAGATCAATATTCCAATCAGGTGTTAGCTAACGTACACATACTTTTGTGGTCAAAGCACATGCACTGAGGATGGACAGCAAGGCCTATTGCTCTACAAAGTCGAAAAACCAGCAGCAATAATCCCAAAAATAGGGGGTGGGGGGGGGGTGTCTGGGGGTGCTGGCCAGGTTTCATATAAAAAAATAATAATAAAAGAAGGAGGTCAGGACCTTTCCTATGTAAATGCTCTGCGAGTACTAGTTTCTTCCATCACACATTCAAAGTCATAAAGCAGAACATTTTCATTCCTAAGACTGATTTGTTATGAGAACATTTGGATCTTGGGCCGCAGTCATTCTCTAGGTTGCCTCAGAGGGGAAGGAAGGGGAAATAAAAAGCTTGAATTTTCCCAGTGGCAGATTCTTTGCAGCCACAGTAGTGGGGTTAGGTGGTTACGAAACAATCCACTGGTGAACCAAACTGCCGGAAAGCACAGAACGGCACACACTATTTAAAACAGCCTTTGTGCACTGTGGAAAACAAGATGGGGCTTACCATGGGATATCTAGAATGGTCTTGAACAAATATTTAAGAGAACAGCACTTACATATTACAAGACTGGCATAAGTGCCATCCGAATAACTTACAAGCATGTGGTTAATTGTGAGCAGTGTGCAAAAGGGTATTTTGAATATTATACAGCCTTCTCTTCCAATAGAGAAAGAAGCAGGCAGTTGTCATTGCTTCTAAAGGACCAGGTAAAAACTACTACAGGTTCATATACATTCAAACTAATTTCTATGAAGCTTATAGAAAGCGGTTTACCATTAGTAGCCAGGTGCAGAGTCTGGCTCCTAACGGGCAGTGCATGTCCCTGTATTGCTCACCTCAGACCTAGAGGATCACATTGACCAGGTAGGTTTCAGTGACCTCCCACCAAGAACAGGAAGCAGCTGCTGCTGAGGGAGGCCACCCAGAGTACTAATAGAATTACAGAGGGGCACATCTCGGCTCAATGCTACAAGATGGCAGCCAGCGCTGCAGACAGCTAAAACAGCACTCTCCGAGTCAAGATCCCAGACGCAGGCTTTAGAAATAAGGGGAACTGCTCCACTATCCCACCCAGGTGGGTTTGACGGTTCCAATTGGGGGGAAAAGCTATACTGTAGAGGCATCAACGGCATCAGCACTAAGGCAGTAGTACAATTTAAAAAAACATCACGTTATTGGACCACGAGGACTACATAAGTGTGTTCCTCCTATGCTCCTACTACTTAGTGGCCGAGAATAAGGAGGGGGATGGATTGCTACACATGTAAGAGGGAGACCACTTTTGACAGAAATGAAGCACGAAACTAAAGCAGCAGCTGACCCAGAAAGGTGTTGCATTGTGATTGCACTGACTGTACCTGGAATTCTCTGACGGCGCACACATGATCCCATTGTAAAAGACAATTTAAGGGTCAGTAGCATTAAAGAACAGCTGTACATAAGCTTGCACATCAAGAGGATGAAAACCAAATTAAGGACCTACTGCACCATACCAAAAGATAGAGCGGAAAACATAAGAAAGTCCTTTCAAAACATTCATCACAATTGGAGACTTAACGAGACCAGATGTGACAAAAGTAGAAAGGCCATTAATGGTGCCCAAGACAAGTTCTTGCCAGGTCTACTGCAGGACTAACGTAAAATCAGGAAGTTTAGCCTGCAGCGGATCAGAAAGACTGGCCCCACAGCAAGCCAAAACCACTGTTCAACACCCAGAATTGATAGACTTTGAGGACAGATGGCGAGCAGCAAAGAGGACATCTACTACTTCACTGAGCAGCGTGAATCCATTCAGCAGATTGGAGTACTAGTCTGGGGCTATCGGGATGAGCAGAGTCTAACCTCGGACAGTCTTGAGAACCTAAGGAAGCAGCATCAGTGGCAAAACACAAAGTAGACTGGTATCCCATAGTAGGAGAAATGTTTTTGTAGGGAACCCTGAGGCAGAAACTGTAGAGTGCAAAAACACTCAATGAGAGAGAGTCCTTAGAGATTGCAAAAATATCTACCCAAAGCATACCTCACTAGGCGAATACGCCTTTGACTAGGAGTGGCATCTACAGCCTGAGTTTGCAGACACCACTCATATGCTCAGCTAGGTAGCATCTGCTGAGCTCATCTGTTAAAAGGTGTGTAGGTGTGTGTAGGTGTGTGTAGGTGTATGTAGGTCTATGTAGGTCTATGTAGGTCTATGTAGGTCTATGTAGGTCTATGTAGGTGTATGTAGGTGTATGTAGGTGTATGTAGGTGTATGTAGGTGTATGTAGGTGTATGTAGGTGTATGTAGGTGTATGTAGGTGTATGTAGGTGTATGTAGGTGTATGTAGGTGTATGTAGGTGTATGTAGGTGAAGCAAAGCATGCACATCTAGTGGTGAATTGCACTTTGTGAAACCAGAAAATCTGGGATTAATCCCAGCTTCCCCACTTTAATGTTTCTAAATTCATATTTGAAAACTAGGACTTAAAAAATTACTTCAGAGCACTGATATAATCTGACTAAAGAAGGTGAAATGGTTATTCATGTTAATGAAATATACCTTTTGCATTTTGAAGAGAGCTTATCATATTTTTATATGTTTAGTGCAAGATGGGTTAGAAAATGAAGGTGTTCCTAAAGTTAAGTGGTTCAGGACAGCCTACGTACTTTATTCAACTTTGATTAACCTTTAAATAAAGGCTTTCCTGTATATTTAATATATTTTTAATGTTAGTGTTCAGCTGAGTGAACAGCAGCCCAGTGCTGTTAAGGGGGCCACATGTAAAAGTTCAGGAGTGCTGCATATGGCCCCCAGGCCGTACTTGGAGTATTACTGACCTAGCTGAACTTTGTCCCAAATCCGATATCAGCATCTGATCCCGAATCAGCACCTCTGGAAGCTGGGTTGCCTACAGCAATGGACTGGAAGCAATGGCTATGTGCCAGTTGTAGGAAAGTGGGTTCTGTTGCAGTAACCCCCCCACTTTTTGCCTGATAACTGATGCACTTTTCCTTGGTGTGCCCTGGGTCCCTGCCAATCAGGTACCCAGGGCCTGTGTTCCTTCCCTAAAACTGCATTACAGCCTAAACCCAATTGGCCTCTCTGGCCACAGGTAAGCCCCTGGTAAATGGTACCCTAGGTACCCAGGGCACTGTGACCAGAGAAGGCCTCTAAGGGCTGCAGCACTTATTGTGCCACCCTTGGAGACCCTGTACCCTGACACACACACACACACACACACACACACACACTGCCTTTGCAGGCTGAGTGTCTTGGTGCAGAACCAAACAGAGTCGACATGGCACACATCCCTGTGTGCCATGCCCACAAACACACTGCCCTGGCATCCCTCAGTCACCCCTCTAGCTGGGTGCCCTATGCCAGTGGTGAGGGTACAGGTGCATGAGCCCTGTGCCCCTACAGTACCCAGGTCCATTCCTGGGCACTGTAAGTGCAGTGCTGCCATTTCAAGTATATGGTGCTGAGAGGTCGTCAGCACGAACTCCACAGCACCATGATGGCTGCACTGAAGACTGAGAAGTTTGGTATCAAACTTCTCAGCACAGTAAACCCACACTGATGCCAGTGTGGGATTTACTGTAAAATGCACAACAGAGGGCAACTTAGAGTTGCCCCCTGAACCTAACCTACAATCCACGTCTTGTCTGAGGGGCTGCCTAGGCTGCCACACAGCAGACATGTTGCTGGACCCCTGGGTAGAGAGCCATCCGCTCTCCCGGGCCTGCAACAATGCACGTCCTGGGCGAGGTGCTAGGCCTCCTCCCCCAGGATGGGCAGGGGGAAGCTTCAAAGGCATTCCGCCTTTGAGCTTCCCCAGACCACTTGCTGTACTCAGCAACTGGTCCCCACCGGTTCCTCCCCCCATCCTGGCGGGAAGACTGGCGGGAAACCAAGGGAGGAAAGGGGGTGTACCACCCTCTGCCAACCCCACCCCTCAGGTGGGGGAGGCGAGGTGAAGCACATCTCCGGGCTCTCGCCATCTTGAAGATGGGGAGCCCTGCCCAATCAGGACTAGGCTCCTGCCCCCCTCCCACAGGAGAGTGGCAGGATAGGGGGTGTACCCACCCCAGGACAGGGACCCATTGGTCCCTGCCCTTTACCTACCTCTAATGCCCCTAAATCTAGTATTTAGGGGCACCCTGAACCTTCCTTCCTTAGATTCAGCAACAACAAGAAATGGAAGAAGAAGGACGAGAAGCCGTGCAGAGCTAACAAGAGGACGACGCCCACTGACTTGGCCCCAGCCCTACAGGCCTGTCTCCCCTCGAACCTGCTCCTGCAAAACCCCGGCGTGTCCAGCGGCCAGCAACCTCAAAAACCCCGGAGGACCTGCCTGCCTTCACTTTCCAAGCTGTTTCTCCCGTGAACACCGGACGTGTTTGAACTGCAGCTTCTGGTGCCAACCAGGAACCGCGAATCCCGCACACTCTGCACCCGCCGAATCCGGCTCGATTGGGCAAATACCCAGAGGAGGTCCCCCCGGCGATCCTGACCCGAGATCCGGCGACCCCTGACCTGCCTCAAGCCTCCTGACGCCTACAGCCTCAATCCAGAGGACCCCCCCTACCGCGACCAGAGCGGGTAAGAAGATCCGACGTCCAAAGGCACCCCTGCACCCGACGCCCCACGGCCTTGTGTGCCCAAACCAACGGTGCCCCACCAACCCTCTACATCCCAACTTACCCCTCGAAGTGGTGGTTGCTCCTGGAAGGTCCTAGTCTCCGAGCCTGCAGTGTTTCTTTGTCCCGGAGAACCTCCATTGAAATCAACAGGGCACCCGACCTCAAAACAGCACTCTGCACCCGGCCGCCCTAGTGCCGCTGAGGGTGCCCCTTTGGCGCTAACTTGGTCCCCAACGTGCCCTGAGCTTAACCCTAGGAGCTTTGCTCCCACAACCCCGTGGCCTGCTTGCCAGCCGCCACCAACCAGAGTCCCCCTATCCTCCATAGGATAACATTGGGCCTCAACACTCTGCACCCGGCCGCCCTAGTGCCGCTGAGGGTGCAACAACAGTGCATCACTGACCCTGGGAGACCCCCGAGTCTAACCCCAGAACCCTAACTCAAAAGACCGATTACTTACCTCGAGACCGATAACTCATTTTTCCTCATAGGATAACATGGACACTTTTTCTTCCAAAAAGTTTCTAAGTGTCGACTTTTGAAAACTAAGAATATTCCTTAAAAATCGCACAAATAACCTAACCGAATTTTCTCAACTGTTTGCAGGAAAGGTCCCAGTGCCGAACCTAGGTGTCCAGCACTGAGTAACAAAAGTAATTAAAAAGTAACTTACCTGTGAACTGAATTTCCTTCCATAGGATAACATTGGTGGTTCTTTGTGAAAAAGTTTCTAAGTGTCAACTTTTGAAATACAAGAATATTCTTTAAAAATCGTACAGACTACAAAAACGTAATTTCTTACCTGTTTTAAGTAAATGTCCCAGTGCTGAACCTAGGAGTCCAGCACTGGATTACAAAAGTAACGTTAAAGTAACTTACCGGCGAATTGAATTTTCTTCCATAGGGATCCATTGACTGGTTTTCTGTGAAATTTCTTCTAAGTGTCCACTTTTGAAATACCAAAATATTGCTTAAAAATCACAACAGTAACGAATTCGAATTACTCACCTACTATCAGGAGAGACCTCAGTACTGCATCTTTTAGTCCAGTACCGACCATGAAAAGTAATTTTTACCGTACTTACCAGTAACTGGAAATTCCTCTCATAGGATAACATTGGTAATTTTACCCAGAAAAGTTTCTAAGTGTCAACTTTTGAAATACAGTAATATTCCTCAAAAATCACTACTATAACCAAAACGCTTTTTCTCACCTGTTTACAGGAAGTGTCCCGGGACTGAATCCAAGATCCAGTCCTGTGGTTAGAAAAGTAATCTACAAAGTAATTAATTGCATTTAACCAAAACTTTCCATTGAGCTCAATTTTGCATTGTGTTTGAAATTGTGTTGCCTCTTGCAACAACTGTGACTACTGTCATCAAAAAGTCTATTGCCTATTTGTAAAGTGTTTGAACAAAGCATCTCATTCTGAGAAAGTATATTTTGATACCTATTGTTGGTTCTAAAATAAAACAAGCATATATTTTTATATACAAACCATTGGCCTAGAGTTCAGTTCTTGAGTGTGTGGCTTCATTTGCTGACTGTGTGTGTACAACAAATGCTTTACACTGTCCTCTGATACTGCCTTACTGCTCGACCAAGCTACCACTTTAGAGAGTAAGGTTATATCCAACTTTAGCCTCTGCCAAACCTCTGGGGACTGTGGACTCTGTGCACACTGAACCTTACTTTGGTTCAGTATATACAGAGCCACTTTCTTACACCAGTGAAGTGCTGGGTACAGGGCAAACACCTCAGTCTGTGACAACGCATGACCTGCCAGCATAAGTCCCTGTGTGCCATGCCTACAACCCACTGCCCTGGCATAGGTCAGCCACCCCTCTAGCTGGGCTCACTATACCAGTGGTGAGGGCACAGGTGCATAAGCCCTGTACCCCTAACAGTGTCTAAACCAATTCTTAGACATTGTAAGTGCAGTAATGCCACTAAGAGTATATGGTGCTGGGAGTTTGTCACTACGAACTCCACAGCAACATAATGGCTTTACTTAAAACTGGGAAGTTTGGTATCAGACTTCTCAGCACATTAAACCCACACGGATGCCAGTGTGAGATGTAATGAAAAATGCACACAACAGGCATCTTAGAGATGCTGCTTGAAAAACGACCTAACACTAGTGTCCAGGCTGAGTGGCTGCTTGCCAGCTGCCACCACCAGACATGTTTCTGGACCCCTGGGTCGAGAGCCTGCTGCTCTTGGGGTCTGAAACAATGTACATCCTGGGACGAGGTGCCAAGCCTCCTACCCCAGGATGGGCAGGGTCCACGAAGGGGAAACTTCAAAGGCTTGCCGCCTTTGTGAGCTTCCCCAGGCCATTTGCTGCTTTCAGCAACTGGTCCCCACTGGTTCTGACCCCCACTTTGGGCAGGAGGACCGGCGGGAAAAACAAGTGAGGAGGAGAGGTGTGCTCACCTCTGCTAACTCCACCCCTCAGGTGGGGGAGGCGAGGTGAAGCACAACTCTCAGCACACACCATCTTGAAGATATGGGGGGGGGGGGGGACAGGCACATGCCACATGGCATAATAGGGGGTGTACCCACCCCAGGGAAGGGACCCATTGGTCCCTGCCTTTTACCTACCTCGAACGCCCCTAAATCTAGTATTTAGGGGCACCCCTGAACCTTGCTTCCTCGGATCCAGACAAGAAGAAAAGAAGAAGGAGCTACCCCAGCCCTTTGCTGCTTCCAGCAACTGGCTCCCACCGGTTCTGACCCCCACTTTGGGCAGAAAATCGGCAGGAAAACCAAGTGACCAAGGGAGTTGTGCCCACGTTTGCCAACCCCACCCCTCAGTTGGGGGGAGGAGAGGTGAAGAACAACTCTGTCCTTCCCATCTTGCAGATGGGTGGACCCAGTCAACCAGAGAGGCATATGCCCCCTACCACTGGAGGGTGGCATAATAGGGGGTGTACCCACCCCAAGGAAGGGACCCATTGGTCCTAACCTTTACTTACCTGGAACACCCATAAATCTAGTATTTAGGGGCACACCTGAACCTTGCCTCCTCAGCCAAGAATCGACAAGAAGGACCGAAGCAGCAGTGCTGAACTAAGAAGAGGACGCCCACTGACTTGGCCCCAGCCCTACCGGCCTGTCCCCCAACTCGAACCTGCTCCAGTGAAATCACAGTGTGTCCTGCAGCCAGCAACCTCAAGAACCCAGAGCACCTACCCTGCGTTCCAATCCAAAGACTTTGTCTCCCGTGAGCACCAGATTTGCTCCCCCAGACTCTAGCCCCAGCCAAAACCACAAGTCTGCACCACTCTGCACCAGACGCCCACATCCAGAGTTCGAGAGGCCAAACACCATGAGGAGGTCTCCCCAGCAATCCTGATCTGAGATCTGGTGATCTCTGACCTGCCTCGAATCTCCAAGCGAAGCCTGCTTTCCCTTTCTGGAGGATCCCCCGACCACAACCGGAGCTGGTAAGAAAAAAACAGATGCCTAAAGACACCCCTGCACCAGACATCCCACGGCCTTGGGTGGCCTAACCGACAGTATCCCAGCATCCCCAGGCATCCCAACTTACCTCTCCAACTGGTGGTCACCTCCAGAAGATAGTCATCCTCGAGCCTGCAGTCTTTGTTGCAACCGGAGAATCCCCATTGATAACAGGGGACCCAACGCCAAAACAGCACCCTGCACTCAGCCGCCGCTGGGGGTGTATTTTGGGTGCTATCTCGGATCCCCCTTTGCCCCGAGCCTAACACCAGGAGCTTTGCTCCCACAACTTTGTGGCCTGCTCGTGAGCAGCAACCAACCGGAGGCCCCCTATCCTCCACTGGATAACATTTGGCCTCAACACTCTGCACCCGGCCACCCTAGTGCAGCTGAGGGTGCTTTGAGAGTGTATCCTAGACTCTAGGGGAACCCTGG
This sequence comes from Calotriton arnoldi, assembly GCA_963921515.1. Classification (NCBI taxonomy): domain Eukaryota; kingdom Metazoa; phylum Chordata; class Amphibia; order Caudata; family Salamandridae; genus Calotriton; species Calotriton arnoldi. Next base: position 946,339 of record CAWUFW010005288.1, on the reverse strand, counting down.
TTCCAACACCAGAATACCAACTCCCACAAACTTGTACTTACCTGCAAACCGATAACTTCAATTCCTCCCTTAGGATTGCATTGACTGTTTTCCTTGAAAATTCTTCTAAGTGAGGAGTTGGTTTGTATGAAACACTGAAAAACTGCAAATGTACAAAAACTGATTTACTTACCTTTTCTCTAGGAAATGTCCATGTGATATCTAGGCATATAACAGAGTAGAAAAAGTAACTTAAAAAGTAATCTAAAAAGTAACGTACAAAGTAATCTGTAAAGTAACTGAAAAGTAATTTCAAAATATTTACTTACCTGTAATTCAACCAACTCCATTTGAACCTGCATTCAACTGTAAAACCTTGCTTAAGATTTTGCAAAGTATTATTTCACTTACCTGCACCAGGCTTGGCTCCAGAAATAAAACAATATTTGTGATACAAACAAATTGGTCTGAATTCAGTCTTTGAGTGTGTGACATCATTTCTTGCCTGAGTGTACAACAAATGCTTAACACTAGCCTCTGAAAAAGCCTTACTGCTCGCCCACACTATCACAAATAGAGAGTAAGGTGCCATCTACTTTTACCTCTGCCTACCTCTGGGCTCTGTGCACACTATACCTCACTTTGGTATAGTATATACAGAGTCAGCTTCCTACAATATAATAAACCAAAAGAGGTATATTGTGTAGAGTATAGGTATTCCTTATGAGTGGATAGGGCTTGCTTTAACAACTCGAAGGCGCTCTTTTTGTGGTAGCGTGGTCAAGGAGCCTTATACTTATCAAGGAGGAGTGTTTATTTATTTTTAGACACCAAGAACTTAGTTATTGCGCAAGTACTTTATAAGGATAATGTTACTTACCCAGTAAGCATCTGTTCTTGGCATGTATAGCTGTAGATTCACATGATTTGCATACTCCTGCCATCTAGTGTTGGGTCCGGATGTTTTCAAGTTGTTTTTCTTCGAAGAAGTCTTTCCAGTCACGAGGTAGGGGACTCCTCCTTTCGGTAATAGTGCACATGGGCTTCAACTCCATTGTTAGATTGTTTTCCCGCAGAGGGTGAGAATGGAGTTAGTAAGTAAAGAACAGATGTCCATGCATGTGAATATAGTGAGAGCTGCAACAGGTACAGGTACCCGGGGAGGCGGGTGGGCGCATGTGAATCTACAGCTCTACATGCCAAGAACAGATGCTTATTGGGTAAGTAACATTATCCGTTCGAGGCATGTGAGCTGTAGATCACATGCTTTGCATAGATTATACAGCAGTATTCTCCCAAAGCGGTGGCTAACCTGTAGCTGTTGGAGTTGTCTGAAAGAGTGTTCTAAGTACTGCCTGGCCCACATCGGCTTGTTGTCTTGCTAACACATCTACACAATAGTGCTTGGTGAATGTGTGTGTGGTGTAGACCATGTTGCAGCTTTACAAATGTCAACTACGGGGATGTTTCCTAAGAAAGCCATAGCAGTCCCCATTTTGCGAGTGGAATGCGCTCTAGGGGGTATTGTTAAAAGTTCTTTGCTTTTGCTTAACAAATTTGAATGCATTTAACAATCCATCTTGCAATACCGGACTTGGATACAGGATTGCCCTTGTGTGGTGGAGAAAAGGAACGAAAAGTTGTTTAGCTTTACGAAACAATTTTGTTCTTTCAATGTAATATAATAGGGTTCTTCGAACATCTAAGGTGTGTAGAGCTCGTTCTGCCACTGAATCAGGTTGAGGAAAGAATACAGGCAACTCACCCGATTGATTTATGTGAAAGGCAGAAACTACCCTAGGTAGAAATTTGGGGTTAGTACGAAGGACCACTGTCTCTGAAGTTGGAAAAAAGGTTCTTCTATGGTTAGTGCCTGTAGTTAACCCACTCTCCTCAGTGAAGTGATTGCAAGGAGGAAAGCGATTTTCCAGGAGTGAAACTGTAGTTCACATTTATGCATGGGTTCAAAAGGCGGGCCCATTAGTCGTGTGAGGACTATGTTAAGATTCCACACTGGGGCAGGTGGAAGTCTTGGTGGAATAACTCTAAGTCCTTCCATGAAAGCTTTGATTACTGGCACTCTAAAAAGAGATAAGTGTTGCCTATTTTGTAGATATGCATCTATTGCAGAGAGAGATGTAGTCGGATAGAAGTGTAAGCTAACCCCGACTGCTGCAAGTGTAACAAATAAAAAATGGGATTTTGTATTGAAGCATAAAGCGGATTGAGGTAGTTATTGCAATAGATAAAACATTTCCATTTAGCCGAATAACATGCTCTTGTGGTAGGCCTGCTGGCCTCTCTAATGATGTTCATACAGTCTGGTGGGAGATTTAGATAGCCAAACTATGATTTCAGGAGCCAGATCGGGAGGCCCAGTTGTTTGGGATCTAGGTGTCTGATTTCTTCATGGCTGAGTGAGGAGACCGGATGTGAGGTGTTGTTTTTGATGTGGAACTAGTGACAGCACCAATAGGGCTGTGAACAAAGGTTGACGGTTCCATGTGGGAGCTATTAGGATCAGTGTGAGGGATGTTTGCCTGAGCTTCCAAACCACTAATGTAATGAGTGGGAGAGGCGGAAAAGCGTAGGCAAATATCCCTAACCAGTTCATCCATAGTGCATTGCCTTTGGAGAGCGGGTGTGGGTACCTGGAGGCGAAGTTTGGGCACTTTACGTTTTGGTGTGTGGCAAAAAAATCTATTTTGAGGGACTCCCCAACTTTGAAAGTATGGGAGGAGAACTTGAGGTTGAAGTTCCCATTAGTGGATTTGCTGTCTCTGCCTGCGGAGAAGATCGGCAATCTGATTGTTCACTCCTGGGAGGTGTTCTGCTAGGAGATAGATTTTGTGGTGAATGGCCCACTTCCAAATGTCTTGAGCCAAGTGCAACAGTTGGAGTGTGTCTCCCCCCCTGTTTTTGCATATAATACATAGCTGTCATGTTGTCGGTACGAACCAGGACAGCTTTGCCAACCAGGTGAGTCTGAAATGCTTGGAGTGCTAGAAACACCGCTAGCAGCTCTAGATTTATGTGGAGAATTTTTTTGCTGTTGACCCCTAAGTCCCTGGACTGTGTGATGTTGAAGATGAGCCCCCAAAACCAGTGAGGGATGCGTCCGCTGTTAACATTCTGAGGAACTGGGTCTATAACGGGCCGTCCTTTTGTTAAATTTTGTGTGTTACACCACTAAAGATAGCAATGAGTAGGGCTGCTTACCAACACTAGATCGGTTAAAAGACCCTGTAATTGGTTCCACTGACTTGCTAAGCATACCTGGAGGGGACGCAAATGAAGCCTGTCATGGGGAACAATCATGATGCAAGAGGCCATCATTCCCAGCAGTGGCATATACACTCGAGCTGGTAGTGAGTGAGCGGGCTGAAACAGGAGAACTAGAGCCTGAATATTGTGAATTCTGGCTGCATTGGGGAAGCCTAGAGCCCCTTGAGTATCAAAAGTGGCTCCTAGATGTAGGAAACTGGCTCTGTATATACTATACCAAAGTGAGGTATAGTGTGCACAGAGTCCAGTGGATCCCCAAAGGTAGGCAGAGGTAAATTTAGATAGCACCTCACTATCTATTTGTGGTAGTGTGGTCGAGCAGTAAGGCTGTATCAGAGGACAGTGTTAAGCATTTGTTGTACACTCTCAGTCAGCAAATGAATTCACACACTCAGACTGAACTTCAGACCAATTGTTTTTGTATCAAAAATATTCTTTTAGGTATTTTATTTCCTAGAACCAAGCAAGCCTGGCACAGGTAAGTGATGAGTACTTTGCAGTAAATATACAGATTGTAACAGTTTGGATTGCAATTGTAAATGTACTTTGATTTGATACAGTAGTGTTACAGACAATGCAATGCTTATCAGAATACAGTACATATACTTTGAATGGGATTTTCAGTAAGATTACAGGTAAGTTACTTTTGGATTACTTTTCTAACTCAGAGTAGTATACCTGGATACTACTCTGGGACATTTCCTGTAAACAGGTAGGTAAAATCGTTTTTGTTAAACAGTACAATTTTAAAGAATTTCTTTAGGTTTTCAAACTCCACACTTAGAAACTTTTCACAGAAAAACAGTCAATGTTATCCTAAGGAGGAAAATAGTGTTATCGGTTTATAGGTAAGTATTTGGTAGTGAGAGTTGAGGTTCTGGGGGTAGACTCATGGGTCCCCCAGGGTCAAGGATGCACTCTAGTTACACCCTCAGCGGCACTAGGGCGGCCAGGTGCAGAGTGCTGAGGCCCAATGTTATCCAATGGGGGATAGGGGGCCTCCGGTTGGTGGCTGCTGGCAAGCAGGCCACTTGGTTGTGGGAGCAAAACTCCTGGACTTTAGCTCAGGGCAAATGGGGAAACAAAGTAGCACCAAAGGTGCACCCTCAGCGGCACTAGGGCGGCCGGGTGCAGGGTGCTATTTTGACGTCGGGCACCATGTTGTTTTCAATGGGGAACCTCCGGTTTGCAAAGGCACTACAGGCTTGGGGACGAAGGTCTTCTGGGTGCGACCACCACTTCGAGAGGTAAGTTGGGAAGTTAGGGGTTGGTTAGGCACCGTCGGTTTGGGCACCCAAAGCCGTGGGGCGTCGGGTGCAGGGGTGCCTTTTGGGGTTGGATCTTCTTACCAGCTCCTGGTCGCGGTTGGGGGGACCTTCTGGATTTAGGCTGCAGGCATCGGCTTGAGGCAGGTCAGGAGTCGCCGGATCTCGAGTCAGGATCGCCTGGGGGACCTCCTCATGGTGTTTGCCCACTCAGGCTCGGGCCGTGGACGGCGGGTGCAGAGTGGGCGGATTCGCGGTGTCCGACCGGAGCCAGAGGTTGCAGATGAACAAATCCTGTGTTCACAGGAGACAAAGTCTTTGTGCTTGAAGGCAGGCAGTCCTTCGGAGTTTGAGGTTGCGGACTGCAGGACACACCGGGATTTCGCAGGAGCGAGGTGGAGACAGGCCGGTAGGGTTAGGGCCATGTCAGTGGGCGTCTTCCTCTTGTTAGCTTCGGCACGGCTGTTTGGTCCTTTTTGTGGTTTCTTCTGGTCTGAGGAAGCAAGGTTCAGGGTTGCCTCTCAATACTAGATTTAGGGGCGTTACAGGTAGGTAAAAAGGTTGGGACCGATGGGTCCCTTCCCTGGGGTGGGTACACCCCCTATTATGCCACCCTCCAGTGAGAGGGGGGCATAAGCTTTTCTCTGGTTGGCTGAGTCCCCCCCCCATCTGCAAGATGGCAGGGACAGAGTTGTGCTTCACCTCTCCTCCCCCACCCGAGGGGTGGAGTTGGCAGAGGTGGGCACACCTCTCTTCCTCACTTGTTTTTCCCGCCGGTTCTCCCGCCCAAAGTGGTGGTCAGAACTAATGGTGACCAGTTGCTGAAAGCAGCAAGTGGCCTGGGGAAGCTCACAAAGGCGGCAAGCCTTTGAAGCTGCCCCTTCGTGAACCCTGCCCATCCGGGAGGGGGGGGGGCATTTTTTCAGGCCCCAGAGAGTAGCAGGCTCTTGACCCAGGGGTCCAGATACAGGTCTGGTGGTGGCAGCTGAAAGCAGCCACTCAGCCTGGACACTAGTGGTAGGTTAGTTTTCAGGGGGCATCTCTAAGATGCCCTCTGTATGCATTTTTCATTAAATCCCACACTGGCATCAGTGTGGGTCTAATGTGCTGAGAAGTTTGATACCAAACTTCCCAGTCTTCAGTGTAGCCATCATGGTGCTGTGGAGTTCATAATGACAAACTCCCAGCACCATGTACTCTTAATGGCAGCACTGCACTTCCAATGTCTAAGAATGGACTTGGACACTGAAGGGGTACAGGGCTCATGCACCTTTACCCTCACAACTGGTATAGCGCACCCAACTAGAGGGGTGACTGATCTATGCCAGAGCAGTGGGTTGTAGGCATGGCACACAGGGATGTGTGCAATGTCGACTCTTCACTTTGTTCTGCACCAAAACACGCAGCTTGCAAAGGCAGTGTGTGAGTGTGAAGGTACAGGACCTCTAAGGGTGGCACAATAAGTGCTGCAGCCCTTAGAGGCCTTCTGTGGTCACAGTGCCCTGGGTACCTGTGGTACCATTTACTAGGGGCTGACCTGTGGCCAGAGATGCCAATTGGGTTTAGGCTTCAATGCAGTTTTAGGGAAAGAACATAGGCCCTGGGTACCTGGTTAGCAGGAGCCCAGGGCACACTCAAAGCACATCAGCAATTCAGCAAAAGAGGGCACTTTCTCACAGGCACTAATATTGTAATGTTATCCTATAGAGTAAAAAGCACATACTGCATACGGGTACTTACAGGACCAATCTTCTGGAGTTAAGTTAAGTTAAATATGGGGCAAGGTCAAAGGCAGCACCAACAAGTCACTTTGTTAGGCTCTGGGGCATCCGGGGGCAGAGGGGCTTTTAGGTGTAGGGTGGCCCGTTGGTTTCAATGGGAAACAGTCCTGAGAAAAAGAGGCTGCAAGCTGGGACTAGGGGGCAACTCCGGTTAAACTCACATGGGGGCTCATCCTTGAGATGCTTGGGCACGTAGGGACACAGTTGGTCTACTTCTCGGGCTGTAGGGCTCGGGTGCAGTGATGTCTTTAGGCGACGGGTCCGTGCTGCAGGAGACGCTCACGGTTGAGGGGGCCTGTACAAAGAGGCTGCAGGCAGCGACTGGAAGTCCAGTATGGGCAAACCCAAGTTTGGGTTCGACTCTGGTGAGTCTCAGGACCTCATTTGCACCTTTGGCCAACTTCTACTCTTGCTGGGGGCACGGTTGCAGTAATGCTCTCCGGAGTCTGGTTTTCATGGTCCCGTTCTTCTTGGGTGCCTGCGCAGGGAAGTAGCTCCGCTACTCCACGGGAGATGTTGGTTGCTCCATGAAGTGCTGGCAGTCCTCCCAGGAATTTGGAGGCAAAGCAGCTGCAAGACGAATCTTTGGTGCATTTGTCGGGGACAGCAGGTAGGCCAGCACGGTTGGTGCCAAGTCAGTTGCTGCTCCTCAGTTCTTGGTCTTCACCGCTCTTCAGTGTCCTTAGGTGGTCGGAATATGCTTTTCTGGTGCCAGGGGTTCCCCTGAATACTAGATTTAGGGGCATTAAGGGGAGTGAAGGATGGTAGCCAATGGGCGACTTACCCTTGGGGTCACAACACCCCCTATAGGACCACTTCCTGTGGGAAGTAGGCATAACCCTATCCCAGAATTTCGGAGCCAGCTTCCTACAGGGGCCTTTAGAAGACCATTTACTTTTTTCTTTGGACTATCCCATATCTTACCCTTGGGGGTGATTAGCAACCCCTTTCTTTTGGTCACCCCTCCATGAGACTTTTTGGACACCCTAGTCCTGACCAAATGTTCAGACTTCTTCCCTAACTCTTGGAGAGGGACAGAACCTAGGTCCACCAAAAACTGATGCAATTTTTCAGAAGTAGTTACTGAACAGGTGCTCTTTCATAAGTGAATTATAAAGACCATCATAGTCTTGCACCTTACATTTTAACAAACCACCTAGTGTTTTGACTGAAAATCAACCCAGGACTGACTTGAAGTTTTGTGGGTCTTCCTGAATGTAATCCTGTACTCCTCAGTGGTGAGTTGTAAGTCCTAAATCAAGGTATCCTACATTAAGACTCAGCATCTGCCTCATCCAGTGTCAAGAGTCTATTCCTGCACTTTCCGGAGAACAACTCAGAGTAGAGAGCCCCAGTATCTCTGGTGTAACACCCTCATTTTACAAGCCCTCTCAAAGGTTGTAAACCATTTGGTAATGTCATCACCCTCAAAATAGTTCGGGACAATTCCTTTGGGAATCAAAAGTTTCTTCCTCCTCCCTATTTACTGTGCTGCCACCATTGATGGGTGTTAAGCTCATCTCAGCCCTTTTTCTTTCTATGGACAGGATTTTTGCCTCAAGGGCTGCTCTTTTGGCTAGTCTCTCAAGAGCAATATCTTCATCCTCTATCCCTTCTCTGGACCCGGAGTTGCTCGACCTACCCTCAATAGACGAAGGCACTCCAGGTACAGTTTTTGGGTAGATGTGTGTGCAGACATCTCTAGTTTGTTTAGAATTACAGCCTTCTGAAGTACTGTCCCCATTGCCATGATCACTGTCAGCCTCTTCCAAGGTGTCAGGATCTTCTCTGGAATTGGTTGAATCATAATCTGCAAGAAGCTCTTGGAGCTGTACTTTTGCAAGGTTTGAACCAGTTTTGCTTTTACTGGCTGTACAGAGATTCCTTAACTACCTCGTAGTACGATGCAGGTAAGGGGTCTGGTTGAGTTCCTGGACTATCTCCTCTGTCTAGTCATGTAGTAGAACAGTTAGGAACTTTTGAGAAATTGTAAAAAGAATAAAAATAAATATCGCACTTTAAAGCCTAACTGACAAGCATACTTTTAAAATTTCTACTACCAAAGAACTGGGGGACTTAAAACAAGGCCCTAACAGTTCAGATTAGAAAATTTGGAGAGAGAGAAAAAATAAATTGAAAACATTTTATAATTTTTTTTGACTAAAGTAAATTGTCATTTTTAGGTCTCGCCTAGCGATGCAGCGCCATGCGCTGCCCGCGTAGGCGAGATCTATTGTTGTCGACTTGCTTAGCGATGTGGGACAGGAGATGTGCACGCGTATGGTGCGAGCAGGAGTTGTAATAACGGCGCAAGCCGTACGCGTGCACATCAACGGTCTGTGCCGAAGCTTAAGACAGGAGATGTGCATGCGTACGGCTCGCGGCGTTACCACAACTTCTGCTCGCACCATACGCGTGCACATCTCCTGTCCAGGCGTGGCAGGGCCTCGTCCTCCCGGTGAGTCAGGCGTCCTGGCACACACCGGCCGGCTCTGGAGTGCTTGAGTCGGGCGCTGTCCTGGTCTGAGGAGCCCACAGGAAGGTGACGGGGCGTCTCCATGACGACAGAGCTCTGTGTGCGGCGCAGCCCCCCCAGGCCTTCAGCGTCTGCGGCCCTGGGCTCCGAGGCGTGCGCTCTCTCTGAGCAGACCGCCCGGCAAGAGAGCAGCACTGTGTGCACTTTCCGGCCCGAAGCAGGTGCTTCGCCGCCGCGCCGAGGGCTTTTCAGAGACGCACCTGTGCAACCTGTTTCTCCGGTGGAAGTTTTTCTTCGTCCAAGGAGGTCCCCGTGCTTACGAGTCGCTGCGGACCGGCCAGTAGGGCGCCCGGGTCAGGACGGACGGTGCGCGATCCCCTTGCAGGCTGTGGATCGCCGCAGACAGCGCGCTAAGTTACTGAGGGGAGCCCTGTGCCCCATTGACCCCTCTGCTTGCTGTTTGAGGTGGGCAGGTTGATTCATAGGAAGTTTTGGACCACAGGCTCACCTTGGACCGAAGCCGCGGCGAGTGAATAGAAGCTGGTCTGCTCGGCACGGAAGGCTTAACTTGGAGCATTAGTGGAGGCCACCATGGAGGAAATGGAGAACTGCCTGAGCTCCGCGGCCCAGGACCTGGTAAGGAAGGAAGCGGAGCACATTTGCGGTCACCCGGTAGAATGCAAGGGGCCTGCGAGCAGACTGCGCTCTTACATTATTATCAAGAGTGCAGAGGGCTTCTCTGCAGAGGCCGCAGCCCCTGGGCAGGCCCTCCACTACGGGTAAGGGCACCCCTTCTGCAGTGTTAAAAGTGCCCTCCTAGGTGGTGTTGTAGAGGCTGTCTCCCTGCTGGTTGTCTCTCTTGGAGTGTTAGTGAGACTGTCCATCCAGTAGTGCTGCGGGTCCATATTGTGTAGTGTTGCGGGTCTGTTTTGTGTAGTGCTGAGTGTGCACTTCCTGTAGTGCGGAGGCTGTCAGTCCTGCAGTGCCATGGATGTCTGTCCTGTAGTGGTACTGAAGCTGTGTCTCCTGTCGTGGCGCTCAGGATGTCTCGTCTGTAGTATTGCAGAGGTCTGAGTGTCTCTCTTCCTTAGTGAGGCCGACTCTCCTTTAGTGTTAAGAGTACCCCTCCCTGTTGCCCCTGCCTTGCCGGCTGCATTGGGGCTTCAGTTGTGCTGCGAGCCCACTCCTGCAGTGCTAAGGGGGCGCTTCTTTTATCGCTGCTGAGGCTGTCTCACCTAGTGCTGCGAGCCCACTCCTAATACATCCAAGAAAGGTTAATGGACGGTAGACAGGCGCTACTCTGGGCCCTTCGTTGATACAAAGCTGATGCTGTCATTGGGGGTATAACAAGGTAAGGCCTTCCTCCACTGCTGTGTCCTCGAGTGTGAGTCTGTGACAGTGTGAATTGAGAGCACAGAGAACAAGAATTTGCAATGCAATAGGTCTCGCATTTACGCAAGCTTGAGCTCTTGGCACTGTAAATGACAATGCCTTCTATTTATGATTTAATTAACAAAACATAAATAAAAGGTAGTCATTCACAATGCCACTAGCACAAACTCGTGTAAATGCGAGACCTATTGCATTGCAAATGCTTGTTTTCAGTGTAATCACCCACTGACCAAGTGGTATCAGCAAATGCATAGTCTTGTACCTCACAGTTGATCCCCCCAATGTAGGAAGCTGGCTTTTTATGTAGTTTACCGACACGAGGTACACTATGTAGAAAGTCCAGATGACCCTTATTGACTTACAGAACGTAAAATAATAACCCTAAATGATAAGTGTGGGCGAGCAGTTAAGGCTTATCAGAGGTTGGTAGTGTTAAGCATTTGTTGTACAGTCAATAAATGACACTCAAGAAGAAGGAAAATGCTATTTACCCAGCATGCATCTGTTCTTGGCATATAGAGCTGTAGAGTGATATGCTGTGCATAGATCGCCATCTAGTGTTTGGTCTGGATGTTTGCACTTTGTTTTTCTTCGAAGAAGTCTTTCCAGTCACGAGGTAGGTGACTCTTCCTTTCGGTGATAGTGCGCATGGGCATCGACTCCATTGTTAGATTGTTTTCACGCAGAGGGTGAAAATGGAGTTAGTAAGAGTAGTAAAAGGAGATGTCCATGAATGCATGTATCTAAGTAAGATGTTACTGCAACAGGTATAGGTACCCGGGGAGGCAAGTGGGCACATATCACTACAGCTCTATATGCCAAGAACATATGCATACTGGGTAAGTAGCATTTTCCGTTCGAGGCATACGAACTGTAGATCATATGCTGTGCATAGACTATATAGCAGTTATCTCCCAAAGCAATGGCTAACCTGTATCTGTTGCAGTGGTCTGAAATAGTGTACGTAAAACTGCCTGGCCCACTCTAGCTTGTTGTCATGCTAACACATCTACACAATAGTGTTTTGTGAATGTGTGAGGTGTAGACCATGTTGCAGCTTTGCATATTTCATCTATGGGTATATTTCCTAAGAATGCCATGGAAGCCCCCAGTTTGCATGTAGAGTGCTCTAGGGGGAAACGTTATCGCTCGTTTTGCTTTTGCATAGCATTTGAATGCACTTGACTATCCACCTTGCAATACCCGATTTTGATATGGGATTGCCTTTGTGTGGTGGAGCAAAAGCGACAAAAAGTTGATTTGTGTTACGGAAAGGTTTTGTCCTTTCTATGTAATAAAGCAATGCTCTCTTCACATCTAATGTGTGTAGGGCACGTTCTGCCACTGAATCTGGTTGAGGGAAGAACACGGGTAACTCAACAGATTGATTGATATGAAAAGCAGAAATGACTTCAGGAAGGAGTTTAGGATTAGTCCGAAGAACCACTTTATTTTGGTGCATTTGTAAAAAGGGTTCTTTATAGTTAATGCCTGAAGCTCACCCACTCTTCTGAGTGATGTGATAGCAACGAGGAAAGCAACTTTCCATGTGAGAAATTGCAGTTCACATTTGTGCAATGGCTCAAAGGGTGGACCCATTAGTCTGGTGAGAACAATGTTGAGATTCCATACTGGAGCAGGTGAACGTCTCGGGGGAATGACTCGAGTCCCTCCATGGCTTTAATAACAGGCACTCTAAAAAGAGGTAGATGTAGTCTATTCTGGAGGTATGCAGCTATTGCACCCAGACGTAAGCGTATGGAAGTGTACGCTTAATTGGAACGTTGTAGATGTAACAATTAACATATGTTTTGTACAGAAGCATCAAGCGGGTTGATGTGGTTATTACAGTATATCACAAACCGCTTCCACTTTGCTGCATAGCAGGCTCTTGTGGTAGGACTTCTAGCCTCTGATAATATTCATGCAGTCTGGTGGTAGATTAAGATAGCCAAACTCTAAGACTTCTGGAGCCAGATCGCCAGATTGAGTTGACTGGGGTCTGGATGTCTTATGTCTCCATGGTTTTGTGTGAGAAGATTGGGTGTAAGACGTAGTTTTTGGTGAGGAACTACTGAGAGTTCCAATAGGGTTGTGAACCAAGGTTGAAGTGCCCATGTGGGAGCAACTAGGATTAGTGTCAGGGACGCTTGGTTGAGTTTCCGAACCACAAATGGAATGAGTGGGAGAGGCGGAAAAGCGTAAGCCAATATCCCTGACCAATTCATCCATAGTGCATTGCCTTTGGACAATGGGTGTGGATACCTTTTGTGTTTTGGTATGTGTCGAACAGGTCTATTGTGAGGGACTCCCCAACGTTGAAAGTATGGAAGGAGGACCCGAGGGTGGAGTTCCCATTCGTGTATTTGCGGTCTCTGCCTGAGGAGATCTGCAATCTGGTTGTTGACTCCTGGGAGGTGTTCTGCTAGGAGATAAAGTTTGTGGTGAATGGCCCACCTCCAGATGTCTTGGGCTAATTGGGACAGTTGGAGAGTGTGCCCCCCCCCCCTGTTTTTGTATGCAATACATGGCTGTCATGTTGTCTGTACAAATTAGGACAGCTTTGCCCTCTAGGTGAGTTTGAAACGCCTTGAGTGCTAGGAATATTGCAAGCAGTTCTAGGTGATTGATGTGGAGCAACTTCTGTTGTTGGCTCCACAAGCCTTGCACTGTGTGCTGTGTGCTGTTGTAGATTAGCTCCCCAGCCAGTGAGGGACACGTCCGCTGTCAGTACCATCTGTGGAACCAGGTCTATGAACGGCCGTCCTTTTGATAAATTGTGTGTTCCACCACTGCAGAGAGTGATGAGTACGGCCACTTACCAACACTAGATCGGTCAATAGACCTTGTAACTGGTTCCACTGACTGGCTAAGCATTCTTGAAGTGGACGCATGTGCAGTCTGGCATGGGGAACGATCATGATGCAGGATGACATCATTGCCAGTAGCTGCAAGCAAGTTCGAGCTGGAATCCAATGGTTGGGTTGAAAGCAGACAACTAAAGCCTGAATATTTCGAATTCTGGCTGACCTGGGAAAAGCGAGAGTTTGAGTGTCTATTGTGGCTCCTAGGTAGTCCTTTGTATTGGTTGGTTGGAGATGTGACTTTGGCAGATTGATTGTGAACCCTAGTTGATGCAGTAACCAAATTGTACTGAAGGTGTGCTGCAAACATTGTTGGTACGTGTTGGCTTTGATGAGCCAGTCGTCTAAGTACGGTAAGACGTGGATGCTTTGTCTCATTAGGGGAGCAGCTACTACCGCCAGACACTTTGTGAAGACTCTGGCGGCGGTGGGGACACCGAATGGGAGTACCCTGAACTGATAGTGTTGATCCGCTACCACAAAACTGAGGAATTTGCGATGAGCAGGGTGAACTGGTATATGAAAGTAGGCGTCTTAGATCTAGAGTAGATAGAAAATGGTCTTTCTGTAGTAGAGGAAGTACCTGTTGAAGTGTCACCATGTGGAAATGGTCTGACTGAATGTACCGGTTGAGTTCTCTGAGATCTAAAAATGGTCTGAGAGAACCGTCTTTTTTGGGAATTAGGAAATAAAAGAAGTATACGCCCGACCTGTGATGTTGGGGCGACACAGGCTCTATAGCCCCTTTTAGAAGTAGAGACTGAACCTCTTGTTTGAGGAGGTATAGATGGTCTGGTGATAGTTTGTGGGGCTTTGGTGGAATATTTGGAGGCGTGTTGATAAATTCCAGGCAGTAACCAAAACGGATAATTTGGAGTACCCAATTGTCTGTTATTGATTGCCAGATTGGTAGAAAATCTGACAGTCTTCCCCCGACAGGTGTTGAGTGGTCGGGGGGAAGTGAAGGCAAGTCACTGCTTTGTGTTGGCGGGGGAGGTGCGTGTGTTTGAACCCCGGCCCCTGCCCTTACCGTTGTTACCCCTGTAACCTCCCCTGAAATAACCCCTAGATTAAGAGGGTTGGTTATTGCCCTTATAGGTGGAGATGGCTTCTGATGAGGTATTCTTGGAACCTCCTCAATAAAAGGAGCGTCGTAAGGAAGCACGACCCTGTGGGGACTGAAGGGCTCCCATAGATTTGGCTACCTCAGTATCTTTCTTCATTTTCTCAAGTGAAGAATCTACCACTGGGCCAAATAGATGTTCCTTATCGAATGGAGTATTTAAGATGGAGGTTTGAACCTCAGGTTTAAAACCAGATATACGGAGCCAGGCATGCCTCCTTAAAAGGACACTAGTGTTTATAGCTCTAGCAGCAGTGTCTGCAGCATCTAGAGAGCATCTTATTTGATTGTTAGCAATAAGTTGCCCTTCATGAACCAGATCTTGTGCTTTTGATTTGTGTTAAGGGGGTAAATATTGGATCAGTTGTTCCATTTCATCCCAGTGCGCACGGTCGTATCGCACTAACAGTGCCTGAGTGTTGGAGACGCGCCAGAAATTGACTGCTTGAGAAGCTACCCTTTTCCCAGAAGCGTCAATAAGTTTTGATTACTTATCAGGAGGTGGAGCCTCTCCTGTTGTCTGGGAGTTGGCTTTTTCTTGCATTGGACACAACTAGGGAGTCTAGTGGCAATTGTCCCCTTATATATACTGGGTCCGATGGTGCTGGCTTGTACTTCTTGTCCACTCTAGGGGTAAGAATACGAGCTCTGACAGGGTCATTAAAAATGTCATCTACATGCCCGACCATCCCTTTAAGCATGGGTAGTGTATGTGATGACTTCTGTGTGGTACTGAGGGTTTCAAAGAGGAAACCCTCTTCTAATGACTCCTTATGTATCTGCATCCCATGGTAGTTGGCAGCTCTACCCAGTAACTCGATATAGCCTACACTATCATCTGGTGGAGAGGGTTTGGTAGGGTACAGGTCGGGATCATTGCCCGTGGGCGAATTGGTGTTATAATCGTCCCATGGGTCTTGTAATGGCTGATCATCATCCCTATCCTGATCATCATCCCCATCATCCTGGTTATCAGGTGTATGTGGTGGTGAATGTTCAGGTGAAATTGGTTGAAGCTGAGGGGAAGGTGGTGATGAAGGAAGAACAGGTGGAGGAAGAGGAGGAGGGAAAGGGTTAGTTCCAACAGATCTCTTCTTTAAAGGGATGTGATATTCTTCCTCTGCATCAGCCCTTCTTTTTAGAGTCACTTTAGTGGCGATATGGCCAGTCTGTGGATGGATATACAAAAGCTTTTGTTTCGGATCTGGTTTTTCAATTGGGGCATCGAAACTGGGCTTTGTAGTTGTTTTCTGCACTTCTGTCTGTTTCGGCGCCAACATTTTCGGTGCCGGAGTCGAAACCGTTGATGTCTTTGGATAAGACGATTTTTTCGGGGCTGAATGGTGGGGGGGGGGGGGGGGTCGGTGCCGGACTTGTGTTTTGACCCCGAAGGTCTGGGCTCCGAACTCCATTTGGAGGGAGTCTTGTCGGAGCTGGAAGGCTTTTTGGTAGGCTTCGGTGCCGAGCCAGAGGGTGGGGCGTCAGAAGCGTGATCTCGGTGCCGATCGGGGCCCGAGGGCGTGGGTTGGACCGGAGCCTTCTTTTTAATTTAAATTGTGTCTTGGGATGCGGGGGGAGCTGTACTCACGGTACGTTGACCATGTGTGATGTCGTCCTCTTGGTCGGAGTCGAGCTCCAGGATGGCGATCGGCTCCTGCTCCTCCTCGGTTCCATGGTCTCGCTGGCCTCTTCGTTCGATTGTTGTCCGAAGATGTCCGGAATGGAGCTTGTGTGCTGGCTATGCATGTCGCGACGTCGAGCCCGACAGTCGCAAAGTGTTTTCTTGGAGCGGAAAGCCTGGCACACGTCCTTCTTGTTCTGTGTTCGGGGGACAAACACAGGTTACACACTTCGTGTGAGTTGGTGCGCGGGTATTTCGTGTGACACCAAGGGCAGAATTTGAAGGGAGTTCGTTCCATCGACTGCAGGTCGACCAGACGCGGGTAGGCCAGACGGCCTTCCACGAACTTTCCGTTTGAAAGATTATTTTAAGTAATTACGATACACGATAGAAAGGGAGACGTGATCGAAAACAATACCTTCGAGGGTGAGTATCTTGCGCACCGAGGGAAACCGAAGGAACGGTGTCGAACCGGAGCGCAACGATAGACGTCCGAACCCAAAACAATCTAACAATGGAGTCGATGCCCATGCGCACTATCACCGAAAGGAGGAGTCACCTACCTCGTGACTGGAAAGACTTCTTCGAAGAAAAACAAAGTGCAAACATCCAGACCCAACACTAGATCTATGCACAGTATATGATCTATAGCTCATATGCCTCGAACACTCAAGACCTATTTATTTAGATGTTTGTATAATTTTCAACACCAAGATAATTGGAATTGGGTAAGGCCTTTAGACCTTCTAGATTTTTACAGGTAAAACAGAAAATCGCAGATAGAGATGTCCATGCGTATGTAATGTAAATAATGAGAACTGCAAGAACTACAAGTGTCCGGGGAGGTAGGAGGGCACATGTGAATCTACAGCTCTACATGCCAACAGATGCTTACTGGGTAAGTAACATTATCAGTTTGAGGAACGTGTGCTGTAGATACACATGCTTTGCATAGACTATATAGCAGTATTCTCCCAAAGCGGGGGCTAACCAGTAGATGTTGCAGTTGTCTAAAAAAGTGCCTTTAGCACCGCTTGCCCTACACAGGCTTGTTGGTGTGCTAATACATCCACAAATAGTGTGTGGTAAATGTGTGTGGTGTAGACCATGTTACTGCTTTACAGAGGTCAGCTATGGGAATGTTACCTAAAAAGGCCATAGAAGCCCCTATTTTACGAGTAGAATGCGCTCTAGGGGGTATAGATAAGTTCTTTTAGCTTTCGCATAGCAAGTTTGTAAGCGTTCAACAATCCATCTTGAAATATCAGTTTTAGAGATAGGATTGCCTTTGTGAGGTGGAGCAAAAGCAACAAACAGTTGCTTTGTCTTACGAAAGAGTTTTGTCCTCAATATAGTACAATAACGCTCTTCTGACATCAAGTGTGTGAAGAGCTTGTTCTGCTACAGAATCAAGTTTAGGGAAAAACACAGGTAACATTTGTTAATACGAAAAGCAGAAATTACTTTAGGGAGGAACTTTGGATTGGTGCGAAGAACTACCTTAACTTTATGAAGCTGAAGGAAAATGCTACTTACCAGTATGCATCTGTTCTTGGCATGTAGAGCTGCAGATCCTCACACTGTGCATTAGATCGCCATCTGGTGTTGGGCTCGGATGCTTGCACTTTGTTGTTGTCTTCGAAGAAGTCTTTGTAGTCATGTGATAGGTGACTCCTCCTTAGGACAATAGTGCGCATGGGCATCGACTCCATCCTCAGATTGTTTTTCGCCATATTGGGGAGTGATGGAGTTAGTAGAAAAGAAAAGAGATGTCCATGTGTGTGTATCTAATTAAGATAGGACTGGAGCACATACAGGTCCCGGGAGGTGGGTGGGCGTGAGGATCTGCAGCTCTACATGCCAAGAACAGATGCATACTGGTAAGTAGCATTTTCCGTTCGAGGCATGTGAGCTGCAGAGCTCACACTGTGCATAGACTGTACAGCAGTATCTCCCCTAGCGGTGGTCACCTGTATGTGTTGCAGTAGTTTGAAAAAGGGTTTTAAGGACAGCTTGGCCCACGGAAGCTTGTTGCTTGGCTTGCACATCAACACAATAGTGTTTAGTGAAGGTGTGTGTTGTAGACCACGTGGCTGCCTTACATATGTCTTCTAGGGAATGTTCCCTAAGAATGCCATGGATGCCCCTAGTTTGCGTGTTGAGTGCGCTCTAGGGGGAACTGATAATGTGCGTTTGGCTTTTTGGTAGCAGATTTGGATACATTTAACAATCCACCTTGCAACCCCGGCTTTTGAGATGGGATTACCTTTGTGTGGTGGAGAGAAAGCCACAAACAATTGTTTGGTTTTGCGAAAGGATTTGGTTTTGTCAATGTAATACATAAGGGCTCTTTTGACATCTAGGGTGTGGAGAGCTCTTTCTGCCACGGAATCTGGGTTTTGGAAGAACACAGGTAGTTCTACTGATTGGTTAAGGTGGAAAGGCGAAATGACTTTGGGAAGGAATTTTGGGTTTGTTCTGAGAACTACCTTTTTATGATGTATTTGTAAGAAAGGCTCTTGTATAGTTAGAGCTTGTAGTTCACTGACTCTCCTGAGAAGTAATTGCAATTAGAAACGCAACTTTCCATGTAAGGAATTGAAGTTCACATCTATGTAGGGGTTCAAAAGGTGGTCCCATGAGCCTGGTAAGTACTATATTAAGATTCCACACTGGGGAAGGTGGTAATCTGGGAGGTATGATCCGCTTAAGGCCTTCCATGAAGGCTTTAATGGCGGGGACTTTGAAGAGTGATAAGTGTTGTCTGTTTTGCAAGTAAGCAGCAAGGGCTGCGAGGTGCAGACGTATGGATGAGTATGCAAGACTACATCTTTGCAAATGTAGCAAATAGCAAATGATGTTTTGCGTAGAGGCTTGTAATGGTTGGATGTTATTATTAGTGCAGTAAATAGCGAATCTTTTCCATTTAGCTGCATAGCAGGCTCTGGTAGTTGGGCGTCTAGCTTCTTTTATAACGTCCATGCAGTCTGGGGGTAGGTTAAGGTAACCGAATTCTAGGACTTCAGAAGCCAAATTGCAAGGTTCAGCTGAGATGGATCTGGGTGCATTATCTCTCCATGGCTCTGCGTTAGCATTGTTGGGGAGAGGTGTAGTCTTTGGTATGGGACTACTGATAGCTCCAGTAGTGTGGTGAACCACGGTTGGCGTGCCCATGTAGGGGCTACTAGTATCATTTTGAGAGACTGTTGTCGAAGCTTGCGTACGGATGAGTGGGAGCGGTGGAAAAGCGTACACAAATCTGCCGGACCAGTTCATCCATATCGCATTGCCCTTGGACTGCGGGTGTGGAAACCTGGCGGCGAAGGTTGGGCATTTGGCGTTTGTGTGTGGCGAACAGATCCAAGTCTGGCTGGCCCCACATCTGGAAGAAAGGTAGAAGAACTTGTGGATGTAGTTCCCACTCGTGAATCTGTTGTGTCTGTCGACTTAACAGATCTGCAATCTGATTGTGAACCCCTGGTAGGTGTTCTGCTAGAAGGTATATGTTTTGTGGAATGGCCCACCTCCAAATGTCCTGTGCTAGTTGGGACAGTTGTGGAGAGTGTCACCCCTGTTTTTGTATATAGTACATAGCTGTGATGTTGTCTGTTCGGATCAGGACAGCTTTGTTTTGTACGTGGAGTTGAAAGGACTTGAGAGCTAGGAATATAGCTAGTAGCTCTAGGTGGTTGATGTGGAACAGCTTCTGCTGAGTGGTCCACTTGCCCTGTGTTGTATGGTGTAACAGGTGTGCTCCCCATCCTGTAAGGGATGCGTCCGTGGTTAGTACTACTTGTGGAACCGGCTCTAGGAACGGCCACCCCTTGGACAAATTGTTGGTGTTCCACCACTGCAGAGAAGCGATGTGTGCGGCTGTCCACCAACACCAGATCTGTAAGATGTCCCTGAGCCTGGTTCCATTGGCGCGCTAGGCACTCTTGTAGAGGACGCATTTGAAGTTTTGCATGAGGGACGAGAAAAATGCAGGATGCCATCATGCCGATGAGCTGCATAAACACTCTGGCTGGAAGAGAGTGTTGCATTTGAAACCTGGGGACAAGGGTTTTTATACTGGCTATCCTGGCTGGGCTGGGGTAAGCTAGAGCAGTGGAAGTGTTTATTGTGGCTCCCAGATATTGGAAGGACATGGGAGGGCTGAAGGTGGGACTTGGTATAGTTTATTGTGAACCCCAAGTTGTGTAATGTTTGTATCGTTTGGTGGGTGTGTTGGACACACTGGTTGGATGATTTGGCTTTGATAAGCCAGTCGTCCAGGTATGGGAAGACATGTATTTGTTGTCTTCGTAGATGCGCTGCTACTACTGCAAGGCATTTGGTAAACACTCTTGGAGCAGTGGTGACTCCGAATGGGAGTACTTTGAACTGGTAGTGCTGTCCATTGAGAACGAACCTTAGATACTTCCTGTGAGCAGGATGTATGGGAATGTGGAAGTAGGCGTCCTTGAGGTCTAATGTGGCAAGGAAGTCTTGTTGTTGTAGTAAGGGAAGCACTTGTTGGAGAGTGATCATGTGAAAATGATCTGAGTGTATGTATTGATTGAGAGGTCTGAGGTCTAAAATAGGCCTGAGAGTGCCGTCCTTCTTGGGAATGAGGAAGTACAGGGAGTAAACCCGTGTGCCCTGCTGGAGCAGAGGCACTGGCTCTATGGCGTGCTTTTGAAGCGGAAAGTACCTCTTGTTGTAAAAGTGTAAGATGGTCTGTGGACATTGGACGCTGTCTGGGTGGTATGGTGGGGGGTAGCTGTTAGCTCCAGGCAGTAGCCATGTTGGATAATCTGTCTCACCCACCTGTCTGTTGTAATGGAGTTCCAGACAGGCAGGAACTGTGATAGCCTTCCCCGACAGGGGTGTTGTGGTCGGGGGAAGTGGAGGAAAGTCACTGTTTGGGAGTGGTGGAGGTACGGGTGTTATTATTACCTCGACCTCTGCCCTTAGAGTTGTTGCCTCTGTAACCACCCCTAAAGTATCCTCTATTAGGAGAGGTTTGGGTGTTTGTTCGATAGGAAGAGGAACTGTCTGCGGTGGTATTCCTGGAGCCCCTCTGTAAAAGGAGCGGCGAAAGGAGCCACGTTGCTGCGGGGATTGCAATGCTCCCATTGATTTGGCAGTGTCAGTATCCTTCTTCATCTTTTCTAGTGCTGTGTCGACAGCAGGACCAAATAGTTGGTTTTGGTTAAAGGGCTGGTTTAGTATGGTAGTCTGAACCTCTGGCTTAAAACCTGAAATGCGAAGCCAGGCGTGTCGTCTGATAAGCACGCTAGTGTTAACTGACCTAGCGGCGGTGTCGGCTGCGTCTAAGGCGCACTTAATGGAGGCATTGGAAAGAAGTTTGCCTTCTTGAATGAGGTCAGTGGCTTGTGTTTTGTATTGATCAGGTAGATGTTGAAGGAGGGTTTCTAGCTGATCGTAGTGTGCCCTGTCGTACCTAGCTAGTAGAGCTTGGGTGTTAGCGATGCGCCAGATGTTGGTGGCTTGCGCAGCTACGCGTTTGCGAGAGGAATCTAACAATTTGGATTCTTTATCAGGGGGCGGAGCATCCCCTGAAGTTTGGGAATTGGCGCGTTTTCTGGCATTAGAAACGACCAGTGAGTCAAGGGGGAGCTGACCTTTGATGTAGGTGGGGTCATCGGGGGCAGGTCTATACTTTTTATCCACTCTAGGATTAAGGATCCTGGCTCTGACCGGGTCGTTAAATTTCAGGTGCATGTTTAATGACACCCTTGATCATGGGCAAAGTTTGAACAGTTTTTTGAGACCGTTCAAAAGTGTCTAGAAGAAAATCTTCCTCTGGTTGGTCGGTGTGAATATGCACCCCATGAAAAACGGCCGCCCTATGTATGAGTTGCCCAAAACCTATGTGATCATCTGGTGGAGATGGTTTTGTGGGATAAGGTGGAGGGCTGGGGAGGTCTGTAGGGTCTGGGGGTCATTATAACCCCAGTCATCCTGTGGTGGATTATCTGGATCCAGATATAAATTATGAGGGCCATCCCCGTACCCCATGTTGTCCTCATACTCATGTGGGGGAGAATCCGCAGGTTGAGGAGGTGTGATAGGGATGTGGAGAGGAGGGGTGTTAGAGAGAGGTATAGGGGAAGAAGGAGGCATAGGGGAAGTGGAAGAGTCTTTCTTCTTCGGAGGGACAGGCTTGTGACGTGGCACAGAGGATATGTGTCCTGTTTTAGGATTGATATAAAGTTTGTGTTGATTAGGAACGATGGGATCCGGTGTAAACAGTTCCTCTCCTTGAATATTAGTTTTCGGCGCCAACTTTTTCGGTTCCGAACGTGGTGATGGCTTCTTTAAATGTTCCTTTGCTTTAGAAGGCGTCGAGGCGTCCTTCGGTTTAGCTACAGGCTCGACCGGCTTTAGTTTAGGGGTGTGTCGAGTAGCTTCGGTGCCGAGGGATCCGCGTGCTTGGAGGCGGATTTGGGGACCGAACTGGATTTCGGCGCCGGGTGGTCTTTGTGTCTCGGCGCCGAAGGTGCCGGTGTAACGGGCACATGTGGTTTGGTCGGTGCCGAGGAACTAGAAGGGTTTGTTTTCTTGTTCGGTGCCGAGCCCGGAGGCGGGCGTCCGAAACACGCTTACGGTCTCGACTGGGGCCCGTAGGCGAAGTACTGACCGGTGCCTTCGATTTTGCAGGGAGGGTTGGGGCAGGGGCAGTAGTACTCACACGCTGCCCTGAAGGGATGGAACTGTCGGAGTCCTCTGCCTCGGAGATGATAGCGAGGTCTTCGGAGTCTTCTTCCGGAACATCGGGACTCTCGTCGAAGATGTTGACGGGTTCCGGAGCGGACCTGTGCGCCATGATGTGCCTTCGGGCTCGACGATCGCGGATTGTCTTCTTGGAGCGGAAGGAGGCGCAGGCCGGACAAGTGGCCTCGTTATGGTCTGGTGAGAGGCACCGATTACAGACCTGGTGGTGGTCACTGTGAGGAAACTTTGCTCCACATTGGGGGCATTTTCGGAATGGCGTCCTTTCCATGGGCAGTAGGCCTTACGGCGTCGATGGGCCCAACGGCCCGCGTCGACGGCTGGAAAGGAGATCGAGGAAGGGACGTCGAGATGTCGATGTCGGTATCAGGCGTTGAAAAATGGAAAACGCTGCAAAAAAACAAGTTTCGAACCGGAGTGTCGAAATTGCATCCGAACCCGATGGCGGAAAAAAACAATCTGAGGATGGAGTCGATGCCCATGCGCACTATTGTCCTAAGGAGGAGTCACCTATCACATGACTACAAAGACTTCTTCGAAGACAACAACAAAGTGCAAGCATCCAAGCCCAACACCAGATGGCGATCTAATGCACAGTGTGCTCTGCAGCTCACATGCCTCGAACAGAAGGGTTCTTCTAAGGTTAATGCCTGCAGTTCACCAACTCTCCTTAATGAAGTAATTGCAATGAGAAATGCAACCTTCCATAAAAAGAATTGTAAAGGACAATTATGCAATGGTTCAAAGGGTGGACCCACAAGTCTTGTAAGTACAACGTTAAGGTTCCACACTGGTGCTGGAGATATTCTGGGTGGTATTACTTTTAAACCCTCCATAAAGGCTTTAATGACAAGAACTTTGAACAAGGATAAATGGTGTCTGTTTTGCAAATAAGCCTCTATTAATGCAAGGTGCAAACTAATAGAAGTGTAAGCAAAACCAGTTTGCTGTAGGTGCAGAAGGTAACAAATGTTTTGAACAGAAGCATCGAGAGGATTCATTTTGTTGTTACAATAGACTACAAATCGTTTTCACTTCAATGCATAACAAGCTCTTGTAGTAGGCTTTCTTTATAATAGTCATACAGTTTGGTGGCAAGTTTAAATATCCAAACTCTATGGTTTCAGGAGCCAAATTGCTAGGCTGAGCTCCTTTGGACTTGGATGCTCGATTTCTCCATGGTCTGAGTGAGACGACGAAGTGAGATGCAGTTTTTGATGTGGAACTACTGACAACTCCAACAGGGTGGTGTACCATGGTTGGCGGGCCCATGTGGGGGGGCTACTTAAATCAGTGTGAGGGATGTTTGCCTGAGTTCCTGAAACGGAAGGAGTGGGAGAGGCGGAAAAGCATAGGCAAATATCCATGACCAATTCATCCATAGGGCACTGCTTTTGGATAGGGGGTGTGGGGAACCTGGAGGCGAAGTTTGGGCATTTTGAGTTGTTCACTGTGGCGAACAGATCTTTTTGTGGAAATCCTGACTGTTGAAAGTATGGAAGGAGAACTTGGGGATGAAGTACCCACTCATGTATTTGCTGCCTCTTTCTGCTGAGAAGGTCGGCAATCTGATTTACTCCTGGAAGGTGCTCTGCCAGAAGATAAATGTTGTGATGGATTGCCCAGCTCCAAATGCTCCGAGAGCGGCATGACAGTTGGAGAGAGAGTGCCCCCCCCCCCTGTTTTTGTATATAGCACATAGCTGTCATGTTGTCCGTCCGGACTAGGACAACTTTGCCTATGAGATGAGACTGAAAAGGTTTAATCGCTAGAAATACTGCAAGAAGCTCTAGATAGTTGATGTGGAGATGTTTGTGCTGGTTGTCCCAGAGACCCTGGATTGTGTAATCGCGGAGATGGGCGCCCCAAACTGTGAAAGATGCGCCTGTTAGCATGATGTGTGGAAGAGGGTCGATGAAGGGCCGCCCTTTTGATAAATATTGTTGGTTTCACCACTGCAGAGAGCGATGGGTGCGGCTGTCTACCACACTAGATCGGTTAATTGACCCCGTGACTGATTCCACTGATGTGCTAAGCATTCTTGTAGAGGACACATGTGTAATCTTGCATAGGGCACTATTGCAATGCAAGACGCCAGCATTCCTAGCAGCTGCATGAAAGTTCTGGCTGGCAAGGTTTGGTTGGCTTCAAATTGTAGCAACAGTTTGGATGTTGTGAATTCTGGCTACATTGGGAGAGGCTAGAGATGTGTGAGTGTCGAGAGTGGCTCCCAGATAAACTGCATCTGTGAAGGCTGCAGGTGAGATCTTTGCACATTGACTGAAACCTAATCGGTGGAGTAGATCCACCGTGATCTGAATGTGTTGCAGACATTTGTGATAAGTGATGGCTTTGATGAGCCAGTCGTCTAGGTACAGGAAGACGTGAATGTGTTATCTTCTGAGGTGAGCTGCCACTACTGCAAGGCATTTGGTAAAGACTCTGGGAGCAGTTGTTACCCTGAATGGGAGTACTTTGAATTGGTAGCGTTTGCCTGCTATCGCAAATCTGAGTTATTTGTGATGAGCTGGATGAATTGGAATGTGAAAGTATGCGACTTAAGTCTAGTGTAGACATAAAATCGCCTTGCTGTAAAAGTAGAAGCACCTGTTGAAGTGTTACCATGTGGAAGTGTTCTGACAGTATTTATTGGTTTAACATTCTGAGATCCAGAGTCGGTCTTAAGGAGCCATACTTCTTGGGGATTAGAAAATAGAGATTAAACCCCTGAACCTTGGTACTGTAATGGAACTGGTTCTATGGCACCTTTTAGTAAGAGCGATTGCACTTCTTGTTTGAGTAGCTAAGTGGTCTGGCGACAGTTTGTGAGAGCGAGTTGGAACGTTTAGAGGGTTGGTGATAAGCTCGAGGCAATAACCATGTTGGATAAGTCAGATTAACCATTTGTCAGTTGTTATGGATTGCCAAATGGGGAGAAACTGTTGAAGTCTTCCCCCAACAGGTTAAGTAATCGGGAGAATGTGTGGGCAAGTCAATGCTTATTGGGGGAAAGGGTGTTACGGGGTGTGGCGCCTTTACCCCTACTTTGAGTTGTTTCCTCTTTAAAGAAAAACAACTTGCAAACATCCGGACCCAACACTAGATGGAGTATGCAAAGCATGTGCATCTACAGCACACATGCCTCGAACATATATTTCTCAACCCGTTGTGTCCTTGACCTGCAGGTTGCTGGTTCTTTGATCGCCTATCTCCTGGAACAAGATGCATTGCCAGGAAGTGACTTTTGCTTTGTGAAGGTAAGAGTGAGTCTAGCAGATAGCATGTCAGCAATTTCTCTTCCTCCAACTGGACTCCATACCACTCTGCTGCCCTTTTTTCACATCTTCGGGTGTCCACATCTTCTGGTGAATCTCCATCGAGGTCCTGAGACTGTTCATTGCCTTCGTACCACTCAATGTCTTGGAACCGGTCCTGCGACTATGGGTCCTCCACTTCATAGAATAGTTCATGTTCCTCCTCTTATTGCGGCTCTGGTGTTATTGAGGGTTCCAGTTCCCCAGAGTGTCTCTCCTCATGTGCACTTTTCATCTAAGGTTTCTACGGTTTCAAAATCCCTGGAGGGAGGAGAAGTCTTTTTTGTGAAGGATCGCGGCCATTACGGCCTGGAGTCCTCGATCCTTGCGAAAAATTGAGGGTACATTCTTCAGCATTGTGTCTTCTCCAAGGTTCGACCACCTGCCGTTTCATTAGTATGGGACCCCATGGGCTCTTTCCCTTCCACTTGCCTTCGGTCATCAAAAGTTTTGTGGCGGAGTCTTTTGTAGTCTAGAGTTAACTTCTCGGCTCGACCACTTACATTTTTATCTGCATTACCTAAGAGCGCTTCTTTCATCTTGTGTTCCCGCTCGACATCAATCTCTTTTCGGCTTCAGAGCCCTTTCCCCCGTGCTTCTTCGGTGGTATTATCCTCATCCTCACTCAATAGTCCAAGATCTCTCAATGACTGTTTCCTTCTGCCCCTGCATGGCGTAGTGTGCCCGCCTTTGCTTTCCACGTGCCCTCAGCTTTTGTGGTTGGTATTCTGCACAGGCTTCACAGGTGTCAGTCTTGTGGTCTCTTGGCAGGCAGAGATTGCCCACCTGGTGGTTGTAACTCTAGGCAAACTTGCGAGGGCACTTCAGGCAAAAACAGAAAGATGTGTTCTCCGTCTCACGCAGAGCAGTCTGCTCAGTGTCCGCCCAGTCTGTGCCCTCCATTCAAAACACATGTTCCATCTGCTTTAGTGATTTTCGAAGGACGTCTGCGGAATCTCTGGGTGAGGCTCACTTCCTTTTGCTATGGCAAATATCTTGCCCGGTATTTTTCTTTTCTTCCTTTCGATAAATGGAGAGCTTCAGCGATACTTTCAGACCCAAAAGCACGAAAAAAGAATATGAAGATGGCCACCATGGACAGAGACTTCCGGGGAGAACGTCTGACATCAGGAAAGGCTGGACTAAGCAACAAATGGTGAGGAACAGACACCCAACCCCCCCCCTCCCCTCCTCCCCCAAAAAGGGAATAGAGACTACTATGCAAGAGGAGAGTTCCAGACCCAACCAATAGATGGCAGAATAATGCACAGCATGTGAATCCAGAAAACATTCACGCTGCAAAACGTAGGCGCACCAAAGGATTGTTGAGGGTTACTGGGAGCAGAGAACTCGAGAAGCTCCAATAAATATCTCCACGAAGTGTTGGCTCAAAGACCCAGTGAAGCACATCCGACCCCAAAAGTAGAAGAAAACAATCTAACCCTGGAGACTATGCGCATTACCAACTAAAGGAGAGCCACTACACTTCATGAATCAAGACTACTTCGAACAAAAACTGGCACACATCCAAGCCAAACACTAGATGGCAGGAGTATGCAGAGCATGTATATCTACAGCTACATATCCTGCCAACACTATATTCTTAGGAACCTTACCTTAAGGGAGGCATACAGCAATTACCACTACTATCAAAGCAATGTCAAAGTCCCACACATACCTTTGGTATCTGCTGAGTGATTTTTGCCAAGTTCTGCCCTTTTTTGCCAATGATGAAACGATGAAGCCATGATGGGGCAGAAACAGATGAGACGATGAAACTGTTGGCCTGAAAGAAGTAAAATGAATTTAGAAAATTAACATTTAACCATTTACACCAGTCACAATGTGTCTGCAGAGCCTGACATCACTTCTAAATTCAGATGGTGTAAATGTTTTTAAAGGTTTTGTCCAGAGTTATTAGGGGTCAACCATGTACCTCTGAACAAGCCTAACATCAAATTAGTAGGGTAGTCACAAATATGTGAGACCACTTCTTTGACTGATTTATGTGACAAACTTGCAATAAGTTGTTAGATTATGCTTGCTGATGCTTTTTAATGCCATGTATAAGTTAGCATTACCTACGCCTTTTTCCTTTAGATGCCAATTTCCTGCTGTTCTAAACTAATCCTGCTGGATTCTGAGAAATGCTCCTTGCTAAGTTTTGTTTCTGCAACAAAGAACTGGTATTGCCAGTGCATAACCTTCCTTCTAGGTAAAGGCCCTCTCCCACCTGTCTGGCAGTTTATTCGCAGCGCAGGGTGTAACGGCCTTGAAAATGTTCTGAGTTGTGCAAGATACAAGAGTAGAAGTCCACATCCGTTTGGAAAATTCCACTGTGGGCGTGTTATTAGTTGACCATGCAATGCATATAATGCATCTTTATGCTTAGTTTCTCAGTTCCCTCTGTAACACTCTCTCGAGACTGTGCAGACGGGGCCTCGCTCTGAGCTTGTACAATAAATGATTATCGGTGTATATTCTCCACTGTTTTCTTTGACTCTTCATTTGGCATTGAAGACTGAAAGGTGGTCAGTGGTGACTCGGGCAGCCCTAATCGGGTCACTTCCTTCATTACATTTGAATCTATCAGAGAAAACAGCAAATAGACTACTAGAGTTAAGTTACTTCACTGTAATGAATTTGTTATACATGCACATGCTATATAAAACATTCATAAAAATCTCCATGTTTTGCAAATCTTCTCCTGGCAGATCTGACGGCATGGCCCACCATACGGCTTAACAAAACCTGCTATGGTACAGGTTTAATTTAAACCCAACTCCACTTTTTTCAAAAACCAATTCATGAAACTATTAGACTGTTTTTGCACTCGTGACTCTGGAGAGCCTAGATTCTGAAAACATTGGTAATGGGCATACCTGAACTTTACTCCTGGCAGGAAATTGAACTGTTTGTTCACCACACTAAAATGGTGAGATGCAAAAACTATACACCAAAAGGTCTACTGGTCTCATTCCCCATTTCAAATGCAGTGAATAATTATGTACAGGAGCCCTCTGTTATGCAGACAAACCACATTTGACAGAATTATGGAACAAATGGCTTGTTACCAATGTGATTTGATAGGCATAGCTTTGTAACGATATGAATTGCTTCCTCTCCTCTTCATCAGTAGTTGTGAAAGTTGCATGTAAATATATGGTGGAAAATCTTTTACGCTAAATGACTTTATAGAACAGAAAACTACTCTCAAAAGAACAGTAGAGCATAGACTGCAAAGCAGTACTCCAGCTTCTGTTGAAAACAGCATGCAATAAAAATTGTAAACCTATTTCTTAATATGTGCCATTGTGCGGCTTCTCAAATAGACCTAAATGTCCAAATACTAAGGTTTAGTGAACATAGCCAGGTTAGAACATACTGATGTACTGCATAAATCTGGAAGTGATGATCATTCAAACTTAGTATGTGTGAGCGAATGGCCAACATAAGGGGATAGAGATTACATTCCTGCATGCAAAACTTGTCTTGGTAAAAGACTTGACCCTTTTTTGTAGAGTAAAAATTTAAAATTCAGAGGCATAAAGAAATGTCCCTTCATTGCAATACATTAGATCCTTACTGATCTATTAACAATTTGGGTATAGAGCACTCTGAAGCAGTTTGTAGATTTGCAAAGCATGATGTGAAGTGAACAACAAGTTACTTACCGTCGGTAAAGATTTATCTGGTACAGACATCAGGTATTACCGCAATTGACGGAATGCCATGTGTTTTAGTATAGATGGCAGCAAAGACTGAGCCCCAAGTGGTGCAGTCTTCCAGTTGTGGTGTGATCCCCATTGATAAACTGATTGTCAGTATTCTGTGTTTCTCATACGGGCTAGTATTTGGAAATACTGCTTCGATTTGAGTAATTTTTTGAGCTATCCAGAATGGAATTTGCTCACGTTTTGTGGGCATTTTACCCATGACTGCGTATAGAGTCTGTGGTGTAATTTTTAGTGTATTCCCCTGGTGAGGAGTTTGATTTGGAATTGTTAATGGTTGCTGGACTGTAAAAGTCTGCATGACATATTGGACCAATTGTCGGTAAATTTTTATTAATTCTTGTATTTGAACAAGTAAGTCCTCATCTGACATTATATCCAGTTCAGGATGAGGTGTGTAGCTGGCTAGAATCAGCCATGTTGCTCCTGGTCTACCTAGTGGACCGAGCCTGGTAATGTTTTTGTGATGTTTTAGGGCGCCTTTAAACCAGAGCTGATGCTCTTGGTATGTTAATGGAATCTCTATAGCCTCGAAAGGAATGTATTCCTCTGGTGGTTCATCTTCTTTGTAGAAGTGAAACGTGTGTTACTGGATTGGATTCAGGAAATATTACCCATGAATAGAATACCTCTGTCTGAAAGGATTCGTGTGCCTCTATCACGAAAACTGCTCTACCTTCTCTTGGTGGCAGGCCATGTTTTATAAGTTTTAGAGTGATGGCTCTTTTTAAGTTTGGAGGGATGTTTATGACACCCTCCTCGGTTTCAATTAAACCTGTAATGTTAAAAACTGCTGCTTGGGCTGGATCAGCCGCAGCTCCACAGTTTCCGGTCTCAGTGTCGGAGCCAGGCATTTTGTTGTTTGAAAAATGTAGAACAAGTTTCAAGGAAACAAAGATTAGGTGCACAATATTTTGGAACACTGTATCCTTCAACGTTGAGCAAACCAAACAGCTGATATATAGGGTACTGCCCTATGTAGCCTTGGTGGATACCTAACCCTGCCCACTCCAGACGTCTTTTGGAGTATATGGGTAGGGGTCTCTTGAGAGAAAAAGCACGGCTGAGTTGAGTTACTCAGTATCTACCGTTGAATTACCGCCTTACCAAACCGTTGGGCGCCATGTAGTGTAGCTCCTATTTCCCCAATAGGCTCTGCGCATTGGAATAATATATCCTATAGGTTTGATATAGGACTAAGGTCAGTATGTCCCTATCGAGTATATTAAACTTAATTACTTGTGCCAGCTAGCTCAGAGGCCACTAGAAACTCCTTGACAACAAGGGAGTAGTTTCTGGCAGCCGCAAAACATGACCAATGTGTTTCCCTTTAGAATCAGAACGTGTCCCAGAGTCGTGGAAACAATAGATAACTATTTCACTCAGCTCAGTCGTGCATGCTTAGTTTTCCTCAAAGTTACACAGAAAGAAATAGACTGGCGTTTCAATAAAAGATTTATTGAACAGTCTTGTTTCTGGTGTAAGTAAAATGTGCTGTTACGATCACAAGACAGTATGCGAGATAAATAATGTACAGTGTGAGCAGTAGAATAAATAATACTGCGACAGCATTATCTTTTAGTACATATGCATTTACATAAATAACAGACTAAAAATGCGAGTACTCATACGATGCATTTCTAATCTAGTTCTACCCCAATGTACCTAACCTAGGTGTAGGAAGAAGTATGAAGTATTCCTTACTATGGTATACTAAGAGTATGTTAAGCCTAGTATGCCAAGAGTCCCTCTAGGTTCTAGTCTGCTCCATACCTGAAGAATGAGAGCGGTAGGAATCTCTTTGCCAGACTCGAACTCCAACACCCCGCAAGGGAAGTTAGATCACTGGAAGCTGGACTCTCTGCGTGCAGGGATGACAGCGTCTTCTCAGTGCGTCAGGCCGGGAAACGGGCTCCTCTGAAGTCGAAGTCTCCTCTGCTTTACAGGGGCTAGGGAAGGTATATTTATACCTAAGAAGTACCTCAATGTTAGCATTGACGTGAGTCGGCCAGCGGAAGACGTCATGAATGAACCCCTAAGGAATAATGGTTCATGCATAATATACGAGTCCTTGAAGAAATCAATAGTCCTGGGCTAGGGAAACTCCCGCAGCCTAAGGGTCTGTTCTTCATGAACTCGTTGTGACGTTAGGGTGGACGGATGTCGGAGACCATGCCTGTATTTGGAGTGCACGGTTTAATGCCTAAATAAGGGCTGGGATTTTATGCCTAAATAAGGGCAGGGCGAATTGTGCCTATATAAGGACATGATACTGGAAAGCCTGTTTATGGACACCCTAAGAGGAATACAACAGTATCATTATTAAACAATATCAGGTTCACTGCTCCATTGCTTCTTGTCCTATTGAAAGCATAACCGGTACATTTATACAACACATTAGTACAATTCTCATAAGCTTATTGACTGTGACATAACAGTCGGCAATGGAGTAAATAAACAGATTGTAGGTCCAGTAAGTTGGGAAGGAAGGGATGGCCCTAAGTGTATATCCTACAGTGCAGGCTCGGCCTTCCCAATGAAAGCGATTAGGAAGGGGAGGTAACCTAAATCGGGCTAGGGGCATCCTGGAGGTCTGCACCTCGTCCCCTTAGCCAGGTGTTGAAAGGATCCTATATATTCCTTGGGCGAGATGCTGTCCGCATTAGGTCCCAGAATGTCGCCAGCTGCTCGACAGTAAGCAACATCACGCACCCACACGGCCCCACAGGGGGCCCTAGGGGCGCCCCAGCGTTTGGCCAGTCTGCGCCCAGCGAGCAGTAGCATCATGGCCACCAAGCGGCGCCTCTCGGGTGGGATTTCTCCCACATAACCCAGCAGTGCCACTACCGGGGTAGGATCCAGCAATACTCTAGTGAAAGTCTGAAGCACAAGTTACTAACTTGTGTAACGATATATCTGTAAGAGACAGTAGTTAGTGACAGATTCCTTACCTTAGAATATCCCCAGGCGTCAGGCTGGATCCGGAAAGTTTTTGCGTAGCAGTACCTTTGCGCGTCGGTAGGCGGCGTCGTGCGGCTCCGCGTCAGTCGTCGGCGTCGTGATCGCCAGGATGACGTCCCGGGCAGTACTTAGACGCCGCCCCTGCGCGCTGACGTCAGTTCTATACACGACTTTCCGCGCCAGGAACGCAGAGCCATGCAAGAAGCTGACATAGGTGTCTGAAAAATACTAGGGCCCTGAAAGGGATGTCCTTAACCCTAGAAATCAGTTCGCAGAACGGGGAGGATGGGTGGGCGGTAGGAATCTGTCACTAACTACTGTCTCTTACAGATATATCGTTACACAAGTTAGTAACTTGTGCTTCTGAAAGAGACACGTTAGTGACAGATTCCTTACCTTAGAATAGATACCCCAGCAATACCAACCCCGGTGGTGGGTCTGCGAACAAAGATCAGACAAGGAAGTCCCCGAGTACAGAACGGCCAAAGAAGCCGTCCCTCCAGACCTGACTGTCAAGGCAGTAATGCTTTGTAAATGTGTGCAGCGAGGCCCACGTAGCTGCCTGACAGATATCCTGCAGCGGAACACCGCGGCCCAACAGGAGGCTCCTTCTTAGCCAAAGAATAGCAGGCTTTGATACACAAGGTTACCCAGCGGGAGATGGTTCTCTTGGGCACTGCCCGACCTTTTTTGGCGCCCACGTAGCCAACAAAGAGCTGGTCATCCACCCGGAAGTGTTGTGTGCGGTTGGTATAAAAAGAAAGCGCACGTTTTGGGTCCAGACGGTGGAGCCTCTCTTCCTCTCTGGAAGGATGCGGAGGCGAAAAGAAGGTGGGCAAAGTGATGGTCTGCCCAATGTGGAAGGCAGTAACCACCTTTGGCAAGAAGGACGGACGCGTCCTAAGAACAACCTTGTCTGGATGGACAGACAGAAAGGGAGGTTTGCATGATAGAGCCTGGAGCTCACTCACCCACCGAGCGGAGGTGATGGCCACCAGAAAGGCTGTCTTCAGAGTCAGAAGACGAAGAGGACAGTTATGTAGAGGCTCAAAGGGAGCGCACATGAGAAAGGTAAGAACCAAGTTCAAGTCCCACTGAGGCATCACAAACGGAATAGGAGGGAAGAGGTGTGTAATGCCTTTTAGAAACCTGTTAACAGGGGACTTGAAAAGGGAGGGCTGATCAGGAAGCCTGAGGAAGGGCGAAATGGCACAAAGATAGCCCTTGATGGTACCCAGGGCAGAACCCTGTTGAGCCAGAGAAAGAAGGAACAGAAGAACCTCAGAAAGAGGGGCAGAAAGGGGATTCACAGCCTTTGCTGTGCACCATGCCACAAACTTGTTCCACCTGCAGGCGTATACCACCTTAGTGGAGGGACGCCTGGCTGCCAGAATCACATCACAAACTTCGGGAGGCAAGTCGAAAGGAATCAACTGCCGCCGCTCAATCTCCACGGAAGCAGGTGTAGACTAGACAGGTTCGGGTGGAGGACCGTCCCCTGCTGCTGCGACAGAAGATCCTCCCGAAGAGGCAGACGGATCGGGGGATCGACGCTCATACTGAGTAGCTCGGGATACCAAACTCTTCGAGCCCAGTCCGGAGCCACAAGGATGACTTGGGCCCGGTCGTGCCGAATCTTCTTCAACACTCTGGGTAGAAGTGGTATAGGCGGAAAGGCGTACAACAGACCACAACTCCACTCGCGACGAAAAGCGTCGCCGAGCGATTGCCGCCTTGGAAATTCCAACGCGCAGAACTGCTGACATTGCGCGTTCTCTTCGGTGGCGAATAGATCTAACCAAGGCTCTCCCCACTGTAGAAAGAGTCCTTGCGCCACTTCCGAGTGAATGCGCCATTCGTGATCCATCATGCACCTGCGGCTGAGTTCGTCAGCCCTGGCGTTCAGGGAACCTGCCAGGTGTTGAACCATCAGGAACATGCCCTGATGTTCCAGCCATGTCCAGAGGCGCAGAGCCTCCTGACAGAGGGTCCACGACCCCACCCCGCCTTGTTTGTTGCAGTACCACATGGCGGTGGTGTTGTCTGTGAACACCTGCACTACCTTCCCTTTGACAGAGGGAAGGAATGCCTTGAGTGCAAGTCGGATCGCCCGGAGCTCCAGAAGGTTGACATGGAGCCAGGACTCCGCCGGAGACCAGAGGCCTCTGATCTCCGCCTCTCCCATGTGACCGCCCCATCCCAGAAGGGACGCGTCCGTCACAACTGTGTGTTCTGGCTGGGGAAGGGAGAGGGATCTGCCCATGACCCATTGCGGGTTCGAGAGCCACCACTGCAACTGTTTTGCAGTCCCCTCCGAGATCTGGACGTGATCGGACAGGTTGCCCTGGTGCTGCGCCCACTGGAACTTCAGAACCCACTGCAGAGCCCGCATATGCCATCTGGCATGATCGACCAGCAGGATGCAGGAGGCCATGAGGCCCAGCAGCCTCAGGGTCATCCGTACCGAAACCCAGGATAAAGGCTGAAAGATCGGAATCATAGCCTGAATATCCCAGACTCGCCGTTCGGGAGGTTAGGCCCAAAACTGCGTCGTGTCCAGAACTGCTCCGATGAAAAGGAGCTGTGGAGAAGGAATCAGATGAGACTTCGGCACATTGATGGAGAACCCCAGCGAGTGCAGGAGTTCGGCCGTAGTCTGGAGGTGGGAGACGACTGCCTGGGACGAGCCCGCCTTCAGCAGCCAGTCGTCGAGGTAGGGGAAGACTGGAACCCCTGCCCGGCGCAGATGAGCTGCGACCACCGCCATCACTTTCGTGAACACCCGAGGGGCACTGGTAAGGCCAAAGGGGAGCACAGTGAACTGAAAATGCTCGAGGCCTACCGTGAACCGCAGGCAACGCCGGTGGGCCGGCAGGACGGGGATGTGGAAATAAGCGTCCTGCAAGTCCAACGCTACCAACCAGTCTCCAGGGTCGAGGGCAGTCAAGACCTGAGCTAGGGTGAGCATCTTGAACTTCTCCTTCCGGAGGAAGCGATTGACGTTCCGGAGGTCCAAGATAGGACGCATGTCCTCCTTGTCCCTTTTGGGCACCAGAAAGTAGTGGGAGTAGCAACCACGTCCTACTTCTGGGGTCGGAACATGCTCGATGGCCCTCTTGGCCAAGAGGGCCGTGACTTCCTTCTGCAGAAGCACCAAGTGATCCCCTGACATGCGGTGGAATTGAGGTGGCATGGCTGGGGGGGTGGTCTCGAAGGGAAGGGAGTAGCCCCTTCGGACAATGTCCAAGACCCACCTGTCCGAGGTGATGGCACGCCAGTGGTGAAGGTGATGGCGGACCCTGCCCCCTACTGGCGTGCTGTGCACCTGAAAAGGAGGACTAGGAGGGCTTGGAGGCCGCGGACGGGGCGGA
Organism: Calotriton arnoldi; assembly: GCA_963921515.1. Taxonomy (NCBI): domain Eukaryota; kingdom Metazoa; phylum Chordata; class Amphibia; order Caudata; family Salamandridae; genus Calotriton; species Calotriton arnoldi. The sequence goes on along the minus strand of CAWUFW010005288.1, from coordinate 910,435 downwards.
GTTGGTGGCCTGACCCGCACGCTGGTTGCCCGAACCGCCACGGCGGTAGCCACGTCCTCGGCCACGCGAAGACGCTTGCTGCGCGGGCCGTTGGCTGGGCGGCGGACGTGACTGGGAGCCCCTTCCGTGGCCACGAAAGGGGCGAAAAGCAGAGGTTAGCGGAGGGCGCACAACAGAAAGGCCCAGGGACTTGGCAGTAGCCCGTGAGTCCTTAAAACGCTCCAGCGCATGGTCTGCTTTGGAACCAAAAAGACCGACTCAATCAAAGGGCATGAGTGTATTCTGGACATCACCCGAGAAACTAGTTGTTCTCAGCCAGGCGTGGCGACGCAGCGCCACCGTCGTTGCAAGCGATCTGCCCAGCGAGTCGGCGGTATCAAGGCCACAACGGATGGTGTACTTTGCCGCATCACTTCCTTCCGCAATGGTGCGGGAAAGCAGTGTCTGGTCCTCCTCAGGACACTGGGGCAAGACTTGTGCCACCGAATCCAACAGAGAGTGGGAGTATCGGCCCAAAAGGCAAGCGGTGTTCACCGACCGCAAGCCAGCACTGGAGGAAGAAAAGGCCTTCTTCCCAAATTGGTCCAGGCGTTTGGATTCCCTATCCGGAGGGGCGGTAGGGAAGGCGGTTTGGGAGGCAGAGGCTTGGACAACCAAGCTCTCGGGGGTGGGATGTTGAGAGATAAACAAGGGGTCGCCCAGAGCAGGGCGATGGCGTCGGGCCACGTTACTATCCACAGGAGCCCCTGTGGTGGGTTTGGACCAGGTGCCCAAAAGAACGTCAGACAGTGCATCATTAAACGGCAGCACAGTCTCCGTGGAGGAAGCTGCCGGCTGAAGCACTTCCGTCAGGAGATTAGTCCTGACAGCCACATAGGCAATTGGAGGTGCAAGGCTCCAGCTGCTCTACGCAACACCGTTGCGAAATTTGCTCCCTCCTCCGTAGCCACGGGAGGAGACAGCATGCCAGTGTCAGGGGAAGTGTCTAGACCACTGGCATCCCCAAGTTCCTCTGCCCAGTCCTGATCATACTCACACTGCTGTGTGAGAGGGTCTTCCGACCCCTCCCAGCTCTCCTGGTCCTCCTCTGGTTGAAAATATGGAGGAGGAGGGACATCTGGGACCCAAGGTCTCATCGGCGCCGGAGCCGGCGTCGAGCGACGTCGGTCCGGCTCCATGTCCGGAACCGGAGAGAACCGGGAACGACGCCACCTGGAGCCCCGGGCGGCGTCAGGAACGGCACCGGGGACATCGGCGCCGGCGTGGTTAGGTCAGCCGGCGTCGATGGGGGTTGCGGTACCACCGGAGCCGGGATCGAGGCCGGAGCCAAGGCCGGGATCAAGGCTGGCGGGACAGGCGACGCCGGGACCGGAGTCGTCGGCGACGCCGGAGCAATCCCATCAGGGCCCGCGGGGCCCGAAGGCGCACCGGAGGGACCTTGAGGCCCGAAGAGGCGGGCCATGGCCGACAGGAATTCCTGTATTTGGGCCGGAGTCGCCCCCGAACCTGGAAAGGACGGGTAATGCAGGGGCGGCTCCACAGGCACGTTCGGGGCCGCAGGGGCGGGGACGGTGCCGACAGGGGCTTCAGCCGAGTCGCGAGACCGGCGAGGCGAAGTCTTAGAGTGATGATGCTTCTTAGACTTTTTGTGCTTCGACTTACCCGAGGAGCGCGAAGACTTGGACTCCGACGACCAGCGGGGGCTCCGCGACCGGCCCCTCGACCTCTCACGGGACCGGGGCTTGGTGCGGCGCGGAGCCGACTGCCGGACCTCGAGGAGCTTTCGAGACCGCTCTCGCAAAGCCTTCGGGTGAAGTTTCCGGCAGTCAGGGCACGACTTCGTGTCGTGGTCTCGGCCGAGACAGTAGAGACACTCTAAATGCGGGTCTGTGATCGACATCATTTGACCACAGACGTCGCATGGCTTGAAGCCGGGCATCCCTATCGACACCTAGGAGTCGAGAAGACTCGAAAAGAAACAGTGAAAAAATCACCCAAAATTTTGTCAAAAATTGACTAGGGCACTGCTCTTTCCGGATCTGCGCTTACTGGCGTGGAAAAAGAAGAACTGACGTCAGCACGCAGGGGCGGCGTCTAAGTACTGCCCGCGACGTCATCCCGGCGATCACGACGCCGACGACGGACGCGGAGCCGCACGACGCCGCCTACCGACGCGCAAGGGTACTGCTACGCAAAATCTTTCCGGATCCAGCCTGACGCCTGGGAATATTCTAAGGTAAGGAATCTGTCACTAACGTGTCTCTTTCAGATTAGTGTCATATACCTCTTTCCAAAATTCAGCAATGGGGTGGCAACTCCACGCAACATGCAAAAAGGCAGCTGCTTCACGCCCGCATTTCCAGCAGCGCTAATCAGGACATAACCCCAGTTTGTGCAACTGCAAGGGGGTGCGGTACATCCTATGTATGAATTTAAAGTGAATCAATCTCAGCTTGTAATTCGGGGATAGATATCTCAGCTGTGAGCAACAAAATACCCATTGTTCGTCCGTGGGCAGTCCTTCCAAGTCAACTCTCCACTGTTAGTGCCTTGGGGGCAACCAAGGGGTGTTTGTTTGCGTGAGGTTATACAATCTGGTAATTAATCTACGAGGTGAGGGTGTGGTTAATAGATGTTCTAGAGGCTTCATCACATCGGGGGGGGCTAGGAAAGCTGGATGCAATTTCTTACAGGCAGCACAGAGCTGAAAATATAGGAATAGATTCAGGAGTGGCACCGGTTTGTCTCCCTGTTGTTGTGGCTCCTCTAAAAATGTGTCCTGCAGGTATAGGTCCCCTAATGCCCATGCTGCGGGCTCGCGTTATGGAACCCTTATCATTAAGGAAGGGAAAAAGAGGGTGGTGTGCAACCGGAGTGGAGGGCGCGTAGAGCAATGATGTCCCCACTCGCTTCCTTAAACCATCCCAGGCCCATCTGAGGGTTTTAACTGTATTTATTTCACTTACTGCTCTGTGATATGGTTTATAGACAGCTACGTGTAGAGGGGTGGGATCAGCTATATCTGTTTCAATGGCCACGTGCAGCTGAAATGGAATGGGATGTATCCAAAAACGAAGAAATTGGGCCTGCGCGCACAGTGCGTAAAGTTCTAAATCAGGTGCACCCAATCCATCCCAAGACAGCGGGCGCGTTAGCAGTTCCCAGCTCACGCGAGGCTGTTTACCGGCCCAAACTAAGGCGATCACGATAGAGCGCAAGGAGTTAAAAAAGGGCCTTGGTCAAGGGTATGGGTATATTAACGAACAAGTATAAAAATGTAGGAAGTGCTATCATCTTGGTGATCGCGATTCTGCCAGCAAGTGACAGAGGTAGGGCAGCCCAGAATTTCGACTTACGATCCAACTAGTCCAGTAACTTACCAAAGTTCATTTGCCACATTTCCTGCAAGTCTCTGCTTAACCAGACCCCTAGGTACTTAACGGCTCCATCAGTCTATTTAAGCGGGAATTCCAGGTTGGTTTCCAGCAGGGCATCAGTCAGCGGCAAAATTGAGGATTTTGACCAGTTAATCTGTATGCTGGACATCCCGCCATAGCGGAGGACCTCTCTCAACACAGGGTTGAGGTTTTCATCTGGTTTACAGATATATAATGTAATGTCATCTGCATACATTGATATTACAAGACTCCTGTCTGTGAACCCTAGACCGCATGTGTTGTGGTGTTGGCGAATTCTGTCCGCTAGGGGCTCCATTGCCACTGCGAACAGCAGTGTCGATGCGGGCATCCCTGCCTGGTTCCGCGAGTGATATAGAATGGTTCCGATATTAGATTATTTGCTCTAAGTCGGGCTGTGGGTTTTGTATATAGCAGACTTATTAGTTTTACAAAGTTTGGGCTAAATCCCAATCTGGGCAGGATAGTGAACAAGAAAGGCCACTCCAGAGAGTCAAACGCCTTTCTAGCACCTAGAAATACAGCTACGGAAGGTAAGAGGGGGTTAATCTGGTGCACCGTGGCGAAGAACGTGCGCAAATTGTGGGCTGTTGACCTGCCCGGGATGAATCCCGATTGATCAGGCCTGGCTATGAGCGGTAATAGCGGCTGAAGTCTGTTAGCTATGAGTTTGGCTAGGATCTTTACATCTACATTAACGACAGTGGTCTGTACGAGTCACATAAATTAGCTGCCTTATCTGCTTTTAAAAGGGAAATGATAGCCGCCTCGCGCATAGTCGGTGGAAGGATTCCTATCTCAAGCGATTCCTGGTATACATCCAGCAGTCTAGGCGCCAGCTCCTCCGCATAAGTCTTATAAAATGTGGTGGTCAGGCCGTCCAGTCCAGGCGCTTTCTTGCCCAGTAGACTTTTAATAACTTGTGTAATGTCTTCTATCGAAAATGGCTCGTCCAGATACTCTCTGTGGGAGTCACTTAACCAGAGCAGCTCAATTGATTAAGTATTCACCAAGGTCTGGATGTGGTGCATTCTGCGTTGCCGTGTATATAAGGAGTAGTATTTAGTGAGATACATGTGTATCCTCTTGGCCTCTGATAGGGGAAGCGTCATCTAATAGCTCGGCTATAAAAGAAGGGGAGGTGCGTTGTCTGAGTGCATTGGCAAGAGTTTTACCAGGCCTGTCGCCTTCCCCATAACTGCGCGCTCTTGAATGTTTCCCTAAGAAACGAGTTTCCCTATCTGCCTCTTCCTCAAAGTCTGAGATTTTCCCCCTTATGGTGGCCAGATGCCCAGGTTCCCCAGATTGGAAGAATAATTGTTCCGCTGTCTTAATCTCTTGCTCTAGTTTTGCAATGGTAGAACAAATAGAATTTAACACCCCTGATTGCTTGGAAATGCACACCCCTCGGATCACCACCTTGAACGCCTCCCACAAGGTCGAGGCGGAGTCTACCGAGCCTTCATTAGAGGAGAAGTAGTGCGTAATGTCAATTCTAATCTCCTCTCTGAATGCGGTATCCCGGAGTGCATGTGGTGGCAGACGCCAACTGAATGCGCGGGGTTAAGTTTGTGGTATCTTCCAGTGCAGCAGCACCGGGGCGTGGTCGGATAGTGCGCGTGCGAGGTGAAGTGTGTCTATGGTCCATGACGCAACATCGCTCGACACTAACCAGTAGTCTATCCTTGACCATGCGTTATGATATGACGTGATGCAAGTGCCCTCCCTCATGGCTGGACTTCTGCTACACCAGATGTCTACAAGACCGTGCTCAAGTATAATGGTATTTAATTGTGATGTTGCCTTGAGGTGTGAGTTACGAGAAGCACCGACTCTGTCCCAATTATTGTTGAGAGTGACATTGAAGTCCCCCCCCAAAAAAAATTATCGTGTCTCCTCCCAGTGCTGCTATCTTAGCCCATACAGTGAGAAAGAATTGTGGATCGTCCACATTTGGGCCATACAGTGCCACTAGGGTGATTTTAGTTGTCATCAGGGAACCCGTTAGAATAATATACCTTCCCTCAGGGTCCAGCAGTACACGTGTGGTCGACCAACCCAGTCCACGTCTGATCAATATCGAGACACCCCTGGCGTAATTGGAGTAGAGAGCAAAGTGCATTTCCCCCCCCAATATCTATTCTTTAGTTTGGATTCAGAATCGCGGTTTAGATGAGTTTCTTGGAGGAAACATACGTCTATGCGATGCCTGCGTAAATGTGTGTACCAGCCGTGCTTTCTTAAAATCATTGAGCCCACGAACGTTCCAAGTGAGGAACCTTGCCTCAGTCATAAGTCAGTGGATAAGGTGTATGTAATGTGTACCCGTAAAATAAGTGCGCAGTAGGACATCCTGAAATTAAAAGCATACTGAACTGACATTTCACATTTTGGAGAAGAATAGAAGCGTGATAATCTTTAAAAGAAATCCAATACCATTTCACTTCATGTACACGCTGTGCAGTTAAGGACAATTCGCCGGAGTATGCTATGTTCCCCCCACCCACCCCTCACCCACAGCAACCTCCCAAACAGGTTGTGACTTATATCCACCCACCCATGAAGAACCCATTGAACAAAACACCACATGGGAGATCTCCCTGTGGGGCTAGGGACGTCAGCTGTAACCTGCCATGTGGCAGGGTGACCAGGCGTTGGCGAGTAGTGTGAAATCCGCCAAAGGAGAGAATTGCTCCAACATAGAATCATGTAAATTTGAAGGGCAATAGGGATAGACTAGGTAGCATACTGCATCGTAATGATTAACGCACTAACAACCAAACTTGCGCAATACAATATAAAGCTACTTATCGACATATCAATCACTGTCACTCAAGTTCTGTTCTGAAGCAGCTGGTTGTGAAGAATGCGAGGGTGATTACATGCACCTATGTGTTTGGTGTACTTAAGGGCTGATTTAGCGTCCGTAAAGAACTGCGATTTCCCGGCGTATGTGATTTTAAGCTAAGCTGGATATAGCATAAGAGATGGAGGCAGTTTGTAGGATGCGCTTCGCGGGCACGTACTCCCTTCGTGCTGCCTGGATTATAGGTGTTAGTCAGGGAAAAAAGAGAGGGAGTTTCCCTGGTGAGTTATGGGACTTTGGTCCCTTGCTGCTCTGAGGATGACATCCCTGTCCCTATAGTTCAGAAGGCGTGCCATTATTGGGCGCGGTGTGGCTCCAGGCAGGGGCCTAGGGCCTAAGGAACGGTGTGCCCTTTCAACTATCATAACTTGTGAAAGTACAGGCCCAAACAAAGCTTGCAGAAGGTCTTCAATGAATGGTTCCATTTTCGGGATGGCAGTCGATTCCGGCAGCCCAATAATGCGTAGGTTGTTGCGCCGAGAGCGCGCCTCCAAATCCTCATTCTTAGCTTTGATCACCGCCAATACTTTTTCCATGTTGAGGCACAAGTTACTTACCTTCGGTAACGATATATCTGTAAGAAACATTAGTTAGTGATAGATTCCTTACCTTAGAATTACCCCCAGGCGTCAGACTGGATCCGGAAAGATTTCGTTAGCATAACCTCTGCGCGTCGGAAGGTGGCATCGGTCGGCTCTGCGTCCGTCGTCTTGGTCGCCGGGATGACGTCGCGGCAGCTACTTAGACGCCGCCCTCGCGCGCTGACGTCAGTTCTGTACACGACTTTCCGCGCCAGAAACGCAGAGCCATGCAAGATACTGACCACTGGTGCACAAAGCTAGGGCCCTGAAGCGATGTCCTTAACCCTAGAAATCAGTTCGCAGAACGGGAAGGATGGGTGGGGCGGTAAGGAATCTATCACTAACTAATGTGTCTTACAGATATATCGTTACCGAAGGTAAGTAACTTGTGCATCTGAAAGAAACACGTTAGTGATAGATTCCCTACCTTAGAATAGATACCCCAGCATTACCCACCCCGGTGGTGGGTCTGCGAACCAATATCACACCAGAAAGTCCTGGAGAACAGAACGGCCAAAGAAGCCATCTCTCCGGACTTGGCTGTCCAGGCAGTAGTGCTTGGTGAACGTGTGCAGCGATGCCCACGTAGCTGCCTGACAGATGTCGCTTAGAGGAACTCCCCGTCCCAAAGCAGTGGTGGCTGCCGTCGCCCTGGTGGAATGGGCGCGCAACCCAACTGGAGGCTCCTTTTTAGCCAAAGAGTAACAGGCCTTGATACACAAGACGACCAACCTGGAGATGGTCCGCTTGTGTACAGCCCGACCTTTCTTGGCGCCGACGTAGCCAACAAAGAGTTGAACATCCACGCGGAACTGTTTTGTGCGGTCTAGGTAGAAGGAGAGCGCAACTTTTGGGTCCAGACGGTGGAGCCTCTTCCTCTCTCGAAGGATGCGGAAAAAAGATGGGCAAAGTGATGGTTTGGCCAATATGAAAAGATGTAACCACCTTTGGAAGAAAGGATGGACGAGTGCGTAGGACCACTTTGTCCGGATGCATAGCCAGAAATGGAGGCTTAGAAGAAAGGCTGGAGCTCACTCACTCTCCTAGCAGAAGTGAGGGCCACCAAGAAAGCAGTCTTAAACGTCAAGAGACGAAGAGGACAGTTGTGAAGTGGCTCAAAGGGAGCACACATTAAAAAGGCCAAGACCAGGTTCAAGTCCCACTGAGGCATAACGAACGGAACCGGAGGAAAGAGATGTGTTATGCCTTTCAGAAAACGATTAACAGGGGACTTAAAAAGAGAAGGTTGATCAGGAAGCCTGAGAAAGGCAGAAATGGCCGAAAGATAGCCCTTTAGAGTGCCCAGAGCAGAGTCCTGCTAGGCCAAAGAAAGAAGGAACAAGAGAACCTCAGAAAGGGGATACACAGCCTTTGCTGTGCACCATGCCACAAATTTGTTCCATCTACAGGTGTATACCGTCTTAGTGGAGGGACGCCTGGCTGCAAAGATGACATCACATGCTTCAGGAGGCAGGTCAAATAACGTCAGTTGCCGCCGCTCAATCTTCACGCGAGGAGGTGGAGGCTGGACAGGTTTGGGTGGAGGACCATCCCCTGCGACAAAAGATCCTCCCGAAGAGGCAGACGAATTGGAGGATCGATGGCCATACGGAGTAGCTCGATATACCATACTCTTCGTGCCCAATCCAGAGCCACAGGAATGACTTGGGCCTGGTCGCGTCTGATCTTCTTCAGCACTCTGGGCAGAAGTGGTATAGGCATAAAAACGTACAGAAGACCGCAAATCCACTCGCGACGAAAAGCGTCGCCTAGCGAGTGCCGCCTTGGAAATTCCAACGCGCAGAATTGCTGACATTGCGCGTTCTCTTCGGTGGCGAACAGATCTAACCAAGGCTCTCCCCACTGCAGAAAGAGACCTTGCGCCACGTCCGAGTGAAGACGCCATTCGTGATCCATCATGCACCTGCGGCTGAGCTCGTCCGCCCTGGCGTTCAGGGAACCTGCCAGGTATTGAACCACCAGAGATATGCCCTGATGTTCCAGCCATGTCCAGAGGCGCAGAGCCTCTGGACATAGGGATACAATTTACTAGTTACAGGGTTGCTGAAGTATGTGCTGATTGTAACACAGACCGTTTTACCTGGTTTTTAGGGACAGAGCACTGGCACTGGGGCCTGGTTAGCAGGGACCCAGTGCACATCAGTTGAAAAAACAGCAGTACCAGTGGCAAAACAAGGGCGTGACCATAAAAAGGAGCACTTTCTTACACCCTCCTCTCTGGGCCCCGGGGCCTGCACCCGTTCTTGGTGGCTTCTCTCTGCATGCCCCAGGAGGCCTCTGGCTCAGTTTCCGAGTCCGCAGGGGCCCGTCGCACAAGTTACTAACTTGTGTAACGATAGATCTGTAAGAGACAGTAGTTAGTGACAGATTCCTTACCTTAGAATATCCCCAGGCGTCAGGCTGGATCCGGAAAGTTTTGCATAGCAGTACCCTTGCGCGTCGGTAGGCGGCGTCGTGCGGCTCCGCGTCCGTCGTAGGCATCACCGGGATGACGTCGCGGGCACTACTTATACACCGCCCATGCGCGCGGACGTCAGTTCTGTACACGACATTCCGCGCCAGGAACGCAGAGCCATGCAAGAAGCTGACATTGGTGTCTGAAAAAAATACTAGGGCCCTGAAAGGGATGTCCTTAACCCTAGAAATCAGTTCGCAGAACGGGGAGGATGGGTGGGGCGGTAAGGAATCTGTCACTAACTACTGTCTCTTACAGATATATCGTTACACAAGTTAGTAACTTGTGCATCTGAAAGAGACACGTTAGTGACAGATTCCTTACCTTAGAATAGATACCCCAGCAATACCAACCCCGGTGGTGGGTCTGCGAACAGATTCAGACAAGGAAGTCCCGGAGGACAGAGCAGCCAAAGAAGCCGTCCCTCCGGACCTGGCTGTCAAGGTAGTAATGCTTGGTAAACATGTGCAGCGAGGCCCACGTAGCTGCCTGACATATATCCTGTAGCGGAACACCGCGGCCTAAAGCCGTGGTAGCAGCTGTTGCCCTGGTAGAATGGGCATGTAGCCCAAAAGGGGGCTCCTTCTTAGCCAAAGAATAGCAGGCTTTGATACACAAGATTACACAGCGGGAGATGGTCCTCTTGTGTACCGCCCGACTTTTTTTGGCGCCCACGGAGCCAACAAAGAGCTGGTCATCCACCCGGAACTGTTGTGTGCGGTTGAGGTAAAAGGAAAGTGCACGTTTTGGGTCCAGACGGTGGAGCCTCTCTTCCTCTCTGGAAGGATGCGGAAAGAAGGTGGGCAAAGTGATGGTCTGCCCAATGTGGAAGGCAGTAACCACCTTTGGCAAGAAGGACGGACGCGTCCTAAGAACAACCTTGTCTGGATGGACAGACAGAAAGGGGGGCTTGCACGAAAGAGCCTGGAGCTCACTTACCCGCCGAGCGGAGGTGATGGCCACCAGAAAAGCGGTCTTCAGAGTGAGAAGACGAAGAGGACAGTTATTTAGAGGCTCAAAGGGAGCGCACATTAAAAAGGTAAGAACCAAGTTCAAGTCCCACTGAGGCATCACAAACCGAACAGGAGGAAAGAGGTGTGTAATGCCTTTAAGAAACCTGTTAACAGGGGACTTGAAAAGGGAGGGCTGATCAGGAAGCCTGAGGAAGGCCGAGATTGCACAAAGATGGCCTTTGATGGTACCCAGGGCAGAACACTGTTGGGCCAGAGAAAGAAGGAACAGAAGAACCTCAGAAAGAGGGGCAGAAAGGGGATTCACAGCCTTTGCTGTGCACCATGCCTCAAACTTGTTCCACCTGAAGGCGTATACCACCTTAGTGGAGGGACGCCTGGCTGCCAGAATCACATCACAAACTTCGGGAGGCAAGTCGAAAGGAATCAACTGCCGCCACTCAATCTCCACGCAAGTAGGTGGAGACTGGACAGGTTCGGGTGGAGGACCGTCCCCTGCTGCTGCGACAGAAGATCCTCCCGAAGAGGCAGGCGGATCAGGGGATCGACGCTCATACCGAGTAGCTCGGGATACCAAACTCTTCGAGCCCAGTCCGGGGCCACAAGAATGACTTGGGCCCGGTCGGACCGAATCTTCTTTATCACTCTGGGTAGAAGTGGTATAGGCGGAAAGGCGTACAACAGACCGCAACTCCACTCGCGACGAAAAGTGTCGCCGAGCGAGTGCCGCCTTGGAAATTCCAACGCGCAGAACTGATGACATTGCGCGTTCTCTTCGGTGGCGAATAGATCTAACCAAGGCTCTCCCCACTGTAGAAAGAGTCCTTGCGCCACCTCCGAGTGAAGACGCCATTCGTGATCCATCATGCACCTGCGGCTGAGTTCGTCCGCCATGGCGTTCAGGGAACCTGCCAGGTGTTGAACCATCAGGAATATGCCCTGATGTTCCAGCCATGTCCAGAGGCGCAGAGCCTCCTGACATAGGGTCCACGACCTCACCCCGCCCTGTTTGTTGCAGTACCACATGGCGGTGGTGTTGTCTGTGAACACCTGCACTAACTTCCCTTTGACAGAGGGAAGGAATGCCTTGAGTGCAAGTCGGATCGCCCGGAGCTCCAGAAGGTTGATATGGAGCCGGGATTCCGCCGGAGACCAGAGGCCTCTGATCTCCGCCTCTCCCATGTGACCGCCCCATCCCAGAAGGGACGCGTCCGTCACAACTGTGTGCTCCGGCTGGGGAAGGGAGAGGGATCTGCCCATGACCCATTGCCGGTTCGAGAGCCACCACTGCAACGGTCTTGCAGTCCCCTCCGAGATCTGGACGTAATCGGACAGGTTCCCCTGATGCTGCGCCCACTGGAACTTCAGGTCCCACTGCAGAGCCCGCATACGCAGGATCGACCAGCAGGATGCAGGAGGCCATGAGGCCCAGCAGCCTCAGGGTCATCCGTACCGAAACCCAGGATAGAGGCCGAAAGATCGGAATCATAGCCTGAATATCCCGGACTCGCCGTTCGGGAGGATAGGCCCGAAACTGCGTTGTGTCCAGAACTGCTCCAATGAAAAGAAGCTGTGGAGAAGGAACCAGGTGCGACTTCGGCACGTTGATGGAGAACCCCAGCGAGTGCAGGAGTTCGGCCGTAGTCTGGAGGTGGGAGACGACTGCCTGGGACGAGCCCGCCTTCAGCAACCAGTCGTCGAGGTAGGGGAAGACTGGAACCCCTGCCCGGCGCAGATGAGCTGCGACCAACGCCATCACTTTCGTGAACACCCGAGGGGCGCTGGTAAGGCCAAAGGGGAGCACGGTGAACTGAAAATACTCCAGGCCTACTGGGAACCGCAGGTAACGCAGGACGGGGACGGAAAATATGCGTCCTGCAAGTCCAACGCTACCATCCAGTCTCCAGGGTCGAGGGCAGTCAAGACCTGAGCTAGGGTGAGCATCTTGAACTTCTCCTTCCGGAGGAAGCGATTGACGTTCCAGAGGTCCAAGATAGGACGCATGTCCTCCTTGTCCTTTTTGGGGCACCAGAAAGTAGTGGGAGTAACAACCACACCCTACTTCTGGGGTCGGAACGCACTTAATGGCCCCCTTGGCCAAGAGGGCCGCAACTTCCTTTTGAAGAAGCACCAAATGATGCCCTGACATGCGGTGGTATTGGGGTGGCATGGCTGGGGGGGTAGTCTCGAAGGGGAGGGAGTAGCCCCTTCGGACAATGTCCAAGACCCACTTGTCCGATGTTCTGGAACGCCAGTGGTGAAGGTGATGGGGGACACTGCCCCCTAACTGGCGTGCTGTGGACCTGAAAGGATGGACTAGGAGGGCTTTGGAGCCGCGGACGGGGCGGAGGTGGTGGCCTGACCCGCACGCTGGTTACCTGACCCGCCTCGGCGAGAGCCACGTCCACGCGAAGACGCTTGCTGCGCGGGCCGGTGGCTGGGCAGCGGACGTGACTGGGCACCCCTTCCGTGGCCACGAAAGGGGCGAAAAAGCAGACTATTGCGGAGGGCGCACAGCAGAAAGGCCCAGGGACTTGGCTGTAGCCAGCGAGTCCTTAAAGCGCTCCAGCGCATGGTCTGCCTTGTTGCCGAAAAGGCCGACACCATAAAAGGGCATGTCCATCAGTGTGTTCTCTACATCGCCCGAGAAACCAGTGGTCCTCAGCCAGGCGTGACGGCGCAGCGCCAGTGTCGTCGAAAGCGATCTGCCTAGCCAGTCGGCGGTATCTAGGCCACATCGGATAGTATAATTTGCCGCATCTCTTCCTTCCGCAATGGCGCGGGAAAGCAGTGCCTGTGCCTCCTCAGGACACTGGGGCAAGACCTGCGCCACCGAATCCCACAAGGAGTGGGTATATCGGCCCAAAAGGCAAGTGGTGTTGACGGACCGCAAGCCAGCACTGGTGGAAGAAAAAACCTTCTTCCCAAATTGGTCCAGTTTTTTGGATTCCCTATCCAGAGGAGCGGTAGGGAAGGCGCTCTGAGAGGGGGAGGCTTGGACAACCAAGCTCTCAGGGGTGGGGTGTTGGGAAAGGAACAGGGGGTCGCCCGGAGCAGGGCGATGGCGTCTGGCTACGTTCCTGTCCACAGGAGCCCCTGTGGTGGTCTTGGACCAGGTGCCCAAAAGAACGTCCGAAAGTGCCTCGTTGAACGGCAGCAGTGGCTCCGCAGAGGTAGCCGCCGGCTGAAGCACTTCCGTCAGGAGGTTAGTCCTGACAGCCACTGTAGGTAACTGGAGGTGCAGGACGTCAGCTGCCCTATGCAACACCGTAGCAAAGTTTGCTCCCTCCTCCGTTGCCACGGAAGGAGGAGACAGTATGCCAATGTCTGGAGAGGTGTCCAGACCACTGGCCTCCCCAAGTTCCTCAGCCCAGTCCTGATCATACTCACATTGGGCAGTGAGAGGGTCCTCAGACCCCTCCCACTTCTCTTCGTCCTCCAAATCAGGGTCAATGTAAGGAGGAGGGACACGTGGGACCCAAGGTCTCAGCGGCGCCAGAGCCGGCGTCGATCGACGTCGGTCCGGCGCCAAGTCGGGTCCGGAGACAACCGGGGAACGACGTCGCCCGGAGCCCCGGGCGGCGTCGTGAACGGCACCGGGGAAGTAGACGCCGGTGGAGGTGTCGTGAGGTCAACCGGCGTCGACCGGGGTTGTGGCAGCACCGGGGCCGGTGTCGCTGGCGGCGCCGGGACCCGAGTCGCTGGCGGCGCCGGGACCCGAGTCGCTGGCGGCGCCGGGACCCGAGTCGCTGGCGGCGCCGGGACCCGAGTCGCTGGCGGCGCCGGGACCCGAGTCGCTGGCGGCGCCGGGACCCGAGTCGCTGGCGGCGCCGGGACCCGAGTCACCGGCGGCGCCGTAGGAACCCCACTAGGGCCCGCGGGGCCCGAAGGCGCACCGGGGGGACCTTGAGTCCCGAAGAGGCGGGCCATGGCCGACAGGAACTCCTGTATTTCGGCCGGAGTCACCGCCGAACCCGGGAAGGGCGGGTAATGCGGCGGCGGCTCCGCAGGCACTCCCGGCGCCGCGGGGACAGCGCCGACGGGACCCTGCGCCGAGTCGCGCGACCGTCGAGGGGAAGTAGTCGAGCGATGGCGCTTTTTCGACTTCTTGTGATTCGACTTACCGTTGGAGTGCAAAGACTTTGACCCCGAAGAACGATGAGAACTCCGCGACCGGCCCCTCGACCTCTCTCTCGACCGGGGCTTGGATTGGCGGGGAGCCGACTGCCGGACCTCGAGGAGCTTTCGTGACCGCTCTCGCAAAGCCTTCTGATGCAAGGCCCGACAGTCAGGGCACGACTTGGAGTCGTGGTCGCGCCCGAGGCAGTAGAGACAATCCTGATGCGGGTCCGTGATCGACATCATTCGACCCCAGGCGTCGCATGGCTTGAAGCCGGGCATCCCTACCGACACCGTAGGAGTCGAACGACTCGAGAAAACAGTAACAAAGTCACAAAAAATTTCAGTCAAAAATTGACTGGGGCACTGCTCTCTCCAGATCTGCGCTTACTGGCGCGGAAAAATAAAGAACTGACGTCAGCGCGCATGGGTGGCGTCTAAGTACTGCCCGCGACGTCATCCCGGTGATGCCGACGACTGACGCGGAGCCGCACGACGCCGCCTACTGACGCGCAAGGGTACTGCTACGCAAAACTTTCCGGATCCAGCCTGACGCCTGGGGATATTCTAAGGTAAGGAATCTGTCACTAACGTGTCTCTTTCAGATACGCAGGCATCACCCCAGGGCCCTCATCCCCGCCCGGTTTGTTGCAGTACCACATGGCGGTGGTGTTGTCTGAACACCTGCACTACTCTTCCCCGGACAGAGGGAAGGAATGCTTTGAGTGCAAGACGGATCGCCCGAAGCTCCAGGAGGTGGATTTGGAGCCCGGACTCCGCCAGAGACCAGAGGCCTCTGATCTCCACCTGTCCCATGTGGCCACCCCATCCCAGAAAGGATGCATCCGTCACCACAGTGTGATCTGGTTGGGGAAGGGAGAGGGATCTGCCGTTGACCCAATCCTGGTTCGTGAGCCACCACTGGTCCCACTGCAGAGCCCGCATATGCCACCTGGCATGATTGACCAGCAGGATGCAGGAGGCCATGAGGCCCAGCAGCATCAGAGTCACTCTGACCGAAACCCGGGACAAGGGCTGAAAGATGGGAATCAGAGCCCGAATATCCTGGACTCGCCGTTCGGGAGGATAGACCCAAAACTGGGCCGTGTCCAGAACCGCTCCGATAAAGATGAGCCTCTGGGAGGGAATCAGGTGCGACTTCGGCACATTGATGGAGAACCCCAGCAAGTGCAGTAGGTCGGCCGTAGTCTGGAGGTGGGAGACGACTGTCTGGGGCGAGCCCGCCTTCAACAACCAATCGTCGAGATGGGGCAAGACCCGAACCCCTGATCTGCGCAGATGAGCTGCGACCACCGCCATCACCTTGGTGAACACCCGAGGGGCGCTGGTAAGGCCAAAAGGGAGCACGGTAAACTGAAAGTGCTCGTGGCCTACCGTGAACCGTAGGTAACGCCGGTGGGCTGGCAGGACGGGGATGTGGAAATGGGCGTCCTGCAAGTCCAGCGCCACCATCCAGTCTTGTGGGTCGAGAGCAGACAAGACCTGAGCTAGAGTGAGCATCTTGAACTTCCTTCTCTTTGCGGAGGAAGCGATTGAAGTTCCGGAGGTCTAAGATAGGACGCAGGCCTTTGTCCTTATTGGGCACCACAAAGTAGTGGGAATAACAACCACGACCTACTTCGTGCATCAGAACGCGCTCGATGGCCCCCTTGGCCAAGAGGGCCTCAACTGCCTGCTGAAGAATCACCAAGTGATCCCCCGACATGCAGTGGTATTGAGGTGGCATGGCGGGGGGGGGGGGGGGATGACTGCTGCGCCGGCCTGTGGCTCTGTTGCGAACGCTGCGGGGCGCCCCTTCCTGTGCCACGAAAGGAGCGAAAAGCGGAAGGCGGAGGAGGGCGGACTGCCCAGAGTCCCAAGAACTTGGCCGTAGCCCTTGAGTCCTTAAACCTCTCCAACGCGCTGTCCGCATTGTCGCCGAAGAGGAGACGGCCATCAAAGGGCATGTCCATAAGGGTGTTTTGGACATCCCCCGAAAATCCAGTGGTTCTCAACCAGGCATGACGGCGAACCACCACCGTCGTTGCAATGGATCTGCCCAGTGAGTCAGCGGTGTCTAGACCACAACTGATCATGAACTTTGCTGCGTCTCTCCCCTCTGCAACAGCCTGGGCGAGAGCAGGCTGGGCCTCCTCCGGACACTGGGGCAGCACGTTCGCCACCGTATCCCACAGAGAGTGGGAATAACGGCCCAAGAGGCATGCGGTGTTCACGGACCGCAGCGCAGAGCGGGTGTTAGAGAAAATCTTCCCAAACTGATCCAGCTTCTTGGATTCCCTATCCGGTGGGGCGGAAGGGAAGGCAGTTGGGGAAGCAGAGGCTTGCACAACCAAGCTCTCAGGGGTGGGATGTTGGGAGAGGAAAATGGGGTCACCCGGAGCCGGGCGATGGCGTCGGGCCACGTTCCTATCCACAGGAGCCCCTGTGGTGGGCCTGGACCAAGTGCCCAAAAGAACATCAGAAAGGGCTTCATTGAAGGGCAGCAGCGGCTTCGCAGAAGTAGCTGCTGGCTGAAGCACCTCTGTCAGGAGGTTAGTCCTGACGGCCACAGTAGGGAGCTGGAGGTGAAGGGCCTCCGCCGCCCTACGCAATACCACTGCATAACTGGCTCCCTCCTCCGTAGCCACGGTAGGAGAAGACAACATGCCAAGGTCTGGTGAGGTATCCAGACCACTGGCGTCCCCCAATTCCTCAGCCCAGTCCTGTTCAGACTCGCAGGCTGCAGCGAGAGGGTCGTCCGACCACTCCCAGTCCTCCCCTTGCTCCTCAGGCTGTTCAACAGGCCTAAAATAAGGAGTAGGGACATGGGGATAGAAATTCCCAAACGGCGTCGAGAACGGCATCGATCGACGCCGGGCCGACACTGCGTCCACTTCGGGGCTGAATCTGAGGTAGACCTCGTCTCGAGGAGCGGGCGGCATCCGGATCGGTGCCGGTGGAGTCGACGTCGGTGGAGGCGTAACAAGGTCAACCGGCGTCGACCAGGATCCAGGCCTGGATCCAAGGGTGTCCTGCGGTGCCGTGGCCGGACCCGCCGGCGAGGAAACGCGAGGACACTCATGCGGGACCGCGGGGCCCGAAGGTACACTGGCGGGACCAGACGGCCCAAAGAGGCGAGCCATGGCCGACAGGAAGTCCTGTATCTGGGCCGGAGTCACAGACGACCCCGGGAAGGGCGGGTAGTAGGGCGGCGACTCCATGGACTCCGCCGGAGCCGCGGGGGTGGCACCACCCGTACCCTCAGCCGCGAGGGGAAGTCTGAGAACGAGGACGTTTCTTCGACTTCTTGTGCTTCGCCTTACCTGACCCAGAGTGCGAAAACTTCAATCCCGACGATCGCCGATGATGACTCCGCGCACGGTCCCTCGACCTCCCTCTGGACCGGGACCTCTCACGGCGCGGAGCCGACTGCCGGGCTTCAAGCAGCTTTCAGGACCGCTCCCGCAAAGACTTTGGCGCCATGGACCGGCAGTCGTGGCACGACTTGGGGTCGTGGTCGCGCCCCAGGCAGAAGAGACACGCGGTGCGGGTCCGTCACCGACATCATCCGATGACAGACCCCGCAAGACTTAAACTCGGGCATCCCTAACTGCACCAGGAGTCGTAGCGACTCGAAAAGGGTGAGAAAAAGATCTCAAAAAACTTAGTCAAGAAAGACTAGGGGTACCGCTCTCTCCGGCTCTGCGCTTGCTAGCATGGAAAAAGAAAGAATTGACATCAGCGCGCGTGGGCGGCGTCTAAGTAGCGCCCGTGACGTCATCTCGGCGACCACGACGCCAACGACGGACGCGGAGCCGCACGACGCCCCTACCGACGCGCAGGGGTACTGCTGACGAAAACTTTCCGGATCCAGTCTGACGCCTGGGGATATTCTAAGATAAGGAATCTATCACTATGTGTTTCTTTCAGATTCAGCTGTTCCGTTAAAGGGTCACCTGACCCCTCCCAATCCCAATACTCGTCCTCGTCCTCTGGGTGCCAATCTGGCCTAAAAGGAACTCCAGGAGTGAACAGGGGCACAAAAACCCCGCCCGGCGCCGGATCCGGCATCACGGCGCCGTGTCTTCATCCAGAAGGAGGTCGGGGGTCGATGCCGGCCGGGAGGTGGGCCGTCGCCGGGCGCAGTAGTGGTGCCGTCGGAAGCAGCACCGGTGGAGGTGACCAGGTCAACCGGCGCCGATCGGGATCCAGGCATGGATCCACGGGGGGCCTGCGGCGCCGGGGCCGGAGCCGCCGGCAATGAAGGTCCCGGCCACCCAGCCGAGTCCGCGGGGCCCAAAGGCACGCCGACGGGTTCGGGCCACCCAAAGATGCCATGCATTGCCTCGTAGAACGTACGAAGCTGGGCGGGAGTCGCCCCGGGTCCCGGAAAGGGAGGGAAACCCAGAACAGACTCTTCAGGCTCCGCACGCGGAACCGCGGGAGGGGCACCACCCGCGGGCCTCGTCGGGTCAGCCGACCGACGAGGAGAAGTCGAAGAGCGACGATGCTTCTTCGACTTTTTTGTGCTTCGACTTACCCGACCCAGAGTGCGACGACTTCGATCCTGAATGATGGTGGCTCCACGACCGGTCCCTCGACCTCCCTCTGGGCCGGGACCTCTAACAGCGCGGAGCCGACTGTCTGCATTCAAGCAGCTTTCGGGACCGCTCCCACAAAGCATTCGGCGCCAACAACCGGCAGTCGGAGCACGACTTGGGATCGTGGTCGTGCTCCAGGCAGAAAAGGCACACGCGGTGCGGATCAGTCACCGACATTAGTCGGCTACGGGTACCGCAGGCCTTGAATCCTGGCATCCGTCGTGCACCTTACGGAGTCGTGAGACTTGAAAAAGACGTCGACAAAAGAGGAGAAAAAACTTAGTCAAAAAATGACAGGTACCGCTCTTCCCAGATCTGCGCTGGCTGGCGCAGAAAAAACAAGAACTGACGTCAGCGCGTGACGGCGGCGTCTAAGTAGCTGCCGCAACATCATCCCGGCGACCACGACGCCGGAGCCGACCAACGCCACCTTCCGACGCGCAGAGGTACTGCGAACGAAAACTTTCCGGATCCAGTCTGACGCCTGGGGGTAATTCTAAGGTAAGGAATCGATCACGAACGTATTTCTTTCAGATGATATGCGTTCTGGATTCTGCATTAGAGTCTTGGGTATCCGATAACCTGTTTTCCAGAATGTCAAGCCTGCTCTCGTGCGCATCCACACGTTTTTTTACCGTATACAGACTAGAGGCAAGAGCGTCCATCTTATTGTCAACTGTTTTGATGCTGGAACGCATGTCCAGCAGAATAGTGCCGATGTCTTCCTCCTGATTCTCCAAAAGTTCTTTGGAACCTTGGGCCGAATCCAGCTCAGGGCCGGTGTCATTAGTCTGAGTGAGGCGCTTATTCTCGAAGGGAAGTTTCGCCTGTTTGGGGTCGGTCTACCCCATTTTAGCAGTATTCGTAGAACCACAAGACAGCAATGTAAGGCCTTGGCGACGTGGGGCAACACAGGGTACCAGCACCCTCATAGCACTTATTTTATTAAATGCGTGCCTGTAACTACTCTGCGCACCGCACCCGCTGTGTATCCCAAGTGATCAGCAAGGGCCCCAAGCTGGTACTCTGATATATTGCGCGCCTCGATAGAGGGAAGATCTCGTAGCTGTGCCGGGTAACTGGAGGAAGCTAGTGCCCAGTGCCAATTAACTAAAAAATGGGCCTAGAACGAGCGGCACCCGTAATCACCAATTCGGGCCTCCGCGCCCTACATGCGAGCACGGGAGGCCCAAGAGAGGAGACAGAGGCTCACCCGGCTCACTCGCCCACCTCGGAGCACAATGTAGCACCGCAGCCTCCCAGCGGCCCGGTGCGAGCAGGGGCTGCTGTGGCGCGGATCCAACTACGCCGCCCACCATGTACCCACCTCCCCGTGATATACGGGGACCAGGCCCATGCAGCAGGAGCGCGCGCAGCTCCGCACCACCCCAAACCTCCCGGCCCACACTTACCGCACCTCGCCGCAGTGCCTGGATTTCTCCCCTTGCAGTTCGGCACATTCGGTGTATCCCGCAGGTACAGGGATCAGATGGTCACCAGCTGTGCGCGATCTTCTTCGCTCTCTGCCACAGGCCCATAGACAACACAGGGACACTCCGGCGTCTTCGCCCACGAGCCTGGAGCGCAGTCTTGCCGAGTTAAAAGGTGCTGGGGTCGCCTCCGAGCCGGGTGACTGATCTCGTTTAGCACGTACTGCTATTTCTGACCCGGCGACTGAGCCGGCAGCGATGATGGTGCTCAGGGCCGTAGTAGCCCGTTGTTTCAGTTTCGCTTCACAGCAGAGCACGGCGGCCATATTACTTTGCCTGCCGGGCCGCGGTCCGACGGGTCTTGCATCTCGGCTCCAACGCAGCATACGACGATCAAGTTTTGCCAAATTGGTGCGAGTCAGTTTAGCTGCATGTTAAGTTGAGCAGCTTTGGCAGATCACGGTTGTAGACGGTGATATCGCAGGATAATGTCGCCTGGTCTGAGGAGCCCCTTCAGAAAGCGGCCATTCCGCAGCATGACTTAGCCACGCCCCCCCCATAGCATAAAGGAAAATGCTACTTACCAGTATGCATCTGTTCTTGGCATGTAGAGCTGCAGATCCTCACACTTTGCATTGG
Organism: Calotriton arnoldi; assembly: GCA_963921515.1. Classification (NCBI taxonomy): domain Eukaryota; kingdom Metazoa; phylum Chordata; class Amphibia; order Caudata; family Salamandridae; genus Calotriton; species Calotriton arnoldi. Next base: position 889,336 of record CAWUFW010005288.1, on the reverse strand, counting down.
ATCGCCATCTGGTGTTGGGCTCGGATGCTTGCACTTTGTTGTTGTCTTCGAAGAAGTCTTTTGTAGTCATGTGATAGGTCACTCCTCCTTTGGACAATAGTGCGCATGGGCATCGACTCCATCCTTAGATTGTTTTTCGCCATAATGAGGAGTGATGGAGTTAGTAGAAAGGATGTCCATGTGTGTATATCTAAGTAAGATAGGACTGGAACACATACAGGTCCCGGGGAGGTGGGTGGGCGTGTGAGGATCTGCAGCTCTACATGCCAAGAACAGATGCATACTGGTAAGTAGCATTTTCCGTTCGAGGCATGTGAGCTGCAGAGCTCACACTTTGCATAGACTGTACAGCAGTATCTCCCCTAGCGGTGGTCACCTGTATGTGTTGCAGTAGTTTGAAAAAGTGTTCTAAGGACAGCTTGGCCCACAGAAGCTTGGCTTGCACATCAACACAATAGTGTTTAGTGAAGGTGTGTGTTGTAGACCATGTGGCTGCCTTACACATGTCTTCTAGGGGGATGTTCCCTAAGAATGCCATGGAAGCCCCTAGTTTGCGTGTTGAGTGCGCTCTAGGGGAATTGATAATTTGCGTTTGGCTTTTGGTAGCATATTTGGATACATTTAACAATCCACCTTGCAATCCCAGCTTTTGAGATGGGATTACCCTTATGTGGTGGAGAGAAAGCTACAAACAATTGTTTTGTTTTGCGAAATGACTTGGTTCTGTCAATGTAATACATTAGGGCTCTTTTGACATCCAGGGTGTGGAGAGCTCTTTCTGCTACAGAATCTGGGTTTTGAAAAACACGGGAAGTTCTACAGATTGGTTAAGGTGGAAAGGCGAAATGACTTTAGGAAGAAATTTTGGGTTTGTCCTGAGAACTATTTTGTTATGATGTATTTGTAAGAAGGGCTCTTGTATAGTTAAAGCCTGGATCTCACTCACTCTCCTGAGAGAGGTGATTGCAATTAGGAACGTGACTTTCCATGTAAGGAATTGAAGTTCACATTTATGCAGGGGTTCAAATGGTGGTCCCATGAGCCTAGTAAGTACTATGTTAAGATTCCACACTGGGGAAGGTAGTAATCTGGGAGGTATGATCCGTTTAAGGCCTTCCATAAAGGCTTTAATGGCTGGGACTCTAAAGAGTGATAAGTGTTGCCTGTTCTGTAGGTAAGCAGCAAGGGCTGCTAGATGCAGACGTATGGATGAGTATGCAAGATTACATCTTTGCAAATGTAGTAAGTAGCAAATGTTTTGCGTGGAGGCCTGTAATGGCTGGATATTATTGTTAGTGCAGTAAATAGCGAATCTTTTCCATTTTGCTGCATAGCTGCAAGCTCTGGTAGTAGGGTGTCTAGCCTCTTTAATAATGTTCATACAGTCTGGCGGTAGGTTAAGGTAACCGAATTCTAGGACTTCAGGAGCCAGATCGCAAGGTTCAGTTGGGATGGATCTGGGTGCATTATCTCTCCATGGCTCTGCGTTAGCATTGATGGGGAGAGGTGTAGTTTTTGATATGGGACTACTGATAGTTCCAGCAGTGTGGTGAACCACGGTTGGCGTGCCCATGTGGTAGCTACTAGGATTATTTTTAGAGACTGTTGTCGGAGCTTGCGTACCACAAGTGGAATGAGTGGTAGTGGTGGAAAAGCGTACGCAAATCTGCCGGACCAGTTCATCCAAATCGCATTGCCCTTGGACTGCGGGTGTGGAAACCTGGCGGCGAAGGTTGGGCATTTTGCGTTTTGGTGTGTGGCGAACAGATCTAGGTCTGGCTGTCCCCACATCTGGAAAAAAAGGTAGAAGAACTTGTGGATGTAGTTCCCATTCGTGAATCTGTTGTGTCTGTCGACTTAACAGATCGGCAATCTGATTGTGAACTCCTGGTAGGTGTTCTGCTAGAAGGTATATGTTCTGTGGAATGGCCCACCTCCAAATGTCCTGGGACAGTTGTGGAGAGTGTGTCCCCCCCTGTTTTTGTATGTAGTACATGGCTGTGATGTTGTCTGTTCGGATCAAGATAGCCTTGTTTTGTACGTGGAGTTGAAAGGATTTGAGAGCTAGGAATATAGCTAGTAACTCCAGATGATTGATGTGGAGCAGCTTTTGTTGAGTGGTCCACTTGCCTTGTGTTGTATGACCTAACAGGTGTGCTCCCCATCCTGTGAGTGATGCGTCCGTTGTCAGTACTATTTGTGGAACAGGCTCTAGGAACAGCCGCCCTTTGGACAAATTTTTGTGTTCCACCACTGCAGAGAGCGATGTGTGCGGCTGTCCACCAACACCAGATCTGTAAGTTGTCCGTGAGCCTGGTTCCATTGGTGCGCTAGACACTCTTGTAGGGGACGCATTTGAAGTTTTGCATGAGGGACGATGAAAATGCAAGATGCCATCATGCAGATTAGTTGCATGAACACTCTGGCTGGGAGAGAGTGTTGTATTTGAAACCTGGTGATGAGGGTTTGTATACTGGCTATCCTGGCTGGGCTGGGATAAGCTAGAGCCGTGGAAGTGTTTATTGTGGCTCCCAGATATTGATGTATATGGGATTGTTGGAGGTGCGACTTGGTGTAGTTGATTGTGAACCCCAAGTTGTGTAGTGTTTGTATAGTCTGATGAGTGTGTTGGACACACTGGTTGAATGATCTGGCTTTGATGAGCCAGTCGTCCAGGTATGGGAAGAAATGCATTTGCTGTCTTCGTAGGTGTGCTGCTACTACTGCAAGGCATTTGGTAAACACTCTTGGAGCAGTGGTGACTCCGAATGGAAGTACTTTGAACTGGTAGTGCTGTCAATGGAGTACGAACCTTAGATACTTCCTGTGAGCAGGATGTATGGGAATGTGGAAGTAGGCGTCCTTGAGGTCTAGTGTGGCAAGGAAGTCCTCTTGTTGTAGTAAGGGAAGCACTTGTTGGAGAGTGATGTGAAAATGATCCGAATGTATATACTGATTGAGGGGTCTGAGGTCTAGAATAGGCCTTAGAGTCCCATCCTTTTTGGGGATTAGGAAATACAGGGAGTAAACCCCTGTGCCCTGGTGTAGTAGAGGGACTGGCTCTATGGCGTGCTTTTGAAGCAGGGAAAGCACTTCTTGCTTTAAAAGTATGAGATGGTCTGTGGACATTGGACGCTGCCTGGGTGGTATGTTTGGGGGGGCAGCTGTAAGTTCTAGGCAGTAACCATGTTGGATAATTTGTCTCACCCACCTGTCTGTTGTAATGGAGTTCCAGACAGGTAGGAACTGTGCTAGTCGTCCCCGACAGGAGTGGAATGGTCGGGGGAAGTGGAGGGAAGTCACTGTTTAGGAGTGGGGGAGGTACGGGTGTTGGTACTACCTCGGCCTCTGCCCTTACTGTTGTTGCCTCGGTAACCACCTCTAAAGTATCCTCTATTGGGAGATGTTTGGGTGGTGTTTCTGTAAGAAGAGGAATTGTCTGTTGGTGTTTCTAGAGCCTCCTCTGTAGAAGGAGCGGCGAAAAGAGCCACGTTGTTGTGGAGACTGCAATGCTCCCATTGATTTGGCAGTGTCAGTGTCCTTCTTCATTTTTTCAAGTGCTGTGTCTACAGCCGGACCAAAGAGTTGGTTCTGATTAAACGGCTGGTTTAAAATGGTGGTTTGAATCTCTGGCTTGAAGCCTGAAATGCGTTACCAGGCATGCCTTCTAATGAGTACGCTGGTGTTGACAGACCTAGCAGCGGTGTCGGCAGCATCAAGGGCACACTTAATGGACGCATTGGAGATTAATTTGCCCTCCTGAATGAGATCATTTGCCTGCGTCTTGTACTGGTCAGGTAGGTGTTGCAATAGGGTTTCTAGCTGGTCGTAGTGGGCCCTATCGTATCTTGCCAGCAGTGCCTGGGTGTTGGCTATGCGCCAGTGATTGGTGGCCTGCGCAGCCACTCGTTTGCCAGAGGCATCCAACAATTTTGACTCATCAGGGGGCGGAGCGTCCCCTGAAGTCTGAGAATTAGCCAGTTTACGGGCATTGGAGACGACCAAGGAGTCAAGAGGGAGCTGGCCTCTGATGTAAGGCAGGGTCATCAGGGGCAGGTCTATATTTTTTGTCGATCCTAGGGTTAAGAATCCTGGCCCGTACAGGATCTTTAAATATCTCAGGAGCATGTTTGATGACTCCTTTAATCATGGGCAATGTCTGTACAGTTCTTTGAGACTGTTCGAAGGTATCTAAGAGGAAATGTTCCTCTGGTGGGTTGGTGTCTATATGTACCCCATGAAAGACAGCAGCCCTGTGAATAAGTTGCCCAAAACCAATGTTATCATCTGGGGGAGATGGTTTTGTGGGATATGGTGGAGGGCTTGGGAGGTCTGGAAGATCTATGGGATCATTGTAGCCCCAATCGTCCTGTGGTGGGTCATCTGGGTCTGGGAATACGTCATCAGGGTCACCACCATCCCCCATGTCGTCCTGATAGTGATGTGGTGGAGATGTTACAGGCTGAGGCGGTGTAACAGGGAGGTAGAGAGGAGGGGTGTTAGGTGGAAGGACAGGGGAAGGAGGCGGCATAGGGGAAGTAGCAGAGTCCTTTTTGACAGGGACGGGCTCGTGGCGTGGCACAGTAGTGATATGTCCAGTTTTAGGGTTAATGTAAAGTTTGTTGTTTAGGATCGATAGGATCCGGTTGAAACAGTTCCTCCTCCTGGAGATTTGGCTTCGGCGCCGACTTTTTCGGTTCCGAGCGCGGTGATGGCTGCTTTGTGTGCTCTTTGGCCTTAGAAGGCGTGGAAGAGTCCTTCGGCTTGGCAATCGGCTCCGACAGCTTTGGCTTAGGGGCTGTGTCGTGGAGCCTTGGTTTCGACACCGACTTATCCGCATGCTTGGAGGCGGGTTTTGGGACCGAGGTGGATTTTGGAGCAGAGTGTTCCTTTGGCTTCGGCGCCGAAGGTGCCGGTGGAACTGATACATGCGGCTTGGTCGGTGCCGAGGAACTGGAAGGCTTTAGTCTTTTCTTCGGTGCCGAGCCAGAAGGCGGGGCGTCCAAAGCATGTTTTCGGTCGCGACTGGGGCCAGCAGGCGAAGTCTTGACCAGTGCCTTCTGTTTTGATGGGGGGGCTGGGGCAGGGGCAGTAGTAGTAAAGTTTCGAACCGGAGTGTCGAAAGTTGCATCCGAACCCGATGGCGGAAAAAAACAATCTGAGGATGGAGTCGATGCCCATGCGCACTATTGTCCAAAGAAGGAGTCACCTATCACGACTACAAAAGACTTCTTCGAAGACAACAAAGTGCAAGCATCCGAGCCCAACACCAGATGGCGATCTAATGCAAAGTGTGAGCTCTGCAGCTCACATGCCTCGAACATATATTTAAGTCACCACTACAGCAGGCCTTGGAGCCCTAAGGCAGGGTGCATTATGATTTATTTGAGGATATATCTCATCGCATCAGCAGATATGCTGCTGTGAAGTCTAGGTCTATTACTAGCTATTGCAAGTGTACAGGAAAGTCAACGGTTGCCAGTACTGAATTTATTATGACTGTAGGAAAGTACTCTTTTTGGCATTGTTAACCCCCACTTTTTGCCAGACTGATCCCTCTGAGTGTGCATCGGGTTCCTACTATAAAAGGTTCCGGGTGACTGTTCTTTCTCAAAACTGTACATTTGTTTCCCCAATTGGCACACCTCAGACACATATTACTGCCTTGTAAAAGGTACCAGTAGTACCAAGGACCTTGTGACCAGAGAGGGTCTCTAAGGGCTGCAGCATATATTATTCCACCCTAAGAGGACCCCCCCTAAACACAGGCATACAGCCACAGCAACCTGCGTGTTTTGGTGCAACTAAAAGTGAAGAGTCGACCTGGCACACATCCCTGTGAGCAAGGCCTACCAGCACTGCAAGAGGCATAGGTAAATCACCCCTACATCAGGTCTTACAGCCCTAAGTCAGGGTGCACAATACCTCTTGTGAGGGCATAACTGCATGAGCAGATATGCCCCTATAGTGTCTACATCTATTCTTAGACATTAGAAGTGCACAGCGAAGACATACTGAGTACATGGGTCGGGAGCTTGTCACTACGAGTTCCACACCTCCATGATTTCCAAGATGTTTGGTATCAAACATCTCAGCTTAATAAACCCACAGTGATGCCTTTGGTGTATTTATTAAGAACTGCACCCAGACTGCACCTCAGAGGTGCCCCCTGAAATCCTCCCAACTAGGTAGTGTGCCCCCAACTGGTCCCCACCAGCTTACTACCTCTCTAGACATGTTTGACACCCTGAGGTGGGAGCCTTTTGCTCTTGCGGGTCGGAAACAAAGCCTGCTCTAGGTGGAGGTGCTCCACACCTACTCCCAAGCAGGAACAGCATAGAAAGGCGGTGAGCCCCAAAGGCTTCCTGTCCTTTGTTATGCTGACCAGGGCATCCCAAGCTAGTGGAAATGCCCGCCCCCCCTGACCAAACCCCATTTTTGGTGGGAAAATTAGTAAGCAAGGTGTGACCCCTCTCAGCTAGGGCCACCCCAAAGGTGCCCTGAGCTGAAGTAAACCCCCTTCCCTTTCAGAATCCTCCATATTTGTTTGGAGAACTCTAGCCAATAGGGTTAGGGATATGCCCCCTCCCCAGAGCGAGTGGACATGCAAAGGGTGTATGCACCTTAAAGGTAAGTAGCCCATTGGCTACAACCTTTTGGCCCCTACAACGCCCCTTAAGGATTATGTTACTTACCCAGTAAGCATCTGTTCTTGGCATGTAGAGCTGTAGATTCACATGCTGTGCATACTCCTGCCATCTAGTGTTGGGTCCGGATGTCTGCAAGTAGTTTTTCTTCGAAGAAGTCTTCCCAGTCACAAGGTAAGGTGACTCCTCCTTTCGGTGATAGTGTGCTTGGGCATCAACTCCATTGTTAGATTGTTTTCTCGCACGAGGGTGAGAATGGAGTGAATGAGTGTAGTAAAGAGATGTCCATGCATATGTAATGTAAATAAAGAGAACTGCAACAACCACAGGTGTCCGGGGATGTGGGAGGGCGCATGTGAATCTACAGCTCTACATGCTAAGATCAGATGCTTACTGGGTAGGTAACATAATCCGTTCAAGGCATGTGTGCTGTAGATGCACATGCTTTGCATAGACTATATAGCAGTCTTCTCCCAAAGCGGTGGCTAGCCAGTAGATGTTGCAGTTGTCTGGAAAAGTGTCTTTAGCACAGCTTGTGCTACACATTGGCTTGTTGGCCTGCTAACAGCCACACAATAGTGTTTAGTAAGTGTGTGTGGTGAAGATCATGTTAATGCTTTACAGATATCAGCAATAGGGATGTTACCTAAAAGGCCATAGATGTCCCTATTTTGCAAGTGGACTGCACTCTAGGGGGTATAGATCCAGTTCTTTTAGCTTTAGCATAGCAGGCTTGAATGCATTTAACAATCCATCTGGAAATGCCTGATTTAGAGATAGGATTGCCCTTGTGAGGTGGAGCAAATGCAACAAAAAGTTGCTTTATTTTACGGAAAACAAATTGTCCTATCAATATAATACAATAACGCTCTTCTGACAATTGTGTGAAGAGCTCTTTCTGCTACAGAATCCGGTTGACGGAAGAACACAGGTAACTCAACGGATTGGTTGATGTGAAAAGCAGAAACTACTTTAGGGAGAAATTTAGGATTGGTGCGATGAACTACCCTATGTTTATGAAGCTGAAAGAAGGGTTCTTCTAAAGTTAATGCCTGTTGCTCGCCAATTCTCCTTAATGAAGTGATTGCAATGAGGAAGGCAACATTCTATGAAAGGAACTGCAAAGGACATGTGTGTAAAGGGTCAAAGGGTAGACCCATGAGTCTTGTAAGTACAATATTAAGATTACACACCGGTGCCGGAGGTATCCTGGGTGGAATGACACTTTTTAAGCCTTCCATAAAGGCTGTAATCACAGGAACTTGGAACAAGGATAAATGCTGCCTGTTTTGCAAATATGCAGCGACTGCTGAAAGGTGCAATCTAATAGATGTATAAGCTAGATTAGATCATTGTAGATGCACAAGATAACAAATAATGGTTTTGAACAGAAGCATTGAAAGGATTAATTTTGTTATCACAATATATAACAAAACATTTCCATTTTGCTGCATATCAAGCTCTGGTGTTAAGCTTTCTTCCTTCTTTTAAAATGTGCATACAGTCTGGTGGCAGATTTAAATAGCCAAACTATGATTCCAGGAGCCAAATCGCTAAATTGACTCCTTTAGATGTGGGTGCCTGATTTCTCCATGGCTGTGTGAGAGAAGGCTGGAGTTGAGATGTAGCTTTTGATGTGGAACCACTGAGTTCTAACAATGTGGTGAACCAAGGTTGACGAGCCCATGTGGGGGCTACAAGTATCAGTGTGAGTGATGTTTGCCTGAGCTTCCGAACCAGAAACGGAAGGAGTGGGAGAGGGGGGGGAAAGCGTAGGCAAATATCCCTGACAAATTCATTCATAGGGCATTGTCTTTGGAGAGAGGGTATGGGAACCTGGAGGCGAAGTTTGGGCATTTTGCGCTGTCCACTGTGGCGAACAGATCTATTTGTGGAAATCCCCACTGTTGAAAGTATGGAAGGAGAACTTGGGGATGAAGTTCCCACTCATGTATTTGCTGCCTCTTTCTGCTGAGGAGGTCGGCAATCTGATTGTTTACTCCTGAAAGGTGCTCTGCCAGAATATTAAGGTTGTGATGGATTGCCCAGCTCCAAATGCTCCAAGAGTGGCATGTTTTTGTATATAGTACATACCTGTCATGTTGTCGGTGCGGACTAAGACAACTTTGCCTATGAGGTGAGACTGGAAAGCTTTGAGTGCTAGAAATACTGCTAGAAGCTCTAGATAATTGATGGGTATATGTTTGTGCTTGGTGTCCCAGAGACCCTGGATTGTGTAATCTTGGAGATGGGCACCCCAACCTGATAGAGATGAGTCTGCTGGTAGCACTATCTGTGAAATAGGGTCGATGAAGGGCCGGCCTTTTGATACATTTTGTGGATTCCACCACTGCATAGAGTGATGGGTGCGGCTGTCTACCAACACTAGATCTGTCAACTGTCCCGGTGACTGATCCCACTAATGTGCGAAGCATTCTTGTAGGGGACGCATGTGTAGTCTTACATGAGGCACTATTGCTATGCAGGACGCCATCATCCCTAGCAATTGCATGAATGTTCTGGCTGGTAATTTTTGGTTAGCCTGAAACTGAACTAACAGAACTTGATTATTGCGAATTCTGGCTGCATTGGGAGAGGGAAGAGCTTTGAGTGTCGAAAGTTGCTCCCAGATAAAATTGTGTCTGATGGCTGCGGGTGAGACTTTGATGCGTTTACCGTGAAGCCCAACCGGTGGAGTAAGTCTAGCTTGACCAGAGTGTAGACACTTTTGGCTCGTGCTGGCTTTGATGAGCCAGTCGTCTAGATTCGGGAAGACGTGGATCTGTTGTCTTCTGAGATGAGCTGCCCTACTACTAGACATTTGGTGAACACTCTTAGGGCAGTAGTCACTCCGAATGGAAGTACTTTGAACTGATAGTGTTTGCCTGCTATCACATATCGGAGGAATTTGCAATGAGCTGGATGTATGGGAATGTGAAAGTATGCGTCTTAAGTCCAGTGTGGACATAAAATCGCCTTGCTATAGAAGCGGAACACCTGTTGAATTGTTACTATGTGAAAATGTTCTGAGAATATCTACTGGTTTAACACTCTGAGATCCAGAAGGAGTCTTAAGGAGCCGTCCTTTTTGTGGATTAGGAAATATAGAGAATAAATCCCTGAACCTTCATAGTGTAACGGAACTGGTTCTATGGCTCCTATCTATAAGAGGGATTGCACCTCTTGAATAAGTAACTAAGTGGTCTGACAGTTTGTAAATGCGAGGTGGAATGTTTGGAGGATTGGCGGTAAGCTCCAGGCAATAACCATGACAGATAATGTTGATCACCCATTTGTCGGTTGTTATGGATTGCCAAATGGGGGGTGTGAGAAAGTGCCCTCTTTCTTGCATGGTATGCCCCCACTTTTTGCTGAATTGCTGATGCGCTTTGGCTGAGTGTGCCCTGGGCTCCTGCCAATCAGGTACCCAGGGCCTGTGTTCCTTCCCTAAAACTGCATTGAAGCCTAAACCCAATAGGCATCTCTGGCCACAGGTAAGCCCCTGGTAAATGGTACCACAGGTACCCAGGGCACTTTGACCAGAGAAGGCCCCTAAGGGCTGCAGCACTTATTGTGCCACCCTTAGAGGCCCTGTACCCGGACACACACACACTGCTTTTGCAGACTGAGTGACTTGGTGCAGAACAAAGTGAAGAGTCGACATGGCACACACCCCTGTGTGCCATGCCCACAAACCACTGCCCTGGCATCCATCAGTCACCCCTCTAGCTGGGTGCCCTATGCCAGTGGTGAGGGTACAGGTGCATGAGCCCTGTACCCCTACAGTGTCTATGTCCATTCTTAGACATTGTAAGTGCAGTGCTGCCATTAAGAATATATGGTGCTGGGAGCTTGTCATCACGAACTCCACAGCCCCATAATGACTACACTGAAGACTGGGAAGTTTGGTATCAAACTTCTCAGCACATTAAACCCACACTGATGCCAGTATGGGATTTAATGTAAAATGCACGACAGAGGGCATCTTAGAGATGCCCCCTGAAACTCGACCAACTCCCAGTGACCTGACTGAGGGGCTGCCGAGGATGCCACCACCAGACATGATTCTGGACCCCTGGGTCGAGAGCTTGCCGCTCTCGGGGGCCTGAAACAATGCACATCCTGGAACGAGGTGCCAAGCCTCCTCCCCAGGATGGGCAGGGTTCACGAAGGAGAAGCTTCAAAGGCATACCGCCTTTGTGAGCCTCTCCAGACCACTTGCTGTACTCCGCAACTGGTCCCCACTGGTTCTACCCCCCACTTTGGGCAGGAGACCTGGCGGGAAAAACAAAGTGAGGAAGAGAGGTGTGCCCACCTCGGCAAACTCCACCCCTAAGGTGGGAGAGGCGAGGTGAAGCACAACCTCGAGTCCCCGCCATCTTGAGGATGGGGGGAACCAGCCAACCAGGAACAGGCTCCTGCCCCCCTCCCACTGGAGAGTGGCAGAATAGGGGGTGTACCCACCCCAGGGAAGGGACCCATTGGTCCCTGCCCTTTACCCACCTGGAACGCCCCTAAATTTAGTATTTAGGGGCACCCTGAACCTTCCTTCCTCAGATCCAGCAACCACAAGAAAAAGAAGAGAAGGACGAGAAGCCGTGCAGAGCTAACAAGAGGACGACGCCCACTGACTTGGCCCCAGCCCTACAGGCCTGTCTCCCCTCGAACCTGCTCCTGCAAAACCCCGGCGTGTCCAGCGGCCAGCAACCTCAAAAACCCCGGAGGACCTGCCTGCATTCACTTTCCAAGCTGTTTCTCCCGTGAACACCGGACGTGTTTGAACTGCAGTTCCTGGTGCCAGCCAGGAACCGCGAATCCAGCCCACTCTGCACCCGCCGAGCCAGGCCTGAGCTAGAGTGGAAAAACACCACGAGGTGGTCCCCCCGGCGATCCTGACCCGCCTCAAACCTCCAGACGACGCCTGCAGCTTCAATGCAGAGGACCACCCCCCCCCTACCGCAACCAGAGCGGGTAAGAAAATCCGACATCCAAAGGCACCACTGCACCCGACGACCCACGGCCTGGTGTGCCCAACCCAGCAGTGCCTAACCATCCCTCTACATCCCAACTTACCCCTCGAAGCAGTGGTCACTCCTGGAAGATCCTCGTCCCCGAACCTGCAGTGTTTTTGTCCCGGAGAATCTCCATTGAAATCAACAGGGCACCGACCTCAAAACAGCACCCTACACCCGGCCGCCCTAGTGCCGCTGAGGGTGCCCCTTTGGTGCTAACTTGGTCCCCAACTTGCCCTGAGCTTAACCCTAGGAGCTTTGCTCCCACAACCCCGTGGCCTGCTTGCCAGCAGCCACCAATTGGAGTCCCCCTATCCTCCATAGGATAACATTGGGCCTCAACACTCTGCACCCGGCCGCCCTAGTGCCGCTGAGGGTGCAACAACAGTGCATCACTGACCCTGGGAGACCCCCGAGTCTAACCCCAGAACCCTAACTCAAAAGACCGATTACTTACCTCGAAACCAATAACTCATTTTTCCTCATTGGATAACATGGACACTTTTTCTCCCAAAAAGTTTCTAAGTGTCGACTTTTGAAAACTACAAATATTCCTTAAAAATCAGCCGAATAACAAAAACGCATTTTCTCAACTGTTTTCAGGAAATGTCCCAGTGCTGAATCTAGGATCCAGCACCGAGTAAGAATAAGTATCGATAACCTAACTTACCTGCTAAGTGAATTTCCTCCCATAGGATAACATTGGTGATTCTATGTGAAAAAGTTTTTAAGTGTCAACTTTTGAAATGCAATAATATTCTTTAAAAATCGTACCTTTAACCAAAACTCATTTACTCACCTGTTCTCAGGAAATGTCCCAGGGCTGAATCTAGGATCCAGTCCTGTGTTAGCAAAAGTAATCTGAAAAGTAATTAACTGCATTTTACTTAAAAAGCCCATTCAACTGAATGTACTATACCTGCAATGTGTTGCAAACTGCTTACTTAAAACTGTAACCGAAACCAGTACCAGTTACCCTGCAATTTTGAACTGTGTTCATACAAGTAATTTACTACTGAAAAGTATTTTTATGCTTACCTGTACCAGGCTTGCTTGGTTCTAGAAATAGAACAGTATATTTTTTTTATACAAAACAATTGGTCTAGTTGAGTGTGTGGATTCATTTGCTGACTGAGTGTGTACATCAAATGCTTTACACTGTCCTCTGATACTGCCTTACTGCTCGACCAAGCTACCACTTTAGAAAGTAAGATTCTATCCAACTTTAACCTCTGCCAAACCTCTGGAGACCCTTGGACTCTATACACACTGTACCCCACTGTGGTGCAGTATATATAGAGCCAGTTTCTTACAGGGGGAAACTGTTGAAGTCTTCTCCCGACAGGTGTTAAGTGATCGGGGAAAAGTGTGGAAAAGTCACTGTTTGTTAGGGGAAGGGGTGTTGCGTGTTGAGGCGCCTCTAGCCCTACCTTTGGAATTATTTCCTCTATACGCTCCTCTATAAAATCCTCTAGAGGGAGAGGATTGGGTTTTGCTTTTGTAAGTGGAAGCGTTTGGGTCTGATGATGTGGTTTTGGACCCTCCTCTGTAAAAAGAGTGACGAAAGAAGCCTCTATTTGATGGGGACTGGAGCGCTCCCATAGACTTTGCAACTTCAGTATCTTATTTTTTCTAGGGATTGGTAGACTACAGGACCAAACAGGTGTTCTTTGTCAAAATAGGTGCTTAAAATGGATTGTTGAACCTCCGGTTTAAAACCTGAAATCCGAAGCCAAGCATGCCTTCTGAGGAGAATGCTGGTATATATCTCCCTGCAAACACAAGGAGATGGAGGGAGCGCTGAAACTTTTCAGACACTCGCCCCCAGTCACAGATCTGGGTTGAATCAATCATCATTCTTTAGCTCACTGCGCCACCCCAGTTCAGACCCAGATATATAAAAATCCATCTTGACTCTGTTCCCTATGGGAACAGTCCAGTCCGAACAGCCAAGCCAGGTCTTCTCTGGACCAGAAACAAGCATCCTGGGACCGGTTTTGGGGTAACACCCCTCATCAGCCAGGCTAGCTTGAATCCAATGGCAACGTGAGAAAGGAACCCACATATTTATCTCCCTAGCTGCGGTGTCAGCAGCATTTAGAGCACATCTAATAGAAGAGTTAGAAATAAGTTTGCCCTCTTGAACTAACTCTTTAGCCTGGTTTTTGAGTTCTTCTGGGAGAAATTGGAGCAGTTGCTCCATCTCATCCCAGTGTGCCTTGTCGTACCTAGCTAGCGGGCCTTTTGTATTTGCGATGCGTCAGTGATTAGCAGCTTGAGCAGCTACACGTTTGCCTGAAGCATCTATGAGCCTAGATTCTTTATCTGGGGGGAGAGCATCACCAGAGGTTTGAGAATTGGCTCTTTTGCGAGCATTGGATACTACAACGGAGTCAAGAGGCAGCTGACCTTTGATAAAGATAGGATCAGATGGCAACGGTTTGTATTTTTTTTATCAACTCTAGGAGTCAAAATGCGTGCTCGCACTGGGTCTTTTAAGAGGTCATTCGCGTGCCTCATCATGCCCTTCAGCATAGGGAGTGTCTCACTTGACCTGTGTGTGGCCCCCCCTAGGGTCAAATAAATAAAAAAGTCCTCTTCTAACGACTCTTTATGTAACTTCACTCCATGGTACTCTGCTGCTCTAGTAATGAGTTCCTGGTAAGCCACATCATCATCAGGTGGGGAATGCTTTGCAGGGTAAAGGTCTGGGTCATTGTCTAATGAAGGGTCTATGGCGTAATCCTTCCATGGGTCTATAGGTAAATTAATATCTTCGTCATCAATATCTCCCTCCTCAGGCTGTGAAAGTGGAAACCCCTGAGGTGTAATGTGTAAAGGGTGTAAACTGGGAGAAGAGGGTGGAAATGGGGGGGAAGGGGGGGGGGGGGTGTTGGGGGATGGTGGAGCAGGATAAACAGGGCTGGTAGCCTCATCTTTCTTCTTCTTTAAAGGAATCTTATAGTGAGAGTCCTCAGAAGGCAGCTTGCGTTTACCTGTAGTATGAATATGTACTGTATCAGGATGGATATAAATCTTTTGTTTGGGATCCAGTTTGGGATGAACAATGTCCAAATTAGAGTCAGATAGTTCAAAACTGCTGTCTTGATTTCAGGACCGAATGTTTCGATGCCGGGATGGATTTGCTTTTTAGAGCGGAAGATTACAGCTCCGAAGCATGCTTTTCTTTCGGCGTGGAGGATTTCGGCTCCAAACTGGATTTGGGATTTGAACTGGAAGGTTTCGGATCCAAAGAGGATTTCGGTCGGCTCGGTCCAGAGCAGACAGACTCAACTAACTGTTTTGGTGCCAAGCCGGAAGGCTGGGCATCGGAAACATCGTCTCGGTGCCGACCTTGGCCAGAAGGCAGAGTTGGTGCCGAAGCCTTAGGAGTTTAGGGTATGGGCTTAAGGGGCAAGGGGTCATTGGTACTCACAGCACCCTGACCCGGAGGCTCGTCTTCGGACTCTGGAACCGAGATGGCCTCTTCTGCCGCTGACGCTTCGATGTCTTGATGCTAGGATTCTTCACCAAAGATATACGGAGTGTGTTGAATATTCTGACATTGCATTTCACAACATCAATACCGTAGTCTCAGTAGTCTTATTTGTGCTCCGGAGATGAGCACAAGTTACACACACTATGTGAGTCGGTGCGAGGGTACTTAGTGTGGCACCCGGGGCAGAATTTAAACAGTCCGTTCCATCGACAGAAGACTGGGCCGACGTGGTCAGGCCCGAAGGAGGTCCATAAAGTTTTCAATCAAAAATTAAGGATTCCTTAACCGAAGGAGAAGTAAACGCGCACGAAACAATACCGTCGAGGGTAGAGTGGATTGCGCACCAAGGGGAACCCGAAGAACGGTTTCGAACCAGAGCGCAGCAATACACATCCGAACCCAATGGCGGAAAAAAAACAATCTAACAATGGAGTCAATGCCCATGTGCACTATCACCAAAAGGAGGAGTCACCTTACCTATTGACAGGAAAGACTTCTTCAAAGAAAAACTTGCAAACATCTGTACCCAACACTAGATGGCAGGAGTATGCATTGAGTCTTTATGGAAGGCAGTCCTTCTAGGGTTTTAGAGGTCGCTGGTCTGCGGGACGAGTCGCGAGTGCTGCAAAGTTTCAAGTTCGCAGACAGGCTGGCTTGGCAGTTTGGGCTGGACTGTTCCCATGAGGCACAGGGTCAGACTGATTTGCATATGGCCATGTCTGAACTGGGGTGGTGGAGTGAGCTAAAGAATGATGATGGATTAAACCCAGATCAGTTGACTGGGGGTGAGTGTTTGATTGGCTCAAACGTTCCGTCCATCATCCCCTTTTGTATCGCTTTGTTCGCCCTAAGTTGGCGGGGGTATACCCAGACGTGGGTCCCTTGCTCACTTTGCCACTGGATTCAAGCAAGCCTGGCTGATGACGGCTGGAATGCCAGAAACCGGTCCTAGGATGCTTGTTTCCGGTCCAGGGAAGACATGGCTTGGCAGTTCGGGCTGGACTGTCCCCCTGAGGCACAGGGTCAGACTGATTTGCATATGGCCATGTCTGAACTGGGGTGGTGGAGTGAGCTAAAGAATGATGATGGATTAAACCCAGATCAGTTGACTGGGGGGGGAGTGTTTGATTGGCTCAAACGTTCCGTCCATCATCCCCTTTTGTATCGCTTTGTTAGCCCTAAGTTGGCGGGGGTATGCCCAGACGTGGGTCCCTTGCTCACTTTGCCACTGGATTCAAGCAAGCCTGGCTGATGACGGCTGGAATGCCAGAAACCGGTCCTAGGATGCTTGTTTCCGGTCCAGGGAAGACATGGCTTGGCAGTTCGGGCTGGACTGTTCCCATGAGGCACAGGGTCAGACTGATTTGCATATGGCCATGTCTGAACTGGGGTGGTGGAGTGAGCTAAAGAATGATGATGGATTAAACCCAGATCAGTTGACTGGGGGTGAGTGTTTGATTGGCTCAAACGTTCCGTCCATCATCCCCTTTTGTATCGGTATGGGACAGAGTCAGTGGTTTGCAAGTGGAATGCGCTCTAGGGGGAACTGTTAAAGTTCTTTCTGCTTTTGCATAGCTTGTCTGAAAACATTCGACTATCCACCTTGCAATACCCGATTTTGAAATGGGATTGCCTTTATGTGGTGGAGCAAAAGCAACAAAGTTGTTTAGTCTTACGAAAAGGTTTTGTCCTTTTTATGTAATAGAGTAATACTCTTTTCACATCTAATGTGTGTAAGGCTCGTTCTGCCACTGAATCTGGTTGAGGAAAGAACACAGGCAACAACATATTGGTTGATGTGGAAGGCAGATACTACTTGGGGTAAGAATGTAGGGTTAGTACGAAGAACCACTTTGTTGTGGTGTATTTGTAAAAATAGTTCTTGTATGGTTAGTGCCTGAAGCTCACCCACTCTCCTAAGTGAAGTAATAGCAATGAGGAAAGCCACTTTCCAAGTGAGAAATTGTAATTCACATTTATGCAATGGCTCAAAGGGTGGACCCATCAATCTGGTGAGAACAATATTAAGATTCCACACTGGGGCAGGTGGAAGTCTAGGGGGAATAACTCTTTTGAGTCCTTCCATAAAGGCCTTAATAACAAGGGGGAATACCTTTTAAATCCTTCCATAAAGGCCTTAATAACAGGCACACTGAAAAGAGACAGATGTTGTCGGTTTTGAAGGTATGCGGCTATTGCAGCGAGATGTAAGTGTATGGATGTGTACGCTAAATTTGAGCGTTGTAAATGCAGTAAATAGCAAATGTTTTGAACTGAAGCCTCAAGCAGGATAGTATGGTTATTACAGTAAATAACAAATCGCTTCCATTTTGCTGCATAGCAAGCTCTTGTAGTAGGACGCCTCTTTAATAATATTCATACAGTCTGGCGGAAGATTGAGATAGCCAAACTCTTACTTAAGGTGTTAGATCGCTAGGCTAAGATGTTTGGGATCTGGGTGTCTTATCTCTCCACGGCTGTGTGTGAGGAGATAGGATGCGAGGTGTAGTATTTGATGAGGAACTACTGAAAGCTCCAACAGGGTGGTGAACCAAGGTTGACAGGCCCATGTGGGAGCTATTAGGATTAGTGTGAGGGACAATTGCCTGAGCTTCCGAACCACTAGTGGAATGAGCAAGACCACTGACTCATTGTCAGTTAAATTGCTCTCCCTCCCTCGCAGCTCCACCATCAAGTGAGGCCTTCCCCTGAGCCCCTGCACTCTCGAGTGTTGGTGTTAGAGGCCCTCCACCACCCGCAGGTTTTACCTGCGCCTCATCCCTGGTGGTCCAGTGGACCTCTGTCTCCTTTCTCTCGCTCCGCCTCTCCGTTTTCACTCGTTTTTTTACTGATTTCAATCTCCCCCTTTCACTCTCCCTCTGTGTCTTTCCTCCATTTTCACTCGTTTTTTCACTGATTTAATCTCCCCCCTCTCTCTCCTTCTGTGTCTCTCCTCCACTTTTCTTGCACTTTTCACTGCCTTATTTAAACTCTTTCCTCTCTTTTTGCCTTTTTCTGCCCGTTTTTCCCTGCTGCCCCTGCGGCCCCTCCCCCCCCAGCACGAGCAACGCAACCGGCCCAATCCAGCTCCCCTCCCTGCTCCCGCCTCCCAGCTCTCCAGCCCTCCCCGACCCCCACTTAATGGCGGCCGCGCCGCAGGCGCGCCAAAGGCAAGCCCGTCCGCGACCCGACCGCGACCAGCACCAGGAACCCTGGACCTCCGCAACGCCAACGCTAGGCACTCCACGCTCTCAACCAAGGCCGCAATAACAACTGCAAGCTAGCATCACCAGCCGACACCCACGGACCCTTCAGCTGTCACCGCTGCCGGCACACCTGCAGCACCGCCAAGACCACGGACCCGGCGCAACCCGCCCGCAAGACCACAACTGAACCGAAGACCCTGCAATGCATCCTCAACGTCCGATCCCTCCACAAACACGCCACCGAAATCTAGGACCTCCTCGACAGCACCACCCCGGACGTAGCGTTCTTCACCGAAACATGGACCAACACCACCTCGGGAACGGACATCGCCATCGCCATTCCCCAAGGATACAAGATCTACAGGAAGGACCGCTCCACCCGCGAGGAAGAATCGCAATCGTCCACAAATCCACCCTCCGCCTGAGCACACTCCCCGACGAGCCCACAGACCTGATGAAACACCTTCACTTCAAGATACTGGCCAGCCCTACCACCACCCTATGAGGAACCCTCATCTACCGACCCCCTGGACTTTGCCAACTCCATCACGGACATCTCCCCGCATGCCATCGCGTCCACCAACTACACCCTACTGGGAGACCTCAACTTCCACCTCGACAACCAACTGGACCCCAGCACCACATCCCTCCTGGACAACCTCCACAACATTGGACTCCGCCAGATCGTGACCAAACCAACGCACTCAGCAGGACAAACCCTTGACCCCCTCTTCACAACAGGAAACTCCATCACCTTCAGCCACACCACCGAACTCCCATGGACAGACCATCGATGCGTCCACTTCACCTTCAGAACACCCACCATACACAGACCCACCAGCACCTGCTCCCACGAAGAAACTGGACCAGAATCACCGACGACCAGCTAACCTCATCACTCAGCAACTCCACCCCAATGTAAGAAAGTGGCTCTGTATATACTGAAACAAAGTAAGGTTCAGTGTGCACAGAGTCCACAGTCCCCAGAGGTTTGGCAGAGGCTAAAGTTAGATATAACCTTACTCTCTAAAGTGGTAGCTTGGTCGAGCAGTAAGGCAGTATCAGAGGACAGTGTAAAGCATTTGTTGTACACACTGAGTCAGCAAATGAAACCACACACTCGAACTGAACTCTAGGCCAATGGTTTGTATATAAAAATATGCTTGTTTTATTTAAGAACCAACAATAGGTATCAAAATATACTTTCTCAGAATGAGATGCTTTAGGTAAATACTTTCAATAGGCAATAGACTTTTGAATGCAATAGTTACAGTTGTTGCAATAGGCAACACAATTGTAAACACAATACATTGAGCTCAATGGGAATTTCTAGTTAAATGCAATAGATTACTTTTCTTACCACAGGACTGGATCCTAGATTCAGTCCTGGGACATCTCCTGTAAACAGTTGAGTAAAAACGTTTTGGTTACAGTTGTGATTTTTAAGGAATATTATTGTATTTTAAAAGTTGAGAAACTTTTTCACATAGAATCACCAATGTTATCCTATGGGAGGAAATTCACTTAGCAGGTAAGTGTGGTTATTGTTACTTTTTCTAACTCAGTGTTGGATCCTGGATCCAGCACTGGTGCATCTCCTGTAAACAGTTGAAAGAATGTGTTTTTGTTATACAGGCGATTTTTAACGAATATTTGTAAGTTTGCAAAATCGACACTTAGAAACTTTTTCAGCAAAAACCAGGCAATGTTACCCTATGGAAGGAAATTCAAGTTACCGGTAAGTACAGTTGTAATTGCTTTTCAGGGTCAGTGCTGGGCACCAAGATCCAGCACTGGGATCTCTCCGGATAACAGGTGAGTAATTTCGTTTTCGTTGATCGGACGATTTTTAGTTATTTTAAAGTTTCAAAACTCGACACTTAGAAGAAATTTCAGTGTAAACCAGTCAATGTTAACCTATGGAGAAAATGTAGGTTATCGGTTTTCAGGTAAGTACTCGACTGGCAGAGTTAAGGTTCTGGGCATAGACTCATGGGTCTCCCAGGGTCAGTGATGCACTGTTGTTGCACCCTCAGCGGCACTAGGGCGGCCGGGTGCAGAGTGTTGAGGCCCAATGTTATCCTATGGGGGATGGGGGGCCTCCGGTTGGTGGCTGCTGGCGAGCAGGCCACAAGGTTGTGGGAGCAAAGCTCCTAGGGTTTAGGTGAGGGCAAATTGGGAAACACGCCAGCACAAAAGGTGCACCCTCAGCGGCGCTGGGGCGGCCGGGTGCAGAGTGCTGTTTTGGCGTCGGGTGCCCTGTTGTTTTCAATGGGGATTTTCGGTTTTGGTTTTCAGCTGCAGGCTCGGTCCAGGAAGACTTCCAGGAGGAACCAACAGCTGGGCAGGTAAGTTGGAGGGCTCGGGGACGTAGGTGCACCTCTGGTTCCTTTCTCCAGGGCGCAGGACGGCTGGATGCAGGGGTGTCTTTTGAGGTCGGATTTCACCTTACCGGGCCACTCGCGGTTGGGGGGGGGGGGGGTCTCGTGCAGAGGCTGCAGGCGACGTCGGGGAGTCCTGGAGGGGTCAACCCACAGTGGACTCGGACTCTGGAGGCCACTTGATCTCGGGCTGTAGGCGACAGGTGCAGTGGTGGTTCCAGGCGTCGGGTTTCTTTTTCCTCAGCAGGCTCGGAGTCTTTGTTTGGTGTTTCTTTTGAACAGAGCTGCTGTTCGCAGGAGATCCGGTCTTTGTTGAAGGCAGTCAGTCCTCCCCGGGGTTCTGGAGGTCGCTGGCTGCAGGACAAGACTATTTTTGGCGCAGCATCTCTGGAAACTGCAGACGGGCCGGTAGGGCTGGGGCCAAGTCAGTTGTTCTCTGCAGTCTCCTCTGCTGGGCGTCTTTCGTCCTTTTTCTTCTTAGGTTGCGGGAATCCGAGGAAGGAAGGTTCAGGGTGCCCCTAAATACTAAATTTAGGGGCGTTACAGGTAGGTAAAGGGCAGGGACCAATGGGTCCCTTCCCTGGGGTGGGTACACCTCTATCCTGCCCCTCTCCTGTGGGAGGGGGCAGTAGCCGAGTCCTGATTGGGCAGGGCTCCCCATCTTCAAGATGGCGAGAGCCTGGAGTTGTGCTTCACCTCGCCTCCCCCACCTGAGGGGTGGGGTTGGCAGAGGCTGGCACATCCCCTTTTCCTCCCTTGAGGTTTTCCGCCAGTCTTCCCGCCAGAGAGGGGGTCAGAACCGGTGGGGGCCAGTTGCTCAGTACAGCAAGTGGCCTGGAGAAGCTCACAAAGGCGGCATGCCTTTGAAGCTTCCCCTGCCCATCCTGGGGGAGGAGACCTAGCACCTCGCCCAGGATGTGCATTGTTGCAGGCCCAGGAGAGCGGATGGCTCTCCACCCAGGGGTCCAGCAACATGTCTGCTGTGTGGCAGCCGGAGCAGCCCCTCAGACAAGACGTGGATTGTAGGTTAGGTTCAGGGGGCAACTCTAAGTTGCCCTCTGTCGTGCATTTTATATTAAATCCCACACTGGCATCAGTGTGGGTTTAATGTGCTGAGAAGTTTGATACCAAACTTCTTAGTCTTCAGTGTAGCCATTATGGTGCTGTGGAGTTCGTAATGACAACCTCCCAGCACCATATACACTTAATGGCATCACTGCAATTACAGTGCCCAGGAATGGCCCTGGGTACTGTAGGGGCACAGGGCTCATGCACCTGTGCCCACACCACTGGCATAGTGCACCCAGCTAGAGGGGTGACTGAGGTATGCCAGGGCAGTGTGTTTGTGGGCATGGCACACAGGGATGTGTGCCATGTCGACTGTTTAGTTCTGCACCAAGACACTCAGCCTGCAAAGGCAGGGTGTGTGTGTCAGGGTACAGGGCCTCTAAGGGTGGCACAATAAGTGCTGCAGCCCTTAGGGGCCTGCTCTGGTCACAGTGCCCTGGGTACCTAGGGTACCATTTACCAGGGGCTTACCTGTGGCCAGAGATGCCAATTGGGTTTAGGCTTTAGTACAGTTTTTAGGGAAGGAACACATGTGAGAAAGTGCCATCTTTCTTGCATGGTATTCCCCCACTTTTTGCTGATGTGCTTTGACTGAGTGTGCCCTGGGCTCCTGCCAACCAGGTACCCAGGGCCTGTGTTCCTTCCCTAAAACTGCATTGATACCTACACCCAATTGGCATCCCTGGCCACAGGTCAGCCCCTGGTAAATGGTGCCATGGGTACCCAGGGCACTGTGACCAGGGAAGGCCCCTAAGGGCTGCAGCACTTGTGCCACCCTTAGGGACCCTGTACCTTTACACACACACACACACACACTGCCTTTGCAGGCTGCGTGTCTTGGTACAGAACAAAAGTGAAGAGTCGACATGGCACACATCCCTGTGTGCCATGCCTACAAGCCACTGCCCTGGCCTAGGTCAGCCACCCCTCTAGCTGGGTGCACTATGCCAGTGGTGAGGGCATAGAGGCATGAGCCCTGTACCCCTACAGTGCCCAAGTCCATTCTTGGGCATTGTAAGTGCAGTGCTGCCATTAAGAGTATATGGTGCTGGGAGTTTGTCATTACGAACTCCACAGCACCATAATGGCCCCACTGAAAACTAAGAAGTTTGGTATCAAACTTCTCAGCACATTAAACCCCCACTGATGCCAGTGTGGGATTTAATGTAAAACGCACTCCAGAGGGCATCTTAGAGATGCCCCCTGAAACCAACCCGACCTCCAGTGTCCGGACTGAGTGGCTGCCCCAGGCTGCCACCACCAGACATGTTTCTGGACC
This sequence comes from Calotriton arnoldi, assembly GCA_963921515.1. Classification (NCBI taxonomy): domain Eukaryota; kingdom Metazoa; phylum Chordata; class Amphibia; order Caudata; family Salamandridae; genus Calotriton; species Calotriton arnoldi. The sequence goes on along the minus strand of CAWUFW010005288.1, from coordinate 866,244 downwards.
CCTGGGTCGAGAGCCTCTGCTCTCAGGGGCCTGAAACAATGTGCATCCTTGGGCGAGGTGCCAAAGCCTCCTCCCCCAGGATGGGCAGGGGGAGCTTCAAAGGCCTGCCGCCTTTGAGCTTCCCCAGACCATTTGCTGCTTCCAGCAAACTGGTCCCCACTGGTTCTACCCCCACTTCTGGCGGGAGAACCGGCGGGAAAACCAGAGGCAGGAAATGGGTTGTGCCCACCTCTGCCAACTCCACCCCTAAGGTGGGGGAGGCGAGGTGAAGCACAAACTCGAGTCCCCGCCATCTTGAGGATGGGGGGACCCAGCCAACCAGGGACAGGCTCCTGCCCCCTCCCACTGGAGAGGAGCAGAATAGGGGGTGTACCCACCCCAGGGAAGGGACCCATTGGTCCCTGCCCTTACCTACCTGTAAACACCCCTAAATTTAGTATTTAGGGGCTCCCTGAACCTTCCTTCCTCAGTTCCCGAATCCGAAAACAAGAAGAGAAGACGAAGCAAGAAGACCAGCCGTGCAGCTGCTAACTAGGAGGCGACGACAACTGACTTGGCCCCAGCCCTACCGGCCTGTCGACCTCTGAACCTGCTCCTGCGGAACCCCGGCCTCAGCAACCTCAAAACCCCGGAGGACCTGACTTCTGTGCCACAGCCTTCAACCCAGGGACTCCCGCGAGCAGTGGTACTGCTCAAAAGAACAAACTCCAAAAGACCCAGCCCTGGCACGGAACCGCGAAACCTGCACCCTCTGCACCCGCCGAGCCCGGCCTGTGCCTGAGTGAACCAAGACTTTGAGGACGTCCCCCCGGCGATTCTGACCTGGAATCCAGTGCCCAAGGACCCTCCGCGACGACCCAGACGACGCCTGCAGCCTCAGGACAAGGGACCCCTCCAACCGCGACCAGCAGGGGGTAAGATTTCCCGACCTCAAAAGACACCCCTGCACCCGGCGCCCCACCGCCCCCTGTGCCCAACTCCTGGGTGTCTACCTATCCTCCAAGACCCCAACTTACCTCCCGAAGTGTTGGTCGCCCCTGAAGAGTCACCGTCCCCGAGCCTGCAGCCTCTTTCCACCGTCCAAGATCTCCATTGGTTAACATTGAGCGCCCGACGGCTCAAAAGCACCCTGCACCCAGCCGCCCGAGTGCCCCTGGAAGCGCAACCTCTACCCTAACCTACTTCCCCATTTGCCCTGAGCAAGTGACCAGGAACCCAGCTCCCACAGCCGCGTGGCCTGCTTGCCAGCAGCCACCAACCCGAGGCCCCCTGCCTGCCATAGGATAACATTGGGCCTACTCACTCTGCACCCGGCCGCCCCTGTGCCGCTGAGGGTGTAACAACTGTACTTACCTGATACTGGGGGGCCCCTGAGTCTATGCCCAGAACCTTAACTCTGCCAGTCGAGTACTTACCCAAAGACCGATAACCCACTTTTCTTCCATAGGGTAACACTGACTGGCTCCCGCCAGGAATTTCTTCTAAGTGTGGAGTCTTGTAACTTTAAAATATTCACCTAAAATCAACCGAGTCACGAAAACGAAAATACTCACCTGGCATTAGAAGAGGCCCCAGTGTTGGACCGGGGTGCCCAAAACTGGCCCTAAAAAGTAATCACAACGTTACTTACCGCTAACTCCATTTTCTTCCATAGGGATCTATTAACTGGTTTTCTGTGAAATTTCTTCTAAGTGTCTACTTTTGAAATACTAAAATATTGTTTAAAAATCACAACAGTAACGAATTCCGAACTACTCACCTGCTATCAGGAGAGACGTCAGTACTGCCTCTTTTAGTCTAGTACCAACCATGAAAAGTAATTTTTACCGTACTTACCAGTAATTTGAAATTCCTCTCATAGGATATCATTGCCTGCTTTTGTTGAAAAAGTTTCGAAGTGTCGATTTCTGCATTTTACAAATATTCTTTAAAAATCGTGCCAACGATACAAACGTAATTACTTGCCTGTTTTAGATAGATACCCCAGTGCTGAACCAGAGAACCCAGCACTGGATTACAAAAGTAACGTAAACCTGCTTTGCTTGCAAACTGCATTTCCTTCCATAGGATAACATTGGTAATTTTACCCAGAAAAGTTTCTAAGTGTCAACTTTTGAAATACAGTAATATTCCTCAAAAATCACTACAATAACCAAAACGCTTTTTCTTACCTGTTTCCAGGAAGTGTCCCAGGACTGAATCCAGGATCCAGTCCTGTGGTTAGAAAAGTAATCTACGAAGTCATTAATTGTAATTAATCACAATTTTCCATTAAGCTCAATGTTGCATTGTATTTGACCCTGGGTTGCCTCTTGCACCAACTGTGATTATTACCATCAAAAAGTCTATTGCCTATTTGTAAGGTGGTTAACCAAAGCATCTCATACTGAGAAAGTATATTTTGATCCTATTGTTGGTTCTAAAATAAAACAAGCATATTTTTTTTATGTACAAACCATTGGCCTAGAGTTCAGTTCTTGAGTGTGGCTTCATTTGCTGACCGAGTGTGTACAACAAATGCTTTACACTGTCCTCTGATACTGCCTTACTGCTCGACCAAGCTACCACTTTAGAGAGTAAGGTTATATCTAACTTTAGCCTCTGCCAAACCTCTGGGGACTCTGTGCACACTGAACCTTACTTTGGTGCAGTATATACAGAGCCACTTTTCTACAACACAGGCCCTGGGTACCTGATTGGCAGGGACCCAGGGCACACCAAGGAAAAGTGCATCAGTTATTAGGCAAAAAGTGGGGGAGTTACTGCAACAGAAACCCACTTTCCTACACCCAACTATCGCGGAAAACGACAACCCCAACGCAGCCCGAACCCTGCACAGATGGATCTCCGACAGCGCCAACACCATAGCCCCCCTCAAGAAAAACAACACCCACGTCAAGAAAGCCAGATGGTTTACCACCGAACTTAGAGAGTCCAGACGCACTTGCCGCCGCCTCAAAAAGGCCTGGAGGAACACCAAATCCACAGAAGCCCACAACAACTTCAGAGCCGCCACCAACGCCCACCACCAACTCATCAGAAAAACAAGGAAAAAAGCGATTGAAGACAATCTCCACTCACGCACACAACAGCAAAGAACTCTTTATCATCAAGGAGTTCGCCCAACCCACCAGCGAGTCCACCGACATCCCTCCCTCACAAGACCTCTGCGACAAACACACTGAACCCTCACCAACCACCCCGACACCCTGAAGCCAGCGATCGACAACTGGACAACCCTCACCACCGAAGACACACTTAAGACGAAGAAGTCAATCCACTCCGGGGCCCCCACGGACCCCTGCTCCCACCACATTTTCAACAGAGCCGCCGACACCATTGCACCCATGCTCTGCCACACCATCAACTGCTCCCTGCAACCGCCTCGTTCCCCGACTGGAAACTCGCCGAGGTCAACCCCCTCCTGAAGAAACCCTCGGCGGACCCCACCGACCTCAAAAACTACAGACCCATCTCCCTGCTCCAGTTCCCAGCGAAAGTCATCGAAAAAGCCATCAACAGCCAACTCGCCACATTCAAAGAGCGCAACATCCTCGACTCCTCCCAATCCAGCTTCAGAAAAAGAAAAAAAACGTACGGAAACCGCCCTCCTCGCCGCAACAGAGGACATCCGCACCCTACTGGACAAAGGAGAAACAGCAGCCCTCATCCTCCTCGACCTCTCAGCGGCGTTCGACACTATCTCACTGCACCCTAATACGCAGACTCCACGACGCAGGGATCCAAGACAAGGCCCTCGACTGGATCCGCTCCTTCCTCTCCGGCTGAACGCAGGGGGTCAGACTCCCCCCTTTCCTCTCGGACCCTACACCAACCACCTGCGAAGTCCCCCAGGGGTCCTCCCTCAGCCCTACGCTCTTCAACGTCTACATGGCTCTGCTCGCCCCCCCATCGTCCGAACCTACGGACTCAACATGGTGTCATACGCAGACGACACCCAACTCATCCTCTCACTATCCAACGAACCCAATACCGCCAGACAACTTTCGAGAAGGCATGGAAGCCGTCTCCAAATGGATGAAAAACAGCTGCCTACAACTAAACACCAACAAAACAAGTACTCATCATGGGCCCAAACCCAGACGCCTGGAACGACACCTGGTGGCCCCACCCGCCCTCGGAAGCCCGCCCACCCAGACAGACCACGCACGCAACCTGGAAATCATCCTGGTCTCCGAGCTCAAAATGGACCGTCAGATCAACTCCGTCTCGTACTCCTGCTTCCACACCCTCGGCTCCTACGCAAGACCTTCAACTGGATCCCCCTTGAACACAGAAAGACAGTCACTCACGCCCTGGTCACCAGCAGACTCAACTACGGCAACGCACTACGCCGGAATAAACAAAAACCTCACCCGCAAGCTACAGAACGCCGCCGCAAGACTGGTCCTCGACCTGCCAAGACACTGCCACATCTCCCAGCACCTGCGCATACTCCACTGGCTCCCCATCGAAGCTAAAGTCACCTTCAAGATGCTCACCCACGCTCACAAGGCCCTCCACGACACCGGAGCAGCATACCTGAACAGCCGACTCAAATTCCACGCACCCCAGAGGACCCTACGATCAGCCCAGCTCTCCTACGCCGTAGTCCCCTGCACCAGAAAGACCAGATCGGGAGGCCGCTCCTTCTCCTTCCTCGCGGCCAGAGCCTGGAACGCCCTTCCGCTCCACCTCAGACAGACATCGCTCCCCATCTTCGCAAGAAACCTCAAAACCTGGCTCTTCCACAGACCCTCCCCTGATGGACTGGAACCTGCTAACCCCCCTCCCCCAAGCGCCTTGAGACCCCTACGGGTGAGTAGTCTCGCTTAACAAACGCCTGATTGATTGAGTGGGAGAGGCGGAGAAGCGTAGGCAAATATTCCTGACCAGTTGATCCATAGTGCATTGCCCTTGGACAATGGGTGTGGATGCCTGGAGAAGCTTGGGCATTTTGCGTTTTGGTGTGTGGCGAACAGATCTATGTCCGGGAAGCCCCACATCTGAAACAACGGGAGGAGTACTAGAGGGTGGAGTTCCCACTCGTGAATCTGTTGTCTCGGTCTGCTGAGCAGGTCTGAGATTGGATTGTCTACTCCCGGAAGGTGTTCTGCAAGGAGATAGATTTTGTGACACATGGCCCACCTCCAAATGTCCTGTGCAAGTTGCGTCAGCTGGAGAGAACGTGTCTCCCCCCCCCGTTTCTATATATAATACATGGCTGTCATGTAGTCTGTACGCATCAGGACAGCTTTGCCTACAAGGTGAACTTGAAAGGCTTTGAGAGCTAGAAATACTGCTAGTAGCTCTAGGTGATTGATGTGGATCTGCTTTTGCTGTTGACTACACATGCCCTGAACTGTGTGAGTTTGGAGATGAGCTCCCCAACCAGTGAGCGATGCGTCTGCTGTTAACAGTCTGTGGAACCGGGTCGATGAAGGGCCGCCCCCTGTAAAGGTTTTTTGGATTCCACCACAGCAGAGAGCGATGAGTGCGGCCGTCCACCAACACTAGATCTGATAACTGAGACTGATTCCACTGACGTGCTAAGCATTCCTGAAGGGGACACATTTGAAGTCTTGCATAGGAAACTATTAAGATGCAAGACGCCATCATTCCCAGTAACTGCATGAATACCTGAGCTGGCAATGAGTGGAGAGGCTGGAACTGGGAAATTAGAGACTGAATTGGGACAGGCTAGACCTTTTTGTGCATTGAGCATGGCTCCTAAGTACGTTTGCATGTTGGAGGGTTGGAGATGGGACTTGGACAGATTTACTGTGAATCCGAGATAGTGTAGCAGCTGTACTGTTCTGCGAGTGTGTTGGAGACAGTTTACTTGTGAGCTGGCTTTGATAAGCCAGTCTAAGTATGGGAAGACGTGAATGTGTGGTCTTCGCAGATGAGCTGCAACTACTGCCAGACATTTGGTGAATACTCTGGGAGCAGTGGTGACTCCGAATGGAAGCACTTTGAATTGGTAATGTTGTCCCGCTACCACAAACCTGAGGTATTTGCGATGAGCGGGATGTATTGGAATATGGAAGTAGGCTTCCTTTAAGTCTAAAGTAGACAAAGTCAACTTGCTGAAGGAGTGGGAGCACTTGTTGGAGTGTTACCATGTGAAAATGGTCTAATTGGATGTACAGATTTAGGTCTCAGGTCTAGTATAGGCCTGAGAGAGCCGTCCTTTTTGGGTATTAGAAAGTATAGGGAGTATACGTCGGCCCCTTTGATACTGTAGTGGGACTGGCTCTAAAGCTCCTTTTTCCAATTAAGAGAACTTCTTGTTTGAGTAGGTAGAGATGCTCTTGGGACATGTGTAATCTTGGAGGAATGTTTGGGGGGAGTGGCGGTAAGCTCCAGGCAATAACCATATTGGATAACTTGTAGAACCCATCTGTCTGAGGTTATCGAATTACAGACGGGTAGAAATTGGGAGATTCGTCCCCCGACAGGAGTGGAATGATCGGGGGTAGAGGAAGGAAGTCACTGCTTGTTGTTTGCATGGGAAGTACGTGTTGAGTTGCCTCTACCTCTTCCCTTGCCGTTATTACCTCTAAATCACCCTCTAAAGTAACCTCTTGAAGAGGGCGACTGATTATTGCCTTTGTAAGAGGAGGAGGGATTTTCTGATCTGTTCTTTGAGCCCCACCTGTAAAAGGAGCGGCGAAAGGAGCCCCGATTGGAAGGAATCTGCAAAGCCCCCATGGATTTCGCGACCTCTGTATCTTTCTTCATCTTCTCTAAAGAAGTATCTACTGTAGGCCCGAAGAGGTGCTCTTTATCAAAGGACCGATTTAAAATAGAGGCTTGGACCTCGGGTTTAAACCCAGAAATTCTGAGCCAAGCGTGTCTCCGTAACAGAACGCTAGTGTTCACTGCCCGAGCTGCTGTATCAGCTGCTTCTAAAGCGCACCTAAAGGATGTGTTGGAAATTAATTTTCCTTCTTGAATTAGGTCACTAGCTTTACTCCTATGTTCATCTGGCAAAAATTGTATTAATTTTTCTAGCTCTTCATAATGAGCCCTGTCATAGCGAGCTAAAAGAGCTTGGGTATTGGCAATTCGCCAGTGATTGGCTGCTTGCGCAGCCACTCTTTTACCAGAGGCATCTATGAGTTTGGACTCCATTTCAGGAGGAGAGGCATCTCCTGTGGTCTGCGAGTTTGCTCTTTTGCGAGCGTTAGAGACTACCATGGAGTCTAATGGAACTTGGCCCTTGATGTAGATAAGGTCAGTAGGTGCCGCCTTATACTTCTTGTCTACTCTGGGTGTGACAATCCTTGCACGCATAGGGTCTTTAAAAATCTCATCTGAGTGTTTAAGCATTCCCTTGAGCAAAGGTAGTGTTTGTGTTGCTCTTTGAGAGGAACTTAACGTCTCAGAGAAAATCCTTTTCAAGGGCCTCCTTATGAAGTTGCACCCAATGATACTCAGCAGCCCTATTGAATAGCTCTATGTATCCTATATTGTCATCAGGTAGGGAGGGTTTGGAAGGGTATAGATCCGGTTCGTTAGCAGCATTAGGATCTGTATTGTAATCCTCCCATGGATCAGGAATGTCCTGAGGTATATCACTATCCCCATCCCAATCATCTTGATCAGGTGACTGTGGTTGTGGAGAATTTGTGGGTGTAATCAATAAATGTGGGTAAATGGTCGAAGAAGGTGTAATAGGAGGAGAAGGATTAGTACCCACAATCTCTCTTAAGTGGAATGTGGTATTCCTCTAGTAATTCTAGTTCCCTTTTAGTTGGTAATTTCACATGAATATGTCCAGATTGATGGCCAGTTCCTTTTGTTTCGGATCCGTGTTAGAAGGCAGAACGTGGAAACTAGGCTCTTTGGATGGAAGAGAAGGCAGTTTGGTTTTTGGCGCCGGAATTGTCGTAGGTTTCGGATCCGAAGATTTAGTTTTCGGTGCCAAAGGGATGGTCACTAGTACATGCTTGAATTTCAATGCTGAAGATTTCGGATCGGTGCCCGAACGGGGCTGACTCGATCCCGAGCCGGAAGGCTTTGCTGTTTGTTTCAGTGCCGAGCCGGAGGGCGGGGCGTTCGAAACCTTTCCTCAGTGCCGACCTTGGCCCGACGACAGAGGAAGGACCGGAGCCTTTTTCTTCGTTAAGTATTGGGGCAGGGGAGTGTCAGTACTCCCAGTACACTGACCCGGTGTTACTTGCTCTTCCGTGTCAAAGTCGACTTCGGACACGGAGATGTGTTCTTCCTCTTCTTCGGCTCCTTGTGCATGGAATTCTTCCTGGTCGGAATCTTCCCCGAAGATGTCCGGTGCGGAACCGCTTTGTTGATGCATTTCGTGACGTCGAGCCAGACGGTCACGGAGCGTCATCTTGGCTCGAAATGATCGGCACGCGTCGCAGTCCTGTTAGTCGTGTTCCGGGGATAGACACAAGTTGCACCCTTCTTGCAAGTCTGTGCACGGAAACTTAGCGCGACTACTGGGACAGAATTTAAACGGAGTCTGTTCCATCGACTGCTAGCGGGCCCGACGCGAATAGGGCCAACGGCCCTCCACGAATCTTCCGATCGAAGACTTTGAATAGAAACGATACGCGGAGAATGGGAAACGCGATTGAGAAACAATGCCGTCGAGGGTAGGGGATTGCACGCCGAGGGGAACCTGAGAAACGGTGTCGAACTCGAGCGCAGCGATTTACGTCCGAACCCGATGGTGGAAAAAAACAATCTAACAATGGAGTCAATGCCGTTGCGCACTATCACCGAAAGGAGTCGTCCCCTACCTCATGACTGGAAAAGACTTCTTCGAAGAAAAACAAAGTGCAAACATCCGGACCCAACATTAGATGGCAGGCTTATGCAAAGCATGTGATCTACAGCTCATATGCCTCGAACGGAAAATGCTACTTACCAGTATGCATCTGTTCTTGGCATGTAGAGCTGCAGATCCTCTCACTGTGCATTAGATCGCCATCTGGTGTTGGGCTCGGATGCTTGCACTTTGTTGTTGTCTTGGAAGAGTCTTTTGTGGTCACGAGATAGGGGACTCCTCCTTTGGACAATAGTGCGCATGGGCATCGACTCCATCCTCAGATTGTTTTTCGCCATATTGGGGAGTGATGGAGTTAGTAGAAAAGGAAAGAGATGTCCATGTGTGTGTATCTAATTAAGATAGGACTGGAGCACATACAGGTTCCGGGGAGGTGGGTGGGCGTGTGAGGATCTGCAGCTCTACATGCCAAGAACAGATGCATACTGGTAAGTAGCATTTTCCGTTCGAGGCATGTGAGCTGCAGAGCTCACACTGTGCATAGAATGTACAGCAGTATCTCCTCTAGCGGTGGTCACCTGTATGTGTTGCAGTGGTTTGAAAAAGGGTTTTAAGGACAGCTTGGCCCACGGAAGCTTGTTGCTTGGCTTGCACATCAACACAATAGTGTTTAGTGAAGGTGTGTGTTGTAGACCATGTGGCTGCCTTACATATGTCTTCTAGGGAATGTTCCCTAAGAATGCCATGGAGGCCCCTAGTTTGCGTGTTGAGTGCGCTCTAGGGGGAACTGATAATGTGCGTTTGGCTTTTGGTAGCAGATTTGGATACATTTAACAATCCACCTTGCAACCCCGGCCTTTGAGATGGGATTACCTTTGTGTGGTGGAGAGAAAGCTACAAACAATTGTTTGGTTTTGCGAAAGGATTTGGTTCTGTCAATGTAATACATAAGGGCTCTTTTGACATCTAGGGTGTGAAGAGCTCTTTCTGCCACGGAATCTGGGTTTTGGAAGAACACAGGTAGTTCCACTGATTGGTTAAGGTGGAAAGGCGAAATGACTTTGGGAAGGAATTTTGGGTTTGTTCTGAGAACTACCTTATTATGATGTATTTGTAAGAAAGGCTCTTGTATAGTTAGAGCTTGTAGCTCACGGACTCTTCTGAGAGAAGTGATTGCAATTAGAAACGCGACTTTCCATGTAAGGAATTGAAGTTCACATCTATGTAGGGGTTCAAAAGGTGGTCCCATGAGCCTGGTAAGTACTATATTAAGATTCCACACTGGGGAAGGTGGTAATCTGGGAGGTATGATGCGCTTAAGGCCTTCCATAAAGGCCTTAATGGCAGGGACTTTAAAGAGTGATAAGTGTTGTCTGTTTTGTAAGTAAGCAGCAAGGGCTGCGAGGTGCAGACGTATGGATGAGTATGCAAGTTTACATCTTTGCAAATGTAGCAAATAGCAAATGATGTTTTGCGTGGAGGCTTGTAATGGTTGTATGTTATTATTAGTGCAGTAAATAGCGAATCTTTTCCATTTAGCTGCATAGCAGGCTCTGGTAGTTGGGCGTCTAGCCTCTTTTATAACGTCCATGCAGTCTGTGGGTAGGTTAAGGTAACCGAATTCTAGGACTTCAGGAGCCAAATTGCAAGGTTCAGCTGAGATGGATCTGGGTGCATTATCTATCCATGGCTCTGCGTTAGCATTGTTGGGGAGAGGTGTAGTCTTTGGTATGGGACTACTGATAGCTCCAGTAGTGTGGTGAACCATGGTTGACGTGCCCATGTGGGGGCTACTAGTATCATTTTTAGAGACTGTTGTCGCAGTTTGCGTACTACAAGTGGGATGAGTGGGAGCGGTGGAAAAGCGTACACAAATCTGCCGGACCAGTTCATCCATATCGCCTTGGACTGCGGGTGTGGAAACCTGGCGGCGAAGGTTGGGCATTTTGCGTTTGTGTGTGGCGAACAGATCTAAGTCTGGCTGGCCCCACATCTGGAAGAAAGGTAGAAGAACTTGTGGATGTAGTTCCCACTCGTGAATCTGTTGTGTCTGTCGACTTAACAGATCGGCAATCTGATTGTGAACCCCTGGTAGGTGTTCTGCTAGAAGGTATATGTTTTGTGGAATGGCACACCTCCAAATGTCCTGTGCTAGTTGGGACAGTTGTGGAGAGTGTGTCACCCCCTGTTTTTGTATATAGTACATAGCTGTGATGTTGTCTGTTCGGATCAGGACAGCTTTGTTTTGTACGTGGAGTTGAAAGGACTTGAGAGCTAGGAATATAGCTAGTAACTCTAGGTGGTTGATGTGGAGCAGCTTCTGTTGAGTGGTCCACTTGCCTTGTGTTGTATGATGTAACAGGTGTGCTCCCCACCCTGTAAGGGATGCGTCCGTGGTTAGTACTATTTGTGGAACTGGCTCTAGGAACGGCCGCCCCTTGGACAAATTGTTGGTGTTACACCACTGCAGAGAGCGATGTGTGCGGCTGTCCACCAACACCAGATCTGTAAGATGTCCATGAGCCTGGTTCCATTGGCGCGCTAGGCACTCTTGTAGAGGACGCATTTGAAGTTTTGCATGAGGGACGATAAAAATGCAGGATGCCATCATGCCGATTAGCTGCATAAACACTCTGGCTGGAAGAGAGTGTTGCAGTTGAAACCTGGGGACAAGAGTTTGTATACTGGCTATCCTGGCTGGGCTGGGGTAAGCCAGAGCAGTAGAAGTGTTTATTGTGGCTCCCAGATATTGAAGGATATGGGAGGGCTGTAGGTGGGACTTGGTATAGTTTATTGTGAACCCCAAGTTGTGTAATGTTTGTATCGTTTGGTGGGTGTGTTGGACACACTGGTTGAATGATCTGGCTTTGATAAGCCAGTCGTCTAGGTATGGGAAGACATGTATTTGTTGTCTTCGTAGATGCGCTGCTACTACTGCAAGGCATTTGGTAAACACTCTTGGAGCAGTGGTGACTCCGAAAGGGAGTACCTTGAACTGGTAGTGCTGCCCATTGAGAACGAACCGTAGATACTTCCTGTGAGCAGGATGTATGGGAATGTGGAAGTAGGCGTCCTTGATGTCTAATGTGGCAAGGAAGTCTTGTTGTTGTAGTAAGGGAAGCACTTGTTGGAGAGTGATCATGTGAAAATGATCTGAGTGTATGTATTGATTGAGAGGTCTGAGGTCTAGAATAGGCCTGAGAGTGCCGTCCTTTTTGGGAATGAGGAAGTACAGGGAGTAAACCCCTGTGCCCTGCTGTAGCAGAGGCACTGGCTCTATGGCGTGCTTTTGAAGCAGGGAAAGTACCTCTTGCTGTAAAAGTGTAAGATGGTCTGTGGACATTGGACGCTGCCTGGGTGGTATGGTGGGGGGGGTAGCTGTTAGTTCGAGGCAGTAGCCATGTTGGATAATCTGTCTCACCCACCTGTCTGTTGTAATGGAGTTCCAGACAGGCAGGAACTGTGATAGCCTTCCCCCGACAGGGGTGTTGTGGTCGGGGGGAAGTGGAGGGAAGTCACTGTTTGGGAGTGGTGGAGGTACGGGTGTTATTATTACCTCGACCTCTGCCCTTAGAGTTGTTGCCTCTGTAACCACCCCTAAAGTATCCTCTGTTGGGAGAGGTTTGGGTGTTTGTTCGATATGAGGAGGAACTGTCTGCGGTGGTGTTCCTGGAGCCCCCTTTGTAAAAGGAGCGGCGAAAGGAGCCACGTTGCTGCGGGGACTGCAATGCTCCCATTGATTTGGCAGTGTCAGTATCCTTCTTCATCTTTTCCAATGCTGTGTCGACAGCGGGACCAAATAGCTGATTCTGATTAAATGGCTGGTTCAGTATGGTAGTCTGGACTTCCGGCTTAAAGCCTGAAATGCGAAGCCAGGCGTGTCGTCTGATAAGCACGCTAGTGTTAACTGCCCTAGCTGCGGTATCGGCTGCGTCTAAGGCGCACTTAATGGAGACATTTGAAATAAGTTTCCCTTCTTGAATGAGGTCAGTGGCTTGTGTTTTGTATTGATCAGGTAGATGTTGGAGGAGGGTTTCTAGCTGATCGTAGTGTGCCCTGTCGTACCTAGCTAGGAGAGCTTGGGTGTTAGCGATGCGCCAGATGTTGGTGGCTTGCGCAGCTACGCGTTTGCCAGAGGAATCCAACAATTTGGATTCTTTGTCAGGGGGCGGAGCATCTCCTGAAGTTTGGGAATTGGCTCGTTTTCTGGCATTAGAAACGACCAGTGAGTCAAGGGGGAGCTGACCTTTGATGTAGGTGGGGTCATCGGAGCAGGTCTATACTTTTTATCCACTCTAGGATTAAGGATCCTGGCTCTGACTGGGTCGTTAAAAATTTCAGGTGCGTGTTTAATGACACCTTTGATCATGGGCAAAGTTTGAACAGTCTTCTGAGACCGTTCAAAGGTGTCTAGAAGAAAGTCTTCTTCTGGTTGGTCGGTGTGTATATGCACCCCATGGAAAACGGCCGCCCTATGTATGAGTTGCCCAAAACCTATGTGATCATCTGGTGGAGATGGTTTTGTGGGATAAGGTGGAGGGCTGGGGAGGTCTGTAGGATCTGGGGGGTCATTATAACCCCAGTCATCTTGTGGTGGATTATCTGGGTCCAGAAATAAATTAGGAGGGTCATCCCCGTACCCCATGTTGTCCTCATACTCATGTGGGGGAGAAGCCGCAGGTTGAGGAGGTGTGATAGGGATGTGGAGAGGAGGGGTGTTAGAGAGGTATAGGGGAAGAAGGAGGCATAGGAGAAGTGGAAGAGTCCTTCTTCTGTGGAGGGACAGGCTTGTGACGTGGCACAGAGGAAATGTGTCCCGTTTTAGGATTGATGTAAATCTTGTGTTGATTAGGATCGACTGGATCCGGTGTAAACAGTTCCTCCCCTTGAACATTGGTTTTCGGCGCCGACTTTTTCGGTTCGGAACGTGGTGAGGGCTTCTTTAAATGTTCCTTTGCTTTAGAAGGCGTCGAGGCGTTCTTCGGTTTAGCTACAGGCTCGACCGGCTTTGGTTTAGGGGGTGCGTCGAGTAGCTTCGGTTTCGGTGCCGAGGGATCCGCGTGCTTGGAGGCAGATTTGGGGACCGAACTGGATTTCGGCACCAGGTGGTCTTTTTGTTTCGGCGCCGAAGGTGCCGGTGTAACGGGCACATGTGGTTTGGTCGGTGCCGAGGAGCTAGAAGGCTTTGTTTTCTTTTTCGGTGCCGAGCCCGAAGGCGGGGCGTCCGAAACACGTTTACGGTCTCGACTGGGGCCCCTAGGCGAAGTGCTGACCGGTGCCTTCGATTTTGCAGGGAGGGTTGGGGCAGGGGCAGTAGTACTCACACGCTGCCCTGGAGGGATGGAACCGTCGGAGTCCTCTGCCTCGGAGATGATAGCGAGGTCTTCGGAGTCTTCTTCCGGAACATCAGGACCGTCGAAGATGTTGACGGGTTCCGGAGCGGACCTGTGCGCCATGATGTGCCTTCGGGCCCGACGATCTCGGATGGTCTTTTTGGAGCGGAAGGAGGCGCAGGCCGGACAAGTGGCCTTGTTATGGTCTGGTGAGAGGCACAGATTACAGACCTGGTGGTGGTCACTGTGAGGAAACTTTGCTCCACACTGGGGGCATTTTCAGAATGGCGTCCTTTCCATGGGCAGTAGGCCTTACGGCGTCGATGGGCCCAACGGCCCGCGTCGACGGCTGGAAAGGAGATCGAGGAAGGGACGTCGAGATGTCGATATCAGGCGTTGAAAAGTGGAAAACGCTGCAAAAAAACAAGTTTCGAACCGGAGTGTCGAAGTTGCATCCGAACCCGATGGCGGAAAAAAACAATTGAGGATGGAGTAGATACCCATGCGCACTATTGTCCAAAGGAGGAGTCACCTATCACATGACTACAAAGACTTCTTCGAAGACAACAACAAAGTGCAAGCATCCGAGCCCAACACCAGATGGCGATCTAATGCACAGTGTGAGCTCTGCATCTCACATGCCTCGAACATATTGTTACCCTGTAAGCATCTTGTAGGAAGGTGGGTTTCTGTTGCCCACACACACTTTTTGCCAGATTTCTGATGCACTTTGAGTGTGCCTTGGGTCCCTGCCAATGAGGTACCCAGGGTACGTGTTCTTTCCCTAAACCTGCACCAAAGTTTCCACAATTGGCACAACTCTGAACTACCTGTAAGTCCGTTGTAAGAGGTGCCTATGGTACCAAGGGCATGGTAGTCAGGGAAAGACCTCTGAGAGCTGCAAAATACATTATGCCACCATCAGAGAACCCTCACAACAAATATGCACAACTGCCATGGCAGCCTCCGTGTTGTGGTGCAGCTAAAAGTGAAAGATCAACATGGCACGCAGGTCATGCCTGCCCAGCACTGCATGAGGCCTAGGTAAGTCATCCTTAAGGCATGGTGCCCTATACCTCATGTGAGGACCCATCTGCATGAGCAAACAGGTCCCTATAATGTCTAAGGCCATTCTTAGATATTATAAGAACACAGTAAATCCATAGAGAGTATATGGTAAGGAAACTGGTCATTACGCGTTTCCTAGCACCATAATGGCTTCACTGAATCCTGGGATGTTTGGTATCAAACATCTCAGAATAATAAACCTGCACTGATTTCAGTGTCAGATGTATTATTTCCTTAACTCAGGGGTCTCTTCAATGGGGATCCCTGAACCAAACCAACCACTGGTGGGTTTCTGACTGGTGGACACCAGCTTGCCACCACAAGACAAGTTTCTGGACCCCTGGGGTAGGATCCTTCGCTCCCTGGGCCCAGAAACAAAGCCTTTCCTGGGCGGAGGTGTTCACACCTACCCCAGGTCGGGAAGAGCCATCTGTGGCAGGGGAGCTCCAAAGGCCTTGCTGCCTGTGCAATGCGACCCCCAGCGTCTCCTGCAATCAGGAGCAGGCCCCCTTCCTGTCTCACCCCCTTTTCGGCAGGAAGGCAGGCGGGAAAAATTAGAGCAGCCCAGAAGGTATGACCACCTCTGCCAACCCCGTCCCTCAGGTGGGGGAGGCGAGGAGAAGCCCACTCTTCAGTGCTTGCCGTCTTGCAGATAGCAGGCACCCTCAAGTCAGGGTTAGAGATTGTGCCCACTACACCACTTGGGATGAGCACACTAAGGACAGCAGCCCATTGGCTACCTCGAGACCCCTAAAAACGCCACTAAATACAGTATTTAGAGGCAGCCCTGATCTCAGAATTCAGGTCTTAACCTCCGATTTGGAATCCTGAAGACATCGCAGCAGTAAATACTCAAGGCCTAACTGCCTTGGCCCAGCCCTACCAGCCTGCAGCTTCTAAAAAAAACGCTCAAGAAAAGATCAGCGACCTCCAGGTTGAGGAAGTATTCCCCCACTTCAATAAAGACTTGAGACTCCAGAGGACAGCAGCCCTGTCCACCGAAGATCCAGCCCCTGTGGGACCCCGAAAGCCTTCTCCTTGCTGTTAGCCAAGAGGCGTGTGGCAATGACTTGGGAGGGCGTGGCTGGACCTTCCACTGCACAATGGCTGAGGGATCTAGTGTACTGCCGGGAAAACTTCGAGCTCTATGCTGAGGAACTTCCTACCTCCTCGAGACCTAATGATATCTGGGAACTCCGGTTACAATACCTGAGAACTGTAGACCCAAGACACGTCTCCTGAGCGTGCGGAATGTGGAGTATGATTCTCTTCTACTTAAGTGTACGATACCTCATTATGTTACACTGTGCAGAACTTGACTGCTGCCTTGGAATTTGTATAGCATAGCCACGGGATGTTATGTCTGTTTACCAGTTACATGCATCTACTGATAATATCTATTGATGCTTTCAATGTAAGCTGTACTTGATTCAATAAAATCTTTAAAATTCAAAAAAAAAAAAAAAGCCTGCTCCTGGACTTACCTCTGCACCAGTCAACCTGTGTCCAGTGTTCTACCTGATGTGGTCCCCCAGTGGTCCTGACCTCCAAACCATCGAGGGGTGTCCCCTCCAAGGTTGTGTCAACGCCTGCAGCCTCGTCACAACGACCCCTCCACCGCAACCAGACAGCAGATTCCAGACGTCAAAAGGCACCCATGCAGTCTCCAACCCTGCTTACCTGCCCAGCTGTTGGTTCCTCCCGGAATAATTCCTGGGCCGAAATCCAAAGCCAACAACCCCCATTGGATTGCTTTGGGCACCCCGACACCGTTGGAGCACCCGACAGCCCCTGTGCAGTTGGTGGTGTAGCCTTGGTGCTAACTTGGGAGCCCCCCCTTTGCCCTCGCCTTAACCCTAGGAGCTTGTTTCCTAAAACAGAGTGGCCAGTCCGTGGATAGCCACCAACAGAGGTGCCCCCTAGCCCCATTGGCACCCTACACTCTGCCCCCGGCCACTCTACTGCCGCTGGTGGTGCACCTGGAGTGCTGACTTGAACCTTGGTTCTACCCCCCAGAACTCAGTTACCAAAACCGTTTACTTACCTGCAAACCTATCACTTTGTTTTTCTCCATAGGATTGGATGGTGGGCTTTTCTCTGAAAAATGTTCTAAGTGTTGAACCTGTTTTGTACTGCAACAAAGTAACTTAGTGTCTTCAAAAGAGTTAACCTGCTTACTGAAGTCCTGTGATGCCTAGACGATGTGAGAAATTTGTTTCACCTCAAACTAAAAAAGTAACTACAAATGAACTAGGAAGTAATCTAAAGTAATTACAAGTATTCTAAAGCGCTTACGACCCATTTTTTCTATTGCAAAGTATGCTTCTACAAAACCAGTACACACTGTATTCTGCAAAACATAATTGTATTTAAAGTATCACTTACCTGCTAATGAGTAATCTTTGTTCTAGTAATAAAAATAACTAAGTAACAACTTTTTATACAAACAATAGGTCTGGATTCAATCTTTTACTGTGTGACATTACTTGCTGGAGTGTGTACAACAAATGCTTAACACTACCCTCTGATAAGCCAGACTGCTCAACCACACTACTACAAAAGAGTACACGGTATTATCTACTTGAGCCTCTGCTATACCGCTGGGTATCCACTGGTCTCTGTGCACACTGCACACGCTTTGCATAGACTGTAAAGCAACGCCCTCCAAAAGCAGTGACTAACCTGTGTGTGTTGCAGTTGTATGAAAAAGTGTAAGTAGCACTGCCTTATCTATATTAGCTTGTTAGCTTGGTAAGACATGCTCACAAAAATGTTTAGTGAAAGTGTGCGGTGGAGACCATGTAGCTGCTCTACATATCAGCTAGTGGGATATTGTCTAGGAAAGCCATGGAAGCCTCTATTTTGCGAGGAGTGTGGTGTAGGAGGTGTTGGCAAAGTTCTTTTGGCTTTGATGTAACATGTTTGAACGCATTTAATTATCTACCGGGCAATGCCTGATATGGATATGGCTTTCCTGTGTGAGGGACAGTGCTTCTCGGAAGGCCAATTCAGCCTGCACCATGCAATGCCCCAGCCAGTGCTGCCAATGACAGTACCAACATAACATCTAACCATCACACTCCTACAAGTGTGATAATTCAGAATATTTCACGCCTCACAAAGTTATAATAATGTTGTGAGAGGCTGTTATAATTCATTTTAAATGCTATTTGACTTAATAAACAGAGCTGTTGTGCTCATCTCAGACAGCGCCACCATGTGGTGGACTGTCACTAGAGAACAATTAAGAGCTGGTGCCGAGAAACCGAAACCAGAGGCTCAAATTAAGCACTGGTGAGCGAGTTAAAAAGCAACAAAGAGCTGTTTAGTTTAATGAAAGTCCTTAGTTCTGTCAATGTAATACACGAGAGCCCTTATAACATCTAATGTATGAAGAGACCTTTCAGTAACTGAATCAGGTTGAGGAAAACACCGGTAACTAAACTGATTGGTTAAGGTGGAAAGGGGAGACCACCTTTGGAAGGAATTTTGGGTTGGTACGGAGAACCACCCGATCCCTGTGTAGTTGGAAAAAGGGATCCTCTAAAGTTAGTGCATGGCTCTCACCAACACGTCTAAGCGAAGTGATAGCAATTAAAAAAGCGGCCTTCCCAGACCAGAATTGGAGGGTACAATTATGTAATGGCTCAAACGGTGAACCCATAAGTCTTGTGAAAACGACATTAAGATTTGATGTCCTTGCAGGTAGATTTTGTGGTAGAATAGCTCTCTTAAGGAATTCCAAAGCTTTAATGACTGGCACGTTAAACGAAATGGTTACTTACCAGTAGGATTAGTTTTGCAGCTTGAAGAGTTTTCTGGATTCACATGATGTGCATCATTCTGCCATCTCGTGGTTGGGTCCGGAATGGTCTTATTTCTTTTTTTTCGTGTTTTGGGCGTCGACCACCATTTGGTGCCAGGTCCGTCCCCTGCGTGACGTCAGACGGCACCCCAGAGGTTGTGGTGTGTAGTAGCCATCTTCAGATTCTTTTTTCTGTGTTTCGGTCTTCTAGTCCTTTAGATGGTACTTTAGTGAATTGTTAGTTATAGTTCCCCACCTGCTTGTATTCCTTGTAGGGGAGGCTGGGTGGGTCGCATGTGAATCCAGAAAACTCTTCAAGCTGCAAAACTACCCCTAGTGGTAAGTAACCATTTCGTTTTGCAGCGTGAATCCTTTTCTAGATTCACATGCTGTGCATCAGATTACGTAGCAGTTTCTCCCTTCTTGGGGAGACTGTGGTAAGAGGAAGACTTTGCGAGCAGGTGTTGAAGTACCTTTTGTACTACTTGTGCTTCCTTATTCATTTGTATGTCCACACAGTAATGTTTGGTGAAAGTGTGTGGGGGATGCCCATGTTGCTGAAGCACGTCGTGTCTATTGGCTATGAATGCTAGAGTTGATCCTTTCTTCCTACTTGAGTGAGCTTTTAGCCGTACGCTTAGGAGTTTCCCTGCAGTGGCATAGCATAGTTGAATGGTTTGGACTATCCATCGTGCAATTGTTGCCTTTGTGACAAGCGTCCCAGTCTTGGTATTTGAGTAAGCAACAAACATTTGTTTGCTTTCACAAGCTTGTTCTGTTTCTGTAGGTAGTAAAGTAAAGCCCTCCTTGCATCCAGGGTATGGAGGCTCTTTTCCCATTTTGTTTGCGGGTCTTTGAAGAAGACTGGTAGGAGAATGCTTTGTTTCAAGTGATACTTGGATACAATCTTTGGTAAGAATTGAGGATTAATTCTTAAGATAACTTTGTCTTAATGGATTTGAATGTATTCTTCTTCTATGATTAATGCTTGTAGCTCACTTACTCTTCGTAGGGATGTAATGGCTATTAGGAAAGCTGTTTTTAACGTGATGCGTTTGAGGTCTGCTTTGTGCATGGGTTCAAATGATTGTCATAAGTTGGGTGAGGACTCTATTTAGACTCCAAATGGGGGCTGGAGATGTCCTTGGGGGTGCAGTTCTTTTAGATCCTTCTAGGAATCACTTTGACCGGTCTTCTAAAAAGCTTTTGCATGATTTTTCCCCTGGTGTAGGCTACGATAGCTGCGAGATGTACTTTCTGGCTTGAGTAGTTGATGTGACTGTCTAGGTGTGTTAGGTATATGATCACAGTTGCTTGTGTGGAGATGGAGTCCATCAGGTTATTTGTTGTGCACCAAGTGGTGCACCGCTTCCATTTTGCGGAATAGCATTGCCTTGTGGTTTGTTTTCTTGCCTCTTTTAGAATTTCCATTGTTCGCTGAGGCAAGTTCAAGTGACCAAACTATGTACTCAGGTGCCAGGCCGCTAGGCGCAATGTTTCTGGCTCCGGGTGGAAGATTTGGCCCTGTTGCATTGTTAGTAGGTCCTTGTCCACTTTGAGTCTGATTTGGACAGTTCTAGCAGACTTGAGTACCATCTTTGTCTGGCCCACTGTGGAGCAATGAGTATTTGGTTTGTCCCTGGTGTGAGAAAGTGCCCTCTTTCTGCATGGTTGCCCCCACTTTTTGTTGAATTGCTGATGTACTTTGACTGAGTGTGCCCTGGGCTCCTGCTAATCAGGTACCCAGGGCCTATGTTCTTTCCCTAAAACTGCATTGAAGCCTAAACCCAATTGGCATCTCTGGCCACAGGTCAGTCCCTGGTAAATAGTACCACAAGTACCCAGGGCCCTGTGACCAGAGAAGGCCTCTAAGAACTGCAGCACTTATTGTGCCACCTTAGAGATCCTGTGCCACTACACTCACACACTGCCTTTGCAGGCTGCGTGTTTTGGTGCAGAACAAAGTGAAGAGTCGACATGGCACACATCTGTGTGCCATGCCTACAACACACTGCCCTGGCATAGGTCAGTCACCCCTCTAGCTGGGTGCACTATACCAGTGGTGAGGGTACAGGTGCATGAGCCCTGTACCCCTACATTGTCCAAGTCCATTCTTAGACATTGTAAGTGCAGTGCTGCCATTAAGAGTATATGGTGCTGGGAGGTTGTCATTACGAACTCCACAGCACCATAATGGCTACACTGAAAACTGAGAAGTTTGGTATCAAACTGCTCAGCACATTAAACCCACACTGATGTCAGTGTGGGATCTAATAAAAAATGCACTCAGAGGGCATCTTAGAGATGCCCCCTGAAAACTAACCCACCTCTAGTGTCCAGGCTGAGTGGCTGCTTTCTGCTGCCACCAGACATGTTTCTGGACCCCTGGGTCGAGAGCCTACTGCTCTCTGGGGCCTGAAACCATGCACATCCTGGGACGAGGTGCCAAGCCTCCTCCCCCAGGATGGGCAGGGTTCACGAAGGGGAAGCTTCAAAGGCTTGCCGCCTTTGTGAGCTTCCCCAGGCCACTTGCTGCTTTCAGCAACTAGTCCTCACTGGTTCTGACCCCCACTTTGGGCGGGAGAACCAGCGGGAAAAACAAGTGAGGAAGAGAGGTGTGCCCACCTCTGCCAACTCCACCCCTCAGGTGGGGGAGGCCAGGTGAAGCACAACACTCAGTCCACGCCATCTTGAAGATGGGGGGCTCAGCCAACCAGGAACGAGCACATGCCCCCCTCCCACTGGAGGGTGGCATAATAGGGGGTGTACCCACCCCAGGGAAGGGACCCATTGGTCCCGGCCTGTAACACCCCTAAATCTAGTATTTAGGGGCACCCCTGAACCTTGCTTCCTCGGATCCAGACAAGAAACAAGAAAAGAAGGACCGAAAAGACATGCAGCAGCTAACAAGAGGAAGACGCCCACTGACTTGGCCCCAGCACCACTGGCCTGTCTCCCCCTCGAACCTGCTCCTGCGAAATCCCGGTGTGTACCTCAGCCAGCAACCTCAAAAACCCCGGAGGACCTGCCTGCCTTCACTTCCAAAGACTGCTTCTCCCGTGAACATAGGATTTGTTCAACTGCAACCTCGGGCAGCAGCCAGAGATCACGGATCCGCCCCACTCTGCACCCGCCGTCCACGGCCCGAGCTCCAGTGGGCAAACACCACGGGGTCACCCCGGCGATCCTGAACCGAGATCCGGCGACCCCTGACCTGCCTCAAGCCTCCAGCCGACGCCTGCAGTCTAAATCCAGAAGGCCCCCCTAACCGCGACCTGGAGCTGGTAAGAAGATTCGACCCCGAAAGGCACCCCTGCACCCGACACCCCACGGCCTTGTGTGCCCAAACCAAAGGTGCCTAACCAACCCCTAACTTCCCAACTTACCTCTCGAAGTGGTGGTCGCACACAGAAGTCCTTCGTCTCCCTGCCTGCAGTGCTTTTGCAAACCGGAGACTCTCCATTGGAAACAGGGCATCCGACGTCGAAACAGCACCCTGCACCCCGCCGCCCTAGTGCTACCGAGGGTGCACCTTTGGTGCTAATTTGTTTCCCCATTTGCTCTGAGCTAAAGTCCAGGAGCTTTGCTCCCACAACCCAGTTGCCAGCAGCCACCAACCGGAGGCCCCCTATCCCCCATTGAATAACATTGGGCCTCAACACTCTGCACCCGGCCGCCCTGGTGCCGCTGAGGGTGTAACAAGAGTGCATCACTGACCCTGGGGGACCCCGGAGTCTACCCCCAGAACCTCAACTCCCACTACCGAATACTTACCTAAAAACCGATAACCATATTTTCCTCCATAGGATAACATTGACACTTTTTCCTGAAAAAGTTTCTAAGTGTGGAGTTTTGAAACCTAAAGAAATTCTTTAAAATTGTACGATTTAACAAAAACGCTTTAACTCACCTGTTTACAGGAAATGTCCCAGTGTTGCATCTAGGCATACAGAACTGAGTAAGAAAAGTAATCCAAAAGTAACTTACCTGCTATTTTACTGAAAATCCCATTCAAGTCTATGTACTGTATTTACAAGTGATTGCATTTCTCTGAAACAATACTGTAAGTCAAACCATAGTACATTTACAATTGCAATTGAACTGTTTTACAATCAGCATTTACTACTGTAAAGTATTTATTGCTTACCTGTGCCAGGCTTGCTTGGTTCTAGAAATAAAATAACTAAAAGAATGTTTTTATACAAAAACAATTGGTCTGAAGTTCAGTCTGAGTGTGTGAATTCATTTGCTGACTGAGAGTGTACAACAAATGCTTAACACTGCACTCTGATACTGCCTTACTGCTCGACCACACAACCACAAATAGAGAGTAAGGTTCCATCTAACTTTGCCTCTGCCTACCTTTGGGGATCCACTGGACTCTGTACACACTATACCTCACTTTGGTATAGTATATACAGAGCCAGCTTCCTACACCTGGTCGTCTTGCTTTTATCAGGACTCTTTGGATTAGGGGTATTGGTGAAAAAGCGTATGCAAATATCCCTGACCAATCTAGTGACCGGGCATTCCTTTTTGACAGGTGGTGATGAAACCTGGAGGCAAAGAACTGGCATTTCTTGTTCTGTATTGTTGCAAACAGGTCTATCTCTGGGGTCCCCCAGAGTTTGAAGATGTATTGTATGGTCTTGTGTTTCAATTCACACTCGTGGGAGCAGCGGTTCTGTCTGCTTAGTTGATCTGCTGTTGTATATTCCTGGTAGGTGTATTGTCTGCAGATTGATTCCTAGTGAAATTGCCCATGTCCAGATCGGTTGTGCTAGCTTGCTGAGTGGGAATGACTTTGCGCCTCCCTGCTTGTTGAGGTAGAACATTGTGGTGGTACTGTCTGTTTGAATCAAGACAGTCTTCTTGCCAATGTGTTTCTGGAACGCCTTAGTGCTAGGACTGTTTTCATCTCCAGGCAATGCCTTCGAGGGGTAGCAGCAGATCTCCTCTTCTGGGCTTTCCGTGTCGAGGTAGTTCCATTGATCCTCGAAAGTCTTAGAGGTGTCTTCATGCTCTGGGGTGTCGATGTATTCTTAGGTGTCCTCTGCGCGTGGTTCGGGGGTTTGAGGTGATTCGAGGATTTCTTCTTCCTCTGCGGCATCCTCTAACTTCTGTGTCGACATTTTCGGTTTCGGCAGTGGGAACCACGGGGATACGGAATCCCTGGAGTGCTTTGTCGAACTCCTTTTGGAGGAGTGCCGCCATTTCTGCATCAAGGCGTTTTTTCTTTCTTTCGACCTTGAGGGCTCTCTCGGAATCAGAGACCAGATATTTCCTCTTCTTTGGAGTGGTAGACTGTTTGAGGTCGGCATAGTTCCCTTCACGGGTTCGTGCTCAACCCTCTGTTTTGACAACTTATGCGATTTTTCCTCATCGGAGTCCTTCAGCAAGGCTCCGTGGGGTTCTTTGGATCGTGGCTGACCTTTGATCGCCTTTTTCTTCGGCGCCGGGGCTGCCTCTTTCTCGTGGCCCTTCGGTTCCAACAGTTGTGAGTGTCTTACCTGGTCTGTCTTTTTCTCCGAGTCTTTCGCCATCTTTTTCTTTGTGCGATTTTTCTCGGCATCTCCATCGAGAATTTCGACGTCCGATCCTTCGTGCGTCGACTCTGCTGGGGCCCCTTGGTCTTAATCGCTGGAGAGACCCAAGTCCTTCAATGAAGGTTTCTTCAGTCCTTGGGACATTGTTGCGTAGTGGCTCCCTTTGCTTTCGGCGTGCCCCGAGAGTTTGACAGGAACACCGCGCAGGCCTTGCAATTCTTGTCCTTGTGATCCTTGGGTAGACAGAGGTAGCACAGGTCGTGTAGATTGCGTTGGGTGAATTTGTGGCGGCACTTGGGGCAGAATTTGAAGAGGGTATTTTCCATTGCCCCTACCTCGCCATTTGTCAAAGTATGCGCGTCGTCGAGATGTTCAGTATCGAAGACGACATCTCCGGAGGCCTGTTGTGTTCTCCGGTCGCGTAGTCTATGTCCGATGTAACTTTTTGTTCAAATATAGAGTTCTTGCGGGATTTTCAGATATTCTTCAGAGCGTCCCCTCTTGCTTCCAGACCCAACGGCAGAAAATAGAATCTGAAGATGGCTACTACGCACAACCACCTCCGGGGCGCCTTCTGACGTCACGCAGGGGAAGGACCTGGCACCAAATGGTGGTCGACGATGCCCAAAACAAAATAAAAACAAAAAAATAGCAAACGAAGACTATTCCGGACCCAACCACTAGATGCAGGAATGATGCACAGCATGTGAATACAGAAAAGGATTCACGCAGCAAAACAAGTGTTGCCTATGTCGGCAGCCACTGCAGCAAGATGTCATTTTATGGAAGTGAATGCAAGGCCATAGAGTTGTAAATGTAGACGTAACAGACAATGTTTGGTATAGTATATACAGAGCCAGCTTCCCACATTACTCCAGTAGAAAATTAGGGTAAAATGTGCACAGACTCCAGGGAGTCCTCAGAGGTATAGCAGAGGCTAAATTAGGCAAGTATTAAAAGGAAAATGCTACTTACCAGTATGCATCTGTTCTTGGCATGTAGAGCTGTAGAGTTGTATACTTAAGCATAGATCGCCATCTGGTGTTGGCCTCGGATGTTTGCACTTTGTTTTTGTCGAAGAAGTCTTTGTAGTCATGGGATAGGTGACTCCTCCTTATGGTGATAGTGCGCATGGGCATCGACTCCATCTTCAGATTGATTTTCGCCATAAAGGGTGATGGAGATAGTAAGAGAATAGAAAAGGATGTCCATGTGATGTATCCAAATAAGAGAATACTGCAACAGATAAAGGCATCCAGGGAGGTGGGTGGGCATATACAACTCTACAGCTCTACATGCCAAGAACAGATGCATACTGGTAAGTAGCATTTTCCGTTCAAGGCATATGAGCTGTAGATTGTATACTTTAGCATAGACTATAAAGCAGTTTTTTCTCCCTAGCGGTGGCAACCTGTATCCGTTGCAGTAGTTTGAAAAAGTGTTCTTAATAGAGCCTGGCCCACAGTAGCTTGTTGCTTTGCTTGCACATCTACACAATAGTGTTTGGTGAAAGTATGCGGTGTAGACCAAGTTGCTGCTTTGCAGATGTCATCTAGGGGAATGTTCCCCAAGAATGCCATAGAAGCCCCTAGTTTGCGTGTGGAATGAGCTCTAGGGGGAATAGTTAATGTGCGTTTAGCTTTGAGATAGCATATTTGGATGCATTTAACAATCCACCTTGCAATTCCTGTTTTTGAAGTGGGATTGCCTTTGTGAGGTGGAGAGAAAGCTACAAAAAGTTTTGTTTTTCTAAAACTTTTAGTTCTTTCGATGTAGTAGAGTATCGCTCTCTTAATATCTAGCGTGTGGAGAGCGCGTTCTGCCACTGAGTCTGGTTGAGGGAAAAATACTGGAAGTTCAACCGAATGATTAAGGTGAAAGGCAGATACCACTTTAGGCAGAAATTTGGGATTAGGCCCAAGAACCACTTTACTATGGTGTATTTGTAGAAATGGTTCTTGTATGGTTAATGCCTGAAGTTCACTAACTCTCCTAAGTGATGATAGCTACCAGGAAGGCTACTTTCCAAGTAAGGAACTGTAACTCGCATTTGTGCAGAGGTTCAAATGGGGGGCCCATGAGTCTGGTGAGGACTATATTGAGATTCCATACAGGAGAAGGTGGAACTCTAGGTGGAATTATTCTTTTAAGTCCTTCCATAAACGCTTTGATAGCGGGTACTCGAAACAACGACAAATGTCTGTTTTGGAGGTAAGCAGCATTTGCAGCAAGATGTAGCCAAGTAGATGTATATGCTAGGTTACATTGTTGTAGATGCAAAAGATAACAGATAATATTTTGGATGGAAGCATCCAGCGGATCGATTGTTATTTGTACAATAAATGACAAATCGCTTCCACTTTGCTGCATAGCATGCTCTAGAAGTAGGACGTCTAGCCTCTTTAATGATGTTCATGCAGTCTGGCAGGAGATTAAGGTAGCCAAACTCTAGGACTTCAGGAGCCAGATCGCAAGATTGAGTTGATTGGGATCTGGGTGCCTTATCTCTCCATGGTTCTGAGTGAGGAACTTGGGGGAGGGATGGAGCTTTTGATGAGGCACTACTGAAAGTTCCAACAGGGTTGTGAACCATGGTTAGCGTGCCCATGTTGGAGCAACTAGGATCATTGTGAGGGAGTGTCGTCTGAGCTTCCGAACCAGTAACGGAATGAGCGGGAGAGGCGGAAAAGCGTATGCAAATCTGCCCGACCAGTTCATCCATAGCGCATTGCCTTTGGACAATGGGTGTGGATAACTGGAGGCGAAGCTTGGGCATTTTGCGTTTTGGTGTGTGGCGAACAGATCAATGTCTGGATGACCCCACATGTGAAAGAATGGAAGAAGAACTTGAGGATGAAGTTCCCATTCGTGGATCTGCTGTGTTTGACGACTGAGCAGATCCGCGATCTGATTGTGTACTCCTGGTAGATGTTCTGCGAGGAGGTAAATGTTTTGAGGAATGGCCCATCTCCATATGATTTGCGCTAGTTGTGAAAGCTGGAGTGTGTGTCCCCCCGTTTTTGTATGTAATACATTGCTGTCATGTCTGTACGGATCAAGACAGCTTTGCCTACTAGCAAGAGTTGAAAAGACTTTAGTGCTAGAAAGATTGCCAGTAACTCCAGGTGATTTATGTGGAGTTGTTTTTGGTGATGGGTCCATATACCCTGAATGGTTCGGTTTTGGAGATGAGCTCCCCAGCCGGTGAGCGATGCGTCTGGTTAGCACTATCTGTGGGACCGGGTCAAGGAACGGCTGCCCTTTGGATAGGTTTTGTGTGTTCCACCACTGCCAAGAGCGATGCGTGCGGCTGTCCACTAACACCAGATCTGTTAACTGACCTTGAGCTTGGTTCCACTGATGTGCTAAACATTCTTGTAAGGGACGCATCTGAAGTCTTCCATAAGGAACGATGAGGATGCAAGAGGCCATCATCCCTATTAGCTGCATAAACACTTGAGATGGAAGGGAGTGTTGAGGTTGAAATCTTGATATGAGAGCTTGCATGCTGGCTATCCTGACTGGATTGGGGTATGCAAGGGCTTTTGAGGTATCTATTGTGGCACCTAGATACTGAAGTAGGTGGGACGGTTGAAGGTGCGACTTGGGTAGGTTTATTGTGAATCCTAAGTCGTAGAGCAGCTGGATTGTTTTGTGTGTATTGTGCACACTGTGTGAGACTTGGCTTTTATGAGCCAGTCGTCGAGATAAGGAAACACGTGAATGTGTTGTCTCCGCAAATGAGCTGCAACTACCGCGAGACATTTTGTGAAGACTCAGGGTGCTGTAGTTACTCTGAATGGGAGGACTTTGAATTGATAGTGCTGACCGTCCACTACAAACTGTAGATACTTTCTGTGAGCGGGGTGAATGGGAATATGAAAGTAGGCGTCCTTGAGATCTAGAGTGGCAAGGAAATCGCCCTGTTGGAGCAGTGGGAGGACTTGTTGGAGAGTGACCATGTGGAAGTGGTCCGACTATGTAGAGATTTAACGGTCGGAGGTCTAGTATTGGCCTGAGAGTACCGTCCTTCTTTGGGATTAGAAAGTAAAGGGAGTAAACCCCTGTTCCTTGATGAGGTAAGGGAACCGGTTCTATCGCGTGTTTTTGTAATAAAGAGAGAACCTCTTGTTTTAACAGTGTCAGATGTTCTGTGGACATTGGATGTTGTTTGGGGGGTATGAATGGGGGAGTTGAAATGAGTTCCAGGCAGTAACCATACTGGATAATTTGTCTTACCCACTTGTATGTGGTGATGGAATTCCAGACAGGTAGGAACTGTGATAGTCTTCCCCTGACTGGAGTGGAATGTTCGAGGGGGAAGTGGAGGGAAGTCACTGTTTTGTAGTAGGAGAGGTGCAGGTGTTATTACCGCGGCCTCTACCTTTGTTGTTGTTACCTCTATAACCCCCTCTGAAATATCCTCTGTTAGGGGATGTTTGAGTAGTGTTTTTGTAGGAGGATGAGGTTGTCCGTCCCACTAGTTTTAGAGGCGCCCCTATAAAAGGAGCGACGAAAAGAACCTCTAGTGGTCGTTGCCTGTAGGGCTCCCATGGACTTAGCAGTTTGAGTCCTTTTTCATTTTTTCCAAAGGTGTCTACATTGGGTCCAAATAAGTGTTCTTGATCAAAGGGGTGATTAAGAATTGTAGACTGCACGTCCTGTTTAAACCCAGATATGCGTAGCCATGCGTGTCTGCGTAGTAGAACGCTTGTGTTAACGCCACGAGACGCCGTGTCGGCTGCATCAAGAGCACACTTTATAGAAGTGTTTGTAATTAACTTTCCCTCTTGTATGAGGTTGTTAGCCTTAGACTTATACTGATCGGGAAGATGTTGTATGAGCTTTTCAAGCTCATCGTAATGAGCCGTATCATACCTGGCCAGTAAAGCTTGGGTATTGGCAATGCGCCAGTGATTCGCTGCTTGTGACGCAATTCGTTTACCAGATGCGTCTAGTAATTTAGACTCCTTATCTGGAGGTGGGGCATCTCCTGATGTTTGGGAATTTGCTTGTTTACGTGCATTTGACACAACCAAGGAATCGAGAGGGAGCTGTGCTTTAATATAAGCTGGATCGTTGGGAGCTGGTTTATATTTTTTCTCAATCCTGGGATTGAGAACTCCAGCCCTGACAGGGTCTTTAAAAAAGTCAGGTGCATGCTTGATCATACCTTTTAACATGGGTAGAATGCTTGTTGATTTTTGTGACTGTGTGAAAGTCTCTAATAAAAAATCTTCCTCCAGTGGGTCAGAGTGTAATTCTACCCCATGATATTGTGCAGCCCTATTTATGAGCTGTGCAAAACCTATGTTGTCATCTGGGGGGGGATGGCCTAGATGGGTAGGAGTCTGGATCGGGGACATCTGGAGGATTATCATAATCCTCCCAAGGATCAGGTGGTGGGAGAGTAGAGTCATCGTCATTATCCTCCTGTGGGTTTTCATCCCCACCCCCAAGGTGATCATTATCATCATCTTGTGGTGTAGGTGAATATGGAAGTATTGGAGAGTGTGCTGGAGAAAGTGGTGTAGTAGGAATATATGTAGGAGAGAAGGGTTTGGCTGGAGAAGTTCCCATGTCTCTTCTTTAAGGGTACCTTAGGTTCCTCTGGGGAGTCCAAAGGTCTTTTTTTAGATGGAGTTGTCTTGATATGACCAGTTTTAGGGTCAATGTGAAGCGTTTTTTGTTTAGGATCCACTGGATCTGGTTGAAATAGGTCTTTTAATCCAGTATCCTTCGGCACTGAGGATCTTGGTTGTTTTGGTTTAGACTCCAAAGCTTTAGGAGGGGTCTTGGCGTCCTTGTGCTTTGGAGGAGCTGTGGAGTCCGAGGACTTGTTCGGCTCCGAAGATTTATGGTCTTTTTTCAGCTCCGAGGATTTATGGTCTTTTTTCGTTTCCGAAGATTTATGGTGTGATTTTGGCTCCGAAGATTTATGGTGTGATTTTGGCTCCGAAGATTTATGGTGTGATTGCGGCTCCGAGGGTTCATCCTGATGGTGTTTCGGTGCCGAATGTTTAGATTTTGGTACTGGGGATGGTATTTCGGTACCAATGCGTGGCTGGCTCGGTCCAGAGATGCCTGAAGGCTTGTTTTTGGACTTCGGAGCCGGGCCCGAGGGCGGGGCGTCTGAAGGATTATCACGGTGTCGACCTGAGCCGCAAGGCGAAGGTGTTACCGGAGCCTTAGGTTTTTGAGAAGGGGTAGGGGTTTCGATGTCGGTACTCACAATCCGTTGACCTGGCGTAACCGTCTGATCTTCGGTGTCTGATTAGTCGGCCTCGGAGACGCTGATGTCTTCATTGTCTGGTTCTTGTTCCTCAGGAACATCGGGGCCTGCATTGAAGAGGTCGTCCGGCACGGAGGTAGTGGATCGAGACATTACGTGACATCGAGCCCGGCGATCACGTATGGTTTTCTTCGATCGGAAGGAAACACAGGCCGGGCAATCTTTGTCCTCGTGTTCTGGAGAGAGGCAAAGGTGAGTGCTTGCAATGTTCAACACTCCGTCCATCATCCCCTTTGGTATTGCTATGTTCGCCCTAAGTTGGCAGGGTATGCCCAGACGTGGGTCCCTTGCTCACTTTGCCACTGGATTCAAGATAGCCTGGCTGATGACGGCTGTAAGCCAGAAACCGGTCCCAGGATGCTTGTTTCCGGTCCAGTTCAGACATGGCTTGGCAGTTCGGGCTGGACTGTTCCCATGAGGCACAGGGTCAGACTGATTTGCATATGGCCATGTCTGAACTGGGGTGGCGGAGTGAGCTAAAGAATGATGATGGATTAAACCCAGATCAGTTGACTGGGGGTGAGTGCTTGCAATGTTCAACACTCCGTCCATCATCCCCTTTGGTATTGAGAGGCAAAGGTTACAGACCTCGTGGAGATTAGTGTGTGGGAATTTAGCACCACACAGGGGGCATTTTTTGAATGGAATTCTTTCCAATAGCTGTAGGGCCTGATGGTGCAGATTGGCCCAACGGCCCGCGTCGACGACTGGAATCGAAGGTGTTGAGGGATTTGTTGGACGCGCGTCGAGGAGTGCGATCGAAAACAATACTGTCGAGCAGTGAAGGATTGCGCGTCGAAGGGGAATCGAATACGACACCGACCCGGAGCGCAGCAGTTTACATCCGAACCCGATGGCGGAAAAGAACAATCTGAAGATGGAGTCTATGTCCATGTGCACTATCACCATAAGGAGGAGTCACCTATCCCCTGACTACAAAGACTTCTTTGACAAAAACAAAGTGCAAACATCCGAGCCCAACACCAGATGGCGATCTATGCTAAAGTATACAATCTACAGCTCATATGCCTCGAACGCTATCTTTTTGGTGGTGCGGTCGAGCAGTTAGGCTTAACAGAGGATAGGGTTAAGCATTTGCTGTTCACACCGAGTCAAGAAATGATAGAACACCTGTATGCAATAGGGTTTTTAAACAATGGTATGCATTAGCAGGTAAGTATTTAGCATACAATCCCAGTCCTCTGGGTTTTGGCCAGCAGTGGGCAAGGTTCAGTTTCAGGTAGGTACTGCGCCACCAGCGGCACTGGGGCGGCCGGGTGCAGTGGTCACTGGGCCCAAATCAATGGAGGCTGGGGGCACCTCAAGGATGCATGGTTTGCAGGTAATTACCCGCCATTTCAAGGCACAGGCCCTGGGGGTTAAGATCCGCAGAGGAGAGGCCACAAAACCGCACCAGAGCTACACCATCAGCGGCAATCGGGCGGCTGGGGGCGGTATGCAAAATCAGCCTTGGGCGCCCAATGCATTTCAATAGTGGTCGGCTGCACAAAGAGGCTGCAAGCTTGGAAGAGGAGGCTGGCTGAAGGTTACCATCGGCTGGGCAGGTAAGTTGGAGGGCTGGGGAGGTCGAGGGTCTTTTGGTGTCTGAGCTAGTCAAGGTCATGGGGACCCTTCGTGTAGAGGCTGCAGGCAACTTTCGGGTAGTCCAGGAGATGTCAGCCACCAATGGAGGAGAGGTCAGGATCGCCGGGGAGACTTCACTGGACAGGTGAGCCGCTCGAGTATTGGGCGTCTGGTGCAGAGTGGGCAGGTGTTGCAGATCTGCCTGGATCCAGAATCATTGGAGTTGGATTTTCTGGACAGGGCCGCTGTCCCCTGGAGATCTGGTCATTATTGAACAGTGGCAGTCTTCCTTAGGATCTTGGAAGTCGCTGGCCACAGGATAGACGTCTTCTTTGTAGGCTCGAGAAGCAGGAGTCAGGCTGGTAGGGCTGAGGGCCAAGGCAGTAGGCGTCTTCTTCGTCCATCTTATTAGGTTGCAGGAATCTGAGGTTCAAAGGTGACCCTAAATACTGAATTTAGGGGCGTTACAGGGACTGGCAGATGGTAGCCAATGGGCTACTTGCCTTTAGGGCGACTACATCTTTTGTATGTCCCTTCCCTTTGGGGAGGAATCATCCGCCTTACCTGATTGGGTCGAATCCTTCCATTCAAGATGGAGGATTTCCTAAGGAGGAGGTCACCTTGGTCCAGGGCACTTTAGGGGTGGTCTTGGCAAAGAGGGGACACACCTCTCCAGACTACTCATTTTCCCGCCGACCTTGCTGCCAACAATGGGACGGCAGGCATCTCCACTATCTGGAAAGTTCCTGTCTAGCATATCAAAGGGCAGGAAGCCTTTGAGGCTCACCACCCTGAATGCTGTTCCTGCTTGGGGGTAGGTGTGAAGCACCGCCAACCCAAGCAGCCTTTGTCCCTGACCCACGAGAGCACAAGGGCCCCCCCTTCAGGGGGTCAGAAACATGTCCATGTGTGGCAGGCTGGTGCAGACCAGTCAGTTGGACACAAGGGCCTTGGTTGATTTTCAGGGGGCATATCTAAGATGCCCTCGGAGTACAATTTGTAATAAATCCAATACCGGCATCAGTGTGGGTTTATTATGCCAAGGGGTCACTAAGGCTGCCATTAAGAGCTAGTACTGGCAGCATAAGACACTTACTTACATTGGGCAAGCAGGAATAGGTTCTCTAGCTACTGTATTTCTTGAATTTAAAGTCAATTTTAAACTGGAACTCTTTTTGGGGAGGTTGAGCCCTTATCAGCTAAGACCTTATATTTGAAATTTCATTATTGGCCCCTTCCTCTGTGTTTTTACTTCTAAATGTCGGTGAGTTTCCAGGGATCTGGAAGGAACTTGCCTTGCCCTCTTTGTGCTGGATCCAATGAAACCATTGAACATGTTCTGCTCTTTTGCCGAGCTTACAGTTGATATCGGGTAAAATGGATACTCCAACTTTGCCGGCTCTTGGGCATAGGAGATTATAAAACAGTAATTAGGATTTTGCGAACTGATTATAGGCAATCCATAGTGTTTGTGGTCTCACGGTATCAGCTAAGCATGTGGAGACTAAGGTCCAAATATCTGCAGACCAGCAATCCTGGTTCCATTGCAGTTTGATTTGCACACATTCTGTATGTAAATTGTTCTTACGTGGATGATTTTTTGTAGTCATTTAACCAAGTATCAATTGATTTAACTAATCATGTGTTTTATGTACTTTTATGGCCCTGTGCCGATAAAGGGAAGGTTGGATTTATTGCAGATGAAGCAAGGTTGCATTAAGTAGTGGACAAGTAATTATAATCAAATATTTATACTAGCTGCAAATAATAATCAAGTTGTCCCTTTCTGTATTTTCCTATGGTCTACTGATGGTAGGACATACTGGGAGTAGCATTATGTACACACTATAAGTTATGTTAGAAAATGTGACTGCTCATGTTTATGCTGCTAGGGTTAGCTGCTCTTGTAAATTGAGCATTTATTATCAAGATATCTTGACTACAACCATAGGATGAGACAGCTGCAGTTTTTCGGATATTTGCACATGGTTTAACGGCATCATGGAGATTTTAACATTTGGAAATTAATTGCAAATTTAATGGAATTGTTAAAATGAATTTTATGTTTCTTTTATGGTTTTTTAACCGAATAAAGATCTTTGATAGTTGATAATTATGCTGAGGAGTTTGATACCTGTACCCCCCACAGTGTCTAAGTCAATTGTTAGACATTGTAAGTGCAGTAAAGCCATAAAGAGTATATGGTGCTGGGAGTTTGTCATTACAAACTCCACAGTACCATAATGGCTTTGATACCAAACTACCCAGTTTTCAGTAAACTACTCAGCACATCAAACCCACACTGATGCCAGTGTGGGATTTAATAAAAAATGCAGAGTGCATCTTCGAGATGCCCCCTGAAAAACGACCCAACTCTAGTGTCCTGGCTGAGTGGCAGGGCACCAGCTGCCACCAAAAGACATGTTTCTGGACCCCTGGATCGAGAGGCTGCTGCTCTCGT
Source organism: Calotriton arnoldi (assembly GCA_963921515.1). Taxonomy (NCBI): domain Eukaryota; kingdom Metazoa; phylum Chordata; class Amphibia; order Caudata; family Salamandridae; genus Calotriton; species Calotriton arnoldi. Next base: position 831,400 of record CAWUFW010005288.1, on the reverse strand, counting down.
GGTCTGACACAATGCACATCCTGGGACGAGGTGCCAAGCCTCCTCCCCCAGGATGGGCAGGGTCCACGAAGGGGAAGCTTCAAAGGCTTGCCGCCTTTGTGAGCTACCCCAGCCCTTTGTGCCTCCAGCAACTGGCTCCCACCGATTCTGACCGCCACTTTCGGTGGGAGAATCGGCGGGACAACCAAGCGAGGAAGGGAGGTGTGCCCACCTTTGCCAACCCCACCCCTCAGGTGGGGGAGGCTGGGTGAAGCACAACAGTCCGTCCCCGCCATCTCGCAGATGGGGGGACCCAGCCAACAAGAAAGGCATATGCCCCCCTCCCACTGGAAGGTGGCATAATAGGGGGTGTACCCACCCCAAGGAAGGGACCCATTGGTCCCAACCTTTACTTACCTGTAACGCCCCTAAATGCACAAGTTACTACTTGTGTAACGATATATCTGTAAGAGACATTAGTTAGTGATGGATTCCTTACCTTAGAATATCCCCAGGCGTCAGACTGGATCCGGAAAGTTTTTCGTCAGCAGTACCCCTGCGCGTCGGTAGGTGGCGTCGTGCGGCTCCGTGTTCGTCACTGGCGTCGTAGGCGCCGAGATGACGTCACGGAGACTACTTAGGCGACACCCATGCGCGCTGACGTCAGTTCTGTACACGACTTTCCGCGCCAGGAACGCAGAGCCATCCAAGAAACTGACCACTGGTGCCATGAAACTAGGGCCCTGAAAGGGATGACCTTAACCCTAGAAATCAGTTCGCAGAACGGGGAGGATGGGTGGGGCGGTAAGGAATCTGTCACTAACTAATGTCTCTTACAGATATATCGTTACACAAGTAGTAACTTGTGCATCTGAAAGAGACACATTCGTGATAGATTCCTTACCTTAGGATAGATACCCCAGCAATACCAACCCCGGTGGTGGGTGTGCGAATAGATTACACCAGAAAGTCACGGAGAACAGAACGGCCAAAGAAGCCGTCTCTCCGGACTGGACTGTTAAGGCAGTAATGCTTGGTAAATGTGTGCAGCGAGGCCCACGTGGCTGCCTGACAAATATCCTGCAAGGGAACGCCACGTCCCAAGGCAGTAGTGGCTGCTGTTGCCCTGGTAGAATGGGCACACAGCCCCACAGGAGGCTCCTTTTTAGCCAACGAGCAACATGCTTTGATGCACAAAACGACCCACTGAGAGATGGTGCGTTTATGCACGGCCCGACCTTTTTTGGCGCCCACGTAGCCAACAAAGAGCTGGTCATCCACCCGGAACGGTTGTGTGCGCTTTAGGTAGAACGAGAGAGCGCATTTTGGGTTGAGACGATGAGCCTCTCTTCCTCTTTTGAAGGAAGCGGAGGCGAAAAGAAGGTGGGCAAAGTGATGGTCTGCCAGATGTGGAAGGGCGTGACAACCTTTGGCAAGAAAGAAGGACGGGTCCTTAAAACCACCTTGTCCGGATGAACAGAAAGGAAAGGAGGTTTAGAAGAAAGAGCCTGGAGCTCACTCACTGTTCTGGCAGAGGTGATAGCTACCAGGAAAACCGTCTTTAGAGTAAGAAGACGTAAAGGACAGTTATGAAGGGGCTCAAAAGGAGCGCACATCAGATAGGTCAAGACAAGATTTAAGCCCCATTGAGGCATTATGAAAGGCACGGGAGGAAACGTGTGTGTAATGCCTTTCAGGAAACGGTTAACAACCGGGGACAAAGAGAGAAGGCTGATCTGGAAGCCGGAGAAAGGCGGAGATGGCCGAAAGATAACCTTTGACAGTGCCCAGAGCAGAGCCCTGCTGGGCCAAGGATAGTAGGAACAGAAGGACCTCAGAAAGAGGGACAGAAATGGGATCCACAGACTTCGCTGTGCACCATGCCACAAACTTGTTCCACCGGCAGGCGTATAAGATGTTAGTGGAGGGACGCCTGGCTGCCAAATGACATCACAGACTTCGGGAGGAAGATCGAAAGCTGTGAACTGTCGCCGCTCAATCTCCACGCATGGAGGTGGAGGCTGGACAGGTTGAGGTGGAGGTCCGTCCCCTGCTGCTGCGACAGTACATCCTCCCGAAGAGGCAGTTGGATAGGGGGATCGATCGCCATGTTGAGTAGCTCGGGATACCAGTATCTTTGTGCCCAATCCGGAGCCACAAGGATGACTTGGGCCCGGTCGCGCCAAATCTTCAGCACTCTGGACAGAAGTGGTATAGGCGGAAAGGCGTACAACAGACCGCAGCTCCACTCGCGACGAAAAGCGCTGCCGAGCGAGTGCCGCCTTGGAAATTCCAACGCGCAGAACTGATATTGCGCGTTCTTTTCGGTGGCGAATAGATCTAACCAATGCTCTCCCCACTGCAGAAAGAGACCTTTCGTCACATCCAAGTTCAGACGCCATTCGTGATCCATCAAGCACCGGCGGCTGAGTTCATCCGCCCTGGCGTTCAGAGAACCTGCCAGGTGTTGAACCACCAAGGTAATGCCTTGATGTACCAGCCATGTCCAGAGGCGCAGAGCCTCCTGACATAGGGTCCACGACCCTACCCCGCCCGGTTTGTTGCAATACCACATGGCGGTGGTGTTGTCAGTGAACACCTGCACTACACCTCCCCGGACAGAGGGAAGGAATGCCTTTAGTGCAAGTCGGATCGCCCGAAGCTCGAAAAGATTGATATGGAGCCGGGACTCCGCCGGAGATCAGAGGCCTCTGATCTCTGCCTCTCCCAAGTGGCCGCCCCATCCCAGGAGTGACGCATCCGTCACCACTGTGTGCTACGGTTGGGGATGGGAGAGGGATCTGCCATTGACCCAATCGCGATTCGTGAACCACCACTGCAATTGTTGTGCAGTGCCCTCCGAGATCTGGACAAGATCGGACAGGTTGCCATGATGCTGTGCCTACTGGAACTTCAGGTCCCACTGCAGAGCCCGCATAAGCCACCTGGCATGTTTCACTAGCAGAATGCAGGAGGCCATCAGGCCCATGAGCCGGCGGGTCATCCTGACAAACCCGGGATAGAGGCTGAAAGATCGGAATCATAGCCTGAATATCCCGGACTCGCTGCTCGGGAGGATAAACCCGAAACTGCGTGGAATCCAGAACCGCTCCGATGAAGGGGAGCTTCTGAGAAGGACTCGGGTGCGACTTTGGCACGCTGATGGAGAACCCCAGCAACTGCCGGAGGTCGCCGTAGTCTGAAGGTGGGTGACGACTGCCTGGGGCGAGCCCGCCGTCAACAACCAGTCGTCGAGGTAGGGAAAGACTGACACCCCTGACCTGCGCAGATGAGCTGCAACCACCACCATGACTTTCGTGAACACCCGAGGGGCGCTTGTAAGGCCGATGGGGAGCACGGTAAGCTGAAAATGCTACTGGCCTACCGTGAACCGCAGGTAACGCCGGTGGGCCGGGAATGTGAAAATATGCGTCCTGCAAGTCCAACGCTACCATCCAGTCTCCGGGGCGAGGGCAGCCAAGACCTGAGCTAGAGTCAACATCTTGAACTTCTCTGTCCGGTGGAAGCGATTGAAGGTCCGGAGGTGTAAGATGGGGCGCAAGCCCCCCTTGTCCTTTTTGGGGACCAGAACGTAGTGGGAATAACAACCATGTCCTACGTCTGGCCCAGGAACGCGCCCGATGGCCCCCTTGGCCAAGAGGGCTGTGACTTCCTGTCGGAGAAGCGCTAAGTGATCCCCCGACATGCGGTGGAACTGAGGTGGCATGGACGGGGGGCAGACTCGAAGGGGAGGGAATAGCCCCTTCGGACGATTTGTAGCACCCAGCTGTCCGAAGTGACAGAGCGCCAGTGGGGGAGGTGATGTTGAATCCTGCCACCCACCGGCGTGGGGTGCACCGCAAAGCACGGAATAGGAAGGCTTTGAGGCGGATGCTGCAGGAGCGGAGGTGGGCTGACCCGCACGCTGGCCCCCTGTGCCGCCACGGCAGCCACCACGCCCGCGCTGAGGCTGGTTCTGCGCAGGCCTTTGGCTGAACGGACGTGTAGAGGCGCCCCTGCCGCGGCCACGAAAGGAACGAAAAGTAGACGTGGCCGGGCGGTGGAGAGACCCAAGGACTGTCTGCCTTATCGCCAAAAAGGCGAGTACCATCAAAAGGCATGTCCATGAGGGAACTCTGGACATCCCCCGAAAACCCCGTGGACCGCAGCCAGGCATGTCGCCGCAAGGCCACTGTTGTGGAGATGACTCTTCCCAAAGAGTCCGCGGTGTCCGCGGTGTCCAACCCACACCGAATTGCGAACTTCGCAGCATCTTTCCCCTCTGCAACAGATTGGGAAAGCACAGCCCGAACCTCTTCGGGGCACTGGGGCAGAGTTTGCGCCACCGTGTCCCACACAGCGTGAGAATAGCGGCCCAAGAGGCATGCGGTGTTGACCAACCGCAGCCCCAGGCTGGCAGAGGAAAACAACCTTTTGCCAAGCTCTGTTTGGGAAGTGGAAGCCGGAATGACCAGGCTCTCCGGTGTCGGAGGAGTCGTCAAAAAGGCAGGGTCACCCGGTGCCGGGCTGCAACGTGTGGCCACATTTTTATCCACAGGGACCCCTGTGGCTGGCCTAGGCCAGGTACCCATCAAAACATCTGTTAAGGCCTCATTGAACGGAAGCAGAGGTTTCACAGAACTTGCCGCCGGCTAAAGCACTGCAGTAAGGAGGTTAGGTTTGAGGGTAACAGTAGGCAGGGTAAGGCCAAGAGCCTGAGCTGCTCTACGGAGCACCACAGTGTATGTGGCGCCTTCCTCCATGACAGTGGGAGGAGACAAACCCAGGCGCAGAGGAGAGGCCAAGGCCACCTGCATCCTCAGAGTCTTATGCTCGAACGGCGCCGATCCGGCTCCATGTCCCAAGTAGGAGGTGGGACGACGGAACTCAGTGCGGCGCCGGGAATGGAGCCACAAGGGGCGCCAGGCCCGGAGCCGGCGGCGGAGGACCTTGCGGTGCCGGAGTCGCCGGCAAAGGACCTTGCAACGCCGGGGCCGAAGCCGCCAGCGGAGGACCTTGCAGCGCCGGGGACGAAGCCGCTGGCGGAGGACCTTGCGGCGCCGGGGACGGAGCCGCCAGCGGCGGAGCCGGTGGCAAGCAAGGGCCCTCAATAGGGACCGCGGGGCCCGAAGGCGTGCCGGCGGGAGCCCTAGGCCTGAAAAGGCAGCCCATGGCGGCAAGAAACTCTTGCACCTGGGCCGGAGCCTCCGGACCCGGTAGGGTGGGTAGACCGCGGGACTCACAGGCTCCAACGGAGCCGTGGGGGAAGGACCCCTGGCCCCCTCATCCGGAGACCGACGGGGGGGGGGGGTCGGAGAGCGTACGCGCTTTTTCGACTGGTACTTGTGAAGTCTTACCCGATTCAGAGGGCCAAGACGCGGACCCCGAGGAGCAATGATGGCTCCGCGGTCGGTCCCTCGACTGACCCCTGGGTGTTGAACAGTGCGGAGACGACTGTCTGGCCTCCAGCAGCTTTCGGAACTGCTCCCGCAAAGCCTTCGGAGCCATGGCCAGACAGTCGGAACATGACCAGAAGTCATGGTCGCGCTCCAGACAGTAGAAACAGACGCTATGGGGGCAGCCACCGACCTCTGACTGCGGCAGGCCCCGCAAAATTGAAACTGAGGCATCCGTACGTGGCACCAGGAGTCAAGACTCAAAAGAAGTAGGACAAAGTCCCAAAAAGAAATTAGTCAAAAAATGACTAGGGTACGTGTTCTTAACCGGATCTGCGCTTGCTGGCGCGGAAAAAGAAAGAACTGACGTCAGCGCGCATGGGTGGCGCCTACGTAGTCTCCGTGGTGTCATCTCGGTGCCTACGACGCCAGCGACGAACGCGGAGCCGCAGGACGCCACCTACCGACACGCAGGGGTACTACTGACGAAAAACTTTCCGGATCCAGGTCTGACGCCTGGGGATATTCGAAGGTAAGGAATCTATCACGAACGTGTCTCTTTCAGATCTAGTATTTAGGGGAAACCCTGCACCTTGCCTCCTCAGACAAGAACCGACCAGAAGAGAAGGACCGAAGAAGCTGTGCTGAACTAAGAAGAGGACGATGCCCACTGACTTGGCTCCAGCCCTACCAGCCTGTCCACACCTCAAACCTGCTCCAGCGAAATCCCGGCGTGTCCTGCAGCCCTCAAGAACCCGAAGGACCTGCCCTGCCTTCCAAGACGGTCTCCTGTGAGCACCAGATTTGCTCACCCACAGACTCTGGCCCCAGCCAAATCCGCGACTCTGAACCACTCTGCATCAAACGTTTACAGCCTGAGTTTGAGTGGCCCAATACCACGTGGAGATCTCCTTGGCATTACTGACCTGAGATCTGGTGATTTCTGACCTGCCTCGTCTCTCCAAACGACACCTGCAGTCTTTCGGGAGGACCCCCACGACCGGAGCTGGTAAAAAAATCTGAGGCCTAAAGACAGCCCTGCACCCGATGTCCCACAGCCTTCGGTGGCCCAACCGACTGTGTCCCAGCATCCCCAGGCATCCCAACTTACCTCTGAAACTGGTTGTCGACTCCAGAAGATCTTAGTCTCCGAGCCTGAAGTCTTAGTTGCAACCGGAGAATCTCCATTGAAAACAGGGCACCCAAAGCCAAAACAGCACCCTGCACCCAGCCGCCCCTGCGGGTGTACTTTGGGTGCTAACTGGGATTCTTCTTTGCCCTGAGCCTAACACCAGGAGCTTTGCTCCCAGAACCCAGTGGCCTGCTCGTAAGCAGCCACCAACCGGAGGCCCCCTATACCGAATTGAAAAACATTGGGCCTCAGCACTCTGCACCCGGCCGTCCTGGTGCCGCTGAGGGTGTATCCTTGACCCTGGGGGAACCCTTGTTCTAACCCCAGAAACTCAACCCCAAAGACAGATTACTTACATGGTAACAGTTAACTTCACTTCTCTCCATAGGAACCTGTTGACTGTTTTTCTCTGAAAAATGTTCCAAGTGTGGAGTTGATTTGAATGGAAACCTGAAAAATTACAATTGTGCAAAACTGATTTTACTTACCTTTTCTCTAGGAAATGTCCCAGTGTGATATCTAGGCATATCACACAGACTAAAAAAGCTACGAAAAATCTACGAAAAAGCTATCTGTACAGTAATTTCAATACACTGACTTACCTCTCAAACAACTGCATTTGAACTTCCATTCACTTGTAAACACTGCATAATCTTTTGCAAAGCATTTATTTCACTTACCTGTGCCAGGCTTGGCTCTAGAAATAAAATAACAACAATATTTTTATAAAAACAAAACTGGTCTGAGTTCAGTCTTTGAGTGTGTGACATTTGCTGATTGTGTACAACAAATGCTTAACACTACCCTCTGATAAAGCCCGACTGCTCGCCCACACTACCACAAATAGAGAGTGAGGTGCGATCTACTTTTACCTCTGCCTACCTTTGGGGTTCCACTGGACTGAGCTTACTATACCTCATTTTGGTATAGTATATACAGAGCCAGCTTCCTACAGGTGGTGTTGTCCGAACACCTGCCCTACCTTCCCCTTGAGGGAGGGAAGGAATGCCTTCAGTGCCAGGCGAATCGTCCGAACCTCCAACAGGTTGATGTGGAGTCCGTACTCCGCCGAGACCAGACTCCTCTGATCTCCGCCTCTCCGAGATGGCCGCCCCATTCCAGAAGTGATGCATCGGTCACCACCGTGAGTTCTGGTTGGGGAAGGAAGAGGGATCTGCCTCCAAACCAATCCTGGTACGTTAACCACCACTGCAGTTGTTGTGCAGTTCCCTCAGAGATCTGGACGCAGTCGGAAAGATTCCGCTGATGCTGCGCCCACTGGAATTTAAGGTCCCACTGCAGAGCCCGCATATGCCACATGGCATGATCCACCAGTAGGATGCAGGAGGCCATTGTGAGAAGCTGGGTTTCTGTTACAGTAACCCCGCCACTTTTTGCCAGACTACTGATGCACTGACTTCATGTGCCCTGGGTCCCTGCCAATGAGGTTCCCAGGGCCTGTGTTCTTTCCCCAAAACTAACCCAAACCCAATTGGCAACTCTGGCCACAGGTCAGCCAGTGGTAAATGGTACCACAGGTACCCAGGGCACTGTGACCAGCGAAGACCTCTAAGGGCTGCAGCACATAATGTGCCACCCTTAGAGGCCGTGTACATTTACACACACACTGCCTTTGCAGGCTGCGTGTCTTGGTGTAGAAGTGAAGAGTCGACATGGCACACATCCCTGTGTGCCAAGCCTACAACCAACTGCCCTGGCATAGGTCAGCCACCCCTTTAGCTGGGTGCACTATACCAGTGGTGAGGGTACAGGTGCAAGAGCCCTGTACCCCTTCAGTGTCTAAGTCCATTCTTAGACATTGTAAGTGCAGTGCTGCCATCAAGAGTATAAGGTGCTGGGAGTGGTCATTACGAACTCCACAGCACCATAATGGCTACACTGAAAACTGAGAAGTTTGGTATCAAACTTCTCAGCACATTAAACCCACACTGATGCCAGTGTGGGATTTAATGGGTAACAGCTACTACAACGCAGCCGTTTCCACGCATAACCTTAACCACGCATGCATTACAACGCATGCGTGGTTACCACGCATTCCTTTACTATGAGATACGTAGTAAAGGGATGTGTGTTAAAGGTACAATCAAACAAGCATTTACAATGCAATAGGTCTCGCATTATTAGAGTTTGAGCTATTGGCATTGCTAAATAATGCAACACCAATCAGCCCAATATGCTAGTGCACGCAGATCTCTTCTGCATGTACATTAACCTCCAGTCACCTTATGACTATAAACCCTGGGACTTGCTGGATGCTCTAAGAGCTCAGTAAGAGATACCTGTGGGATTTTTAAAAATGCAATGTGTTTGTTACCAACTAAGTAAGCCTAAACAAATGTATATCATGTTTGTCCTTGTCGTCAATTATTTCTTTGGGACAGAGCTTCTAAGAAATAAATGTATAAGTTGACTCAGAGTCCATTCCCCATCACTCCTCTCCTCTTGACTCCTCCACAGTTCTGATGCTACCCAATGACACACAATTTATGTGGCCTTTGAGGGTTTTTTATTACCTTTTCAGCACTGGGTTATGGTTAAAATGTCTCCGTTTTTGGAATTCCCATCGAATCCCAGATGTATTCCAACCTTCAACGGCCAGGAGTCCTTGTTTGTGTAAACATTTACCCAAAGAGAGGTCTACTAAGTCTACAAACTAGCTTGTGCAAAGTAAATTAGTTGTCCCTGTAGGGAAGGCCCTTTCTCTATTCACAAAAGTCCCCCAAAGGTTTTGGGGTATTCATTCCACTTTTTATCCCAGAAAATGGGCATACTCCGAACTTTGAGAGGAGTAAATGTCTGGCTTCTGTCAGAGTGGGAAAAGTATCCGCAAAATGTTTATGGTCACCAAGGCACTTGGTGAATCCCGCCGTAACCAAGCTGTTGCTGGAAGAGATTATAACTTTATTGCAAGATTTCCTCGGGGGGCTTAAATTTAATAAGCTATTCTAAGGAAGTTATGGATTGAAAAACGATATTCTGTTTTAGCTGAAAGGTTCGTAGGCATGCTAGGTTTTTTTTTTTTCTAATAAAGGTGATGTTTGTAGAGGAATTGTACTGTTAAAAAACAAACTTTAGTAGCGGGTTATGCCTTCTCAACCCCATATAATTGCTGAACTATAATGACACAGAGCAAAAGTCTTGGTCCTGGTGTAGCAAATCTGGCGCACAAGGTACACAGATCGACAAGGCCTGGCTTTAGACAGCAGAACCACAGCAGAATACTCCCTCCACTGGCACAGACAGTATTAGCATTTACACAGGGAGACATTTCTCATGTCACACAACTGGTACATGCTGAGGCCTAGCACAGAAGAGCTATCTCCCAGGTGTCACACAACATTTATGCTTTGGATTTAGAAAGCACAGCTAGTTTCATTTTACACCCACCTTACAGGCATTGACCTCAGTCAGGCGACCTATCAATTAGATGATGTCGCACTTTAAGTCTCTGGCAATAAACTGCAAAGCTGTTTCTCAGGCAGCACAGCCTTTACAGAGCCATTGATTGTATGAGGAATTAGACAGCTGAGCGAATTTTCAGGCTTTCAGCTATTTTTACAAATTGTTTTTTTTTTTGGGCATATTTATATAGCGCGAACTCGACCCGAAGGTATTGGAGCGCTTTACATGAGCACCGTATTTACATTACACATTCAGGCACGGTGAGATTAAGTGATTTGCCCAGAATCACAGGATGTGGACGCGACCCAGAGGCTCGAACCCTGGTTTCCAGCACCAAAGTCGGCAGTCTACCCAACGGACCACATCCGCCCTAGACAGCAGAGTTATCCATCAATCACACTGCTCCTATTGTGCGATTTATTCAACTATTCAACAACCTAGCGAGTTGTAGAAGATCACAGTAGGAGTCAGCAAGGCGCTAGGAACCCTCACTTGAAAAACAGCTCCTGCGCTGGCTGTCCGCTCTTCACCTCGCCCTGCGTGTTCAAATTAGTTACTGCGTCTTAGATTTGAAGTATTCCCCGTTCACCTGAGTACTCCGGATTACCAGTGTTGGTTTCATACTCCGGATTACCAGTGTTGGTTTCATACTCCGGATTACCAGTGTTGGTTTCATACTCCGGATTACCAGAGTTACCAGTGTTGGTTTCATACTCCTGATTACTAGGGTTGGTTTCAGTTTGACAGCAAACCGGACTGGTATGTAACGGCCAGCTGCTAAACATTTGTGCACAGTATATCTTGCCTAATCTCTCTCACATTAGCCTCCTTCCATCGTTTTAGGTCTTCCTCTCACACATTGATTTTCTCTCCTCGATAGCGTAGCTGGCAATGGTGCATCACGTGCAGTGGCACCGGGACCTGCCCATGCGAGTAGACCACTGTACCCCAATTGTAGTTTTTTTCTACCAGGCAGAGGGACGGGGTTCCCACTGGCTTTACTTGCATTAGGGCTCACGCAACCTTGCTACGCTACTCGTCTCGGAGGTCCCAAAGAGACATTATATGAAAACAGAAACAGCCCCTCCTTCCTCATTGCCACTCTCTGAGGCCTATTTTTACATTTGCTGAGGTATCTTGTAATCTTAAAATGCCACTCGTGAGTCCGTATCAGTGCAGTGGCAGACAGAAGCTGAAACAACAAGCACAGAATCGAAACCTGAGCCGAACGCGGGAACGCGGGAATCGAAACCTGTGGTGCGCGCGCACCACAGAGGAGCGGGGGGAGGGAGAGCGGCAGCGAGACGAACGCGCGCTGCTGCGCGTTCTGGCCACCGTCGGGAATGGGCGCGGCAAAGGCGGGACATGCGCCCGCCTTTGACCAATAGTGTGCCGTCCCCATAAAAAAACGGACGCACCAGCCAATGTGGGATTCTGAAAACAAAACCACACGCACGAGCGTGTAGGTCGTTTTCAGAAGCCCTTTCTAGAGGTCTCGCGCTGCGCGAGCAGTTCTGCGCACTGCAACGCTAGGCGCGAGACATAAAAAGGGGGCTGGGGGGTCACCTCCCCAAAAAAACGTGTGATTCAAAAGGGGGGCTTGGGGGGTCTCTCCCTCCCCCTCCCCCCAAAAAAATGCACCTGTTTACATCGTTTTCTGTTTGTTATTGAATGATGTGGAGGCAATCAGCGTCGTTAGAGGAAACGGAAAGACTTCCGCTTCCTCTTTACGACGTGCAACGCACAAAGGAAGAGCTTGAAGAGAAGAGGACGTGGAGAGGTAAGGGGGATTTAAAATTAAAAAAAAAAATAGAAGAATGAGGGGTGGTGTCGCGGAGGGGTACATTTTTAGGGTTCAGGGGAGGGTATTTGATAGAAGGGTTTGTGGGTGGGGGAATCGCGAAGGGCAAGATTTTAAGTGTTTCGGGCAGGGGTATTTCTTAGAAGGAATGGGGGCGGAGGGTCGCACAAGGGTACAGGGAAGGGGTATTATAAAAAAATTTTAAAAAGAGCTGGAGGGGGGAGGGCGCAGGGGAGCAGTGAAAGGAATTGGGGCAGGGATCTGAGATAACCTTTACCATGAAAATGCCATTATCATGCATGGTTTTACAACGAAAATCGTTGTAAAGGTATGCGTGGCAATGGCATTCGCGTTGTAACGCATGCGTGGTAAAGGCATGCGTTGCAACGGAATGCGTTGTAACGTCATACAACCGGATTTAATGAAAAATGCACTCAGAGGGCATCTTCGAGATGCCCCCTGAAAAACGACCAGCCTCTGGTGGGTTTCCTGACTGGTACACACCAGCCTGCCACCACGAGACATGTTTCTGGACCCCTAGGGTGGGAGCCTGCTCTCCCTGAGCCCAGAAACAAAACCTTTCCTGGGCGGAGGTGTTCACACCTCTCCCAGGCCAGGAAGAGCCTTCTGTGGCAGGGGAGCTTCAAAGGCCTTGCAGCCTTTGTAATGCGACCACCAGCCTCTCCTGCTATCAGGAGCAGGCCCCCTTTCTGTCTCCCCTCTTTTTCGGTGGGAAGACAGGTGGGAAAAATTAGCCAGCCCAGAAGGTGTGCCCACCTCTGCCAACCCCACCCCTCAGGTGGGGGAGGAGAGGTGAAGCCCACTCTTCAGTGCCCGCCATCTTGCAGATGGCAGGCACTCCCTAATCAGGATTAGGGATTGTGCTCACTCCCCCACATGGGGTGAGCACACTCTGGGTGTAGTCACCCGAAGGTCAGTAGCCCATTGGCTACTGACCTAGAGACCCCTAAAACGCCCCCTAAATACAGTATTTAGGGGGTAGCCCTGAACCAAGAAGGCAGATTCCCGCAACCCAAGAAGAAAAAGGACTAAAATAGACACCCAGAAGAGGAGACTGCAGAGAACAACTGACTTGGCCCCAGCCCTACCGGCCTGTCTGCAGTTTCCAGAGACCCTGCGCCAAAAATAGTCTTGTCCTGCAGCCAGCGACCTTCAGAACCCCTGGGAGGACGGACTGCCTTCAACAAAGACCGGATCTCCTGTGAACAGCAGCTCTGTTCAGAAGAAACACCAAAGAAAGACTCTGAGCCTGCTGAGGAAAAAGAAACCTGATGCCTGGAACCACCACTGCACCAGTCGCCTACAGCCAGAGTTAGTGTGGCCCACCGGTTCCAGTGAGGTCCCCCAACGCTCCAGAGTGAGTCCACTGTGGGTCGACCCATCCAGGACTCTGACGTCACCTGCAGCCTCTGCACGGAGACCCCCCCCCCTCAACCCCCCTCCCCAACCGCGAGTGGCCCGGTAAGGTGAAATCCAACCTCAAAAGACACCCCTGCATCCAGCCGCCCTGTGCCCTGGAGAAGAGAAGCAGAGGTGCACCTACGTCTTCGAGCCCGCAAACTTACATGCCCAGCTGTTGGTTCCTCCCGGAAGTCTTCCTGGTCCAAGCCTGCAGCTGAAAACAAAAACCGAAAATCCCCACTGAAAACAGGGCAACAAACGCCAAAACAGCACCCTGCACCCAGCCGCCGCTGCGGGTGCACTTTGTGTCCTAAACCGGATCCCCCTTTGCCCTGAGCCTAACATCTGGAGCTTGGCTCCCACAACCTTGTGGCCTGCTCGCCAGCAGCCACCAACCGGAGGCTCCCTATCCCTCATTGGATAATATTGGGCCTCAGCACTCTACACCCAGCCTTAGTGCTGAGGGTATAACAAGTGTGCATCCCTGACCCTGGGGGACCCCTGAGTCTACCCCCAGAACCTTAACTCCCACTACCGAATACTTACCCTAAAACCAATAACACTATTTTCCTCCATAGGATAACATGGACTGTTTTTGTTGGAAAAGTTTTGAAGTGTGGAGTTTGAAAACAAAGAAATTCTTTAAAATTGCACTAACCAACCAAAACGATTTTATTAACGTGTTTACAGGAAATGTCCCAGTGTAGTATCCGGGTATACTACACTGTGTAAGAAAAGTAATCTCAAAAGTAACTTACCTGTAATTTTACTGAAAATCATATACAAAGTATATGTACTGTATTTTCAAAGCTTTGCATTTCTCCAAAACAATACTGTAAGTCAAAACAAAGTTCATTTACAATTACAATCCAAACTGTATTACAACTGTATATTTACTGCAAAGTATTTATCACTTACCTGTGCCAGGCTTGCTGGGTTCTAGAAAATAAAATAACTAAAAAGAGTATTTTTATACAAAAACAATTGGTCTGAAGTTCAGTCTTTGAGTGTGTGACTTCATTTGCTGGCTGCGAGTGTAAAACAAATGCTTAACACTGTCCTCTGATAAAGCTTTACTGCTCGACCACACTACCACAAATAGAGATTAGGGTGCTATCTACTTTTACCTCTGCATACCTTTGGGGTTCCACTGGACTCTGTGCACACTAGACCTCTATAGTATATACAGAGCCAGCTTCCTACAGCCATAAGACCAGCAGCCTCAAGGTCATTCTCACCGAAATCCGGGATAGAGGCTGAAACACCGGTGTCATAGCCCGAATATCCTGGACTCGTTGCTCGGGAGGAAAGACCCGAAACTGCACTGTGAACAGAACAGCTCCAATGAAAGGGTGTGTCTGAGGGAGAGTCAGGTGCGACTTCGGCGCATTTATAGTGAACCCCAGCGAGTGCAGGAGGTCGGCCATAGTCTGGAGGTGGGAGACCATCGCCTGGGGCGAACCTGCCTTCAACAGTCAGTCGTCGAGAAAGGGGAAGACTGGAACCCCTGATCTGCGCAGATGAGCTGCGACCACCGCCATCACTTTCGTGAACACCCGAAGGGCGCTGGTAAGGCCGAAGGGGAGCATGGTGAACTGAAAATGCTCGTGGCCTACCGTGAACCGCAGGTAGCATCTGTGGGCTGGCAGGACGGGAATATGGAAATAGACCTCCTGCAAGTCCAACGCCACCATCCAGTCTCCAGGGTCGAGGGCAGACGGGACCTGAGCCAACGTGAGATTTTGAACTTCTCCTTCAGGAAGAAGCGGTTGAGGGCCCTGAGGTCTAGAAAAGGACACAGGCCTTTGTTCTTCTTGTACACCAGAAAGTAGAGGGAACAGCAACCACGACCTACTTCTGGCACAGGAACTCTATCGATCGCTCTCTTGGCCAAGAGCTGAGACTTCCTGGCGGATTAGTGCCAAATGATCCTCCGACATGCGATCGAAAGACTGTGGCATGGAGGGAGGGGTAGTCTCGAAGTGGAGGGAGTAGCAGCCCCTTCAGACTATTTGCAAAACCCACCTGTCCGACGTGATGGATTGCCAGTGGGGGAGTTGATGGGGAATCCTGCCACCCACTGGCCGTTGATGGGCTGTAAGGGTCAGACTAGGAGGGTTTGGAGGCTGCTGCAGTGGGGGGAAAAGGTGGACTAACCAGCCCCTCTGGCTCCCAGACCGCAAAGGCAGCTTGCATGAACCAGTGGCTGGACTGGGCCGGACGTGGTGGGGTGCCCCTTCCGTAGCCACGAAAGGGGCGAAAAGCAGACTGGAGTGGACGGGAAGTGAGGCCGAAGGATCTGGACATAGCCAGAGAATCCGTAAAGCGCTAGAGCGCCAAGTCTGCTTTATCGCCAAAAAGGCGTCAGCCATCGAAGGGCTTGTCAAGTAGAGTTGACTGGACATCCCCCGAAAAGCCAGACGTCCTCAACCAGGCGTAGCGCCGAAGGGCTACCGACGAGGCAATTGTTCTGCCCAGTGAGTCAGTGGTATCCAGTCCACATCTTATTGTGAATTTGGCTGCATCTCTCCCATCCGTCACTGCCTGGGAGAGAATGGCCTGGGCCTCCTAAGGGCACTGAGGCAGCACTTGCGTGACCGTATCCCAGATAGTATGGGAGTATCGGCCAAAGAGATATTCACGGACCGCAGAGCCAAACTGGAGGAAGAGAACATGCGCTTCCCAAAATTATCCAACTTCTTGGATTCCCTGTCTGGGGGAGCAGAAGGGAATACACCCTTGGAAGAAGAGGCTTGGACCACCAAGCTCTCGGAGGAAGGGTGTTGGGTGAGGAAAATTGGGTCGCCCAGAGCCAGGCAGTGGCGGCGGGCAATCAACTTTACCACAGGAGCTCCTGTGCTGGGCTTGCGCAAAAGGGGTTCCGAGGAAGTTGACACAGGCTGAAGAACCTCTGTCAAGAGATTAGTCCTGACTGCCACCGAAGGAAGCTCAAGGCCCAAAGCCTCAGCTCCCCTTCGTACCACCACAGCGTAGGACGCTCCCTCCTACGTAGCCACGGTAGGGGGAGAAAGCATGCCATGTTCTGGGGAAGTGTCCAGGCCACTGGAAACACCCAGGTCCTCTCTCCAGTACGGCTCTTCAAGCTGGTCTGCCAAAGGGTCCAGCGACCCCTCCCAATCCTCATCACCACCTTCTGGGCGACAGAACACCAGGTATGAACAGGGGAATAAAAGTACCCTCAGGCATCGGATTGAACGTCGACTGATGTCGGTCCTGCTCCGGGTCCATCTCGGGGGTAAGGATGGGGATGGCGTCAGCCAGGGCACAGCCGACGCCGGGGGAGTCGTCGCCGGGATTGGCGGCTGGGAAGGTAGAGTAAGGTCGACCAGCGTCGATCCGGATCCAGCCCTGGATCCATGGGGGCCCCCCAGCGTCGGAGCCACCGATATCGAGGGCCCAGGACCCCCGACTGGCTTTATGAGTCCCGAAGGCACGCTAGCAGAGTCGGGCTGCCCAAAAGGTACTGTGGAGGGCTTCGTAAAATGCACGAAGTTGGGCAGGGGACGCCCCAGCTCCCAGAAACCGAGGGAGTCGTCCCTGAAGGAGGCACCAAACACTGAGCCTTAGAGCGACAACGCTCAAGATCCCGCGGCGCATCAGCCGACCAAAGGGGAGAAGGCGAAGAGCGCCGGTTCTTTTTTGCCTTCTTGTGCTTCGACTTACGCAAGGATTTTGAAGACTTGGACGGGGTGTGACAGCTCGGCGAGCGTTAGAGACCTTAACCTCGAGCGAGACAGGTAGCGACACGAAGCCAACTGCCGAGCCTCGAAGAGCTTTTGGGACCGCTCTCGCAAAGACTTTGGATTCATGGCCCACCAGTCGGAGCACGACTTCGTGTTGTGGTCGCGCTCCAGACACCAAAGGCACACAAGGTGCGAGTCTGTCACAGACATCAGTTTGTGACAGGCTGTAGGAAGCTGGCTCTGTATATACTATACCAAAGTGAGGTATAGTGTGCACAGAGTCCAGTGGATCCCCAAAGATAGGCAGAGGTAAAGTTAGATAGCAGCTCACTCTCCATTTGTGGTAGTGTGGTCGAGCAGTAAGGCAGTATCAGAGGACAGTGTTAAGCATTTGTTGTACACACTCAATCAGCAAATTAATTCACACACTCAAAGACTGAACTTCAAACCAATTGTTTTTGTATAAAAATTCTTTGTTATTTTATTTTCTAGAACCAAGCAAGCCTGGCACAGTTAAGCAATAAATACTTTACAGTAGTAATACAATTGAAATAGTTTGAATGATAATTGTATATGCACTTTGGTTTGATTTACAGTATGGATGCAGAGAAATGCAATACTTAGTAAATGCAGTACATAGACTTGAATAGGCTTTTTTTAGTAAGATAGCAGGTAAGTAACTTTTGAGATTACTAGGCTTACACAGAGTAGCATACCTAGATACTACTCTGCGACATTTCCTGAAAACAGGTAAGTTTTTGTTAGATTATGCAATTTTAAAGAATTTCTTTAGTTTCTCAAACTCCACACTTGGAAACTTTTCACAGAAAAACAGTCAATGTTATCCTATGGAGGAAAGGTAAATGCTACTTACCAGTATGCATCTGTTCTTGGCATGTAGAGCTGCAGAGTCGTACACTGTGCATGAGATCGCCATCTGGTGTTGGGCTCGGATGCTTGCACTTTGTTGTTGTCTTGGAAGAGTCTTTTGTAGTCACGAGATAGGTGACTCCTCCTTTGGACGATAGTGCGCATGGGCATCGACTCCATGGTTAGATTGTTTTTCGCCATGATGGGAAAAGATGGAGTCAGTAAGAAGAAAAAGATGTCCATGTGAATATATCTAATTAAGATTATACTGGAACAGATACAGGTTCCGGGGAGGTGGGTGGGCGTGTACGACTCTGCAGCTCTACATGCCAAGAACAGATGCATACTGGTAAGTAGCATTTACCGTTCGAGGCATATGAGCTGCAGATCGTACACTGTGCATAGACTGTATAGCAGTGTCTCCCCTAGCGGTGGTCACCTGTATCAGTTGCAGTAGTCTGAAAAAGTGTTTTAAGAACAGCTTGGCCCACAGCAGCTTGCTGCTTTGCGTGTACATCAACACAGTAGTGTTTGGTAAAGGTATGTGGCGTAGACCATGTTGCTGCCTTACATATGTCATTTAGGGGATGTTCCCTAAAAATGCCATAGAAGCCCCTAGTTTACGTGTGGAATGTGCCCTAGGGGGAATTATTAAGGTGCGTTTAGCCTTTTGGTAGCAAATTTGAATGCATTTGACTATCCATCTAGCAATGCCAGCCTTTGAGATGGGATTACCTTTATGTGGTGGGGAGAAAGCTACAAATAATTGTTTTGTCTTTCTGAAAGGTTTGGTCCTGTCAATGTAGTAAAGTAGGGCTCTTCTGACATCTAGTGTGTGTAGAGCTCTTTCTGCTACAGAGTCTGGGTCTTGGAAAAAGACGGGTAACTCTATTGATTGGTTAAGGTGAAAAGCAGAAATTACTTTAGGTAGGAATTTGGGGTTTGGTCTGAGAACTACTTTATTACGATGGATTTGTAAAAAGGTTCTTGTATGGTTAAAGCCTGAATCTCACTCACTCTTCTGAGAGAGGTTATTGCAATTAGGAAGGCTACTTTCCATGTAAGAAATTGTAACTCACATTTGTGCAGAGGTTCAAATGGGGGACCCATGAGCCTGGTGAGGACAATATTTAGATTCCATGCTGGAGAGGGTGGCAATCTAGGGGAATGATTCTTTTAAGGCCTTCCATAAAGGCTTTAATTGCAGGTACTCGAAACAGTGACAAATGCTGTCTGTTTTGTAAGTATGCGGCTAGAGCGGCAAGATGTAATCTTATGGATGAGTATGCTAGGTTACATGTTTGCAGATGCAGCAAGTAACAGATAATGTTTTGTATGGAGGCATCTAGTGGGTTGATATTGTTGTTATTGCAATAAATAGCAAACCTTTTCCATTTTGCTGCATAACAAGCCCTGGTAGTGGGACGTCTGGCTTCTTTAATGACCTGCATACACTCAGGTGGAAGGTTAAGGTAACCGAACTCTAGGACTTCAGGAGCCATATTGCCAGATTCAGTTGACCTGGATCGGGGTGTCTGATCTCTCCATGGTTCTGAGTTAAGAGGTGTGGAGAGAGGTGCAGTTTGTGGTGTGGAACTACTGAGAGTTCGAGAAGTGTTGTGAACCATGGTTGTCTTGCCCATGTGGGAGCAACTAGGATCATTGTTAGAGACTGTTGTCTGAGTTTGCGTACTACTAGGGGAATGAGTGGGAGAGGCGGAAAAGCGTATGCAAATCTGCCTGACCAGTTCATCCATATTGCATTGCCCTTGGACGACGGGTGTGGGAACCTGGCGGCGAAGGTTGGGCATTTTGTGTTTTCTTGTGTGGCGAACAGGTCTATTTGTGGATGGCCCCACATTTGGAAAAAGGTTGTAGAACTTGCGGATGCAGTTCCCATTCGTGAATCTGTTGTGTCTGTCGACTTAACAGATCCGCAATGTGATTGTGAACTCCTGGAAGGTGTTCTGCAAGGAGGTAAATGTTTTGAGGAATGGCCCATCTCCATATGGCTTGCGCCAGGCGAGACAGCTGTAGAGAGTGTGTCCCCCCTGTTTTTGTACATAGTACATTGCTGTCATGTTGTCTGTTTTGACTAAGACAGTCTTGTGAGTAAGATGCGGTTGGAATGACTTTAGCGCTAGAAATATTGCTAATAATTCTAGGTGGTTGATGTGGAGCAGTTTTTGTGACTTGGTCCAGCTGCCCTGCGTTGTGTGGGTAAGGAGGTGAGCTCCCCACCCGGTGAGAGATGCGTCTGTTGTGAGCACTATTTGTGGAACTGGCTCTAGGAACGGCCGCCCTTTGGAAATGTTTTGTATGTTCCACCATTGCAGAGAGCGATGAGTGCGGCTGTCTACCAACACCAGATCTGTAAGCTGGCCCTGAGCTTGGTTCCACTGACGTGCTAAGCATTCTTGCAGGGGCCGCATTTGAAGTCGTGCGTGAGGGACAATAAAGATGCACGAGGCCATCATTCCTACGAGTTGCATAAACACTCGAGCTGGAAGGTAGTGTTGAGGTAGGAATTTGTTGATGAGGGCTTGCATACTTGTTATCCTGGAAGGATTGGGGTATGCAAGGGCCCTGGAGGTATCGATTGTGGCTCCTAGGTACTGATGTATGTAGGAGGGATGGAGATGCGATTTGGTATGGTTTATTGTGAACCCCAAATTGTGTAGTAGCCGAACTGTTTGGAGTGTGTGCTGTACACATTGGTTGTGTGACTTGGCTTTTATTAGCCAGTCGTCTAGATACGGAAACACGTGAATGTGTTGTCTTCGTAAGTGCGCAGCTACTACTGCTAGGCACTTGGTGAAAACCCTTGGTGCTGTTGCCACCCCGAATGGGAGGACTTTGAACTGATAATGTTGTCCGTCCACTATGAACCTTAGGTATTTCCTGTGCGCAGGGTGAATGGGAATATGGAAATAGGCGTCCTTGAGATCTAGTGTGGCAAGGAAGTCGCCTTGTTGGAGTAGTGGAAGTATTTGTTGAAGAGTGATCATGTGAAAATGATCTGAGTGAATGTAATAGTTGAGGGTCTGAGGTCCAGTATGGGCCTGAGGGAACCGTCCTTTTTGGGGATTAGAAAGTATAGTGAGTAAACCCCTGTGCCCTGATGTTGTAGAGGGACTGGTTCTATTGCGTGCTTTTGGAGCATAGAGAGAACCTCTTGATTGAGGAGCGTTAGATGTTCCGTGGACATGGGACGCTGTCTGGGTGGTATGTTGGGGGAGTAGAAGTGAGTTCGAGGCAGTAACCATACTGGATAATTTGTATTACCCACCTGTCGGTGGTGATGGAATTCCACGCAGGTAGGAACTTTGACAGTCTTCCCCGACGGGAGTGGAATGATCGGGGGAAACGGAGGGAAGTCACTGTTTGGTGGTAGGGGAGGTGCGTGTGTTAAACCCGCGTCCTCTACCCCTGTTGTTATTACCTCTGTAATTACCTCTGGAGTAACCTCTATTAGAGGAGGTTTGAGTGGTGTTTTTGTAGTTAGCAGAGGTGGTGTCTGTGGCTGTAGTTTTGGAGCCGCCTCTATATAAGGAGCGACGAAAGGAACCTCTGCTAGGTGTGGCTTGTAGAGCTCCCATAGCTTTGGCTGTGTCTGTGTCCTTCTTCATTTTTTCTAGAGAAGTGTCCACATTAGGCCCAAACAGGTGTTCCTGGTCTAAGGGTTGATTGAGGATGGTAGATTGTACCTCCTGCTTGAAGCCAGATATTCGTAGCCATGCGTGTCTGCGCAGCAAAACGCTTGAGTTTATTGTGCGTGCTGCTGTATCTGCTGCGTCAAGGGCGCACTTTATTGAGGTGTTTGTGACAATCTTGCCTTCTTGTATTAGATCATTGGCCTTGGTCTTATACTGATCTGGAAGGTGCTCAATGAGCTTTTCAAGCTCGTCGTAATGGGCTCTGTCATATCTCGCCAGTAAGGCTTGGGAATTGGCGATGCGCCACATGTTTGCTGCTTGAGACGCAACTCTTTTTCCCGATGCGTCGAGTAATTTGGACTCCTTGTCTGGTGGTGGTGTCTCACCAGTAGCCTGGGAGTTTGCCCTTTTCCGTGCATTAGCAACTACTAATGAGTCTAGAGGGAGTTGGCCTTTAATATAAGCTGGGTCAGAAGGGGCAGGTTTATATTTTTCTCGATCCTTGGGTTAAGAACCCTAGCCCTAACTGGGTCTTTGAAGACCTCAGGGGCATGTTTAATAATGCCTTTAAGCATAGGTAGAGTATGGGTAGACTTTTGAGGCTGGCTAAAAGTTTCTAGTAAAAAGTCTTCTTCCAGGGGGTCTGAGTGTAACTTGACACCATGGTATTGTGCTGCCCTGTTTATCACCTGTGAAAACCCTATAGCATCATCTGGAGGTGAGGCTTTTGATGGGTATGGTTCAGGGACAGGTATATCTGGGAGGTCATAACTGTCCCAGGGGTCTTGTGGTGGGATACTGTGAAGGTCGTCATCAGTGTAGGTGTTGTGAGGTGACTGCATGTCATCATCATGATCCTCCCTGTCTGTATCCCCTTGTGGTGAAAAACAAGGTGGAGGAGAGTGAGGCGGGGAGTGTAGAGGGCTGAGGTGTTGTGGAGGTGGAGAGAAAGACCTTATAGGTGATGTGGAAGAGTCTTTCTTCTTATGAGGTGGCTCAGGTGTGGTTGGTTCCTGTATCTTCCTCTTGTGAGGTATTACTGATTGTACCTGTCCGGTAATAGGGTCAATGTGCAGAGTTTTCTGCTTTGGGTCGATGGGAACCAAGAGTTCTTCTGAGCTGGCGTGTTTGGTCGGCATCGAAGATTTCGGCTCCGAGTGTTGTTTGGGCTTGCGAGGTTGTTTGGTGTCCTTTGGTGAAGTTTTCGACACCGAGGGTTTTTTTGTCGACTCCGAAGGTTTGGTATGCTTCGGTGTCGAGGTGTCTGGGACCTTGGACTTTGGCGCCGAAGGGTCTGTTGGTGCCGAGACGTTAGTCTTGTGTTTCGGTGCCGATGAGTGTTTTTCGGCTCCGGGACGTGGCTGGCTCGGTCCCGAGCTGCCAGAAGGCTTTAGGTGCTTGGGAGTCGAGCCGGAAGGCGGGGCTCCTGAAGCTTTGTGATGGTGCAGACCTAGGCCCGAAGGCGAAGGTGTGACCGAAGCCTTTTGTTTCTTGGGGGCAGGGGCATCGACGTGAGTACTCACAGTACGTTGGTGTGGTGTGATGAGTTGGTCGTCGGACCCTGAGTCTTCGGCTCCGGAGGTGTCGATTTGTAAATCTCCGGTGTCCGGGTTGTCGGAGCCTGTGTCAAAGATGTCGTCCGGTGCGGGAGCGGCTGACCTGGACATTTCGTGTCGTCGGGCCCGGCGATCACGGATGGTCTTTTGGACCGAAAGGAGTCACAGGCTTGGCAGTGTTGGCTCTCGTGTTCTGGAGAGAGGCAAAGATTACAGATCTCGTGGAGATCTGTGTGTGGGAATTTAGCCCCACACCTGCATTTTTAAATGGAGTCCTTTCCATATGCTGGATGATGGCGCCGACACGCCCAACGGACCAACGTCGGCGACCGGACTCGAAACAGTGTTGGAGTGGAGACGCGATGAGGGGATCGCGATCGAAAACAATACCGTCGAACGGTAGGAGGTTCTTCTGCGCGTCGAGAGGGGAACCGATCGATGTGGATCCGGAGCGCAGCAAGGTACATCCGAACCCGATGGCGGAAAAAAACAATCTAACCATGGAGTCGATGCCCATGCGCACTATCGTCCAAAGGAGGAGTCACCTATCTCGTGACTACAAAAGACTCTTCCAAGACAACAACAAAGTGCAAGCATCCGAGCCCAACACCAGATGGCGATCTCATGCACAGTGTACGATCTGCAGCTCATATGCCTCGAACATAGTGTTATCGGTTTTGAGGTAAGTATTTGGTAGTGGGAGTTGAGGTTCTGGGGGCAGACTCAGGGGTCCACCAGGGTCAAGGATGCACTCTAGTTACACCCTCAGCACTAGGGCGGCCGGGTGCAGAGTACTGAGGCCCAATGTTATCCAATGGGGGATAGGGGGCCTCCGGTTGGTGGCTGCTGGCAAGCAGGCCACTTGGTTGTGGGAGCAAAGCTCCTGGACTTTAGCTCAGGGCAAATGGGGAAACAAACTAGCACCAAAGGTGCACCCTCAGCGGCACTAGGGCGGCCGCGTGCAGGGTGCTGTTTAGACGTCGGGCGCCCTGTTTTCAATGGGGAACCTCCAGTTTCCAAAGGCACTGCAGGCTTGGGGACGAAGGACTCCTGGGTGCGACCACCACTTCGAGATAAGTTGGGAAGTTAGGGGTTGGTTAGTCAGTTTGGGCACCCAAGGCCGTGGGGCGTCCGGTGCAGGGGTGCCCTTTGGGGTCGGATCTTCTTACCAGCTCCTGGTCGCGGTTGGGGGGGGACCTTCTGGATTTAGGCTGCAGGTGTCGGCTGGAGGCTTGAAGCAGGTCAGGAGTCGCCGGATCTCGGGTCAGGATCACCAGGGGGACCTCCTCATGTTGTTTGCCCACTCGAGCTCGGGCCGTGGACGGCTGGTGCAGAGTGGGGCAGATCCACAGTGTCCGGCCAGAGGTTGCAGATGAACAAATCCGGTAATCACGGGAGACAGTCTTTGTAGTTGAAGGCAGGCAGGTCCTCTGGGGTTCGAGGTAGCTGGCTGCAGGACACCGGGATTTCACAGGAGCAGGTTCGAGGGAGAGACAGGCCGGTAGGGCTGGGGCCAAGTCGGTGGGCGTCTTCCTCTTGTTAGCTTCTGCACGGCTGTTCAGTCCTTCTTGTAGTTTCTTCTTGTCTGAGGAAGCAAGGTTCAGGGGTGCCCCTAAAAACTAGATTTAGGGGTGTTACAGGTAGGTAAAAGGCAGGGACCAATGGGTCCCTTCCCTGGGGTGGGTACACCCCCTATTATGCCACCCTCCAGTGGGAGGGGGCGCATGAGCCTGTCCCTGGTTGGCTGAGTCCCCCCATCTGCAAGATGGCGGGGACTGGGAGTTGTGCTTCACCTCGCCTACCCCACCTGAGGGGTGGAGTTGGCAGAGGTGGGCACACCTTATTTGCAGAGTTTTATATAGCGCTGGCTAGACCCGGAGGTATCAGAGCGCTTTACATGAGGATCAGCAAGTTACCAGTTACAAAATAAACATCAGTTACAGGAGCGGAGTATAAACTAAAGAGAAAAACAGTGATTACATACTAACATGAGTTATTAGCTCATAGCATAACCAAGACACAGGTCAAATGGGAAATGGAGGGTAGAGGGGAAATGGTAAAAAAGGGGTAAGGAATGCAGATCATACAGGCAAAGTGGAAAGTAATTCAGGGGGACAAAATAGTCAATGTGAAAGAGAACAAACCGGCTGGGGATCAACAATCCAAAACGTCCCATGTGTCTGTGAAAGTATAGGATGGGAGGGGTGTAGACGACCTAAGGAGGGGGGGAGGAGTCAGGGGAGGGAAGGAAACACAACGGAGAGACGAGGAAAAACTATGTCCAATGTCCGGCTGGGTAGGTGCCGGCCAAGGGGGTGAACCAGAGCCAAACTCCTCTATAGCTGCCTAAACAGCTCCACCGGGCATCGGCCATGTTGCTCGGGCTCAGCGGTCAGTAAAACATTAAAAAAGTTTCCACCCGGGGGAGGGGCGGGGGGGGGCATTGTCACAGGTCCATCGGCCGTACCAGTCCCGGTATTGGTAGGAAGCGCCTCCTGCCACACCCTCCAGCTCGACCCCAGGAGAGCTGAGCGCGCCACTGTAGTTCCTTGGTCTAGGCAAGGGGAACGCTGCTGCTATCAGAACTTGTTAAAAAGCCAACAGGGTGAAGCAGAGTCAAACACCAGTCAGGAGCGTCTTCCTCACTTGTTTTTCCCGCCGGTTCACTCGCCCAACGTAGGGGTCAGAACCAGTGGGGACCAGTTGCTGAAAGCAGCAAGTGGCCTGGGGAAGCTCACAAAGGCGGCAAGTCTTTGAAGCTCCCACTCCGTGAACCCTGCCCAGCCTGGGGGAGGAGGCTTGGTATCTCGTCCCAGGATGTGCATTGTTTCAGGCCCCAGAGAGCAGCAGGCTCCCGACCCAGGGGCTCAGAAACATGTCTGGTGGTGGCAGCTGAAAGCAGCCACTCAGCCTAGACACTAGTGGTGGGTTAGTTTTCAGGGGGCATCTCCAAGATGCCCTGTGTGTGCATTTTTATTTAAATCCCACACTGGCATCAGTGTGGGTTTAATGTGCTGAGAAGTTTGATACCAAACTTCTCAGTTTTCAGTGTAGCCATTATGGTGCTGTGGAGTTCACAATGACAAACTCCCAGCAACATATACTCTTAATGGCAGCACTGCACTTACAATGTCTAAGAATGGACAGACACTGTAGGGGTACAGGGCTCATGCACCTGTACCCTCACCACTGGTATAGTGCACCCAGCTAGAGGGGTGACTGATCTATGCCAGGGCAGTGGGTTGTAGGCATGGAACACAGTGTGCCATGTCGACTCTTCACTTTGTTCTGCACCAAAACACGCAGCCTGCAAAGGGGGTGTGAGAGAGTGAGAGCGAGAGCGTGTGCGTAAGGGTACAGGACCTCTAAGGGTGGCAGAATAAGTGCTGCAGCCCTTAGAGGCCTTCTCTGGTCACAGTGCCCTGGGTACCTGTGGTACCAATTACCAGGGGCTGACCTGTGTCCAGAGATGCCAATTGGGTTTAGGCTTCAATGCAGTTTTAGGGAAATAACATAGGCCCTGGGTACCTGATTAGCAGGAGCCCAGGGCACACTCAGTCAAAGCACATCAGCAATTCAGCAAAAAGTGGGGGCAACCATGCAGAAAGAGGGCACTTTCTCACACAGGCCTCGCAGCATTTGAAGGCAGTCCGACAATAGGACATCCCTGGCGCACCAGCAGTCGAAGACTCGAAAAGAAACTGACAAAAAGTCGAAAAAAGCTTAGTCAAAAAGGGACTAAAGGGGTAGCTCTCTCCAGATCTGCGCTAGGCTGGCGTAGAAAAAGAAAGAACTGACGTCAGCGCGCAGGGGCAGAGTCTAGGTAGGCACTGCGACGTTATCCCAGTGACCACGACGACAGACGCGGACACAACCGACGCCACCCATCAACGTGCAGGGGTACTGCTAAGAAAAAAAATCTCCGGATCCAGTCAGACGCCTGGGAGTAAATCTAAGGTAGGGAATCTATAACTAACCGTCTCTTTCAGATGCAAAATTCACTGAGAGGGCATCTTAGAGATGCCCCCTGAAAATCAACCTGACCTTAGTGTCCTGGCTGACTGGCTGCTCGCCTGCTACCATCCCAGAAAGTTTTCTGGGCCCCTGCGTC
This sequence comes from Calotriton arnoldi, assembly GCA_963921515.1. Classification (NCBI taxonomy): domain Eukaryota; kingdom Metazoa; phylum Chordata; class Amphibia; order Caudata; family Salamandridae; genus Calotriton; species Calotriton arnoldi. The sequence continues at coordinate 804,350 of CAWUFW010005288.1, read as the reverse complement.
GAGACCCTCACGCTATCGGGGGCCTGAAACAAAGCACACCCTGGGCAGAGGTGCCAAGCCTCCTCCCCCAGGATGGGCAGGGTCCACGAAGGGAAAGGCTTGCCGCCTTTGTGAGCTGACCCAGCCATTTGCTGCTCCCAGCATCTGGCCCCCACCGGGTCAGACACCCACTTTGGGCAGGAGAAACAGTGGGAAAACCATGATAGGAGGAGCGGTGTGCCCACCTTTGCCAACACCAAGCCTCAGGTAGGGGAGGCGAGGCACAACTTTCAGTCCCTGCCATATTGAAGATTGGGGGGGGGGGGCAGCCAACCAGAGTGAGGCTTATGCTGCTCTCCCACTGGAGGGTGGCATAATAGGGGGTGTAACCACCCCAAGGAAGGGACCCCATTGGTCCCAACATGTACCTACCTGAAACGCCCCTAAATATAGTATTTAGGGGCAACCCTGAACCTTGCCTCCTCAGACCAGAAGAAACAAGAAGGACCGAAGAGCTGTGCTGAAGGAAGAATCGGAGGACACCAACTGACTTGGCCCCAGCCCTATCGGCCTGTCCCGACCTCGACCTGCTCCATCGGAGTCCAGGTGCGTCCTGCAGCCCCCCAGAACCCGGAGGACCTGCCCGGCCTTCACTAAAAAGAAGTTGTCTCCCTGTGAGTACCGGATTTGCTCACCAACAGACTCTGGCTCCGGCCAAATCCGCGAGTCTGCACCACTCGCCCACGGCCTGAGTTAGAGTGGCCCAACACCACAAGGAGGTCTCCCTGGCGACCCCGACCTGGGATCTGGTGATCTCGGACCTACCTCAAGTCTCCCGACGACGCCTGCAGTCTCTTTCTGGAGGATTCCCCCAACTAAGACCTGAGCCGGTAAAGAAAACCCAACGCCAAAAGACACCCCTGCACCCGACGCCCCACGGCCTTGGGTGGCCCAACCAACGGTGTCCCGGCATCCCACAACATCCCAACTTACCTCTCCAACAGGTGGTCATCTCCAGAAGATCTTCGTGCCCAAGTCTGCAGTGTTTGCTCTGACCGGAGCTTCCCAATTGAAACCAACAGGGCTTCCAACACAGATGCAGCACCCTGCACCCGGCCGCCTCAGTGCCGCTGTGGGTGCACCTTGTGTGCCATCTTGGACCCTCCTTTGCCCTGACAAACCCCAGGAGCTTTGCACCCGCATCCAAGTGGCATGCCCGTGAGCAGCCACCAACCGAGGCCCCCTATTCCCCACTGGATAACATCGGGCCTCAGCACTCTGCACCCGGCCTCCCTAGTGCCGCTGAGGGTGCTTTGAGAGTGCATCCTTGACCCTGGGGGAACCCTGGTTCTAACGCCAGAAACTCAACCCTCAAGACCGTTTACTTATCTGCAAAACGATAACCCCATTTCTCTCCATAGGGTTGCATTGACAGTTTCTCTGAAAAACTTCTACGGGTTGAGGGTGTTTTGTATGGAAATCTAAGAAACTGTTTTGACGAAAACGGTTTCTCACCTTTCATCCAGGAAATGTCCTAGTGTGATCTCCAATGCAAAAAGAATAATTGATGGACAGAATGCAGAACAAGGTCATAAATTCACTCCAGTTCAGAGATCTGGGCCTAAATCCATTTTTGCTCCCCATGCCATTCCAGTTTGAACCCAGCCATATGCAAATCAGTCTTGACCCTCCACCCAATGGGAACAGTCCAGCCGAACTGCCAGGCCAGATCCTCTCTGGACTGGAAACAAGCATCCTAGGACCAGTTTCGGAGTTTCACCCCTCATCACCCAGGATAGCTCGACTCCAGTGGCATGGAGAGAACGGGACCCACATCTGGGCATACCAGTCTTATTCGGGGTGACAAATGCAAAAAGAACAATTGATGGACAGAATGCAGAACAATGTCATACATCCACCCTAGTACAAAACTATACCAAAGTAAGGTATAGTGTGCACAGAGTCCAGTGGATCCTCAAAGGATTACAGAGGTTAAAGCAGATAATAAATTACTCTTTGTGGTAGTGTGGGCGAGCAGTCAGGCTTTTTCAGAGGGTAGTGTTAAGCATTTAAAGTACACACACAGGCAAGGAATGATTTTACACACTCCCAGACGGAGTCAACTAGAGGGGGGGAATGTTAGAGAGGAACCTAAAAGGGAAGAAGTTACGCTACCGCAGACATCAGTAGATTGTGTCACAGAGTTATACGTGGTGAAAGAGCAGTGCAGGCCCAAGTTTCAAAATGATGTAAGATGTGTAAAGAGTTCACTAAGAAATAAAGTGCATGATCAGCAAGGTCTTAATCAAAGGAAAACCTGTGTTTGAAAGCCTAAAGGAATTTATAGCCACAGCACAAGAAGCACGTTCTCAGTAAATTAAAAACGTAATTGAAGAATAGGAGCAGGAGATAGTTAGCCAAGCGCACAAAGAATCTGAAAAGAAGTCTTGGGAGCAGAATAAAACACACGCACACACATGGATACGAAAGTAGTAAATAAATGGTTTGTTAAGCATTGTTAGACTTTCAATAAAGAATGTGTAGAGAAAAGGCCAGGGAGTTTGAAGACACTGGTGATGTGATGTTTCTGTAACATATGTAATTACGGACTAACCTATTTTTTGACCTTTTGTAAGTTACATTGTTTGTGTGACTATTTAAGGGGCTGCCTTCAAGCAGGCATTTGAAACCAGCTGTTTACCCGAGTGGCGATAGCTATGCTCTGTCACAACAGTAAATCTGCTTTTCTTTTCCAGTAGCCGTCTTGTCTTTATTACAGTTTACCCGCAACATCACTTGTCTGTCCAGGGACATCAAAGGGGAACAGTTAAGCCCTTACTACAGGATGTGTAAGTGGTTAGAAACGCATACTAAATAACAGGAAATAACGCTCAAGTTCAATCGTGAGAAAACTATTTACAGGTAAATAAAGAAAGCTAAAATAGGATGTAGAAAGAAAATAAGAATGTACCAGCCATTTTCTGGGGCAGACATCAGACCAATTAAGGTTTTTCGCTGTTTATGAGGTAGACTTAAAATAACAGCCCTTGCCTTCCAATTAGGCTGTGCGTGGATCAACTCTTAAAACTTTGTAACTCGAGTCTCTTATACACTCAATCTTTGTAAGTCAATGGGTCAGGAGGTGCCAGAAAATAATGTAGCACCTGAGCAATATGTGTGGCCCCAGGCATGGCTGGAAACCTAATGAGGAATCACTAGCTGTACAGTTTAAAGATACAAAAACATACTTTTCAAAAATAAAAAAGTGTCCCAACCCACCTAGTAAAAGGTGCAGTTCAGAAGGAAAGTGCCTATTTTTGCATGGTTACCCCCCCCAACTTTTTGCCAGATACCCGATGCCAACTTGACTGAGTGTGTTGGGACCCTGCTAGCCAGGCCCGAGCACCTGTGTTTTTTCCCCCAAACTATACCGTTGTTTCCACAACTGGCACACCTCCGAGTCACATGCAAGTACCTTGTAAAAGGTACCACTGGTACCAAGGGCCTTGTGACAAAAGAGGGCCTATGAGGGCTGCAGCATGTATTGTGCCACCCTCAGAGACCCCTCACCTTAACCCCAACACTGCCATTGCAGGCTGCGTGTTTTGGTGCAGACCAAACTATATAGTCGACGTGGAACACACCTATGTGTGCCATTCCCACAACCACTGCCTGTGGCATCGGAAAGTCACCCCTCTAGCAGGCCTCACAGCCCTAAGGCAGAGTGCACTATACCACAGGTGAGGGCATAGCTGCCTAAGCAATATGCCGCTACAGTGTCTGTGCCAATTCAGACATTGTAAATGCAGTGCAGCCATATTGTGTACATGGGCTAAGAGGTTGTCATTACGAAATCCTCAGCTCCCTGATGGCTTAACTGAAAGATGGTAAGTTTATTTTTTTTATTTTGACGAGTTTTATATAGCGCTGGCTAGACCCGGAGGTATCGGAGCACTTTACATAAGGATCATTGCGTTACGAGTTACAAATTACATCCGTTACAAGAGAATAGTAAAGCACAGGAAAAAAACAAAACAATGTTACGGTAAATCGTAGGAGGGAGGGGGAGGAAAGGAGACAGCGGGGAGACGAGAAGAACTGTGCCCAATGTCCGGCTGGGTAGGTGATGGTCGAGGGGGTGAGCCCAGGCCAATCTCCTCTATAGCTGTCTAGCAGCTCCACCGGGCATCAGCCATGTATCTCAGGTCTCAGCGGTCAGGAAAAATAAAAATACATTAGATACAGTAGCATAGTCAAACATAGAATAACACGTCCCAATAGAGGATGGGGGGGGGGGGGAGTGGGAGGGGAGTTGAAACAAAGGGCTGGGAAGCAGGTCAATTCTGGCAGACCGGCAGTGAAGGAACAGTACATCATGAAGGCCCAAAAAGTTAGAGTGAAAGGGACAATAGCACAGGTGGAGTCATATAGTCATTAAGTCCAGCGCCAAATTCAATCACCGCGTTGGGTTATCTCGGCAAAGTTGGGGGACCATAAGGAGGGGGTGAGACAAGGGAGCCCCATAAGTGGACAATCAAGTCTGAAGGGGAGAGAGCGTCCAAGTGGGGGCCATCCAGGGGCAATGGACGGGCAGGCGGCCAAAGGCGTGGACCAGCAGTAAGCAGTGATTGAGGAACCCGTCAAGGCAATCAAGGTGGAGTGCCCGGAGCCACAGTCACCAACAACCTCAGCACAAAATGGCAGACCCCCAGATCACCAGAAAATGAGCGCCCAAAAAATCTGCGCAGCAAAAACCAACCTCCAGGAGCGGGACTGGTTGGGGAAGGTAGGCGCAGGACCAAGAGGCTCCTGGAAATCGTTACCACCTGGACCAACGTCTCCCAGGTCGTCAAGAGAAGTCCTGCAGTAGAAACCTGACCCAATCTGCTGTAGAGGCGGGGGAAATCTGAGTCGGGGGCCCCAACAGGCGCCTCTATGAGGAGAGGTGTCCAGACATCGTAGGGTAGACAGAGTTTGGTACCAAGCTTCTCAGCATAATGTAATGTAAATTGGTATTTATAAAAGCGCACAGCTACTCAAAAGAGTGTCCCGGCGCTGAAAAGACCTCAGGACAGAAAACTGACACTATAACTAAAGGAGGCAGAGGCTGTTGGCTATTGCTGAAATAGCCAGGTTTTCAGCCTCTTCCTGAAGGTGAGTAAATCATGCACCTGTCTAAGTGACAGTGGCAGGCAGTTCCACAGACAGGAGGCCTGCACTTGAAAGGCGCGGGCCCCCTTGCGGGCGAGGGAAAACTTGGGAATAGTCGCCTGCTGCTGCGAGGACGATCTCGGAGTTCGACCCGGAATGTAGTGCTGGACTCTCTTTCTTATATAAGAGGCACCAGTGTCATGAAGAGCTTTGAAAGCCAAAACTAAAGCTTTAAACCCGAATTCTCTTTCGGACCGGCAGCCAGTGTAGGGCTTTCATGTGGGCGGTAACCCTCACTCTGGGGCCTAACAAGAGAATCGCCCTGGCTGCCGCATTCCGAGCCACTTGAAGCTGATTCAATAGATACTCTGGGAGACCCAGATACAGGACGTTGGCGTAGTCCAGCCTTGAAACAATAAGAGCCTGGACTACAGTTTTCCTATGAGAGCCTGGTAGTAAGGGAAGAAAGTTCTTGAGCATTTTTAATAGGCCAAAGCATGAGCCCACTACTGTTTGGATCTGAGCTTTCATAGATAAATCATCTAGCTTGATCCCCAAGTTCTTGACTATACTTACTGAGGTTGTAGGGGGGCACATGTCAGAAGGGCACCATTGACGCCATACGTCACTGGCTGAAGAACCAAAAAAATGATAATGAACCCAACACTGATGCCAGTTTGGGATTTACTATAAAATGCACTCAGAGGGCATCTTGGAGATGCCCCCTGAAAAACGACCAACTTCTAGTGTACTGGCTGACTGGTCCCTGCCAGCCAGCCGCCACCACCAGACAGGTTTCTGACCTCATGGGGTGAAAGCCTTTGGGGTCTCGGCGCTAAGGTGCTTCACACCTCCACCTGGCAGAAAAAGCCACACTTGGCAGAGAGCCTCAAAGGCTCTCACCTTGAGATGTGCTGATTTGGGCAGCTCCAACTAGTGGAGATGCCCACCCCCCCCCCTATCCAGGCCCCACTTTTGGCATTTTGGCAGCAGGACAGGTGGGAAAATTAGTAACGAGAGTAGGAGTGTCCACCTTAGCCTGGGACACCCCTAGGGTCGCCAGGAGCTGAGGTGAACGCCGCTCTTAGAAATTCTCCATCTTGAATTCGAGAATTAGGCCCAACAGGGATGTGCCCCTCTCCCCAAAGGGAGGGAGCACCCAAAGGGTGTAGTCACCCTAGGGGACAATAGCCTATGGCTACTACCCCCCACCCCCCCCCCCACAACTCCCTTAAATTTAGTATTTTTAAGGGCTCCGCTGAACCTCAGATTAGACTACCTACGAAGGAGGACCAAAGAGCCGTGCAGCAGGGGAGAACACGACTGGCTTGGCTCCAGCCCTGCCAGCCTGTCCCCTCCTCCAGCAACCCTGCTCCAAAAAAAACAGAGTGGCCCGCAGCCAGCAACCTCCAAGAACCCCGGGGAGCAGTGCTGCCTTCAACAAAGACTCTTGTCTCCCATAGACACCGGATTTGCCCAACAAGAAACTACCACAAGGCCTCCAGATCCAGGCAGATCCGCAACACTTGCACCATTCGCCCACGGCCCGAGTCCAGGTGGCCCACCAACCCAGTGAAGTCTCCCCAGCAATTCGGACCTGGGATCTAGCGTTGGACATCTTCTCCTGACACTCCCAATGGCGCCTACAGGCTCAACCTGAAGGATCCCACTGTCCGCGACCGGATCTGGTCAGAGAAACCAGACGCCCAAAGACACCCCTGCAACCGCATCCTAAAGGCTTAGGAGTGCCCAGCCAACAGTGTCCCGGCATCCCCCCACTATCCAACTTACCTCTCCAGTCGTGTGATTCCTTCACCCAGCCTTCCGAGGATCTCCACTGGTTTCAACAGGGCCACTACCCCCTACACCCCCCTCCCCCCCACCCCCGACGCATCCTTTGCACCCAGCCACCCCTGTGCAGTCCCTGTGCTATTTGGAACAATGCTGACCTTAAAGCCCAGGGCCTGTGTCCCTGACCCGCAGGTACTTTCCTTTAACCAGTGCCTCTTCGAGGTGCCCTCCAGCCTCTATAGGATAACACTGGGACAAGTGAGCTCAGCAACCAGCCACCCCAGTGACACTGGTGGTGCAGTACCTACCTTGGTCCGACCCTTGCCTAGTGTTGACCAAAACCCCCAGAGACTGAACTTGAAAATCAATTACCTACCTATAAGTAACTCACCTGTCTTTCCTCCCATATGATTGCATAGGTCTCTCACTGCATTTTATTAAGTGTTGATCCTAAATACAAAGTATCTTTTATCACATTTAAAAGTATTTCATGTGCATGAAAATTGTTTGATGCTATACAACCTTTTGCCAATAATCTTGAAAGTATTGCATAATTGTAGTCTACTTACCTATAACTAAGTTCAACTTGGTTCCTAAGAATAAAAGTAACTAAAGTAATATTTTCACAAACATTGGCCTGGAGTTAGTCACGGAGTGTGTGTTCCTGCTTTGTACGAGTCTGTACACCAAATGTATTCACACTACCCTCTGATAAGCCCAACTGCTCAGCCCAGCTAAAACTAAATTGAGAGTGAGGTATTATCTACTTTATTCTCTGCTATACCTTTGGGGATTCGCTGGACTCTGCACACTATACCTCTCTTTGGTATAGTATATACAGAGCCAGCTTCCTCCATCATTTAATTTTGAATGATTTATATTGGTAGGTTTCACTGGAAATGCATTAACAGCTGTCCAGGTACACAGCAGAAGCTCAAAGGAAGTGATTTGTAACGTGGAAGACAAAATCAAACAAACATTCTGTCCCTTTAAACCACCAACTGAACACTCAACGTGAATACATTTTTGAAAAACTATTCATCCATAGCCTTGAAGAAAGATTTTAAAAAAAGAAAAGACTTGCCGGTATGTTCAAAGTATTTACAAACAGGCCATTAAAATCGAGCACAGTTAACACCAGTGTGGATGTACCTGTCACTGGTGTTAAAGTATATATTACATGTCACCTCTCACCTTGGCATAGACTTCTGTCAATGCCTGGCCCAGTTTTTCAGGCTCGCCACGCAGTATCACCGTCTCAGAGCTGCTATCAGTAGGTGGGATCTCGACTGAGACTCCGGTTTTCTCCAGGATCTCCTGCAGGGAATTGCCTTTAGGACCGATGACGTACTTATGTTGAGACTTCTTCACTTCAACAGCAATTGTGGTCGTCTTCTTTTTCTACAGTGAGTTAAGGTGACAGGAGAAAGAAGTTATTACAACTAGTTTAGAAGATACTTGGACAAAAACTAATTACAGAGAAGGTCAAGAAAGACACTTAAAAAAAACGTGTACAAGCATAATTCTTACAACTGTTCAACAGTTCTACAGGCACTTGCAGAGGTAGTCACTTGTAGCAACACATCACTCAAAGCCTAAGTACTTAGCTATGCTGCCCAGTGGATGAAGCTTGGTGCATCACGAGGCAATCATGTTTTCTTTGCTTGCAGTCTTTTTTCCCCACTCTATTCTGCACATATAACAGTCTTAAAAGCAAAACAATATAATAAAGTTTGAAAATAGGGTTTCGCCCATTTAATCCCCCTGGATATTTCACTTGTAACTAACTGGTTTTCACAGAATGGCTTTGTTCCTGACTGCCTGAGGGCAAAGACCCTCACACCTTGGGAGGTCAGAAATCTGTCTCGGGTGGCAGGCTGGAGGAGACCAGTCGGCCAACACCAGAGTGTAGGAAGCTGGCTCTGTATATACTATATCAAAGTAAGGTATAGTGTGCACAGAGTCCAGTGGATCCCCAAAGGTAGGCAGAGGTAAAGTTAGATAGCACCTCACTCTCCATTTGTGGTAGTGTGGTAGAGCAGTAAGGCAGTATCAGAGGGCAGTGTTAAGCATTTGTTGTACCCACTCAATCAGCAAATTATTTCACACACTCAAAGACTGAACTTCAGACCAATTGGTTTTGTATAAAAATATGCTTTTAGTTATTTTATTTCCTAGAACCAAGCAAGCCTGGCACAGGTAAGTGATAAGTACTTTGCCGTAAATATACAGATGGTAACAGTTTGGATTGCAATTGTAAATGTACTTTGATTTGATTACAGTAGTGTTACTGATAATGCAATGCTTTTCAGAATATACTCTGAATGGGATTTTCAGTAAGATTAGAGGTAAATTACTTTTCTTACTCAGAGTCGTATACCTGGATACTACTCTGGGACATTTCCTATAAACCGGTAAGTAAAATCATTTTTGTTAAACAGTACAATTTTAAAGAATTTCTTTAGGTTTTCAAACTCCACACTTAGAAACTTTTCACAGAAAAACTGTCAATGTTATCCTATGGAGGAAAATAGTGTTATCGGTTTTGAGGTAAGTATTGGGTAGTGGGAGTTGAGGTTCTGGGGGTAGACTCGGGGGGGGTCCCCCAGAGTCAAGGATGCACTCTAGATACACCCTCAGCGGCAATTGGGCGGCCGGTTGCAGAGTGCTGAGGCCCAACGTTATCCAATGGGGGATAGGGGGCCTCCGGTTGGTGGCTGCTGGCAAGCTGGCAACTGGGTTGTGGGAGCAAAGCTCCTGGACTTTAGCTCAGGGCAAATGGAGAAACAATGTAGCACCAAAGGTGCACCCTCAGCGGCACTAGGGCGGCTGGGTGCAGGGTGCTGTTTTGACGTCGTGCGCCCTGTTTTCAATGGGGAACCTCCGGTTTGCAAAGGCACTGCAGGCTTGGGGACGAAGGTCTTCTGGGTGCGACCACCACTTCGAGAGGTAAGTTGGGAAGTTAGGGGTTGGTTAGGCACCGTTGATTTGGGCACCCAAGGCCGTGGGGCGTCTGGTGCAGGGGTGCCTTTTGGGGTCGGATCTTCTTACCAGCGCCTGGTCGCGGTTAGGGGGACCTTCCGGATTTAGGCTGCAGGAGTCTGCTGGAGGCTTGAGGCAGGTCAGGAATCGCCGGATCCCGGGTCAGGATCGCCGGGGGGACCTGCTCGTGGTGTTTGCTCACTCGAGCTCAGGCCGTGGACGGTGGGTGCAGAGTGGGGCGGATTTGCGGTGTCCGACCAGTGTTCACGGGAGACAAAGTCTTTGTGCTTAAAGGCGGGCAGGTCCTCCGGGGTTTGAGGTTGCTGGCTGCAGGACACCGGGATTTCGCAGGAGCAGGTTCGAGGGGGAGACAGGCAGGTAGGGCTGGGGCCAAGTCAGTGGGCGTCTTCCTCTTGTTAGCTGCTGCACGGCTGTTTGGTCCTTATAGTAGTTTCTTCTTGTCTGAGGAAGCAAGGTTCAGGGGTGCCCCTAAATACTAGATTTAGGGGCGTTACAGGTAGGTAAAAGGCAGGGACCAATGGGTCAGTTCCCTGGGGTGGGTACACCCCCTATTATGCCTAGGGTGGCATGAGCCTGTCCCTGGTTGGCTGAGTCGTCCCCCCCCCATCTGCAAGATTATTATTTAAGAGTTTTCTATAGTGCTGGCCAGACCCGAAGGTATCGGAGCGCTTTACAACATTTGTCATATAACAATCAAAAACAGAGTATACAGTAGTACACACATTGATTCGTGACGATTCCTGTTCGGGGAGGGGGGGGGGGGGACAGAGGAGCGAGTCAAGAGGTAGAAGCTGTGAAAGTCAATCTCATCACAGTGACTATGCTCCAGTGGGCAAGATTCCACGTTATGCGTCAGCTATCCTTTCTGAAGAGTTCGGTTGAGGAAGAGGACTTTGAGCTGGCTTTTGAATTTTTTAAAGGATGGGTTAATCCTGATATGTACTGGGATGGCGTTCCAAATTTTGGGCACATTTCCAGAGAAGGAGCGTGATAGTGTTTTTTGTTTGCGAGTTTTTGGAGGGATGAGAAGTAGTGTTGGTGCTCCTGCGATTCCTTGTCTGTCCAGCTTTGAGTTTGGAGGCCAGGTAGGCAGGTTTGCCCGTGTGCAGGGCTTTGTGTGTGTGAGACAAGCAGTTCTGAAGTTGGCACGCATTTTGATTGGGAGCCATTTTAACTCTGAGAGCGGGGGAGATGTGTTCGTATTTCTTGGCTGCTGCATTTAGAGTTGCTCTGAGGGGAGCTAGGTGGGATTTTGCCGTGCCTGTGAGGGTTGCGTTCCCGTAGTCCAATCTGGACAGAACAAGGGATTGTGTGGCCTGTTTATGGTCATTTGGAGGGATGAAGGGTTTTATTTTGTTGAGTAGTTTTAGGTTGAAGAAAGCACTCTTTGCGGTTTTCTTGATGTGTTTGACCATGTCTAGGTTAGGGTTGAGAGTGATTCCCAGTGATTTTACGGAGTCGGCCGGGATGAGTTTGTAGTTGAGCATCAATGGTTTTTAGCCATTCTGTGATTTGGGGTGTCTGCTCTTTGTTGGCTATGAGGAGGATTTCCGTTTCATCTTGGTTGAGTTTCAGGTGATTGTGGGATAGCCAGTGTTGGACTTCTCTTAAAGTGACATTAAGTCTTTTCAAGTCACCAATGGAGGAAGTTTCTAGGTAGATCTGCGTGTCATCTGCATAGAGGTGGAAGGGTATGTTGGCTTTTTTGAGTATGGTGGTGAGGGGATCCATGTAGATATTGAACAGTGAGGGTGAGAGAACTGATCCTTGGGTGACTACCCTGCTTATGGGGCATAGATCAGATGTGAAGTTTCTGATTTTTATCCTTTGGGAGCGGTTCTGCAGAAAGGAGGTAAACCATTGTAGGACCACCACTTCTGCTCCTACCCTTTCTCGGAGTACATTGATGAGCAATTTGTGGTCAACCGTGTCGAAGGCTGCCGATAGGTCCAGGAGTATGAGTAGACAGCATGTGTCCTTATCGAGCGATTTGTAGGTATCATCTAGGACATTCAGGATCGCGGTCTCGGTGCTGCAACCTTTTCTGAAACCAGATTGTTGAGGGTCTAGAAGGGTGTTGCTGTCCATGTGATGGGTAAGTTGAAGGAGAACACATTTTTCTAGTATTTTGGCTAAGAATGGGAGGTTAGAGACGGGCCTGAAGTTATTGAGACAGTTTGTGTCAGAGCCCGTTTTTTCCAGTAATGGTGTGACTTGACCGATTTTGAGGCAGTCGGGCATGATTCCTGTTTTCAGGGAGCTATTTATAATCTTTGTCCAGAGTGGGGCTAGGGTGAGTTTGAGCTTTTTGGCCAGGTGGGCAGGGATGTGGTCTTCAATGTATGACGTGGGGTTGGTTCCGGTGATCATTTCCGTGATTTCTGTTTCAGAGATGGGTTTTAATGATTTCCATTTGTTGGGAGGGGGCCTGGGTGGGTTGCAGTCTTCTTTGCAGGGGGGTGGGCTTTCGTTCGGCGGGCGAGGTGGTCCTCCAGTGAGCTCAATCTTGGTGATTTTCTCGTTAAAGAAATTGGCAAAGTTCTCACATAGGTCTTTGGAAGCCAGCACTGCTGTTGGGGGGAGGGCTTGGATGTTTGTTTGTTGTCTAATGAGATTAAAGAGTTCTTTGGGACGATTTTTGGCATTGTTTAGTGCACCACAGAAGGAGTTTTTTTCATTTTTGATGTGCTTTTTATATTTCCTGCGTTCCGTTTTGAGTTGATCAAGGTGGATTGTGGACGGGTTGTTACGCCAGAGTCTCTGCAGCTCTTAGTTGTCTTCTTTCCGAGTTTAGGTCTTTGTTGAACCACGATATCGATGGAATGTTCCTAAAAAATTTTAGTTTTAGGGGAGCAATTTGGTCAAGTATAGTGGTCATTGTTGCATTGTAGTGTGAAGTAAGCTCTGTTGTGGAAAGGTCGCATGCGGTGGAGGGAAGGAGTGCATTTATCCTTTCTTCTAGGTCGGCGAGGGGGATCGGTTTTAGGTTTCTCGCCCCATGAGGGGGTTCTTTTGTGCGCGGAAGGCATTGGATCTTTTGATTGATGCGAAATAGAATAATGTGGTGGTCTGACCAGTCGACGGGGAGAATTTGGTCAATGGTGACCGAGTCTTCGTGTGCTATGATGGCATCCAGGATTGAGCCTTTGTTATGGGTTTGCTCCGTGCAGTGTTGGATAAGATTGTTATTGCGAAGCAGTTCATTCATGGATTGGATCAGGGAATTATTTTCATCATTCCAGTGTAGGTTGAGGTCGCCTAGTATTAGGTTGTTCGAGTCAGAGTGAGCAGTGTTTTATCAGGTCGGAAAGGTGTTCTCCAAATGCAGGGGTGTTGCCTGGCGGATGGTAGAGGAGATGGCAGTATAGTGTTTTGTAGTCCGTCGTCTTAATGGTGGAAGTTAGGTATTCAAATGTGTTATATTTGAAGGAGTCCGTTTCCGTTACAGAGATGTTGCTCTTGTGGATGATTGCGATACCCCCGCCTCAATGGTTCCTTCTGTCTTTATTGATGATTGAGAACCCCGGGGGTACAAGCATGTCGATGATGGGGGGGGTGAGGATTCATTCAGCCAGGTTTCAGTGATGAACGTGATGTCTATGTCATGTGTGAGGATGGTTTCTGCCAGTTCTGTTGCGTCTTTGGTAGCAGATCTGCAGTTTATGAGCATGCAGTTAGTCGCCTCATTATTGTTGTGTTTCTCCTTTGGGGGAGCCATGGGGATATTGGTGAGGGAGGCTGGAGGTCTCGCCGTTCTCGGTGCAATGCGGTCCCTACCAAATCCAGTGATAACTTGGATCTCGGAGCTGGGGAGGACATCTGAAGTTGCTTCATAGGATTTGGAGAGATCCCTCGCCTCATTCATGGACATTGGGGCTCTTGTTCTTCTGGGTCTCTGAGGCTGGTTCTTGAAGGGGGTTGTGTTCCAGCTGTGCCATTGTGCCCTGGGGTGATGTGTGTTTATTAGTAGCTGTGGGTGTAGGGAGTGGGCGCTGGGTAGGCTCCAGAGGTGTGGTGCAGTTCGATAAAATTTTGTTGATACCCTTTATTACGATCTCAAGCTGGTTTTCCATCCGAGCAAGTATTTGAGTCGTATTCATAGAGGAGGGTGTGGAGGAGTTTGGGATCAGGATGTCCTGAGCGGGGCAGTCTATGGATTGAGAGGGTTTGTCAGTGGGAGTGTGGCTCATATTTTTGATGATGCCTATGTGGTCCCTGAGGTTAGCCGTGGGCATGTGGTGTGAAGAATTACTTCGTGAATTAATTAGCATCTTCTTTGGTTTTGGTGAACGGAGAGAGTTGGGGGGCTATTGTCTGCGGGTCCGTTTCCCTGGTACGGGACTGTAGAGTCACAACCGGGGCGTACCTCTGGTTTGTTCTGGATGCGAGGTATGTATTGTGCGAGTTGTGGGAGGTGGCGAAGGAGGGGCGGGTGGCGCCGGGGGGGGGGAAATAGGTCAGTGGAGTGAGTTTGTGTCTTGGGAATGTTATGAGAGTGATCCAGGAGGGTCGATCGTTTAGAGGATAGGGCGTTGTTCGAGTGGGAGTAGTGTTACTGAGTGCAGGCGTTGCGTAGCATAGGGAAGAGGGAGTCAAAGGAGTCCAGGTTGTCATTGTTGGCTTGGATCAGGACTGTGCCATTGCTGTAGATGGTCGCAAAGGTGTTGCCATTGCTTGGGTGGTGGTTTGAGATTAGGAACGTCAGTTTGCAGCTGAGAGGGGAGCTAGTTGTTTTGGATATGTGGAGGTGGGTTCTTAGGATGGTGTTCCATTTCGCAGGGCTCTGGGTGTAGAAAATGAGATCCATTTTCTGCTGGCCTTTAGAGGAGCAGTGGTATATGTCTGCGAATAGTGTTTCTTGGTGTTGTCTTAATAGCCTGTGTTTGAAATTTCTTTTCGCTTTTGGTGAGAGATTGGGGGTGGGGGGTGGGGGGGGGGGGGGGGAGGAAAGATGATGGAAAAGGAGTTCGGGCCGTGGGGTTTCAGGCCGTTCACTGCAGAGGCGCGGAGGGAAATTAGATTGGCCGGTGACATTTTGTCTGTTAAGTGGGTGAAATATTTTTTCTAAAATCTGTGGAATAGGCATGAAATCTGTAGAATAGGCATGAGATGGTATCTTATGGGGCCGACGCTTACTTTGTAAAGTTAACACCGCCCCTCGTCTCTATTAGGCTCGTCCCAGCAGGGTTACCTTCGTGGGATGTTGCATTATGTGGCAGACGCTTACTATGCAAAGATGTCTAACCGCCACTCGTCGTTATTGAAGACGTCTCAGTGTTAGCATCAGGGTTAGCTGAACCTCTCATTTTAGGGTCAGGCATCAGTAGCTTAGGTATAACATGCAAAGCAATGTTCTAGCCGCACCTCTACGTTATAAAGTTGGAAGCGTTAGTTATTTCCTTGCTCTCTGTAACCTCTGTATAGAATGGTGCATTGTGTGGCCGCTGCCAGCACCTAGTCGTTTTGCAGTCGTTGCAGCAGGGTTGATTGAACCCGAGGAGCCGCCATTTTAGGGTCAGGCATCAGTAGCTTAGGTATAACATGCAAAGCAATGTTCTAGCCGCACCTCTACGTTATACAATTTGAAGCGTTCAGTATTACCTTGTTCTCTGTACCCTCGGCCTACACTGGTGCAATATGTGGCCGGTGCCTGCACCTCGTTAATGCGGTCGTTGCAGCAGGGATGGCTGAACCCGCGGAGCCGCCATTTTAAGGTTAGGCATCTGTAGCATAGGCATAAAAAAGGTGTATTCTTTGGCTGGAGCTTGCGCTGCACTGTTCTAGTCGCATCTCTTTGTTCAACATTGGAGGCGTTGATTAATTCCTTGATCACTGTATCCTAGGCATAAAAAGGTGCTTTACGTGGCTGGAGCCTGTGCTACAATGTTCGAGCCGCACCTCATCGTTCTTGAGGTCGTTGCAGCAGGGTTGACTGAACCCGGGGAGCCGCCATTTTCGGGTCAGGCACCCAAGAAACCTTTTCCCTCACCGCGAAAGTAAAGTAATCTTGTTTTATGAGAACAATATTTTAAGTGTCAATTCACCGAGGTCCGCGCGTCGGCGTCCGCCGCCCCAGGATCCGGTGCATAGCTCCTTGTCCCCCGCCTCTGTCACTCACTGGCGTTCCCTTCCCGTTCTGGTTGTTTGCGAGTGATTGAGGTTACGGGCGGGAGGGGTCCCTCACTTCTGAGATCCCGGAGCCACTCGAAGGTCTGTACCGTCCCTCTCTGCGTATGTGATCGTCGCAGCCTGTTCAGGGCAAATCCTCGGTATCTTCCGGAGCCCGCCTCTCCTTGGTCACCAGGCTGCTCGCTGTATCCGTCCCATAGTCAGCTACTTTCCGGGACTCTTGCGGGTCCAATGTGAGGATGTATCGGAGCCGCCAGTAGTGTAATTTGCTGGTCGCACACCTCCGGGGCAACTGTTCACGTCCTGGAGGCAAAGAGGTGCGGATCGACGTTCACTGCCTTTTCCTGCAGTGGACACACCACTATTCTTTACATCCCCTTGGCATCTTGCTCCGGTGAGTCACGTGGTCAATAAGTTACTGTTGCGTTGCTGTTGTCCCGGTTGTCTCGGTGTTCGTAGGCGGGGGGGCACGAGGATTTACACAGATTAGTGATCCCGGTGTCTCGGAGCTCGGGGCCAGAGCTCCTTCCCCGCGGCCATCTTGCCTCTTCCTATCCAAGTCCCCGCATGATGGCAGGGACTGGGAGTTGTGCTTCACCTCGCCTCCCCCACCTGAGGGGTGGAGTTGGCAGAGGTGGGCACACCCCTCTTCCTCACTTGTTTTTCCCGCCGGTTCTCCCACCCAAAGTGGGGGTAAGAACCAGTGGGGACCAGTTGCTGAAAGCACCAAGTGGCCTGGGGAAGCTCAGAAAAGGCGGCAAGCCTTTGAGGCTTCCCCTTCATGAACCCCGACCATCCTGGGGGAGGAGGCTTGGCACCTCGTACGAGGATGTGCATTGTTTCAGGCCCCAGAGAGCAGCAGGCTCTCGACTCAGGGGTCCAGAAACATATCTGGTGGTGGCAGCTGAAAGCAGCCACTCAGCCTTGACACTAGTGGTGGGTTACTTTTCAGGGGGCATCTCCAAGATGCCCTCTGTGTGCATTTTTGATTAAATCCCACACGCATTTGAAGTCTTGCGTAGGGGACTATAAAAATGCAAGACGCCATCATTCCCAGTAACTGCATGAACACTCAAGCTTGTAAGGAGGGTTGAGGCTGAAATCGAGACATCAGGGTTTGTATATTCTGGACTCTGGCTGGAGTTGGGTATGCTAGAGCTTTTTGTGTGTCTATAGTAGCGCCTAGATATGCTTGAGACGTGGATGGTTGAAGATGGGATTTGGACAGATTTACTGTGAATCCCAGCTCGTGGAGCAGTAGCACGGTTTTTTGTGTGTGGCGTAGACAGCTGTTGTGCAAGCTGGCCTTTATGAGCCAGTTGTCTAAGTATGGGAAGACATGAATATGTTGTCTTCTTAGATGGGCTGCGACTACTGCCAAGCATTTTGTGAAAACCCTGGGTGCGATTGTTACTCAGAATGGGAGGACTTAGGTTTGTGGTAGCAGGTCAGCACTATCAATTCAGACGTATTTGCGGTGCGCAGGGTGTATTGGAATATGAAAGTAAGCGTCCTTTAAATCCAGAGAGAAAGTCGCCTTGAAGTGGAAGCACTTTTTGGAGTGTTACCATATGAAAATGGTCCGACTGAAAATATAGATTTAGTTCTCGCAGGTTAAGTATAGGCCTGAGAGAGCCGTCCTTTTTGGGAATTAGAAAGTAGAGGTAGTACGCCCCTGCTCCCTGGTATGGTAAAGGGACTGGTTCTATTGCACCTTTCTGCAACAAACAGAGAAGCTCTTGCTTTAGAAGGGTGAGATGTTCTTGTGACAGGAGGTGTGACCTCTGAGAATTGTTCGGTGGAATGCTTGTAAGCTCCAGGCTATAACCAGATTGGATAATTTGTAGAATCCATTTGTCTCATGTAATCATATTCCAAATGGGTAGAAATTGGGAAAGACGTCCCCCGACAGGAGTGGAATGGTTGGGGGGTATGGAAAGGAAGTCACTGTTTGGTATTTGCAGGGGAAGTGCGTGTTGAGTTCCCCCTGCCTCTTCCTTTGCCGTTGTTTCCTCTTTATCCACCTCTAAAATAACCTCTTGAAGAGGGCGACTGATTGTTGCCCTTGTAAGAGGAGGAGGGATTGTAGACACATTTTTAGAGCCGCCCCTGTAAAATGAGCGACGAAAGGATCCTCTGTTGGAAGGTGATTGTAAGGACCCCATGGACTTCGCAACTTCAGTATCCTTTTTCATCTTTTCTAGTGATGTATCGACAGCTGGACCAAAGAGGTGTTCTTGGTCAAAAGGTGGATTAAGATAGACGCTTGCACCTCAGGCTTGAATCCTGAAATTATTAACCTAGCATGTCTACGGAGCAGTACACTAGTGTTTACTGCCCGAGCTGCTGTGTCTGCCTGATCAGAGCATAGACAACACCTGATTGAGGTATTAGTTATTAATTTACCCTCTTGAATAAGGGCACTAGCTCTAGACTTATGCTCATCAGGAAGAAATTCAATGAGCTTTTCGAGCTCATCATAATGAGCTCTATCATACCTTGCCAATAGTGCTTGAGCATTGGCAATGCGTAAATGATTAGCTGCTTGTGACGCTACCCTTTTGCCCGAAGCGACAATTAATTTGGACTCTATCAGGAGATGGGGCTTCACCTGTTTGCGAATTAGCTCTTTTACGAGCATTGGAAACTACCAGAGAGTCCAAGGGTAACTGTCCTTTGATATATATACACATGGTCATTAGTTGCAGCTTTGCACTTTTTCTCTACCCTGGGAGTGCTGATTCTAGCTCTTACAGGGTCTTTAAAGAGGTCATCAGTATGCTTAAGCATACCCTTTAACATTGGGTAATGTTTGTGTAGCCCTTTGAAATGAACTTGGTGTGTCAAACAAAAAATCCCCCTCTAAAGTCTCTTTATGAAGCTCTACTCCATGATATTGGCAGCTCTGTTAACGAGCTCAATTTATCCAATGTTATCATCTGGAGGAGAAGGTCTGGATGGATATAGGTCGGGGTCATTATCTGGTTGAGGGTCAGCATTATAATTATCCCATGGGTCAGTATCCTGTGGTGTGTAGTCATCTATATCCCCATCCCCTGTATCCTGTGGGTCAGGTGATGGTGGTGAAGGAGAATGTGTAGGTGTAATGAGTAAATTTGGATCAATGGGTGAAGAAGGTGGAATGTATGGTGGAGAAGGGTTAGTTCTCACATTTTTCCTTTTTAGAGGAATGTGGTAGTCTTCTTGTAATCCCATTTTCCTCTTCTCAGGAAGTTTGGCATGAATATGTCCAGTTTCTGGATAAATCACAATCTCCTTCTGTTTCACATCCGAAGGTGGAATATCGGTCCGAGGCTCTTTAGTTGAAGTACTTTCTTTAGACGCCGGTTTTGGTGTCGAAAGTTTTGGTTCCGAAGTTTTGGACTCCGAAGATTTAGCCTTATGCACCGGTGGCACGGAAACCAGAAGGTATTTGGATTTAGACGCCGAATGTTTCGGCTCGGCACCGGCGTGGGGACGAGTAGAGACCGAGCCAGAAGGCGGTTTATATTTCAGCGCCGAACCCGAAGGCGGGGCGCTCGAAACCTTTTCTCGGTGCCGACCTTGGCCTGAAGGTAGAGGAGGGACCGGAGCCTTTTTATGGAGGAGATGGTGGGGTTTGGAAGTCTCTTCACTCACGATCCGCTGTCCCGGTGTAAGGTCTTCGGCATCAGAGTCTGCTTCAGACACAGATGTGTTGCTCCTCCATTTCGGCTTCCTGCGCTTGTGATTTAGTGTTCGGACTAGTCTCCAAGGAGATCCGGCGCGGAGCCACTCCGCTGGTACATTTCGTGACGTCGAGCCCGACTGTCACAGAGCATCTTCTTCGATCGACCCGACCGACACATGTCGCAGTCCTTCTCGTCATGTTCCAGGGATAGGCAAAGGTTGCACACTTCGTGCAAGTCGGTGCGCGGAAACTTAGCGCGACACCCTGGACAGAACTTGGAGTCCGTTCCATCGACTGCTACCGACCCCGGCGCGGTTAGGCCCAACGGCCTTCCACGAATCTTCCGATCTAAGGTTTTCGAGTGTAGACGATACGCGGAGAATGGGAAACACGATCGATAAACAATACCGTCGAGGGTAGTGTATTGCGCGGCGAAGGGGGCCCGAAGACCAGTGCCGAACCGGAGCGCAACAATTCACATCCGAACCCAATGGCGGAAAAAAAAAACAATCCAACAATGGAGTCGATGCCCATGTGTACCATCACCGAAAGGACGAGTCACCTACCTCGTGACTGGAAAAGACTTCTTCGAAGAAAAACAAAGTGCAAACATTCGGACCCAACACTAGATGGCGATCTATGCACAGCATATAATGTACAGCTCATATGCCTCGAACATATGTTTTCTGCGCAAGGGATCATAGTAGGCGCAGAAAAACAAAATGGAGAGTATCCTGCTCCAAGAAATTGTCACAGGAGCAGGGTTTTATTGAGCCAGGTTTCGAGTAACCTTGGGGAAATGCCAAAAGCCAGGGAACCAAGTTCAAACTAAATCGAATCAAAACAAAACGACGATATGCTTTGTTAACATAGGATAAATATGGTTGCATTTGTGGGCCCAAGCTCAGTGTGGCGAACCTTCTCACCAACGGCTTGACTAGTTCTGTCTCCTCCCTAAGCCCCTGCCGCCTGTCCAAAAACTGCTGTTTAAAATCTCCGATAGCAGTCTTGCCCGGGGCTCAGGAACAGGTCAGGGCGGCCGAGCCATCTAGTCTGTTCCATTATGTATTTCAACCAGGGAATGTGTAAAGCACCCTCCAATGCAGTACAGTCGGTAATTATAAGTTGGTTTAAGTTAAGGGTCGGACATGCCCAGATTCTGAGCCAGCGCAACAGCGGGGCAACCGCAATCTTGATCCGAAATGTAACCCGCCCCCAATTCCTCATGTAGATTAAAAACAGGGGTTGCAGTGGGGACCGCAAGGAGTTTACGCATAAAATTCTCAGCCCCCTAGATTTCCTTCACATCCTTGTAGCCCCAAATATCACACCCATACGTGGCCATCGGAATACATTTTGCATTATAGACCTTCAATAGGCTTTGACCCCAATTTTTTGCAAAATCTAAGGTGGCCCCTGCTGCTCTGGCTAAAACATTCTATTTAAGTGTTAGTTGCGCGCACCAAGATCCTTGTTCATCGAAAAGTACCCCTAGGTATGGAAACGTGGACACTTTGGTTAATTCAGTCCCCTTGCAGTAAAACCTGGCCTTAGCCGCCTTTCGGGAATTGATGGTCATAGCCTGTGACTTCTTAAAATTTGTAGTTAAATCTAGTGAATCCATAAAAACTATAAAACTATTTAAAAGTCGTTGGAAGGCCCATTGCGGTTCTGGCCAGTAGAACAGTCATCGGCGTACAGGAGTGCGGGGATCATCTTAGTACCAGCTCTGGGTACGTCTTTACAACTGGATATTAGGGAGTCTCCCAGTTTATTAATTGTATAACAAACAGAAAAGGGGCCAAAATGCACCCCTGCCGGACCCCCCTTCTTACTACCCAGGGATCTGTCAGACTGCCATCTTTGCTGTACCTTACCGCTGCCGTGGTGTTTTCGTGGGCAGTATGCAAGAAAGACCAGTTCTACATCGAACCCCATGTCACGTAAGATCAACCACAGCTTAGACCTATTTACACAGTCAAAAGCGGAGGTTAGATCCATGAAGGCCAGATGTAAAACTCCCCTCTTGGCAATCGTATACTTCCCAATCACTAAATGCAGGTTAAGGCATTGGTCCAGTGTCACTTTCCTCTGCCTAAACCCATACTGTAGATAGGAAATGATGTTGAAATGATGAAACTGTTAGGCGATCCATTATTACTTTCCCCATAATTTTAACAGCTGAATCTAAGAGCGAGATTGGTCTGTAGCATGTGGGGTCATCCCTGGCGCCCTTTTTAAAAATGGGGATTACAGCCTTTGCCCATGATGGGGGAAAGCCACAGCAGCAGGCTGCATTAAAGACACGAGTTAAAATCTTGGCCCAGACTTTGGGATCGGCCTTATAAAGGTCCGCTGGCACCCCATCTGGGCCAGGGCCCTTTCCTCCAGATGTTGAAGTGATGGCTTTATAAACCTCATCTGTACTGAAGTGGAGTGGGGTGCTTGCTAGGCCGGGAGCAGTTTGTCCCACGGGCTCTTCTAGATTTGCATCACTATAGATGTTCCCAAAATGCTGGACCCAATGCTCCGCAGGTATCGTACAGTCTCTACTGGAATTTGGCGTATCAGAAAAAAGGACTATTGACCACAGACCAGAAACTAGAGCCGTCAGCCAAGACACTATCTTGGCTGAGCGCCTCCAAAGCCTGCTTCCTTATCTTTTTCCTTTCCTGGACTGCGAATTTATAGGCCTTCCTACAGCTCCTAATTAATGTTGCATCCCTCTGGTTTCGCTTAAGGGCCTGCATTAGGTCCTTATGGGCAGCCGAACAAGTGTCATCAAACCACCTTTTGAGGTTTGGGCATCTTGCTCTAGTTTGAGGATAGGTCGGAAGCTACCTGCTTGGTAATTTTGTAGAAGGCCTCTAGGATGGCTTTATCATGTGGAGCACGATCCATACATACTTGGAACTCTGGGGCGCAGGTGGTATACAGGTTATCTAGAAAACTCTCTGGGGTAATCCTTTCCCACTGCAATCTCCACGCTTGGTCTTTAGTGCTAATGTTAATGTTAGAGATGACTCGCCACCCCTCCTTTTATGGCGGCAGAGAGGAAAAGATCCAATATTAGAGGATTATGATCACTATGGCAGTTCCTGGTAACGCTTAGATTCTTTACATCCGGCGTTAATAATGCAGATAACATGAGGTGGTCAATTATGCTTGAGCTACCACTGCCTGCATAGGTAGGGACCAGGACAGACGCATCTGTTTGCTGTAGGCAGTGCAAATTATGGGCTGAAAGGAGACCTTCTAGGAAAATACCCGATGGTGTGTGCTCAAAATGATTTGACAACTCAGAGCCGACCTCCTCCTCCAACGTGGAAATGCAATTAAGGCAGCATTGATGGATGTTAAAATCCCCTAAAATTAACGTATCATGATATGCTTGTCTTCCTTCCCCGTAACTTTCCAGAAAATCCTCTAAGGCCAGAAGATGTTCAGTCTCATGGGTTCTGGAGAAGGATTGTAAAAATTAACCACTAACAAAGTGGGGAGATTCTTACAAGACAATTCCATTGCTAGCACATGGGGTGATCGACAGTCAATCAGTTTGGCTTGGTAAGAAGGTTTAAGAGAACACTAAAAGAAGACACACACCCCCCCCCCCCCCAGCTCTTCCCATATTCAAGGGGGTAGCGTGTTTACAAAATGAGATAAAATCATCCAAATAAAAGCAATTGTTGGGCTCCCACCTTTCTTGTAGGGCAATAATGTGGTGTGTAGCAAGAAAGTGTTTCCAGGGTATATTGCCCCTCTTTGACCTAAGGCCAGCTATATTCCAGGACAATACCTTCGTGAGGGGGTCAGCAGGGATGGCTGAGGTAAGGATGGGATTAGGGGGATTATCCAACAAGAGTTGGAATATAGGTGCAGGTACACTTAGCTTAGTGTAAGCCTTGGATGGCAACTTCTTGCCCTGTGTTTTTTCTGCCGCCGACATTCCGTCATTTTCGTCGAGGCGCTGGCTCGAGGTAGATATCGATTAGTCAAAGGTAATGCTGGGTTCGCATTTCTATCTTGAACGGACTTGACCAGCTTGACCTGCAACTGCCATTGGGTATTTGCTAGGGGTCGTTTAAAAGGATAAAAAGATTGTAAGGAGACTGTTCTAATTTTAGTTTTGGTGCCATCCTTGTATTGGCAACCTGCTAGTGCTTTAGCCTGCGTGGGATGCTTAAAATGAACAATTATGCAATCCCCCTCAACGTTTTTCCTAGTCCCATGGCCGATACAACCCACTCTTCTGGCCATAATGATGTCAGAGGATATATTAGGACCGTTAATCAAGATGTTATTGCACCAGTGAGTGGTCTTGTGGATGAGGTCCAAAGTAGTTTCCTTAATACCTAGTGTAAGTGGGGGAACCCCTAATAAAACAGCAACTAAGGGCGGTGATTAGGGGGTGAGATCAAGTATACATTGGTTTTCAGTCGTGGCCTTTTTGGGGTGGGAGAAAAAATGTGTGGGTGGTGGACCCTCATTGGCTGTTTCCTGCCTTTCCATGTGGGCAACTGAAGTACAATGATCAATCCCCCTGGTGTATAATTAGTATTAGTTTTACTGGACAAAGACACAGCCACTGATTCTTGGGTACTATTTGCATGGAGAACTTGGGTTGAGCCACCAGATACCAGACAGGAACCCCCGCCCCTCACCCCAACTGCTATATCGGGCCCTGGGAGACAATTGTGTGTGGAAACAAAAGAATTAAGTTTCAACTCAATCCCTTCCAGCTTTGAGAATATGGGTGCTAACAGATCTTTGGTCATGATCTCTAGCCTCACAAGGAGGGTATCCAGCAGCAGTTCCAGATTATGTTCGGCTGGTGGTGGGGTTCTTGTCCGCGGGGACTTTCTCATGGCTCTATTACCACCAGTTCGCTTTCTCTTAGTGGGGGGACAATCCGAATCGTCGCCCAATGTCAGGATGGCTGCAGGAGTGCATGTGGATGTTTCCAGCTCAACCATTGGGCCTTCCGGCGATGAGGGTAGAGGCATAAGGGGGGGGGGGGGGAGAAACCTTTCTCCCACTGGGTCCCTGGTTGCCTTCGTCATTTCTCCATTCATTACAGAGCCCAGTGCTAATTTCTCAGACTCCATGGAGAGCCTTTTCTCAGTCAGGGCTATCTCCTTCGTGATAACATTTGCCGCTCTAGTTAGGAAGGAGTCTATGGTCCCTACTGTCCCTACTACGTGGCTTCCTGGAGGACCCCCTTGGCCAATTTCCTTTTACCCATTGCTATTTGGTCAGGAGACGCTTTGTCTTATATGAACTGCAGTACAGAATTATGGTCTCTTCAAGTATCAGATCGGGAATACGAGGGACACTTTCTGGGCTGAGTTCATAGGGACTGAAAATAGAACCAAGAAGAAAACAGTCCTAGATCACCATTAAAGGGAATCGTACAATGTACCTCATTCCTGCCCTTGAGGACTCAATCTGTAGAACCGTGACCTGGGGAAATCCTGGCCTGGTCGCTAAGTTCCTGTAGAGAGCGCCAAGAGACCTGGCCCAGCCCAGCCGCTGACGGGCACAGACGGGCACTCCCGCGGTGTGGGATCCCCCAGGTAAATTTATAGCGCCTCCGGGCGCAGAGCGATGGCGGCAACGAGCCGCAGAGGAGGCTGGGTACTTGCAGTCCTTGCCTCCCGGTCCCCACACAAATGCAGCAAAAAGTGAAAGGGCGTCCATCTAGTGCAAATGATCATAACAGCTAGCAAAGCACAACCAGGCAACTGTATAGTTCTTCATACTCTAGAGAGGCGCATATGCTACACTGCAGGTGTTTGAACCATGAGGTTGATTACAATAGGATAAATAAAGACTTTGAAATAAAAAAAAATACCACTGGCGATATCTGACCCTGGGCGCTTAACGTGAATCTGTGAGGCACCTAAATTTACTCTGTACTGGGTTCAATTATTACCCTTAAGTCCAGGAAACAATATCTTAAATAAAAATAAAGGCGCCATCCAAAGCAAATTTTGCAATATCACATACTGTTATAGGAATAATAGCTAACCCGTAACAATGTCCTTCTCAGAGTATGTTGTTGGCAGCGGCGGCTGGTGCCATCCCAATCCCAGAGCTATAATAAACAACGCTGTACAAAAATATCACTCATTTATTGAGAAAGACAAATAATACACTGCTTGTGCCACAATACAACTGAGCCAAGACAAATTAAAATTACCTAAATCAGGCTTCACAGTGGATGGATGTCGGAACCTCGCAATCGTTGACAAGTTAACACAGAAGGCAACTCCTATTCCCAACTCCCCTCATGCACAATGCAGTCACTGGTGCTGTGCATGAGAGAAAAGCAGCAGCATCCTGTAAGAAACCTCACCAATCACTGTGTGGCATTAAAATGCAACCAGAAAGTGATTGATCATGTGTTTAGTGATCCCACCCCCGTGCTGCTTTCAAAGCCAGGGCTGTGGGGGTAGGCTAGCCTTTCCCAAACAAATCCAGGCTTTGCCGTCATGTTTTCTAGACTTAAAGCTGCGCGAGAGCAAAGCAAGGACTAGTTGGGACAAGTGAACCAAACGCTGGAAAGGAGACCAGGAGAGTTGTGCTGTGTTGCCTCTGGCTCCATAATAGAGGGCTGGTTCAAGGACTGCAGTGTGCATGTCAGGTTGGCTGCAGGTCGACACTGGTCTAACTAGACATGTGCACTGGATTTTAGCAGCCAGCATTGTGTGAGCAACCAGGTGCCCAGTCCTAGGAAAGGACTTACTGGGCACTTCACACGGGGAGCAATGCCCCTCAAGCCCCTGAAGAGGAACCACCCTGGCACGAAGGCTTTATTAGCTGAGAGTCCCTCCTTGGTTTCACAGCACAGGAGACTCCCAGCCATACATTACAGCTGAAGCATTTCAGCTCATGGAATTATCCGTCCCAGGACGGTTAACTTTTCACAAAAAGCAGGGGAACCGTTTTACTTTAAGTATGGGTTCGTCATGCTCCTCAGATCCCACCCACTTCAGCAATTGCCTAGTAGTGACATTTGTATTGAAAAGGAGGGTTTGGGCAAGGCAAACATTTATTTTGCCACAGTGAAAAGGCAGTTTAAAAACGGCACACATATGCTGCAATGGTAGGCCAGAGAAAGGTTAGAAAGGGCTACTTCAATGTGTGGCACAACCAATGATGTAGGCCCCACTAGTAGCCTTTAATTTACAGGCCCTGGGTACATGTAGTACCTCTTTAGTAGGGGCCACCAAGTAAATTAAAAACGCCAATTGGGTATGAGACAGTGTTGCCATGTTTTAAGGAGTGAGTACAAGCACTGGTTAACAGTGGTAAAGTGTTCAGAGTCCTAAGGCCAGCAAAACCGAGATCACAAAATATGGAGGAAGGCAAAACGTTTGGGGAACACCACCCCAAGTCTGACAGGTCTAACAATCCACTTCAAACATACCTTCCCATAAAATACTACTCCTAAACCGCTCTCAGAAACCTATGCAACTATTGGGTGAGGACAACATAACCATCCATTGCCTTAGTACAGAGAAGGCTAACCTGCCCTGGGTGAAACCCATCCTTTGCCTTTGCTCCTTTGTTATGGCCATTTTCTACAGCAATAGGAACACAGGAGCCTAAGCCCATTACTCAATATTTAAGACCATTCATAATGGTAAGAGTGGAAAATTTATGCTTGGAATCCTTCAAGGCTGGCCAGCAACAGTGATTCACTGCTCGAGGCTAAGAGAGACACTCCAACCTTTGAAAGCTGCAAACCATTTTGCTGGTTCCAGCGACCTACTTTGACGACCATATAGATACAGGTAATTGACTCCCTGGCTAATACTTTGTTCACTGTCCTCATCTTTGCAGAGGACTGCACGCTAGTATATTGAAGGCAGCAGGAGGAATATAATTTCTGCTCAACAGTTAACTCTCAAGACTGATTTTAGGAGGCATGCATCACCAAAGTACCCCTTCAAGTGATGGGTGCACATAAATGTATTCACTCACTGATCTTGCTCATGTGACCTGGGGAGAGAAGGTGCCCTGTCTGCACATGGAGGTGAAAAGAAACTGCCAGCCTGATCCTAGAAAGAACTATACAATCCCCCGCTGACGGAAGATAAGCACAGAAGACATCTTGTTAGACTGAGATGGACTAAAAGACAAGATCCCAACCAGGAGAGTGAAGCCTGTCTCACTAGTGGCACTACATCACTTGACAGCCTGCACCACCTCCAATCCCCATGCCAGTAGAGGGCCCAGAACAAATTCTTTTCATCCCCTCAAGGGCCACAAGACTACTTACTCGATCCCAAAAAGGCTCTGGTTCTGCTACCTGGTGTAGGTCATCTGGATTGTAGAACAAATGGGAAAATCTTTATAGCACTCAGTCAGATATAACAAATTTAATTGCTGCCAGCACCTAAACGTAAATGAACAGGTCACAGCTATTTCTGGTTAAAAACCAAGATACAGGCCTCTAAACTAGCACCTGAACCATATTGCCAATTAGATTCTACTTTTTGTATGGTGCATTTACCATATTCAGAATGAGGACATGAATAAATGTCCTGATAAAGGAGACTCACAAAGAGATGAAGACCCTGAATGTCGACAATGCTCATTACTGGTAGATAAATAGGTCATCTAGTTACTCCTGATCAGCACAGATTGCGAGTGTAATTGCAGTTCAGAAACTGTGCCAGCCAGAAGAAATTTGCTTGGTGCTTGCATCATTAGGATAGATCAATTTTTAATATGTAAAAACCTGGCTCTGAGTAATAGGTGTCTAGAGAATTATGGTGTATAAGAAAAATGCTACTTACCAGTATGCATCTGTTCTTGGCATGTAGAGCTGTAGAGTTGTATACTTTAGCATAGATCGCCATCTGGGGTTGGGCTTGGATGTTTGCACTTTGTTTTTGTTGAAGAAGTCTTTGTAGTCATGGGATAGGTGACTCCTCCTTATGGTGATAGTGTGCATGGGCATCGACTCCATCTTCAGATTGTTTTTTGCCATAAAGGGTGATGATGGAGATAGTAAGAGAATAGAAAAGGATGTCCATGTGATGTATCTAAATAAGATAATACTGCAACAGATAAAGGTATCCGGGGAGGTGGGTGGGTGTATACAACTCTACAGTTCTACATGCCAAGAACAGATGCATACTGGTAAGTAGCATTTTCCGTTCGAGGCATATGAGCTGTAGATTGTATACTTTAGCATAGACTATAAAGCAGTTTTTTCTCCCTAGCGGTGGCAACCTGTATCCGTTGCAGTAGATTGAAATAGTGTTCTTAATACAGCCTGGCCCACAGTAGCTTGTTGCTTTGCTTGCACATCTACACAATAGTGTTTACTGAAAGTACGCAGTGTAGACCAAGTTGCTGCTTTGCAGATGTCATCTAGGGGAATGTTCCCTAAGAATGCCATAGAAGCCCCTAGTTTGCATGTGGAATGAGCTCTAGGGGGAATAGTTAATGTGCGTTTAGCTTGGAGATCGCATATCTGGATGCATTTAACAATCCACCTTGCAATTCCTGTTTTTGAAATGGGATTGCCTTTGTGAGGTGGGGAGAAAGCTACAAAAAGTTGTTTTGTTTTTCTAAAACTTTTAGTTCTTTCGATGTAGTAGAGTATCGCTCTCTTAATATCTAGCGTGTGGAGAGCGCGTTCTGCCACGGAGTCTGGTTGAGGGAAAAATACTGGAAGTTCAACCGACTGATTAAGGTGAAAGGCAGATACCACTTTAGGCAGAAATTTTGGATTAGGCCTAAGAACCACTTTACTATGGTGTATTTATAGAAATGGTTCTTGTATGGTTAATGCCTGGAGTTCACTAACTCTCCTAAGTGATGTGATAGCTACCAGGAAGGTTACTTTCCAAGTAAGGAACTGTAACTCCCATTTGTGCAGAGGTTCAAATGGGGGGCCCCATGAGTCTGGTGAGGACTATATTGAGATTCCATACAGGAGAAGGTGGAACTCTAGGTGGAATTATTCTTTTAAGTCCTTCCATAAACGCTTTGATAGCGGGTACTCGAAACAACGACAAATGTCTGTTTTGGAGGTAAGCAGCAATTTCAGCAAGATGTAGCTATATAGATGTCTATGCTAGGTTACATTGTTGTAGATGCAAACAATAACAGATAATATTTTGGATGGAAGCTTCCAGCGGATCGATTGTTATTTGTACAATAAATGATAAATCGCTTCCACTTTGCTGCATAGCATGCTCTAGTAGTAGGACGTCTAGCCTCTTTAATGATGTTCATGCAGTCTGGCGGGAGATTAAGGTAGCCAAACTCTAGGACATCAGGAGCCAGATCGCAAGATTGAGTTGATTGGGATCTGGGTGTCTTATCTCTCCATGGTTCTGAGTGAGGAACTTGGGGGAGAGATGGAGCTTTTGATGAGGCACTACTGAAAGTTCCAACAGGGTTGTGAACCATGGTTGGCGTACCCATGTTGGAGCAACTAGGATCATTGTGAGGGAGTGTTGTGTGAGCTTCCGAACCAGTAACGGAATGAGCGGGAGAGGCGGAAAAGCGTATGCAAAGCTGCCTGACCAGTTCATCCATAGCGCATTGCCTTTGGACAATGGGTGTGGATACTTGGAGGCGAAGCTTGGGCATTTTGCGTTGGTGTGTGGCGAACAGATCTAGGTCTTGATGACCCCACATGTGAAAGAATGGAAGAACTTGAGGATGAAGTTCCCATTCGTGGATCTGCTGTGTTTGACGACTGAGCAGATCCGCGATCTGATTGTGTACTCCTGGTAGATGTTCTGCGAGGAGGTAAATGTTTTGAGGAATGGCCCATATCCATATGCTTTGCGCTAGCAGTGGAAGCTGAAGAGACTGTGTTCCCCCCCCCGTTTTTGTATGCAATACATTGCTGTCAAGTTGTCTGTACGGATCAAGACAGCTTTGCCTACTAGGAAGAGTTGAAAAGACTTTAGTGCTAGAAAGATTGCCAGTAACTCCAGGTGATTTATGTGGAGTTGTTTTTGGTGATGGGTCTATATACCCTGAAAGGTTCGGTTTTGGAGATGAGATCCCCAGCCGCTGAGCGATGAGTCTGTGGTTCGCACAATCTGTGGGACCGGGTCGAGGAACAGCCGCCCTTTGGATAGGTTTTGTGTGTTCCACCACTGCAGAGAGCGATGCGTGCGGCTGTCCACCAACACCAGATCTGTTAACTGACCTTGAGCTTGGTTCCACTGATGTGCTAAACATTCTTGTAAGGGACGCATCTGAAGTCTTGCATAAGGAACAATGAGGATGCAAGAGGCCATCATCCCTATTAGCTGCATGTTATGTTATGTTAATATGAACTTTTATAGCGCTCGTTCACCAACAGTTTCTTGGCGCTGACGGAGTTGCCTTCCTGAAGCAGTTACTAGTACTGATGAACCTGGTCTAACTATAAGCTTGGGTGAAGAGCCAGGTCTTCAACGTCTTCCTAAAATGAAAGAGATCTGACTCAAGTCTCAATGAGGGCGGAAGGGCATTCCAGAATTTGGGTCCTAATATTGAGAAACGTGAGCCTCCTGTTCTTTTTCGTCTAAAAACTGGGACCTCTAGATAGTTCATATGCATAGATCTTAAAGTACGGTGGGGGCTATACTTGTGAATTTTCGATGAAATGTACTTAGGGCCGGTCCCGTGCAAGGCTTTAAAAAGAATACAACCGGCTTTAAACTTGGAGCGTTGCTCCACTGGAAGCCAGTGTAATTCTTTTAGCAGCGGCTTGATGTGACAACGTCTGTCTTGTTGGAATATAATTCTGGCTGCCTGATTTTGTATTAGCTGCAGACGATGTATCTGATTGCGCTGAAGACCTAGGTATATAGAGTTAGCATAATCAATTCTTGACAAACACTCGAGCTGGAAGGGAGTGTTGAGGTTGAAATCTTGATATGAGAGCTTGCATGCTGGCTATCCTGACTGGATTGGGGTATGAAAGGGCTTTTGAGGTATCTATTGTGGCACCTAGATACTGAAGTAGGTGGGACGGTTGAAGGTGTGACTTGGGTAGGTTTATTGTGAATCCTAAGTCGTAGAGCAGCTGGATTGTTTTGTGAGTATTGTGCACACAGTGTGTGTGTGTGAGACTTGGCTTTTATGAGCCAGTCGTCGAGATAAGGAAACACGTGAATGTGTTGTCTCCGCAAATGAGCTGCAACTACCGCGAGACATTTTGTGAAGACTCGGGGTGCTGTAGTTACTCCGAATGGGAGGACTTTGAATTGATAGTGCTGACTGTCCACTACAAACCGTAGATACTTTCTGTGAGCGGGGTGAATGGGAATATGAAAGTAGGCATCCTTGACATCTAGAGTGGCAAGGAAATCGCCCTGTTGGAGCAGTGGAAGGACTTGTTGGAGAGCGACCATGTGGAAGTGGTCCGACTATGTAGAGATTTAACGGTCGGAGGTCTAGTATTGGCCTGAGAGTACCGTCCTTCTTTGGGATTAGAAAGTAAAGGGAGTAAACCCCTGTTCCTTGATGAGGTAAGGGAACTGGTTCTATCACGTGTTTTTGTAATAAAGAGAACCTCTTGTTTTAACAGTGTCAGATGTTCATTGGACGTTGTTTGGGGGGTATGAATGGGGGAGTTGAAATGAGTTCCAGGCAGTAACCATACTGGATAATTTGTCTTACCCACTTGTCTGTGGTGATGGAATTCCAGACAGGTAGGAACTGTGATAGTCTTCCCCCGACTGGAGTGGAATGTACGGGGGGAAGTGGAGGGAAGTCACTGTTTTGTAGGAGGTGTGCGGGTGTTATTACGGCGGCCTCTACCTTTGTTGTTGTTCCCTCTATAACCCCCCTCTGAAATATCCTCTGTTAGGGGATGTTTGAGTAGTGTTTTTGTAGGAGAATGAGGTTGTCCGTCGCACTAGTTTTAGAGGCGCCCCTATAAAGGGAGCGACGAAAAGAACCTCTAGTGGTTGTTGCCTATAGGGCTCCCATGGACTTAGCAGTTTGAGTCCTTTTTCATTTTTTCCAAAGATGTGTCTACAGTGGGTCCAAATAAGTGTTCATGATCAAAGGGTTGATTAAGAATTTTAGACTGCACGTCCCGTTTAAACCCAGATATGCGTAGCCATGCGTGTCTGCGTAGTAGAATGCTTGTGTTAACTGCACGAGATGCCGTGTCGGCTGCATCAAGAGCACACTTTATAGAAGGGTTTGTAATTAACTTTCCCTCTTGTATGAGGTCGTTAGCCTTAGACTTATACTGATTGGGAAGATGTTGTAGGAGCTTTTCAAGCTCATCGTAATGAGCCCCATCATACCTGGCCAGTAAAGCTTGGGTATTGGCAATGCGCCAGTGATTCGCTGCTTGTGACGCAATTAGTTTACCAGATGCGTCTAGTAATTTAGACTCCTTATCTGGAGGTGGGGCATCTCCTGATGTTTGGGAATTTGCTTGTTTACGTGCATTTGACACAACCAAGGAATCGAGAGGGAGCTGTGCTTTAATATAAGCTGGATCGTTGGGAGCTGGTTTATATTTTTTCTCAATCCTGGGATTGAGAACTCCAGCCCCGACAGGGTCTTTAAAAACGTCAGGTGCATGCTTGATCATACCTTTTAACATAGGTAGAATGCTTGTTGATTTTTGTGACTGTGTGAAAGTCTCTAATAAAAAATCTTCCTCCAGTGGGTCAGAGTGTAATTCTACCCATTGATATTGTGCAGCCCTATTTATGAGCTGTGCAAAACCTATGTTGTCGTCTGGGAGGGATGGCCTAGATGGATAGGAGTCTGGATCGGGGACATTTGGGACATCTAGAGGATCATAATTCTCCCAAGGATCAGGTGGTGGGAGAGTAGAGTCATCGTCATTATCCTCCTGTGGGTTTTCATCCCCACCCCCAAGGTGATCATCATCATCATCTTGTGGTGTAGGTGAATATGGAAGTATTGGAGAATGTGCTGGGGAACGTGGTGTAGTAGGAATATTTGTAGGAGAGAAGGGTCTGGCTGGAGAAGTTCCCATGTCTCTTCTTTAAGGGTACCTCAGGTTCCTCTGGGGAGTCTAAAGGTCTTTTTTTAGATGGAGTTGTCTTGATATGACAAGTTTTAGGGTGAATGTGAAGGGTTTTTTGTTTAGGATCCATTGGATCTGGTTGAAATAGGTCTTTTAATCCAGTATCCTTCTTCGGCACCAAGGATTTTGGTTGTTTTGGTTTAGACTCCAAAGCTTTAGGAGGGGTCTTGGTGTCCTTGTGCTTTGGAGGAGCTGTGTAGTTCGAGGACTTGTTCGGCTCCGAAGATTTCTGGTCTTTTTTCGGCTCAGAGGATTTATTGTCTTTTTTTCATTCCCGAAGATTTATGGTCCTTCTTCGGCTCCGAAGATTTTTGGTGTGATTTCGGCTCCGAAGATTTATCCCGATGGTGTTTCGGTGCCGAATGTTTGGATTTTGGTACCGGGGATGGTATTCTGTACCGATGGGTGGCTGGCTCGGTCCAGAGTCGCCTGAAGGCTTGTTTTTGGACTTCGGAGCCGGGCCCGAGGGCGGGGTGTCTGAAGGATTATCAAGGTGTCGACCGGAGCCGGAAGGCTAAGTGTAAGAAACTGGCTCTATATATACTGCACCGCAGTGGGGTACAGTGTGTATAGAGTCCAAGGGTCTCCAGAGGTTTGGCAGAGGTTAAAGTTAGATAGAACCTTACTCTCTATTTGTGGTAGAGTGGTCGAGTAGTAAGGCAGTATCAGAGGACAGTGTTAAGCATTTGATGTACACACTCAGTCAGCAAATGAATTCACACACTCAAGAACTGAACTCTAGGCCAGTTGTTTTTGTATAAAAAAATATACTGTTATTTTATTTTAGAACCAAGCAAGCCTGATACAGGTAAGCATTCAATTCTTTTCAGTAATAAGTTAATTGTTGTACACAGTTTTAAAAAGCAATGAAGATTGTACTTGATTTGATTTACAGGGGATGCAGTAGGTTGAAATACCTAGTAAATGCAGTACATTGAAATGAATGGCTTTTTAAGGTAAATGCAGGTAAAATTACTTTTGCGTTACTTTTGTAATCCAGTGCTGGAATCCTAGATTCAGCACTGGGACATTTACTTAAAACAGGTAAGTAATTACGTTTTCGTAGTTTGTACGATTTTTAGAGAATATTTTCAGATTTCAAAAGTCCACACTTAGAAACTTTTTGGACCAGTACATTGAAATACATAGGCTTTTCCTGTAAATTGCAGATAAGTTACTTTTCGGATTACTTTTTCTAACCGTGCTGGATCCTAGATTCAGCACTGGGACATTTCCTGAAAACAGTTGAGAAAATGCGTTTTAGTTAGATGTACGATTTTTAAAGAATATTCTTGTATTTCAAAAGTTGAGAAACTTTTTCACATAGAACCACCAATGTTATCCTATGGAAGGAAATTAAGTTCACAGGTAAGTTACTTTTACGTTACTTTTCCTATTCAGTGCTGGATACCTAGATTCAGGACTGGGACCTTTCCTGCAAATAGTTGAGAAAATTCGTTTAGGTTATTTGTGCGATTTTTAAGGAATATTCTTAGTTTTCAAAAGTCGACACTTTGACCCTTTTTCTCCCAAAAAGTTTCTATGTTATTCTATGAGGAAAAACAGGTTATCGGTTTCGAGGTAAGTAATCGGTCTTTTGAGTTAGGGTTCTGGGGTTAGAGTCAGGGGTCTCCCAGGGTCAGTGATGCACGGTTGTTGCACCCTCAGCGGCACTAGGGCGGCCGGGTGCAAAGTGTTGAGGCCCAATGTTATACTATGGAAGATAGGGGGACTCCCGTTGGTGGCTGCTGGCAAGCAGGCCACGGGGTTGTGGAAGCCAAGCTCCTAGGGTTAAGCTCAGGGCAAGTTGGGGACCAAGTTAGCACAAAAGGGGCACCCTCAGTGGCACTAGGGCGGCCGGGTGCAGGGTGCTGTTTTGAGGTCGGGTGCCCTGTTGATTTCAATGGAGATTCTCCGGGACAAAGAAACACTGCAGGCTCGGGGACGAGGATCTTCCAGGAGCTACCACCACTTCGAGGGGTAAGTTGGGATGTAGAGGGTTGGTTAGGCACCGCTGGGTTGGGCACACAAGGCCATGGGGCGTCGGGTGCAGGGGTGCCTTGGGACGTCGGATTTTCTTACCCGCTCTGGTCGCAGTAGGGGGGGTCCTCTGGATTGAGGCTGCAGGCGTCGTCAGGAGGCTTGAGGCAGGTCAGGGGTCGCCGGATCTCGGGTCAGGATCGCCGGGGGGGACCTCCTCGGGGTAGGGGGGCCCACTCGAGCTCGGGTCGGATTCGGCGGGTGCAGAGTGTGCGGGATTCGCGGTTCCTGGCTGGCACCAGAAGCTGCAGTCCAAACACGTCCGGTGTTCACGGGAGAAACAGCTTGGAAAGTGAAGGCAGGGAGGTCCTCCGGGGTTTTTGAGGTTGCTGGCCGCTGGACACGCCGGGGTTTTGCAGGAGCAGGTTCGAGGGGAGACAGGCCTGTAGGGCTGGGGCCAAGTCAGTGGGCGTCGTCCTCTTGTTAGCTCTGCACGGCTTCTCGTCCTTCTCTTTTTCTTGTAGTTGCTGGATCTGCCTTCCTGGTTCAGAGCTGCCCCCTAAATACTGTATTTAGGGGCGTTTTAGGGGTCTTGAGGTCAGTAGCCAATGGGTCGCATTACAAAGGCTGCCAGGCCTTTGAAGCTCCCCTGCCACAGATGGCTCTTCCTGGCCTGGGGGAGGTGTGTACACCTCCGCCGAGGAAAGGCTTGGTTTCTGGGCTCAGGGAGCGTAGGCTCCCACCCTAGGGGTCCAGAAACATGTCTTGTGGTGGCAGGCTGGTGTGTACCAGTCAGTGAACCCACCAGAGGCTGGTCGTTTTTTCAGGGGGCATCTCTAAGATGCCCTCTGAGTGCATTTTTCATTAAATCCCACACTGGCATCAGTGTGGGTTTAATGTGCTGAGAAGTTTGATACCAAACTGAGCAGTGCAGCCATTATGGTGCTGTGGAGTTCGTAATGACAAACTCCCAGCACCATATACTCTTAATGGCAGCACTGCACTTACAATGTCTTAGAATGGACTTAGACACTGTAGGGGTACAGGGCTCATGCACCTGTACCCTC
Organism: Calotriton arnoldi; assembly: GCA_963921515.1. NCBI lineage: Eukaryota > Metazoa > Chordata > Amphibia > Caudata > Salamandridae > Calotriton > Calotriton arnoldi. The sequence goes on along the minus strand of CAWUFW010005288.1, from coordinate 767,539 downwards.
ACCACTGGTATAGTGCTCCCAGCTAGAGGGGTGACTGACCTATGCCAGGGCAGTGGGTTGTAGGCATGGCCCACAGAGGTGTGTGCCATGTCGACTCTTCACTTTGTTCTGCACCAAAACACGCAGCCTGCAAAGGCAGTGAGTGTGTGTGTAAAGGTTTAGGGCCTCTAAGGGTGGCACAATAAGTGCTGCAGCCCTTAGAGGTCTTCCCTGGTCACAGTGCCCTGGGTACCTGTGGTACCATTTATCAGGGGCTGACCTGTGGCCAGAGATGCCAATTGGGCACAGTGTTGGGGAAAGAACACAGGCCCTGGGAACCTGATTGGCAGGGACCCGGGGTACATCAAGTCAAAGTGCATCAGTGGTCTGGCAAAAAGTAGGGGGGTTACTGCAACAGAAACCCACTTCCTTACACGAAGGTGTTACCGGAGCCTTAGGTTTTTGAGAAGGGGTAGGGGTTTCGAGGTCGGTACTCACAATTCGTTGACCTGGAGTAACCGTCTGATCTTCGGTGTCTGATTAGTCGGCCTCGGAGACGCTGATGTCTTCATTGTCCAGTTCTTGTTCCTCTGGAACATCGGGGCCTGCATCGAAGATGTCGTCCGGCACCGAGGTAGTGGATCGAGACATTACGTGACGTCAAGCCCGGCGATCACGTATGGTTTTCTTCGATAGGAAGGAGGCGCAGGCCGGCCAATCTTTGCCCTCGTGTCCTGGAGAGAGGCAAAGGTTACACACCTCGTGGAGATCAGTGTGTGGGAATTTAGCACCACACAGGGGGCGTTTTTTGAATGGAGTTCTTTCCATTAGCTGTAGGGCCTGATGGCGCAGATAGGCCCAATGGCCCGCGTCGACAACCGGAATCGAAGGTGTTGAGGGATTGTTTGGATGCGCGTCGAGGAGCGCGATTGAAAAAACAATACCGTCGAGCGGTGAAGGATTGCGCGTCGAAGGGGAATCGAATACGACACCGACCCGGAGCGCAGCAGTTTACATCCGAACCCGATGACGGAAAAGAACAATCTGAAGATGGAGTCGATGCCCATGCGCACTATCACCATAAGGAGGAGTCACCTTTCCCGTGACTACAAAGACTTCTTCGACAAAAACAAAGTGCAAACATCCGAGCCCAACACCAGATGGCGATCTATGCTATAGTATACAATCTACAGCTCATATGCCTCGAACATATATTTATGAAACACTTGGAAAGAAATAGTTTTGTACTGTCCACTAAAAGGTTTATTGTATTTGTTGTGCCTTGAATATTCATCATGAAATAACTTGCCTACAAACATCCCACGCAAGTGACTAAATCACATTGTGATGTTTAAGGAGGATGGAAACTTGTACATATGGTAAACACCATTACTCACTTGTTGCACTGGGAACAAATTGTAACAACCCTAAGACCATTATGGGGGACTAGCCATTTACCAGGCACAGCCATCCAGAGTACGCATACATTGGAACAGTTAAACAAGCCAGTGTCCCTAGACTAGACCCACATAGCCACATACATGAGTCTCCTTCACAGCTTGGATGAACACCCAGTTATGAGCAGCACTCAAGATGCAAGTTCAATATGAGGCAACCATCGACAGCAGTGCTAGGCTAATCCAACAATAGAGCCAAAATTCAAAAAAAAATTACAGTAAACTTGTGGGCTCCTGGAAAATCTAAGGCACCAAATCTTGAAGGTAGATATTACTTGTGTATCTACTGAAGATGCTCTAAATACGGTTTAAAAATAAAACCCTTGGGGGCATGGCCAAGCAAGATGGCTGAGCGGACATGAGCCGCTTCAGCACCGGAGCCCCGAGCTGGCCACAAGCTGCAATAAGCGTACTTAGAGGACCGTGTAACATATGGTCGGGACTGGCGAGGTCCCGTGCTGACTGGAGCGCCGAGAAATCTCGAATGCCGGCGGCGGGAGCGCTACAAGGGAGGTTCTGCCGAAGGGCCGGGACAGAAGCGGACCCATGATGGTGCGGAGGAGCGCGAATGGCCCCCAGGCCCAGCTGAGGATGGCACATTCCACTGACCTTATGCCACCAAAAAAAAGCGACAAATAGGGTCTCCAACTATTTTGCAGCAACGGACAAGGGCCTTTCTCCCACCGAGGGGGACCAAACGCACAAAATGGCGCACACCAGAGAGGACCTGGTGAATTCCCTCCGGGACTTCAAATCAGAACTCTGCCTAGAAATCAAACAGGACCTACGTGCCTCAATGGATCAATTGAAGGCCGATCTCACCGAGAAGCTGACGACACTCCGGCACAATGTGGATGCGGTGGGCTCCAGGGTGCTAGAAGTTGAGGAACAGACGCAGGACTTGGACGCCCGCTCCTCTAAAATACAGGAGACGCATCAAACTCTCCAGTCGCAGCTTCACCAAGTCCTCCTGAAGGCAGAAGACCTAGAAAACAGGTCCCGGAGGGAGAATATTCGAATTCGGGACCTGGAAGAAGGAGCGGAGGGGCCAGATCTAGAAGCATTCGTAGAAGGCCTCTTTGCAGAGCTCCTGAGCCCGCGCCAGATGAAACTCAAAATAGACCGGGTCCATCGTGTAGGAGCCCCGCAGACAGGGGAGCGCAAGCGCACTAGAGATGTCCTCGTCAAGATGCAATCCTTCAAAACGAAAGAGGCCATCCTGAGCGCCGCTAGGAAAAAGGGAGAGACCTCATTTCAGGGGTACAAGTGAGCTCTCTTCCAGGACTTGGCACCCTCCACTTTGGCGCGCAGGCAGCTACTACGCCCAATCACCACCAAATTGAGAGAAGATAATGTGAGTTACCGGTGGAACTTTCCCTTCGGTCTGGCTTTTGAGCATAAGAATAAATCCCACCACATATCAGATCGGACAGAAGGACTGCGCATATTAGGCCTTCCGATCCCAGAAGATGAACATGGGTCAGGCTCACCGAGAGGAACTGGAACAACACGGAGAGAAGCCCAGCCTTGGCACACCGTCCCGAAAGGCAGGTCAAACCAGAAAGAGGGACAGCAGGGCAGTGGATGACCCACACATTCAGCAGCCCACGGCCAGTCTTTGCAGCACTATACAGGATTGCTTGATTTTTGAGTCGGGGAGCAGCAGGATGGACGAGTGCTCACGTTTGGGTACTAACTTGCTGCCCCAGCAGACTTTTGGCACCAGACCCTGATCAGGGGTCCTCTATGTACACAATACATGACAGCCGGGGGGTCCGGGCCTTTTCCGTTCCGCCCAGAGTTACTCTACTCTTCTTTGCGAAGAACCGAGCTGAGAGCCCGTTGGCTCCTCGGCACAGTGGGTTTTTGCAGGCACAAGGGGCGTACAGTCAGCGACTTTGGGAACGCTCGAGACGCAGGCGAACCGGAAGGGGGAGGCTCGAAAGCTTGGGCACAGATCACAGTGGGAGGACAAGGGGGACGGGACGAGGGGCCATGCTTCCCAATGGTTTCCATAGCTTCATGGAATGTTAAGGGCCTAAACTCGCCACACAAGCAGGAAAAAAAATCTGGAAATATCTTAATGACCACCAGTTTGAGGTAGTGGCGTTGCAAGAAACGCACCTCAAAAAAACCGAAGAGCTACGGCTTCGACACAGAAACTATCCCTTGATTTATAAATCATCCACTAACACCAAACAAAAAAGAGTTGCTCTCCTCTTCCGCGCCTCGGCAAAAGTTCCAACCCGAAGCTATAAAGGCTGATCGGGACGGGAGAGTAATTATGGTTAAGGGGAAATAAAGGGGCAACCTCTGTACTTTTATTTCTATCTACGCCCCCAACTCTGGGCAAGCAGCATTCCTGTCCTCTACACTGGACCTGATTAGTGAGTTTGCAGAGGGCCCCGTGGTTCTCCTAGGAGATTTTAACCTGACTTGGCTTGCCGAACTAGACAGCTCTCAGCCTAACAGGGCAGCTATCAACAGCTTCACCAAAGAGGTTAAACAGAAAATGTACACGCTAGGCCTATGGGATGCATGGCGCGCTTTACATCCTACTACCTAAGACAACACTTACTTCTCACACGTCCACCAGACATACTCCAGGATAGACTAGATCTTCGTAAGTCGGGCGTTGCTGGGTCCACTGCGGGCGGCTTGGATACTCCCCATTTCGGTGTCAGACCATAGCCTAGTGGCCATTAGTCTTGCATGGGTCACTGCAAAGACAGGCAGCTCTAGATGGTATTTTCCGTCCTGAATCACCCGGGACAAAAGTCTTCGTGAGAAATTGAGGACATCCATCAATTAATATTTTGAACTTAACCACCCGCAGGCTACTTCGCCCCAAAATAATTGGGACGCATTTAAAGCGGTATTAAGGGGTAAATGGATTCAACTTAATGCAGCCCTAAACAAGCAGAGGAAGAAGGAAAGAGTAGCACTCGAGGGGGAACTAGAGACAGTGGAGAAGGCACACAAGGAGACACCAACTCGTGCACTGCAGCGACAGCTTACCACACTAAAAGGCAAACTTCGAGCTATTTACAATAACAGGGCCGAATATACGCTATTGAAACTTCGGCAGACGTCGTACGCCCAGGGCGATAAAGTGGGATCCCATTTAGCTAGGCTACTGCGGGAGAAGAGGGAACGCGAATATATAGGGGGTATCCGACATGGGGCGGGCACATCACCCATTCCGATGACACGAAAGCCAATATCTTTGGTAGATTTTATGATGACCTTTACTTAGGCACACCTCCAGACATAACCTTGCAACAACAGTAGCTAGACTAATTGGAGCTCCCCCGCATCCCTCCAGCGGAAAATGAGCGTTTAAATGGACCGATCACGGCAGAAGAAGTCGGGCAGGCTATCACAAAACTTAAGCTCCACAAAGCCCCTGGGCCTGATGGCCTGACAGCGCAGTTCTATAAGAGTTATGCGGCCGAGCTCATCCCACACCTCACAGATCTCAACGCGATAGCGGAGGACGCCAAGGTATCGACCTCGATGGCCGAGGCGGTAATATCCGTGATCCCTAAGCCAGGGAAAGACCCCCAGAACTACGCTTCTTATAGGCCCATTGCCCTATTAAATCTTGATGCAAAAATCTACTCCGCGATCCTGGCCACTAGGATAGAAGACCCAATGCCCACACTAATCCACCCTGATCAATCAGGCTTTATAAAGGGCCGGCAAACACATGATAACATTCGAAGAACCATACACCTCATTGAGAAAGTCTCTAAATTTAATCTCCCGGCGATCTTGGTAGGTCTAGACGCTGAAAAAGCCTTAGACAGGGTGGATTGGTCATTCCTCTTCCTTACTATGCAGAAATTAGACTTTGGGGATAGGTTTCTTAATATGGTCAGGGCCAACTATACTCTCCCACACTCCCGGGTACAGGTCAACGGATACTAATCACTCCCCTTTGCCCTTAGCAGGGGCACGCGGGCAGGGCTGCCCACTCTCCCCTCTGCTCTTTGCCCTTAGCATTGAACCTCTGGCTGCTCAATTTCAAACAAATGCGGAGATTAAGGGTATACGCTTTGGAGGTACTGAACACAAGGCATCACTCTTTGCGGACGATATTCTGCTAACACTTACAGAGCCCAGCCCCTCCCTCCAGGCTGTACAAGTGGAACTGGAGAAATTCGAAGCAGTGGCGGGTTTTAAAGTCAACCTGACAAAATCTTCCATTCTCAATCTCACTCTTCCCGAGGCCGAGACAACGAGACTACAGGGCCAGACCTCTACAGTGGGCTAAGCGCTCTTTTATACCTGGGCGTCCAACTCACCCCCAGAATTGCAGATTTATACAAGGCCAACTACCCCTCTTTGGTGATGCAACTTCAACAGGACCTTAAAAGATGGAGGCCCTTATAAATCTCCTGGCTTGGACGGATAAACGCCGTCAAAATGACAGTATTACCAAAGCTTCTTTACTTATTTCAGGTGCTCCAAGTTGACCTAGACAGTGATCTCTTGCCACGATTATGCTCGCTCATTACTAAATGTATCTGGCAGGGGGGGGAGGGCGCGCCTTCCCTTTCAAGTGCTACGACGTCCCAAGAAAGAAGGGGGGGTGGCCCTTCCAGACTTCGCACTCTACTACCAAGCGGCTCAGCTACTGGTGGTCGCGGAGTGGTCTTTGAGGGCTTCTGACAAACTCTGGCTCCATATGGATAGGGGGATAGTGGACAGAACAATTTGGGATGTCCTGTGGAAACGGTAAAAAGACAGACCAGCAAATGCATATCTCAGCACCCCAACGCGAACCACACTTAAGGTATGGGACGAGGTCACGAAAAGGGAGGGCTGGACTTCTTTCCCTTCCCCGTATACCCCTATTCACTTCATCCCTTACTTCCCTCCTGCGCTGCGAGAAGGCCCCTTTGACCGATGGAGAGAAGGGGGCTGCCTAATGATATCAGACCGGTTTCAGAATTATGACGTGCTTACATTTGAGAGTTGCAAACGGGATTTTCAGGTCCCCCAAAGTGAACACTACCATTATCTCCAACTCAAACACTGGGTTTCCCTCCCACACATAAAAGAGGCCGCCACTAGAGAATATACAGCGATGGAGAAACTGGTACAGAGGGTGTGACCCATGAAAGGAGTCATCTCCTCACTGTACGCCATGCTATTAGCAGCAACTCGCGCTCCACAGGCGCGTACATGTCTTTTTAGGAACAGGTGATAGGAAGGGATATTACGGAGGAGGAGTGGAAACACATATGGGGAGACCTTACTAGGCACAACCATTCAGTGGCTTTGCGGGAGGCCCACTATAAGACACTCCTTGACTGGTATCTCTATCCCACCAAACTCAAACAGATCTTTCCAGACACCTCAGATCTCTGTTGGCGGGGCTGTGGCCTACAGGGGGACTTGTGTCACATTTGGTGGGACTGCCCTGGTATTCGTGCTTTTTGGGAGGAAATACTCACACATCAAAGATATGCTGGGGTATTCCATCCCGACAACCATAGAGGGAGTTCTGCTGGGCATCAGGGTCCCGGAGCTTGAACATCAAACTAAAGCAGATAAGGCAATATTGTGGGCATGTTTGGGGGCGGCGAAACTCACAGTAGCAGCGGCCTGGAAGAAAAAAGGTACGCCAGCGATATCGTTGTGGCACTCCTGCCTGTGGAGAATCCTCACCATGGAAAGGTTGGCCGATATTTTCAGAGGCGAGTACAAAAACTTCGAGTATAAATGGGGCCCCTTGGTAACCTTGTCCCGGGGCCTGCCCTCGGCGGTGTGCCCATCCTCACTACGAGCCATGCACCTCTTTCAGTTCTAACAAGGGTTGGAGGAGGTCTCTAGGTAGCACCAATGGAACACTAACGTCCTGCTGAGAACCAGTTGATAGGCTCGCACTGCCTTACCCCTAAGACACACCCGAGGAGCTGACAAGTACCTCCCCCTCCCCACCAGGGTAGGGGAGGGGGAGGGTTAGGGAGGGGTGTGTTTCAAGTTATTGTTTAAGGGGTCACCCTTATTGTTTGATGGAATTAAACAGGCGTTCTCTGGAACATTGGGGAGCGGGGGGGAGAGACGGGACCTCTCAATATGTGAAACTGAACTCGTACTAGCAGCATGTATGAACCAGAGGTCCTGCCCGCTCTTCAGCGTAATCTGTGATTTTTGACTGCAATGCTGAATAAGTAGAGTTTTGACAAAAAAAACCTTCAAGTAGGTTGGTGGTTGAGAGATCACAAGTTAAGAATCCTCCCGCCAAGCCCTAGGAGGAGCTAAACATGCTCATGTAGCACATACCTTCTCCTCATAAATCTTCTTGATACGAGCCACAGCCTGGGCAAGCTGCTCCTTCTCGCCCGTGAAGACGATCTCGGTCTTATTGACACTTGGTGGTGGAATGTTGATGCGCGTCCCAGTCTCCTGCATGATTTCGCCCACCAGTTTATTGTAGGGGCCAGCAATAAAGGGATGGTAAACCTTCTCCACTTCTAGGCGTTCCACGGCACGCTTATCCTGGTGGAAGGAAGCAGAGAAAGAAAGCCATTAAAAAGCAGATGGTTCCATGACAGAGAACTGCACTGACAGCACGGTAACACACCTGCTCGGCGGAGATCAGCAGGATTTCATGCCGTGCCTTCTCAATGCCTTCCTTGGTTCCAGTGATCTTTATCTGGTTGCTGGTGTCTTCAGGGCGAGGGATCTGGATTTTAGTGGCAGTTTTGAGCTCCAGGTCCTGCAACTTTTCACCGTTCTTACCAATGACAAAGCGATGGTGCTCCTTTGGTATGCCAACGGTTGCAGAGGCCTAGAGGAGAAACAGTCTACATTACATTTTCTAAAATCAGGTAAAAGTCCAAAGACCACAAACTTAAAAAAAAATATTCACATCAACAGAGAAGTAGAACCAGATGTACTAAATAGCTGAAAGAAAAAGTGTAAATTGAATATTTTTCTCTGAAAAAACATATGGTAAGGGGGCATTTTATATTTTATGCCTCTAAGAACTCCTAGTGACTTCTGTTACTCCACATAAAAGTTAATGACCATATACAAGACCAAACCTAACAAGTAAATAGTTGAAAATATAAGACTTCCAGTCTAAAACATCAAGTCAGGCTACCAGGACAATAAGAATCGGTAAGTATAGTATTCCAAAAGATCATAAAGGGGAACACCATTACCAGCTTCACAAAAAGTCTGATTATGTGATACAGTTAATATTTACAGTCAAGTACGCTGCAGAGTTACATTCAAACATGAATTTCATCAAATGCAAACATCAGAAATGTCATTTTGCTTTTCAAAGAAAAATACTATAAACAGACTTGCAAAAGTTAAGGAAGAAATGTCCCTTATGACAAATGTTTCCATTCCTGGCCAAGGCGAAGCTATCTTGAGGGCAAGCTGTTATACCTGTAAATTGCTTGCTTGTGTGCCCACCCGGATTCTACCATCCAGTTGTGCAGAGATCCCTACAACAAGCACATAAAAATCAGTGAAAAAACAAACCATATCTCCAGGCGTGGATGGGCCATTTCACTATCCAGACAAAGGCACTCTGATTTGTTGCCGTAAATGATTTAGGCACTAAAGAACAAGTTACTTACCTTCGGTAACGATATATCTGTAAGAGAGATTAGTTATAGATTCCTTACCTTACAATTATCCCCAAGCGTCAGACTGGACACGGAATATTTTCTTTAGCAGTACCCCTGCGCGTCGGTAGGTGGAGTCGGTCGACTCCGCGTCAGTCATTGTTGTCGTGTTCGCCAGAATGACGTCGCAGTGTCTACTTAGACGCCGCCCCTGCACGCTGACGTCAGTTCTTTACACAACATTCTAAGCCAGAAGCGCAGAGCCATGCAAGACACTGACCACTGGTGCACAAAACTAGGGCCCTGAAAGGGAGTCCCTTATTCTAGAAGTCAGTTTGCAGAACGGGGAGGTTGGGTGGGGCGGTAAGGAATCTATAACTAATATATGTCTCTTACAGATATATCGTTACCGAAGGTAAGTAACTTGTTCATCTGAAAGGGACTATTACTTATAGATTCCTTACATTAGAATAGATACCCCAGCAATACCAACCCAGGAGGTAGGTCTGCGAACCGAGTTCACACCAGAAAGTCCTGGAGAACTGAACGGCCAAAGAAGCCATCACTCCGGACTTGACTATCCAGGCAGTAATGTTTTGTGAACATGTGCAGGGATGCCCACGTGCTGCCTGGCAGATGTCACCGAGGGGGAACTCCAAGTCCCAAAGCAGTAGGAGCTGCTGACACCGTGGTGGAATGGGTGCGCAGCCCTACCGGAGGCTCCTTTTTCCGCCAAGGAATAACAGATTTTAATGCAAAGAATGACCCATCGAGAGATGGTCCGTTTTTGGACGACCCTACCTTTCTTGGCGCCCACATAGCCAACAGAGTTGATCATCCACTCGGAATTGTTTTGTGCGATCCAGATAAAAAGATAACGCACATTTTGCATTTAGACGGTGGAGTCTCTCTTCCTCCTTGGAAGGGGAAGGGGGCGGGAAGAAGTTGGGCAAAGTGATTTTCTGTCCTATATGGAAAGAGGTAACCACTTTGGGAAGAAAAGAAGGTCTAGTTCGAAGGACAACCTTGTCCGGATGAACAGCAAGGAAGGAAAATGCTACTTACCAAGTATGCATCTGTTCTTGGCATGTAGAGCTGTAGAGTCACATGCTATGCTTAGATCGCAATCTGGTGTTGGGCCCGGACGTTTGCACTTTGTTTTTGTTCGAAGAAGTCTTTCCAGTCACGAGGTAGGCGACTCCTCCTTTCGGTGATAGTGCGCATGGGCATCGACTCCATTGTTAGATTGTTTTCACGCAGAGGGGGAGAATAGGGTAAGTAAGAGTAGAATAGAGATGTCCATGTGTAATTATCTAAGTAAGATAGTACTGGAACAGATACAAGTAACCGGGGAGGTGGGTGGGCGCATGTGACTCTACAGCTCTACATGCCAAGAACAGATGCATACTGGGTAAGTAGCATTTTCCGTTCGAGGCATGTGAGCTATAGATCACATGCTATGCATAGGCTATACAGCAGTAATCTCCCAAAGCGGTGGCTAACCTGTAGCTGGTGCAGTGGTTTGAAATAGTGTATGTGAAACTGCCTGGCCCCTACACAATAGTGTTTTGTGAATGTGTGTGGTGTAGATCATGTTGCAGCTTTACAGATGTCATCTATGGGAATATTTCCTAAGAAAGCCATAGAAGCCCCCAGTTTGCGAGTGGAATGCGCTCTAGGGGGAATTGGTAAAGTTCTCTTTGCTTTTGCATAACATGTTTGAATACATTTGACTATCCACTGTGCAATACCGGATTTAGAAATGGGATTGCCTGTGTGGTGGAGCAAAAGCAACAAAAAGTTGTTTAGTGTTACGAAAGGATTTTGTTCTATGTAATATAGCAATGCTCTTTTAACATCTAAAGTGTGTAGAGCATGTCCTGCCACTGAATCTGGTTCAGGAAAGAACACAGGCAACTCAACAGATTGGTTGATGTGGAAGGCAGAAACTACTTTAAGTAAGAATTTAGGATTAGTACGAAGAACCACTTTGTTTTGGTGTACTTGTAAAAATGGTTCTTCTAGGGTTAGTGCCTGAAGCTCACTCACTCTCCTGAGTCATGTGATAGCAATGAGGAAAGCTACTTTCAAAGTGAGAATCTGTAGTTCACATTTATGTAAAGGCTAGAAGAGAGGACCCATTAGCCTGGTAAGGACAATATTAAGATTCCACACTGGGGCAGGTGGAAGTCTTGGAGGAATAACTCTTGAGTCCTTCCATGAAAGCTTTAATAGCGGGCACTCTGAAAAGGGACAGGTGTTTTCTATTTGGAAGATAAGCAGCTATTGCAGCGAGATGTAGGCGTATAGACATGTACGCTAAATTTGAACGTTGTAAATGTAGCAGATAAATGATATTTTGTATAGAAGCATAAAGCGGACTAACATGGTTATTACAATAAATAACAAACCGCTTAATTTTACTGCACAACAAGCTCTTGCAGTAGGTCTTCTAGCCTCTTTAATAATATTCATACAGTCTGGTGGAAGATTTAGTTAGGAGGGTGGATTTAAAGCGCTCCCGGGAGAACAAGGCGAAATTGGCACGACAAGAGTGCACGCCTAAAGAGAGGGATTCACGACTGGAAGTCTCCTCACATTGACGGAGTGGAGAGCTGGTACGATTGACATAGGCTCCCACATGTCATTGTATACCAAGTTACCAGTGCCCAAAATTGGTGATTGATGACCCAGCCCTGACGAAATTGCCTTGAAGTAATAGGGGCAATGAAACATGTTGGCAAATGTTTGCGGCAAAGGTCTGCGTAAAGCAGCCGGTTTTTAAATTTGAATAAGTGCACAAGTGAAGAATAAAAGTTGGTGATTGTGCTACTTATTTCAATTTTATTTGCACGGGGTCATGTTTTGGTGGTAATTGTGAAATACACATTACAACTGGCACTACAATTTTTGGCACTAATATATTTTATTTTTTTGGGGACACATTATTTGGGCAATATGGTGGCCGATGAGGAAAGTGAGCATAGCTGGTGAGTACCAATCAGCAAGCTCGACTGGTGGTGCGCACGTGAGGTGCCACCTTGCCCTTTCACAATTTTTTGTTTTTTGTTAAAGGTAACATCTAGATGGGTGCAACCTTTGTATTTTTCATAACAATTAAAATACACCCCTATGTATAGAGGGGGAAAGTGGTTGTTTGACTGTCAGTCGCAAAAAGGTTGTTTTTAGAAAAATTAGGCAGTAAAGTGGTAGGACACTACCTCTATTTCAAGTGAGGAGTGATAGACAGATAAATAGTGAAGGAATCCCTGCCTCCACTTATACGTATACCTCAAATAGAGGAGCCTTACGTGCACAGGTCTTTTTGATTTAATGGAAGGAAGATTTAGTTAACCAAACTCTGACTTCAGGTGCCAAATTGCAAGATTGAGAGGTTTTGGATCTGGAAGTCTCATCTCTCCATGGCTCTGCGTGAGGAGACTGGATGTGAGATGTAGCTTTTGATGAGGAGCTACTGACAGTTCTAACAGGGTAGTGAACCAAGGTTGGCGAGCCCAAGTGGGAGCTACTAGGATTAGTGTGAGGGATGTTTGCCTGAGCTTCCGAACCACTAGTGGAATGAGTGGGAGACGTGGAAAAGCTTAAGCAAATATCCCTGACCAGTTCATCCATAGAGCTTTGCCTTTGGATAACGGGTATGGATACCTGGAGGCAAAGTTTGGGCATTTTGCGTTTGTGTGTGGCGAACAGATCATGTCTGGAAAGCCCCACAACTAAAGGAAGGGGATGAGAACTTGAGAGTGAAGTTCCCATTCATGAATTTGTTGTCTGTCTGCAATCTGATTTTTCACTCCTGGGAGGTGTTGCGCTAGGAGATAAATCTTGTGATGAATGTCCCATCTCCAAATGTCTTGTGCAAGGTGTGACAGGTGGAGAGAGTGTTCCTCCCGGTTTTTGTATGTAATACATTGCGGTCATGTTGTCTGTGCGTATCAGGAAAGCTTTGCCTAAAAGGTGAGTTTAGAAGGCTTTGAGCGCTAAGACGACTGCTAACCGCTCCAGATTTATGTGGAGAAGCTTTTCCTTTTGACTCCACAAACCTTGAATTGTGTGAGTTTGGAGATGAGCTCCCCAACCAGTGAGCGATGCGTCTGCTGTTAGCACGGTTTGTGAAATCGGATAGATGAAAGGCCGCACTTTTGTAAGGCTGTGTTGATTCCACCACTGCAGAGAGCAATGAGTGCGGCCATCCACCAACACCAGATCGGTCAATAGACCGTGAGACTGATTCCACTGACCTGCTAAACATTCTTGAAGGGGACGCATTTGCAGTCTTGCATAAGTGTGAGAAAGTGCCATCTTTCTTGCATGGTATGCCCCCACTTTTTGCTGAAATGCTGATGTGCTTTGACTGAGTGTGCCCTGGGCTCCTGCCAACCAGGTACCCAGGGCCTGTGTTCCTTCCCTAAAACTGCATTGATACCTACACCCAATTGGCATCCCTGGCCACAGGTCAGTCCCTGGTAAATGGTACCATGGGTACCCAGGGCACTGTGACCAGGGAAGGCCCCTAAGGGCTGCAGCACTTATTGTGCCACCCTTAGGGACCCTGTACCTTTACACACACACACACACACACACACACACTGCCTTTGCAGGCTGCGTGTCTTGGTGCAGAACAAAAGCGAAGAGTCGACATGGCACACATCCCTGTGTGCCATGCCTACAAGCCACTGCCCTGGCCTAGGTCAGCCACCCCTCTAGCTGGGTGCACTATGCCAGTGGTGAGGGCATAGAGGCATGAGCCCTGTACCCCTACAGTGCCCAAGTCCATTCTTGGGCATTGTAAGTGCAGTGCTGCCATTAAGAGTATATGGTGCTGGGAGTTTGTCATTACGAACTCCACAGCACCATAATGGCCCCACTGAAAACTAAGAAGTTTGGTATCAAACTTCTTAGCCCATTAAACCCCCACTGATGCCAGTGTGGGATTTAATGTAAAACGCACTCAGAGGGCATCTTAGAGATGCCCCCTGAAACCAACCCGACCTCCAGTGTCCGGACTGAGTGGCTGCCCAGGCTGCCACCACCATACATGTTTCTGACCCCTGGGTCGAGAGCCTCTGCTCTTAGGGGCCTGACAGTATGCGCATCCTGGGGCGAGGTGCCAAAGCCTCCTCCCCCAGGATGGGCAGGGGGAGCTTCAAAGGCCTGCCGCCTTTTGAGCTTCCCCAGACCACTTGCTGCTTCCAGCAAACTGGTCCCCACTGGTTCTACCCCCACTTCTGGCGGGAGAACCGGCGGGAAAACCAGAGGCAGGAAATGGGTTGTGCCCACCTCTGCCAACTCCACCCCTAAGGTGGGGGAGACGAGGTGAAGCCCAAACTCGAGTCCCCGCCATCTTGAGGATGGGGGGTCCCAGCCAACCAGGGACAGGCTCCTGCCCCCCTCTCACTGGAGAGGAGCAGAATAGGGTGTGTACCCACCCCAGGGAAGGGACCCATTGGCCCCTGCCCTTACCTACCTGTAACCACCCCTAAATTTAGTATTTAGGGGCTCCCTGAACCTTCCTTCCTCAGTTCCCGAATCCGAAAACGAGAAGCCGAAGCAAGAAGACCAGCCGTGCAGCTGCTAACAAGGAGGCGACGACAACTGACTTGGCCCCAGCCCTACCGGCCTGTCGACCTCTGAACCTGCTCCTGCGGAACCCCGGCATCAGCAACCTCAAAAACCCCGGAGGACCTGACTTCTGTGCCACAGCCTTCAACCCAGGGACTCCCACGAGCAGTGGTACTGCTCAAAAGAACAAACTCCAAAAGACCCAGCCCTGGCACGGAACCGCGAAACCTGCACCCTCTGCACCCGCCGAGCCCGGCCTGTGCCTGAGTGAACCAAGACTCTGAGGACGTCCCCCGGCGATTCTGACCTGGAATCCAGTGCCCAAGGACCCTCCTCGACGACCCAGACGACGCCTGCAGCCTCAGGACAAGGGACCCCTCCAACCGCGACCAGCAGGGGGTAATATTTCCCGACCTCAAAGACACCCCTGCACCCGGCGCCCCACGGCTCCCTGTGCCCAACTCCTGGGTGTCTACCTATCCTCCAAGACCACAACTTACCTCCCAAAGTGTTGGTCGCCCCTGAAGAATCACCGTCCCGAGCCTGCAGCCTTTTTCACCGTCCAAGATCTCCATTGGTTAACATTGAGCTCCCGACGGCTCAAAAGCACCCTGCACCCAGCCGCCCGAGTGCCCCTGGAAGTGCAACCTCTACCCTAACCTACTTCCCCATTTGCCCTGAGCAAGTGACCAGGAGCCCAGCTCCCACAGCCGCGTGGCCTGCTTGCCAGCAGCCACCAACCCGAGGCCCCCTGCCTGCCATAGGATAACATTGGGCCTACTCACTCTGCACCTGGCCGCCCCTGTGCCGCTGAGGGTGTAACAACTGTACTTACCTGATACTGGGGGACCCCTGAGTCTATGCCCAGAACCTTAACTCTGCCAGTCGAGTACTTACCCAAAGACCGATAACTCACTTTTCTTCCATAGGGTAACACTGACTGGCTCGCACCTGGAATTTCTTCTAAGTGTGGAGTTTTGGAACTTTAAAATATTCACTTAAAATCAACCGAGTCACGAAAACGAAAATACTCACCTGGCATTAGAAGAGGCCCCAGTGCTGGACCGGGGTGCCCAACACTGGCCCTAAAAGTAATCCCAACGTTACTTACCGCTAACTCCATTTTCTTCCATAGGGATCCATTGACTGGTTTTCTGTGAAATTTCTTCTAAGTGTCTACTTTTGAAATACTAAAATATTGTTTAAAAATCACAACAGTAACGAATTCCGAACTACTCACCTGCTATCAGGAGAGACGTCAGTACTGCCTCTTTTAGACTAGTACCAACCATGAAAAGTAATTTTTACCGTACTTACCAGTAACTCGAAATTCCTCTCATAGGATATCATTGCCTGCTTTTGTTGAAAAAGTTTCTAAGTGTCGATTTCTGCATATTCCAAATATTCTTTAAAAATCGTGCCAACGATACAAACGTAATTACTTACCTGTTTCAGCTAGATACCCCAGTGCTGAACCAGAGAACCCAGCACTGGATTACAAAAGTAACGTAAACCTGCTTTGCTTGCAAACTGCATTTCCTTCCATAGGATAACATTGGTAATTTTACCCAGAAAAGTTTCTAAGTGTCGACTTTTGAAATACAGTAATATTCCTCAAAAATCACTACAATAACCAAAACGCTTTTTCTTACCTGTTTGCAGGAAGTGTCCCAGGACTGAATCCAGGATCCAGTCCTGTGGTTAGAAAAGTAACCTACAAAGTCATTAATTGTAATTAATCACAATTTTCCATTAAGCTCAATGTTGCATTGTATTTGACCCTGTGTTGCCTCTTGCACCAACTGTGATTATTACCACCAACAAGTCTATTGCCTATTTGTAAGGTGGCTAACCAAAACATCTCATACTGAGAAAGTATATTTTGACCCTATTGTTGGTTCTAAAATAAAACAAGCATATATTTTTTATATACAAACCATTGGCCTAGAGTTCAGTTCTTGAGTATGTGGCTTCATTTGCTGACTGAGTGTGTACAACAAATGCTTTACACTGTCCTCTGATGCTGCCTTACTGCTCGACCAAGCTACCACTTTAGAGAGTAAGGTTATATCTAATTTTAGCCTCTGCCAAACCTCTGGGGACTGGGGACTCTGCACACTGAACCTTACTTTGGTGCAGTATATACAGAGCCACTTTCCTACAATAAGGAACTATCATGATGCAAGATGCAATCATTCCTAGTAGTTGCATGAATACCCGAGCTGGTAATGAGTGATTGGGTTGAAATTTGGAAAGGAGAGCCTGAATATTGTGAATTCTGGTTGGATTGGGATAGGCTAGAGCTTTTTGTGCATCTACAGTGGCCCCTAGATATGCTTTTGTATTGGAGGGCTGAAGATGGGATTTTGTCAGATTGACTGTGAATCCGAGGTTGTGCAGTAAGCGTACTGTTGTTTGAGTGTGCTGTAGGCACTTTGAGAGAGTGCTGGCTTTGATAAGCCAGTCGTCTAAATATGGGAAGACATGAACATGTTGTCTTCGCAGATGCGCACCGACTACTGCCAGGCATTTGGTAAATACTCTGGGAGCAGAAGTTACTCCGAATGGGAGCACTTTGAATTGATAATGTTGTCCCGCTATCACAAACCTGAGGTATTTGCGACGAGCGGGATGTAGTGAAATATGGAAGTACGCGTCCTTTAAGTCTAGGGTGGACATAAAGTCGCCTTGTTGTAACAGAGGAAGTACCTGTTGGAGAGTGACCATATGGAAGTGATCTGATTGAATGTAAAGGTTTAATTCTCCGAGGTCTAATATAGGCTCCAAAGAACCAACATTTTTGGGAATTAGAAAATAAAGAGAGTACACCCCTGTCCCCTGATATTATAGTGGGACGGGTTCAATAGCTCCTTTTTCCAGAAGATATTGTACCTCTTGTTTGAGTAGCTGTAAATGTTCTGGGGATAGTTTGTGTGTTCGTGGTGAAATGTTTGGAGGGTTGCTTTTAAGCTCCAGGCAGTACCCAGAATGGATAATTTGTAAAACCCATTTGTCTGATGCGATTGAATTCCAGACTGAGAGAAATTGAGAGAGACGTCCCGACAGGTGTGGGATGATCGGGGAAAAGGGGAAACAAGTCACTGCTTATTTGTGGCTGAGGAAGTACGGGGTGTATTACCTTTCCACGAAATCCACCTTGAAAATAACCTATGGTAGAGGGCGATTGACTATTGCCTCTATATGAGGTAGAGGACCAGTCAGTAGGGATGGACTTTGAGCCTCCCCTGTAAAAGGATCGGCGAAATGAGCCACGATTGGATGGCGTTTGTAGCGCTCCCATAGATTTGGCTAATTCAGTGTCCTTCATTTTTAGGTCGAGCCTCGAGTAGCGCGCAAGCGCTGCGAGACTAAGTTAGGGAGTTTGAAAAGCTGACCAGACGCTCGTGCGTCATGGCCTTTTCCCTGCGGTTACGCGCGCGGCACACATCTGTTTCCAATTATCGTGCCCAGACACGGGTGCGATAATTGGAAACACATGCCTGCCGTGCGGGGAAAAGGCCATGACGCACGAGCGTCTGGTCAGCTCTGCAGGCTGCCGCGCTCGTTTTGAGTGGCAGACTGTTTGTTACTAATGAAGCGGACGCTCTGCACAGAACCTTTGCATAGCTATTGTTCACGTGTAAAATAAACCAACTAAATAAAGAAGTGATATTGGAAGAAAATGTGCTGCATTACGCCGCATAATCTGCCTTTTCTTGCCGCATAAATGAACCCTGCTGCATTATTTCGTCCTCTCCAGTGGCATAACTCCGGTGTCCGTCCCTGCCTGAGATGAGGTAGAAGCACACGCACGTGCGCAGCCTCCTCGGCGCTGCCGGTAGGCCCCGCCTCGCGCTCGGCACCTTTCTTTGCCCATCTCCCCCTCACGAGCATAATTACATTCTGTAGGTTCGCAAATAATGACATAACCCTCACCTGGCACGGCGGTGATTTATTGCAAACACCGCGCCACTGTATTGGCAGGAGGCTGCGCAGGACTGGGCGCGAGCGCGTTGTTTCCGTGCAGTGCTCGCAGCAGTCGCTGCCGTGCTGTGTGGAGAGCTGTTGCCAGTGCACAGCACTGGGCCAGCTCTGCTGACCACAGCAACCTTTGAGGTACTGTCAGAAGCGTTTGTGGGGATGGGCGCCAAGACCTTTGCTGGGAGCCTCTTTGGTATCCCACCCAAGGAGCTTCTGTATTGAAGGCAACTTGTGTACTGGGTGGGGAGAAAACATCGCATTTGGCGCCACCTAGTGGTGCTCACGCTGCCGCTTTGGTCCAAATACTAAAGGAACAGTGAGGCCTGCTTTTTATTATGTTAAATGCATATGGTAACAGCCAGGAGCTTGGGACCCACAAATCGCGAGGCCTTCTCCACACAGCACTGAGTTGCCATTGGAGCTCGACACCAGACCCGGCCTTTGTTAACAGAGCGCCCTGGGCGGAGAGAAATTTGGCGCCCTTGCTGATGCTAGCGAATTAAATGAGGCAGTAGGGGACCCTTTTGAGTTCACTGGTCAGTCCCTGGAGGAGCAGTAACGAAGGCATATCAGTCAGAAACGAGCACGAAGGGACAGGACAAGGCTGAAGTAAGATGACATGGATGCCTGTGTTGACAGTACCTTAATGCACAGTGCTCCGTGTATATTCCCCTCAGAATATTGGCGGCCTGGGCCCAGCTCGCCCATGCTCAAGGCCCGCCCTGCTCAACCCAAAGCTATTATCAGTGGCCATAAGAGCTGTCTCAACAGTGCAGCACCAAGCAAACCATATCGGCAGCACCAAACTCGCTCTGATGCAAAGCACACCGCTACCTTTGCAGCGCTGCAGAGACAGCCGTCAATGCTGCACAACACCGAGCTGTGTCTGTGCTGTGTAAAATCAAGCACCAGCTGCCACACAGCATAGCGCGACCACGATGCCTATCAGGAACTTTCACCACTGCAGTGCACTGCTATGTAGCACACATCTATCTTCTTCACATGTGGCACTAAGCTATGAGCAGAGCCACTGGAATTCTACGACTCCGCATAATTATGCCTTTGCAGCACTTGCCAGATTAGCCACCACCTGCTTCATTAACTGCAGATTTAAACAAATATAGTTTCCAGCTCAAATTGATTAAAAGTTACTAAAAAAAACAAGCATTGGCATAGCCAATAGGTCTCGCCTTTGGGACCTTATAAGTATTTAGCCATGCAACAGTTGATGTTGTTGCACCAAGGATATTGTGCTGCATAACTAAATACTTTCAAGGTCCCAAAGGTGAGACCTATTGGCTATGCCAATGCTTGTTTCTAATGAAGTATCCACTGTAGGACCAGATAAATACTCCTTATCAAAAGGTGAATTTAAAATGGATGTCTGAACCTCTGGTTTAAAACCGGATACCCTTAGCCATGCGTGGCGTCGGAGAAGAATGCTGGTGTTAATAGCATGTGAAGCAGTGTCTACTGCATCTATAGCACACCTGATTGTGTATTAGAAGGAAAATGTTACTTACCAGTATGCATCTGTTCTTGGCATGTAGAGCTGCAGATCCTCACACTGTGTATTAGATCACCACCTGGTGTTGGGCTCGGATGCTTGCACTTTGTTGTTGTCTTCGAAGAAGTCTTTGTAGTCATGTGATAGGTGACTCCTCCTTTGAACAATAGTGCGCATGGGCATCGACTTCATCCTCATATTGTTTTTCGCCATAATGGGGAGTGGAGTTAGTAGAAAAGGAAAGGATGACCATGTGTATATATCTAAATAAGATATAACTGGAACACATACAGGTCCCGGGGAGGTGGGTGGGCGTGTGAGGATCTGCAGCTCTACATGCCAAGAACAGATGCATACTGGTAAGTAGCATTTTCCGTTCGAGGCATGTGAGCTGCAGAGCTCACACTGTGCATAGACTGTACAGCAGTATCTCCCCTAGCGGTGGTCACCTGTATGTGTTGCAGTAGTTTGAAAAAGGGTTTTAAGGACAGCTTGGCCCACGGAAGCTTGTTGCTTGGCTTGCACATCAACACAATAGTGTTTAGTGAAGGTGTGTGTTGTAGACCATGTGGCTGCCTTACATATGTCTTCTAGGGGGATGTTCCCTAAGAATGCCATGGAAGCCCCTAGTTTGCGTGTTGAGTGCGCTCTAGGGGGAATTGATAATGTGCGTTTGGCTTTTTGGTAGCATATTTGGATACATTTAACAATCCACCTTGCAATCCCAGCTTTTGAGATGGGGTTACCCTTATGTGGTGGAGAGAAAGCTACAAAATTGTTTTGCGAAATGATTTGGTTCTGTCAATGTAATACATTAGGGCTCTTTTGACATCTAGGGTGTGGAGAGCTCTTTCTGCTACAGAATCTGGGTTTTGAAAAAACACGGGTAGTTCTACAGATTGGTTAAGGTGGAAGGGCGAAATGACTTTTGGAAGGAATTTTGGGTTTGTCCTGAGAACTATTTTGTTATGATGTATTTGTAAGAAGGGCTCTTGTATAGTTAAAGCCTGGATCTCACTCACTCTCCTGAGAGAGGTGATTGCAATTAGGAACGCGACTTTCCATGTAAGGAATTGAAGTTCACATTTATGCAGGGGTTCAAATGGTGGTCCCATGAGCCTAGTAAGTACTATGTTAAGATTCCACACTGGGGAAGGTGGTAATCTGGGAGGTACGATCCGTTTAAGGCCTTCCATAAAGGCTTTAATGGCTGGGACTCTAAAGAGTGATAAGTGTTGCCTGTTCTGTAGGTAAGCAGCAAGGGCTGCTAGATGCAGACGTATGGATGAGTATGCAAGATTACATCTTTGCAAATGTAGTAAGTAGCAAATGATGTTTTGCGTGGAGGCTTGTAATGGCTGGATATTATTGTTAGTGCAGTAAATAGCGAATCTTTTCCATTTTGCTGCATAGCAAGCTCTGGTAGTAGGGCGTCTAGCCTCTTTAATAATGTTCATACAGTCTGCCGGTAGGTTAAGGTAACCGAATTCTAGGACTTCAGGAGCCAGATCGCAAGGTTCAGTTGGGATGGATCTGGGTGCCTCATCTCTCCAAGGCTCTGCGTTAGCATTGATGGGGAGAGGTGTAGTTTTTGATATGGGACTACTGATAGTTCCAGCAGTGTGGTGAACCACGGTTGGCGTGCCCATGTGGGAGCTACTAGGATCATTTTTAGAGACTGTTGTCGGAGCTTGCGTACCACAAGTGGAAGGAGTGGTAGTGGTGGAAAAGCGTACGCAAATCTGCCGGACCAGTTCATCCATATCGCATTGCCCTTGGACTGCGGGTGTGGAAGCCTGGCGGCGAAGGTTGGGCATTTTGCGTTTTGATGTGTGGCAAACAGATCTATGTCTGGCTGGCCCCACATTTGGAAAAAGGGTAGAACTTGTGGATGTAGTTCCCATTCGTGAATCTGTTGTGTCTGTCGACTTAACAGATCGGCAATCTGATTGTGAACTCCTGGTAGGTGTTCTGCTAGAAGGTATATGTTTTGTGGAATGGCCCACCTCCAGATGTCCTGTGCCAGCTGGGACAGTTGTGGAGTGTGTGTCCCCCCCCTGTTTTTGTATGTAGTACATGGCTGTGATGTTGTCTGTTCGGATCAGGACAGCCTTGTTTTGTACGTGGAGTTGAAAGGATTTGAGAGCTAGGAATATAGCTAGTAACTCCAGATGATTGATGTGGAGCAGCTTTTGTTGAGTGATCCACTTGCCTTGTGTGGTATGACCTAACAGGTGTGCTCCCCATCCTGTGAGTGATGCGTCCGTTGTCAGTACTATTTGTGGAACAGGCTCCAGGAACGGCCGCCCTTTGGACAAATTTTTTGTGTTCCACCACTGCAGAGAGCGATGTGTGCGGCTGTCCACCAACACCAGATCTGTAAGTTGTCCGTGAGCCTGGTTCCATTGGTGCGCTAGACACTCTTGTAGGGGACGCATTTGAAGTTTTGCATGAGGGACGATGAAAATGCAAGATGCCATCATGCCGATTAGTTGCATGAACACTCTGGCTGGGAGAGAGTGGTGTATTTGAAACTTTATGATGAGGGTTTGTATACTGGCTATCCTGGCTGGACTGGGATAAGCTAGAGCCTTGGAGGTGTTTATTGTGGCTCCCAGATATTGATGTATATGGGAGGGCTGGAGGTGCGACTTGGTGTAGTTTATTGTGAACCCCAAGTTGTGTAGTGTTTGTATAGTTTGATGAGTGTGTTGGACACACTGGTTGAATGATCTGGCTTTGATGAGCCAGTCGTCCAGGTATGGGAAGACATGTATTTGCTGTCTTCGTAGGTGTGCTGCTACTACTGCAAGGCATTTGGTAAACACCCTTGGAGCAGTGGTGACTCCGAATGGAAGTACTTTGAACTGGTAGTGCTGTCCATCGAGTACGAACCTTAGATACTTCCTGTGAGCAGGATGTATGGGAATGTGGAAGTAGGCGTCCTTGAGGTCTAGCGTGGCAAGGAAGTCTTCTTGTTGCAGTAAGGTAAGCACTTGTTGTAGAGTGATCATGTGAAAATGATCCGAATGTATATACTGATTGAGGGGTCTGAGGTCTAGAATAGGCCTTAGAGTTCCATCCTTTTTGGGGATTAGAAAGTATAGGGAGTAAACCCCTGTGCCCTGGTGTGGTAGAGGGACTGGCTCTATGGCGTGCTTTTGAAGCAGGGAAAGAACTTCTTGCCTTAAAAGGATAAGATGGTCTGCGGACATTGGACGCTGCCTGGGTGGTATGTTGGGGGGGGCAGCTGTAAGTTCTAGGCAGTAGCCATGTTGGATAATTTGTCTCACCCACCTGTCTGTTGTAATGGAGTTCCAGACAGGTAGGAACTGTGCTAAACGTCCCCCGATAGGAGTGATATGGTCGGGGGGAAGTGGAGGGAAGTCACTGTTTAGGAGTGGTGGAGGTTCGGGTGTTGGTACTACCTCGACCTCTGCCCTTAGTGTTATTGCCTCGGTAACCACCTCTAAAGTATCCTCTATTGGGAGAGGTTTGGGTGGTGGTTCTATACGAAGAGGAATTGTCTGTGGTGGTGTTCCTAGAGCCTCCTCTGTAGAAGGAGCGACGAAAGGATCCACGTTGTTGAGGAGACTGCAATGCTCCCATTGACTTGGCAGTGTCAGTGTCGTCCTTCATTTTTTCAAGTGCTGTGTCTACAGCCGGACCAAAGAGTTGGTTCTGATTAAACGGCTGATTTAAAATGGTGGTTTGAACTTCTGGCTTAAAGCCTGAAATACGTAACCAGGCATGCCGTCTGATGAGTACGCTAGTGTTGACAGACCTAGCGGCGGTGTCGGCTGCATCCAGGGCACACTTAATGGAGGCATTGGAGATTAATTTGCCCTCCTGAATGAGATCATTTGCCTGTGTTTTGTACTGGTCAGGTAGGTGTTGTAATAGGGTCTCTAGCTGGTCATAGTGGGCCCTATCGTATCTCGCTAGTAGAGCCTGGGTGTTGGCTATGCGCCAGAGATTGGTGGCCTGCGCAGCTACACGTTTGCCCGAGGCATCTAGCAATTTTGACTCCTTATCAGGGGGCGGATCGTCACCTGAAGTTTGGGAATTAGCCCGTTTACGAGCATTGGATACAACTAAGGAGTCAAGAGGGAGCTGACCTTTGATGTAGGCAGGGTCATCAGGGGCAGGTCTGTATTTTTGTCGATCCTAGGGTTAAGTATTTTGGCCCGTACAGGATCGTTAAATATTTCAAGGAGCATGTTTGATGACTCCTTTAATCATGGGCAATGTCTGTACAGTTCTTTGAGACAGTTCGAAGGTATCTAAGAGGAAGTCTTCCTCTGGTGGGTTGGTGTGTATATGTACCCCATGAAAGACAGCAGGCCTGTGAATAAGTTGCCCAAAACCAATGTTATCATCTGGGGGAGATGGTTTTGTGGGATAAGGTGGAGGACTTGGGAGGTCTGGAGGATCTATGGGATCGTTGTAGCCCCAATCGTCCTGTGGTGGGTCATCTGGGTCTGGGAATAGATTATCAGGGTCATCACCATCCCCCATGTCGTCCTGATAGTCATGTGGTGGAGATGTTACAGGCTGAGGCGGTGTAACAGGGATGTGGAGAGGAGGGGTGTTAGGTGGAAGGACAGGAGAAGAAGGAGGCATAGGGGAAGTAGCAGAGTCCTTCTTGTTGACTGGGACAGGCTTGTGGCGTGGCACAGTAGAGATATGTCCAGTTTTAGGGTTAATGTAGAGTATGTTGGGTAGGATCGATAGGATCCGGTTGAAAGAGTTCCTCCTCCTGGAGATTTGGCTTCGGTGCCGACTTTTTCGGTTCAGAGCGCAGTGATGGCTGCTTTGTGTGTTTGGCCTTTGACGGGTCCTTCGGCTTGGCCATCGGCTCCGACAGCTTCAGTTTAGAGGCTGTGTCGTGGAGTTTGGGTTTCGACGCCGGCTTCTCCGCATGCTTGGAGGCGGATTTCGGGACCGAGGTGGATTTCGGCACCGAGTGTTCTTTCGGCTTCGGCGCCGAAGGTGCCGGTGGAACTGACACGTGCGGCTTGGTCGGTGCCGAAGAGCCGGAAGGCTTTTGTTTTTTCTTCGGTGCCGAGCCGGAGGGCAGGGCGTCCGAAGCATGTTTACGGTTGCGACTGGGGCCAGCAGGCGGAGTCTTGACCGGTGCCTTCTGTTTTGTAGGGGGGGTTGGGGCAGGGGCAGTAGTACTCACTCGTTGCCCCGGAGTGATGGAACCGTCCGAGTCCTCCGCCTCCGAGACGATGGTCAGTTCCTCGGACTCTTCTTCCGGAACATCGGGGCCCTCCTCGAAGATGTCGACAGGTTCCGGAGCGGACCGTTGCGCCATAATGTGCCTTCGAGCTAGACGATCTCGAATGGTTTTCTTCGAGCGGAAGGAGGCGCAAGCTGGGCAGGTGGCCTCGTTGTGGTCGGGCGAGAGGCACAGGTTATAGACCTCGTGGTGGTCACTGGGGGAAAACTTTGCTCCACACTGGGGGCATTTCCGGAAGGGCGTCCTTTCCATTAGCTGTAGGCCTTACGGCGCCGATGGGCCCGACGGCCTGCGTCGACGGCAGGAAAGGGGATCGAAGAAGAGACGTGTAGATGTTGATATCGGTAGTAAGTTGTAAAAGTTTTGAAGTATGAAGAACGGTAGAAGTGAAGTTTCGAACAGGAGTGTCGAAAGTTGCATCCGAACCCGATGGCGGAAAAAAACAATCTGAGGATGGAGTCGATGCCCATGCGCACTATTGTCCAAAGGAGGAGTCACCTATCACATGACTACAAAGACTTCTTCGAAGACAACAACAAAGTGCAAGCATCCGAGCCCAACACCAGGTGGCGATCTAATGCACAGTGTGAGCTCTGCAGCTCACATGCCTCGAACATAAGTTTCCCTTCCTGAATGAGGTCATGAGCCTTGGATTTATGTTCATCAGGCAGATATTGCATCAGTTGCTCTAGCTCATCATAATGAGCTCTGTCAAATCTTGCCAAGAGTGCTTGTGTGTTAGCTATGCGCCAAGGATTGGCTGCTTGTGCTGCTACTCTCTTGCCTGAGGCATCTATTAATTTAGATTCCTTATCGGGAGGCAGAGCGTCTCCCGTTGACTGTGAATTTGCTCGTTTCCGAGCATTTGAAACCACCAATGAATCTAGTGGAACCTGAACTCTAATAAAAAATGGGTCTGTAGGAGCCGCCTTGTATTTTTTGTCCACTCTAGGTGCGAGTATCGTAGCTCGTATTGGATCTTTGAACACCTCATCTGCATGCTTTAACATACCTTTGAGCATAGGTAGTGTATGTGTAGTTTTTGGTGATGCACTTAGTGTCTCAAATAGGAAATCTTCCTCGAGAGGCTACTTATGGAGTTGCACCCCATGATACTGTGCAGCTCGATTAAGCAATTCTATAAACCCCATATTATCTGGAGGAGAAGGTCTAGATGGGTATAGATCTGGATCGTTGTCGTTGTTAGGATCCGTGTTATAATCTACCCAGGGGTCTGAAGCATAATCTTGTGGTACATCCCAGTGTGCGTCATCATCTAGATCCCCATCCTCCTCATCCTGCTGAACTGGTGATTGTGGCTGAGAGTAATTTGTGGATGTTATAAGAAGGTTAGGGTCAATAGGTGGAGGAGGCGAGGAAGGTGAAAGAGGTGGAGGAGAAGTATTGGTCCCCATATTCTCTCTCTTTAGAGGGATACGATAAGAATGCTCAAATTCGGTTTTTCTTTTTCCTGGCAGCTTTGCAGAAAGGGGTCCTATTTTTGGGTTAATAACCAATTCCTTTTGTTTGGGGTCGTGTTAGCAGGCAGAACGTCCAAACTAGTATCCTTGGATGGAGGAGGAACAGTCTTTTCCTTTGGGGCCATAATTTACGGTGCCGACGTTTTCGGAGCCAGGGATTTTGGAGCAGAGGATTTGGGCTCCGATGATTTCGGATCCGAGGTGTATTTCGGTGCCGAAGTTTTGGAGGGATCAGTTAGCTTTTCTTTCAGTGCCGAAGTCTTGGGGTCGGGCCCCGAAGAAGATCGACTCGTTCCTGAGCCGCAAGGCTTTACTGATTGTTTCGGTGCCGAGCCCAAAGGTGGGGCATTGGAAACTTTCTCGATGCCGACCTTGACCCGAAGGCGGAGGAGGGATTGGAGCCCATTTAAGGGGTACTTTTTGGGGCAGAGGAGTATCTTTACTCACGGTACGTTGACCAGGTGTGATATCTTCCTCGATGTCGGAGTCTTCATCAGACACGTAAATTTGCTCTTCCTCCTCTGCCTCGGATCCATGTGCTTCGGGGATCTCTTCGTCAACATTCTCCGTACAGGTCCGGAGGGGAGTCCTTGTAGTATTTATGTTGATAAATCTTGTGACGTCGAGCCAGACGGTCACGGAGAGTCTTTTCCGATCGGAAAAAAAATCGGCAGGCTTCGCAGTTGTCTTCGTTGTGTTCGGCCGATAAACACAAATTGCACACGTCGTCAAGATCGGTGCGGGGGTACTTGGAGTGGCACCCGGGGAAGAATTGGAATGGAGTCCGTTCCATCTACTGCGAATTCGGTCAACACGGCTAGGCCC
The DNA here is from genome assembly GCA_963921515.1 of Calotriton arnoldi. NCBI lineage: Eukaryota > Metazoa > Chordata > Amphibia > Caudata > Salamandridae > Calotriton > Calotriton arnoldi. The sequence continues at coordinate 739,892 of CAWUFW010005288.1, read as the reverse complement.
AAGGGCCTCGCACGAGGTTTTCCAAATCGAAGTTGTGAAATAGATACGATGCGCGAAGGCAGGAATACGGGATCGAGAAACAATACCGTCGAGGGTAGTGGAGTGCGCACCGAGGGGAACCCGAGAACGGTGTCGAACCGGAACGCAGCAATTCACGTCCGAACCCGATGGTGGGAAAAAAAAAAAACGATATAACAATGGAGTCTATGCCCATGCGCACGATCACCGAAAGGAGGAGTCCCCTACCTCGTGACTGGAAAGACTTCGAACAAAAACGAAGTGCAAACGTCCGGGCCCAACACCAGATGGTCTATGCATAGCATGTGATCTACAGCTCACATGCCTTGAACAGGAGGTTTAGAAGAAAGAGCCTGAAGCTCACTCACCCTGCGAGCAGAGGTGATGGCAACCAGAAAAGAGGTCTTGAGAGTCAAGAGTCTGAGAGGACAATTATGTAACGGCCCAAAAGGAGCACACATAAGGTACGTAAAAACCAGATTCAAGTCCCACTGGGGCATTACGAAAGGAATAGGAGGAAAGAAATACATTTACAATAGGGGACTTGAAAAGAGAAGGCTGATCAGGAAGGCGAAGTAAGGCCGAAATGGCCGAAAGATATCCTTTAAGGGTGCCCAGAGCAGAGCCCTGCTGTGCCAAGGAAACAATGAAGAACCTCTGAAAGGGGGGCAGAAAGGGGAATCCACAGCCTTTGTCATGCACCATGCCACAAATTTGTTCCATCTATAGGCGTATACCGTTTTAGTGGAGGGATGCCTGGCTGCCAAGATACCATTACAGACTTCGGGAGGAAGGTCGAAAGCTGTCAACTGTCGCTGCTCAATCTCCATGCAAAGAGGCTGGACAGGTTAGGGTGGAGGACCGTCCCATGCTGCTGCGACAGAAGATCCTTCAGAAGAGGCAGTCTGATCGGAGGATCGATGGCCATGTGTAACAGCTCGGGATACCAGACTCTTCGTGCCCAATCCGGAGCCACAAGAATGACTTGGGCTCCAGTCGCACTTCATCTTCTTCAGCACTCTGGGCAGAAGTGGTATAGGCGGAAAGGCGTATAGAAGACCGCAATTCCACTCACGACAAAAAGCGCCGCCAGGCGAGTGGCGCCTTGGAAATACCAACGCGCAGAACTGCTGACACGGCGCGTTCTCTTCGGTGGCAAACAGATCTAACCAAGGCTCTCCCCACTGCTGAAAGAGACCTTGCACCACCTCCGAGTGAAGACTCAATTCGTGATCCATCAAGCACCAGCAGCGGAGTTCGTCCACCCTAGCATTCAGTGAACCTGCCAGGTGTTGAACCACCAGGGACATGCCCTGATGTTCCAGCCATGCCCAGGGGAGAAGGGCCTCTTGACAGAGTCCACGACCCCATCCCGCCCGGTTGGTTGCAGTACCACATGGCAGTGGTGTTGTCCGTGAACACCTGCACTACTCTTCCCTTGACAGAAGGAAGGAATGCTTTCAGTGCGAGACGAATCGCCCGGAGCTCCAGAAGGTTGATGTGGAGCCCGGACTCGGCCGGAGACCAGAGGCCTCTGATCTCCGCCTCTCCCATGTGACCGCCCCATCCCAGAAGGGACGCATCTGTCAGCACTGTGAAGTCTGGTTGGGGAAGGGAGAGGGATCTGCCGTTGACCCAATCCTGGTTCGTTAGCCACCACTGCAATTGGTGTGCAGTGCCCTCCGAGATCTGGACGATGTCAGAAAAATTGCCCTGATGCTGCGCCCACTGGAACTTCAGGTTCCACTGCAGACCACGCAGGATGTAGGAGGCCATGAGGCACAGCAGCCTCAAGGTCAATCTCACCAAAATCCGGGATAGAGGTTGAAACATCTGTATCATAGCCCAATTATCCCAGACTCACTGCTCGGGAGGATAAGCCCGAAACTGCGCTGTATCCAGAACTGCTCCGATGAAAAGGAGCTTCTGAGAGGGAATCAGGTGTGACTTTGGCACGTTGATAGTGAACCCCAGCGAATGCAGGAGGTCCGCCGTAGTCTGGAGGTGGGAGACGACAGCCTGGGGCGAGCCCGCTTTCAAAACCCAGTCGTCGAGATTGGGGAAGACTGGAACCCTTGATCTGCGCAGATGAGCTGTGTGAGAAAGTGCCCTCTTTCTGCATGGTTGCCCCCCACTTTTTGCTGAATTGCTAATGTGCTTTGACTGAGTGTGCCCTGGGCTCCTGCTAATCAGGTACCCAGGGCCTATGTTCTTTCCCTAAAACTGCATTGAAGCCTAAACCCAAATGGCATCTCTGGCCACAGGTCAGCCCCTGGTAGATGGTACCACAGGTACCCAGGGCACTGTGACCAGAGAAGGCCTCTGAGGGCTGCAGCACTTATTATACAACCCTTAGAGGTCCTGTACCCTTACACTCACACACTGCTTTTGCAGGCTGCGTGTTTTGGTGTAGAACAAAGTGAAGAGTCGACATGGCACATCTGTGTGCCATGCCTACAACCCACTGCCCTGGCATTGATCAGTCACCCCTCCAGCTGGGTGCACTATACCAGTGGTGAGGGTACAGGTGCAGGAGCCCTGTACCCCTACAGTGCCCAAGTCCATTCCTGGGCACTGTAAGTGCAGTGCTGCCATTAAGAGTATATGGTGCTGGGAGTTTGTCATTACGAACTCCACAGCACCATAATGGTTACACTGAAAACTGAGAAGATGGGTATCGAACTTCTCAGCACATTAAACCCACAGTGATGCCAGTGTGGGATTTAATGAAAAATGCACACGGAGAGCATCTTAGAGATGCCCCCTGAAAACTAACCTACCACTAGTGTCCATGCTGAGTGGCTGCTTAGGCTGCCACCAACAGACATGTTTCTGGACCCCTGGGTCGAGAGCCTGCTGCTCTCTGGGGCCTTAAACAATGCACATCCTAGGACTAGGTTCCAAGCCTAATCCCCCAGGATGGGCAGGGTTCACGAAGGGGAAGCTTCGAAGGCTTGCCGCCTTTGTGAGCTCCCCCAGGCCACTTGGTGCTTTCAGCAACTGGTCCCCACTGGTTCTGATCCCCACTTTGGGCGGGAGAACAGGCAGGAAAAATAAGTGAGGAAGATGGGTGTGCCCCCCTCTGCTAACTACACCCCTCAGGTGGGGGAGGCGAGGTGAAGCACAACTGAGTCCCCGCCATCTTGCAGATAAGGGGGGGGGGGGGGGAACTCAGCCAACCAGGGACAGGCTCAGGCTCATGCCCCCTCCCAGTGGAGGGTGGCATAATAGGGGGTGTACCCACCCCAGGGAAGGGACCCATTGGTCCCTGCCTTTTACCTTTCTGTAACGCCCCTAAATCTAGTATTTAGGGGCAACCCTGAACCTTGCTTCCTCAGACCAGAAGAAACTACAAGAAAAGAAGGACCGAACAGCCGTGCCGAAGCTAACAAAAGGAAGACGCCCACTGACTTGGCCCCAGCCCTACCGGCCTGTCTCCATCTCAAACCTGCGCCTGCGAAATCCCGGTGTCTCCTGCAGCCAGCAACCTCGAAAACTCTGGAGGACATGCCTGCCTTCAACCACAAAGACTGTCTCCTGTGAACACCGGATTTGTCATCTCCAACCTCTGGCTCCGGCCGGACACCGTGAATCCGCACCACTCTGCACCCGCTGGCCACGGCCCAAGCTCGAGTGGGCAAACACCACGAGGAGGCTCTCTGGCGATACTGAACCGAGATCTGGCGACCCCTGACCTGCCTAAAGCCTCCAGCCGATAACTGCAGCCTAAATCCGGAAGGTCTCCCCAACCGCGACCAGGAGCTGGTAAGATGATTAGACCTTAAAAGGCACCCCTGCACCCGATGCCCCACGGCCTTGGGTGGCCCAACAGACTGTACCTAACAAACCCCCAACATCCCAACTTAACTCTCGAAGTGGTGGTCGCACCCAGAAGACCTTCGTCCCCAAGCCTGCAGAGCCTTTGCAAACCGGAGGTTCCCCATTGCAAACAGGGCGCCCGACGTCGAAACAGCACCCTGCACCCGGCCGCCGGCCGCCCTAGTGCAGCTGAGGGTGCTACTTTGTTCCCCCATTTGCCCGGAGCTAAAGCCCAGGAGCTTTGCTCCCACAACCAAGTGGCCTGCTCGTCAGCAGCCGCCAACCGGAGGCCCCCTATCCTCCTCTGGATAACATTGGGCCTCAGCACTCTGCACCAAGCCCTAGTGCCGCTGAGGGTGTAACAAGAATGCATCCTTGATCCTGGGGGACCCCCGACTCTACCCCCAGAACCTCAACTGCCACTACCAAAAACTTACCTCAAAACCGAAAACAGTATTTTCTTCCATAGGAGAACATTGACTGTTTTTCTTGGAAAAGTTTCCAAGTGTGGAGTTTGAAAACCCAAAGAAATTCTTTAATATTGCACAAACTAACAAAAACACTTTTACTTACATGTTTACAGTAAATGTTCCAGTGTAGTATCCAGGTATACTACACTGTGTAAGAAAAGTAACCTCAAAAGTAACTTACCTGTAATTTTATTGAAAATCCTAAACCAAGTATATGTACTGTATTTACAAAGCATTGCATTTCACAGAAACAATACTGTAAGTCAAAACAAAGTGCATTTACAATTGCAATCCAGACTGTATTACAACTGTATATTTACTGCAAATTATTTATCAATTACCTGTGCCAGGCTTGCTTGGTTCTAGAAAATAAAGAATATTTGTATACAAAAACAATTGGTCTGAGGTTCAGTCTTTGAGTGTGTGAATTCATTTGCTGACTGAGTGTGTACAACAAATGCTTAACACTGTCCTCTGATAAAGCCTTACTGCTCGACCACACTACCACAAATAGAAAGTGAGGTGCTATCTACTTTACCTCTGCCTACGTTTTGGGTTCCACTGGACTCTGTGCACACTATACCTCACTTTGGTATAGTATGTACAGAGCCAGCTTCCTACATGGAGGACACAAAGCAGCACCAAATATACACCACCAGCAGCAGCACGGGGCAGCCAAGTGGAATTTCAGTACTGCGAGTCCAATGCTTGTCAATGGAGACTTTCCTTTCAACAAACAGGCTGCAGGCGATGAAAAGGAGGTTGCAGGAGGAAGGCCAAGAACAGCAGAGGTAAGTAGAGATGTATGGGGTTATATGGGCACCATCAATTCAGCTCACCAAGGCCCAGGGGCTTCGGTGCAGGGGTGCCTTAGAAGTCTGAGTCTTCTTACCGGAGCCGGCCACGGTCAGGGGACTCCTCTGGATTCAGGCTGCAGTGTAGGAAGCTGGCTCTGTATATACTATACCAAAATGAGGAATAGTGTGCACAGAGTCCAGTGGATCCCCAAAGGTAGGCAGAGTTAATAGTAGATGGCACCTTACTCTCTATTTGTGGCAGTGTAGGCAACCAGTAAGGCTTAATCAGAGGGTAGTGTTAAGCATTTGTTGTACACACTCAATCAGCAAACGATGTCACACACTCAAAGACTGAACTCTGACCAATTTTGTTTGTATAAAAATATTATTTAGTTATTTTATTTCTAGAACCGAGCCAAGCCTGGCACAGGTAAGTAAATAAATGCTTTGCAAAATATTATGCAGTGTTTACAAGTGAATGCAAGTTCAAATGCAGTGGTTTGAAATACAGTTAAGTCAATGCTTTTAAATTACTGTACAGATTACTTTTTAGTTACTTTTTAGATTACTTTAAAGGTTATTTTCTACTCAGTGTGCTATGCCTAGATATCACACTGGGACATTTCCTAGAGAAAAGGTAAGTAAGGAAAATGCTACTTACCAGTGTGCATCTGTTCTTGGCATGTAGAGCTGCAGATCCTCACACTGTGCATTAGATCGCCATCTGGTGTTGGGCTCGGATGCTTGCACTTTGTTGTTGTCTTCGAAGAAGTCTTTGTAGTCATGTGATAGGTGACTCCTCCTTTGGACAATAGTGCGCATGGGCATCGACTCCATCCTCAGATTGTTTTTCGCCATATTGGGGAGTGATGGAGTTAGTAGAAAAGGAAAGAGATGTCCATGTGTGTGTATCTAATTAAGATAGGACTGGAACACATACAGGTCCCGGGGAGGTGGGTGGGCGTGTGAGGATCTGCAGCTCTACATGCCAAGAACAGATGCATACTGGTAAGTAGCATTTTCTGTTCGAGGCATGTGAGCTGCAGAGCTCACACTGTGCATAGACTGTACAGTAGTATCTCCCTTAGCGGTGGTCACCTGTATGTGTTGCAGTAGTTTGAAAAAGGGTTTTAAGGACAGCTTGGCCCACGGAAGCTTGTTGCTTGGCTTGCACATCAACACAATAGTGTTTAGTGAAGGTGTGTGTTGTAGACCACGTGGCTGCCTTACATATGTCTTCTAGGGGAATGTTCCCTAAGAATGCCATGGATGCCCCTAGTTTGCGTGTTGAGTGCGCTCTACGGGGAACTGATAATGTGCGTTTGGCTTTTTGGTAGCAGATTTGGATACATTTAACAATCCACCTTGCAACCCGGCTTTGAGATAGGATTACCTTTGTGTGGTGGAGAGAAAGCCACAAACAATGGTTTGGTTTTGCGAAAGGATTTGGTTCTGTCAATGTAATACATAAGGGCTCTTTTGACATCTAGGGTGTGGAGAGCTCTTTCTGCCACGGAATCTGGGTTTTGGAAGAACACAGGTAGTTCTACTGATTGGTTAAGGTGGAAAGGCGAAATGACTTTGGGAAGGAATTTTGGGTTTGTTCTGAGAACTACCTTTTTATGATGTATTTGTAAGAAAGGCTCTTGTATAGTTAGAGCTTGTAGTTCACTGACTCTCCTTAGAGAAGTGATTGCAATTAGAAACGCAACTTTCCATGTAAGGAATTGAAGTTCACATTTATGTAAGGGTTCGAAAGGTGGACCCATGAGCCTGGTAAGTACTATATTAAGATTCCACACTGGGGAGGGTGGTAATCTGGGAGGTATGATCCGCTTAAGGCCTTCCATGAAGGCTTTAATGGCGGGAACTTTGAATAGTGATAAGTGTTGCCTGTTTTGCAAGTAAGCAGCAAGGGCTGCGAGGTGCAGACGTATGGATGAGTATGCAAGACTACATCTTTGCAAGTGTAGCAAATAGCACATGATGTTTTGCGTAGAGGCTTGTAATGGTTGGATGTTATTATTAGTGCAGTAAATAGCGAATCTTTTCCATTTAGCTGCATAGCAGGCTCTGGTAGTTGGGCGTCTAGCTTCTTTTATAACGTCCATGCAGTCTGGGGGTAGGTTAAGGTAACCGAATTCTAGGACTTCAGGAGCCAAATTGCAAGGTTCAGCTGAGATGGATCTGGGTGCATTATCTCTCCATGGCTCTGCATGAGCATTGTTGGGGAGAGGTGTAGTCTTTGGTATGGGACTACTGATAGCTCCAATAGTGTGGTGAACCACGGTTGGCGTGCCCATGTAGGGGCTACTAGTATCATTTTGAGAGACTGTTGTCGAAGCTTGCGTACTACAAGTGGGATGAGTGGGAGCGGTGGAAAAGCGTACACAAATCTGCCGGACCAGTTCATCCATATCGCATTGCCCTTGGACTGCGGGTGTGGAAGCCTGGCGGCGAAGGTTGGGCATTTGGCGTTTGTGTGTGGCGAACAGATCTAAGTCTGGCTGGCCCCACATCTGGAAGAAAGGTAGAAGAACTTGTGGATGTAGTTCCCACTCGTGAATCTGTTGTGTCTGTCGACTTAACAGATCTGCAATCTGATTGTGAACCCCTGGTAGGTGTTCTGCTAGAAGGTATAGGTTTTGTGGAATGGCCCACCTCCAAATGTCCTGTGCTAGTTGGGACAGTTGTGGAGAGTGTGTCCCCCTGTTTTTGTATATAGTACATAGCTGTGATGTTGTCTGTTCGGATCAGGACAGCTTTGTTTTGTACGTGGAGTTGAAAGGACTTGAGAGCTAGGAATATAGCTAGTAACTCTAGGTGGTTGATGTGGAACAGCTTCTGCTGAGTGGTCCACTTGCCCTGTGTTGTATGGTGTAACAGGTGTGCTCCCCATCCTGTAAGGGATGCGTCCGTGGTTAGTACTACTTGTGGAACCGGCTCTAGGAACGGCCGCCCCTTGGACAAATTGTTGGTGTTCCACCACTGCAGAGAGCGATGTGTGCGGCTGTCCACCAACACCAGATCTGTAAGATGTCCCTGAGCCTGGTTCCATTGGCGCGCTAGGCACTCTTGTATAGGACGCATTTGAAGTTTTGCATGAGGGACGAGAAAAATGCAGGATGCCATCATGCCGATGAGCTGCATAAACACTCTGGCTGGGAGAGAGTGTTGCATTTGAAACATGGGGACAAGGGTTTGTATACTGGCTATCCTGGCTGGGCTGGGGTAAGCTAGAGCAGTGGAAGTGTTTATCGTAGCTCCCAGATATTGAAGGACATGGGAGGGCTGAAGGTGGGACTTGGTATAGTTTATCGTGAACCCCAAGTTGTGTAATGTTTGTATCGTTTGGTGAGTGTGTTGGACACACTGGTTGAATGATTTGGCTTTGATAAGCCAGTCGTCCAGGTATGGGAAGACATGTATTTGTTGTCTTCGTAGATGCGCTGCTACTACTGCAAGGCATTTGGTAAACACTCTTGGAGCAGTGGTGACTCCGAATGGGAGTACCTTGAACTGGTAGTGCTGCCCATTGAGAACGAACCTTAGATACTTCCTGTGAGCAGGATGTATGGGAATGTGGAAGTAGGCGTCCTTGAGGTCTAATGTGGCAAGGAAGTCTTGTTGTTGTAGTAAGGAAGCACTTGTTGGAGAGTGATCATGTGAAAATGATCTGAGTGTATGTATTGATTGAGAGGTCTGAGGTCTAAAATAGGCCTGAGAGTGCCGTCCTTTTTGGGAATGAGGAAGTACAGGGAGTAAACCCCTGTGCCTTGCTGTAGCAGAGGCACTGGCTCTATGGCGTGCTTTTGAAGCAGGGAAAGTACCTCTTGTTGTAAAAGTGTAAGATGGTCTGTGGACATTGGACGCTGCCTGGGTGGTATGGTGGGGGGGTAGCTGTTAGCTCCAGGCAGTAGCCATGTTGGATAATCTGTCTCACCCACCTGTCTGTTGTAATGGAGTTCCAGACAGGCAGGAACTGTGATAGCCTTCCCCGACAGGGGTGTTGTGGTCGGGGGAAGTGGAGGAAAGTCACTGTTTGGGAGTGGTGGAGGTACGCGTGTTGTTGTTATTACCTCGACCTCTGCCCTTAGAGTTGTTGCCTCTGTAACCACCCCTAAAGTATCCTCTATTAGGAGAGGTTTGGGTGTTTGTTCGATAGGAAGAGGAACTGTCTGCGGTGGTATTCCTGGAGCCCCCTCTGTAAAAGGAGCGGCGAAAGGAGCCACGTTGCTGCGGGGACTGCAATGCTCCCATTGATTTGGCAGTGTCAGTATCCTTCTTCATCTTTTCTAGTGCTGTGTCGACAGCAGGACCAAATAGTTGGTTTTGGTTAAATGGCTGGTTCAGTATGGTAGTCTGGACTTCTGGCTTAAAACCTGAAATGCGAAGCCAGGCGTGTCGTCTAATAAGCACGCTAGTGTTAACTGACCTAGCGGCGGTGTCGGCTGCGTCTAAGGCGCACTTAATGGAGGCATTTGAAATAAGTTTGCCTTCTTGAATGAGGTCAGTGGCTTGTGTTTTGTATTTATCAGGTAGATGTTGAAGGAGGGTTTCTAGCTGATCGTAGTGTGCCCTGTCGTACCTAGCTAGTAGAGCTTGGGTGTTAGCGATGCGCCAGATGTTGGTGGCTTGCGCAGCTACGCGTTTGCCAGAGGAATCTAACAATTTGGATTCTTTATCAGGGGCGGAGCATCCCCTGAAGTTTGTGAATTGGCGCGTTTTCTGGCATTAGAAACGACCAGTGAGTCAAGGGGGAGCTGACCTTTGATGTAGGTGGGGGTCATCGGGAGCAGGTCTATACTTTTATCCACTCTAGGATTAAGGATCCTGGCTCTGACCGGGTCGTTAAAAATTTCAGGTGCATGTTTAATGACACCCTTGATCATGGGCAAAGTTTGAACAGTTTTTTGAGACCGTTCAAAAGTGTCTAGAAGAAAATCTTCCTCTGGTTGGTCGGTGTGAATATGCACCCCATGAAAAACGGCCGCCCTATGTATGAGTTGCCCAAAACCTATGTGATCATCTGGTGGAGATGGTTTTGTGGGATAAGGTGGAGGGCTGGGGAGGTCTGTAGGGTCTGGGGGTCATTATAACCCCAGTCATCCTGTGATGGATTATCTGGATCCAGATATAAATTATGAGGGTCATCCCCGTACCCCATGTTGTCCTCATACTCATGTGGGGGAGAATCCGCAGGTTGAGGAGGTGTGATAGGGATGTGGAGAGGAGGGGTGTTAGAGAGGTATAGGGGAAGGAGGCATAGGGGAAGTGGAAGAGTCTTTCTTCTTCGGAGGGACAGGCTTGTGACGTGGCACAGAGGAAATATGTCCTGTTTTAGGATTGATATAAAGTTTGTGTTGATTAGGATCGATGGGATCCGGTGTAAACAGTTCCTCTCCTTGAATATTAGTTTTCGGCGCCGACTTTTTCGGTTCCGAACATGGTGATGGCTTCTTTAAATGTTCCTTTGCTTTAGAAGGCGTCGAGGCGTCCTTCGGTTTAGCTACAGGCTCGACCGGCTTTAGTTTAGGGGTGTGTCGAGTAGCTTCGGTTTCGGTGCCGAGGGATCCGCGTGCTTGGAGGCGGATTTGGGGACCGAACTGGATTTCGGCGCCGGGTGGTCTTTGTGTTTCGGCGCCGAAGGTGCCGGTGTAACGGGCACATGTGGTTTGGTCGGTGCCGAGGAACTAGAAGGCTTTGTTTTCTTGTTCGGTGCCGAGCCCGAAGGCGGGGCGTCCGAAACACGTTTACGGTCTCGACTGGGGCCCGTGGGCGAAGTACTGACCGGTGCCTTCGATTTTGCAGGGAGGGTTGGGGCAGGGGCAGTAGTACTCACACGCTGCCCTGAAGGGATGGAACTGTCGGAGTCCTCTGCCTCGGATATGATAGCGAGGTCTTCGGAGTCTTCTTCCGGAACATCGGGACCCTCGTCGAAGATGTTGACGGGTTCCGGAGCGGACCTGTGCGCCATGATGTGCCTTCGGGCTCGACGATCTCGGATTGTCTTCTTGGAGCGGAAGGAGGCGCAGGCCGGACAAGTGGCCTCGTTATGGTCTGGTGAGAGGCACCGATTACAGACCTGGTGGTGGTCACTGTGAGGAAACTTTGCTCCACATTGGGGGCATTTTCGGAATGGCGTCCTTTCCATGGGCAGTAGGCCTTACGGCGTCGATGGGCCCAACGGCCCGCGTCGACGGCTGGAAAGGAGATCGAGGAAGGGACGTCGAGATGTCGATGTCGGTATCAGGCGTTGAAAAGTGGAAAACGCTGCAAAAAACAAGTTTCGAACCGGAGTGTCGAAATGCATCCGAACCCGATGGCGGAAAAAAACAATCTGAGGATGGAGTCGATGCCCATGCGCACTATTGTCCTAAGGAGGAGTCACCTATCACATGACTACAAAGACTTCTTCGAAGACAACAACAAAGTGCATGCATCCGAGCCCAACACCAGATGGCGATCTAATGCACAGTGTGAGCTCTGCAGCTCACATGCCTCGAACAATCAGTTTTGCACAATTGTTATTTTTCAGGTTTCCATACAAATCAACTCCACACTTGAAACATTTTTCAGAAAAAAACAGTTAATGGATTTCTATGGAGAGAAATGCAGTTATCGGTTACCAGGTAAGTACTCTGTCTTTGGGGTTGAGTTTCTGGGGTTAGAACAAGGGTTCCCCCAGGGTCAAGGATGCACTCTTGTTACACCCTCAGCAGCACTAAGGCGGCCGGGTGCATAGTGCTGAGGCCCAATGTTATCCAATGGGGGATAGGGGGGCCTCTGGTTGGTGGCTGCTTACGAGCAGGCCACTGGGTTGTGGGAGAAAAGCTCCTGGTGTTAGGCTCAGGGTAAAGGGGGATCCGGTTTAGCACAAAAAGTGCACCAGCAGCGGTGCAGGGGCGGCTGGGTGCAGGGTGCTGGCGTCTGGTGCCATGTCTTCAATAGGGAATTTCGATTTTGGTTTTCAGCTGCAGGCTCAGTCCAGGAAGACTTCCGGTAGGAACCAACAGCTGGGCAGGGAAATTGGAGGGCTCGGGGACGTAGGTGCACCTCCGGTTCTCTTATCCAGGGCGCCTGGATGCAGGGGTGTCTTTTGAGGTCGGATTTTACCTTACTGGGCCACTCGCAGTTGGAGGGAGGGGTGGTGTCTCCATGCAGAGGCTGCAAGCGACGTCGGGGAGTCCTGGAGGGGGTCACTCGAACTCTGGAGCGCTGGGGGACCTTGCTGGAACCGGTGGGCCACTTTAACTCTGGCCGTAGGCGACGGGTGAGTGGTGGTTTCAGGAGTCGGGTTTCTTTCTCCTCAGCAGGTTCAGAGTCGGTCTTGGGAGTTTTTTTTTGGAGCAGAGCTGCTGTTCACTGGAGATCCGGTCTTTGTTGAAGGCAGTCAGTCTTCCCAGGGTTCTGGAGGTCGCTGGCTGCAGGACAAGGCAACTTTTGGCACAGGATCTCTGGATACTGCAGACTGGCCGGTAGGGCTGGGGCCAAGTCAGTTGTTCTCTGCAGTCTCCTATGCTGGGCGTCCTCTTTCGTCCTTTTTCTTCTGAGGTTGCGGGAATCTGTCTTCTTGGTTCAGGGCTGCCCCCTAAATACTGTATTTAGGTGACGTCTTAGAGGTCTCGAGGTCAGTAGCCAATGGGCTACTGACCTTAGGGTGACTACACCCTTTGTGTGCTCACCCCACGTGGGGGAGTGAGCACAATCCCTAGTCCCGATTTGGGAGTGCCCGCCATCTGCAAGATGGCGGGCACTGAAGAGTGGGCTTTATCTCACCTCCCCCACCTGAGGGGTGGGGTAGGCAGAGGGGGGGGGGGCACACCTTTTGGGCTGGTTAATTTTTCCCGTCAAAAAGGAGGGGAGACAGGAAGGGGGCCTGCTCCTGATAGCAGGAGAGGCTGCAATGCCTTTGAAGCTCCCCTTGCCACAGATGGCTCTTGGGGTAGGAGCGAAGGCTCCTACCCCAGGGTTCCAGAAACATGTCTCGTGGTGGCAGGCTGGTGTGTACCAGTCAGTGAACCCACCAGCGATACCAAAGGGGATGATGGACGGAGCGTTTGAGCCAATCAAACACTCACCCCCAGTCAACTGATCTGGGTTTAATCCATCATCATTCTTTAGCTCACTCCACCACCCCAGTTCAGACATGGCCATATGCAAATCAGTCTGACCCTGTGCCTCATGGGAACAGTCCAGCCCGAACTGCCAAGCCATGTCTTCCCTGGACCGGAAACAAGCATCCTGGGACCGGTTTCTGGCCACTCAGCCGTCATCAGCCAGGCTAGCTTGAATCCAGTGGCAAAGTGAGCAAGGGACCCACGTCTGGGCATACCCTGCCAACTTAGGGCGAACAAAGCGATACCAAAGGGGATGATGGACGGAGCGTTTGAGCCAAACACTCACCCCCAGTCAACTGAGGCTGGTCGTTTTTTCAGGGGGCATCTCTAAGATGCCCTCTGAGTGCATTTTTCATTAAATCCCACACTGGCATCAGTGTGGGTTTAATGTGCTGAGAAGTTTGATACCAAACTTCCCAGTTTTCAGTAAAGCCATTATGGTGCTGTGGAGTGCACATTGACAAACTCCCAGCACCATATACTCTTAATGGCAGCACTGCACTTAAAATGTCTAAGAATGGACTTCGACACTGTAGGGGTACAGGGCTCATGCACCTGTACCCTCACCACTGGCATAGGGCACCCAGCTAGAGGGGTGACTGATCGATGCCAGGGCAGTAGGTTGTAGGCATGGCACACAGCCATGTGTGCCATGTCGACTCTTCACTTTGTTCTGCACCAAAACACGCAGCCTGCAAAGGGTGTGTGGGGGTGTGTGTATATATATATATATATATATATATATATATATATATATATATATATATATATATATATATATATATATATATATATATATATATATATATATATATATATATATATATATATACACATACATACAGGGCCTCTAAAGGTGGCACAATAAGTGCTGCAGCCCTTAGAGGTCTTCCCTTGTCACAGTGCCCTGGGTACCTGTGGTACCCTTTACCAGCGGCTGACCTGTGGCCAGAGATGCCAATTGGGTTAGTTTTGGGGAAAGAACACAGGCCCTGGGAACCTGATTGGCAGGGACCCAGGGCACATCAAGTGAAAGTGCATCAGTAGTCTGGCAAAAAGTGGGGAGGTTACTGCAACAGAAACCCACTTTCCTACACATGGCCCATTTCCAGATGGTCTGTGCTAGCTGTGACAGCTGGAGAGAGTGTGTCCCTCCCTGTTTATGTAGTACATCGCTGTCATGTTGTCTGTGTGAATTAGGACAGTCTTGCGTACTAGCTGAACTTTAAATGCTTTCAGCGCCAGAAAAATCGCTAGCAGCTCTAGATGATTTATATGAAGCTGTTTCTGCAGCAAGCGCCAAATGCCCTGAATTGTGTGGGTTTGGAGATGCACGCCCCAACCTGTCAGTGATGCGTCTGCTGTCAGTACTATCTGTGGAACCGGGTCGCTGAAGGGCCACGCTTTTAAAAGGTTTTGTGTGATCGAGAAGGAGTTTTTTCAACGCACTAGGTCTATGCTTCTCAACTTTGTGTGGCAGGGTCGGAGGGCTCGCTTTTCCTTTTCCATTCTTAGACGCTCCAGGGCGGAGGGAGGGGTGGGTTTGCCAGACGTGCAGTTGTACTACAAGGCTGCCCAACTCCGGGTGTTGATAGAGTGGGTAAAACATGACTCCGACAAACACTGGCTTCACATGGACCGTAGTGTGACTGGACGGACTATTTGGGACCTCATTTGGCGACCCAAACACGATCGACCCGTAAACGCATACATCAGTACACCTACACGCACAACACTGCAGGTCTGGGACTCGGTGACCAAGGATGAGCGATGGACTTCCTTTCCCTCCCCCTTCACGCCCTTACATTTCAACTCGGCTTTTCCGCCGGGTTTGCAGGCGGGTCCATTCGATGCATGGCGGGAGGGAGGGTGTCTGGCACTGACGCATCTTTTTCACAACTACGACCCCCTCACATTTGATGCTTGCAAGAGAGACTTTGGTTTACAAAACACCGAACAATTCCGTTACACTCAGCTGATGCACGGGGCTCAGGCCCCACAAATACGGGGGGCTGCTACTAGGCCTCTCACGAAATTTGAAGCTTTTCTCACTAAAGCCACGACAATGAGGGGTGCGATTTCCTTCATCTATCGTTTCCTGCTCACCACCATACATTCCCCGCGCCCGTGCTACATGGCAATGTGGGAGGGGCTCCTACAGCAACACATTACAGAGGACGAATGGTCTCATCTGTGGTCGGACATAGGGAAATTTAACCATTCCATAGCGCTTAGGGAGGCGCATCTCAAGACCATGATGGACTGGTATCTCCACCCCTCGAGGCTCAAACAGATTTTCCCTAATACATCAGACCGCTGCTGGAGAGGTTGTGGATTGCTGGGCGACTTTCGACATATCTGGTGGGACTGTCCACACATTCGTCCGTTCGGGGAGGAAATACTGGCCCAGATTAAGGAAATGTTGGGCTACCCTGTCCCGACCACTATGGAGGGAGTACTATTGGGCATGCGTGATCCCTCTTTAGAACACCAGACCAGGGCAGACAAGGCGATCATGTGGCTATGTATGGGAGCTGCGAAAGTTACTTTAGCGGCTGCGTGGAAGAGGAAGGAGGCTCCGGCGATATCCCTAGTGGCACTCCAGATTGTGGAACTTACTTACTATGGAACGAATGTCGGATGTGTCTAGGGATGCTTTTAAAAACTTCGAGTTTCGCTGGGGTCCGCTGGTCTCCTTTCTCTCCCGGGGCCTTCCATCTGCAGTTTGCCCAGCCTCCCTTAGAGCGCTACACCTCTTCCAGATTTAGAACCGACCCACCTTTCTTGTTGAATGAACCATTGGAGTCACACTTAGGTGCCACCACCATGTTGGGAGGGAGGGAGGGGGAGGGGAGGGAAGGGATGGGATTTTGGTTCTTTGTATGTTGTTTTGTCTGCTCCATAGTTGGGGGCAGTTTCATATTAATAGCGGACACTATGGTCCGCGGCTTCCTAATAAGAGGGGCACCAGAGAGTGCTTTCCTTAAGAGGGATGAGAAATGTGCTCTCTGTGACAAACCTTTGTACGGGCAAGACTGGATGGTCCACCACCCGGCTACTTAAGTCACTGTATCTTCCTTTTGCTCCTTGCTTTGAATGGGTGGAGGGCGATATTTACATGTTTGATTGCCAAGTACAAATCTCAGCTGCACTGATCCCGTAGTATCAAGAAGGTGAGACCTTTGATGCAATGTTAGATGTTGTATTTTGTGAAATTTTCAATAAAAATATTTTTGACAAAAAAAAAAAAAAGGTTTTGTGTGTTCCACCACTGCAGAGAGCGATGGGTGGGGCTGTCTACCAACACTAGATCTGATAACTGACCGTGACCTTGGTTCCACCGACGTGCTAAGCATTCCTGTAGGGGACGCATTTGAAGTCTTGCGTAGGGGACTATAAAAATGCAAGATGCCATCATTCCCAGTAACGTATAGTTTCTTGCCGGTCGGTGTAGTTTTGCAGCTTGAAGACTTTCTGGATTCACTATGCTGTGCATTATTCCGCCATCTCGTGGTTGGGTCCGGAATTGTCGTATCTTTCCTCTTTTTTTTTTCGTGGCCCAGGTGGGCGTCGACCTCCCACCATTTGGTGTCTGTTCGAGACGTCGACGCGCTTCCTGTGGAAGCTGGCACCTTTGGTCGCCATCTTCGGATTCTTTTTTCTCTTCCTGTTTTTGTCCTCTTTGTCTTAAAACCCTTCCTCCTGGCTCTTTCTTCCGGCGGAGGAGGGTGTGATCGCTAGTGAATCCAGAAAGGCTTCAAGCTGCAAAACTACACCGACAGGTAAGAAACTATACGTTTTGCAGCGTGAATCTTTCTGGATTCACTATACTGTGCATAGATTTTGTAGCGGTATTCTAGATTTGCGGTGGCTGGGTGGAAGAAGAGCTCTGATATCTGAATATGTGTTGTAAGACCTTTTGTCCTACTTGAGCTTCCGTGTTCATTTGAATATCTATGCAGTAGTGCTTAGTGAACGTGTGCACTGAAGCCCATGTCGCTGCTTGGCAAATGTCCTGAATAGGTGTGTTTGCTAGAAAAGCTATTGTTGCTCCCTTCTTCCGTGTTGAGTGCGTCCGTGTCGCTCCTTGTAGTTCTTGCCCAGCTTGCTTGTGGCAGTATTGTATTGTTTGCGCAATCGTGTTCTTGGTAACCGGTCGCCCAAGAAAACTGGCGGCAAAGGACACAATTGTTTTGGCTTGCTGCACTCCTTTGTTCTTTCTATATAGTGCATTACCGCTCTTCTGGCGTCCAGTGGGCGTAATGCCCTTTCAGCGCGTGGTCGGTTTTTGGAAAAAACTTGGTATCTGGATTGCTTGATTAATGTGGAACCTTGATACCACCTTTGGCAGGAAGTGTGGATCTGTTCTCATTACAATCCTGTCGCTATGCATTTGTAGATAGGGCTCTTGTATTGTCAGTGCTTGCAATTCGCTTACCTTCCGTAGTGACGTAATGGCCACTAGGAAGGCTGTTTTAATCGTGAGAATGTGCAGCGTTGCTTTATGCATTGGTTCAAATGGTGCCTTCATTAATTGAGCCAGTACCAATTTGAGGTTCCATGCTGGCGGTGGCACCCTCTTAGGGGGGGGGCAATTCTCTTTGCCCCTTCTAGGAATCTCCACCACTTGCGACGTGAAGAAACTTTTCCCGTTTCTCCCCTTGTGTAGGCTACTATGCCTGCTAAGTGCACCCTTATTGATGTGCAGCTTAGCTTGCCGTGCAGTAGATGCGTTCGGTACTTCAGTACTGTTGCCTCCCTTGTAATCCTCCTTTGTAGCCCTTCCTTAATGAACCATCGTGTGAATCTTTTCCACTTGGCTATGTAGCACTTTCTTGTGGTAGGTCTCCTGGCCTCCCGTAACACTGCCATTGTGCTCTCTGGTAATTTTAGGTGTGCGAATTCTAAGTCCTCAGGAACCATGCAGCTAGGCTGAGACTCTCTGGCTCTGGGTGCAACACCCTTCCTTTTTGCATAGTTAACAGGTCCCTTCTTCTGGGGGAGCTGTGTGCTGGCTCCTGTGCCATTTCCATTATTTGTGAGAACCACGATTGTCTGGCCCACTGGGGTGCAATTAGAATCCTCGTCATGCTGATGGTTCTGCATTTGTTGAGTACCCTGTGTAGCAGTGGTATAACGGGGGGGGGGGGGATATGCAAATGTCCCTGACCAATTTATCCATAGTGCATTCCCCTGGGACTCTTTGCACGGTTGCCTCAATGCGAAGTGTTGGCATTTTGCATTCTGGCGTGTTGCAAATAAGTCTATTTGCGGTGTTCCCCATTTCCTGAATATCCTTTGGATTTCTTGCTGGTTGATCTCCCATTCGTGGGATGTTGACGTCTGTCTGCTGAGCCCGTCTGCCTCTACATTGTCCTTCCCCGCGAGGTGTATTGCTAGTAGGGCTATTTGTCTTGTAATAGCCCATATCCATATATCCTGTGCTAGTCTTGATAGTGTCACTGAGTGTGTGCCTCCTTGCTTGTTTATATAGAACATCGTGGTGGTATTGTCTGTTTGGATCAATACCCTCTTTCCGTACAGCTGTTTCTGAAAGGCTTTTAAGGCTAGGAACACTGTTTTTAGTTCTAGATAGTTGATGTGCTTCACTGCCTCCTGCTGTGTCCATCAGTCCCCTCACCTTGAGGTCACTCATGTGTGCTCCCCATCCTATTTGGGATGCATCTGTTGTGATGGTCACTGTTGGAGCTGGCTGTGAGAATGGTCTTCCCTTTATTAAGCTGTCCTTGTTCCACCACGCTATTTCCTGATGTACTGCATGCGTGACAACCACGAGGTCCTCCCAGCTCCCTGTAGCCTGTGACCACTGCTGTTGGATCCTTTCCTGGAATGGCCTCATGTGTAGTCGAATATTTGGGATCAAGTATATGCATGATGACATCATTCCCATCATCCGTCCCACTGTCCTCACTGTCAGAGCTTGCCCCTTGCGGTACAGCTGTGTCTCCTTCAGAATTGCTACCGTCCTCTTCGTGCTTGGAAACACCTTGCCCTGTATGGTGTTGATCTCTGCTCCCAAGAAAATCTTCACCTGTTCCGGTTCTATGGATGACTTTTCCCAATGAATTGAGAACCCTAGTTGTACTAGTGTGTGTATTACCACTTGAATGTCCTTTCTGCAGGCGCTGTATGAGTTTGCTTTTACCAGCCAGTCGTCGAGGTATGGATATACGTGTATCCCCTGCCTCCTTAAGTGTGCTGCTAGGCATTTTGTAAACACCCTTGGTGCGGATTTTAGTCCGAATGGTAGTACTGTGAACTGGTAAAGTGTGTCGTTGATCACAAACCTTAGCAGGTGCTTGTGTCTTTTGTTTATTGGTATGTGAAGGTAGGCGTCCTTCAGATCTATGGTGGCCATGTAATCCCCTTCCTGTATTACTTCTTGCAGGGATGTCATTTTGAATCTTAGTGTCCTTATGTACTTGTTTAAGTATCTTAAGTCCAGAATGGGACGTAATGTTTCGTCCACCTTTGGTATGAGGAAGTAAGTAGAGTAGACTCCCTTTCCTCGGTCCTTGTATGGTACTATTTCTATGGCTTGTTTGTTTAGAAGTTCTTGTGCTTCCTGTATTAATTGTGGAAGTTCCTTTGCAGAGTGAACTTTTTTCCCGGTTTTCTGTCTTGAGGCCGTCTTTGCAGCTCTATGCAATATGCCGTGCTTTATGATGTTTAGTATCCACTTGTCTGTTGTGATCCTCTCCCAGTCCTGGAAGAAGTCCTTTAGTCTGCCTCCCACGGGTGTTGCGTGTTGGAGGAACTGTATGTTTACTGTTTGTCCTGATGTTTTGCACAACCCTGGAGATGGTGACTGGTTGTGTCCTGTCCTTGTGGTGAAGTCACTTGGAGGTGGGCTGCTGTCCTCCTCTTGGCGCGTTTCCACGTTCTCTATTGCGCCCTCAAAAGGATTGGCCCTGGGGTTGATACTGCCAAGTCTGCTGCTGCTGTCCCTGCTGCTGTCCTTGGCTCCCCCCCGGTAGCCTTGCTGGAATGCCTGATGCGTTGTCGTTGGTTGGTGGCTCCCCCTACCTGCGGGTCTTCTTGAGGGTGTTCCCCTTCTTAATCCTCTGAACTGCAAGGCCCCCCATGGACCTTGCGGTCTCATTTTCTTTTTTGAGCTGGTTGAGTTTTTCGTCCACTGTGGGACCGAAGAGTTGTTCTCCATTAAAAGGCGTATTGAGGATGCTATTTTGTACTTCGGGCTTAAAGCCTGAAATTCTCAGCCAGGCATTCCTTCTCTCCGTCACCCCGATCATCTGTCGGCTGGAAGTCTCCGCTGCGTCCAGGGCCGACTTTAAGCACGTATTGGCCATTGTTTTTCCCTCCTCTACCAGGTGGTTTGTACTGTTCAGGTAGATGTTTGAGGAGGTCTCCCACCTCCTCCCAGTGCTGGTAGGTGTGCCTGTTGATGAGGGCATTGGATTTGGCAATACGCCACTGTATTGCCGCACTCCTCTATATCTTTCTCCCCGTGAGGTCCATCCTCTTGCTCTCCTTGTCTGGAGGTGGTCCTGTGTTTGTGGGGATGTTGGCCCTTTTCCTAGCCGTGGAAGCAATGATGGAATCTGGTGGCACTGATCCCCTAATGTACATGGGGTCCTTTGAGGAGTGTTTGTACTTTCTCAGCTCTTGGAGTAACTGATCTACAGATTGCTGGTTCCTTGAAGGCCTCCTTACCCTGGTCCAGCACCCCTGGAAGCATGGGTAAAAACTGACTCCTTGTCTGCGTTGGTAATAAAGTTTCCAGCAGGAAGCAAGACTGAGGCTTCTCCTACTCCAGCTGCACTCCATAGGTGTCTGCCGCCCTTTTTATGACCTGATTATAGATCCCTATGTAGTCTGGCAGTGAAGGCCTCGAAGGGTATGTCTCTATCCCCTCTTCCGGCGAATCGGCGTCAAGATCTTGCCACTGCAAGTCTTGTGCCTCTGATGGCGTCGAGCCTTGGTAGGAGTGTTCCTCTTACTCGCCCTCAGCGTAAGAAGTAAAACAGGTCTTCCTGTTCTTCAGTTGGTTCTGGTGTGTTCAACGGCTGAAGTTATTCGGTGCCCTTTTCGGCCGCGGGCTTCGTTGGAATTATGAACCGTTTCATCTTTTCATCGAAGTCCCTTTTTCTTTGCAGGATGCTCGCCATCTCGGCTTCGAGCCTTCTCCTCTTCTTGTCCATCTCGGACGCTTGTTCGGCATCGAGCTCTTCGTGCTTTTTCTTCGTGGACGTCGAAGATGCACTGTGTAAGGCCTTCCTTCCTCGGCATCGAGCGGTCCTTTTCGAGACCGGGCTTCGACGACCTTTCCTTGTCTTGGCCTTTCGCCGACTGGGAGTCCTTAGCCAAGGATCCGCTGGGCTGGCTAGCTTTGGAGGCAGTTGCTAGCGTCGAGGTCTTAGACGGCAATGCTCCTTTGTGGGAGGATTTTAACTCACTCCTTCGAGTGTGTCGAGGGCCTGGGGTTCGACGACTCTTACCTCCTTCGTCCTCTTTTCGACCTCGACGTCGGTCGCGTCTTCTGGGCCTTCGGCGATGTTGTCCTCCTCTCCACTGGAGAGGCCAAAGTCCCGGAGCGATGGAGGTGCCCCTTGCCCCTGCATGGTGTAGTTAGCCCTTCGTTGCCTCTCTCTCTCACTCTTAGCGTCTTTGGCGTGAACGCCGAGCATGCGTTGCAGTCCTCGCTTCGAAGGTCGAGCGGCAGGCAGAGATTGCAGACTGGATGCTGGTCCTTCTGCGCGTATTTATGTCAGCAATTTTCACAAAATTTGAACGGAGTCTTGTCCATTACCGCGCCCAGGGAGCCCCCTGTGTGCGCATCCTCCGTGGAACTTCGAAGTTTTGGTTGTTCTCCCCCTTCGTAGTCGTTCCGGTTGTTGGCCCGCCGTCCGGCAGCCAATTGTAGATTTCCTGGTGATTTCTCGGTGATTTTCCGGTGCTTCTTCTCCCCAAAGTTCTGGAGCTCCTTCGTTGACGAACCAGACCCAACGGCGGAAAAAAGAATCTGAAGATGGCGACCAAAGGTGGGAGCTTCCGCAGGAAGCGCGTCGACGTCACAAACAGACACCAAATGGTGGGAGGTAGACGCCCACCTGGGCCACGAAAAAAAAAAAAAAAAGGGGAAGGGGAAAGATACGACAATTCCGGACCCAACCACGAGATGGCGGAATAATGCACAGCATAGTGAATCCAGAAAGATTCACACTGCAAAACTGCATGAACACTCGAGCTGGTAAGGAGTGTTGAGGCTGAAACAGATATCAGGGTTTGTATATTCCAGACTCTGGCTGGAGTTGGGTATGCTAGGGCTTTGTGTGTCTACAGTAGTTCCTAGATATGCTTGAGACGTGGAGGGCTAAAGATGGGATTTGGACAGATTTACTGTGAATCCTAACTTGTGGAGCAATTGCAAACATTTTTGTGTGTGGCGTAGACAGCTGTTGTGCGAGCTGGCCTTTATGAGCCAGTCATCCAAGTATGGGAAGATATGAACATGTCTTCTTAGATGGGCTGCGACTACTGCCAAGCATTTTGTGAAAACCCTGGGTGCAATAGTTACTCCGAATGGGAGGACTTTGAATCGATAGTGCCGACCTGCTACCACAAACCCGAGGTATTTGCAGTGCGCAGGGTGTATTGGAATATGAAAGTAAGCGTCCTTTAAATCCAGAGTGGAGAGAAAGTCGCCTTGCTGAAGAAGGGGAAGCACTTGGTGTTACCACATGAAAATGGTCCGACTGAATGTATAGATCTAGTTCTGAGGTCTAATATAGGCCTGAGAGCCGTCCTTTTTGGGAATTAGAAAGTAGAGGGATTACACCCCTGCTCCCTGGTACGGTAAAGGGACTGGTTCTATTGCACCTTTTTGCAACAAAGAGAACCTCTTTCTTAAGAAGGGTGAGATGTTCTTGTGAAATGAGGTGTGAACTTGGAGGAATGTTGAATGGAGTGCTTGTAAGCTCCAGGCAATAACCCGATTGGATAATTTGTAGAACCCATTTGTCTGATGTAATCTTATTCCAAATAGGTAGAAATTGGGAAAGACGTCCCCCGACAGGAGTGGAATGGTCGGAGTGGTATGGAAAGGAAGTCACTGTTTGGTGTTTGCAGGGGAAGTGCGTGTTGAGTTACCTCTGCCTCTTCCCTTGCCGTTGTTTCCTCTATATCCACCTCTAAAATAACCTCTTGAAGAGGGCGACTGATTGTTGCCCTTGTAAGAGGAGGAGGGATTGTACACATTTTTAGAGCCGCCCCTGTAAAATGAGCGACGAAAGGATCCTCTGTTGGAAGGTGATTGTAAGGCCCCCATGGACTTAGCAACTTCAGTGTCCTTTCATCTTTTCTAGTGATGTACCGACAGCTGGACCAAAGAAGGGTTCTTTGTCAAAGGGTTGATTAAGAATAGAGGCTTGTACCTCAGGCTTGAATCCTGTAATTCTTAACCAAGCATGTCTACGGAGCAGTACACCAGTGTTTACTGCCCGAGCTGCTGTGTCTGCCTGATCAGAGCACAGACCACACCTGATTGAGGTATTAGTTATTAATTTACCCTCTTGAATAAGGGCACTAGGTCTAGACTTCTGCTCATCAGGAAGAAATTCAATGAGCTTTTCGAGCTCATCATAATGAGCTCTATCATACCTTGCCAATAGTGCTTGGGCATTAGCAATGCGCCAAGGATTAGCTGCTTGTGACGCTACCCTTTTGCCCGAAGCGTCAATTAATTTGGACTCTTTATCAGGAGGAGATCTTCCCCTGTTTGCGAATTAGCTCTTTTACGAGCGTTGGAAACTACCAGAGAGTCCAAAGGTAACTGGCCTTCGATATACACAGGATCATTCGGTGCAGATTTGTACTTTTTCTCTACCCTGGGAGTGATGGTTCTAGCTCTTACAGGGTCTTCAAAGACGTATGTTTAAGGATGCCCTTCAACATTGGTAATGTTTGTGTGGCCCTTTGAAATGAACTTAGTGTGTCAAACAGAAAATCCTCCTCTAAAGTCTATTTATGAAGCTCTACTCCATGATATTGTGCAGCTCTGCTAACGAGCTCAATATATCCAATGTTTTCATCTGGAGGAGAAGGTCTAGATGGATATAGGTCAGGGTCATTATATGGTTGAGGGTCAGCATTATAATTATCCCATGGGTCAGTATCCTGTGGTGTGTAGTCATCTATATCCCCATCCCCTGTATCCTGTGGGTCAGGTGATGGTGGTGAAGGAGAATGTGTAGGTGTAATGAGTAAATTTGGATCAATGGGTGAAGAAGGTGGAATGTATGGTGGAGAAGGGAAAGTACCCCCATTTTTCCTTTTTAGAGGAATGTGGTAGTCTTCTTGTAATCCCATTTTCCTCTTCTCAGGAAGTTTGGCATGAATATGTCCAGTTTCTGGATGAATCGCAATCTCCTTCTGTTTCGGATCCGAAGCTGGAATATCGGTCCGAGGCTCTTTAGTTGAAGTACTTTCTTTAGACGCCGGTTTTGGTGTCGAAAGTTTTGGTTCCGAAGTTTTCCGCTTCGAAGATTTACCCTTATGCACCGGTGGCACGGAAACCAGAAGGTGTTGGGATTTCGACGCCAAAGGCTTCGGCTCGGCACCGGCGTGGGGACGAGTAGAGCCCGAGCCGGAAGGCTGTTTAGGTTTATGGCGCCGAACTCCAAGGCGGGGCGCTCGAAACATTCTCTGTGCCGACCTTGGCCCAGGATGCTTGTTTCCGTTCCAGGGAAGACATGGCTTGGCAGTTCAGGCTGGACTGTTCCCATGAGGCACAGGGTCAGACTGATTTGCATATGGCCATGTCTGAACTGGGGTGGTGGAGTGAGCTAAAGAATGATGGATTAAACCCAGATCAGTTGACTGGGGGTGAGTGTTTGATTGGCTCAAGCGCTCCGTCCATCATCCCCTTTGGTATCACCTTGGCCCAAAGGCAGAGGAGGGACTGGAGCCTGTTTATGGGGGATATGGTAGGGGAAGGAACTCTTTACTCACGATACGTAGTCCCGGTGTGAGGTCTTTGGCATCAGAGTCGGCTTCAGACACTGAGATGTGTTGCTCCTTCATTTCGGCTTCCTGCGCTTGTGATTCTTCTTGTTCGGACTAGTCTCCAAGAAGATCCGGCACGGAGCCACTTTGCTGGTACATTTCGTGACGTCGAGCCCAATGGTCAGGGAGCGTCTTTTCGATCGAAACGACCGACGCGCGTCGCAGTCCTTCGCATCGTGTTCCAGGGATAGGCAAAGGTTGCACACTACGTGCAGGTCGGTGCGCGGAAACTTAGCGCGACACCCTGGACAGAACTTGAATGGAGTCAGTTCCATCGACTGCTACGGACCCCGGCGCGGGTAGGCCCAACGGCCTTCCACGAATCTTCCGGTCGAAGGTTTGAGTGTAAACGATACGCGGAGAATGGGAAACGCGATCGATAAACAATACCATCTAGGGTAGTGGATTGCGCGTTGAAGGGGGCCCAGAAAACAGTGCCGAACCGGAGCGCAACAATTCACATCCGAACCCGATGGCGGGAAAAAACAATCTAACAATGGAGTCTATGCCCATGCGCATTATCACCGAAAGGAGGAGTCACCTACCTTGTGACTGGAAAAGACTTCTTCGAAGAAAAACAAAGTGCAAACATCCAGACCCAACACTAGATGGCGATCTATGCACAGCATATGATCTACAGCTCATATGCCTCGAACTGCAACTTTCCAGGATAGGAATTGTAACTGACATTTGTGCATTGGTTCAAAAGGTGGACCAATTAGCCTTGTAAGGACTATGTTCAAGTTCCACTCTGGAGCAGGGGGAATTCTTGGTGGAATCATCCTTTTTAATCCTTCCCTGAAGGCTTTAATCACTGGTACTTTGAACAGAGATAAGTGGTGCCTATTTTGCAAGTATGCAGCTACGGCTGCTAGATGTAAACGAATGGATGTGTAAGCTAGTCCACATTGCTGTAAATGAAACGGATAACAAATGATGTTCTGTACAGAAGCATCAAGTGGATTAATGCACAAGTTACTAACTTGTGTAACGATATATCTGTAAGAGACAGTAGTTAGTGACAGATTCCTTACCTTAGAATATCCCCAGGCGTCAGGCTGGATCCGGAAAGTTTTTTGCGTAGCAGTACCCTTGCGCGTCGGTAGGGGGCGTCGTGCGGCTCCGCGTCCGTCGTCGGTGTCGTGATCGCCGGGATGACGTCGCGGGCAGTACTTAGACGCCGCCCCTGCGCGCTGACGTCAGTTATGTACACGACTTTCCGCGCCAGGAACGCAGAGCCATGCAAGAAGCTGACATAGGTGTCTGAAAAATACTAGGGCCCTGAAAGGGATGTCCTTATCCCTAGAAATCAGTTCGCAGAACGGGGAGGATGGGTGGGGCGGTAAGGAATCTGTCACTAACTACTGTCTCTTACAGATATATCGTTACACAGGTTAGTAACTTGTGCATCTGAAAGAGACACGTTAGTGACAGATTCTTTACCTTAGAATAGATACCCCAGCAATACCAACCCCGGTGGTGGGTCTGCGAACAAAGATCAGACAAGGAAGTCCCGGAGGACAGAACGGCCAAAGTAGCCGTCCCTCCGGACCCGACTGTCAAGGCAATAATGTTTTGTAAACGTGTGCAGCGAGGCCCACGTAGCTGCCTGACAGATATCCTGCAGCAGAACACCGCGGCCTAAAGCCGTGGTAGCAGCCGTTGCCCTGGTGGAATGGGCACGCAGCCCAACAGGAGGCTCCTTCTTAGCCAAAGAATAGCAGGCCTTGATGCACAAGGTAACCCAGCGGGAGATGGTTCGTTTGTGCACCGCCCGACCTTTTTTGGCGCCTACGTAGCCAACAAAGAGCTGGTCATCCACCCGGAAGTGTTTTGTGCGGTCGATATAGAAAGAGAGCGCACGTTTTGGGTCCAGACGGTGGAGCCTCTCTTCCTCTCTGGAAGTATGCGGAGGCGGAAAGAAGGTAGGCAAAGTGATGGTCTGCCCAATGTGGAAGGCAGTAAGCACCTTTGGCAAGAAGGACGGACGCGTCCGAAGAACAACCTTGTCTGGATGGACAGACAGAAAGGGAGGTTTGCAAGATAGAGCCTGGAGCTCACTCACCCGCCGAGCGGAGGTGATGGCCACCAGAAAGGCTGTCTTCAGAGTCAGAAGACGAAGAGGACAGTTATGTAAAGGCTCAAAGGGAGCGCACATTAAAAAGGTAAGAACCAAGTTCAAGTCCCACTGAGGCATCACAAACCGAACAGGAGGAAAGAGGTGTGTAATGCCTTTTAAGAACCTGTTAACAACAGGGGACTTGAAAAGGGAGGGCTGATCAGGGAGCCTGAGGAAGGCCGAGATAGCACAGAGATAACCCCTTGATGGTACCCAGGGCAGAACCCTGTTGGGCCAGAGAGAGAAGGAACAGAAGGACCTCAGAAAGCGGGGCAGAAAGGGGATTCACAGCCTTTGCTGTGCACCATGCCACAAATTTATTCCACCTGCAGGCGTATACCACCTTAGTGGAGAGACGCCTGGCTGCCAGAATCACATCACAAACTTCGGGAGGCAAGTCGAAAGGAATCAACTGCCGCCGCTCAATCTCCACGCAAGCAGGTGTAGACTGGACAGGTTCGGGTGGAGGACCGTCCCCTGCTGCTGCGACAGAAGATCCTCCCGAAGAGGCAGACGGATCGGGGGATCGACGCTCATACTGAGTAGCTCGGGATACCAAACTCTTCGAGCCCAGTCCGGAGCCACAAGGATGACTTGGGCCCGATGGTGCCGAATCTTCTTCAACACTCTGGGTAGAAGTGGTATAGGCGGAAAAGCGTACAACAGACTGCAACTCCACTCGCTACGAAAAGCGTCGCTGAGCGAGTGCCGCCTTGGAAATTCCAACGCGCAGAACTGATGACATTGCGCGTTCTCTTCGGTGGCGAATAGATCTAACCAAGACTCTCCCCATTGTAGAAAGAGTCCTTGCGCCACTTCCGAGTGAAGACGCCATTCGTGATCCATCATGCACCTGCGGCTGAGTTCGTCCGCCCTGGCGTTCAGGGAACCTGCCAGGTGTTGAACCATCAGGAACATGCCCTGATGTTCCAGCCAAGTCCAGAGGCACAGAGCCTCCTGACATAGGGTCCACGACCCCACCCCGCCCTGTTTGTTGCAGTACCACATGGCGGTGGTGTTGTCTGTGAACACCTGCACTACCGTCCCTTTGACAGAGGGAAGGAATGCCTTGAGTGCAAGTCGGATCGCCCGGAGCTCCAGAAGGTTGATATGGAGCCGGGACTCCGCCGGAGACCAGAGGCCTCTGATCTCCGCCTCTCCCATGTGACCGCCCCATCCCAGAAGGGACGCGTCCGTCACGACTGTGCTCTGGCTGGGGAAGGGAGAGGGATCTGCCCATGACCCATTGCCGGTTCGAGAGCCACCACTGCAACTGTTTTGCAGTCCCCTCCGAGATCTGGACGTGATCGGACAGGTTGCCCTGGTGCTGCGCCCACTGGAACTTCAGGTCCCACTGCAGAGCCCGCATATGCCATCTGGCATGATTGACCAGCAGGATGCAGGAGGCCATGAGGCCCAGCAGCCTCAGGGTCATCCGTACCGAAACCCAGGAGAAAGGCTGAAAGATCGGAATCCTAGCCTGAATATCCCAGACTCGCCGTTCAGGAGGATAGGCCCGAAACTGCGTCGTGTCCAGAACCGCTCCGATGAAAAGGAGCTGTGGAGAAGGAATCAGATGCGACTTCGGCACATTGATGGAGAACCCCAGCGAGTGCAGGAGTTCTGCCGTAGTCTGGAGGTGGGAGACGACTGTCTGGGACGAGCCCGCCTTCAGCAGCCAGTCGTCGAGATAGGGGAAGACTGAAACCCCTGCCCGGCGCAGATGAGCTGCGACCACCGCCATTACTTTCGTGAACACCCGAGGGGCACTGGTAAGGCCAAAGGGGAGCACGGTGAACTGAAAATGCTCGAGGCCTACCGTGAACCGAAGGTAACGCCGGTGGGCCGGCAGGACGGGGATGTGGAAATAAGCGTCCTGCAAGTCCAACGCTACCAACCAGTCTCCAGGGTCGAGGGAAGTCAAGACCTGAGCTAGGGTGAGCATCTTGAACTTCTCCTTCCGGAGGAAGCGATTGACGTTCCGGAGGTCCAAGATAGGATGCATGTCCTCCTTGTCCTTTTTGGGCACCAGAAAGTAGTGGGAGTAGCAACCACGCCCTACTTCTGGGGTCGGAACATGCTCGATGGCCCTCTTGGCCAAGAGGGCCGTGACTTCCTTCTGCAGAAGCACCAAGTGATCCCCTGACATGCGGTGGAATTGACTGGCATGGCTGGAGGGGTGGTCTCGAAGGGGAGGGAGTAGCCCCTTCGGACAATGTCCAAGACCCACCTGTCCGAGGTGATGGCACGCCATTGGTGAAGGTGATGGCGGACCCTGCCCCCAACTGGCGTGCTGTGCACCTGAAAGGAGGGACTAGGAGGGCTTGGAGGCCGCGGACGGGGTGGGGTGGGTGGCCTGACCCGCACGCTGGTTGCCCGAACTGCCACGGCGGTATCCACGTCCACGCGAAGACGCCTGCTGCGCGGGCCGGTGGCTGGGCTGCTGACGTGACTGGGCGCCCCTACCGTTGCCACGATAGGGGCGAAAAGCAGAGGTTAGCGGAGGGAGTACAGTAGAAAGGCCCAGGGACTTGGTAGTAGCCCGCGAGTCCTTAAAACGCTCCAACGCATGGTCTGCTTTGGAACCAAAAAGACCGACTCCATCAAAGGGCATATCCATGAGTGTATTCTGGACATCACCCGAGAAACCAGTGGTTCTCAGCCAGGCGTGGCGACGCAGCGCCACCGTCGTTGCAATAGATCTGCCCAGCGAGTCGGCGGTATCAAGGCCACAACGTATGGTGTATTTGGCCGCATCCCTTCCTTCCGCAATGGCGCGGGAAAGCAGTGTCTGGACCTCCTCAGGACACTGGGGCAAAGCAGTCGCCACCGAATCCCACAGGGAGTGGGTAGATCGGCCCAAAAGACGAGCGGTGTTGATGGACCGCAAGCCAGCACTGGAGGAAGAAAAACCCTTCTTCCCAAATTGATCCAGGCGTTTGAATTCCCTATCCGGAGGGCGGTAGGGAAGGCGGTTTGGGAAGCCGAGGCTTGGACAACCAAGCTCTCAGGAGTGGGGTGGACAGAGAGAAACAAGGGGTCGCCCGGAGCTGGGCGATGGCGTCGGGACACGTTCCTATCCACAGGAGCCCCTGTGTTGGGCTTGGACCAGGCGCCCAAAAGAACGTCAGTGAGTGCATCGTTAAACGGCAGCACAGTCTCCGTAGAGGAGGCTGCCGGCTGAAGCACCTCTGTCAAGAGATTAGTCTTGACCGCCACAGTAGGGAGTTGGAGATGTAAGGCCCCAGCTGCCCTACGCAACACTGTTGCAAAATTGGCTCCCTCCTCCGAAGCCACGGGAGGAGACAGCATGCCAGTGTCAGGGGAAGTATCTAGACCACTGGCATCCCCTAGTTCCTCTGCCCAGTCCTCATCATACTGACACTGTTGTGCCAGAGGGTCCTCAGACCCCTCCCAGTCCTCCTGGTCCTCCTCCGGTTCAAAATAAGGAGGAGGAGGGACATTTGGGACCCAAGGTCCCATCTGCGCCGGAACCGGCGTTGTGCGACGTCGGTCCGGCTCCATGTCCGGAGCCGGAAAGAACTGGGGGACGCCGCCGCCCGGAGCCCCGGGCGGCGTCGTGAACGGCACCGGAGACATCGGCGGAGGCGTGGTCAGGTCGACCGGCGTCGATGGGGGTTGCGGTACCACCAGAGCCGGGATCGAGGCCGGAGGCACGGGCGACGCCGGGGCCGGAGCCGTCGGCGACGCCGGGGCAACCCCATCAGGGCCCGCGGGGCCCGAAGGCGCACCGGAGGGACCTTGAGGCCCGAAGAGGCGGGCCATGGCCGACAGGAATTCCTGTACTTGGGCCGGATCCGCCCCCGAACCCGGGAAGGACGGGTATTGCGGGGGCGACTCCACAGGCAAGTCCGGGGCCGCGTGGGCGGGGAACGGGGCCGGGAGGAGCCTCAGCCGAGTCGCGAGACCGGCGAGGCGAAGTCCGACAGCGATGATGCTTCTTGGACTTCTTGTGCTTAGACTTACCGGACGACGAAGACTTGGATCCCGACGACCGGCGAGGACTCCGCGACCGACCCCTCGACCTCTCACGCGACCGGGGCTTGGTGTGGCGCGGAGCCGACTGCCGGGCCTCGAGGAGCTTTCGAGACCGCTCTCGCAAAGCTTTCGGGTTGAGGGACCGGCAGTCGGAACACGACTTCGTGTCGTGGTCTCGCCCGAGACAGAAGAGACACTCCAGATGCGGGTCGGTGATGGACATCGTCCGAGCACAGACGTCGCAACGCTTGAAACCGGGCATCCCTAACGACACCTTGGAGTAGAGTATGGAAAGAAAACAGTGAAAAAATTCACCAAAAAAAAAAAAAAAAAAATCAGTCAAAAAATGACTTGGGGCACTGCTCTTCCCGGATCTGCGCTTGCTGGCGCGGAAAAAGAAGAACTGACGTCAGCGCGCAGGGGCGGCGTCTAAGTACTGCCCGCGACGTCATCCCGGCGATCACGACGCCGACGGTGGACGCGGAGCCGCACGACGCCCCCTACCGACGCGCAAGGGTACTGCTACGCAAAAAACTTTCCGGATCCAGCCTGACGCCTGGGGATATTCTAAGGTAAGGAATCTGTCACTAACGTGTCTCTTTCAGATATTGTTGTTACAATAGACAACAAATTGTTTCCATTGTGCTGCATAACATGCTCTAGTAGAGGGCTTTCTAGCCTCTTTGAGAATATTCATACAGTCTGGTGGCAGTTGTAAATATTGTTAGATCAAAAGGGGGAGAGAAGCTGAGATCCATTCGACTTCCAAACAGTAATCAATAGAGAATGGATCACTTGTACCTGTGTAACCAGGGTCACTTATGTTAGCCGTCTTCAAAACCCTCATTCACATACATAGGTGGTCGGGCGGTATATCTTGGTTGTCCGCCTAATTATAAACGTGACAGCATCATCAGGTTTTTTTTGGTATGCTATCCTCCACCTGGAGGTAGACCAACTGGTAGTACAGTAGTGATCAGAGATAAATAGTGCTCAAGGTGAGGTGAATTAAAATTGCCAGCGTCTTCAAACTCAAAAAATGTTATTCAGTTGGAAACGCGGGAAGGTAAAATTAGTGTGGTGTGTAGGAAGATAGAGTTACTGATCTAACGCACTTATTTGTCCATGTGAGTGGTCGACATGTTTCAGCCCCATATGTGCCCAGCCGGGTCGGGGGGCTTTCTTCAGGACCTGTGATTATGTGAGGTTGCTACTTTTGGCAGCCTGGAAAGGTAGGTCAATGACTTACCAATCTTCTATATTCGTTATTGGTCGTATAGTACCTATAACTTTAGTTCCCTATTGCGGGCTTCCTCGGGGGAACGGCGGGCTTTTTTAACCTGCTGGTCGTGCTGGTTTCTGAGACTTATACTGGCTCTAGAAACGGTGCCCCGAATATAGAAGATTGGCAAGTCATTGACCTACCTTTCCAGGCTGCCAAAAGTAGCAACTTCACATAATCACAGGTCCTGAAGAAAGTCCCCCGACCCGGCTGGGCACATATGGGGCTGAAACATGGCGACCACTCGCATGGACAAATAAGTGCGTTAGATCAGTAACTATCTTCCTACGCACCACACTGATTTTACCTTTCCGCGTTTCCAACTGAATAAAAATGTTTGAGTTTGAAGACGCAGGCAATTTTAACTCACCTCACCTTAAGCACTATTTATCTCTGATCACTACTGTACTACCCGTTGGTCTACCTCCGGGTGGAGGATAGCATCCCAAAAAAAACCTGATGATGCGGTCACGTTTATAATTAGGCAGACAACCAAGATATACCGCCCGACCACCTATGTATGTGAATGAGGGTTTTAAAGACAGTTAACATACCTGACCCTGGTTACACAGGTACAAGTGATCCGTTCTCTATTGATTATTGAGGGCAGTTGTAAATAACCAAACTTTATGACTTCAGGAGCCAAATTGCTAGGTTGAGTTCTCTGGGATTTGGATGTCTGATTTCTCAATGGCTCTGAGTGAGGAGACAGGGTGTGAGATGTAGCTTTTGATGTGGAACCACTGAGAGTTCTAACAGGGTGGTGTACAAATGTTGACAAGCCCATGTGGGGGCTATCAAGATCAGTGTGAGGGACGTTTGAGCTTCTGAATCAGTAATGGAATTAGTGGGAGAGGCGGAAAAGCGTAAGCAAATATCCCTGACCAATTCATCCATACAGCATTGCCCTTGGAGGCTGGGTGTGGAAACCTGGATGCGAAGCTTGGACATTTTGCGTTGTGTACTGTGGCAAACAGATCTATCTGTGGAAAACCCCATTTGTTAAAGTAGGGAAGAAGAACTTGGGGGTGAATTTCCCACTTGAGCACTTGCTGCCTGTGTCTGCTGAGCAGGTCTGCAATCTGATCGTCTACTCCTGGAAGGTGTTCTGCTAGGACATAGATTTTGTGGTGAATCGCCCAATTCCAAATGCTTTGTGCAAGGCGCGACAGTTGGAGAGAGTGAGTCCCTCCCTGTTTCTGTAGGTAGTACATTGCTGTCATGTTGTCTGTGTGAACTAAGACAGTCTTGCCACAAGTTTGATGAGAAAAGCTTTGAGTGCTAGGAACACTGCTAGAAGTTCCAGGTAGTTGATGTGGAGACTTGTGATTGTCAGACCACAGTCCCTGTACTGTGTAATGTTGGAGATGGGCACCCCAACTGTTAACGATGCGTCTGTTGTCAGTATAGTCTGTGGAATCAGGTCTATGAAAGGCTGCCCTTTTGCTAAGTTTTGAGGGTTCCACCACTGCAGAGAGCGATGAGTGCGGCTGTCTACCAACACTAGAACGGTTAATAGACCCTGTGACTGATTCCACTGACGCGCTAGACATTCTTGCAGAGGATGCATGTGAAGCCTTGCATGAGGCACGATCGCAATGCCGGATGCCATCATTCCCAGCAGTTGCATGAAGACTGGCTGGTAATGATTGGTTGGGTTGGAATTGTAATACTGTGGCCTGGATATTGTGAATTCTGGCTACATTGGGAGTGGCTAGAGCTTTGAGAGTGTTGAGGGAAGCTCCCAGATAAGATTGCACTTGTGCCAGACACAGGTGAGACTTTTGTGCATTTATTATGAAATCTAACTGATGAAGTAGGTGCACCGTTGTCCGAGTGTGTAGTATACAGTTCTGGTAAGTGCCCGCTTTGACAAGCCAGTCATCCAGGTAAGGGAAGACATGTATATATGGTCTTCTGAGATGAGCAGCTACTACTGCAAGACATTTGGTGAACACTCTGGGGGCTGTGGTGACGCCAATTGGAAGTACCTTGAACTGGTAATATTTGCCTGCTATCACAAACTGGAGGTATTTGCGATGAGCGGGATGAATTGGAATATGAAAGTAGGCGTCCAGAAGATCTAGAGTAGACAAAGTTGCCCTGCTGCAAGAGAGGAAGTACCGGTTGAAGAGTTACCATCTGAAAGTGTTCCAACAATATGTATTTAACTCATATCTAGACTAGGTCTCAAAGAGCCGTCCTTTTTGGGAATGAGAAAGTAAAGGGAGTAAACCCCTGACCCTTGGTACTAAAGTGGGACTGGTTCTATAGCCCCTTTGAGTAATAAAGATTGCACTTCTTGTTGAAGCAAGTGCTGGTGGTCTGGTGATATTTTGTGAGATCGAGGAGGAATGTTTGGAGGATTGTTGATAAGCTTCAGGCAATAACTATGTTGGATAATTCCAAGCACCCATTTGTCGGTTATTGATTCACAAATGGGGAGGAAGTGTTGAAGTCTTCCTCCAACAGGTGTGGAATAGTCAGAGGGAAGTGTTGGGAAGTCACTGCTTGCTTGAGGAAGGGGAAGTGTGAGGTGTGTTTTCACCTCTACCCCTGGGATTGTTTCCCCCCATTATCTCCTCTGAAAAATGCTCTTGTAAAAGAGGATTGGGAATTGCCTTTGTAGGAGGAAGTGTTCTGGTCAGTGCCTGTGGACTTGGACCCTCCCCTATAAAAAGAGCGCCGAAAGGAACCTCTATTTGAGGGAGATTGAAGCGCTCCTATCGATTTTGCTACATCGTGTCCTTTTTCCTTTTTGAGAGTGCTAGATAGACTTCAGGGTCAAAAAGATGTTTTTTATCAAAGGGTATAGCCAGGATGGATTGTTGGACTTCAGGTTTGAATCCGGATATCCGCAACCATGCGTGTCGTCTTAGTAAGATGCTAGTATTTACTTCTCTAGCTGCGGTGTCAGCTGCATCTAGAGCGCATCTGATAGAGGCATTGGAAATTAGTTCGCCTTCCTGGACTTAATCCTGAGCCTTTGCCTTATGTTCCTCTGGGAGAAACTGAAGTCATTGTTCCTTTTCGTCCCAGTGGGCTCTATCGCATCTTGCCAGTAAGCCCTGCGTATTAGCAATATGCCATTGGTCAGCTGCTTGCGCAGCCATCCGTTTACCCGAAGCATCGATAAGCTTCGATTCTTTATCTGGGGGAGGGGCATCCCCAGATGCTCGAGAGTTAGCCCTCTTTCTAGCATTTGATACCACTAAAGAGTCAATTAGTAATTGACCCTTAATAAATATAGGATCTGTGGGGGAACATTTATATTTTTTATCTACTCTAGGAGTAAATATTCTGGCACGGGCAGGATCTTTGAAAATATCATCTGTGTGCCCTTGCATACCCTTGAGCATAGGCAGTCTCTGACTGGTCTTATGGGATCATAGTGTCAAAGGGAAAATCTTCCTCTAAAGACTATGTAGCGCCACCCCATGGTATTTGGCTGCTCTAACAATAAGCTGTTGGTAAGAGATTGTCATCTGGTGGAGATTGCCTGGCAGGATAAAGATCTGGGTCTGTGTCCTGTGGAGGATCAGTTGTGTAGTCCGTCCAAGGATCTGGTAATTGTGCATGGTCAGTGTCACCTGTGTGAAAATGAGGTAGAGGAGACTGACTAGGTGTAATCTGTAATTGATCAAGCTGTAGTGGAGAGGAAGGAGGAGGGAGACATGGAAGTGTATGGAAAGGACTAGTGCCTACACTTTTTTCTAGAGGAATTTTGCATGGGCTATCATCCTCAGAAAGCTTGTGCTTAGATGGTGTTTTAGCATGGATATGCCCTGTGTCCGGGTGAATATACAGCTTTTTCTCTTTTGGATCCAGTTTAGGGGGCACAGTGTCTATGCTTGTAACCGGTTGTGTTGCAGGCAAGTCTTTGCTTTTCAGCACTTACGTTTTTGGAGTCGAGCCAGAATGTCCTTTCGGTGCTGAAGGTTTCGACTCCGAGGGATGTTTTTTGATTTTCGCGGTCGAAGGTTTCGGTTCGGAACAGATCTTGGATTTCGAACTGGAAGATTTCAGCTCAGAAGTGGGCTTTGGCCGATTTGGTCTCAAGCCTGAAGGCTTTAGAGAGTTTTGGTGCCGAGCCATGAGGCGGAGCGTTGGAAACCTCTTCTCGGTGCAGACCTTGGCCTTAGGCGAAGGTGGTGCCGAAGCCTTAGATTACTTAGGGACGATGGGAGGGGGCAGGGGAGGTGGGTAGAAGGAGTCTTTGGTACTCACGTCCCCTTGTCCCTGCGGCACATCATAGTCCTCGAGATCGATCTCTAAGTCTGATCCAGAGTTGGACGCTGAAGCCATCTCCTCCTCTGTCACTCACACCTCTTCTTGATCGGAGTCTTCGCCGAAGAGGTACGGTGTGACATCCAATCACTGCCGCTGCATCTCTAATTGTCGAGCCTGACGATCACGTAGAGTTTTCTTTGACCTGAAGGAGCGGCACATGTTGCAGTCTTGCTCTTTGTGCTCGGGGGACAAGCAGAAATTACACACCAGATAGGAGTCCGTACGCGGATATTTCGCGTGGCAAAGGGGACAGAATTTAAATGGAGTCCGTTACATCAACGAGGAGCCGAACGGACGTGGATGGGCAGGAAGGCCGCCCGCAGATCTTCCGGTCGAAATGTTGAAGATTCTTGAAATTCGAATCGAACGGCGGTAAGTGAAAATGCATTTGAAAACAATACAGTCGAGGTACAGAGAGTACGCACCAAGGGGGAACCAGAGGATCGATTCCGAAGCAGAGCAAAGCAATACCGGTCTGAACCCGATGGCGGAAAAAAACAATCTAACAATGGAGTCGATGCCCATGCGCACTATCACCAATAGGAGAAGTCACCTATCTCGTGATTGGAAAGACTTCTTCGAACAACAACTTGCAAACATCCGGACCCAACATGAGATGGCAGGAGTATGCAAAGCATGTGATCTACATCTCACATGCCTCTAACAAGATGTTTTGCCGAAAGGGACATTTAATAGACGTTGGACTTCTGACTTAAAGCCAGATATGCAGAGCCAGGCATGGTGCCGTAGAAAGATCCTGCTATTAATCCCCCTGGCAGCGGTATCTGCTGAATTTAAGGCACAGCAGATAGATGTGATGGAGATGAGCTTTCCTTCGGATACAAGCGCCTGACCCCTTATCTTGTGCTCCTCTGGGAGACATTGGAGAAGTTCCTTCATTTCATCCCAGTGGGCACGGTCATACTTTGCAAGCAAACCCATTGAATTAGCAATACACCAATGGTTGGCTGATGAAGCTGAGATTCTTCACCAGAGGCATCAATGAGTTTACTTTCCTTGTCGGGAGGTGGCACATCACTTGGCAGCTTGGGAATTAGCTCTTTGTCAATGGCTTCAGTTGGTGTTTACGTGCCGGGCCATAAGGCAGGCATCCAAATCAGTCGTTGGTACCAACCATGGCTCGAAGGTAGTGGTGGTCCAAGGGACTTTTGTTCGGTAGGGACCAAACCGTAGGTTGTTCAAGATGGGCTGAGGAAAAGGAGCGTCTGCACGCACAGATTGTTGAACCAGCAAAATATTCTGCATTTCGAGTTAGAGGTAATTCCATTAAGAAAGCCTCATCCTCCGCCACAGATGGTCCGGGGAGTTCTTCCTCACCTTCCTCAACATCTCCGAAGAGGTCAGGAGTGTCTTCAATATTGCTCCAGTGCATCTCATGTCAATGTGTCAGACGGTCTCCAAGAGTCTTTTTGGAGCAGAAAGCTATAGGCCTTGCAACCATCCTCCCTGTGTTCCAGTGACAAACAGGTTACAGACCAGCTGGAGATCGGTCCATGGGTATTTTGCATTGCAGTTCGGGCAGAAACAGAAAGGTGTCCGTTCTAGTAGGAACGCAGACTAGGTTTCATCTACCTTACGTAATTTGTTCAAAAGGTCTGAGGCTGCCTGCCTTCGAGTGTCAGACTTGTTTTCTCCTGTTTTGTCAATTGGTCCTATGAGCATGGTAGCTTAATTACTGGCCTCTGTGAGATTTCCACTAGGTCCAAGTACAATGTCTGCCTTGTCCATTGTGGTGCTGTCGAGATTAGCGTCCCAGGCGATTGTCTGTACTGGTTTATCAATTATGATCAAGAGTATGTGGCAGGGAGCATATACAAATTTCCCTGACCAGTCTATCAGTATTTCTCATTGAAAGGTGGTGTAGGTAACTGGGTGCAAGTCTTGTCACTTTGCTTTTTCTGGTGTTGCAACCAGGTCCGTGCGTAGTAAGCCCCACCTTCGAAACATCCCTTGCGTAGTTCATAATCATATAGTTCTAATTTGCAAGACTCACCTCTACATTCTGTTCTCCTGGCAACTGTACCATTACAACATGGCTAGAGTAGTCTACCTCGAAGCTAGGGAACCGGGTTAGAGTCTCGGCAGGGACGCTCAACATCCTGTGATTCTGGGCAAGTCACTTAACCTCTTCGTGCCTAAACAAAAATGAATGTGTCAGTCTGTAACGCAACTGGTCACGTAAAGCTCTCCGATGCCTTCGGGTTGAGTTAGCGCTATATAAAACTCCCCCCCCCCCCCCAAAAAGAAAAGTGTGCCTTTGGACGTTCATCTGCAGATCTTCTGGGCCAGTTTGGAATGCATGCGTTCTCCTTTCCCTCTGGTTCGTTGAAATAGAACATGGAAGATGTATTTTACACTTTATCTGGGAATGAAAGGCTTTTAGCACCAGGAACACTATCTGTTCCATCAGCCCCTTCATGTTCAGATTTTCCATGTGTGCTCCTCACAGTGTGTGTGGGATGTATCAGTGGCAATTATCACTGTGCAAGTGAAACTTGAACAGCCTTCCTAAAGTGATGATTCTCATGTTCCACCCCTGTGTACCCAGCCGAATCCAGAGTGTGACAACCAGTAGTTCCTCCCAAAGGCCTGTGACTATTTGTTCTGTAACTAATCTTGGATGGGATGCATGTGTAACCTGTGGAAGGGGAAATATACAAGACTCCATCAAGCCCATCAGTTTAATTACCGCTCTTATCATCCGAGACCTTCCCCTGTGGTAAAAGAGTTTGCCCCCTCAATGCCAGTGCGCTCTACTTCACTGGGAATGCTTCTGCTACCTTTGAGCTTAGTGGCATGCCCAAAAACACATTTTCTGGCTCTGGCACTAGGGATGATTTCTCAAGACCGAGAGAAACCTAGTCATTAGAGTGTTTGTATCCCCATTTGAATGTTCTTCTGCCATTGTTGGAGTAACTTCCCTTTTACTGCCAGTGGTCCAGTTCAGGGTATAAGTGTACTCTTTTTTTTTTTTTTAATGGTGGGCAGCTTCTACTGCCACAGACTTAATGAATAATCTCAAGTGTGGATTTTACAGGAAAGGGTAATACTTTGAAATGATAATGTACTTTAGTTCACGAGAAATCTGAGGAGCTGCTTTGGTTTGCAGTTTATCACTATGTGCAGATAGGGCACCTTAAGGTCCATGTTGTCTCCCATCTTCAGAAGTGGCACAATCTCCTGTAGCGTGGTCATTTTGAACTAGTATGATTTTACGTATTTGTTTAGCAATCAGGTCGTAAGAACGGATCTGCTTTTAGTATTAAAAAACATTGAGTAGACGCCCCCCCAACATCTTGCTGATTTCTCTTCTGTGGACTGGTTTTGTAGCTTGCTTTAAAAGAGTTTAAGTACTTTCTGCTGCAGGCAAAATAAACATTCTCGGCTGTGCTTCTTTGCTCTTTGAGGCAACGCTGGTGGTCTTTTAATGAATTCAATGCAATATCCATGCTGTATAATATGGAATATCCAGTTGTAAGGAGGTGACTGCCTCCCATACACTGAGCAAACACCCTTTTCTGCCCAATCACTGTTGTGGGTCGGGGAGAAGTTGAGTGAGCCTTCACTGATGACCCCAGGCTCCTGGCATTGGTCACCTGCCCCTTGCTCTGCCAAAAAATAAGCTGACATGATGTTGAGGGGTACTGCCAATTGGGGTGTTGAATGGTGCATAAGGAGATATTGGCTGAAAAGCACCACTGCCTGCAACTCTTCTGCTGGGTGCAGTACCTCTTACAGTTCTCTTAAAATAGCAAAAATTTCCATCGCTTTCGCTTTTTTATCTTTTTTAATCTGTTGCAGAGCCTCATCTACTGCTGATCCAAGAAGGTGCTGCCCTGTGATGTACAAAACAGTACAAAATCCTAGGGTCTGAACTGCAAAATAGTCTCAATGTGTGGTGAACCACTACTAAATAATTGTGCCAGTGCTCTCCACAGAATCCAAGGTTATACAACAATGGGATAGCCAATGGGCATATCCCTATTTAGGACAAAGTCCCTCACTCACCATAGGTGACATGCTTCATCATAGGGATTCTCCTCTCAAAGGAAAAACCTAGTTCCTTTGAGGGCTACAACCCTCTCACTCAGAGAGGGAGCTCAGGGATGTTTTTTGACAAGCAGGATATTCTAAATCCACAATTGATGAGCAAAAAGTAAGAGTGAAGGCGCAGCGCAAAAGATAAGTGGTGTGAAAAAAAGTGCAATTAAGACTAGCTAGTGGGTGTCCAATCACTGATTTATTCAAAAACACCCACTGCCAGGATTAAAAACAGTGCACCAGCGGTATGGATTTAAACCGCTTCGGTGAGATGACAGACTCTGTCCTCAGTCTGTTATAGGAAGTCAGCGTTTACCCGCAAATGCTGGGTACAAAATCCCACCTCAGCCTGGCAACCGCTCAGGAAGGGGGCACCGCTCTCTCCGTCGGTACTCCGTGCCTAGTTAAACTCCGACTTCCTATAACAGATAGACTGAGGACAGAGTTTGTTTGTGTATCCTTTTATAGTTTTTTCACCGAAGCACTGTTTTGCAGCAGCACCAATATTGGTCCTGATGAAAGCCTTGCCCACGATTGGGCTTTATGGCTGAAACATGTTGACCGTTATTTTTCATCTCACCGAAGCGGTTTAAATCCATACCGCTGGTGCACTGTTTTTAATCCTGGCAGTGGGTGTTTTTGAATAAATCAGTGATTGGACACCCACTAGCTAGTCTTAATTGCACTTTTTTTCACACCACTTATCTTTTGCGCTGCGCCTTCACTCTTACTTATTGCTCATCAATTGTGGATTTAGAATATCTTGCTTGTCAAAAAACATCCCTGAGCTCCCCTCTGAGTGAGAGGGTTGTAGCCCTCAAAGGAACTAGGTTTTTCCTTTGAGAGGAGAATCCCTATGATGAAGCATGTCTCCTATGGTGAGTGAGGGACTTTGTCCTAAATAGGGATATGCCCATTGGCTATCCCATTGTTGTATAACCTTGGATCCTGTGGAGAGCACTGGCACAATTATTTAGTAGTGGTTCACCACACATTGAGACTATTTTGCAGTTCAGACCCTAGGATTTTGTACTGTTTTGTAAGTCGCTGCTGGGGAATAAATCCTATGTGGTCTTTTAAAATTTCCCTAGGACCCTCCTGTTGTCAATCTGTTTTTGTTTGGTAGCTGCCCTGTGATGGTCATGTTTATGTTCAACACAGATGGGGCCGCTCCCAGTAAAGGGACCAAAGGTGCTCAAGGGTTAAATTGTGAGTGTGGACATCTCACAAAAAGTGAAGGACTGGCCTCACACACCACCAGGTGTCATGCTTCATCATCGGCAGTCCTCGCCCTCTAAAAACTCGGTTTGATAGAGGGCGGGCATTCACCCGACGACAGGGATGCACTTCTTAACTAAGAGGGGGACCGTGGAAAGTGAGTGAATTTTAAAAAACCATTACAGTTGCCAAATTAATTTTAATAGGGTAGGCGGCTGTATGGTATTAAAAAAGGTGAACGGTGAAGTGGGGAATTTATTATCCCCTCATCGTAGTGAAGAGGGTCAACATGTTTCTGCCCAGTGGCTCAGAAGGGTCCATGGCATTCATCAGGACCTATAGCAAGCGGGCTCCGTTCTTACCAACTTCGTGGTGAGAAGGTACCACTAGGTGGGGTGACCTTTGTCACTCTCCACCACAGAGGGCTCTCAGTAGGCCTGTAAGACAAAAATGTATACAAGACTACCATAAGTAGTAGGCTCGGTCACTTAAATAAAATCATTCAGGACAACATAGACAAATATTAACGTGGGTGTCTATATGTGTGTAACACGTGACACTCATCTGTGCACACACTAAGATGAACAAAGGCATAATATGTGAGACAATCTCTCACACCTTACCCTAGAAACACAACGTACATGCTCCATGCATTTACTTAGGGCATGGAGCAAATGTATGCTCTTTTCCATACACACACACACATTCACCACACACTGCATGCACTCCCTTACTGCATCAAGGTGCGTCTTCCGTGGTAGCACCTAACCGTGTCCTTCTGTCCTCCCCGGTGATGACTGAGCGGGGGTGAGCAAGGTTAAAATAGTGCTCTAAATTGGGCATGTGGCGGGAATTGTGCGGTAATTAGTGAAAAAGTGCCTGCTTGTTCGTGGGATCCGGTGTCCCAAATGCGGCAAAGGATTTATGTGGTCTTTATGCCTGGCCTGCTCAAAGCGTTGTAATCAGTGCACTTCTCACCACGAAGTTGCTAAGAACGGAGCCCGCTTGCTATAGGTCCTGATGAATGCCATGGGCCACTGGGCAGAAACATGTTGACCCTCTTCACTACGGTGAGGGGATAATAAATTCCCCACTTCACCGTTCATCTTTTTTAATACCATACAGCCGCCTACCCTATTAAAATTAATTTGGCAACTGTAATGGTTTTTTTTTATTTATTTTTTAAAACACTCACTTTCCACGGGCCCCCACTTAGTTTAGAAGTGCATCCCTGTCGTCAGGTGAATGCCTGCCCTCTATCAAACAGAGTTTAGAGGGCGAGGACTGCCGATGATGAAGCATGACACCTGGTGGTGTGTAAGGCCAGTCCTTCACTTTTTGTGAGATGTCCACACTCACAATTTAACCCTTGAGCACCTTTGGTCACTTTACTGGGAGCGGCCCCATCTGTGTTGAACATTTTGTGTTGGAGGCTGGCCTGCTCCTAGCGCCCTGTGCCTCTAGTTCCCTCCTCCAGTTAATCCCTGGGGTTAGTGTGGTTTCATCATCATGGTTATGTTTATGACAGAGACCTGTACTTCTGGTTTGAACCCAGAGACTGAGCCAAGCAGGTTGTCTTAATGTTGCCCCAAGACACATTTGCCTGCTTGCGGTGACTGTAGAATCTAGTGCTTATTTGAGGCATGCATTTATTTGAGGCATGCATTAGATATCATCTCCCTCTGGATTACGG
The DNA here is from genome assembly GCA_963921515.1 of Calotriton arnoldi. Taxonomy (NCBI): domain Eukaryota; kingdom Metazoa; phylum Chordata; class Amphibia; order Caudata; family Salamandridae; genus Calotriton; species Calotriton arnoldi. The sequence goes on along the minus strand of CAWUFW010005288.1, from coordinate 695,960 downwards.
TCTTAGCCCTCTTCATATTATTCTGTGAGGCGCTCAGTATTTAATTTGAGCGAGTGGGGGTAATAAAGGGAGCAATACAAAGAGGAAATAAGGAGGAAGATGGACAGAAAAACGACCGGAAAGGAGAAAGCAGGAACCTGCAAGAGTGAGATAAAGGATCAGGGAGTGTCTGCCAGTGGCAGAGGCGGGTGGATTTAAGACTACGCAGTTTGGTATTCACGGCCTGACATTTAAGAACACTGGCCACAGGCTTCTGAGCAGCGCACTGGACACTGGCACCCATTCTTTTAATGCAGTACCTCCAGTGCTTAAATAATTTGTAAGGCATTGATCTCATCTGATAGCTGCTGGCCATAGCGGTAGCGAAGTGCACTGGAGTTTGCAGTCCACCACTAGTCTGCTGTCATCTACATTTTCTGCTAAACATTTCTACTCTCTTTATCTGGGGATGGTCCCATAGATGTGCAGCTTTTGCTATTCAAGGCTGCAGTTAAGATTACTGAGTCAGCCACAGCACTGTCCCCTGACTAATGATGGGTCCTGAGAGGAGCATGAACATTTCTTTTCAACTCAAGCAGTCACTGCCTTTCAAAAATGCAGGTTTTCAAAAGTTGTCCTTCCTTTGGTCGAGGATGCTAAGGGACACTGGGAGATAAATTCCTCTTCTGGGTTGGGATAAAGGTTTATAGAAGGAAGGAGGGCTCAGTCTGTTGCTCCAATTGCACCCAGTATGTGTCTGCTGCTTGTTTTACTTGTAAGTAGTACACCACTAGATCTGGCAGCGATGGCCCTAAAGGATAAGAGCCGACCGCCTCCCCCAGGGTGAGAGTATCTCGGTCATGCCAAACCTCCATGTGAGCGTTCAACTTCCTGAAAGGCAATGTACCTTAAGTTTCCCTCATCTTCATAGATAAACTCCTTTGATCCTCCTCGTGTGGTTCAAACTTAGTCGGAGGTTCATGCTCCCAGTGCTCTTCCGACAGATTGTCTCTGGTGGCCTTACTGGGATTCAAAAACCTTTCAACAATTTGTCAAAATCCCTCTCTTTGCAACCATGTTGGCCACCAGTCAATGTTTCTTATACTCTACCTTCAGTGCTGGTTGATCAGCATTGACAGTCAATTTTCTCCTCAGCGTTTCCTTGTCCTTTGCCTTTTTTTTCCTCTCAACCTGTTTCAAGCACCTTTCAGCATCGAAGCCTTCTGCAGTGTGCTTTGTCTTGGACTAGTGGGGCTCTTTGTGCTCTTTTCTCTCTAAGCCGCTAACTGTTTTGAATCCGGAAGGTTCTCTGGAGACTTGGAGGTGTGGTGTGTGGGTGGTGGTGGTGTGTGGGTGGTGGTGGTGGTTTGGGGGGGGGGCTAACTGTTGGTGTTTCTTTGCCTTGCCACACTTCAATGCTTTCCTTGTCACATTCAGTATTTTGTGGTAGATGAGCAGTTTGCTTGCACCAATTAGGGTTAACTCTCTGGAGAGTTAGATGTCCTTGAGCCAAGTCTGTTTCTGCTGTGACTGCATAATTATACAACATGCCCACCTTTATTTCTCCAAACCTTTAGTGCTTTTGGCTGAAATTCAGCACCAGCTTCACAACCCTTGGTGCTATGGTCATTGGTAGACACAACATGCACTTCGTGCTATACTTTTGAGCAAATCTGTGATTGCATGTTGGGCAAAATCTAAAGGGAGCGTCCCTATCTACCCTCTAACACCTCTGGGTCATTGGTTGCATGTTCTTCGACCACACGGTCAAGCCTTCAGTGAGGGTCTAACTTCAAAATATTGTCAATGTTCTCACCTATTTCATCGATGTTCTTTGAAATTCCGATACCGTTAAAAATGTGCAGATGACAACCGAGCACAGTGGCTTCTAGGTCCTACATCTGATGAACAAAAGGAAGGCCATACCAACAAATGGTCCTATATGACACCCAGCAAGAGACAAAAAAGATAAAGACTGCAAAAGAAGAATTCCGCTAAATGGCGGGAAAATGCACAGAATGTGAATCCAGGAAAGACTGATGCTGCAAAACTTGAAGTTCTGATTTTGAAATCTATATTGCAAGAAAAGGATTCTTTGCTTGATTGATGCATAGACCGGTAGAATCTGACAGCAACAGAGTCATGTCCACAAATTATTAACATTTATAAAATCACTTAACAGTTTTGCTGAAGATTTTCTGTACAAGTCAAACCAGCATGGGACTCCAAGAACGCACCTGCGTTTGAAGTCTGGTGACTATCTCTTTCCGGGCCTTCATAACTTCTTCAAGCTTGCCGGATACCATGATGGAGAGCCCTTGATCCTTAGCAAGAGACAGCTCTAGGTGTGCTCCAGTCTTCTGCATGATATCCAGACAGATCTTGGCCTGCTCCCCTTCCCCAAACTGGTTCATGTCTTTGTACTTCCGCTCCTCCAAGGGCACGTGAAAGACCTGTACAAATACAATTCAAAGTATAAATAACTTTTAGCATATTGCCTACACTGTCATAGTCCTATCGTAAGAGAAAGCTTGTCAACTGAAACCTATGCAATAAAAACAAAAATATAGAAAGCACCTGCTTAACTATTTTCCCAAATATGCCCAAGGCCTTTTCTTACAGTCCTGTGACAATCAGTGGTTATTGGACATTATCCTATGAATACTGTTTATTGTTGACGTACCAAGGAAACATTTCTGGTCTAACCTTGTAGAATAGTAGAGTTATTCTCTTTGCCATGTTGAGACAAGTTCTAAAGCTGTGTACCTTTTTTGTAAATTTTCCCTAATACCCGTGTGCTTTTTTGCCCAGTGATCTCAATTGTGCAACTAACTATATAGGAGGTACGCACTTCAGTTACACGAGATTAGCTGTGGGATCTACTTTTGAGTGAGGCCCAAAGTGCACCCATTTGTCAAACTGGCTCTGACTTTTTGATTGGGCAGAGGAGTGAGTCAAAGTGATAGCAGTCTGGGGTTCTGGTCTATTAAATTGTATTCCTATAATCTGATGGACTACCAGCTCCTTAGTCTGGGTAGTCTCCCATAACCCTTAGACTCCCTGCCTTGTTCGAGGACTTTAAAAGCAGTGGCAGGTGCGTTTTCTCACATGGGGGTGGAAGGATGAAGAGGGGGTGGAAGGATTGAGAGGGGGTGGAAGGATTGAGAGGGGGTGGAAGGATTGAGAGGGGGTGGAAGGATTGAGAGTGGGTGGAAGGATTAAGAGTGGGTGGAAGGATTAAGAGTGGGTGGAAGGATTAAGAGTGGGTGGAAGGAAATTACGTTTTGAAAGGTCGCCCCCAGGTTTATCAACTAATGCTGTTGGTTTCTCGACTGAGTGCACTGATGCCTGGTAACCAAACCTCAGTGCCAGACCTCTGACCCTAAAGTGCATATTGAATTGGCTGTTGTAGGAAGTGGGTTTCTGTTGCCCCTCCTGCTATCAGTAGCAGGCCCCCTTCCTGTCTCCCCTCCTTTTCGGCAGGAAGACAGGCGGGAAAAACTAGCCAGCCCAGAAGGTGTGCCTACCTCTGCCAACCCCACCCCCTCAGGTGGGGGAGGCGAGGTAAAGGCCAATCTTCAGTGCCCGCCATCTTGCAGATGGCAGGCACTCCCCAATCAGGATTAGGGATTGTGCTCACTCCCCCCACGTGGGATGAGCACACCCAGGGTGTAGTCACCCTAAGGTCAGTAGCCCATTGGCTACTGACCTCGAGACCCCTAAAACACCCCTAAATACAGTATTTAGGGGCAGCCCTGAACCAAGAAGAGAGATTCCCGCAACCTAAGAAAAAGGACGAAAGACAACGCCCCGCAGAGGAGACTGCAGAGAACAACTGACTAGGCCCCAATCCTACAGGCCCGTCTGCAGTTTCCAGAGATCCTGCGCCAAAAATAGTCTTGTCCTGCAGCCAGCGACCTCCAGAACCCCTGGGAGGAGTGACTGCCTTCAACAAAGACCGGATCTTCTGTGAACAGCAGCTCTGTTCAGAAGAAACGCCAAAGAAAGACTCCGAGCCTGCTGAGGAAAAAGAAACCCGACGCCTGGGACCACCACTGCACCCGTTGCCTACAGCCAGAGTTCTAGTGGCCCACTGGTCCCAGCGAGGTCCCCCAGCGCTCCAGAGCCAGAGTCCACCGTGGGTTGACCCCTCCAGGACTCAGACGTCACCTGCAGCCTCTGCACGGAGAACCCCCCCTCAACCCCCCTCCCCAACTGCAAGTGGCCCGGTAAGGTGAAATCCGACCTCAAAAGACACCCCTGCATCCAGCCGCCCTGGAGAAAAGAACCAGAGGTGCACCTATGTCCCCGAGCCCTCCAACTTACCTGCCCAGCTGTTGGTTCCTCCTGGAAGTCTTCCTGGACCGAGCCTGCAGCTGAAAATCAAAACTGAAAATCCCCATTGAAAACAGGGCACTCTATGCCAAAACAGCACCCTGCACCCAGCCGCCCCTGCTGGTGCACTTTGTGGGCTTAACCGGATCCCCCTTTGCCCAACACCCATTGGATAATATTGGGCCTCAGCACTCTGCACCAGGCCTCCCTAGTGCCGCTGAGGGTGTAACGAGAGTGCATCCTTGACCCTGGGGGACCCCCCCCCCCCAGGTCTACCCCAGAACCTCAACTCCCACTACCAAATACTTACCTCAAAACCGATAACGCTATTTTCCTCCATAGGATAACATTGACTGTTTTTCTTGGAAAAGTTTCTAAGTGTGGAGTTTGAAAACCTAAAGAAATTCTTTAAAATTGCACTAACAAAAACGATTTTACTTACCTGTTTACAGGAAATGTCCCAGAGTAGTATCCAGGTATGTTACTCAGAGTAAGAAAAGTAATCTCAGAAGTAACTTACCTGTAATTTTATCGAAAACCCTATACAAAGTATATGTACTGCATTTACTAAGCGTTGCATTTCTCAGAAACAATGTTTTGTTTTTTTTGCAGAGTTTTATATAGCGCGAACTTGACCCGAATCGGGTATCAGAGCGCTTTACATAGCACCAGTTTCGTTACATGAGGACACACATTCATTTTTGTTAGGCACGGGGAGATTAAGTGATTTGCCCAGAATCACAGGATGTTCAGCGTCATTGCCGAGACTCAAACCCAGCTCCCCAGATTCGAGGTCGACCGCCCTAGCTGTTAGGCCAACTCCTCTCCCCAACAATACTGTAAGTCAAACCAAAGTACATTTACAATTCAAACTTTTTACAAACTGCATTACTACTGTAAAGTATTAATTGCTTACCTGTGCCAGGCTTGCTTGGTTCTAGAAAATAAAATAACTAAAAGAATATTTTTGATACAAAAACAATTGGTCTGAAGTTCAGTCTTTGAGTGTGTGAATTCATTTGCGGACTGAGTATGTACAACAAATGCTTAACACTGTCCTCTGATACTGCCTTTACTGCTCGACCACACTACCACATATAGAGAGAAAGGTGCTGATCCAGCGCCAATCAGGGATCACTATCTAACTTTACCTCTGCTATACCTTTGGGGTTCCACTGGACTCTGCACACTATACCTCACTTCGGTATAGTATATACAGAGCCAGCTTCCTACAGCTGTGGCCAATTGGAAATGGCTAACTTACCTGCAAGTTCCCTAGTATGTAGTCCCTGCTACCCAGAGCAGAGGGGTTCACCCCAGGGCATGCATTGCTGGTTGTGCCACTGTGCAGGTCCCCCCCATAGAAAAACAAGTCCCCCAGTCTGCCACTGCAGACTGGTAGAGCAGTCCTGCACTGCTAGCCCGACTGCTATTGTAAGCAATGGCAAACCCACCACTGCCCCAATACATCTGTGTAAGTCACCCCTCTAGCAGGCCTACCGAATCCAAAAGCAGGATGCAACATACGACACAGGGAGGACATTTAGTTCAACATTTCCTGACCGTAAACACGCAAAATTGCCGTTTTTACTGTGTAAAGACTTGGTCACCCAATTGGTGATGACAGGATTAAACGCAGACCTCTCAGATGTGCTAACTCCTGAATGGTGCGACCAAGGTGGGCACTCCAAGGTATCAAACAACTTGTTACATTAAGCCCGACTTGTATCTCAAGCCGAAATTAATTTAACTTGTTGCAGTGTGCAGCTTTGGTGAAGCTGCCACTTTGTTGCCTTTAAAACTCCAGTGCCTTCCCGGACACACATGGAGCCTGTTCCACGAAACAGCCTTCTGCCCTCCTGAAGAGACATGCCAAAGACTCTCTAAGGAAAGCAATGAGGTATTGCAGGGCAGGGACGTCTCACCTCCCTCCTACAGGTACCGCTTAGGTGTTCGCCCCAAAAGGCAGGCTTCAAAGGAGAAGCGACCTTTGAAGGGCAGATGTATAACATGGGGCGGCTGTCCCACTGTTTAGGCAGACATGCTGGCATGGGGAGCAGAGGGGAAACCAGCAGCCAAACCTGCTTTCCAAGGGGCATATAGCCCTAAGGTAGCCACATCCCAGGGGTGGGCTAGTGAGATCTGAACACCAATAGAGGGGTCTTGCCATCCTGGGAGGGGGCAGAATGATGCATCCAGGGATAGCCAGATGCCACACGCCACAGAAAGTGGTCACGAGGTGGGAGGGAATCTGGTAGTCCAGTGGCTACCTACCGCATTCTGCCCGGAGGGCACTTTCCGAACGCAAATGGGGCACCCCTGACACCCAGACCTCAGAATTTGACTAACTTCATAGAAGGACTGAAGGACTGCCCTGCTGCACCTGGTGACTAGCGAAGACGGGGACTGTGTTTGCCGTATCCTGCTCAAGGAGAAGCGGTCTCCAAAGCCCAGTCAAACCAAGAAACTCCAAGGGCCTGCTGACCGGCCTTCGGTTTGCAGCACAAGGACACAACGGTTGAGGAAGCCTACTGGGGCACGTTGGCAACCCAGAGTCTTCAAGCCACTACCACCGCGCAGCACCGAGGACCAAGACCCAACCCACAGTTGCATCAGAGTTCGCTGAGCCCAGGAGTGCTGAGAGAGTTGCTGGGACCCTCAGAAGTCGAGATATCGACCGAGTAAGGATTGGCCTGTAACCGCGACACCAGGCGACTGGTAGTCCAGTGGCGACTGCACTTTGGCCAGACCACAGAGGACCAAGGCATCCCCGCAAGAAGACCCAGTCAACTGCATCGCACCCACAGCATCTTTAAAACATCTTCCACATCCTTCATCCCTTCCATCAGGACCACTCCATAGGAATCCATTGCAACACGGATAAAGTGCCTGGAACTGCTGGAGGACTGCTTCTTCTGTGAAGATAACTGTTCTTGAGAACTTTCATTCTAGTGTATAAATTCTTATAAAAAAAACTGTATTTTTATAAATTGTGTTTGATTGGTCCATTTTTTTCTTCAATTGTTTTGGTGCCGTTTAAAAGCTTTACACTCGCTCCTCTGGGTAAGCCTTGCTGCTCAGTGCCACAGCTACCCAGGTTTGAGCTGAGGGTGTGAGACTAAATCTAAGCGTCCTAAATGGATTGGTAAGTGTAATACACAGTGAGGTTACACAACCCCACCATAGATTACACTCAATTTCGACAAAGTGGGAAGTCGATTCACTCTGTACCTGAATGGCCCAAGATGGGTGACCATTTGTGGGCTTCCACTGTTCCACAAACCTGGAAACCTGCAAGCACTCTTTTGCCCCTTGCCCTGAAATCCGCGATCTGTGTGGGTGAAAGCAGGTGGTCCACTAAATCAAATAGGTGCACTTCTCCTGCCAGAGTGAAACCTGTGCCATTTCACCTGAACCAGTCAAACTGGTCTTAGAAGGAAAAAACAAAAAACAAAAACAGCAGGATTGCAGGACCTAGTCAGGAGGTGATCACTGATCATGGCACCTTTCTTCAATTGGCAAGGTACCTTGAAACACAAAATGTGCATGCCAGATGATTGAATTGACAGTTTGTCCCTGTAGGAAACTGGCTCTATATATACTACACCAAAATGAGGTATAGTGTGTATAGAGTCCAGGTGACCACAGAGGTTAAAGTTAGATCGAACCTTACTCTCTATTTGTGGTAGAGTGGTCGAGCAGTAAGGCAGTATCAGAGGACAGTGTTAAGCATTTGAGGTACCCACTCAGTCAGCAAATGAATTCACACACAAAGACTGAACTCTAGACCAATTGTTTTTGTATAAAAAATATACTGTTTTATTTTTAGAACCAAGCAAGCCTGGCACAGGTAAGCATTAAATACTTTACAGTAATAAGTTGCTGATTGTAGAACAGTTTGAAAATGCAATAGGAATTGTACTTTGTTTGACTTACAGGGGATGCAGTAGGTTGCAATACTTCGCAAATACAGTACATTGAAATGAATAGGCTTTTTCAGTAAATTACAGGTAAGTTACTTTTCACGTTACTTTTCTAACTCAGTGCTGGATACCTAGATTCAACTGGGACATTTCCTGCAAACAGGCAGGTAAATACGTTTGTTATTCATGCAATTTTCAAAGAATAATTTTAGATTTCAAAACTCCACACTTAGAAACTTTTAGGAAGAAAAAAAGTGTCAATGTTATCCTACGAAGGAAAAACAGGTTATCGGTTCACAGGCAAGTTATCGACTGTGGGAGTTAAGGTTCTGGGGTTAGACTCAGGGGTCCCCCAATGTCAGTGACGCACTCTTGTTACACCCTCAGCGGCACTAGGGCGGCCGGGTGCAGAGTGTTGAGGCCCAATGTTATCCTATGGAGGATAGGGGGTCTCCGGTTGGTGACTGCTGGCAAGCAGGCCACTGGGTTGTGGGAGCAAAGCTCCTAGACTTTAGCTCAGGGCAAATGGGGAAACAGATTAGCACAAAAAGTGCACCCTCAGCGGCACTAGGGCGGCCGGGAGCAGAGTGCGGTTTCGTCGTCGGAAGCCCTGTTGTTTCCAATGGAGAACCTCCAGTTAGCAAAAGCACTGCAGGCAGGGAGACGAAGGACTTTTGGGCGCGACCACCACTTCGAGAGGTAAGTTGGGAAGTTAAGGGTTGGTGAGGCACCGTTGGTTTGGGCACACAAGGCCGTGGGGCGCCGGGTGCAGGGGTGCCTTTTGGGGTCAGATCTGCTTACCAGCTCCGGGTCGCGGTTAGACAGGCCTTCTGGATTTCAACTGCAGGCGTCGGCTGGAGGCTTGAGGCAGGTCAGGGGTCGCCGGATCTCTGTTCAGGATCGCCGGGGTGACCTCCTCGTGGTGTTTGCCCGCTCGGGCCGTGGACGGCGGGTGCAGAGTGGGGCAGATTCGCGGTCTCCGGCTGCTGCCAAAGGTTGCAGTTTGAACAAATCCAGTATTTACGGGAGAAGCAGTCTTTGGAAGTGAAGGCAGGCAGGTCCTCCGAGGTTTTTGAGGTTGCTGGCTGCAGGACACATCGGGATTTCACAGGAGCAGGTTCGAGGGGAGACAGGCCGGTAGGGCTGGGGCCAAGTCAGTGGGTGTCTTCCTCTTGTTAGCTGGCTGCACGGCTGTTCGGTCCTTTTCTTCTTGGTTCGTGGCTGGATCTGAGGAAGCAAGGTTCAGGGTGCCCCCTAAATACTAGATTTAGGGGCGTTACAGGTAGGTAGAGGGCAGGGACCAATGGGTCCCTTCCCAGGGTGGGTACACCCCCTATCGTGCCACCCTCCAGTGGGAGGGGGGCAGGAGCCCGTCCCTGGTTGGTTGGGTCCCCCCATCCTCAAGATGGCGGGGACTCGGAGTTGTGCTTCACCTCGCCTCCCCCACCTGAGGGGTGGAGTTGGCAGAGGTGGGCACACCTCTCTCCCTTACTTGTTTTTCCCGCCGGTTCTCCCGCCCAAAGTGGGGGGTAGAACCAGTGGGGACCAGTTGCTGAAAGCAGCAAATGGTCTGGGGAGGCTCACAAAGGCGGCATGCATTTGAAGATTCCCCTTTCGTGAACCCTGCCCATCCTGGGGGGAGGCTTGGCACCTCGTCCCAGGATGTGCATGGTTTCAGTCCCCTGAGAGCAGCAGGCTCTCGACCCAGGGGTCCAGAAACATGTCTGGTGGTGGCAGCCTAAGCAGCCACTCAGTCAGGTCACTAGAAGTTGGTCGAGTTTCAGGGGGCATCTCTAAGATGCCCTCTGTTGTGCATTTTACATTAAATCCCACACTGGCATCAGTGTGGGTTTAATGTGCTGAGAAGTTTGATACCAAACTTCCCAGTCTTCAGTGTAGCCATCATGGTGCTGTGGAGTTCATAATGACAAACTCCCAGCACCATATACTCTTAATGGCAGCACTGCACTTACAGTGCCCAGGAATGGACTTGGGCACTGTAGGGGTACAGGGCTCATGCACCTGTACCCTCACCACTGGCATAGGGCACCCAGCTAGAGGGGTGACTGATGTATGCCAGGGCAGTGGTTTGTGGGCATGGCACACAGGGATGTGTGCCATGTCGACTCTTCACTTTGTTCTGCACCAAGACACGCAGCCTGCAAGGGCAGTGTGCGAGTGTCAGGGTACAGGACCTCTAAGGGTGGCACAATAAGTGCTGCAGCCCTTAGAGGCCTTCTCAGGTCACAGTGCCCTGGGTACCTGTGGTACCATTTACCAGGGGCTGACCTGTGGCCAGAGATGCCAATTGGGTTAGTTTTGGGGAAAGAACACAGGCCTTGGGAACCTGATTGGCAGGGACCCAGGGCACACCAAGCAAAAGTGCATCAGTAGTCTGGCAAAAAGTGGGGGGGTTACTGCAACAGAGACCCACTTTCCTACAGTCAGGATGTTTGCAAGTTGTTTTTCTTCGAAGAAGTCTTTCCAGTCACGAGGTAAGTGACTCCTCCTTTCGGTGATAGTGCGCATGGGCATCGACTCCATTGTTAGATTTTGTTTTCCCCACAGAGGGTGAGAATGGAGTCAGTAAAGGTAAAATAGAGATGTCCATGTGTATGTATGTAAAGTAAGAAAACTGCAACAGGTATAGGTACCCGGGGAGGGGGGTGGGCGCATGTGAATCTACAGCTCTACATGCCAAGAACAGATGCTTACTGGGTAAGTAACATTATCCGTTCGAGGCATGTGTGTGAGAAAGTGCCATCTTTCTTGCATGGTATGCCCCCACTTTTTGCTGAATTGCTGATGTGCTTTGACTGAGTGTGCCCTGGGCACCTGCCAACCAGGTACCCAGGGCCTGTGTTCCTTCCTAAAACTGCATTGATACCTACACCCAATTGGCATCCCTGGCAACAGGTCAGCCCCTGGTAAATGGTACCATGGGTACCCAGGGCACTGTGACCAGGGAAGGCCCCCTAAGGGCTGCAGCACTTGTTGTGCCACCCTTAGGGACCCTTTACCTTTACACACACACACACACACACACTGCCTTTGCAGGCTGCGTGTCTTGGTGCAGAACAAAGTGAAGAGTCGACATGGCACACATCCCTGTGTGCCATGCCTACAAGCCACTGCCCTGGCCTAGGTCAGCCACCCCTCTAGCTGGGTGCACTATGCCAGTGGTGAGGCACAGAGGCATGAGCCCTGTGCCCTACAGTGCCCAAGTCCATTCTTGGGCATTGTAAGTGCAGTGCTGCCATTAAGAGTATATGGTGCTGGGAGTTTGTCATTACGAACTCCACAGCACCATAATGGCCCCACTGAAAACTAAGAAGTTTGGTATCAAACTTATTGCACATTAAACCCCCACTGATGCCAGTGTGGGATTTAATGTAAAACGCACTCAGAGGGCATCTTAGAGATGCCCCCTGAAACCAACCCGACCTCCAGTGTCCGGACTGAGTGACTGCCCAGGCTGCCACCACCAGACATGTTTCTGGACCCCTGGGTCGAGAGCCTCTGCTCTCAGGGGCCTGAAACAATGTGCATCCTGGGGCGAGGTGCCAAAGCCTCCTCTCCCAGGATGGGCAGGGGAAGCTTCAAAGGCCTGCTGCCTTTTGAGCTTCCCCAGACCATTTGCTGCTCCCAGCAAACTGGTCCCCACTGGTTCTACCCCCACTTCTGGCGGGAGAACCGGCGAGAAAACCAGAGGCAGGAAATGGGTTGTGCCCACCTCTGCCAACTCCACCCCTAAGGTGGGGGAGGCGAGGAAGCACAAACTCGAGTCCCCGCCATCTTGAGGATGGGGGGACCCAGCCAACCAGGGACAGGCTCCTGCCCCCCTCCAACTGGAGAGTGGCAGAATAGGGGGTGTACCCACCCCAGGGACGGGACCCATTGGTCCCTGCCCTTACCTACCTGTAACCACCCCTAAATTTTGTATTTAGGGGCTCCCTGAACCTTCCTTCCTCAGTTCCCGAATCCAAAACAAGAAGAGAAGACGAAGCAAGAAGACCAGCCGTGCAGCTGCTAACAAGGAGGCGACGACAACTGACTTGGCCCCAGCCCTACCGGCCTGTCGACCTCCTAACCTGCTCCTGCGGAACCCCGGCCTCAGCAACCTCAAAAACCCCTGAGGACCTGACTTCTGTGCCACAGCCTTCAACCCAGGGACTCCCACGAGCAGTGGTACTGTTCAAAAGAAAAACTACAAAAGACCCGGCCCTGGCACGGAACCGCGAAACCTGCACACTCTGCACCCGCCGAGCCCAGCCTGTGCCTGAGTGAACAAAGACTTTGAGGACGTCCCCCCGGCGATTCTGACCTGGAATCCAGTGCCCAAGGACCCTCCTCGACGACCCAGACGACGCCTGCAGCCTCAGGACAAGGGACCCCTCCAACTGCAACCAGCAGGGGGTAAGATTTCCCAACCTCAAAAGACACCCCTGCACCCGGCGCCCCACGGCCCCCTGTGCCCAACTCCTGGGTGTCTACCTATCCTCCAAGACCCCAACTTACCTCTCAAAGTGTTGCTCGCTCCTGAAGAGTCACCGTCCCCGAGCCTGCAGCCTTTGTTCACCTTCCAAGATCTCCATTGGTTAACATTGAGCGCCCGACGGCTCAAAAGCACCCTGCAACCAGCCGCCCGAGTGCCCCTGGAAGTGCAACCTCTACCCTAACATACTTCCCCATTTGCCCTGAGCAAGTGACCAGGAGCGCAGCTCCCACAGCCCCATGGCCTGCTTGCCAGCAGCCACCAACCCGAGGCCCCCTGCCTGCCATAGGATAACATTGGGCCTACTCACTCTGCACCCGGCCGCCCCTGTGCCGCTGAGGGTGTAACAACTGTACTTACCTGATCCTGGGGGACCCCTGAGTCTATGCCCAGAACCTTAACTCTGCCAGTCGAGTACTTACCCAAAGACCGATAACTCACTTTTCTTCCATAGGGTAACACTGACTGGCTCCCCTGGAATTTCTTCTAAGTGTGGAGTTTTGAAACTTTAAAATATTCACCTAAAATCAACCGAGTCACGAAAACGAAAATACTCACCTGCTATTAGAAGAGATCCCAGTGCTGGATCGGGGTGCCCAGCACTGACCCTAAAAAGTAATCACAACGTTACTTACCGCTAACTCAATTTTCTTCCATAGGGATCCATTGACTGGTTTTCTGTGAAATTTCTTCTAAGTGTCCACTTTTGAAATACTAAAATATTGTTTAAAAATCACAACAGTAACGAATTCCGAATTACTCACCTGCTATCAGGAGAGACGTCAGTACTGCATCTTTTAGTCCAGTACCAACCATGTAAAGTAATTTTAACCGTACTTACCAGTAACTTGCAATTCCTGCCATAGGATATCATTGCCTGCTTTTTACTGAAAAAGTTTCGAAGTGTCGATTTCTGAATCTTACAAATATTCTTTAAAAATCGTGCCAACGATACAAACGTAATTACTTACCTGTTTTAGATAGATATCCCAGTGCTGACTCTGAGAACCCAGCACTGAATTACAAAAGTAATGTAAACCTACTTTGCTTGCAAACTGCATTTCCTTCCATAGGATAACATTGGTAATTTTACCCAGAAAAGTTTCTAAGTGTCAACTTTTGAAATCACAGTAATATTCCTCAAAAATCACTACTATAACCAAAACGCTTTTTCTTACCTGTTTACAGGAAGTGTCCCAGGACTGAATCCAGGATCCAGTCCTGTGGTTAGAGAAGTAATCTACAAAGTAATTAATTGCAATTAACCAAAACTGTCCATTGAGCTCAATGTTACATTGTGTTTGAACTCGCGTTGCCTCTTGCACCAACTGTGACTACTATCATCAAACAGTCTATTGCCTATTTGTAAAGTGGTTAACCAAAGCATCTCATTCTGAGAAAGTATATTCGGATACCTATTGTTGGTTCTAAAATAAAACAAGCATATATTTTTATATACAAACCATTGGCCTAGAGTTCAGTTCTTGAGTGTGGCTTCATTTGCTGACTGAGTGTGTACAACAAATGCTTTACACTGTCCTCTGATACTGCCTTACTGCTCGACCAAGCTACCACTTTAGAGAGTAAGGTTATATCTAACTTTAGCCTCTGCCAAACCTCTGGGGACTGTGGACCCTGTGCACCCTGAACCTGCCTTGGGTTCAGTATATACAGAGCAACTTTCCTACAATGTGAGCTGTAGATCACACGCTTTGCATCGACTATACAGCAGTAAACTCCCAAAGTGGTGGCTAACCTGTAGCTGTTGCAGTTGTTTGAAAAAGTATTTTAAGTACTTCCTGGCATACATTAGCTTGTTGCCTCGCTAACACATCTACACAAAATGGGATTGCCTTTGTGTGGTGGCAAAAAAGCAACAAAGCTGTTTTGTTTTACGAAAATCTTTTGTTCTTTCAACATAATATAGTACAGCTCTTCTAACATCTAGTGTGTGTAGAGCTCGTTCTACTACAGAATCAGGTTGAGGAAGGAACACTGGTAACTCAACTGATTGATTGATGTGAAAAGCAGAAACCACTTTAGGAAGGGATTTGGGATTGGTTTGAAGACTTTGTGAAGTTGAAAGAAAGGCTCTTGTATAGTTAGTGCCTGGAGTTCACCAACTCTCCTTAAGGAAGTGATTGCAATAAGAAAAGCAACCTTCCATGAGAGAAATTGTAGTTGACACTTGTGCATTGGTTCAAAGGGTGGACCCATTAGCCTCATAAGGACTATGTTCAAGTTCCACACTGGTGCACGTGGAGCTCTTGGTGGCATTACTCTTTTTAGTCCTTCCATAAAAGCTTTAATCACTGGTACTCTGAATAGAGATAAGAGTTGTCTGTTTTGTAAGAATGCAGCTACTGCTGCTAAATGCAATCAAATGGATGTGTAGGCTAATCCAGATTGCTGTAAGTGTAAGAGATAACAGATGATGTTTTGCACTGAAGTATCAAGGGGATTGATTTTGTTATTGTTCAAGTATATAACAAATCATTTCCACTTTGCTGCATACCATGCCCTAGTAGTAGGTTTCCTAGCCTCCTTTAGAATATTCATACAGTCTGGTGATAATTGTAAATAACCAAACTCTGACTTCAGGAGCCAAATCGCTAGGTTGAGTTCCTTGGGATTTGGATGTCTGATTTTTCCATGGTTCTGAGTGAGGAGACTGGAGTTGAGATGCAGCTTTTGGTGCGGAACTGAGAGCTCTAGCAGGGTGGTGAACCAAGTTTGACGTGCCCATGTGGGAGCTATGAGTTTGAGGGATGATTGTCTGAGCATCTGAACTACTAGGGCATTGCCTTAGGAGAGCGGGTGTGGGAACCTGGAGACGAAGCTTGGGCATTTTGCGTTTTGAGCAGTGGCGAACAGGTCTATGTGAGGAAATCCCATTCCTGAAATTAGGGAAGACGAATCTGGGGATGAAGTTCCCACTCGTGGATTTGCGGTCTGTCTGCTGAGAAGGTCTGCAGTTGGATTGTTTACTCCTGGAAGAAGTTCTGCTAGGAGATACATTTTGTGATGTATGGCCCATTTCCAAATGGCTTGTGCTAGGATTGACAGTTGCAGAGTGTGCCTCCCACCCCCTGTTTTTGTATATAGCTCATAGCGGTCATGTTGTCTGTGCGTACTAAGACAGTTTTGTCTATTAGGTGAGTTTGAAAGGCTTTGAGCGCTAGAAACACTGTTAGTAGCTCAAGATGATTTATATGGAGGCTCTTGTACTTTTGAGTTCATAATGCTTGGATTGTGCGACTTTGTAGGAGAGCACCCAAACCAGTGAGCGATGCATCTGCTGTTAGCACTGTCTGTGGAACAGGGTTGAGAAAGGGCCGCCCTTTGGATAAATTTTGTGGGTTCCACCACTGCAGAGAGCGATGGGTGCGGCCATCTACCAACACTAGATCGGTCACTGACCCTGCGACTGGTTCCACTGATTTGCTAAGCATTCTTGAAGGGGGCGCATGTTGAGTCTTCCGTGGGGAACAATTAAAATGAAAGACGCCATCATTCCTAGCAATTGCATGAATAGTTTTGGTGGTAATGATTGGTTGAGCTGAAATTGAGTGAGAATGGACTGAATATTGTGGATCCTGGCTGTATTGGGAGAGGCTCGAGCTTTCTGAGCGTCTATCGTGGCTCCCAAATAAGTTTGTGTGTTGGAAGGCTGTAGCTGAGACTTCAACACATTTACTGTAAACCCTAGTTGGTGAAGCAAGTGACTAGTGGTTTGAATGTGTTGGACACATTTGGTAAGTGCTGGCTTTGATGAGCCAGTCGTCCAGGTATGGAAAGACATGGATGTGTTGTCTTCTAAGATGTGCTGCGACTACTGCCAGACATTTGGTAAATACCATGGGAGCAGTGGTGACTCCAAAAGGTAGTACTTTCAATTGCTAATGATGACCCACTATCATGAATCTGAGGCATTTGCGATGAGCAGGGTGAATTGCAATGTGGAAATATGCGTCCTTTAAGTCTAGAGTAGACATAAAATTACCCTGCTGTAGAAGTGGGAGCACTTGTTGAAATGTCACCATGTGGAAATGCTCTGAAAGTATGTAGAGGTTTAGTTCTCTGCGGTCTAGAATAGGTCTTAAGGAGCAGTCCTGTTTGGGGATGAGAAAGTACAGGCCTGTTCCTTGATGTTGTAACGGCACAGGTTCTATGGCTCCTTTGGACAGGAGAGATTGGACCTCTTGCTGAAGTAGAAGTAATTGTTCTGGTGACATTGTGAGAACGTGGTGGAATGTTCGGAGGATTGTTGGTAAGCTCCAGGCAATAACCATGTTGGATAATTCCTAACACCCATTTGTCTGTGGTGATAGATTGCCAAATGGGGAGGAATTGTAGAATCCATCCCCCTGCCTCGACCTTTGTTGTTGTTGCCTCTGTATCGTCCTCTAAAGAAGTCTCTTGTAGAGGAAGATTGATTGTTGCCTTTGTAGGAGGTGGCAGTATTGTCTGAGGACATGGTTTTCGACTTACCAGGGTAGGAGAGACGAAAGGAGCCCCAATTAGAGGGTGACTGCAGAGCTCCCATGAACTTGGCTACTTCTGTGTCTTTTTTCATTTTTTCTAATGACTTATCTACTTAGGGCCCGAAGAGATGTTCCTGGTCAAAAGGAGTATTTAAAATAGACTGTTGTACTTCACGTTTGAAACCAGAAATCCTCAACCATGCATGTCTTCTCAATAATACACTAGTGTTGATTTCTCTAGCTGCAGTGTCTGCAGCATCTAAAGCACATCTAATTGAGGAATTGGATAGGAGTTTTCCTTCCTGGACTAAATCTTGGGCTTTTGCTTTGTGCTCATCTGGGAGGTGTTGTAGCAATTGCTCCATCTCGTCCTAGTGTGCCCTATCATATCTGGCTAGCAGGGCCTGGGTGCTGGCAATGGGACAATGATTTGCTGTTTGGGCGGCTACTCTTACCAGAGGCGTCTAATAGTTTTGACTCTGTCTGGAGGGGGAGCACCACCCGTAGTCTTTGAATTGGCCAGTTTACAGGCATTAGAGACCACCAAGGAGTCTAGTGGTAACTGTCCTTTAATAAAGACTGGATCTGAGGGAGCAGGCTTGTGTTTATCAATTCTGGGGGTGAGAATGCGAACACGCACTGGATCTTTAAAAATCGGCAGGTCTCATCATACCTTTAAGCATAGGTAGAGTGAAGCTAGCCCTTTGTGTGCTACTAAGCGTTTCAAATAGGAAATCTTCCTCTAGAGATTCCTTGTGTAACTGTACCCCTTGATATTCTGCAGCTGTAGCTAGTAACTCTAGATATCCTACATTGTCGTCAGGAGGGGAAGGCTTTGCAGGATAAAGATCTGGGTCGTTGTCTGTAGGCGAATCAGTGTTATAATCCTTCCAGGGGTCTATTGGTAAAATATTGTCTCCCCCCCCCCAATCTCCATCATCATCATCATCATCATCATCATGTGGTGGTGGTGGTGGTAGAGAGTTAGTTGGTGTAATCAGTAAATGGTGTGAAGATGGAGACCTTGGTGTAGGGGAACGTGGTAGAGGAGGAGGAAGAGGGGAGGGGTTAGTACCTACATTCTTCCTCTTCAAAGGAATATGGTAAAGGGTGTCCTCTGACTCAGGTTTGCGTTTTTGAGGTGATTTAGTAAGAATATGCCATGTATGAAGATTTATATAAAGTTCCTTTTGTTTTGTGTCCGATTTGGGTGTTCGGGGGCGTCGAAAATCAGATCCTGCTGCTTCGGAGGAATAGTTTTTAGTTTCGGCACCGAGGATTTGGGTGCCAGGATAGAATGACTTTTCGGCACGGAAGGTTTCGATGCCAAAGGAGGTTTCACTTTTGGTGTCAATGATTTCGGCTCCGAAGTGGTTTTCGGTCTCGAGCCTGAAGGTTTTGGCTTGGTGCCAGTCTTTGGCCGACTCGATCCCAAGCCGGAAGGCTTAGTGACGTGTTTCGGTGCAGAGCCAGAGGGCGGGGCGTCGAAAACATCTCGTCGGTGCCGACCGTGGCCCAAAGCCTTTTATTTTGGGTGAATTGGAGTTTGGGTCAAGGGGCGTTCAGTACTGACGGAACGTTGACCTTGTGGCAAGTCTTCTTCCATCTTGGAGTAAGATTCTTGAATGGAGACAAGTAGTTCTTGTTCTTCCTCGGCCCCTTGTGCGTCGAATTCTTGCTCGGATTCTTCGCCGAAGATGTCCGGTGTGTATTCAACGTTTTGACTGCATTTTGCGATGTCGAGCCAGAGGATCACAGCGCGTTTTCTTCAATCGGAACGATCTGCACACGTCGCAGTCCTGTTCGTTGTGCTCCGGAGACAAGCACAAGTTGCACACTTCGTGCGATTCGGTGCGCGGATACTTGGCGTGGCACCGAGGGCAGAATTTGAATGGAGTCCGTTCCATCGACTGCGAAGTGAACCGGCGCGGTTAGGCCTGACGGCCTTCCCGAGGATCTTCGATCGAAATAGATGTTTCTCGATGGATACGATACGCGGAGAAGTGAAAAATGCGTTCGGAACAATACAGACGCGGGTGGATTGGCACAGAGGGGAACCTGAAGAAACTGTTTCAAAGCGGAGCGCAGCAATACATGTCCGAACCCAATGGCGGAAAAAAAACAATCTAACAATGGAGTCAATGCCCAGGCGCACTATCACCAAAAGGAGGAGTCACCTACCTGGTGACTGTAAAGACTTCTTCGAAGAAAAACAAAGTGCAAACATCCAGACCCAACACTAGATGGCAGGAGTATGCAAAGCATGTGATCTACAGCTCACATGCTTTGAACAGGCCTGGTTTCTGGGCCCAGGTAGCGAAGGCTCCCACTCCAGGGGTCCAGAAACATGTCTTGTGGTGGTAGGCTGGTGTTTACCAGTCAGGGAACCCAGCAGAGGCTGGTTGTTTTTCCGGGGGCATCACTAAGATGCCCTCTGAGTGCATAGTATAATAATAAATCACACACTGGCATCAGTGTGGGTTAACTATGCTGACAGACAAAGAGTATATGGTCTGGGAGTTTGTCATTACGAACTCCACAGCTCCATAATGGCTTTACTGAAAACTGGGAAGTTTGGTAGCAAACTTCAGCAAAGTAAAACCACACTGCTGCCAGTGTGGGATTTAATGTGAACGGCACTCAGAGAGCATCCTAGAGATGCCCCCTGAAAAAAAAAAAACAACCAGCCCTGGTGTGGTTCCTGAATGGCTGCCCACCATAAGCCGCCACCAGACAGGTTTCTGGACCCTGGGTAGAGAGCCTACGCTCTGTGTCCAGAGAGCAAGCCCATCCTGGGCAGAGGTGTCATGCCTCCTCCCCCATGATGGGCTGGGTAAACGAAGGGGAAGCTTCAGAGGCCTGCCGCCTTTGTAAGTTGTACATGCCTTGTCTGCTGCCCCCAGCAACTGGCTCCCACTGGTTCCGACCCCCACTTTAGCCAGGAGAATCGGCGGGAAAACAGTTAGGAGAGGTGTGCCCACCTTTGCTAACCCCACCCCTCAGGTGGGTGAGGTGAAGCACACCTCAGTCCCCTCTATCTCAACGATATGGGGACCAAGTAAATTAGGTAGAGACTCATGCCCCCTCCCACTGGAGGGTGGCATAATGTGTACTCACCCCAAGGAAGGGACCCATTGGTCCCTACCTGCACGCCCCTGTAAATGCCCCTTATTTTAGTATTTAGGGGTGACCCTGAACCTTGCCTCAGATTTGAAAAAAGTAGGACCGAAGACCCATGCTGACCCAGGAAGGAGGACGACACCAACTGCTTTGGCTCAAGCCCCAACAGCCTGTCCCAACTCCGATCGGACTACAGCGGAAACTCCGGCATGTCCAGCAGCCCCCCAGAACTCGGAGGACCTGCCCTGCACTCACCTTACAGACTGTCTCCCGTGAGCATCAGATTTGCTCAAGCAAAGAATTCTAACACAGAACCCGGAAACAGGCGGCTCCGCAGTTCTGCACCACATGACCACAGCCAGAGTTAGCGTGGCCCAACACCACCAGGAGGTCTTCCAAGCCATCCTGACCTGGGATCTGGTGATCCTCAAACTCCTTCAAGCCGACACCTGTAGCCTCAACCTAAAGGGTCCTAACACCCGCCCCCCCCCCCGGCCCCCCTCCCCTAAACCGGAGCCGGTAAAAAGATCAGACGCCAAAAGGCCTTGGGTGGCCCAACTGACCGTGTCCAGGCATCCCCCAAGAATCCAACTTACCTCTCCAGTCGGTGGTCGCCTCCAGGAAGCCTCCCTGACAGAGCTTGTAGAATCTTTTCCAAACCTGACATCTCTGTTGAAATCCACAGGGCGCCCAACATCTCCTTGGCACACTGCATCCGGCCACCTCCGTGCCGCTGGTGTTGCAGCTCCTGTGCAGATTGTTGGCCCCTGCAGTGCTGATCCCAACCCCAGGAACTTTGCTCCCTCAACCGAATGGCCCGCTTGTGAGCAGTCCCTGACCAAAGGCCCCCTTAGCCCCATTGACTAACATTGGGCCCCTGCACTCTGCCGCCCCAGGGTCGGTGCAGTTTGAGTGCCCAACTGGACCTTGGGAGGAACCCTGATCATAACCCCCAAAAGTCATACTTGTAAGTCGTTTATTAACCTGTAAACCGTTAACACTCTTTCCCATATGAACCAATGTTATGAGTTTTCTTTTCCTAAAAAAAGTCTGTTGACCTGTGTTTTGTATGGAAGAAAAGTAACTATCTTAAACTTGAAAAAGTCTTACTTACCTTTGTATTGTAGGATTAACTGTGTCATATCTAGGCATATCTCCGAGTACTCTATGTTATCCAAAACTAATGGAAAAGTAATCAAAAATAATTTCTATGTAATTTAAACTGTTTTTAAAGCATATGAAAACCTGTAACAATTGTAAATCCATTCCCAATTGCATTACCTTGTAAGGTTTTACAATTGCAAGTACATTTGACCTACCTGTACCAAGTCCTGCTTGTTTCTAGCAATAAAACCTCAGTATAACTTTTTTTACTTACCCAATTGGTCTGGATTCTGTCCAGTGTGTGTAATCAGTCCTTGAGTGAATACAATAAATGCTTAACACACCCTCCTGATAAGCCTAACTGCTTGCCCACACTACCACAAAGAGAGCGGTTAGTACTTACCTAATTTAGCCTCTGCTATACCTCTGGAGATCCCCTGGACTCTGTGCACATTATACCTTAATTTGGCATAATATTTAAAGAGCCAGCTGCCTACAGGTAGTGTTAAGTATTTGTTGTACACACTCAGGCAAGAAAAGATGTTACAAAGACTGAATCCAGACCAATTGTATAAAACGTTTTAGTTGTTTTATTTCCAGAACCAAGAATTACTTAGTAACAGGTAAGTTAAACTCTTCATACAATGTGACTTTTCAAACTACAGTGAACACTGGTTTTGTAGGAACATTTAGCTTACTTTTCAATTGAGAAAACTGTTTGTAAACTGTTAAAAAATGTGTGTAATTACTTTTCAATTACTGTTCTAGTTTGGCATTAAACACTGCTAACAGTTTAGACAACAGGACATTTGCAAGTAGGTTAACTCTTGTGAAGGCAAAAGGTAAATTTGTGTGCAGTACAAGACAGTTCAACACTTAAAAAAAAGAATTTTCTGAGAAAACCCATCATTCAGTCCTATGGAGAAAACGAAGAGTTAATTAAAACGGTTTTAGGATTGGAGTTTTGGGGGGTAGAACCAAGGTTTCCTCAAGGTTCAGGTTGGCACTCAAAGAGAACCTCTAGGGTGCCTGGGTGCAGAGGGCCAATGTTAGCCAAAGGGGCTAGGGGGCACCTTGGTTGGGGACTGGTTGGAGACTGCTCAGGAACTGCTCAGGGGCAGGCCACTCTCAGGAGCCGAGCTCCTAGGGTTAAGGCCAGGGCTAAGGGGGCCCCAGGTTGACACCAAGTCCACACCAAGAGTGGTGATGGGGCTGCAGGGTGCTCAGGAGGTGTCAGGAGCCCAATGCTTTTCAATGGAGGATGTAGGTCACGGAAAAGGACTGCAGGCTGGAGCCAGAAGACTGGACGAAGGGAACCCACGGCTGGAGGATGAAGATGAGTTGCTGGACACTAGGACACCGTCGGTCGGGCCCCTCAGTACTCACGAGCTGTGGGTGAAGGGGTGTCCTTTCGTGTCTGGTCCTTCTTACCAGTTCCGGTCGCCATTGGGGAGGGCTTCAGGATGTGGCTCCAGGCGTCAAGGAGAAGGTCAGTGGAGGTCATCAAACGCTGGATCTCAGGTCAGGTTGGCTGGGGTGTTGGGCCACTCCAACTCGGGCAGTGGACGCCGGGTGCAGACTCGCAAATCCGGCTGGATCTTGAGTCCTAGCTTGGGTCGGTGTTTGACAAATCCAGTGTCCACTGGAGATAAAGAGTTCTTTTTGAAGGCATGGCAGGTCCGCTGGGTTCTTAGAGGGTGCTGGCTGCAGGACACGCCGGGTTCAGCTCGCAGGGGTTCAGAGCAGGAGACGGGCTGGTAGGGCTGGGGCCAATGCAGTTGTCATCCTCCTCTTCTGCAACACGGCTCTTCGGTCCTCCTTCTGGTCACGTAGAATCTGAAGCGGCAAAGTTTAGGGGTGCCCCTAAATACTAGATTTAGGGGCGTTGCAAGGGGTCTGCAGGTTGGGACCAATGGGTCCCTTACCTGGGGTGTCTACACCCCCCCCCCCAAAGTATGCCCTCCCCCAGTTGCAGGGGGGCATAGGCCTCTTCCTGATTGGAGGGGTCACCCCATCCTCAAGATGGCAGGGACTGATGTGTGCTTCACCTCGCCTCCCCCACCTGAGGGGTGGAGCTGGAAAAGGTGGGCACACTTCCCAGCTAAGTTTTCCCGCCAGTTCTCGCGCCCAAAATGGGGTTCAGAACTGGTGGGAGCCAGTTGCTGATCTCACCAAAAGGCTGGGGCCAGCTAACAAAGGCGGCTGGCCTTTGAAGCTCCTTCTTAGAGGACCCTGCCCATCCTGCCCAGGATGTGCTTTCTTTCCAGACCCAGCGAGCGGAGGGCTCTCTACCGAGCAGTCCAAAAACCTGTCAGGTGGGGGCCGATGGCTGGGAGCCGGTCAGGAACCACACCAGAGTTGGTCGTTTTTCAGGGGGCATGTCTAAGATGCCCTCTTTGTGCATTTTTCATTAAATCCAACACTGTCAACACAAACTCCACGGCTCCATTAGCACATTAAACCCACAACGATGCCAAACTCCCAGCCCATGTACTCAAAATGGCAACACTACACTTACAATGTAGGGGCATAGAGCTCATGAAGCTATGCCCTCAACTGGGTATGGTGCACCCTGTCTTTAGGACTGTAAGGCCTGCTAGAGGGGTGACTTACCCATGCCACAGGCAGTGTAGATGGGCATGGCACACAGGTATGTGTGCCATGTCCACTCTTCTGTTTGGTCTATACCAAAAACACGCAGCCTGCAATGGCAGGGTGGGGGGTGTTTTGTTGAGGGTTCTCCGAAGGTGGCACAATTCATGCTGCAGCCCTCAAGAGGCCCTCTCTGGTCACAAGGCCCTTGGTACCAGGGATACCTTTAACAAGGGACTTGCATGTGGCTCACAGGTGTGCCAATTGTGGGTAACAAGCGTACAGTTTTGGGAAAGAACACAGGTGCTGGGGCCTGGTTTGCAGGATCACAGCACACACAAGTTGGCATCAGGTATCTGGCAAAAAGTAAGGGGGAAACCATGTGAAAAGGGGCACTTTCCTACACTGGCCAGGGGCGGAGCCACTGATGATCACCTAAGGCAAGGCTACTAGGAAGCGCAGGGTGTTGGAGGTGCCCCTCACAAGCACAGACCGTTTCCAGACAGCAAGCGCAGGAGTGCTTAAGCAGCCGACCTCTGTGGATGGACCCGGGTTCCTGTGCACAACAGCAAAGACTGGGAGTCTGCCTCTGCCAAGGAGGCCTTTAGGGCGTTCAGCCTGCCGCAAGCAGGCAGCTGGGGGCCCGGTGCAGCCTGCCTGTGTGGACAGCCTGGATGTCAAAGGGGGTCGGGGTGAAATCTTGGGGTGATTATGCAGCGAGAAGGAGCACAGTGGGCCTAGACGACCCAACTTGCCATGTAAAGTCTCACGCCTTGCTCCCAGAGGTCCTGAAGCACGCAGGAGCAGCTTGATCTGGCCGATGCAGCACCGGAGTGCTGAGGTTTATGGCTGGTGGTACCACAACATCGTCCACAACTGATCAGGCAGCCAAGGAACGTGCACAAGCAGTGGCGGAGGTGATACAGCAGAGTCATCCCCTCTTTGCCGTTCTGCAATCGCAACTGGATCGGACACCAACACTGCAAACTCTCCTAGCAAGGAATGCCTCAGCCCAAAACGGACAACATGTTTGGCGGATGATCTGCTGTGAGGAACTCTGGATCTCCTGGTTGGTAAGCCACGCACCTAGACCTGTAGGCTGGGCAGTCGCTTTGGGATACCGGGCAGCAGGAGGTGGACACCAAGTTCACTGTAAAGTACTTGAGGACTGGCTGCCACAGAATACAGCCAACCACAAACCCCAGATTCCCATCCTGGACTTTAAGTTTAGGTTTCTTATAGTTGATATGCATATGTTGAATCCTTATGGGTGGGCATCGGAGAGGTGTTCGGAAGGAAGGCGGGGGGGGGCGATGGGGATGTTCCCGTTAGTACACTGTTGGAGTTCCACCTTTTTGAATACCTTACCTCAGGTAGGTGCTGCTTAAGTCCTTCCATTTCTTCCCATTGCAGGTGGCCAAACCAGTTGAGGAGGGTGTTGGAATTTGAAATTCTCCATTGCATCGCAGCCTCCCTTTCCATGTTCCTACCCACCAAACCCATGGTGGTGGCCGGTTGACATGGGGGCATTATTCCTTTTTCTAGCTGTGGCCACTATGATTGAGTCTCCCGGTATGGTACCCTTGATGTACTGGGGGTCTTGACTGGAATGCTTATATTTTCTCCACAGAGTAATAACCGCCCTAGCTGTGGCAGTTTCCTTGAAAGTTTCCTTCCCTCGTCTAGAATGCTGGGTAGCATGGGCAGGTATAGGTTTGCCTTCTGTGAAGGCATTAGTGTTTTTCGAGGAGGGAGAATGTTTCCTTCTCTTCCTCTCGTTGGACCCATAGGTGTCTGCCACCCTCTTGATTAGTCCATTGACAGGTCATCTGGGGATGAGAGCCTCAAGGGATAACTATAGACTACCTCCACAGGGGATTCGGCGTGGAGAACCTGCTACTCAAACTGGCCCAATATCTCCATTACGCTGGGGGTCTTATTCATAGTCTAAGGTGTCCTCCTGCTCTTCCCCATGTGACTCCGGCAATAAGGAGTCCCTTGGCTCCAAAGGTTTCATGGGAATACGGAAAGTCTTGAGTGAGTGCAGCCATTTCGGCCTCAATTCAGCGTCATTTTCTCTCGAGCGAGCATTAGGCCATCAAGGAGGGTTTCAGTTTCAGGGTAGTCTGATACATGTCTTTTGCCTCCTTGCCCCTTTCCGTCGGCATCTCCTTTGCACCCATCTGCGAAGAGGTTTGTTTCGAAGGCTTGACCCCATTGATGTCCTTTGGTCAGGACCGTGCAGCCCCTTGTGTTTGTGCTGACCTTCTGTAGTCAAATTAGCCTTAGGGTATTTGTGTCTTTTGCTACCTTCCGTTTGGTCTTTTCTGCATCCCTCGCCACTTCCTTCACAGCTTCTGTTCTTTCGAGGTCACTTCCTTCAGCATCTGACTACTCCCTTTGCTGGCTCGACTTCAACGTTTTCGTGACCATCGCTCAAGAAACCCAGGTCCTTCAGGGAGTCTTGTGGTCTGTAGGTTCCGGCCATGACATGGAGTGCCAGTCGCTGTTTCAACCTGGCTTTAAGTCTTGGGTTAAAAAAAAAAAAAAATGGCACAGGCTCTGCAGTCTTCCGATCTACAGAGGACACAGGTTTCAGATATCATGCAGATCCCTCTGTGCAAACTTATGGTGGCAGGTTGGGCAGAATTTAAAAGTTGTGTTATAGATCTCTTATCAGACCCTCTCCTCTTCATTCTCCGGGCATGTGATCCTCAGCAGAGCCCCACTGCACCCCCTACCCACCTCCAGTATGCTTCCCAACCCAAAAGCGGAAAAAAGAACCTATGGATGGTGTCCACGCCCAGGAACTTATGGGGTGCCGTCTGACGTCACACAAGGGATGGACGTACCACTTAACCGTGGTGGACAAAACCCAACACGCACAAAAAAAATGATAAAGAAAAACATAAGGACAAAACACGATTCCAGACCCCAACTAATAGACGGCGGAATGCATGCACAGCATGTGAATCCCGAAAAAAGGATTTGTGCCGCAAAAATATATTCGCATATAAGTGGCAAATATGCACACTTACATCAGGGCTAACTTTCCTGCTGTCCAACTTCAGCATATCCATCCTATATATTGGCATTTGTGCAACTAATTTACATACTTTTCAACTGAGAATTTCCAAGTCCCTTTTTAATACAGTTGGAGACTGGGACAAGAAAAACATAGTACATAGTTGCCCAAATTCTTCTGCACTCAAAGTCCTAAATTATTAAATTACTTGCTATTGCTAAATTCAACTGTGCTCATTCTTACTAAAGGACTTGGCTCGTATCTCACCTTTGGTACACTACTCAAAGTTAATTATTATGTATTACCATGTATTGATTGTGCTTTGTAAAAAGCACTGGACAGCCCTTTTCTAGCATTTTTTATAAGTGAACATTACTATACTAAATCACAATCTGGCTTTCGTAATCTGGCATTAACCAGCGAATGCCACATACGGCTATTTGTACAGCACCTAAGGTTTGAGATGCTGCTACTTTCCTCCCCACTACTTATAAACACATTTAAATGCTGGGGTTGTCCAGATTAGGTAAACAATTTAACACCACATTTAACAGTTTATTAAATGCCATTACAACATTGGGATTCCAGGGTACTCCAGGGAAGACAGCAGACCACCAATGAGGACAACAGAGCATCTAAAGGATAGTAATGAGTGGATAGACCTGCTGCTCCAACACTACAACAGTTCACTTTGTTTCACCCTTAACATTTTAACGTCAGTAGGGGGAATGCAGTAATATCATTATAGCTCTCCTGCCTCATACTATAGTAGTTAAAGACCTTCTCACTTGTTACAGACCCTCGCCTGAGGCACAGGCCTGTAATGCTGGCTGATGGCCTTTGACAAGAGATCTAGCCCTCTGTGAGACACTATAAGAACGAGTTACTTACCTTCGGTAACTATGTATCTGGTAGAGAGACAGTGTAGCCACAGATTCCTTAACTTAGAATATCCCCAGACGTCACACTGGATTCGGACAATCTTCAGCAGTACTTCTGCGCGCCGGGGGAGATAGTCGCGTGGCTCCGTCCTGACGTCGTCCACGGATATGACATCAATGGAGCCATACAAGTCCCTCCCGGCGCGCTGATGTCAGTTTTCTACTGTGAAGCTTTTCCGCGCCACAAAGCGGAGCCACTAACAAAACCGTGAGAGTGTGGGAACAGTGAGCTAAAAAAGATCAAACATCTTTGAAACAACAATGACAAGAAAACAGAATGATGAGAAACATCACCATGTATATCAATGAAAAAGTACTTTATACTGTAAGGGACTGAAGGGGGAGAGCGGAGTACTCGCCCCTAGAAACAGTGTCGCAGAAGCGAAGAGCCATGCCCTCCCATGAGGCAAAACGGCATTGGAGATGAATGTCATGGCAAACGATAGGCAGTCTGCAATCACAGAATGTAACTGTAAAGGGCAACAGAACTGGAACAACATGACTCATGGCAATTGACCACATGTCTGTAACAAAGAATGTGCAATCATAAACCCCATAAATTACCTTTTGACTGTAGCACAGTCAAATGGGCCCTAAACAAATTGACCACAACAGAGCCAAAGCGACCCCAAGTAACTGTTAAAAAAAAAAAAATAGAAGAGGGTGGAAGGGAGGGTATAAGAACATGATCAATCCCCACCCTGGAAGAAACAGGGTGTAGGAGCGTGGAAGGACATTGAACCCACCACCCAATTACGAGAATGGGTGGAGAAGCAACAGATAAAGCAGCATGAGACATCCTACCCCGGAGGGAGGTGAAGCAGACCATCCAGCAGGAAGACAAAGGCCACCTGTAAGGAGGCAAGTGGTTAGAACCCACCCTGAAAAGGCCCTCCCAGAGCGGGGAGAATGGGTGGGCGTTAAGGAATCTGCAGCTAGACTGTCTCTACCAGATACATCGTTACCGAAGGTAAGTTACTCGTTCATCTGATAGAGACATCTTGCCGCAGATTCCTTAACTTAGAATACATACCAAAGCTATACCCCATTTGGAGAAGGGTCTGCGACTGCAACCCACCAAGTTCCAAAGAGAACTCATCTGTCAATAACATTGACCAAAACACGGTGGGGACAGCAATGCCAGCGTGGCGGACACCAGACCCATGAAGCTCTGTAAGGGAGCATTAACAAGGGAAGGCAAAGGCATCACAACCCGTCAGAGGACAGTACGAGACTGCTCTCGTCCAGACAGGCCAGAACGGCCAGTTCATAAGGGAAGAAATTCCTCAAACTTCTGCAAGAAGAAGAAAAAAAAAAAAAAAAAGAAAGAAACAGAGCACAGGGTCCCATGGATCTACAAGAGACAAAGTCCCAGAGAAGGAACAAAACAGTATGGCAGAGTCAGAGCATACAAACGGAGCATGCACAGCAGTGGATATCATGGACGTCAAAAATGTAATGAATGTCAAAAATGACATGTGGAGGGACAGATGTCACCATGCAGAGATATACAAAACCAAGACTACCAGGAGATACATGAATGTGGATGACAGGGATACACACAAGCAGACAGCGTGGACCATGAGAACTCCACCACACATGCAAAATCCCAATGAAATGTAGCATCAACAGCACGTATGCATTGGCAGAAAGACGGGCGCATTACCAGGTAGTCAACCAATCAACCATACCCAGAGGTACAATGGTTAATGGATACTGGCCAGGGTCGAGAGGGAGGATCGGGGACAAAAAACCCAGACACAACAGCAAGGAAAAACCTAGTATGCCTGCCCTCTCTCTGTGTGTATATCTCATGACATACATATATATGAAAAATATATTTATTGAAGGACATGGGGAACTCTTAAGAGCATGCCCAACATAATATAGGAGGCCACACAATTGGCACCAACGGCACAGATGTGAACCATAACAGGATATAACATGTCAAGACACTTCAAAAGCAACATCATCCTCCCAGTCGGGGAAGGAACCCTGGCCTCCCGTGTGACAGGCGGAGATATTGACCACCACATAACGATGAAATGAGTTAGTAGAACATAGTCCTAGATATGAAAAATATACTGGGTAAGTAGCATTTTCCGATCGAGGCATGTGAGCTGTAGATCACATGCTTAAGCATAGACTATACAGCAGTCTTCCCTAAGCGGTGGCTATCCTGTAACTGATTGAGTTGTCTGAAACAGCGTTCTAAGTACTGCTTGGCCCACATTAAGCTTGTAGTCTGGCTAACACATCTACACAATAATGCTTGGTGAATGTGTGTGGTGTGGACCATGTTGTAGCTTTGCAGATATCAGTAATAGGGATGTTCCCTAAGAAAGCCATAGTAGCCCCTAGCTTATGAGTGGAATGTGCTCTAGGGGGTACCGTTGGAGTCCTTTTGCATAGCAAATCTGAATGCATTCAACGATCCACCTAGCAATACCTGATTTGGATATAGGATTGCCCTTGTGAGGTGGTGCAAAAGCGACAACGTTGTTTGGTCTTACGAAAAGTTTCGTTCTTTCAGTGTAATACAACAGTGCTCTTCTAACATGTTATGTTATGTTAAAAGTACTTGTTAAGCGCACGTACACCGAAAACGGTTTCATGGCGCTCAGGGCAAAGAGGACGGTGCAGAGGTGAGGAGGTAGTATTACTGATAAGCTTGAGAGAACAGCCAGGTCTTGAGCCTTTGCCTGAACTGGGAGTACACAGATCACAGGGTCACAGATCTTACTTCAATAGGCAATGAGTTCCATAGTTGAGGGGCTAAGACCGCGAATCTAAGTCCGCCATGCTTTTTACGCTTGAACGGTACAGCAGTCAGCAAATTAAGAGTGGAGGAACGCAGTTCGCGAAGAGGAGCGTACCGCTGCAATTTACAAGAAATGAAAGCAGGGCCATTGCCGGCAAGGGCCTTAAAGATGGTGCATCCCATCTTAAAAATACAGCGCTTACCTACCGGGAGCCAGTGTAGGCTCTTCATCAGAGGTTTAACATGGCATCGACTGGACTGGCGAGCGATTAGTCTGGCGGCGTGGTTCTGCACCAGCTGCAGGCGGTGGAGTTGGTAAGCTGGGATGCCTGCATATAAAGAGTTAGCGTAATCGATCCGCGAGATTACCAGAGCAAGGGTAACCAAAATTAGAGCCTCAGTGGTTAGAAATCTGGCAATCTTACGGATTCTGCGCAGATGAAAGAAGCAGGCGGAAACCACCGAGCTGATCTGTGCTTTCATCATCAGGTCGCTGCTAATCACAATCCCCAAGCTCTTAACAGAAGCTACAGGGAGAGGAGGACTGCCCAAAGAGGAAGGCCAGAAGTTGGAGTTCCACGGGTTAGCCAGTCCAGCAGTTAAGATGAGTTCTGTTTTCTCCGGATTCAACTTTAATTGATTGCAGTTCATCCAGTTACAAATAAAACTCAGAGTGGCCTGGAAGTTAGACACTGAAGAGGGAGAAGAGTGAATGTCAAAAACCAGTTGAAGATCATCAGCATAATTAAAAATATTGGCCATTCTATCGCGAAGAGCTCGGATCAGGGGTGCGATATACAAATTAAAAGAAGGGGCGACAACGAAGACCCTGTGGAACCCCACAGATCAAAGAACTCTTTTGGAAAAGAACTTGCCAAGGCGGACAGCTTGATGTCTATTGCTGAGGAAGGAAGATATCCACTTCAACGCTAGCCCCTGAATCCCGGCATTGCTGACACGGTCGATCAGGAGATCATGATCGACCGTGTCAAACGCGGCGGATAAGTCAAGGAGTACCAGAGCTTGAGCGTATCCCTTGTCTGCGCCCCTTCTGAGCTAGTCCATAACTGCAAGGATAACTGCCTCAGTAGAGTGGGCTGGTCTAAAGCCTGCCTGATGGGAGTCCAGGAAGCGCGACTGTTCAATGTAGGAGCTAAGACAGCTGGTGACGTGGGCCTCTAAGACTTTGCCCAGATAGGGCAGCAACGAGATGGGACGATAATTACTGAGGACCGAAGGATCCAGGTTAGGCTTTTTCAGAATTGGGAGAATTATGGCACTCTTAAAGGTGTTGGGAACAATGCCGGACTTAAGAGAGTTATTAAGGAGTGCCAGGGGAGGATCAGGGCAGGCAAGGAAGACTTCACGTAAAATGTGGGGAGGGCAGCAGTCGGTAGGGGAACCGGAGCCCACTTTTTGAGAAGAGCAACAAAGGTGTCTTCTGAAATAGGAGGAATATGGTCAATCGAGGGAAAATTCTGACAGGCGGTAGAGGAGACTATAAAGGAGGTAGGAGGGGGGATACTGGCCTTGATTGTGGCAATTTTATCAATAAAGTACGAATTAAGGGAGTCACATAAAATTTGTGAGGGGACAGGTTTTACCATAACTCTGTCAGGGTTGGCAAGTTCATCGACGATGGAAAAAATATCCTTGGATTTGTTTGCCGAACTAATGATCTTAGAGGAAAAATATTCGGCCTTAGCCTGGAGAATGGCTTGTTTATAGGCTTTAAGTAGAGAGACAAAAGCGGCCTTTGCCTCAAGGCGAGTTTCTTAGACTTAAGTTCATTAGAAAACCAACGTTGGGCATCGTGGGGACGCAGACTCTTTAATGTTTTTAGAGGGGCAAAGCTGTCGCTGGCCGACTCCAGCCATGTTATAAGGTTATTTTCTTGCCTGTCAAGTGATTCCTGTGTCTTGGGGGCCGTCTAAGGTGTGTAAAGCTCGTTCTGCAACGGAGTCAGATTGAGGGAAGAAAACTGGTAATTCAACAGACTGATTGATGTGAAATGCAGATACTACCTTAGGTAGGAATTTGGGATTGGTACGAAGAACCACTTTATCTTTGTGTAGCTGGAAAAAAGGTTCTTCTATGGTTAGTGCCTGAAGTTCACCCACTCTCCTCAATGAAGTGATTGAAATGAGGAAAGCTGTTTTCCAAGTGAGGAACTATAGTTCACATTTGTGCATGGGTTCAAATGGTGGGCCCATTAGCCGTGTGAGGACTACATTAAGATTCCAAACTGGGGCAGGTGGAAGTCGTGGTGGTATAACTCTTTTTAGTCCTTCCATAAATGCTTTGATAACAGGTACTCTAAAGAGCGATAAATGTTGCCCATTTTGAAGATAGGCTGCAATTGCAGCGAGATGCAGTCTGATGGATGTATAGGCTAATGATGACTGCTGCAAATGTAACAGGTAGCAGATAATGTTCTGTATGGAAGCATCAAGAGGGTTGATGTGATTTTTATTGCAATAGATAAATCGCTTCCATTTGGCTGCTTAGCAGGCTCTTGTGGTAGGCTTTCTGGCCTCCTTAATAATGTTCATACAGTCTGGTGGGAGGTTCAGATAACCAAACTATGACTTCAGGAGCCAGATCGCGAGGTTCAATTGTTGGGGATCTGGGTGTTTGATTTCTCCATGGCTCTGTGTGAGGAGACTGGGAGTTAAATGTAATTTTTGATGCGGTACCAGAGAGAGTTCCAACAGGGTTGTGAACCAGGGTTGACGTGCCCATGTTGGAGCTACTAGGATTAGTGAGAGATGTTTGCCTGAGTTTCCGAACCACTAATGGAATGAGTGGGAGAGGTGGAAAAGAGTAAGCAAATATCCCTGACCAGTCAATCCATAAAGCATTGCCTTTGGATAACTGGTGTGGATACCAGGAGGCGAAGCTTTGGCATTTTGCGTTTTGGGGGGTAGCAAACAGATCTAGGGGGGACTCTCCAAGCTTGAAAGTATGGGTGGAGAACGCGAGGGTGAAGTTCCCATTCGTGTATTTGATACCTCTGCCTGCTGAGGAGGTCCGCAATCTGGTTGTTGACTCCTGGGAGGTGTTCCGCTAGGAGATAGATATTGTGGTGAATAGCCCACTTCCAGATGTCTTGGGCTAAGTGGGACAATTGGAGAGAGTGTGTCTCCCCCCCGTTTCTATATGTAATACATAGCTGTCATGTTGTCGGTTCGGACCAAGACAGCTTTGCCAGAGAGGTGATCTTGAAAGGCTTTGAGAGCTAGAAAGATTGCCATCAGCTCTAAACGATTGATGTGGAGCAACCTTTGCTGTTGGCTCCACAGACCTTGCACTGTGTGTTGTTGAAGATGAGCTCCCCATCCAGTTAGGGACGCATCCGCTGTTAATACGGTCTGTGGAACCTGGTCTATGAACGGCCGTCCTTTTGAAAAATTGTGTGTTCCACCACTGCAGAGAGCCATGAGTACGGCCGCTTACCAACACTAGATCGCTTAATAGACCGTTTGACTGGTTCCACTAACTGGCTAAGCATTCTTGAAGTGGACGCATGTGCAGCCTGGCATGGGGAACGATCATGATGCAAGACGCCATCATTCCCAACAGCTGCATAAAAACTCGAGCTGAAGTGACTGATTGGCTTGAAGCTGGAGAATTAACGCCTGAATGTTTCGAATTCTGGCTGCGTTGGGAAACGCCAGAGCCCTTTGAGTATCTAAGGTGGCTCCTTGGTAGTCTAGAGTTTTGGCTGGCTGAAGATGTGATTTCAACACATTGACTGTAAACCCCAGTTGGTGAAGTAACTGAATGGTTACGGAAGTGTGCCTGCGGCATTGTTAATACGTGCCAGCTTTGATGAGCCAATCGTCCAGATATGGGAAGACATGCTTTGTCTTCTCAGATGAGCAGCTACTCCCACCAGACACTTTGTGAAGACTCTGGGGGCAGTGGTGACTCCAAATGGGAGTACCTTGAATTGGTAATGTTGACCTGCTACTACAAACCTGAGAAATTTGCGGTGAGCTGGGTGGATTGGAATATGAAAGTAGGCATCCTTTAAGTCTAGAGTAGAGAGAAAGTCGTCCTTTTGCAAAAGAGGTAGTACCTGTTGAAGTGTTACCATGTGGAAATGGTCTGACTGTATGTAAAAATTTAGTTCACGGAGATCCAATATTGGTCTGAAGGAGCCGTCCTTTTTTGGAATTAGTAAGTAAAAGGAATACACGCCTGTCCCTTGATGTTGTGGTGGCACGGGCTCTATGGCTCCTTTTAGTAGTAGGAATTGTACCCCTTGTTTGAGGAGGTGTAGGTGATCCGGTGAAAAAGTGTGTGAGTTTGGAGGAATGTTTGGAGGAGTGTTGATGAACTCCAGGCAATAACCAGAATGGATAATTTGTAGAACCCATTTGTCTGTTGTTACTGACTGCCACTTTGGTAGGAATTGTGACAGTCTTTCCCCGACAGGTGTTAAATGGTCGGGGGGGGGGGCAAGTCACTGTGTATTGGAGGGAGAGGTACGTGTGCTAGAACCTCTACCTCTGCCGCTGTTCCCTCTGTAACCCCCTCTGAAGTAATTTTTAGAGCCGGAGGGTTGATTATTGCCCTTGTAAGTGGATGCAGTTTCCAAGGAAATGTTTTTGGACCCTGCTCGATAGGAGCGCCGAAAGGAACCACAGCCTTGTTTAGATTGAAGGACTCCTATTGATTTAGCCACTTCAGTATCTTTCTTCATCTTCTCTAGAAAAGAATCTACTACTGGCCCAAAGAGATGCTCTTTATCATAGGGTGTGTTCAATATGGAGGTTTGCACCTTAGGTTTGAAACCAGATATGCGCAGCCATGCGTGTCTACGTAAAAGTACACTAGTGTTCACTGCTCTAGCAGATGTGTCAGCAGCATCTAGGGAGCACCTGATTTGGTGGTTTGAAATAATTGTCCCTCACGTATTAGGTCTTGCGCTTTAGATTTATGTTCTTGGGGTAGAAATTCCATGAGTTGTTCCATTTCATCCCAATGCGCGAGGTCATATCTTGCCAGTAACGCCTGTGTATTAGCTATGCACCAGAAGTTAGCCGCCTGAGAGGCTACACTTTTACCTGAAGCTTTGATTCCTTATCTGGGGGTGGAGCATCTCCAGCAGTTTGGGAGTTTGCCCTTTTACGTGCATTGGAAACTACCAACGAGTCTAAGGGTAACTGTCCTCTTATGTTCACTGGATCAGATGGTGCAGGTTTATATTTTTTATCCACCCTAGGGGTAAGGATACGTGCCCTGACAGGATCCTTAAATATGTCATTTACATGCCTGATCATTCCCTTTAGCATGGGTAACATGTGTAGATTTTTGTGTACTGTTGTGTCTCAAAAAGGAAATCCTCTTCAAGGGATTCTTTGTGGAGCTGCACCCCATGGTAATTGGCAGCCCTGCCTAGTAATTCAATATAACCTACACTGTCGTCTGGTAGAGAGGGCCTAGTAGGATATAGGTCAGGGTCATTGTCTGTGGGCGAGTCAGTGTTGTAGTCGTCCCAGTCGTCCGTAGGTCCTGGTTGACCATCATTATCATCATCCCCATCACCTTGGTTTTCAGGTGTATGTGGTGGTGAGTGCTCAGTTGAAGTTGGTACAGGTAGAGACTGAGGAGAAGGTGGTGATGGAAGAGGAGGAGGAAGAGGAGGAGGAGGGGAAGGATTAGTTCCAACAGTTCTCTTCTTTAAAGGAATGTGATATTCCTCTTCAGTATCAGTCCTTCTCTTTAAGGTCACCTTCGTGGTAATATGTCCAGTTTTAGGATGTATGTAAAGCACCTTTTGTTTCGGGTCCGGTTTGTCGAGTGGATCGTCGAAACTATGCTTTTGGAGCATCAGTCTGTTTCGGCGCCGAAGTTTTCGGTGCCGGTGGCTATGGGGTTGGTGTTTTCGGATCCAAAGTGTTTTTCAGTGCCAAGTGACGTTCGGATCTGGACTTGGGCTTCGATCCCGATGGCTTTGGCTCAGGGCCCGACTTGGAGTGGGGCTTCTCGGAGCCAGAAGGCTTTTTGGATGGCTTCGGTGCCGAGCCTGAAGGCGGGGCGTCGGAAGCCTGTTCTTGGTGCCGACCGGGGCCTGAGGGCGCGGGTTGGTCCGGAGCCTTCTTTTTAACTGGATGACTTGGGAGCCGGGGCGAAGGGACTGTACTTACAGTATGTTGTCCATGCGGGATGTCCTCATCTTGGTCGGAGCCCTCCTCCGAAACGGAGATGGGATCCTGATCCTCGGCCCCGATCGCGTCGCCGGCTTCTTCCGATTCAGGTCCGAAGAGGTCCGGAATGGAGCCTGTGCGTTGGCTCTGCATGTCGTGTCGTCGAGCCAGACGGTCGCAAAGCGTCTTTTTGGAGCCGAAAGCCTTACACGCTTCGCAATCCTGTTTTGTGTTCTGGTGACAAACACAGGTTGCACACTTTGTGTGAGTCAGTGTGCGGGTATTTCGTGTGGCACAGAGGGCAGTATTTAAAGAGAGTTCGTTCCATCGACTGCAAGTCGGATGGAGGCGGTTAGGCCCTACGGCCTACCACGAGCTTTCTGATCAAAAGCGGGTTTTTTCTAACACAAACACGATACGCGAAGAATGGAATACGCGATCGGAAAAAATACCGTCGAGGGCGAGTCTTCTACACACAGAGGGAAACAGAAAGATCGGTGTCGAACCGGAGCGCAGCGAGTAACATCCCAACCCGATGGCCGAAAAAAAACAATCTGAAGATGGAGTCGATGACCATGCACTATCACCGAAAGGAGGAGTCACCTACCTCGTGACTAGGAAGACTTCTTCGAAGAAAAACAAAGTGCAAACATCCGGGCCCGACACTAGATGGCGATCTATGCATAAGCATGTGATCTACAGCTCACATGCCTCAAACATATATATACACACACACATCAATATACAGATACTGCTGGAATGGCAATGAGTATCCTGAAGAAGAATACTACCACCGATATCAGCAGGGGCCAGGAACAAAAGTACCTGAGCCCCCGCGCGGCAAGGCGCAGAGGGACTAGAGCCCCTGCCTGGGAGGTGCATACGGAAAAAGGGCACAAGGCAACGTGCAACAGTGACGTGTCTGGCGTAGACTCTACTGCCCATAGGCAAAA
The DNA here is from genome assembly GCA_963921515.1 of Calotriton arnoldi. NCBI lineage: Eukaryota > Metazoa > Chordata > Amphibia > Caudata > Salamandridae > Calotriton > Calotriton arnoldi. The sequence continues at coordinate 658,093 of CAWUFW010005288.1, read as the reverse complement.
ACCAGACCAGGTCTGAGCCGCGAGAGAAGACCTCAGCACGTCCCAACACCAGAGAATGAAGAGTAGATAATACCACAAGAATAGAACGCAGCCAAGACACAGGCGCAAGGTGCACCGCAGGCACCCCGTGACTTGGAACATACCCAGTGTGTACTCACATATCGTCCCCGCACGGAAAGAAACCGCTTCATAGCGGAACAGGACATCATGCCCACAAGGGACACTTGCTTACGTCTAAGACAGCCAACGTAGGCAAAAAGAGCACAGAGAAAGGTGAAAGAACACTCCGGGGTGAGTCAGGTGTGGCAGAAACCCAACAATACTCTGAAGCAGTCTGCATCCATAGAGGCAGAAAAGGGATACGGACCAACCGTAGACCACAACTTATAAGCCCTAGGAGAGCGCCACGCCAATCTTGTGGGTCTCACCAGAGGAGACATCCTACAACAGTAGGAAAAGTGACAAAAGGAGAAGCCTACAGTATGAACTATAGGACAAAGAGAACCATCCTAAGAAGACTCCGCTGGAGCCTTCGAAGCCTCCTGTGCAAGGAAGAGCGACTATACAATAACCAACGAATACCCCACATAGGGTATGACTTATCCCCATAAAAAGTCAGGGACACCTCTTGAGACTAGCTCGTAGACAGAGGACTCAAAAAGAAATGCAGAAACAGCTGGCTAGCTGTACCAAATAAGGGCAAAAACGTCCGATTAGCCGTACAGTCCGTCCGGGAAATAACGTCTTGAACCCAGAGACGGATACCATAAAAAATAAAATCAGTGACAACACTGCAACCAAAGTAAAAGTCTGCAACAAGGGCTAAAAATCACGAGATTTATGGAAACCCAGACATGAGACGTTGGACCGCTGAGTTAGCATAACTGTTAAAAGGGAGACTCCATCAAAGGGTAAATCCCAAAGATGTTCCTTGACGTTCGCAGGAAAACTGCCATCGCGCAGCCAGGCATGGTGGCGCAGAGCAACTGTCCTGGCCATAGCTTGACCCACAGTCAGTGGTGTCCATGGCCGACCGAATGGAAAACTGCACGGCCATCCTGAAGCAGCCTATCCAGGTCAGCCAGAGGACCCTCCGTAAGAGAAGGAAGGAGACGCCCGACCGAGTCCCAAAGGGTAAAGGTAGCCCGTGCAAACAAGCACAACGTGTTCAAGGACCGAAAGGCCGAGCTGGTGGATGCAAAGACATGGCGGCCACACAAATCCAACCAACGAGACTCCCTAGTGGGAGGAAGTAACGGAGGAGGGGAGGAAGGCAGCGAGACAGAGGCTGCCTGGACTACCAGCCCTTGAGCCCTAGGATGGAGGGATAAACAGACAGGGTCATCTGGAGCCAGGCGATGACCCACAGGGTCTCCTGATGAGTGTCTCGCCCAAGTCCCAAGAAGGAAGTCATATAATGACCCGCCAAAAGGCAGCAAGGGTTCCACCTCCACTGCGCTCTGGTGGAGTAGATCCAACAGGGGATCAGAAGGCAGAGAGCATGAGGGATGCTGCATCTGTAAGATGTCAGCAGCCTTGCGAACCGCTCCCGGAAATGCTACACTAGCCTCCGTGGCCATTCTAGGTGACAATAAGCCATCTGTAGGGGACGGTTGGAGGCTAACCCGTCCACCAAAAGGCAGAGGCTCTGCAGCCAGAGGACGACCAAAAGCCTGCCAGTGCCCCATGGGCACCTGCTCCGAGGAACATCGAACCAACCCTGGGGGTGTTGAACCCTCAGGGGCCTCATCCTCTTCCACCAGAGAAACAGCAGGGGGCGGCAACGACCGACGTCGCATCGACGACCACCGGAGAGGACTCATCCGCCCGGAGTCGGGCCAGCGTCAACTCGACCCCCACCAAGAGGGGGAAACTAATAGTTTGCCTGTCGGTGTAGTTTTGCAGCTTGAAGAATTTTCTGGATTCACAATGCTGTGCATTATTCCGCCATCTAGTGGTTGGGTCCGAAATTGTAGTATTTCTTTTTTCTTTTTGTTGGTGGGCGTCGACGTACCACCATTTGGTGCCCTTCTGTGACGTCTATCTGCTTCCTCCGGAAGCTCCCACCTGTGGTAGCCATCTTCGGATTCATTTTTTTTTTTTCTCTTCTCCTCACTCTTGTTCTCTTCCTTGGTGGAGGAGGGTGGGTTCGCTAGTGAATCCAGAAAATTCTTCAAACTGCAAAACTACACCGACAGGTAAGAAACTATTCGTTTTGCAGCGTGAATCTTTTCTGGATTCACAATGCTGTGCATAGACTTTGTAGGTTGGCTAATTATGTGGTGGCTGGGTGGAAGATGAACTTTGGTTTGTAAATAGATGCTGCAAGACCTTCTGTCCTACTTGTGCCTCCTTGTTCATTTGAATGTCCACACAGTAATGCTTTGTGAATGTGTGTATTGATGACCATGTTGCTGCCATGCAGATGTCTTGAATTGGAGTGTCAGCTAGAAACGCAATAGTTGCTCCTTTCTTTCTTGTTGAATGTGCCCTTGGTGCACTTTGTAAGGTATGTCCTGCTTGTTTGTGGCATAATTGAATGGCTTGCGCTATCCATCTTGCAATTGTGTTTTTGGTTACTGGCCTTCCCCAAAAACATTTTGCACAGGATACAAATAACTTTTGTTTTCCTGTATTCCTTAGTTCTTTCAATGTAGTACATGACCGCTCTCCTTGCGTTAAGTGTGTGCAAAGCTTTTTCCGCTTTGGTCTTTGGGTTTTGAAAGAAACTTGGTATCTGAATACTTTGATTTATGTGGAATTTTGATACCACCTTTGGTATAAATTGAGGATCTGTCCTCATGACAATCCTGTTGGTGTGTATCTGGAAGTATGGTTCCTGTAGCGTTAGTGCTTGCAGTTCGCTGACTCTACGTAGTGATGCTATTGCCACTAAAAAGGCTGTTTTTAGCGTGAGCATTTGTGGTGTTGCTTTATGTAGTGGTTCGAACGGTGCTTTCATCATTTGCGCTAGAACTATGTTTAAATTCCATGTTGGATCTGGTACCCTTTTAGGTGGTGCGATTCTTTTCGCTCCTTCAAGGAACCGTTTGACTACTTGTGAAGTGAAGAAACTCTTAACGGTCTCACCTCTTGTGTACACCACAATTGCTGCTAAGTGTACTCTAAGTGAAGTACAACACAGTTTGCTTTGTAGTAAATGTGTTAAATACTTTAGCACGGTCTTCTCCTTTGTAATCTTTCGTGAAAGACGTTCCTTCAGGCACCATTGTGTGCACCTTTCCCATTTTGCTGTGTAGCATTTCCTTGTTGTTGGTCTCCTAGCTTCTCTCAGGACAGCCATTGTGCTTTCTGGTAGTTTGAGATGTGCAAATTCTAAGTCCTCAGGAGCCAAGCCGCTAGGCCTAGGCTCTCTGGTTCTGGGTGCAGCACCTTTCCTTTTTGCATGGTTAGCAAATCCTTTCTTTGTGAAAGTTTGTGCATGGACCTCGCAGTTTAGTTGTCCTTTTTCAATTGATTGAGTTTCTCATCAACCACACTCCCAAACAATTGTTCTCCATTGAATGGTGAGTTAATGATGTTACTCTGAACTTCAGGCTTGAATCCAGAAATTCTAAGCCATGTGTTTCTCCTTTCTGTGATACCAATTATCATTTGTCTGCTTGATGTTTCAGCAGCATCCAAGGCAGATTTTAAGCATGTATTTGCGATGTTTCCCTTCTTCTACCAGGTGGGTAGCTCTTTTGGAATTGTTCAGGAAGGTTCTTTAACAACTCTCCTACTTCTTCCCAGTGTTGGTAGGCGTGTCGGTTCAACAATGCATTTGAATTGGCTATGCGCCATTGATTCGCTGCACTCCTTTCCACCTTCCTTCCTACCAGGTCCATCCTCTTGCTTTCTTTGTCTGGAGGTGGTCGCATTGTAGTTGGTACATTTGCTCTCTCTTGCCGTTGATGTAAGAATGGAGTCAGCCAGCACCGATCCCCAGATGTATATGGGGTCTTTAGAAGAGTGATTGTACTTCTTTTCCGCTCTCGGTGTTATAGTTTTGCATGCAGCTGGCTCCTTGAATGCCTCTTTCCCCTGGTCTAGTACGCTTGGTAGCATTGGAAGAAATTGGTTTCTTGATTGTGTAGGCATTAGGGTCTCTAATAAAAAACATGATTGCGGTTTTTCCTCATCCAGTGGCACCCCATAAGGGTCTGCTGCCTTTTTAATCACTTGATTATACATGCCAATGTCATCTGGGGGTGAAGGTCTCGAAGGTTATGTCTCCACAGCCTCCTCCGGTGATTCGGCGTCGAGATCTTGCCATTGGAGGTCTTGATTCACCGAGATCGCTGATTCGGGATACGTTTGTTCATCTTAGTCGACGTCATCCCCGAAGAATGATTCTTGCTCTTCATCGACTGGCTCAGGGGTTGTCGGCGGTATCAGTTAGACTACTCTCTCCCCTTCCGTATCCTTCGTTTTCGGCAGAATCTTGAAGTGCTTCAAGCTTTCGTCGAAGTCTCTCTTTCGTTGTAGTATATTCACCATTTCGGCTTCGAGCCTTTTCCTTTTTATTTCGGCAGAGTGTTTCGGCGTTGATAGTCGGCCTTTCGTTTTTCGCCCGTTGATGCCGAAGCGGTCGTCGACGGTTGCTTGGGCCTCTTTTTTCTACGCAGAGGCGTCCTTTTCTCGAGCGTCTTTCGACGGCTTTGTCCTTTTGAGGACCTTTGCCGCTTCGGAGTCCTTATCCAAGGATCCTACGGTGTGTTTTGGTTTGGATGCCGTCGCCGAAGCTTTCGACGTCGGGGATCCCTTTGGTAGTTTAGAGCCTGTTTTTCTAGACTCTTCTGGTTTTTGCGAGGTCGATGTAAGAAACTGGCTCTATATATACACACTACACCAAAATGAGGTATAGTGTGTATAAAGTCCAAGTGACCCCAGAGGTAGGCAGAGGTTAAAGTTAGATAGAACCTTACTCTCTATTTGTGGTAGAGTGGTCGAGCAGTAAGGCAGTATCAGAGGACAGTGTTAAGCATTTGATGTACACAGTCCGCAAATGAATTCACACACAAAGACTGAACTCTAGACCAATTGTTTTTGTATAAAAATATACTGTTTTATTTTAGAACTAAGCAAGCCTGGCACAGGTAAGCATAAAATACTTTGCAGTAATAAGTTGCTGAATATAGAACAGTTTGAAAATGTAATAGAAATTGTACTTTGTTTGATTTACAGGGAATCAGTAGGTTGCAACTTGGCAAATACAGTACATTGAAATGAATAGGCTTTTTCAGTAAATTGCAGGTAAGTTACTTTTTACATTACTTTTCTAACTCTGTGCTGGATACCTAGATTCAGCAATGGGACATTTCCTGCTAACAGATAAGTAAACACGTTTTGGTTATTTGTGCGATTTTTAAAGAATATTTATAGATTTCAAAAATCCACACTTAGAAACTTTTTGGATAAAAAGTGTCAATGTTATCCTATGGAGGAAAAACAGGTTATCGGTTTGTAGGTAAGTAATCGACTGTGGGAGTTAAGGTTCTGGGGCTAGACTCAGGGGTCCCCCAGGGTCAGTGATGCACTGTTGCACCCTCAGCGGCACTAGGGCGGCCGGGTGCAGAGTGTTGAGGCCCAATGTTATCCTATGGAGGATAGGGGGTCTCCGGTTGGTGGCTGCTGGCAAGCAGGCCACTGGGTTGTGGGAGCAAAGCTCCTAGGGTTTAGGTCAGGGCAAATAGGGAACCAAATTCGCACCAAAGGTGCACCCTCAGCGGCACTAGGGCAGCCGGGTGCAGGGTGCTGTTTTGAGGTCGGGTGCCCTGTTTTCAATGGAGCACCTCCGGTTAGAAGAAACACTGCAGGCTCGGGGACGAGGATCTTCTGGGTGCGACCACCACTTCGAGGGGTAAGCTGGGATGTCTTGGGTTGTTTAGGCACCGTTGGTTGGGGCACACAAGGCCGTGGGGCGTCAGTGTGCCTTGGGACGTCGGAAAGTCTTACCCGCCGTTTATGTTTATGTGTTTTATAGAGCGCATAGCTGCCCATGGGCCTCCCAACGCTGCGAAATAAGAGAAGTGCAGATACCTATCAGCCTGGGAATAGCCAGGTCTTTAGTTTTTTCCTGAAAGTTTGTTCCTCCGTGATCATTCTTAGCTCTAGTGGAATTGAGTTCCATAATTTCGGTGCCAGTTGTGGCAAGACGTTCCGAGGAGGATCTCAGAATTCTGTCTGGAATGTATGGAGTGATCAAAGTTTTCAGTAGTGTTGGACCTTTCCCCTTAAGGGCTCTATGAGCTATACATAGCGCTTTAAACTTGATCCTTGCATGCACGGGCAGCCAGTGTAATGATTTCAAGGCAGACTTAGTGGATTCATGCCGAGGAATTTTTCGTAAAATTCTGACTGCCGCGTTTTGCACCACCTGCAGTCTGTTAAGAACATATTTAGGTGACCCCAGAAAGAGAACATTCCCATAGTCCAGGCGAGACACCACCAATGCCTGCACCACTGTTCTTTGTGCTTTCTTTGGGATGAGGTCCAGGATTTTTCTGAGCATCCTCAGGGTTCCAAAACAAGTGGCCGCGAGTTTGCTGGCTTGAGTTTCCATTGTGAGGTGGTTATCTAACCAAAAACCCAGGTTTTTTTTTATAGAGTTTTTATGTCCTGGTGGGTGCCCTAGTTCTTCCGGCCAATTCATGAAAATATGTGGATTTATTTTATTACCCAAAAACATAAGTTTTGGTCGCGGTAGAGGGGATCCTCTGAATTGAGGCTGTAGGTGTCGACTGGAGGCTTGAGGCAGGTCAGGAGTCGCCGGATCTCGGGTCAGGATCGCCGGGGTGACCTCATGGTGTTTTTCCACTCGAGCTCGGGCCGGGTTCGGCGAGGCAGTGTGGGCTGGATTCAAGGTATCCGGCCGGAGCCAGAAGCCAGAAGCTGCAGTTTGAACAAGTCCGATGTTCACGGGAGAAGCAGGCTTGGAAGTGAAGGCAGGCAGGTCCTCCGGGGTTTTTGAGGTTGCTGGCTGCAGGAAACACCGGGATTTCGCAGGAGCTGGTTCGAGGGGAGACAGGCCTGTAGGGCTGGGGCCAAGTCAGTGGGCGTCGTCCTCTTGTTAGCTCTGCACGGCTCTTCGTCCTTTTCTTCTTGTTTCTTGTCTGGATCTGAGAAAGCAAGGTTCAGGGTGCCCCGAAATACTAGATTTAGGGGCGTTACAGGTAGGTAGAGGTCAGGGACCAATGGGTGCCTTCCTGGGGTGGGTACACCCCTATCGGACCACCCTCCAGTGGGAGGGGGCCAGGATCCTGTCCCTGGTTGGTTGGGTCCCCCCATCCTCAAGATGGCGGGGACTCAGTTGTGCTTCACCTCGCCTCCCCCACCTGAGGGGTGGAGTTGGCAGAGGTGGGCACACCTCTTTCCCTCACTTGTTTTTCCCACCGGTTCTCCCGCCCAATGTGGGGGGGAAGAACCAGTGGGGACCAGTTGCTGAAAGCAGCAAATGGTCTGGGGAGGCTCACAAAGGCGGTATGCCTTTGAAGCTTCCCCTTCGTGAACCCTGCCCATCCTGGGGGAGGAGGCTTGGCACCTCGTCCCAGGATGTGCATTGTTTCAGGCCCCCCAAGAGCAGCAGGCTCTCGACCCAGGGGTCCAGAAACATGTCTGGTGGTGGCAGCTGAAGCAGCCACTCAGCCTGGACACTAGAGGTGGGTTAGGTTTCAGGGGACATCTTCTAAGATGCCCTCTGTGTGCATTTTTCATTAAATCCCACACTGGCATCAGTGTGGGTTTAATGTGCTGATTAGTTTGATACCAAACTTCCCAGTTTTCAGTGCAGCCATTATGGTGCTGTGGAGTTTGTAATGACAAACTCCCAGCACCATATACTCTTAATGGCAGCACTGCACTTACAATGTCTAAGAATGGACTTAGGCACTCTAGGGGTACAGGGCTCATGCACCTGTACCCTCACCACTGGTATAGTGCACCCAGCTAGAGGGGTGACTGACCTATGCCAGGGCAGTGGGTTGTAGGCATGGCCCACAGGAGGTGTGTGCCGTGTCGACTTCACTTTGTTCTACACCAAAACACGCAGCCTGCAAAGGCAGTGTGTGTGTGTGTGTAAAGGTGCAGGGCCTCTAAGGGTGGCACAATAAGTGCTGCAGCCCTTAGAGGTCATCTCTGGCCACAGGTCAGCCCCTGGTAAATAGTACCACAGGTACCCAGGGCACTGTGACCAGGGAAGCCAATTGGGTACAGTTTTGGGGAAATAACACAGGCCCTGGGAACCTGATTGGCAGGAACCCAGGGCACATCAAGTCAAAGTGAATCAGTCGTCTGGCAAAAAGTGGGGGGGGTTACTGCAACAGAACCCCACTTCCTTACAGTCGACGACTCCCTTACCTCTTTCGAAGTCTTCTTTTTGACCTCCACGACAAAAACATCTTCCCTCGTCGCCCTCTGGTCCTTCTGCGACATTATCTTACTCTTCACTGGAGAGGCACAGGTCTCGCAACGAAGGCTGTGGTCCTTGGCCCTGCATGTTGTAATTGGCTCGTCGCTGTCTTTCCCTCACTCTCAAAGTCTTCGGGGTGAAGACTGAGCAGGTGTTGCCGTCGGCGCTCTGATGATCCAGTGGCAGGCACAGGTTACAGACAGGGTGCTGATCCTTCTGTGCGTACTTATGGTGACAGTTCTGACAAAATTTGAACTGTGTTTTGTCCATTACGGCGCCCAGGGAGCCCCCTGCATGCGCATTCTCCGATCGTCGTCGATCTTGATTTTCGACTCCTCGTTGACCTCCGGTCGCCCAAGGAAGTCGAAAGAACTTCCTCACGGTGTTTCTCCTTTATTTTCTTTGATTCTTCTCTCGAATCTTGGGAGCTTCTCCGTATCGATCCAGACCCAACGGCGGAAAAAAAGAATCTGAAGATTGCTACCACAGGTGGGAGCTTCCGGAGGAAGCACATCGACGTCACAGAAGGACATCAAATGGTGGTATGTCGACGCCCACCAACAACAGCAAAAAAAAAAAAAAAGGAAGTACTACAATTCCGGACCCAACCACTAGAAGGCGGAATAATGCACAGCATTGTGAATCTAAAAAAGATTCACGCTGCAAAACTGCGGTGAGGAACGGAGTCGACTTGGAGTCGAGCTCCATGCTGTAGCCGCATCCGGCGCCAGCACAGGGAGCCCCACAGGGCTGTGCGGTAACTCCACAGGAGGGCCTGACGGGGATGCCCCTCCGGGCCATGTCCAAACATCGCAGCGACTACGGAACCGGAGTCAGGGTACTCGATCGGTGCAGAGGACGGACCCGCCGGCGAATTCCCGATCTGAGCCCCTACCCTCTGTCGGGCTTGAAGGCGCGCCAGGGAGAGGAGGTGACCCAAAGATGGCCTGTAAAGCCCAAGAGTAGGCTTTCATCTGGGACCTAGTTGCCCCAACACCAGGAAATGGTGGGTAGGCAGGGGCCGACTCCTGGGGGCCCGTGTCCGGTGAAGACCGGGAGCTGCGTGCCCAGACGTCACGTTTATGGGAGGTAAACGACCGTGACTTCTTCCAGTGCTTACCTGCGTCAGGCGAGCGACGTCCGCGGGAACGACTTTGCGACCTGTCCCGAACAGAAGCCCCAGTTCGAGACGGAGGCCGGCGACGCGAGGACTCCTAACTGGACATCCGGGCAGACAGCAACTTCATCTGACGTTCCCGCAGGTACTTCGGCTTCAGCTGCCGGCAGGCGTCGCACTTCAGAGTTGTGGTGCTCTCCCAAGCACCACATGCAGACCTTGTGTGGATCCGTCGCCGACATCTGCCGCGTACAGGTCACACACGACTTGAAGCCCGTAGGCATAGCACACTGTTCCCGGATGCTAAAAGGCGTCGATCAGGACAGAAAACAAAACAGGCCAGAGGAACCGCTTCTCCTGGATCTGCGTTGGGACGTGGAAAAGAAGGAAACTGACGTCAGTGCGCTGGGAGGGACTTATATGGCTCTATTGACGTCATATCCGTGGACGACGTCAGGAAGGAGCCATGCGACGCCATCCCCCAGCGCGCAGAGGTACTGCTGAAGACTCTCCGGATCCAGTCCGATGCCTGTGGATATTCCATGTTAATGAATCTGCGGCTAAATGTCCATCAGATTGGTCAATTATAGCTTAACTCAATTATATTTGCTAATTTACAGATCTCAAAGGGATTAAAAGCTACTCCAGGTTTTCCAATTATAGACCGGTAGATTATGCACAAAATTGCAGTATTTGTTTGTCCAAAGAAATATTGCACCAAAAAACAATTGCTCCAAATCGTTTTGAAAAGTGCGAGTTCCTTGCGAGTGTTTGGTGATGGTGTCTTTCTTGGGATTGTGTTTCAGTGAGGGCTATCAGCTGGTGGTGAAGTAATGGTTTGCAGTCAGTAATGGCGACAGGTCACCCTCCATTTACAAGGAGTTTGATTGCAGCTTACTTTAACACCAACCAAAACAGCATTTACTTTTGAGAAGATAATCTTCGCTTTTAGTGGCACTGTCGGTGTGTTTACAAAAGTACCGTAATATTAGCCCCACTCCAGAAAAGTTTTGTTTTTTTGCCTACAATGCATTAGTCGTAGAAAAAAGATTCAGACTCCTCCACCCCCTTTCTCTCCCCCCTCCCCCCCCCCATCCCCCTGACCCTTTCCAATCTCACCGATTTTCATGGGATAGAACATTTGTGGGTAAGTACCCCTTTTGGCATGGTTACCCCCAAACATTTTGCCCAACTCTGATGCATATTTGCCTGAGTGTGCACTAGGTTCCTGCTAACCAGGTTCCAAGTGCCTGTGTTCTTTCCAAAACTGTACCACTGCTTCCACAATTGGCACACATAAGTCCCTTGTAAAAGGTACCAGTGGTACCAAAGGCCATGTGACCAGAGAGGGTCTATAAGGGCTGCACCATGTATTGTGCCACCCTAAGAGACCCCTCACCGAACATGCACGGCAGCCTGTGTGTTTTGGCACAGATAAAAGTGAAGAGTCAACCTGGCACACATCCCGCTGTGCCAGGCCTACCAGCACTGCAAGAGGCATAGGTAAGTCTCCCTACAACAGGCCTTACAGCCTTAAGGCAGGGTGCACTATACCTCATGTGAGGGCATAGCTGCATGAGCAGATATGCCCTACAGTGTCAAAGTCCTTTCTTAGACATTATAAGTGCACAATAATGCCATACGGAGTACATGGGCCGGGAGCTGGTCATGTCGAGTTCTACCACTCCATGATGGCTTCACCAAATTCTAAGATGTTTGGTACCAAACATCTCAGATTAATGATCCCACACTGATGCCAGTATTAGATTAATGAATGCACTCAGAGGGCACCTTAGAGATGCCCTCTGTAAACCTACCAAGCCACTAGTGCGTGCCTGACTGGCCTGCACCAGCCTACCATCTCTAGACAGGTTTATGACCCCCTGAGGTGGGAGCCTTTTGCTCTCGTGGGTCAGAAACAGCCTACTCTGGGTAGAGGTGCTTCACACCTAGCCCCAAGCAGGAACAGCATAGAATGGTGGTGGGCCTCAAAGGCTTCCTGCCCTGTTATGCTGACCAGGGCCTCACCAGCTAGTGGAGATGCCCATCCCCCTGACCAAGCCCCGCTTTTGGCAGCAAGGTCGGCAGGAAAATTACTAAGCAAGAGAGGTGTGTCCCCTCTCAACCAAGACCACCCCTAAGGTGACCTGAGCAGAAGTGGCGCCCTCCTTTGAGAATCATCCATATAATTTTGGAGGATTCTAGCCAATAGGGTTAGGGATAACACCCTCCCCAGAGGGTGTGGAGATACAAAAGGGAATAGGTACCCTAAAGGTAAGTAGCCCATTGGCTACTTACTACATTTTGATGCCTTGTAACACCCTTAAAACTAGTATTTAGGGGCACCATTGAACCTTAATCCTCAGATTACCGACGACCTAGGAAGAAGAGGACAAAGAATAGCTGTGCAGCAGCGAAGACTGACGACACCAACTGACTTGGCCTCAGCCCTACCAACCTGTCTGCAGCCCTCAAAGACACTGCCAAAGAAGAGCGACTCGTCCCGCAACCCAGCGACCTCCAGAACCCAGAGAGGACTGCCTGCCTTCTAAAAAGACTCCTGATCTCCCATGGACAGCAGGAGTGTCCAGAAGAAAATCAAGTTAAAGACCAAAGCTATGCCTGTGGAACTGCGAAGTCGACCACCTCTGCACCAGACGTCCATAGCCCAAGTGCAAGAGGCACACCGGTCCAGAAAAAGTTCCCCAGTGATCCACAGCAAGAGTGCCTAGTGGGTTGATGTAGGAAAGTGGGTTTCTGTTGCAGTAACCCCCCCCCCCCACACTTTGCCAGACTACTGATGCACTTTCACTTGATGTGCACTGGGTCCCTGCCAATCAGGTTCCCAGGGCCTGTGTTTTTCCCCAAAACTAACCCAATTGGCATCTCTGACCACAGGTCAGCCCCTGGTAAATGGTACCAAAGGTACCCAGGGCACTGTGACCAGGGAAGACCTCTAAGGGCTGCAGCACTTATTGTGCCACCCTTAGAGGCCCTGTACCCTGACACACACACACTGCCTTTGCAGGCTGCGTGTTTTGGTGCATAACTAAGTGAAGAGTCGACATGGCACACATCCCTGTGTGCCATGCCTACAACCCACTGCCCTGGCATAGATCAGTCACCCCTCTAGCTGGGTGCACTATACCAGTGGTGAGGATAAAGGTGCAGGAGCCCTGTACCCCTACAGTGTCCAAGTCCATTCTTAGACAATGCAAGTGTAGTGCTGCCATTAAGAGTATATGGTGCTGGAAGTTTGTCATTACAAACTCCACAGCACCATATTGGCTACACTGAAAGCGGAGAAGTTTGGTATCAAACTTCTAAGCACATTAAACCCACATGGATGCCAGTGTGGGATTTAATGAAAAATGCCACAGAGGGCATCTTAGAGATGCCCCCTGAAAACTAACCTACCACTAGTGTCCAGGCTGAGTGGCTGCTTTCAGCTGCCACCACCAGACATGTTTCTGGACCCCTGGGTCGAGAGCCTGCTGCTTTCTGGGGCCTGAAACAATGCACATCCTGGGACGAGGTGCCAAGTCTCCTCCCCCAGGATGGGCAGGGTTAACGAAGGGGAAGCTTCAAAGGCTTGCCTTTGTGAGCTTCCCCAGGCCACTTGCTGCTTTCAGCAACTGGTCCCCACTGGTCTTGACCCCCCACTTTGGGCGGGAGAACCGGCGGGCAAAACCAGTGAGGGAGAGGTGTGCCCACCTCTGCCAACTCCACCCCTCAGGTGGGGGAAGCGAGGTGAAGCACAACTCAGTCCCCGCCATCTTCCAGATGGGGGGACTCAGCCAACCAGGGAAAGGCTTATGCCCCCTCCCACTGGAGGGTGGCATAATAGGGGGTGTACCCACCTCAGGGAAGGGACCATTGGTCCCTGCCTTTTACCTACCTGTAACGCCCCTAAATCCAGTATTTAGGGGCACCACTGAACCTCGCTTCCTCAAACCGGAAGAAACTACAAGAAAAGAAGAACCGAACAGTCGTGCAGAAGCTAACAAGAGGAAGACGCCCACTGACTTGGCCCCAGCCCTACCGTCCTGTCTCCACCTTGAACCTGCTCCTGTGAAATCCCGGTGTGTCTTGCAGCCAGCAACCTCGAAAACCTTGGAGGACCTGCCTGCCTTCAACCACAAAGACTGTCTCCTGTGAACATCGGATTTCAGGTGTTGGAGGGCGAGGCCACTTCTAAATCCTGGCCCCTCCACACCAGGGTTCCACAGGGATCTTCCCTGAGTCCCACACTTTTTAACGCCTACTTGGCCCCCCCCCCTTGCGGACATTGTTCTTCCCTATGGGGTGCACATTGTGACCTATGCTGATGACACCCAACTGGTTGTTGCACTTAACCACTCAGATAGGGCCTTCACCTGCCTCTGTACTTGCCTTGAAGAAGTAGCCAAGTGGATGAAACACTCCTATCTAAAATTAAATAGTGACAAAACCGAGCTTATGCTCCTTGGCAATCCTTCTCTTTTTAAGGCAGATACTATGTGGCCAGCCTCGATGGGCTTGGCACCTGTCCCGAATTCAGAGATAAAAAGCCTGGGCTTCTGGCTGGACTCAGATCTCAGCTTTAAAGTCCAGGCCAGAAAGGTGGTGGCCTCTTGCTTTGTCATCATAAGGATGCTTCGTAAAGTGCTTCCTCTGCTCCCCTCTCAGGCAAGAAAGCTTATGGTCCAGGCGCTTATTCTTTCACGCCTGGACTACGGCAACGCCTTATACCCTGGAGCCCGAGTTCGGTCCTCGCCAAACTTCAAACAGTACAGAACTGCGCCACAAGGATCCTCATGGGGACTCAGAATCGGCAGTCTGCAAAGCCTGCCATTAAAGCTCTCCATTGGCTCCACGTCCGGGAGAGAGTCCACTTTAAGGTCTTATGCATTACCCATAAGCTGATAGGAGGGAAAGGACCAGAGATTATCTCCTCAATGGTCAAGCCCTATCAAGCTAACAGGCGACTACGCTCGGATGAGCAACACCTGGCAGTCATCCCCAGAATTAAGAGAGTTAGAAGTGGTGGTCGGCTATTCTCATATAATGCTGCCAAACTTTGGAACTCCCTTCCTCTATGAAGGGAACCCAATCACCTGGCCTTCCGCAAGCTGCTGAAAACATGGCTCTCCCTAAGTGATTCGCTGAAGCTTCAGTTATTCTCCAGCACTGGGATGCCTACGGGTAGCTATGCGCTCTATAAATGCTGCTTCATTCATTCATTCATTCATTTGTTCACCTGCAACCTCTGGCTCCGGCCTGACACCGCGAATACGCACCACTCTGTACCTGCCGTCCACGGCCTGAGCGGGCAAACACCACGAGGAGGTCCCCCCGGCGATCCTAACCAGAGATCCGGTGACCCCTGACCTGCCTCAAACCTCCTGCCGACGCCTGCAGCCTAAATCCGGAAGGTCCCCCCAACTGTGACCAGGAGCTGGCAAGATCCGACCCCAAAAGGCACCCCTGCACCCGACGCCCCAGGGGCTTGGGTGGCCAAACAGACGGTGCCTAACCAACCCCCAACTTACCTCTCGAAGTGGTGGTCGCACCTAGAAGACCTTCGTCCCCAAGCCTGCAGTGCCTTTGCAAACCGGAGGTTCCCCATTGCAAACAGGGCGCCCGACGTCGAAACAGCACCCTGCACCCGGTCGCCCTAGTGCCGCTGAGGGTGCACCTTTGGTGCTACTTTGTTTCCCCATTTGCCCTGAGCTAAAGTCCAGGAGCTTTGCTCCCACAACCCAGTGGCCTGCTCGTCAGCAGCCACCAACCGGAGGCCCCCTATCCCCCACTGGATAACATTGGGCCTCAGCACTCTGCACCCGGCCGCGCCAGTGCCGCTGAGGGTGTAACAAGAGTGCATCCTTGACCCTGGGGGACCCCCGAGTCTACCCCCAGAACCTCAACTCCCACTACCAAATACTTACCTGAAAACCAATAACACTATTTTCCTCCATAGGATAACATTGACTGTTTTTCTTGGAAAAGTTTCTAAGTGTGGAGTTTGAAAACCTAAAGAAATTCTTTAAAATTGTACTGTTTAACAAAAACGCTTTTACTTACCTGTTTACAGGAAATGCCCTAGAGTACAATCAAGGTGTACTACTCTGTGTAAGAAAAGTAATCTAAAAAGTAACTTACCTGGTATTTTACTGAAAAGCCCATTCAAGTCTATGCACTGTATTTACAAAGCATTGCATTTCTCTGCAACAATACTGTAAGTCAAAACTAAGTGCATATACCATTTCAATCCATACTGTATTTCAATTATATATTTACTGCAAAGTAAATATCACTTACTTGTGCAAGGCTTGCTTGGTTCTAGAAAATAAAATAACTAAAAGAATATTTGTATACAAAAACAATTGGTCTGAAGTTCAGTCTTGGAGTGTGAATTCATTTGCTGACTGAGTGTGTACAACAAATGCTTAACACTGTACTCTGATACTGCCTTAGTGCTTAACACTACCACAAATAGAGAGTGAGGTGCTATCCAACTTTACCTCTGCCTACCTTTGGGGTTCCACTGGACTCTGTGCACACTATACCTCACTTTGGTATAGTATATACAGAGCCAGCTTCCTACAGTTGACCCCTGCCGGACTCCATGTCCACACCTGCAGCCTCTGCACGACGAGCCTCTCCCCATATGAGACTGCACTGGTAAGCTGGCTTCTTTCGCCAAAGGTCCCCCCTCAGTTGGAGCCCCTGGGCCTTGGGGAGATCTACCGACTGTCCCCACGCTCCAGCACATCCAAACTTACCTGTGCAGCTTTGGGTTTCTTTTGTCCTGCCTCCTGGCCCGAGCCTGCAGCCTTTTTCTGATTTCAAGATTCTCCATTTGTTTGCATTGGGCGCCAAACGCTGTATTGGCACTCTGCACCCGGCCACCCCTGTGCCACTGAGGGTGTAAGTTTGGTGCTGCCTTGTGGCCCCCCCCTGTTCTTAACTTAAACCCTGGAGACTGGGTTACCAAACTGTTCTACTTACCTGTAAATAGTACCACTTCGATTGCCCCCTTTTTCCACTGGATAATGTTGGCACCCGATCCAGAGTTTGACCTCTGAACCTGGCCGCCCCAGTGCCACTGGGAGTGCATTTTTGTCACATATCTGAACCTTACCCGGTACCGATTCTTTATCCAAAAGCTCAATACCGTAAATAGTTTACTCCCATAGAATAACATTGTGCAGATTGAAAAATGCACCATGTCCTCTTTTTACATTGAAAAACAGTGATATTGCAAAACGTATTTTACGGCAACAAAGTAACTTTGGTTCTATGAAATAAATATAGAAAAAGTAATATTTTTATACAAAAACAATTGGTCTGAAGTTCAGTCCGAGTGTGTGAATTCATTTGCTGAATGAGTGTGTACAACAAATGCTTAACACTGTCGTCTGATACTGTCTCAGATTTAGTCATTGAGTGTGTAATCATTTCTTGCCTGAGTGTGTACAACAAATTGCTTAGCACTGCTCTCTGATGAGCCTAACTGCTCGCCCACACTACCACAAGAGCAAGCATTAGTATCATCTACCCGAGCTTCTGTAAAGCCTCTGGGGATCCACTGGCCTCTGTGCACACTATAACCTCCTACAACATTCATTTGGCGCAAACCATTTAGCTAGCATTCCTCAACTATGACAATTTAGTATTGTTGGAAAAAGTATCTGCACTACGCCCCCCCCCCCCCACCCACCACCCCCAACAAAAAAAATACAGTACAGAATGCCATTATTCAACTGTTGGAATCCGTCCTGTGTACTCTACTTTAAAGAAAATGCATAACCTTTGCCTAAAGCATCATATGCATTATTTAGTTGCAATGCTAATGAATTGTAAAGGTTTTACAATCAACTAAAGCTGCAATGCAGCAGTTACATCATATAAATGTTTCCCAACTGCGCAAACATGAACATATTTCTCCTTTGCATACTCGGAGGCACACATTCTGGAAGTCCCATTAGGGAACTGAATAGTCCTGGTAACAGCCGCACTAGTAACAACCACCCACCTGGGAGAGCCATAGCTGTAGCAAATGGCTCTTTAAAGTGGCGTGGAAGCAAGTGCACCTGTGGTCGCTATAATTTACAGTTCTTGTTTACCACCTTCTTCCTGAAACCGCAAAGCTCAACGCCATTTTAAAAATAGACTAACGTCTTCAATTTAGTGAACGCTCATGCTTTTTCACTACATCAAACCTGAAGACTGACTTCCTTCTGCCCCAAAAGTAGTCTGCTCTTCCCAGAGTGACTTCCTTATTCCTACCTGAGTGATAACCGAAGTTTTGATGGGTCGGATTTTGCTCCAAGCCCCAGCGGGTTCTTGAGCTGCTTCGTTGCCAACTTTCTCGGGGAGTGGAGGAAAGGCATCTTTATAGGTCGGGGGGTCGTTTTCCTCTTCAGAGCCTAAAACTGGAAGGACAAAAATAATAAAAAACCTTCAAACATCATATAACGTGATAACTTTTTTTGGGCAGCCAGATTCTTGGGCATTAACTGAGAAAATTTACCACTGGTGTCCTAGGGCAGTTCGTTGCAGTGTAGCGGGAAACAAGAAGTCAACGTTTATTTTATGAGATGTTAGAGTTCGACACACAACAGTCTACACAGTCAGGTAAACAAATGTAATACTTAGATAGTCCTAAACTTATTGAAAGGAAATTACTTTGAGATGAGTAGCTAATACATTCTAGACTCTAAATAAGGATATGCAGTGAAAAGGACTTCTCAGGTGGGGGGCCTTAAAGAGACTCTAAAGCAATGAGGTCACGGTCTCCACTGGCAAACTTATTCCGAAGGATCTCTGCACAAGCAAGATCTTCAAGACCTTTTAAAGTTGATTGTTTCAAATTCATGATGTCCTCTTACTACAGAGCCTCACATTTGTGAAGGATTAATAATTGGCTGTATTGGATGGATATGAACCCAGTATACAAATCAAAAGCATGAGCACTAGTTAGTCAATCTCCAGTTCATTTCGCTATAAGAGCCAACCTCACTGTTACTTCATCTGCAACTAGGGTGACATTCGGGACACGGAAGATCGCCCAAGGGCACTAGGATAAACTGACAAACTGTTAGGCTGACACTCACGCCAGTGCCAGTCCTACAAATATTTGATGGGTGGGGTGCACTAGAGGATTCCCAACAATCAATTCCCCAATGAGTCAGACTAAACAAGTTACTTACCTTCACTAAACTCTTACCTGGTAGGGACTATCTAGTTGCAGATTCCTTACCGTAGCATTATCCACAGGGGTCACTGTAGGCGGAAATTTTCCATGAGCAGTACCCCTGTGCGCCGGTAGGTAGCGTCAATGGACTCCACATGAGGTTGTCTGCACTGGATGTGACATGCATGGTGCCTATACAGGCGGCACCCCAGCGTGTTGACTTCCGTTTCTTTCTGCGACTTTACACACCAGGAGGGTGGAGCTACAAAGAACATTGACCACTGATGTGGAAAACTAGGGCACTGAAAGAGGAACGTCCTGTCCTTAGAAATCCATTCGCAAAGCTGGGAGGATGGGTGGGTCGGTAAGTAATCTGTGGCTAGATAGTCTCTACAAGATAAGGTGTTACCGAAGGCAAGTAACTTATTCATTTGATAAGAAACTTCTAGCCACCGATTCCATACCTTGGAATACATACCCAAGCAATACCTCCCCGGAGGTGGGTTAGGAAAACCATTTCATACCAAAAAAGTCCTGCAGGACCGAACTGGCAAAGTGCCCATCCCGATGAACCGGACAGTCCAGGCAGTAGTATTTTGTGAACATCTGGAGCGAAGCCAACATTGCTGCCTGGCAGATGTCCAGAGCAGGGACTCTGCGTGCAGACGCAGTGGTTGCAGCGCAGCCTTGGCTCTGGTGAAATAAGCACATTTAGCCTCAGTGGGTTGCTTCTTGTCCAATGTGTAGCATATCTTAATGCAGAGCATGATCCATTGCGGGCAAGGGCATTTACGAAACGCGGGCAAGGGCATTTACGAAACGCGGGCAAGGGCATTTACGAAAGGTCCCCGCCCCTAGCCAATAATATCCCCTCTCATCAGTGGCAGGAACACTTCGGTTCTCTCTACTCATTTCCCTTAGTACAAGCTACGGAAGCATTAGCTCCCGATCTAGTGCAACCTTCATATAACCTAATATTCACTAGAGAGGAAATACTGGCTTCATTGGATGCAATCGTTCCCGCCAAGGCTCCAGGCCATGACGGCATCCCAGGCGATCTTTTTAAGTTAGATAGGGAAAACTGGGCCACATATATATTAACCCTTGCTAATGACATCGCGGGAGGAGGGAGCATCCCTGGATCTTGGAAAGGAGCGGAAGTCATTCCTATTTTTAAGAAGGGCGATAGGTCAATGCCTGCAAACTACCGGCCGATCAGCCTGATCGACTGTTCAGAAAGTCGTCTGTCGCTCACTTCTAGCGAAAATCACGGACTGGATGGAGGAAAATGACATTCTATCCTCCCTCCAAGCGGGCTTCAGACGAAAAATGGGCACAGTCGATCAGGTTTTTCTACTTTATATGCTCTACTGGAAGGTGGTCCTGTTGGGCAAAGGGAGTCTGTATATTGCATTTATTGACTTAAAAACTGCATTCGACCTTGTTCCTAGGGAGAATTTATGGCGGGTGCTTAGGGAGATGGGCATGCCTGCAAGTATTCTTTCATTTCTAATTAGGCTTCACAATGAGAATTTTGCCAGGGTCAGGTGGGGTAGCCAGGGACAGGTCACCAATTCCATCATGGTGCAGCGGGGAGTCCGCCAAGGATGTGTTCTGGCCCAAACTATTTTCTCATTGTATATTACTCATATAGCAGAGGTCTTATCTGCCATTCCAGCGGATGCACCGACCCTAGCAAAGCAAAAAATACCTACCCTCCTATTCGCAGACGACACGCTTCTTGTCTCAAAGACCCCAAAGGGCTTGCAGAACCTACTAGATCACTTCAAGCTCTTCTGCGACGGGAGGGGGCTTGAAATCAATACAGCAAAAACCAAGCTCATGCTCCTAAATCCCCATAAATCTTTTAAGGGTAATTTGTTTCTAAATGATGTCCCACTGGAGAGAGTCAGCTTCTTCGATTACCTGGGAGTAAAACTTTCTGAGGACATGGCCTGGAACCACCATCTTAATAAGGCCTTCCTCAAATTTTCCCAGGTAACCAGGGTCCTGCGTAAAGAACATTGTCTCTCCCACACTAAGCCTGTTGTTCCGGCATTAAAATTGTACAGTTGTAAGGCCGTGAGCAGTGCCCTTTACGGTGCTGAGCTTTGGGGGATGGTAAAAGCCAACAATCTGATATTCCTGGAGAATAGGTTCCTTAAAAACTTGGTATCTCTCCCACAGAGCACCCCCACTCACCCACTATTGCTGGACATGGGCATCAAACCCATAAGTGACTTAGTGAAGCTCCGCCCCCTCTTGTTTTGGTATCGGTTGGTATCTACCCCGGAATTATCGGTGTATGCTGCCGCTTTCCAAGAGATCTGTGCCCTAGATTCCATGCACAAAATTGGTTGGACAAAGCACGTTAAAAGCCTCCTGTCACACATAGGTCTAGTGGGACATATTGGTTCTCCACCATCCCTCACTAAAAGTCAGATTAAAATCCTCTATTGGGAAGGGGTTGAGCATTCTGCCGTTTTAGCCGGCAATCGAGGGAGACTGACCGAGGAATTTAACAATATTAAGTGCAACCGCATCCTTGAAAGTTACCTTGATATTATTAAAGTGCCGGCCGACAGAAAATTATATATTCAGTTCAGATTTGGCAGCCTGCCTATTAATTCATTTACAAATTCATGGCTGTCTAACAAAGCATTACCAAAGGGCTGTGCCTGCTGTCCCTCTCCACAAGAATCTATTGCCCACTTCCTTTTTGCATGCAAAGCATACACCAAACCCAGGAGTAGATGGCTCTCTCCTGTTTGTAGAGAACTTGGCACTCGAGATCACAGAGTGGCTCTGTGTATACTAAAATCAGATGCAAGACCTATTTGTGTGTGCTATTGCAAAATATTTGGGAATTGCATGGGCAATCAGAAGAAGGGCGTTGAATCCTTCCCGGCCTAACCCTATGATTAGCACTCGTGTCTAAATCCTTACTAAAACTATTGCTGCTATATTTGATAGTAAACTAGAAAGAGCAAACAACATTGTTTAGCATTCTTTTAAGTTGTTTTTTTTTGTAAAAAAATAAAAAATATATATATTTTTAATGTTCTCTATTGTATAGATAGACAGATGACTGACCCATCTCCTCGATATATCCACCAATGCCTTTAATCCATGTTGGAAATGCTGTCTTAATATAACAACTAATGTAACAGAGCACTTAAAACATCTCCACTAGAACTCGGCTCATGTAGGAAATGTACCTGCAAGTATGCCTATAATTTAGCATTGGGATGGTTTGTGTCTATGAGGCTAATGAGATCTATACACCTCCCGTAGTTTAAATTCATGTCTATTTTTATCCGTGTGAGTTTTCATATTTAATGTTATCTTTTAAAATTGTACAATTTTATCATCGAAGTGCATCTTTTGATGTATATTGATATATATGTAATTCATCCTCTGAATCTGTGTCTTTTATGGTAATCTTTACCGAAATAAAGATTTGATGACCTACATTGTGAGATGGTCTCCTTCTGCAAGGCCTTTTCAGTGCAGTCCCATTGAGCAGGTCCTTCGTGATGGCACCCCCCCCTTGCTGCTTCGCTGCCTCGGACTGCTGAGTTATTTCCCTGTGCTCCTCTTGGTTGGACACATTTTTTATTTTGCCCAACTTGTTCAGTTTGCGTACCTTTGTTTCCCCTGTAGTAATGTCTTATTTTTTTCCGCTCTCCTTCCTGCTGGTTTTTCTGCTGTTGGTCTCTCCTGCTTCCTCCCCTCACTGGCCCCGCCCACTGGCTCCAGTGCCCCTCCCTCTACCCAGGACCTACTTCGATACTGCAGCACGGCCGCGCTCCACTGGCATGCCAGAGGCAAGACCATCTGCACCCAGAGCCAGGAACCCTAGCTCTCCCGCTAAATGCGGATAGACTAGCACAGAGCTCCGAGCACTGTACCCCAGACTTCACAACAATTGCTGCTGCACCTCTCCACATTCAATGGTAGGACCGGTTCCCTGCTGGCACTGCCTCTTCTCCTGCAACAACAAAACAACTGCATGCACGACAACCACCACCATGCCGACCACAACCACTTCAGAACATCTCCACTGTCTCCTGCTCAATGCACGATCACTCTGCAAACACGCGACCGAGATCTGGGACACCATCTCCTCTCTTAACCCAGATTTCATTTTTCTCACCAAGACCTGGCTCAACCCCGCACCCGTTGGCACACATCACCTCAGCAATGACCGATGGCTACAAGATAGCTCACGAGACCGCATCAACAAACAAGGAGGTGGAATCGGCATCAGAGAAACCGTCCACTGTGCCACTACAGACGACGACACCACCACCACTCCAATCATGGAACACCTCAACTTTCAACTCCAAACCGACGGCAAGACCACCATCAGAGGCACCCTTGCCTACAGACCTCCAGGATCATGCCCCAGCTTCTGCAACCCCATCCTTGAATTCATCACCCCACTCGCCATGCACGCCAAACACTACATCTTCCTCCGAGACCTCAACTTTCATCGCGAACATCTTAACGACACCAACACCGCCAACATACTCTGAAACATGAACAACATCTGCCTCACCCAATAGTCACCAACCCCACACACATCGCACGCAGGACACACACAACTCCATCTCCTCAGCCAGCAACTAAGTCAAGTACAGCCATGTCACCGAGCTCATTTGGACAGACCATGCCATTGTCTGCTTCTCCATCATAGGACCCCCCCCCCTAGCACCGTCACCAAGCCAGCACTACACACCGTAGTTGGGACAAGGTATCAGAAGGCCAGTAGACCAACGCCCCCTGCACTTTCTGCCCTTATACCGCTACCAACCTAAAACAGGATGTCAATAACTTCTCCACCTGATTCACCGACAGTCTCCCCCGTCGAGCCCCGTTCCTCCTCCCCCAACTCAAGAGATCCTCCAAACAGGCCAGTTCGTATACCACGGAACTGAGAACCACTAAACACAACTGTAAGCGACTTGAAAGGAAATGGCGCACCAGCAAGGAACCCACAGACCGTGCCACATTCTGACATCCCTCAACCAATACCACCAACTCCTGAACGAGACGAAAAGGAGCGCCCTTGCAACTGCATCGAAGCTAGTTCCAACCACAGCAAAGAACTCTTTAACATAGACAAGAGGGTTCTCCAACCCCTCAGCCACCAAAAACATTCTCTTCACAGGAACTCTACAACACCATGGCAGACTTCTTCCACAACCATCTAGGCCATCTACAAAAACTTTGAACCCCAACCCACCGCCACAGACTCCCTCAGCCTCAGCTTCCTCGCTCCCACAGATGCGAAGCCTGAACACCTGCTCACCACTCAAAACACCACAGCCATCATGAACTCCGTCCACTCAAGCACCCACAGAACCCTGTCCCAACCACACTTTAAGCCTTAGGAGCAAGATTATCCGGAACTCCCTCACCATCATCTTCAATGCATCCATCACCAGAGTCACCTTACCGGAAGAAGGTAACACGCAAAGGTCAAACCACCTCAAGGAACCGTCCACTGACCCCAGCAAACTCAAAAACTACCGACCCATCTCTCTGCTCCCCTTTCCTATCAAAGTCCTCGAACAAGCCATCAACCGCAACTCACAGAACACCTGATAACAACCATCTTCTGGACACATCCCAATCCAGACTGCAAACCAACTACAGCACCAAACCCACCCTGATCGCTGCCACAATATATCCCTCCTTCACTGGGAAGAAACTGTGGCCCTGATCCTCCGACTTCTCAGCAGCTTTCAACACCGTACACCACCACACCCTCATCAAGAGGCTTCACCACATTGGTATCGAAGGAGATGCCTTCAAATGGATAAGTTCCTTCCTCACCGGAAGAATCCAGAGAATCTGCCTACCACCTTTCAACTCTGAACCTAAGAACATCATCTGCAGTGTCCCTCAAGACACATCACTCAAACCTACACTGTTCAACACCTACATGACCCACACCTTGGCCAACATAGTCAGAACCCATGGACTAAACATCATATCCTACCCAGACGACACCAAGCCCATCCTCGCACTATCAGAAGTCCCTGTCCACCATGATGGCCAAGTTCCGCAGATGCATGACGAGCGTCACAGACAGGATGAAAGACATCTGCCTAAAAATGAACACAGACAAAGCGGAAGTGCTGATCTTTGGGAACACCTCCCTGTGGAATGACGCCTGGTTGCCTTTCGAACTTGGACCCACACCCACTCCGACAGACCATGCCCGCAAAACATTGGCATCATCCTAGACAGAATGCTCTCCATGAAAAGCCAGATCAACTGTTTCCTCCGCCTGCTTCCTCACTCTTCGAATACTTCATAAATCTTCAAATGGCTCCCCATTAACACCAGACGAAACGTCATTCAAACCCTTGTCACCAGCTTGCTGGACTAAGGCAGCGCACTACCTAGAAATCACCTCACACCTCCTAAAGAGCCTGCAGACCATACAGATTTCAGCAGGCAGACTCCTCCTCGACCTCCCAAAGGGAATCCACATCACCCTCCCGCCACCCAACCTCAGGATGCTCCATTGGCTCCCCATTCAGAAGAGATGTCAATTCAAGATACCAATCCACACCTATAAAGCTTTATACAACCAAGGACCGGCATACATCAGCCACATGAACTTCCACCAACCCTCCAGAAACCTGCAGATCTCCAGACCTCCTCCACTGTTGGAATTGAGAAAATGACTCACGACCTGGCTGTTCAACTGATCCCACCCTAGCAGCAGGGTTCTCCGTGCCTAGATACCCTCACGGATGATTAGCCACATTTTACAAGTCAGATTTGATTCTTCGCACTGACATACCCCACGAAAGGTCGGCCGTCCACCCGGAGCACTTGTGCAGTCAAGGTCAACGAAAACACTCTTTTTGGGTCCAGTCAGTGATATGGCTCCTCTTCCTTAGCGGGATGTGGTGGAGCAGGCTGAAGCTCTGATCCTCGGACAGATGTTATTGGCACCAGGAAGGCCATCTTGATGGTAAGGAGCCCGAGACGACAGTTGTACAAGGCCTTAAAGGGAGCACACATGAGGAACATCAGGACAAGATGATGGTCCCCACTGAGGAATGACGGGTGAAGGAGAAAACATACTGCACACCTTTCAAGAACCTATATGCAATAGGGGATTTGAAGAGGGGTTGCTGTTCAGGCAACAGCAGAAAGGGTGAAATACCAGAGAGAATCCTTTAAGGTGCCCAGAGCAGAGCGATGCTGGATAAGGGAAAGAATAAAGAGAAGAATCTGAGAATGGAGAGCAGAAAGGGGGTAAGGATTAGGTTACTCTGTAAGCATCTGTTCTTGGCATGTAGTGCTGTTGATTCACATGCTGTGCACAAGTCCACCCTCTAGTATTAGGCTCGGATGATTACAAGCTGTTTTTGTTCCAATAAGTTATCGAGTCACGAGGCTATGCGACGACTGCTCTTGGTGATACTGCGCATGGTCGACTATTGCCAGATTGTTTTGCCACAGATAAGTGAGAATGGAGTTGTAGTATATCAGTAATGTGATATCCATGGAGTAACGTGATGTAAAGTTTATAAACTGCAACCTACACTGGGTTTTTTGGGGAGGAGAGAGGGTGCATGTGAATCTACAGCATTACATGCCAAGAACAGATGCTTACAGGGTAAGTAACAATCCGTCTGAGGGAGGTGTGCTGTAGATACACAGGCTGTGCATAGACTAAAGCAGTCCATCTCTCCAAGCAGTGGATAACCCGTGGGGCTTGCAGTTGGTTGAAAAAGAGTTCTTAGTACAGCTTGGCCAACATTGGCTTGCTGGAGTGCAAATACATGCCCACAATGTTCTGTGAATGTGTGTGGAGTGGACCATGTTGCTGTTTTGCAAATATCAGCAATAGGAATGCTCCCTAAAAATGCCATTGGGGGGGGGGAGAAGAAGAACATGTAGAAGTCTTAGCTTTAGCAGATTAAGTTTGGATGCATTTAACTATCCATCTTGAAGTTCCTGATTTAGAAATAGCATTTCCAATGTGGGGAGGTGAAAAAGCAATAAATAATTGCTTAGTCTTTCAGAATGTTTGTCCTGTCGATATAATACATTAAAGCTCTTTTAACATCTAAAGTATGTAAAGCCCTCTCTGCAACTGTATCAGGTTGCGTAAAGAAGACTGGCAATTCTATAGATTGATTAATATACAAATTTGAAATCACTTTCTGAAGAAACTTTTGGTTTTTTCGGAGCACTACTTTGTCTCTATGAAGCTGGAAGAATGGTTCTTCTAAAGTTAGTGCCTGAATCTCACAGACTCTTAAGTGAAGTAAAAGTGATTAAAAAGGGAACTTTTCAAGACCAGTATTGCAACTGACAAGAATGCAGTGGCCCAAATGGAGGTACCATAAGAAAACAAGTTACTTACCTGTAACTTTAGTTCTCCAGTATTGTAAACGTTCATAGATTCACATGCTTGAATCATTCCCAGTCGTCGAGATGGGAGTCCCCGGTATATAAAAATAGTAATGCAAAGCTATTACAAACCAGAAACCAGGCCTAGACCCATTCCAGTTTGTAGCATATCCACCTCTTTTTGTAAAAGAGACCAAATAAAATCAACAACCAATCAGATCAGCCTCACCCTCTAGAACCCTCCTGAGAGAACCTCAGACTTTCATAGCCGTAGTGCCATAGAATAACCATAAAGATGCAGAAGGTCGAGCTTTCCCAGGGGAGGAGGGTGGGACGCATGTGAATCTATGAAAGTTTCCAATACTGGAGAACTAAAGTTACAGGCAAGTAACTTGTTTTCTTACTCCAGTATTGGAACTTTCATAGATTCACATGCTTGAATCAGAGTAGTTAGCAGTATGAGCACATTTTTTGTTCTTATTATCTTGAACAACCATAAATAATGCACCGATAAGGTTAGAGAAAAGATCAACATTTCCTCAATTTAGACTTCTTTCCTCTTTTTTTTTTTTTTTTTTAAATATGAAGACTACATAAAGCCTAGCCCAACGGAAAATTCTAAAAAGTAGTAGGTAAACAAAAGACATCAAAGCTTATATGCAAATAAAATCTATAACTATACATATATAAATAGCCTGAATCAATAAACTTATCAAAGAATATGCGAGGATGTTAGGAAGAAAAGGAAGGAGGGATGAGAGGGAAAGCTCACCGCTTACTGAAACAGGTTCCTCAGGACTGCTTGACCCACTGCAGTGTCGCTGCGTGCCGAAGAATCCAAGCAGTAATGTCTGGTAAAGGTATGGATACTCTTCCAGGTGGCTGCTCTGCAGATGTCCCGGATAGGTACCCCAGCAAAGAGGGCTGTAGAGGAAGACTGCCCTCTGTGGAGTAAGCCCGGACTTTCCCCTTGAGGGGTTTCCCAGCTAATTGATGACAATATTGGATAGAGCTGGAAATCCAACGTACAATCCCTTGTTTAGAAAGGGGAAAACCCTTACGAGGAGCGCTGTAAGCCACAAAGAGCTGAGGTGACTTCCTAAAATGCTTAGTTCTTTGGAGATAGAATTTTAGGCAATGCTGAATGTCAAGTGAATGAAGTGATCTCTCAGCCGGAGTCGTAGGTTGAGGGAAAAAAAAAGTCTTAAGAACCAAAGGTTCATTTAAGTGAAAATCCGAAGGCACCTTCGGGATGAACTTCGGGTTAGTACGGAGTACTACTGTGTCATTCTTGAACTGAAGAAAAGGCTCCTGGATAGTGAGCGCCTGTAACTCGCTAACCCTTCTAGCTGATGTCAGAGCAAGAAGAAGAGCCACCTTCCACAACAGGAATTTTAAGTCCGCTTTATGGATAGGCTCGAAGGGATGTTTCATGAGCTGAGCCAAGACCAAGTTAAGGTGCCACAGTGGTGGAGGAGGCTTAACCGGAGGGAAGACTCGAAAAAGCCCCTTCATAAATTGTTTAATTATCCTTGCTGACCAAAGAGAAGGGCCTGAAGATGTTCTTCTGAAGCGAGAGATGGCCACGAGGTGAACCTTAATAGATGAATGAGCCAGTCCAGCTTTTGCCAAGGAAAGGATGTAAGGAAGGATTTCATGAGCCGAAGAAGAGAAAGGATGAACTCCCGATTCTTGGCAGCAGTGACAGAACCTCTACCATTTCATCCGGTATGTTTTGTTTGTACTCTGAGCACGAGCTTGGGAAAGGATGTCTCTACATTCCATGGAGAGCTTTAGGTCAAGAAACTCTGTGCTCAGGAGTCATGCTGATAATTGCAAGGATCCGGATGCAGTACTTGGCCCTGGGACATCGTCAGCAATGATGGGATAGGATCCAAGGGAATCGGTTGCTCCATCGATGGGAGAAGAAGCTCCGTGTACCAGAACTGGTGAGGCCAGGACGGTGCTATGAGGATCATTTTGCAGGGTTCAGTTTTTAACTTAATGAGAAGTCTCTGGATCCGAGGAATGGGGGGAAAAGCGTATACAAAGGCGCCTGACCATGGCATCGAAAACGCATTCCCCGAGGATACCGGATGGTGATGCCAGCTTGTGAAGAACCGGCATTTTCTGTTCTTCGGTGTAGCAAAGAGATCTATGGACGGTTTGCACCATAGTCGGAAAATGTCGTCCAGTGTCCTCTGGTCCAGCTCCCACTCGTGGCAGACTGACTTTAGTCTGCTTAGTGTATCTGCCATCTCGTTGAGATGCCCTGGAAGATGCGCCGCCTTCAGTGAAACCCCATAAAGGATCGCCCATTCCCAGATACTTTGAGCTTCCACAGACAGCAGACGGGATCTCGTGCCGCCTTGTTTGTTGATATAATGCATGGCCGTGGTATTGTCTGTTCGTATCAGAACAGACAAATTCTTTATTCTCGGGAGAAAAGCCTGTAAGGCTAGGCGAATTGCTCTGAGTTCTAGCAGGCTGATGTGCAAAAGACGATGATCCTGTAGCCATCGACCGCTTATCTGGAGGTCCTGCAGGACCGCTCCCCAACTCTCCAGAGATGCATCCGTTGTAATTATCTGAGGAGCTGGGGTGACCATGAAGGAGAGACCCTGAGAAATGTTCATTGTGAATCCACCTTGAAGCGGCTTCTTTCATTGGCGCAGTGATAGTGATCATGTCCTCGAAAGATCCTTCCACTCGACGCCACTTTAAGTCCAGTTGTTCCGGAGGAGGACACATACGTAGCCTGCAGTGAGGAATTAGAGGAATGCAGGACGAAATGGATCCCAGAAGAGACTTGTACAGGCGAACTGAAAGTGACCTTTTTAGAAGTAGATGGGTCACTGACATCAGTTTGGCTCGCCTTTCTAGTGACGGAAATGCCTTGTTCAGGGACGTGTCCAACATGGCTCCCAGGAATTTTGCGTTTTTAGACGACACAAGTTTGACTTTTCCCTGTTGACAGTAAGACCTAGGCTCTTAAACAGCGTCGTACAAGCGGTCACTGAATTCCTGGCTGCGGTCTTGGAAGGAGCCTTTAGCAACCAGTCGTCCAGGTAGGGGAACACCTGGTGCTGCTGTTTTAGGAAAGCCGCTACAGGAGCAAGAATCTTCATAAAGATTCTTGGTGCCGATCTGAGGCCAAAAGGGAGGACCCTGAATTGAAAGTGGCTCTTGGCTACTGAAAAGCGAAGGAACTTCCTGTGTGATGGATGAATGCGAACGTGAAAATATGCCTCCTCTAGGTCCAAAGTGGCCATGAAATCTCCTGAATTCAGAAGTCGAAGTATGTCCTGTAAGGAGATCATTCGGAACGACTGCTTGATGAGATGGGTATTGAGCTCCCTCAGATCTAGGATAGGGCGCCACCTTTCGACAGTCTTTCGAACCAGAAAGAACCGAGAGTAGAATCCCTTTCCTCTTTGGGATAAAGGGACCGGTTCTATCGCCCCTTTCTGCAGCATTTGTTGGACTTCTAGGCGCAGGAGACAGATGTTTTGTTGAGCTGGAGCGAGGGGGGTTGGTTGGAGGAGGATGAACAAATTCCAACATATGGCCAAATGGGACTATTTTGAGCACCCAACGATCTGATGTTATCCGTTGCCAATTTTGGAAGTAGAGGGAGATCCTGCCCCCCACAGGTGTTTGATGAGGGGAAGGAACAGTAGTCAGAGCCTGCAAGCCGCTATTGACGTCTTGAGGAATCCTTCCCCTGGCGTCCTGCTCTTCCTCTAGGTGCCGATTTTGGATATGTTGTGGACTGACCCTGCCGCTGATTGTACTGTGGGCGGTAAGACTGCGTGGCAGGTGAATAAGAGGAGTACCTATATTGCTGGTGCCCTCCTCTGCATGAAAGACCTCTACCCCTTGCTCCCCAAAAAGGAACCTTGCGGTATTGAAGCGTCCCCAACGATTTCGCCGTGTCTGTGTCCTTTTTAATGTCTTGGAGCGCTTCATCCACATGTTTTCCAAAGAGCGCTTCTCCATCGAATGGGAGGTCTAATATTTTGTACTGGACCTCTGGTCTAAACGAGGTCGCCCGAAGTCACCCCTGGCGACGAAGGACCCCTGCTCCCAACAGGGAACAGAAAGCCGTTGTAGCAATATCCATTGCACAATCAATGACCTCAGAAGAGGCTCTCTCCTTCCTGGAGGATCTTTTTCGATTCGGCTTTGCTGTCTCCAGGCAGTTGGTCGAGGTAAGGAGATAGATCACACCACATCTGGCGGTCGTAGCGGCCTAAAATAGCTAAAGCGTTAGCCGCTTTGACCAGCAGGATTGACATAGAGGAAAGCCTCTTGCCAGCATTATCCAAGCATCTGCCAGCATTATCCAAGCATCTGCCTTCTTTGTCCGAAGGTGTAGTTAGAGGAGCTGCCGGATTCTTTGACTTCCGCTGCGCTGCCTGTGATATGTCTGGTTTTGGCTGACTCACAAGGCAAGCCGGGCTATCCTCCGGGGCTTTATATTTCTTTTCCAATCGATGAAACACAGGGACCACCGTGGCTGGGGTCTTCATGACTTTAAGACCCTCTTCCCATACATGGTTGGCAATGGGAATGGTTCGTACAGACTTCTTAAAGGGTTCCTTAAAGTCATATAAAAAACACTCAGTCTGCATAGAAGGCATAGACAGATCGAACCTCTTGGCAGCCCTTTCCAGCAGATTGTGGAAACCGCCTATGTCCCCAGGTGGAGAATCTACAGGGACCGGGGAAGGAGTAGGAATAATATAATCATCCCATTCCCTATGTGGGTCCGAGACATCCGTGTCTCCTTGGTCATCATCCGAGGTATCATCTTGGGTAAGATGAGTAGCTGGTGGAGGATCCTCTATTAAGTGCAGCGGTGGTGGTGGCAGCCAGGGTGGAAGGCACAGCAGGTGGTCCAGTGGGAAC
Source organism: Calotriton arnoldi (assembly GCA_963921515.1). Classification (NCBI taxonomy): domain Eukaryota; kingdom Metazoa; phylum Chordata; class Amphibia; order Caudata; family Salamandridae; genus Calotriton; species Calotriton arnoldi. Next base: position 626,092 of record CAWUFW010005288.1, on the reverse strand, counting down.
TGAGACCTGTTCCGGAGCCGAAGATGGTGTTGGAAATCTCGGTTTGTAATCTGACAGCAATCCTGCAAGTCCGAAATTATCGAGGACGGCATACAGACCATCTCCTCTTGATAACCTCTATGGTAGTCCTGGGGAGAATCATAGTCCTGCTCTTCTTGATATCAGTCTTCAGAATCCAGTTCTTGGCACTTAACGTGCAGTTCTGAAGGGCTATGTGCATAACCAAAGGGACCTGACCTTCCTCATCTGAATCTTCTTCCTCCAGTAGGTGAGTAGGCAGTAGAGGTGTCACCTTGCTAGGGGAAGTGAGCTCAGTAGTAATGTGACGCTTCCTGATAATTTCCCCAGAAATTTTCTCTCTTGCCGACGAGGTAGTCGACGGTGTCGTCAACGATGTTGATATGGCCATAGACTGTACTGTCGCCGATGCCGTTGCCATCGTTGTCGCCGTCATAGTCATCCTCGCCGTCGTCTAAATCTTCGTCGTCGCCCCCATCGTCGATGGAGGCTGAACCGTGGACGTTGAAAGCAAGGAAGCTCTCAGCGACGATCCAGTCATCGGAGCTGGAGTGCGCTGAGGAGACTATCTTGTCGCTCCACGTCGACAATGTCAATGACGGTGTCGTCGATCGCTCCGTCGACGGTGGAACCTTTTTTGCCCGTTTTCCCTCAGTAGGAACAGACAAGAGTTTTTTGAAGACTTTTCTTCCCTCCGGAGGAGAAGGTGGAGGAACAGAGCTAGATTTTCTCACTCCTGTTCTAAGTCCTTTCCTCTCCTTTTCTCCTCGGTGAGGAGATTTATTTGGACTAAGCCTGTCAGACCCATGGGAGGTCTTTAGAGGCTTTTTTAGGACAGTCCTCTGAAGAAGGATCAGATCTCCCCCTTTTCAATGATCTCCTTGAAGACGAAGCAGATGAGGCCTCATCACTATCGTCACTGGAGAGTAGCTCTCCTGGATTTTAGCTTCTGGAGCCAGGTCAGGAGACGTCCCTCACAATCCCTCAAGGTTTTGGTGGAAAAGGTACGACATACCTTGCAATCTTTGGCTCGGTTGTCTGGATACAGGCAATAGATGCAGTCCTTGTGAGGGTCATCCACATGAAGCCTCTTAGAAGAGGTGGCACAAGCTCTAAAAAGGGCTTTTTTCTCCTGGTCAGCCATGAGGAACAGAAAATATCCAAGCTGTAGTAATCTGTGAAGAAAAATAGTTGAAAAAAATCTCTCAAGAGTAATAGAATAAGGAAAAACTGAGCAGAGCTCAGTGGAGACTCCCTAGCACAACGTGCGGTAGAAAATCTGAGGGTCGGAGGTTCTCTCAGGAGGGTTCTAGAGGGTGAGGCTGATCTGTTGTTGATTTTATTTGGTCTCTAACAAAAAGAGGTGATATGCTACAAACTGAAATGGGCCTAGGCCTGGTTTGTAATAGCTTTGCATTGGTATTTTTATATACCGGGGACTCCCATCTCGACGACGGGGAATGATTCAAGCATGTGAATCTATGAAAATTCCAATACTGGAGTAAGTCTTGTTGGTACAGTGTTTAAACTCCATGCTGGTTGCAGGTAGATGCTTTGGGGGAATGATTATTTTAAGCCCCTCCCTAAAGGCTTTAATAACCGGTATTATAAACAAAGATGTGTTGTCTATTTTGCAAGTATGCTGCAATTGCAGCCAGGTGTAAGCGTATGGAAGTATAGGCTAACCCTGTGGTTTACAAATACAGTAAATAAGCAATAATGGTTTGTACTTGTGCATTTAGGGCAGGGGTCTCCAACCTTTTCTGTACTGAGAGCTATTTATGTTCAATGAAACTCATTGAGAGCTACTAATGTGAAGTGTTGTATAATCTGCACTTTTAGATGTAAATTAATTCAACCAAGCAAAAGCTTCCTAATTAAATAAGCTGGGTTGCACACAGGTGAGCTACTCCGAAGTAGCTGGAGTGTTACAGTAGCTCATGAGCGACTGGTTGGAGACCCCTGATTTAGGGGGTTGACTTTTTGCTGCTGGCAGTATATAACAAATATTTTCCATTTAGCAGCATAACATTGTCTTGTAGTAGGTTTGCAAGCTTCTTTAAGAAAATACATACATTGCAGTAGTAAGTTTAAGTACCCAAATTCTAAGACCTCAGGAGCCATATCGCAAGGTTCATTTCCTTGGGATTGTGGTGTCTTAGTGTACCTTTGTTATGTGTGAGAAGGTCCGGGTTGAGGCGAAGCTTATTATGTGGGGCTTGAGAGACCACCAATATAGTGTTGTGAACCACAGTTAGGAGTCCATATTGGCGCTGTGAGAAAGTGCCCTCTTTCTGCATGGTTGCCCCCACTTTTTGCTGAACTGCTGATGTACTTTGACTGAGTGTGCCCTGGGATCCTGCCAATCAGGTATCCAGGGCCTATGTTCTTTCCCTAAAACTGCATTGATGACAGAACCAAATTAGCACTCTCTGGCCACAGGTCAGCCCCTGGTAAATGGTACCACAGTTACCCAGGGCACTGTGACCAGGGAAGGCCTCTAAGGGCTGCAGCACTTATTATACCACCCTTAGAGGTCCTGTACCTTTACACTCACACTGCCTTTGCAGGCTGCGTGTTTTGGTGAAGAGTAAAGTGAAGAGTCGACATGGCACACATTATGTGCCATGCCCACAACCCTGGCATACATCAGTCCCCCCTCTAGCTGGTGTCACTATACCAGTGGTGAGGGTACAGGAGCCATGAGCCCTGTACCCCTACAGTGTCTAAGTCAATTCTAAGACATTGTAAGTGCAGTGCTGCCATTAAGAGTTAATGGTGCTGGGAGTATGTCATTACGAACTCCACAGTACCATAATGGCTTTACTGAAAACGGAGACGTTTGGTATCAAACTTCTCAGCACATTAAACCCACACTGATGCCAGTGTGGGATTTAATGAAAAATGCACACAGAGGGCATCTTAGAGATGCCCCCTGAAAAACGACCTACCACTAGTGTCCAGGCTGAGTGGCTGCTTTCAGCTGCCACCACCAGACATGTTTCTGGACCCCTGGATCCAGAGCCTGCTGCTCTCGGGGGCCTGAAACAATGCACATCCTGGTACGAAGCGCCAAGCCTCCTCCCCCAGGATGGGCAGGGTCCACGAAGGGGAAGCTTCAAAGGCTTGCCGCCTGAGAGCTTCCCCAGCCCTTTTGCTGCATTCAGCAACTGGTCCCCACTGGTTCTGACCCCCACTTTGGGTGGGAGAACCGGCGGGAAAATCAAGTAAGGAAGGGAGGTGTGCCCACCTCTGCCAACTCCACCCCTCAGGTGGGGGAGGCGAGCTGAAGCACAACTGTCCCCACCATTTTGCAGATGGAGGGACCCAGCCAACCAGAGTGAGGCATATTCCCCCACTCCAAGCCAACTTGCTCAAACTCAATGGCGAAAAGACAGAAGTGCTAATTTTGGGGAATAATAAACATCTTTAGGGTCCTCAACACTGGCCTTCTGAAATGGGTACTTTGCCTCAGCCTAAGCACCAGGTCCGCAACTTAGGCTTTATCATTGATGACCAGCTATCAATGAGGCAACAAGCGGTGAAGGTGGCTTCGACCTGCTTCACCATCCTTAAATGGCTCAAGAAAATCCTTTGGATGTTGCCTGGCTCCACTCAAAGAACGGTGGTCCAGGCTCTTGTCACTTCTAGACTGGACTATGGCAACATCCTGTATCTAGGAGCCAATAAGGATGTGATACGCAAATTACAGGTGGTGCAGAATGCGGCTGCTAGGCTGCTCTGCCAGTTTCCCAGAATGGCTCCCATTTCAGGTTATCTTCGGGAACTTCATTGGCTCAGGGTGGAAAATCGTATTAAATTCAAAGCCCTGAGCTATATGCTTAAGATCAAATCGGGCAAGGCACCCCAATACCTGAATGTCCTAGCTCATCCTTACGTACCACCGCGCCTTCTTCTTTGCTCTGCCACTCAGGCCAAATTTTCGGTCCCTAGGACCAGATTGTCGCGAATGGGGGGGGGGGGGTCGGTCTCTTTCTTGCCTGGGTCCCTCTATGTGGAACACCCTTCCCCTGCCACTTCGAAATGAAACAGTTTATGGGAATTTCCTAAAGGGCTTAAAAACCTGGCTGTTTAATCAATAGATCTTCCATCCTCCTCCTGCTCCGGTCAGGCGGCGCCGGGAAACCTTCGGGTAGCTGTTGCGCCTTATAAGAATAAATAACATAACGTAACATCTGGAGGGTGGCATACTACGGGGTGTACCCATCCCAGGGAAGGGACCCATTGGTCCCAACCTTTTTACCTATCTGCACCCCTGAACCTTGCTTCCTCAGACAAGAAACTACAAGAAGAAAAGGACTGAACAGCCGTGCCGAAGCGAAGAGCAGGGCCCCTACTGACTTGGCCCCAGCCCTACCGGCCTGTCCCCACCTCGAACCTGCAGAAGCGAATCTCCGGTGTGTCCTGCAGCCAGCAGCCTCAAGAACCCAGAGGACCTGCCATCAAAAGAAAAGACCGTCTCCCGTGAACATCGGATTTGTTAACCCAGACTCCAGGTCTGGCAAAGTCCGCGAATCTGCACCACTGCACCCAACGCCCACGGCCCATGTTCGAGTGGCCCAACACCACGAGGTGGTCTCCACGGCGATCCTGACCCGAGATCCGATGACCCCTGACCTGCCTCAAGCCTCCAGCGGACGCCTGCAGCCTCAAACCAGAAGGTCTCCCCAACCGCGACCAAGAGCTGGTAAGAAGATCCGACCCTAAAAGGCACCCCTGCACTCGACGCCCAACGGCCTTGGGTGGCCCAACCAACGGTGCCTAACCAACGCCCAGCATCCCAGCTTACCTCTCCAAGCGGTGGTCGCACCCAGAAGACCTTCGTCCCCGAGCCTGCAGTGTGTTTGCAAACCGGAGACTCCCCATTGAAAGCTACAGGGCGCCAGACGCCAAAACACTCTGCACCCAGCCGCCCCAGTGCCGCTGAGGGTGCACCTTTTGTGCTGGCTTCAACACCCATTTGCCCTGAGCTTAAGTCCGGGAGCTGTGCTCCCACAACGTTGTGGCCTGCTCGTAAGCAGCCACCAACCGGAAGCACCCTATCCCCCCAGGATAACAATGGGCCTCAGCACCCGTCCGCCCTAGTGCCGCTGAGGGTGTAACAAGAGGGCATCCTTGACCCTGGGGGACCCCTGAGTCTATCCCCAGAAAACCAACTCCCACAACCGAATACTTATCTTTGAACCGATAACCCTATTTTCCTCCAAAGGAAAACATGGACTGTTTTTCTAAGTGTGGAGTTGGAAGTCTTTAAAACTGTGACCAAATAACAAAAGGACAATGTTTCTTACCCAGTAAGCATCTGTTCTTGGCATGTATAGCTGTAGATTCACATGCTTTGCATACTCCTGCCATCTAGTGTTGGGTCCGGATGTTTGCGGTTTGTTTTTCTTTGAAGAAGTCTTTTCCAGTCGTGAGGTAGGCGACTCCTCCTTTCGGTGATAGTGCGCATGGGCATAGACTCCATTGTTAGATTGTTTTCCCGCAGAGGGGGAGAATGGAGTTAGTAGTAAAGAATAGAGATGTCCATGCGTATGTATGTATACTAAAGAGAACTGCAGCAGCTACAGGTACCTGGGGAGGCGGGTGGGCACATGTGAATCTACAGCTATACATGCCAAGAACAGATGCTTACTGGGTAAGTAACATTATCCGTTCGAGGGATGTGAGCTGTAGATCACATGCTTTGCATAGACTATATAGCAGTATTCTCCCAAAGCGGTGGCTAACCTGTAGATGGAGTTGTCTGAAATAGTGCATTAGGTACTGCTTGGCCCACATTAGCTTGTTGTCTCGCTAACACATCTACACAATAGTGTTTGGTGAATGTGTGCGGTGTAGACCATGTTGCAGCTTTGCAAATGTCAACTATGGGGATGTTTCCTAAGAAAGCCATAGTAGCCCCTAACTTGAGTGGAATGCACTCTAGGGGGTACAGGTATAGTTCTTTTTGCTTTTGCATAACAAGTGTGAATGCATTTAACAATCCACCTTGCAATACCCGATTTGGAGATAGGATTGCCCTTGTGTGGTGGTGCAAAAGCAACAAAAAGTTGTTTGGTCTTACTAAATGATTTTGTTCTTTCGATGCAATATAAAAGAGATCTTTTGACGTCTAAGGTGTGTAGAGCTCGTTCTGCAACATAATCAGGTTGAGGGAAGAATACAGGTAATTCTACTAACTGATTTATGTAAAATGCAGATACTACCTTAGGTAGAAAATTGGGGTTTGTAAGAAGAACCACTTTGTGTCTGTTCAGTTGGAAAAAAGGTTCTTCTATGGTTGGTGCCTGTAGTTTGCCCACTCTCCTTAGTGAAGTGATTGCAATGAGGAAGGCTGTTTTCCAAGAGAGAAACTGTGGCTCGCATTTATACATGGGTTCAAAAGGGGGCCCCATTAATCTTGTGAGGACTAGGTTAAGATTCCACACTGGGGCAGGTGGGAGTCTTGGTGGTATGACTCTTAAGTCCTTCCATGAACGCTTTAATTACAGGCACTCTGAAAAGCGATAAATGTTGACCATTTTGTAGATACGCAGCTATTGCAGCGAGATGTAGCCCGATGGAGGTGTAAGCCAATCCTGAGTGCTGCAAGTGTAACAGATAGCAGATGCTGTTTTGTATGGAAGCATCAAGAGGGTTGATGTGATAGTTATTGCAATAAATAACAAAGCGTTTCCATTTAGCTGCGTAACAGGCTCTTGTGGTAGGCCTTCTGGCCTCCCTGATGATGTTTATGCAGTCTGGTGGAAGGTTCAGATAACCAAACTGACTTCAGGAGCCAGATCGCGAGGTTCAGTGGTTTGGGATCTGGGGGTCTGATTTCTCCATGGCTCTGTGTGAGGAGACTGGATGTTAGGTGCAGCTTCTGATGCAGGACCAGAGACAGCTCCAACAGGGTTGTGAACCATGGTTGACGGGCTCATGTGGGAGCTATTAAGATCAGTGTGAGGGATGTTTGCCTGAGCTTCCAAACCACTCATGGAATGAGTGGGAGAGGCGGAAAAGCGTAGGCAAATATCCCTGACCAGTTCATCCATAGTGCATTGCCCTTGGAGAGCAGGTGTGGGTGCCTGGAGGTGAAGCTTTGGCATTTTGAGTTTTGGTGTGTGGCAAACAGATCTATCTGAGGGACTCCCAAACTTTGGAAGTATGGGAGGAGAACCTGAGGATGAAGTTCCCATTCGTGTATTTGCTGCCTCGGTCTGCAATCTGGTTGTTCACTCCTGGGAGGTGCTCCGCTAGGAGATAAATGTTGTGATGAATGGCCCACCTCCAGATGTCTTGGGATAAGTGGGACAGTTGGAGAGAGTGTGTCCTGTCCCCCCCCCCCTGTTTTTGTATGTAATACACAGCTGTCATGTTGTCGGTACGAACTAATACAGCTTTGCCAACCAGGTGAGTTTGAAATGCCTTGAGAGCTAGAAAGATTGCCATCAGCTCTAAACGATTGATGTGGAGCAACCTTTGCTGTTGGCTCCACAGACCTTGCACTGTGTGTTGTTGAAGATGAGCTCCCCAGCCAGTTAGGGACGCATCCGCTGTTAATACGGTCTGTGGAACCTGGTCTATGAACGGCCGTCCTTTTGACAAATTGTGTGTTCCACCACTGCAGAGAGCCATGAGTACGGCCGCTTACCAACACTAGATCGCTTAATAGACCGTTTGACTGGTTCCACTAACTGGCTAAGCATTCTTGAAGTGGACGCATGTGCAGCCTGGCATGGGGAACGATCATGATGCAAGATGCCATAATTCCCAGTAGTTGCATATACACCCGAGCTGGAAGAGTGATTGGATTGAAACTGGAGAACAAAAGCCTGAATGTTGTGAATTGGGAAACGCCAGAGCCTTTTGAGTATTCAATATGGCTCCTAGGTAGTTTTGAGTATTGGCGGGCTGGAGATCTGGTTTTAGCACATTGACTGTGAACCACAGTTGATGTAGTAACTGAATTGTTCTGCGAGTGTGGAGATACTTTGGATACGTACTGGCTTTGATGAGCCAGTCGTCCAAGTAGAGGAAGACATGGATGTGTTGTCTTCTTAGGTGAGCAGCGACTACCACCAGTCACTTTGTAAAGACTCTGGGTGAAGTGGTGACTCCGAACGGTAGTACCTTGAACTGGTAAGGTTGACCCGCTATCACAAATCTGAGAAATTTGCGATGAGCAGGATGGATTGGAACATGGAAATAGGTGTCCTTTAAGTCTAGAGTAGACAAAGTCAACCTTTTGCAGAAGTGGTAGTACTTGAAGTGTTACCATGTGAAAATGGTCTGACTGTATGAAAGGTTTAGTTCTCTGAGGTCCAATATTTGTCTGAGAGAACAGTCTTTGGGTATTAGAAAGTAAAAGGAGTACACCCCTGACCCATGGTGTTGTGGCGGTATGGGCTCTATAGCCCCTTTTAGAAGGAGAGATTGAATCTCGTGCGTGTTTGAGGAGGTGTAGGTGATCTAGTGAGAGTTTGTGTGACCTTGGGGGAATGTTTGTAGGATTGTTGGTGAACTCCAGGGAGTAACCAGAACAGATAATTTCCAGTACCCACTTTTCTGTTGTTATGGACTGCCAGACAGGTAGGAAATCTGAAAGTCGCCCCGCAACAGGTGTTATGGTCGGGGGGAGTGTAGGGAAGTCACTGCTTTGTGTTGGAGGGGGAGGTGCGTGTATTTAAGCCTCTACCTTTGCCATTGTTGCCTCTGTAACCCCCTCTGAAATACCCCTTAGAGGTTGGTTGTTGCCCTTGTACGTGGTGGTGGTCTCGGAGGAAGTATTTTTGGACCCTTAGCAGTAAAGGGAGCGCCGGAAGGAACCACGTGCTTGTGTTAGTTAAAGGGCTCCCATGGATTTGGCCACTTCAGTGTCTTTCTTCATTTTTCCCAGAGAGTAATCTACCACTGGGCCAAAGAGGTGTTCTTTGTCAAAGGGTGTGTTCAGTATGGAAGTCTGAACCTCAGGTTTGCAACCTGAGATACATAGCCAGGCGTGCCTTCTTAAAAGGACGCTGGTGTTTACAGCTCTAGCAGCAGTGTCTGCAGCATCTAGGGAGCACCTGATTGCATTATTTGAAATGAGCTGTCCCTCCGCACTAGGTCTAGCGCTTTAGATTTATGTTCATCGGGCAGAAATTGGAGCAAATGCTCCATCTCGTCCCAATGCGCCCCGTCATACCATGCAAGCAGCGCTTGCGTGTTAGAGATGTGCCAGATGTTTGCTGCCCGAGAGGCTACCCTTTTCCCCGAAGCGTCAAAAAGCTTTGATTCTTTATCTGGGGGTGGAGCATCTCCTGTAGTTTGGGAGTTGGCGCTTTTACGTGCGTTGGACAACACAAGGGAGTCCAATGGTAATGGTCCCTTTATGTATGCTGGGTCAGACGGTGCTGGCTTGTACTTTGTATCTACCCTAGGGGTAAGGATACGGGCCCTGACAGGGTCAATAAATAGGTCATCAACGTGCCTGATCAACCCCTTGATCATAGGGAGTGTGTGCGATGACTTGTGTGCTGCTAAGGGTTTCAAAAAGGAAATCCTCTTAAAGGGATTCTTTGTGCAGCTGTACACCATGGTAGTTGGCAGCTCTACCCAGCAGTTCTATGTAACCTACGCTGCCGTTCGGTGGAGAGGGCTCGGTAGGGTACAGGTCAGGATCATACCCTGTGGGAGAGACGGTATTATAATCTGCCCATGGGTCTGGAAGTAATGGTGCATTGTCCCCATCCCCATCATCCTGATCTTCAGGTGTATGTGGTGGGGAGTGTTCAGGTGAAATTATTAACCGGCACGTCCGGTTGTTTCGGTGCCGAAAGTTTCGGTGCAGATTGTTTTGTTGCCGAGGGTTTGGGTCCTGATGATTTCGGATCCGAAAGTGTTTTCGGCGTCGAAGGGGGCGGGGCGGAGCCTGGCTTCGACCCTGAAGGTTTCGGATCTGAGCCCGTTTTCGGGCAGCTCGGCTCAGAGCCGGAAGGCTTTTGGGTGTTTCAGTGCCGAGCCAGATGGCGGGGCATCGGAAACATGTTCTCGGTGCCGACCATGGCCCGTAGGCGGGGGTTGGACCGGAGCCTTCTTCTTGGACTGAGGCGGACTTTGGGGCAAGGGAGGATCTGTACTCACGGTACGCTGCCCTTGCGGGATTTCGTCGTCTCCCTCGGAGCCGTAGTCAGAGATGGGATCATGTTCTTCTTCGGCTCCAATGGCATCTCCGGCTTCTTGTTCCGAATCCTCCGGAATGGAACTTGCGTGTTGGCTCTGCATGTCGCGACGTTGAGCCAGACGGTCGCGAAGCGTCTTCTTGGAGCGGAAAGACGCGTCGCAGTGCTGTTCTCTGTGCTCCAGGGACAAGCACAGGTTGCACACTTCGTGCGAGTTGGTGCGCGGAAACTTTGTGTGGCACCGAGGGCAGAATTTGAATTGAGTTCGTTTCATCGACTGCAAGGCAGACAGACGCGGGTAGGCCAGACGGCCTTCCACGAGCTTCCCGAACGAAAGAGGGTTTTTTTTAGAAGTAAATACGATATGCGGAGAATAGGATACGCAATCGAAAACAATACCATCGAGGGTGAGTGTTTTGCGCACAGAGGGAAACCAAAGAAACAGCGTCGAACCGGAGCGCACCAGTTCACGTCCGAACCAGATGGTGGAAAAAACAATCTAACAATGGAGGCTATGCCCATGCGCACTATCACCGAAAGGAGGAGTCACCCACCTTGTGACTGGAAAGACATCTTCGAAGAAAAACAAACTGCAAACATCCGGACCAAACACTAGATGGCAGGAGTATGCAAAGCATGTGATCTACAGCTCACATGCCTCGAACATGCTTTTACTTACCTGTTTACAGGAAATGTCCCAGTGCAGTATCCAGGCATACTACACGGTGTAAGAAAAGTAATTTGACATTCTACTAAAAAGCCAGAACAAAGTATATGTACAATCTTTCAAAGCATTGCATTGCTAGTAGTCCTACTGTAATCAAATCAAAAGTATATATACAACTGCAATACAAACTGTATTATTACTGCAAAGTACTTACCACTTACCTGTGCCAGCTTGCTTGGTTCTAGGAAATAAAATAACTAAAAGAGTATTTTTATACAAAAACAATTGGTCTGTAGTTCAGTCTTTGAGTGTGTGATATTTGCTGATTGAGTGTGTACAACAAATGCTTAACACTACCCTCTGATAAAGCATTACTGCTCGCCCACTCTACCACAAATAGAGAGTGAGGTACTATCTACTTTTACCGCTGCCTACCTTTGGGGTTCCACTGGATTCTGTGCACCCTATACCTCACTTTGGTATAGAATATACAGGGCCAGCTTCCTACAGGTGCAATGAGTGTTAGTGTAAGGGATGTTCGTCTGAGCTTTCTGACCACTAATGCAAGTAGAGGGAGAGGAGGAAAAGCTAAGACAAATATCCCCGACCAGTTTATCCATAGAGCATTGCCCTTGGATTGAGGGTGTGGGAACCTGGATGCAAAGTTAGGGCATTTTGAGTTGTAAGGGGTTGCAAACAGATTAGTGGAAACCCACATTTTTTAAAGTATGGTAGGAGGACTCTTGGATTGAGTTCCCATTCGAGGACTTGTTGCTGCATCCTGCTGAGAAGGTCTGCAACTTGATTCCTTGTACCTGGTACAAGTACTGCCAGTAGATTAATACTGTGATGTATTGCTAAGCTCCATATTTTCTGTGCCAAGCGTGATAATTGGAGAGATTGCGTCCCCCCTGTTTAATATAATACTTCGATGTCATGTTGTCTGTTCGAATTAAGACAGCTTTGTGTTGTAGGTGAGGTAGAACGCTTTAAATGCTAGGTGGACAGCTTGACGCTCTAGGTAATCGATACGGAAAAACTTGTGTTTGGAATCAAATTCTCCATCAATTGTCAGGTTTTGGAGATGAGCTCACCAACTGCTGCTAGAATTATTTGGGAACTGGGTCTTGAAACAGCAGCATATTGGATACGTTCTGTGGATCCTACCACTGCAGAGTGATGTATGCGGCTGTCAACCAGCATAAGATCTTTTAGTTGACCCTGTGACTGTGTCCATTGATGTGAAAGACATTCTTGGAGAGGTCTTAAGTGCAATCTGGCACGTGGAACTATTGAAATACAAGATATCATGCCTAAAAGTTGCATAATTATTTTGACTGAAATTGGAGTCCCAGTTTGAAATTGTTGAATTAACGCCACAAAGTTTATCCTCTCTGTATTTGGGGAAACAACGGTGAGTTGAGCATGGCTCCTAGATATAGCTGTATTGTACCTGGTTGTTCCGACTTTTGTAGGTTGATGGTGAACCCCAATTGATGCAATAAAGTTAGCGTTCGTTGTGTATGCGGTTTGCAAAGTTTGAGACGGTTTATTTTAAATCAGCCAATGTAGGAAGCTGGCTCGGTGTGTATATACACACTAAAGTGAGGTATAGTGTGCACAGAGTCCAGTGGATCCCCAGAGGCTTACAGAGACTTCAGTAGATAATACCAAAAGCTCTATTTGTGGTAGTGTGGCTGAGCAATTAGGCTTATCAGAGGGCTGTGTTTAGCATTTCTTGTACACACTCAGACAAGAAATGATTACACACACTGAGAGTGCCTCTTTTGCATGGTTAGCCCCCCCACTAACACTGCCTGAAGCCATAGGTAAGTCACCCCTCTAGCAGGCCTCACAGTTCTAAGCAGGGTGCACTATACCACAGGTGAGGGCATATCTGCATGAGCAGATATGCCCCTATGATATTGGGGTCCATTTCCTAATATTGTAAGTGCCAGTGAAGCCATAGAGTGCATGGGCTGGAAACACGACAACTCTAGTTCCACAGCACCATGATGGCTTCACTGAACACAGGAGTGTTTGGTACCAAACTACTCCTTACAAGAAATCCACACTGACCGTGTGCAATTTATTGTACCATGTACTCTGAGGGCACCTCAGAGGTGCACACTGAAAACCAGCCAACCCTGGTGTGGTCTCTGACCGGCTGTAGGCAGCCTGACATGTTTCTGGACTAGCTGGGTAGAAAGCCCCTGCCCTCTGGGACCAGAATTAATGCACATCCTGTGCAGGTGTCATGCCTCCTCCCCCAGGATGAGCCAGTGCTCGAAGAGGGGAGCTTCAAAGGCCTGCCGCATTTGTAATGCGACCCCCAGCCTCTGTTGCTAGCAGCAGATGGCAGCCCCTGGTTTACACTCCCACTTGGGCGGGAAAAATTCGAAATAGTAGATGTGCCCACCTCTGCCAACCACACCCCATAGGTGGGGGATGCAAGGTGAAGCACAACATTCAGTCCCTGCCATCTTGAAGATGGAGAGACCCCGCCAAACTGGGCTAGGTCTATGCCCCCCCCCTCCCACAGAAAGATGGCATGATGGAGGGCGTCATCCCAGGTAAGGTGCCCATTGGCCCTACCTGCTTCTCTAAAACTCCTCCTTAATTTAGTATTTAGGTGGCTCCCCCAAACCAAGAAATTTGATCTGTGACGATTTAAGAAGAAAGAAGATGACTCTGCAGAGAAGACTGAAGACAACGACTGCCTTGGCCCTAGCCCTACTGACCGGTCTCCAGTTTGACAACCGGCTACCTGTCTTACAGCCAGCAACCTCTGAAACCCCTGGGAGGATTGCTGCCTTCGAAAAAGACTTCAATCTCCCGTGGACAGCAGACCTGTCCAGAAGAAACCTACTCCAAGGATTCCGGATCATGGCGGATCCACTTCTACTGCCCACTCTGCACGAGTCCGAGTGGCTCACCTGTGCAGTGAAGTCTCCCCGGCGATCCTGACCTAGTGTCCAGCGTTGGCTGACCTCTCCTAACCTCCATAACGGCACCTGTAGTGGAAATCCAGTTGCTCCCCCTGACTGCAACCGGCTCCGATAAGAAGACAGACTTCGAAAGGCACCCCTGCACCCGAAGCTACTGGGCATTGGTGAGCTGAACAGATTGTGCCCCTACTACCCCCTACATCCTAACTTAGCTCTGCTGTCGTGGGTCTCTTGCAACCTCAGGTGCCACACCTGCAGCCTCTTTGCCGAAAGAAGAATCCTCATTGAAAAGCATGGGGCGCCCGACATCTGAATTGCACTCTGCACCCAGCCGCTGGTTGTGTATGTTTGGTGCAGCTTTGTGGACACCCGACACCCCCCCATGCTTAACCTAACCCCCAACCTATCTACTTACCAGCAAGCAGTGTGGCCTCAGGCACCTCCTGTCTCCATTTGAAAGCATTGGGCCGAACTCAGATTTTGAGCACTGGTGGTGCAGTTTTGGAACTTACCTGACCCCTGGCCCTTGCTGACGCTTGGCTCCGAAGACTGGGATTATAAGTTTAATGGTTACCCGCAATATTGTTTTCCCCATAGGATAACATTGGACTGTGTTGAAAAGTTTTTAAGTGTCGATTTTTCAAAGTGAGAAGTATTTTTAATTAAAAAGGTACTTACACTATTACAAAAACAGTGGTCTTAAAATAAAATACAAACAAACTATATTTTCCGAAAATTGGTCTGGATCTCCTCCTGGAGTTGTGTGTCCATTATTGATCACTGTTGTGCAATAAATGTCTTAAACGCCTCTGTGTTTTGCCTAAGGGTGCTCGCCCACACTACCACTAATAGAGCACTTTGGATTTTACATTGAGCCCTGTACACTTTTGGGGAACCCCTGGACTCTGTGCACAGTATTACCACCAAGTGGCAATATCATATACAGAACCAGCTTCCTACACATACTCAATGACTAAATCCAAGACCAATTGTTTTGTATAAAAAGTTATAACTTTATTTTATAACCAAGAGGAATTCAGCTGCAGGTGAGTAACCGTTTCAAGAATAGTAATAATACTTTTCAAGATGCAGTAAGAATTGTTTTGCAAGGCAGCAAGAAAGCTTTACAGTATTAGGAATACTTTAGTATGATCAATCGGCAATTGGAAAACTTTGCAATTTTAGAAAATAGACATTTGAATGCAATAGGAAAAATAAATGCAATCCTATGGGAGGAAAACATATGCATTAACAGTTAAGTACATGACTTACTCTCCCAGTCTTTGGTGGGTTTAGACCAACACTGGGCAAGGTTCAGTTTAAGGTAGGTACTGCACCACCAACAGCACTGGGGAAGTTGGGTGCAGCGGTCACTGGGCCCAATGTTAGTCAACAGAGATGGGGTCACTCACAAGAGGTGGTGGTTGCAGGTAGGTGCCTGCAGATTCAGGGCACAGCCCCCGAGGGTTAAGATTAGCACAGGGGGTGCCACAAGGCAGGACCTAAAGCTACACCACCAGCAGCACAGGGGCATCCGGGTGCAAATCAGCGTCAGACGCGCAAAGCTCTTTAATGGGGCATCTTGGTCGCTCTAAGAGGCTGCAGGCTCAGACCAGGAAGCTGGATGAAGATGACCACTGGCTGGACGGGTAAGTTAGGATGTCGAGGGAGTTCTGGACCATTCGTGTGGAAGCTGCAAGCGACTTTGTGGGGTCCAAAAGAGGTCAGCCATCGATTAAGTCAAGGTCTGGATAGCTGGGAAGATGTCACTGTCCAGGTAAGCCACTCCGAATCGGGCCGTGGGTGTCAGATGCAGACTGGGCAGGAGTCGCGGATCTGCCTGGATCCAGAGTTCTTGCAGTTGGAATTTTCTGGACAGGGCAGCTGTCCTCGGGAGATCGGATCTTTGTTGAAGGGTGGCAGTCTTCCTGGGGTTCCTGGAAGCCACTGGCCACAGAACAGGCATCTTCGTCGCAGGGTCTTGGAACAGGAGACAGGCTGGTAGGACTGGGGCCAAATCAGTAGTAGTCTTCCAGGCTTGGCAGCACATCGTCTTTAGTCCTTTTCTTCTTAGGTCACAGTAATCTGAGGATCAAGGTTCAGGGGTGCCCCCAAATACTGAATTTAGGGGCATTACAGGTACTGGCAGACCCTTTAGTGTGACTACACCCTTTGTATGTTCTCTCCCTTTTGGTGGGGGGGGGGGGCAGTGGGGCATCCCCTAACTCAATTGGGTAGAATCCTTCCATTCAAGATGGAGGATTTCCTAAGGAGGGGCTCACCTCGGTCCAGGGCACCTTAGGGGGTGGTCCTGGCAGAGGGGACACACCTCTCCTGACTACTAATTATCCCGCTGACATTGCTGCCAAAAGTGGGGCTTGGTCCAGGGGATGGGCATCTCCACTAGCTGGAGAAGCCCTGGTCTGCATAACCAAGGGCAGGAATCCTTTGAGGCTCACTGCCCTGAATGTTGTTCCTGCTAGGGGGTAGGTGAGAAGCACCTCTACCCAAAGAAGCTTTGTTCCTGACCCATGACAGCACAAGGACTCCCACCTCATGGTGTACGAAGCATTTGTGTGTATGGCAGGCTGGTGCAGAGGAGTCAGCTGCACACTAGAGATGGTCATTTTTCATGGGGCATCTCTAAGATGAACTCAGAGTGCATTTTGTAATAAATCCAACACTGGCATCCATGTGGGTTTATTCTGCTGAGAAGTTGGATACCAAACTTCTAAGCATTCAGTAAAGCCATTATGGAGTTCCTAATGACAAACTCCCAGCCCCTGTACTCAAAATGGCTCCATTGGACTTACCTTTGAACGGGCACAGACACTAAGGGCATATTACTCCTGCAGCTATGCCCTCACCTGTGGTATATAGTACACTCAACCTTAGGGCTGAGGCCTGCTAGAAGGGTGACTTACCGATACCACAGGCAGTGGTTTGTGGGCATGGCACACAGGGATGTGTGCCATGTCGACTCAGGTTTTGTGTGCACCAAAACACAGTCTGCAATGGCAGAAGGCCTGCGTTTGGTGAGGGGTCTCCTAGGGTGGCACAATACATGCTGCAGCCCTTAGAGACCCCTCTCTGGTCACAGGGCCCGTGGTACCTTTTACAAGGGACTTACAAATGGGCCAGAGGAGTGCCAACTGTGAAAACAAAGGTACAGTTTTTGGGAAAGAACACAGGCCCTGGGACCCTGTTTGGCAAGGACACAGGGCACATTCAGTCAAATTGCATCAGAAATCTGGCAAAAAGTGAGATGGTTACTTGAACAGAAACCCACTTTCCTACAGCCAATCATCCAGATAAAGACAGTCATGGATGTTTAGTTTACGTAGATGTGTTGCTACTACTGCTAGACATTTTTTGAACACCCGTGGCGCAGTGGTAACTCCAAAAGGAAGAACGTTGAATTGATAATGGTTTCCTTGGAATAGAAACCGCAGATATTTTCTGTGAGCGGGATGGATGGGTATATGAAAGTAGACGTCCCCCAAGTGTAAGGCAGCCATGAAGTCTCCTTTTTGTGATAATGGAACGAGTTCTTGAAGAGTGACCATGTGGAAGTGTTCCGATAGGATATAATGATTGAGTGGGCCGAGGGAGAGAATGGGTCGTAGTGTTCCATCTTTTTGGGGAATTAGGAAGCATAATGAATACACCCCTGTTCCTTGATACTTTTTTTGGACTGGTTCTATTGCACCCGTTAGTAATAGAGCTGATATTTCCTGTTGAAGGAGATTTTGGTGTTGTATTGATCATTTGTGTTTGCGAAGTGGAATATTTGGAGGAGTTGTAATGAGCTACAGACCATAACCTTGTTAGATAATATCCAACACCCATTGATCTGTTGCGATTGATTTCCATTGTGAGAAAAAGCTTTGAAGACATCCCCCGACCGGTGTTAAATGGTGAGGGGGGGGATGAAATCGTAAGAAAGTCATGGTTTGGTATTTGTGTTTGAGTTACGGGTATTATTTCCATGACCCCTTCCTTTGAAATGGTTTCCCCCTTATGCGCCCCCTATTAAAGGTTTTAGCAGTAAAGGATTGACCTTGATTTCTTTTATAGGTAGAACCTGTGTTGTCTGTGGAGGCAGATTTTGTACCTTGTTTATAATTGGGTCTACAAAATGACCCACAATAGGTAGTAGCTTGCAAAGCCCCCACTGATTTTGCAACCTCAGTCTTTCTTCATTTTCTCAAGGGCTGTGTCAACTTGAGGTCCCCCAAAAAATGGGAGATGGATTGCCTGCTGCATTTCACGTTTAAAACGAGAGCTAAGCATGTCTACGCAGTAGCAAACTGATATTTATACCTCTAGCTGCAGTGTCTGCTGCATCTAGTGCACATTTCATTGAATTTTTTGTAATGAGCTTCCCTTACTTAACAATTTCCTGCCCCCTTTTCCTGTGTTTCTCTGGGAGATGTTGGAGGAGCACCTCCATTTCATGCCAGTGAGTCCCATCATAGCAAGCTAATAGAGCCGGGCTATTGGCTATGCATCAATGATTAGCAGATAGTACAGCTACACATTTTCCAAAGGCATCAATCCATTTGGACTTTTTCTGAGGGTGGTGAATCTCCTGTGTCAGAATTTGTCCTCTTTCGCGCATTAGAAAACACTAGGGAGTCAGGGGTTAATTGAGCTCTGATGGATATAGGATCAGAGGGTGCAGCTTTATATTTGTCAATGTGTGGAGTTATCCTAGCTTTGATAGGGTCCTTAAAAATATCCTCTGCATGACGTACCATTCCCTTAAGTAGTAGTACATATTGTGGCCCCCTTTGAGCATTGGAGACAGTTTCAAAAAGGGAATCTTCCTCTATGGAGTCCCCCTATAAAGGTACCTGATGAAAAGCTGCTGCCCTGGCTATTAAGTCTTGATACGCAGAAGCATCATCAGGTGGTGATGGACGTGTAGGATAGAGATCGGGATCTGTAGTCCCCTATGGTTAAATATCATAGTCATCCCACAGATCTCCAAGGTGTATGTTGGGCATCTCATCATCCTCGTCTATGATGGGCGAGTGAGGGGACATGTTACCTGCCTTGTATAGTTGTGGTGAGTGAAGTGGTAGAGTGGATGCTGGGGGGTGGTGTTGGTGTTTAGGCGAAAGTGGAATAGGAATGTGTACAGGGCTAGTGGCAAAATCCTTCTTTGGAAGCTGTATAGGAACATTTAGAGCCTCTTGAAAAGTTAATGTTCTTTTAAAAGAATGAGGCTTTGCTGGTTGAAGAATTCTTCTTTGTTCCAGGCTGAATTTGCAGTGTTTTCTGCCTTGGATCAAGCCATTTCTGCATTACATAGAGGATCGGTTCAGGTGGATATTTCAATACAAAAGTGAAACATTTTGGAGCGGAAGATTTTCAGTTCCAATGTGCTCAGTTCCGAAGTACTATGGCCCTCATCTTTCGGACCCAAAAGTGATGTTCCAGGGGGTATGGACCCAGACTTAGAAGAGGTGGAGGCCCCTGCTGTAGGCAGAGTTTTCAGTGCCGATCCAGAGGGTGGGTTATCAGAGTGTTTTTCATTGAGTGCCATTGCTTTTTTGAATTGGTGAACCGTAAGCAGCCTTTTCAGACTGAGCCGATGCTTTGGCCCTTGGATCAGGGGTAAGTGTATTCCTGGTCCGATGCTTTTGTGCCGGTTGCAGAGTCCTGTTCAAAGTCGGAATCGAAATCATGTATAGCCAGTGATTACTCTTGTGCTGCAGATGCCTCCTCCTCTTCTTTCTCTTGTTGTGCGAAAATGTCTGGTAAGTCGTTGGTTTGTTTTCGCTGCATTTCTTGCCGCCATGCACGTCGATCCCAAAGTGCTTTCTTTGATCAAAAGGACCTGCAAGCCTCACAGCTTTCCTCTTGATCAGGCGAGAGGCATAGATTACAAACGGAATGTTAGTCGGTATGGGGATATTTAGAATGACACCTCAGGCAGAAACAGAACGGAGTGAGTTTCATCAGCAGGTCATTCGCCGATAAAATTGTTGAAATCAAGTAGGCCCAGCCGGGCGTGGCCTGTAGGCCGAGGAGGCAAGTCGAAGACCCGTCACGCAGAAAAGGTAGGCGCTCGGATCACAAATAAATACGCAATCAAGACAATATCCTCGATTTAAGATCTACTAGTGAACCAGAGGGAGCTCGAAAGAGTCTCGAAGCGAAGTGTTGGAGATTACATCCAAACCAGTCGGCAGAAAAAAAAGATTCGGCAATGGAGTCAATGACCATGCAAACTATCACCAAGAGGAGGAGTGTCGCAGCCTCGTGACTCGAAGAAAACGTCTTGGAACAAGCACAACTTGTAATCATCTGAGCACAACATTAGATGGTGGACATATCACATGTGTATCAACAGCACATATGCTTTTCTGCACACCATGCCACAAACTTCACCCAAGTGGTATATGCCGGTCATTTGGGCAAGGGACACTTGGTTGCCAGAATAACAGACTTCTGGCGGAAGGTCAAAAGCGGTCTACTGTCGCCGCTCAATCTCCACGCAATAAGGTGGAGCATTGACAGGTTAGAGTGGAGAAACCTTCCCTGCTGCTGCAACAGAAGATGCTCCCGAAGAGGCAGCATGATCGGAGGACAAAGGGCAATGCTCAACAGCTTGGGATACCAAATTCTCCAAGCCCAGTCCGGAGCCACAAGGATGACTTAGCCCGGTCGCTCCTGATCTTCTTGATAACTCTGGATAGGAGTGGTGCGGGCAGAAAGGTGCACAGGAGGCGTGAGCTCTACTCGATAAAAAGTGTGTCAGAGCGAGAGCAGCCTTGGAAACTCCAGTGCACAGAACTGATACTGTGCGCGTTCTCTGCGGTGGCGAACAGATCTAACAAAGCCTCTCTCCATTGCTGAAAGAGACCTTGCACGTCTTCCAGATGGCCTAGACATTCATGATCCACTAGGCATCTTCGGTGGAGCTCATCTGCCCCGGCGTTCAGAGAGCCTGCCAGGTATTGAACCTCCAGGGAAATGCCCAGACGTTCCAGTCATGTCCTGAGATGCAGGGCTTTTTGACAAAGGGTCCACGACCCCCAACCAGCCCGGTTTGTTGCAGTACCACATGGTGGTGGTGTTGTCCATGAACCACCTCCACTAGCCTTCCCTTGATAGAGGATAGAATCGCTTCTAATGTCAGCCGGATTGCTTGGAGTTCCAGAAGGTTGAAGTGGAGTCAGATTCTGCCAGAGGCCTCTGATCTCCACCTCTACCAGATGGACGCCCCCACACCCCCAGGGGGTGACTCATCGGTCACCACCGTCAGATCTTGTTGGGGAAGGGAGAGGGGGGGGGGGTCTGCCGCTGACACTCACTGTTCGCTGACCACCACTGCAGAACTGTTGCAGTTCCGGGTGAGATCTGAACCATGTCTGAGAGATATCCCTGACGCTGCGCCCACAGGAACCTCGGGTCCCACTGCAGAGCCTGCATATGCCAGCGGGCATGTGTCACAAGCAGGATGCAGGAAGCCAAGCACTGAGTCGGTCTCACTGAAATCCAGGATAGAGGCTGAAACGTCGATATCATAGCCTGAATATCCTGCACTCAATCAGGAGGATAGGAACGAAACTGCACCATGTCCAGAACAGCTCTGATGAAGGGGAGAGTGTAGGAAGCTGGGTTTCTGTTGCAGTAACCCCCCCCCTCCACTTTTTGCCATATTTCTGATGCACTCTGACTTGATGTGCCCTGGGTCCCTGCCAATCAGGTTCCCAGGGCCTGCATGCTTTCCCAAAACTGTACCTTTGTACCCCCAATTGGCACCTCTCTGGCTACATGCAAGTCACTTGTAAAAGGTACCATGGGTACCAAGGGCACTGTGACCAGGAAAGGCCTCCAAGGGTTCCAGCACATATTGTGCCACCCTTAGAGGTCCTGTACCTTAACACACACTGCCATTGCAGGCTGCGTGTTTTGGTGCAGAGAAAAGTGAAGAGTCGACATGGCACACATCCCTGTGTGTCAAGCCTACAACCCACTGCCTATGGCATAGGTCAGCCACCCTTATAGCGGAGTGCACTAAACCACTGGTGAGGGTATAGTTGAATGAGCACTGTACCCGTACAGTGTCTAAGTCCATTCTTAGAAATTGTAAGTTCGGTAAAGCCATTAAGAATATATGTCTGGGAGTTTTTCATTACGAACTTCTCAGCACCATAATGGCTTTACTGAATTCTGGGAAATATTTGAGCAAACTTCTCAGCATAATAAACCCACACTGATGCCAGTGTGGGATTTATTATACAATACACTCAGAAGTCATCTTAGAGATGCCCCCTGAAAAACGACCAGCCTCTGGTGGGTTCCCTAACTGGTAAACACCATCCTGCCACCACGAGACATGATTCTGGACCCCTGGGGTGGGATCCTTCGCTCCCTGAGCCCAGAAGCAAAGCCTTTCATGGGCTGAGGCAGTCACACCTCCCCAGGCCAGGAAGAGCCATCTACGGCAGGGGAGCTTTAAAGGCCTTGCCGCTTTGTAACGCCACCCCCAGCCTCTACTGCTATTGGGAGCAGGCGCCCTTCCTGCCTGCCCTCCTTTTCGGCGGGAAGACAGGCGGGAAAAATTAGAACAGCCCAGAAGGTGTGCCCACCTCTCCCAACCCCACCCCTCGGGTGGGGGAGGAGAGGTGAAGCCCACTCTTCTGTGCCTGCCATCTTGCAGACGGCAGCGCCAAAAGTCACCTTGTCCTGCAGCCTGCGACCTCCAGAACCCCTGGGAGGACTGACTGTCTCCAACAAAGACCGGATCTCCTGTGAACAGCAGCTCTGTTCAAAAGAAACAGCCAAGGAAGACTCAAAGTCTGCTGAGGACAAAGAAACCAGACGCCTGGAACCACCACTGCACCAGACGCCTACGGCCTGAATCAGTAGCCCACCGGTCCCAGCGAGGTCCCCCAGCGCTCCAGAGTCAGAGTCCAATGTGGGTTGACCCGTTCCAGGACTCCCGACGTCGCATGCAGCCCCCCCCACCACGAGTGGCCCTGTAAGGTGAAATCCGACCTCAAGACACCCCTGCATCTAGCCACCCAGGAGAAAAGAACCAGAAGTGCACCTACGTCCCCGAGCCCTTCAACTTACCTGCCCAGCTGATGGTTCCTCCCGGAAGTCTTCCGGAACAGAGCCTGCAGCCACAATCCAAAACCAGCAACTCCCATTGAAAACAGGACCACCGACGCCAAATCAGCACTCTGCACCCGGCAGCCCTAGTGCCGCTGAGGGTGCTTTGAGTGTGCATCTTTGACCCTGGGGGAGCCCTTGTTCTAATCCCAGAAACCAAACTTCACAACCAAGTATTGACCTGTAAACCGTTAACTTCATTTCCTCCCATGGGATTGCATTGACTGCTTTTCTTGAAAATTAAGTGTGGAGTTGGTTTGTATGAAACCTTGAAAAACTGCAAATCTACAAAACTGCATTACTTACCTTTTCTCTAGGAAATGTCCCAGTGTGATATCTAGGCATATCACACGGAGTAGAAAAAGTAATCCGTAAGGTAATCTGTAAAGTAATCAAAAGTAATCTAACAGTAATTCCAACTGTATTCAAAGCATTTACAAACCTGTAACAAAGTCATTTTCAGTCAGCTTGCTTGTATTGTTCAACCTGCCTTGAAAAGGATAATGTTACTTACCCAGTAAACATCTGTTCTTGGCATGCAGAGCTGTAGATTCACATGCTTTGCATACTCCTGCTATCTAGTGTTGGGTCTGGAGGTTTGCAAGTTGTTTTTCTTCGAAGGAGTCTTTCCAGTCACAAGGTAGGTGGGGACTCCTTTTGGTGATAGTGCGAATGGGCATCGACTACATTGTTACATTGTTTTCCCGCAGAGGGTGAGAATGGAGTTAGTAAGAGTAGAATAGAGATTTCCATGCGTATGCATATAAAGTAAGAGACAACTGCAACAGGTATAGGTACCTGTGGAGGCGGGTGGGCGCCTGTGAATCTACAGCTCTACATGCCAAAAACAGATGCTTACTGGGTAAGTGACATTATCCGTTCGAGGCATGTGAGCTGTAGATCACATGCTTTGCATAGATCATACAGTAGTTTTCTCCCAAAGCAGTGGCTAACCTGTAGCTGTTGCAGTTGTTTGAAAGAGTGCTCCAAGTACTGCCTGGCCTACATTAGCTTGTAGTCTTGCTAACACATCTACACAATAGTGCTTGGTGAATGTGTGTGGTGTAGAGCATTTTTGAAGCTTTACAAATGTCAACTATGGGAATGTTTCCCAAAGAAAGCCATAGTAGCCCCTATTTTGCGAGTGGAATGCGCTCTAGGGGGTATTGATAAAGTTCTTTTTGCTTTTGCATAACATGTTTGAATACATTTAACGATCCACCTGGCAATACTGGATTTGGAAATAGGATTGCCCTTGTAAGGTAGAGCAAAAGCAATAAAAAGTGGTTTAGTCTTACAGAATGACTGTTCTTTCTATGTAGTATAAGAGGGCTCTTCTGACATCTAAAGTGTGTAGAGCTCGTTCTGCCACTGAATCTGGTTGAGGAAAGAACACTGGTAACTCAACCGATTGATTGATGTGAAAGGCAGAAGTTACTTTAGGTAGAAATTTAGGGTTGGTACGAAGAACCACTTTGTCTTTGTGAAGCTGGAAAAAAGGTTCTTCTATGGTTAGTGCCTGTAGCTCACCCACTCTCCTCAGTGAAGTGATTGCAAGGAGGAAAGCGATTTTCCACGAGAGAAATTGCAGATCACATTTATGCATGGGTTCAAAAGGTGGGTCCATTAATCTGTGTGAGGACTATGTTGAGATTCCACACTGGTGCAAGTGGAAGTCTTGGTGGTATAACTCTTTTTAGTCTAAGCTCCTCTCCCACAAGTCCCGACATGCATGACACCATTGCTCGCCAGTAGCTCTGGATCACTTGGCATGCCCATAGTATGTGATAAAATGATCCCGCTTCCGCACAATTCCTATTACAGGTTGGATCTGCCCTGCGCCCCATTTTCACGAGTGTTGTGCATGAGATGTATACTCTATGTGGTATTTTGAGCTGGACTAGTCTAAAACGGGCTCGAATGGCTACTTCCCTCGGGGAGGCTAAAGCTTCGAGCCAGTCTTCTTCCTGTAAATCAGTTATGTCTTGACACAAGCGGTTTTTCAGGGCAGTGAAGGTGTCCGGCAGATTATTGATCAGCTTTTGGTATGTGAGTGAGACTGCCTTTCGGGGCAAGTGCTCCTCGAGGAGTCTACATTCCAGTGGAGACAACTCCGGGAGTTCAGATCCCCGGGGGACTGCTGCCTGTATAACATGCCAGATCTTCAGGTAACAGAAGTATTCAGTGCGTGCCAGGTTATATGTTTTTTGCAATTGTTCAAACCTGATCATCTCAGCTCCCGTATGTAGGTCCCCTAGCCTCGAAATGCCCATCAAGTCCCACTTGGCGAATCCTTCTCTAATTCGGCATTTTGCGTTTGAGTGTGGCGAAAAAAATCTATTTAAGGAAGCCCCCAACTTTGAAAGTAGGGGAGGAGAACTTGACGGTGAAGTTCCCACTCGTGGATTTGCTGCCCATGTCTGCTGAGAAGGTCGGCAATCTGATTGTTCACTCCTGGGAGGTGTTCTGCTAGGAGATAGATTTTGTGGTGTATGGCCCATTTCCAAATGCCTTGAGCTAGGTGCGACAGTTGGAGTGTGTCCCCCCTGTTTTTGTATATAATACATAGCTGTCATGTTGTCAGTACGAACTAGGACAGCTTTGCCTACAAGGTGAATTTGAAAGGCTTTGAGAGCTAGAAACACTGCTAGCAGCTCCAGATGATTTATGTGGAGAGCTTTTCGCTTTGGACTCCACAAGCCTTGAATTGTGTGTTTTTGGAGATGAGCTCCCCAACCAGTGAGCGACGTGTCTGCTGTTAGTACGGTCTGTGGAACAGGGACAATGAAGGGCCGTCCTTTTGACAAATTCTGAGGGTTCCACCACTGCAGAGAGCAATGAGTACGGCCGTTTACCAACACTAGATCGGTTGAAAGACCCCGCGACTGGTTCCACTGACTTGCCAAGCATTCTTGAAGGGGACGCATGTGTAGGAAGCGGTCTCTGTATATACTATACCAAAGTGAGGTATAGTGTGCACAGAGTCCAGTGGAACACCAAAGGTAGGCAGAGGTAAAAGTAGATAGCACCTTAATCTAGATTTGTGGTAGTGTGGTCAAGCAGAAAGGCTGTATCAGAGGGTAGTGTTAAGCATTTGTTGTACACTTGGAGAGTGAAGGTGATGGTCTCTAAATTGCAATGAGGATCTTAGTCTACCAAGGGCTCTTGCTTAATGATCTGGTCCATAAAAATGAAATAAGGAGTTTTAAAAAGTTGTTGTGAAGTTGGAAAATCGGCCCTCATTGGCCCGTGGGGCTGCATGATCTTCAATAACTGAGCAGGTAACTGGCCATATTCAGTTCTTGGCTAAGTTTACTTTGCTTGGCAAAGCACATCTCTTGTTTATAGTTCTTA
This sequence comes from Calotriton arnoldi, assembly GCA_963921515.1. NCBI lineage: Eukaryota > Metazoa > Chordata > Amphibia > Caudata > Salamandridae > Calotriton > Calotriton arnoldi. Next base: position 599,804 of record CAWUFW010005288.1, on the reverse strand, counting down.
AATGCTTTAATATAGAATAATGGAGTCATGAGAATAGTTCAGTTGCCAGTCATTTAGGGCTTACCTCTGATGCTGGGTTTAGTGAAACAGGTTTTTGGCTTAACTGCCACAATATCTAGAGATTGCAAGATATTAGCAATGAAGGTCGCAAGGGGTCAAAAGTGGAGTTGGATGGCGGCGTGTGCGTCATGACCTTTTACTGCATCACCACTTAACTTGCTAATTTAACCAGTTAGATTTTATTTAATTATTCATCTGTAATTTACTTCATTTTGTAACTATCTTTGATGTAAGAAATTTAGGGACCAGTCGTATCAAAAATAAAACTTTTACCACGTGGAAGTTGTGGAAGCTTTAACCCTATTGTATACATGACTTGGCCAATGTCATTAACAAGTTGGAGTTATCTTGCCACTTGAACCACAAAGTAGAAATCGAAAGATGAACGAGTGCGCAGAAATGTACATGTACAATTAAAGAGAAACTAATGCACAATGAGGCTGTGATCTCACCCTTCGCCTGTTGAGGAGTCAAGCCACTGCGATGTTCAGCAAAGCTCTCCTGGGTCAAAACTGCCACGGAGCTCATTGTCGATTTCCCACTTACAACCAATCCGGGAATGCCACTGCAATTTATAGTGAGAAAACAGAGGAAGACATTAACACTTCCAGTCAAGCTCTCATTCAACACTCCTTTGCATATATAATAGTCTTGGGTAGAAATGGTTGAAGCAGATTTCATGCCATTGATTTAAAAAAATGAAAGCCATTACTCATCTGCCCCATGGCCCAAATAGCAATTCAAACCTGATAACTCAGTAGTCTTTTTCGGTACCTCACTGTCAGGGTACCGGGATAGAGTAGTCAAGGTTAATTTGAAGGAGTGGTAAGAGGTTAGACGCTCAAAGTGCATACACATCAACAAGCATTTGCAAAGCAAATAGGTCTGGTCAATGCAAGAGCTATTAGTTTTGCCAATGTGTTTTAGCCATATTATACACTAGCGTGACTGCGGTTCGGCGTGGCACAGAGTGGCGTGGAAGTGCACTGTCATTACAGACATTAACTGAAATGACCATTACATTTGCACAGACACAGTTTTACTGATAAATAAATAAATACATTAGGTGATGCATTTCCAAAGCACTGTATAGTTTTGCTTTCAGAATTACAAAAATTGCTTCATTTATGCTCTCCTAACTGATATATTCTAATATATTTGCACTTCATTAACATTCAAATGTGCGCTAGGAAAAAAAAAGGAAAAAAAAAAAAAAAACGTGCCTTTCCCATCCCTAGTACTCCGCAAGATAAATTCTCACTTTGAAGTCCAAGAAAGAAAAGTAAACACCAAGCTCCATCGGAACACCATCCTGACATTTGAACTGTCTTTGAATGCACAGTTAATGTGGCAAGATCAGAACAAAATGTAAAGTCCGGTTTACAGACAGCGAGCACTCTAATAGAAGGAATATGGTAAACAGGCTATGCTCCACGGGAGGGACGAACTTAAGCTGGACAGCCTAAAACAAATAAAGCCAGCAAATGGAAAGCAAACAAATTTGAGTTACAAACAAAGCCAATGGTAAGCAGTGGGAGCAATGAATCCCCAGTGAAGTTTTCCTACTCTCACTTTATAGTAAACCCAAATCTGAGGAGCATCTGTCAAGCCACATCGCTGAAGATGTGCAGAAACAATACTGTCTGCTGAACAGCTTTAGTTCCCCTTCCAGGATAGTGACCTGCCTCACAATCCAGCAAAGGCCAGCTGCTGAAACATACATGGGACAGCTTGATCAATTAACCCTGTCCCAGAGACAGACACCGAAAGTCTCAAACAAAGAGGTGAACAATATTAACATATACAAAACTGAGCCAAAGGACTGCACCAATAATCAGTCCAAATACACAGGAAACTGTCAGTGTGTGCAGCCAATACAGACTCATATAGCCAACATGGACTTAAAATCCCCTTTTAATGAAGCTACACAGGCATCACACTGATGAGGCATTCCTCTTTAAGGGTAAAAGTAAAAAGCTCTGTATTTGACAAATAAGTTAGTGACCTTTAGTAACATTGATTCTGGTTGTTGTGCTATCTACCTGTAGATTGCTCACCTTCTAATATCCCACCCCTTCCCACAGATGCCAGACTGAATGCGAAGCAGTGCTCCTGCGTGCAGCATGGTGGCACCATGCAACTCGGTGTTGGCTCCATACCTCCCTGAAGTGACTGAGAGAAGCCGCATACAAGCGCCACCCCTGCACAGACATCAGTTTGTCTTTTCTCTTCCAATGCTCTCAGAGAGGTTGAACTATCGGTTACAGTGTGCTGAATACAAACACAGGACCTTTTTCTTTTAAATGTTAAAAAGAAGTCATGCCACAGAACAGGGAGGTAGGAGGGCACTGAGGAATAGAGTATCCATCAAGTGTTACCAAAGACTAGACACATGTTGTTCTGATGAGTTCTTCTAACAGCAGCCCCCCCCCCCCCCCCACCACCCTAGGATAGATCCCCAAACAGTACTACCCTAGGTGCAGGGTCCGGGAAGTCGGCTCAGACCAAGTGTCTTCCCGCCAGTCCTGGAGGTCAAGGCAGTACAGCTACATAAACTTATGCACAGACACCTACATTACAACCTGGAAAGGTCAAGGACTATGCATGCTAACTCAGTGGTAGCAGCCTTAACCCTTGTGGAATGGGAAAATCAGACCTTTCAGAGGCCGATTCTTAGCCAGTGCGTAGCAGAACTTAATGCAGAGGACTATCCGCCTCAAGGTACGCTTCTGCACACCCTTCCCTTTTTTGCTCCAGAGAACCCCACAAAAAGCAGACTGTACAAATGACCAGCGAGTGGACCATCAATGTAAAAGCTTAAAGTACTTTTGGGTCCATCCCATGAGGCCTCTTCTCATTCGAGGGACCTGGGGGAGCAAAGAATACTGATGCAATGATAGATTATCTAACATGGAAGGGAACGGCGACTTTCAGTAGGAAGACCAGAGTCCTCAGCACCAACTTGCTCAGCAAAATAGTAGTGTAGGGCAGTCACACTTAAAGTGCCCGAGTTCACTCACACAACGAGCTGACATTCACAATAAGAAGAGTCTTCAAGGTCAGGAGAAACAGCGAGCAGAAATGCATCAGTTTAAAGATCGTACACATGAAAAGAATTTAAGACCAAGTTACGGTTTCACTGTGGCATCACAAACATCTTGGGAAGAAGCAAGTGTCAAACCCATTATAAACCTTTTCACAAGTTATATGAACAAGGACAGTTGGACTGGCAAACGTACCAAGGCACGACAAACAACCTTACATAGTGCTAACTGCAAGGCCTTCCTGGTCTAAAGACCAAAACAAAAGGACGTAAGACAGCTTTGCCTGTAAGGAGTCAGTGTTGTGAACACCTCACGAGGTAACAAATTTGTCCCAACACCCGACATTAAAGGATTTTGTGGAAGAGCACTTGGCAGCAACCATGACACCCACTACTTTAGGCAGCAAATTACACAGTCAATTGCCACCACTCAATGTCCAAACATGTAGGTGTACATTGTGTAGGTTAGGGTGGAGGACCCTGTCCTGTTGCAGAGACGAGAGGTGCTCATGAAGTGGTAATCTGATCGCAGGGCAGATGCTCACATACAGAAGTTCCCTCTACCACACTTTCCTGACCCAATGTTGAGCCATTAGGATGAGCTCTAAAGATGATCAAGATCGACCGAGCTTAAGACTGGAGAGGCGGGAAAGTGTACAGGAGTCCAGTGTTCTATTCCAGCCAGAAAAAGTCCTTACGAGCGTTCTTGTGAATACTCTAATCAATCAAAACTGTTGACATTGTACATTCGACAGTGGCAAAAACATCAAGCCAAAGTTCTCCCTGCTGTTAAGGAGATGCCCTTCACCACCTCTGGATGCAGATGCAAATCGTGATATGCCACAGGATGTCTGCTCAGTTTGTCAGCTCCAGCATTAAGGAACTCTGCATGGTTATTCGCGATCAGGAAAATGTTCTGGCACTCCACCCACCTCCAGAGATGCAAAGCCTCTTCTTACAGGGCCCACTCACCCACACACCCCCGCCCTTCTCCACCAACTCCACTTGTTGCAGTACCACATGGCAGTGGTGAGCCCATGAGAACCTAGGCCAGCCTCCCTTGATAAACGTCAGGAAGGGCCTCAGAGTTGGACTATGGCCTGCAGCTGCAAGCGCCAGAGTCCTCAGATCTTCCCAGTCAGCAGGACTTCGTCAATCACAGTCTGCTCTGGGTGGGGAAGAGAAAGGGGCTTGCAGTAGCATCAATTGCCTTTGAGCAGCTACCACTGCAAATATGGAGCCAAATTCTCAGAGACTTGGGTGGTATAGGAAAGGCTGCCTTGATGCTTGGACCACTGGCATCTCAAATTCCATTGCAGAGAATGCATGTGTCACCCGGCATTGTGAACGATCCAGGACAGAGCCTGAAACAGAGATCATAGCCCAAATGTCTTGGACTCATTGCATAGGAAAGGTCCTGAGGAGGTGTCCAGGATCCCCCCCAATTAATTTAAGCCTCAGGACCAAACCATCAGACGGCAGAACATGAATCATGCAAATATATATATATATATATATATATATATATATATATATATATATATATGAGATTCATGCTGCACAATAGGCAAGTATATACTTAACACAATCAATTATTTTAAAGGGCTTAAACATCGCTATCATTTGTCACATAGTGCATATTGCCTTCCAGATGTTCGAATACATGTCTAGCTGGACCTCAGATTTTTATTTTGCAAGGCATGTTTATGAAACTAACATCTGTGATAGCAAGGGCCGAGCCAAAATCTTAAATCAGAACAGAAAATACAAATCCACTCTTCAACTCCGGTCACTGATAAGTCATCAACATTCTGTCTTTGCACTACAATTCCAATATATGGGGTTATATAATATTTACTATAGTTAAGTGTCTATACTGCTATAGGGTGTAGCATACAAGACAAAACTAATCACAACAGGAGTTATCCATTTTAAAGTTATTCACACAAGGACCTTTGGAAATAAATTCACATCAATCTGGTTGTCAGTAGCGCCCTGAACCATTTTCACACCTCATGATTTTATCAAGTAAGATACAATAACACGGAACATATTTTAAGGTAGAGAGCTTGATACATTGGGAGGGGGAGGGGTGGGGGGAGAGAGAAAGTCACCCAATGGTGGCAGTCAAAAGAGTAAAGTACGTACAGCAAATAAGGGAGAAACAAGTTAAGGAAAGGGAGTATATGAAATAAAAAAAGGAGAGCAAAGGGGTAAAATAAGGAATCCCCACTGACTGCCATCAGGACTATAATTTCTTTCCGCCCCGCCAATCCATTTCCTGAATGCTACATAAACATCACCGATTTTCGAAATAGCCTACGGTGGTTCATGAATGTGCAACTGAAAATCAATGCAAGCACTAAAATGGAATATCTTTAAAGAACAAAGCAAGAAATCCAAAGCAACACTGTAGTGGACACATTCCATTAAGAATGCAAAAAAGGCCAAAGAATCAGTCACTTGAGCCAACAAATATGCATATACACAGACTTTTTCCCCCCAACCATAGTTTCTGGCACTGCACGCAATTTGACTCCCCTGATGTTTGGAGCAGTCAAGACTAAGTTTGAGGTTAATTCCTTCAGGTACAATGATTCATTAATGAATGCTCAGAAGTACCAACTGTTACCCAGGTAAAGCCTTGGGGGACTGATAACATCTGGCAGAGAAAAGGTTAATGAATCTGACACGTCCCTGAGCAAAATCCAAGTTCAAGAATAGCTAATGCAATACAAAACGTTATTTAAAAGGTTTCATGAGGCAAACAAAGGAAGAAAAAAATCCCCCAAAAATGCACGTTTTTATGAAGGAGAGCCACCATCACACATATAGCACACTCAGGGTTCTAATGCAACATTACTTAAGTATCCACATCACACATGCAGGCTGCTTCCACACGGGGATGGCAAGGAATCCATGTTAAATGGACAAACATTTTAGCCAGGAAGAGCCGGATGCAGATACACAAAACAAAACGTGCACCAGCACCCCCTCCAAACACTAAGTGACTCCAACCACTGCTGGTCACCATATAGCTTGGGGTGAGGGAGAGAGTTGCCACCCTCATGCAGAATGGAGGTATGCTGTATGTGTTAGACGAGAACACATTCAACAATGGGCTACAAAGAAAAAGATAGTAACATCCAGTGGATTTTGTTCATTGCAGGAAAACCACTGAGCTCATCTGAAAAAAATAACCAGGCAAGACAGTAGGCCTCTGCTTCTCCAGGCCATGCAGATGACCTTCATCCCAGAACTGGGCTATACACAGAGTTATAGTTTTTTTGTGACATCAATGGTAGACAAGACTGTGGCTACTGATTATGCAAGTTTCCCCCAGACTACCTCTAAACCCCATTAAAAAGTATTGAAATGTTAAAATGTTCTATGGAGAAATTAAATGTATGATTGGGAGAGAGGCAACATTTAAAAAAATTTGATGGCATCCAAAAACCAATTTACAAAATTAGTTCTTAGAGATAAATCGGCAAGCATATAAGATCAGTTTTCAGTACAAGCAGCACAATGTAAACTATTAATTTATAAAGTCGCATTGTATTAATCGGGGCTCGAAAAATCATAAAACTGTTACTAGACATGCAGGTCTAGTAACTTTAATAATCTACTCGGCCTAACTAATGTACTTGACCCGTGAACTGGTCTCAAATTGTGTAATCCTAGGCAAATATTTTGTCTTCTGGAGCCGCCTTTTTCTTATCGGATAGATAGAGCACCTTCAAATATGCAAGTTTACTATTTCTGCTGTACAAAAAAACTATTTACTAGACTAAATGTTTTCTCTATGTAGAACAAGAATCAAGCCCATATATAGGGTACACATGATTCCTGGCTTGCCTCTTAGTTCACCAATAGAATTGTCATTTAGGCAGAAGCAGTAATAATTCCCAGTTCATGTTTAAAAACTCACTCAAATATATTACCAAAGCATGATGTGGAAGTGCATTGTCATTTACAAATAGCACATTTTCCATTGAAATGGCCACAAAACTTTCCCACTAACGTAGTTTTACTGATAATAGCGCATAAACAAAATTGGGTTTCAGCAAAAATATTTAAAATTTGCACATCACCAAGTAAAGTGTTCCAATTTGTTTTGATTCTTTAAAAAAAAAAAAAAAAAAAAAAAAATCAACACAATTACAAAAATGGGTTTTCAGAACTAGTGAAATATATTTGAAATGTTTGAACAGTTAACTTAGCTATTTCAATATTGTGCTAGGAAAAAGCCTGACTTTACAGCATTTCATTTAACATGCTTTGCACAGTTCAATTCTCACACAGTTCACTTTACAAAATCCTCTAACTTAAGCAACAGAAAGAAAAATAAATGTAATAAGATAAGCTGACTTGACCTCGGTCTCCGAAAGCCAGCAAATGTGACAAGATTTAATGGCATTTTTATTGCTCTTTCACTTTGTGAGCAATAAAGATGCATTTAAATCTTATCTCGTCACATTCACTCTGATTTCAGAGACAGAGGTCAAAAGTCAGTTTGTCTTCCCTGAAGTTAGAGGATTTTCAACTCTGCCAGAAAGGGCAAGTAGTATCTAAAAATAGCTCGTCCTGAATAAATCTTGCTCGACAATGTGAGTGGGCAAGTGAATTTTACGAGCCCTGTTAATGACTAGGTATATATAAGCTTTAATACAATGCATTTAAAATGAAAGGAAGTATTAAATGTAAGAGCATTAAAATTGGCTTCACACTATTTTACACCTTCATAAACCAAAGTACATCAGAAAGGGAAAGGTTACTGACCTAGTAGGCATCTGTTCGAAGCATGCAGTGCTGTAGATTCGCATGCGCTCACCCTCCTGTGCTTCACCCCGTTAGATGCACGTCATCAAACCGAACAGAGTGAAAGGACTGCGATCAAAAACAATACTGACAGGAAGTAGGTACTGACCGAAAAAGCTACAGCACGACTATTGAACCGCAGCAGAAGAGAACACGTCTGAACCAGACGGCGAAAAAAAAAAAAAAGCTATCTAACAATGGAGTCTAGGACCATGTGCATTACCAGCAAGAGTAGGAGTAACACTACCTTGTGACTCAAGACTTTCTTATAAGAAAATCAACTAGCACACATCCGAGCCCAACACTAGATGGAGAGATTATGCCAAGGAGGAGTATCTACAGTCACACCGGCCTCGAACCAAATGCTTCTGAAAATAGGGTATTTTTTGCAAATACCTCTGTGGACAAAACAGGCTGTCACCTGTTGACCATATGACCCAGGTTCACCCGATGATTCATGTAGCCCATGCCTGGTCAAGCAGCTTTTAAGACTACGTGTCAAGCATAACCTGCTTGATGCCATGACTGATGGGTCCAATACCCTTTGTAAAAAACTAAGCCCTTGTATGCTTTTCTAGACAGTCCTGTGTTTACCCACCGAAGGGAAGTCCGTAATCAGCATTGGCAAAGCTGTTTTCCATGTAAGGTGTAGTAAAGAAACCTTGTGAATAGATTCGAAAGGAGGCCCCATTTATTTAAATAAAACAATGTAAAGCTCCCATGGAGGAGGAGTTCTAGCTGGAGGGAAAACCTCAATACCCTTTAACTACAGGAAATAAAAAAATATAAAAAAATAAAAAAAAAGATTTTTGAAGGGGATTTAGGTGATTATGGCAGCAAGGTGTACATTATTATTAAATTTGTAGGGCGCACAGCTACCCCAAGGGGTTTCCCGGCGCTGTCCCGGTAGGAAAGCATAGATTAAGAGGAGGAATTTAGGAATTGAAGAACCAAGTCTTCAAGCATCTGCGGAATACACCATATACAGTTTCCTCGCGTAGTGAAATGGGTAGAGAATTCCACAAGGTTGGTCCTAAATAAGAAAAAAGGACCGACCACGCATGCAAGAGCGTTTGAATTTCGGGACAGAAAACCTCATCTGTTGGGTAGAGAGCAGAGGGCGAGAGGGTTGGTAGCGTTGAACTAGATTTTGCAAATATTATGGGGCCACTCCCATTTTAATTTTAAACATATAGCACAGGGCTTTGAATTTTACTCGGTTCTCCACCGTCAGACAGTGAAGGTTACGAAGGAAGCCAGCGACTGAGGAAGATTTAGGAACATGACAGCAGTCTGGCAGACGCATTCTGCACAAATTGAGGTCTCTGGATCATAGCTTTACTAGAGCCCAGATAAAGAACATTGCCGTAGTCAAGCCTAGAGGTAACTAGGGAATGGACTACAGTTTTCTGAGCAGAGGAGAATCATCCATAAAATTTTCTTCGGCCATTTTAAAACAGTAAAACAGGTGGCAGACACCTTGGTGACTTGTTGTTTCATCGAAAGATGTTAGTCAAGGATGAAGCCCAAATTGCGAACGTGATGTACCGGCGAGGGTAAAGCACCCATTTCGCGGAGCCAGTGTTGAGGTCCCCAAAGATCATGTTTTTTCCCTAAGATCATAACTTCAGTCTTGTCACTGTTCAATTTGTGCAGGTTGTCTTGCGTCCAGGACGCGACTTTACTCAGACCTGACTGAAGAACAGAGGGGTCAGACCCCTTAGAAGAAGAAATGGAAAAGATGATCTGAGTGTCATCAGCATAGGAAAAGAGGGAAAGACAACATCCGCCAACGGACTGACATACACATTAAACAGCAGTGGGCTCAGCACAGAACCCTGAGGAACTCCATAAGGGGACGGATAAGAGTTGGAATTGGCCGACGCAGAGGTGACCTGCAAAGTTCAGTCAGTTAAAAAAGATCCGAGCCACTGCAAAGCTAAACCAGCCAATCCCACGGCCTGCAAGACTCTCAACAAGACAGAGTGAGACACCGTGTCAAACGCGCCACTAAGATCCAGCAAGATAAGGGCCGCTGTGTCATCCTCCTCTAACCGGTGCCTTAGCATTTCAGTAACTCCAAGTAGAGTTGATTCAGTAGAGAAACCAACCCTAAAACCTGATTGAGAGGTATGTAGAAAATTCTGAGATTCCACATAAGCGGTCAGCTGACCATTAACCTGCTTTTCCAGAATTTTAGAAAAAGCCGGAAGCAGCGAGATGGGACGAAAGTTAGACGGCTTAGACCTTACGAGAAGAGTACTATAAATTAGACTTTGCTAGATAAAGCAGGTAAGAAATATTTCAACATGACAAGTAAAACGATCAAAATGATTTTGAATACACCAAAAGCAAAACCTCTTCGTTAGAAGCATATGATTTTCTTGTGGATGGACACTTGGAGTCTCAAAATATCCATACAGTTTTAGATGAAAATATTGTAAGAGTTCAAGAGCCAAGCAGCGATTCGCAGCAGTGGAACAGAGGTGGAGAATCTGACCTCCCAACTTGTAAAAGAAGATCCTGCCAGCACAGCGACTTCTTATGTAAGCGCTCAGAGAGGTGAAGGTGGTCCATGAATGACTTCTGACAAGGCCTTTCTCGTGCTAATAGTATCATTCTGGTCTTGGATTTGTACAGATTTATCAAAGCTGGAGTAAGAGGGATCGGTGGAAAAGCATAGAGAAATGTCCTTGATTAGTCGATCAAAAGGACATTTCCCTTAATCCCCGGTTTGTAAAATCTGGAGGCTTAGTTTCTGCATTTTTTGGCTCCGGTGTCTGCAAACAAGTCTATTTGGGGATAGCCTCATTCTTGAAAAATGTCATTCAGTACTTAGTCTTTTAGAAAAGAGTCATGGTTTTCTTGAATAATGTGACTGGGAGAACCTGCTTCTGTATTTTGAACACCTGGAAGGTGTACTTCTGTAATTGTTAGGTTCCTTGCTATGAGCCATTTACATATGGTCGGAGATTCAAGGGAAAGGTCTGGAGTGTGTTCCTCTCAGTTTGTTCAGATAATGCATCATTGTTGTACTCTGTCTGAACAAACGGAGTTCATATTTAAAGCAAGAAGGAAGGAAGGACTACAACTAGGTGGGCTACTTTCAGTTCTAAGAGACTGATATGGTAAGACGCTTCTGTGTCTGACCATTCTCCAAGTCTGTATATGACCACACCATTCGTGAAGGGAAGCATCTGAGACAAGAGTTTGGGTTGGGAGATCCTGATGGAAGAGGATTCCCACCTTGAGAATTTTCAACATGGTCTACTATGGGAGAGACTGGAGTGAAGACTGACCGAGTTAGTTTCTGTTCCCAGCTGTTCGAGGACTGCGTCCTCTGATCCTCAAGACACTGTTGTAGTGGTCTCATGTGAAGTCTGGTATGGGGAACTATGAATATGCCACTGATCCCAGTAGGGATGATGTATATCAGGCATATTGGTGTATTAAGTATTGCTATTTTCGGTTTACTGTTTCAGTTTTAAAGCCGAACCTAGCCGTATTTGCAGGAGCTCCTAGAAGGCCTGTAATATACCTACACACTTATTAAGCTATGGGAAAGAGAAAGGGACAGGACAAAGTCCAGTCGCCCGCCCCAAAAAGAAGGCTATGGGTGCTGTCTGTCACGAAGCTATGGACAGGATCGATTCTCTATTTATTGAATGTCATGAAATAGCTGCCCAAGGGGAACCTCGCTCCCCCCCCCCCCCCCCCAAAAAAAAAAGAACAGATGTCCCTCAAGTCCACCATTCATCTGTGGGGTTGCAAGCAACTTGTCGCCTGTTCCCCCTCCGGCTTAAAAAAAAAAGGGAAGAAAAAGAAGAAGAAATCAGCCAAACACATTCCTTCGATGTTCAAGAATTCTAAAAAGTCTAGGGGGAAAGGCCGTAATTGAAGGAGATTCCGGTTCTCCTCCTAGTGAGACGCAGGGCCCCCCAGCTAAGGCACTCTATACAAGTAGAATGCCACAATAGATTTGAGGTCCTTGAAGTAGAGGAGACCGGGGTCCTAGAGGAGAGGTGGGGGGGGTCCGCTGGCCTCTGTGTAAGCAGTAATGTTTATGCTGTTGAACTTCAGGCCCTAAAAGTAATTATCGAGTCCGAGGGAGGAGGTGGTTTCGCTGAGGCTAGAGGTTACCAACCTAAAGAGGAGGTCAAAGTGCGACAAAGTCACTCAAACAGAGACTAGCGTAGAATCCCTGACCAGCATATCCAAGAGAGCTGATACCATGTGTAAGGTACATCAATCAAAGCGGACGTTAGATCAATATAATGTGCCTCCAGCATGCATCTATCCCCCATTACCCCACCCCTCCCAAGTGGTTGTGTCATGTCCAATGTTCAGGTCTTCAACCTTGCACTACCAGGGGGGGGGGGGGTCAAGAGAATAATGGGAGAAGTTTCATGGCCTGAGAGGTGTGAAAGTGCGCATGGCCTAGGGGGTCTTTATGGAAAGGGGATTGTGAGGGATGGTGTCTACAATAGATTAGATCAACAAGGAAAGAAAGCAGAAGTTTACTTGGTGGAGGTACCGAAATCTGATAGGAGGGGTCTGAAGATCTTGATTCCCTTAAGAATAAGGAAAATGCTACTTACCAGTATGCATCTGTTCTTGGCATGTAGAGCTGCAGATCCTCACACTGTGCATTAGATCGCCATCTGGTGTTGGGCTCGGATGCTTGCACTTTGTTGTTGTCTTCGAAGAAGTCTTTGTAGTCATGTGATAGGTGACTCCTCCTTTGGACAATAGTGCGCATGGGCATCGACTCCATCCTCAGATTGTTTTTCGCCATATTGGGGAGTGATGGAGTTAGTAGAAAAGGAAAGAGATGTCCATGTGTGTGTATCTAATTAAGATAGGACTGGAACACATACAGGTCCCGGGAGGTGGGTGGGCGTGTGAGGATCTGCAGCTCTACATGCCAAGAACAGATGCATACTGGTAAGTAGCATTTTCTGTTCGAGGCATGTGAGCTGCAGAGCTCACACTGTGCATAGACTGTACAGTAGTATCTCCCTTAGCGGTGGTCACCTGTATGTGTTGCAGTAGTTTGAAAAAGGGTTTTAAGGACAGCTTGGCCCACTGAAGCTTGTTGCTTGGCTTGCACATTAACACAATAGTGTTTAGTGAAGGTGTGTGTTGTAGACCATGTGGCTGCCTTACATATGTCTTCTAGGGGAATGTTCCCTAAGAATGCCATGGAGGCCCCTAGTTTGCGTGTTGAGTGCGCTCTAGGGGGAACTGATAATGTGCGTTTGGCTTTTTGGTAGCAGATTTGGATACATTTAACAATCCACCTTGCAACCCCGGCTTTTGAGATGGGATTACCCTTGTGTGGTGGAGAGAAAGCTACAAACAATTGTTTGGTTTTGCGAAAAGACTTGGTTCTGTCAATGTAATACATAAGGGCTCTTTTGACATCCAGGGTGTGGAGAGCTCTTTCTGCCACGGAATCTGGGTTTTGGAAGAACACGGGTAGTTCTACCGATTGGTTAAGGTGGAAAGGCGAAATGACTTTGGGAAGGAATTTTGGGTTTGTCCTGAGAACTATCTTATTATGATGTATTTGTAAGAAGGGCTCTTGTATAGTTAAAGCCTGTATCTCACTGACTCTCCTGAGAGAAGTGATTGCAATTAGGAACGCAACTTTCCATGTAAGGAATTGAAGTTCACATTTATGTAGGGGTTCGAAAGGTGGTCCCATGAGCCTGGTAAGTACTATATTAAGAGACCACACTGGGGAAGGTGGTAATCTGGGAGGTATGATCCGCTTAAGGCCTTCCATAAAGGCTTTAATGGCGGGGACTCTAAAGAGTGATAAGTGTTGCCTGTTTTGTAAGTAAGCAGCAAGGGCTGCGAGGTGGAGACGTATGGATGAGTATGCAAGATTACATCTTTGCAAATGTAGCAAGTAGCAAATGATGTTTTGCGTGGAGGCCAGTAATGGTTGGATATGATTGTTAGTGCAGTAAATAGCGAATATTTTCCATTTTGCTGCATAGCAGGCTCTGGTAGTTGGGAGTCTAGCCTCTTTAATAATGTTCATACAGTCTGGCGGTAGGTTAAGGTAACCGAATTCTAGGACTTCAGGAGCCAAATCGCAAGGTTCAGTTGAGATGGATCTGGGTGCCTTATCTCTCCATGGCTCTGCGTTAGCATTGATGGGGAGAAGTGTAGTCTTTGGTATGGGACTACCGATAGTTCCAGTAGTGTGGTGAACCACGGTTGGCGTGCCCATGTGGGAGCTACTAGTATCATTTTTAGAGACTGTTGTCGGAGCTTGCGTACTACAAGTGGGATCAGTGGTAGCGGTGGAAAAGCGTACACAAATCTGCCGGACCAGTTCATCCAAATCGCATTGCCCTTGGACTGCGGGTGTGGAAACCTGGCGGCGAAGGTTGGGCATTTTGGTGTGTGGCGAACAGATCTATGTCTGGCTGGCCCCACATCTGGAAAAAAGGTAGAAGAACTTGTGGATGTAGTTCCCACTCGTGAATCTGTTGTGTCTGTCGACTTAACAGATCGGCAATCTGATTGTGAACCCCTGGTATGTGTTCTGCTAGAAGGTATATGTTTTGTGGAATGGCCCACCTCCAAATGTCCTGTGCCAGTTGGGACAGATGTGGAGTGTGTGTCCCCCCCTGTTTTTGTATATAGTACATGGCTGTGATGTTGTCTGTTCGGATCAGAACAGCCTTGTTTTGTACGTGGAGTTGAAAAGATTTGAGAGCTAGGAATATAGCTAGTAACTCCAGGTGGTTGATGTGGAGCAGCTTTTGTTGAGTGGTCCACTTGCCTTGTGTTGTATGATCTAACAGGTGTGCTCCACATCCTGTGAGTGATGCGTCCGTGGTTAGTACTATTTGTGGAACCGGCTCTAGGAACGGCCGCCCTTTGGACAAATTTTTGGTGTTCCACCACTGCAGAGAGCGATGTGTGCGGCTGTCCACCAACACCAGATCTGTAAGATCTGGTGAGCCTGGTTCCATTGGCGCGCTAGGCACTACTGTAGAGGACGCATTTGAAGTTTCGCATAAGGGACGATGAAAATGCAAGATGTCATCATGCCGATTAGCTGCATAAACACTCTGGCTGGGAGAGAGTGTTGTATTTGAAACCTGGGGACAAGGGTTTGTATACTGGCTATCCTGGCTGGGCTGGGGTAAGCTAGAGCAGTGGAAGTGTTTATTGTGGCTCCCAGATATTGAAGTATATGGGAGGGCTGAAGGTGGGACTTGGTATAGTTTACTGTGAACCCCAAGTTGTGTAATGTTTGTATTGTTTGGTGAGTGTGTTGGACACACTGGTTGAATGATCTGGCTTTGATGAGCCAGTCGTCCAGGTATGGGAAGACATGTATTTGTTGTCTTCGTAGGTGCGCTGCTACTACTGCAAGGCATTTGGTAAACACTCTTGGAGCAGTGGTGACTCCGAATGGAAGTACTTTGAACTGGTAGTGCTGTCCATTGAGTACGAACCTTAGATACTTCCTGTGAGCAGGATGTATGGGAATGTGGAAGTAGGCGTCCTTGAGGTCTAATGTGGCAAGGAAGTCTTGTTGTAGTAAGGGAAGCACTTGCTGGAGAGTGATCATGTGAAAATGATCTGAATGTTTATACTGATTGAGGGGTCTGAGGTCCAAAATAGGCCTTAGAGTGCCATCCTTCTTGGGGATTAGGAAATACAGGGAGTAAACCCCTGTGCCCTGCTGTAGTAGAGGAACTGGCTCTATGGCGTGCTTTTGAAGCAGGGAAAGTACCTCTTGCTGTAAAAGCGTAAGATGGTCTGCGGACATTGGACGCTGCTTGGGTGGTATGTTGGGGGGGGGTAGCTGTTAGTTCCAGGCAGTAGCCATGTTGGATAATTTGTCTCACCCACCTGTCTGTTGTAATGGAGTTCCAGACAGGTAGGAACTGTGATAGCCGTCCCCCGACAGGGGTGGTGTGGTCGGGGGGAAGTGGAGGGAAGTCGCTGTTTAGGAGTGGTGGAGGTACGGGTGTTATTACCTCGACCTCTGCCCTTGGTGTTGTTGCCTCTGTAACCACCTCTAAAGTATCCTCTATTGGGAGAGGTTTGGGTGGTGCTTCTATATGAAGAGGAACTGTCTGTGGTGGTGTTCCTAGAGCCCCCTCTGTAGAAGGAGCGGCGAAAGGAGCCACGTTGTTGTGGGGACTGCAATGCTCCCATTGACTTGGCAGTGTCAGTGTCCTTTTTCATTTTTTCCAGTGCTGTGTCAACAGCAGGACCAAAGAGTTGGTTTTGGTTAAATGGCCGATTTAAGATGGTAGTTTGGACTTCTGGCTTAAAACCTGAAATGCGGAGCCAGGCTAGCTATGCGCCAGATGTTGGTGGCCTGCGCAGCTACACGTTTGCCAGATGAATCCAACAATTTTGACTCCTTATCAGGGGGCGGAGCATCCCCTGAAGTTTGGGAATTAGCTTGTTTACAAGCATTAGAGACGACCAGGGAGTCAAGAGGGAGCTGACCTTTGATGTAGGCGGGGTCATCAGGGGCAGGTCTATACTTTATCTATTCTAGGGTTAAGGATCCTGGCCCTTACAGGGTCGTTGAATATTTCAGGGGCATGTTTAATGACACCTTTGATCATGGGTAAAGTTTGAACAGTTTTTTGAGACTGTTCAAAGGTGTCTAGAAGGAAATCTTCCTCTGGTTGGTTGGTTGGTGTTTATATGCACCCCGTGAAAGACAGCAGCCCTGTGAATGAGTTGTCCAAAACCAATGTGATCATCTGGTGGAGATGGTTTTGTGGGATAAGGTGGAGGGCTGGGGAGGTCTGTAGGATCTATGGGGTCGTTGTAGCCCCAGTCGTCCTGTGGTGGGTTATCTGGGTCTAGAAGTAGATTATCAGGGTCATCACCATACCCCATGTCGTCCTGATATTCATGTGGGGGAGAAGTTACAGGCTGAGGCGGTGTAACAGGGATGTGGAGAGGAGGGGTGTTAGATAGAGGTATAGGAGAAGGAGGCATAGGGGAAGTAGAAGAGTCCTTCTTGTTTGGAGGGACAGGCTTGTGGCGTGGCACAGAGGAGATATGTCCAGTTTTAGGATTAATATGTATTTTCTGTTGATTAGGATCGACGGGATCCGGTCGAAACAGTTCCTCCTCCTGAATATTTGGCTTTGGCGCCGACTTTTTCGGCTCAGAGCGCGGTGATGGCTTCTTTGGATGTTCTTTTGTCTTAGAAGGCGTAGGGGAGTCCTTCGGCTTAGCTATCGGCTCGAACAGCTTCGGTTTAGGGCCTGTGTCGTGGAGCCTGGGTTTCGGCGCCGAGTGATCCGCATGCTTGGAGGCGGATTTTGGGACCGAACCGGATTTCGGCGCCGGGTGTTCTTTCGGTTTCGGCGCCGAAGGTGCCGGTGGAACGGACACGTGTGGTTTGGTCGGTGCTGAGGAGCCGGAAGGCTTTAGTTTCTTCTTCAGCGCCGAGCCGGAAGGCGGGGCGTCCGAAGCACATTTACGGTCGCGACTGGGGCCCGCAGGCGAAGTGTTGACCGGTGCCTTCGTTTTTGCAGGTGG
The DNA here is from genome assembly GCA_963921515.1 of Calotriton arnoldi. Classification (NCBI taxonomy): domain Eukaryota; kingdom Metazoa; phylum Chordata; class Amphibia; order Caudata; family Salamandridae; genus Calotriton; species Calotriton arnoldi. The sequence continues at coordinate 582,337 of CAWUFW010005288.1, read as the reverse complement.
GGTTGGGGCAGGGGCAGTAGTACTCACTCGTTGCCCTGGAGTGATGGAACCGTCTGAGTCCTCTGCCTCCGAGACGATAGTGAGGTCTTCGGAATCTTCCTCCGGAACATCGGGACCCTCATCGAAGATATTGACGGGTTCCGGAGCGGACCGTTGCGCCATGATGTGCCTTCGGGCTCGACGATAGCGAATGGTCTTTTTGGAGCGGAAGGAAGCGCAGGCTGGACAGGTGGCCTCGTTATGGTCAGGTGAGAGGCACAGGTTACAGACCTCGTGGTGGTCACTGTGGGGGGAACTTTGCTCCACACTGGGGGCATTTCCGGAAGGGCGTCCTTTCCATGGGCAGTAGGCCTTACGCCGTCGATGGGCCCAACGGCCCGTGTCGACGGCTGGAAAGGAGATCGAGGAAGGGACGTAGAGATGTCGATGTCAAGTCGTGAAGTGTGAAAAACGTTGAAAATGAAGTTTCGAACCGGAGTGTCGAAGTTGCATCCGAACCCGATGGTGGAAAAAAACAATCTGAGGATGGAGTCGATGCCCATGCGCACTATTGTCCAAAGGAGGAGTCACCTATCACATGACTACAAAACACTTCTTCGAAGACAACAACAAAGTGCAAGCATCCGAGCCCAACACCAGATGGCGATCTAATGCACAGTGTGAGCTCTGCAGCTCACATGCCTCGAACAGTAATTTACTCATTCAGGACCTCCCACCATTGCCAGTTAATTATAAGAGACAACAGTAGGTTTGTCGAAAGACTTTCATTCCTGGGGAAGCAAAAGGATGTGATCAAAGTTACCTTCTCCCATATTGCAATAGTCGACGGCCTTATGGCAATCGACTCTCGCACAATCCCCACTGTCAATACTTCAATTGCCATCAGATATAGACCACCAGAAGGGATGGTTACACCCCCCGCCATGGGTACATTGCAAATGAGGCCTTCAACAAATACAGGCCACGCTGCAGGGCAAGGAGGACTACCCCAGTTAGGTGGATTGTTACAATTAGCTGACGCCACAGGGGTTGCTGGGCAAAACGAGTCCTTAAACCAGGCAGAAGTATGCCCGCTTTTAATCCGCAGGATTAAATCGCCCTGATAGATTCCAGCACGACTGCTTGCATGCTGACCGGACCGAACTAACGCGGTTCCAAAAACTAATACTAGTTGCACCCACACTTGCCGGGGTGCTTTCCATGCGCCGACTTCGGGACTCTTCCCGCTCGCCCATATCAGCCTCCCAGTGGCTTGACAAAGTAATACTGCATACACCCACGAAGTCCGGGGTGTCTCCCTTACATCGTCCTCAGGACTCTTTCCGTTCACCTTCAGCGGCCCCGCGTGCCCCTCCCCCCCCCAGTTCTTCCGCGAGTGGAATCCACTTCATTGTACCGCGCATTTTCGTCTGGCATAATTCTACCTGCTCACACTTTTTCGTCCTGATGATCTCAAACTTATGAGATCGAAACGCCGTCAACCTTTTACAACCAAAACTCCTTCACTGCATTTAATTTGGGGTTTTGTACACTGTTGTCAATGTGATGTAAATTTTAAATGTCACTAGCACCTCTCACTTCACGCACTTTCACTTTTTTGTGTGAGCACCAGAACCATTTCCTTAAATAGTTGAATGATACTCCGTTTATGCTGTTAATAAATGTGATGTCATTCCAAAACCTTGTGTCCCAGCATACATTGCGTATCCAGTCCCGCTTGGACTCCTTGTGCATTATTCGTCCTGATGAACGCTGCGTTTAGAATTTTAGTAGCCTAGGCTACCCGAGGACTTTAGTGGCCTCCCTTAGACCTTTGTTCTTTTCATCCGCCTTTAATGTAGGTCACATCCTCAGAGGTAATATGCGGACTCCCAAATGCCAACGCATAGAGGAAATGGACGGTTAACCTACCCGGGAGGGAGGCAGGGAGAGGCCCAAGTATCACTGGTATTACTGGAGGCAACAACATTGCTCCTCAGATTCTTGAAGGTCCTGGTATGCAATGTGGCTGGGATCGCCAAACTGTTAGTAGATCCGGATTGGTGTCTCTTCGTGGATCTTCATGATGTGATCCTATTTTAAGAAACCTGGAGCTTACATACCCCCCATAGGAACGGGTTTTCCTCATATCATCTAAGTGCCACAGGAAATGAACGGGGTGGGCCCTCCGGAGGTGTGGCTATCTGGGTTAAAAACTGTGTTTTAGAGTCAAGCGGGTTCACGTAGATTCCCAAGACATTTTAGCAGTAGATCTGGCTCTCCACTGTGGCTGGAAATCCAGGATCTTTAATGTATATAATAGAGTCGCTCATGGCTTGGAGGAAACCAGTGCTATTCCTACCCTAGATCTTGCACTAACTGAACTCCCTGATAACATACCAGCTATAGTAGCCGGCGATGTTAACTGCACTTTCCAGCCACTCTTTTGCCCAGTTAGATCTGACTGAGGAGTGGGATTGTAAGTGGCAAATCCCGCAGCTCGATCTTCCTGCAGTGAGATGGACAAAGAGGTGGCCAGGTGCTGGCCCTCACCCTTCAGCATGATTTGAGAGCCACCAACGGAAGGACGAAATCTGACCTAATGGGCGAACCAACCTTTAATTGACCTGGCCATGCCAGTAGAATTGATTATTGCCTGGTGGCTATTGAACTTTGGCCTACCAACCATGACATGTTGGTAGTCAATAGAACAGACAGACCATAATGCCCTTACTCTTACCCTTAAAATTCAGGGCGACCAAGAACTTGGTGCAAAGAGCAGGCCTGATTTGGGTGCCCTATCTATCTCTAGTAACCAGAGGACAATTAGATGGAACTGGGTAGAGGCCAACCCAAGGCCCTTGGAAACAGCTAAAGGCAAGGTCTGTTCGGTGGTGGAAGATCTGGCCCAAAAACCCACAGACGTTCTCTCGAGGGAATTGGGTATTCACCACGAACTTCTGTACAACGAGATTAGAGATCTGCTGGGCAGTGTTCAGATCATAATTCAGCAAAAAAAAAAAAGCAACAACCGAACCGTGATCCACATGCAATGTGGTATAATCAGGAATGTAGGAAAACCAAGGGGGACTTGGTACGGGCCTTTAAATCTAATATGCGCCCTGAGGTAGTTGCCTGTAGAGCTAGATATAGACCAGCTATAAAGCTAGCCAAGAGAAATTAGGAAGACTCCCTATGGTCCTCACTGCACAAGGCATTAGCAGATAGAGATGCTAAGACCTTTTGGTACAAGGCGCCCAATGGCTGAATGGCAAGAGGACTACATTGGAGTTCACTGTACAGCCCGATGAATGGGTGTCTCACTTTGAACGTCTATGCAGTGGACAATTTAGAGACTGATGTTCTTACAGAAAGGGGGAGGGGGGCTCATCAGGAGCAGATGATGCTCTAGTCTTCTCTCTGGAAGACACATTAGTTGCAATTTACTCGTGTCCCTGCTAGAGCTCCTGGCCCGGATAAAATCCCAAATGATTTGTACAGGGAGGACCCAATTGTCTGGGGCTTGTACATTAATATGCTATCTAACGCCATTACATTGGGCATGGAGATTCGAGCAGCGTGGAAATTAGCTGAAATATTGCCAATTTACAAGGGTGATCGAGCGGACCCTGTTAGCTATAGGCCCATAAGCCTCATTGACTCTCTACAGAAGGTCTTTTGTAAGCAGGTCCTAGCAAAAATCCAGGACTGGACCATAGAGTCCAGTATTTTAAGCAACTATCAAGCTGGGTTCCGGGCAAATATTAGCACGGTGGACCAGGCTTTCCACTTCCTCTGTTTATACTGGAAGGAAGTGATCATTTATAAATGGGGTAGTCGATTTTCTAGATAGGGACGGGTGTGATGCGCCCAAAATAGCGAAGAAAAGAGTCCCAGAGCTCCTCTTTGTAGACGATACTCTTGTTAATTTCTAAATCCCCCCCCCCCACCACGGCCTCCAATTACTGTTAAACGACTTTGTAAGATTTTGCAACAAGAGGGGTTTGGTTTTAAATGAGGCCAAAACCAATATTGTTTTTACCAAGCAAAATGTAAAACCTAATAATAAAAGTCTGTTTATAGGAAGCACCCCTTTGGAGCAAGTATCTGCTTTTGATTACCTAGGTATTTGCCTCACACCTAGCTTAAACTGGGCTCCACACATTGACAAGGCAAAGATAATGTTAATTCAGCAGACTGCCCACATTTCTAAAATACAGAAAAACTATCAGGAAAAGTGGCTCCCGCACTGGAGATTTACAACATCGAAACCTGGGGGGGGGGTTCTATATGGGGCAGAACTATGCAGTAGTGGTAATACAAACGTCCTCATTGCCGTAGAAAATAGCTTTTTAAGATCTCTTTTAAAGTTGCCACCTAGCACCCCATTGACTCCTTTAGATCTGGATTTTGCCCAGAGAAAATTGACTCATAAGCTTGATTACAAACTGTTTATGTTTTGGCATCGTCTGTGGTTTATTGAGGAGTTAGTCCCATACAGAGTAGCCTTGATGGGTCTTTTGCACTATTCCCAGATAAAATCGATTCCCTGGTTCAAATCTTTGAGAGGCCTATTCCGGCACTTAGGGCTGGAGTCTTATAGGTTAAATCGGGAAAGCTCATTGTTAATATCCAATGCAAGGGTCAAATCGATTTACTGGGAAACGGTCATGTCATTCTAATATGGCAGGTTCCTTGACCAGGGTTTTTTTTTTTTTTTTTAGATTTTAACCACGGCGCGAATTCTGTCGCTGTGCGGCGGTTTAAACGAATGGGCGGGGCCGCGTCGGCCAACAGACATGCGCAGCACTACAGAGGTAGTGCTTGCGACGGCCGTTGGCCGACGCACGCAGCGAAGGGGTTAAGCCAACTGCAAGTTATGAAGAAACAATTGACGAAATTGTGCCTCCTTTGGCTCGCAAATTATAAGACTTTGCCTACCAAACTGTTTTGCAGTACATGGAGCCGTAATGTTTCTTTGGACAATCTCTGCCCATCCTGCAAATTAAGTGCCGAATCATTAGTCCACCTGCTCTTCTTTTGTCCGCACTACCAGAATTTGGGGGCCAAGTGGATCATTCCTCTGTGCAGACTGGTTGGCCCTGGCCATTACTAGGAGGTGCTAAGAATTTTGTCCACCGACACAAGCAGCTTGATTGTTTGCTCCCTCGCTAAATTCTGGTATGCACTTTGGATAAAGCGTGCCAAATGGATTGTATGAAATATCTTTATACTTTTATTGTATTTTATGATTCTTATGCTTTTTAATTGTATCATTTTATGTGGTGCTATGTACTTTTTAAGATTTATATATGATCGAAATAAAGTCTCATGAGGAGGAAGAGGAGGAGGATGATATCTGTCCAGCTGAAGGATGATGAGTTCCCAACAGAGTGAGACGTTTGAGGCGGATAAGGGACAGTCTCTCCTCCGAAGGATACACTTTTGCGCAGAATAGCACCCAGATAGTGTACCTTTTGGACTGGATGTACTATTGATTTGTTTATGTGGACCTGAAGACCTAGTCTTAAGATTGCATCCAGACAAATTTGGAAATGCTTTAGAGTGATCTCTGTGGATAGACTCTTTATTAACCAACCTTCTAGATAGGGATAGACTAATATCTTTTGCTTTCTTAGATGTGCTTAGACAACAGCCATGCATTTCGATAAACGTCCGGGGAGGCGCAAAGATTGGCCTAAATGGTAGAACTGTGAATTGAAGATGTTTGGAGCCACCTACGAATCAAAAACGTTCAATATTTCTGTACAATCGGCATGTGGAAATAGGCCTCTAGTAGGTCTATGGCACACATCTAGTCTCCTTGTTGCAGCTGGTGTTATTTCTGGTGTAGTGCCAGCATCCTGAGCATTTCCTTTTATATAAATTCGTTGAGATTTCTTAAGTCTAGTATGGGTCCGAATATTTTTTGGGGTGCTTTCTTCCAAACCAGAAAGTACCAGGAGAAAACTACCAATCCTTTTTGATAGTGCGGAACCTCCTTCACTGCATTCTTCAGCATTAATTTGTTGACCTTTTTTAGCAAAAGATATATCTGGTAGACCGATGGATTGGTTGGTGATATCAAAAGCAGCAAGGGGATCTGAAACATATCCATTCTGCACACTATTAAAGACCCATTTGTCTCTGGTCATTTGGTGCCACTCTTGGACATAATTGTTTATACCTCCTCCTACTTGAGTAGGCAACAGAGAAGAAGGAAATAATTGTTTTGCTGGAGGTTTGCCTGCGGACGTGGCTTGTGGTTGTTGGAAAACTCCTTTCACTTTAGATTGATTGGTGGTACTGTTGCCTTGGTTGTTGCAACAAATGAGTGGTTTGAACCCTCTAAGGGAAGTAACTGCTGTCATAAGGCTTGTACCACCTTCTGAATTCTTCCCTCTTTTCCAGGCCAACTGCTTTTAAAGTATCCATTTTAGACTTCATTCTTGACATTTCATCATCAGCATGTGAGCTTAATAAGGTTGAGACTGAGAATGGTAAATTAGCAGTCCTCTGTTGCGCTTCAGGTTTTAGGCTGGTCAGTTTCAGCCAAGAGTTGCATCTTGTGCAGATGCCAAGATAGTAACCATGAGCTGCCAAGTCTGATGTATCTGCTGCTGCCCCAAAGATTTGACTGGAGACCAACATTCCCTCGTTAAGGACTTGTTGGAATTTTTGTTTATCTTACTTTGGGAGTTTCTCAGCGTACTTTTGTAAAGTGTCCCACAGGGACCAATCATCTTTCCAAAAGAACTTGCCTCCTTCATGATGACAATGAGACCTTATACTTTAGCTCTCCAGCATGAGCTCAGAGCCATTGAGTGAAAGACTACAGCAGAACACTGGAACCAACTGAACCATCTCTTAAGCCCTTCTGGTTCAGGAGACAATTATTTAATTTCATGGTGGGCCCAAACTCTTACATTCAGGCACACATGGGAGCTGGTGAAACCCATAGGGTTAATTGTTATGCCAGAAGCCTGTATCTTGAAATCTACACACTCGTAACATTTGGGACCACCAGGGGACTGCCTACTGTGTGCCGATCCACTCTGACCTATGAACCCAAATGTAAAAGCTTTAAAGACTGTTGGCTCTAAATATTTTTTTTGAACACCAGTGAAATGGTTCATGACTGAACAGCAAAGAAACAGTCACTAGTCCCTTAAAACTTAGGCTAAGAATGAACCATGAACAGGCAACACTGACTTCACTCGAAGGTACCCATTTTGGGAGGTGGGCTTTTGAGCCAGTGAGTGCCAGCACTTTCTAGTTTTTATTTTTGACAGCTTTTATATACCGGTCCGGGAATAAAAGTTCTCTTCTTCATAGAGGTTATAAGCAATGACAGGAAAATGTTGGGTGTTAATTACTGTGCCATACTACATTTGAGTTTCTAACCCCCACCACCTCCTAGAGTAAGTCAACTGCCCAGTTGTGCTACCCTAGGAGAGACAAGTGGGGAAAAAGAAAAAAGTTGGTCATGCAACTGGGGTGCAATAGTATTGGTGACCCTGGGACAATAGTGATCACAGTATGCACAAAGAATACTGCCTAGTAACCACTGCCACAGGAGCCCCAAAAAATGCCTTGCAGCAGACCAGACCCACAATGGAAACATAACATTAAAAGGCAGCAGGAATTAAAAGGTTATTTACCCTGTAAGCATCTGTTCATAAAGCGTAGATTCACATGCTCTGCATACTCCTGTCATCTAGTGTTGGGCTCGGATGTTACACATTTTTTTTGTTACATCTGTTGATATCAGTGATTTTGCAGGTACTGTGCATGGACTCAATAGTTACACTGTATTTTGCCCAGCGGGTGAGTCCAAGTATAGAGTGAAAAGTGAGGATAGTATGAGGACCATGCTTGTTTTATGTACAAGGTTTCAGTCTTGACTATGAAATGTTGCTACGCAAAGACTGAATGCAGTATCCGCAAAAGTGGAGGTTAGCCAGTGTAGGGTGTAAATGTCTGAAACCGTTCAAGACAGTCTGGCCAATTGTAGCATGCTGGCAGGCTAACATCTCCACAATAGTGTTTGGTGAAAGTGTGTGGATTTGACTATGTTGCTGCCTTGCAAATATTGGCAATATGAATTTTCCCTAAGAAAGCCATTGTTGCACCCTTCTTACGGTAGTGTGCGTCCTAGGCGGGATAGGCAGAGATCTTACGGTTTTAAGCTAGCATGTTTGGATACATTTTAGAATCCACCTAGCTATGCCAGATTTAGATACTGCTTGACCCTGTTGGGATTTTGCAAAAGTGACATAATTGCTGAGTTTAATGAAAGGAGTTGGTGTTAATGTAATGCATTAGACCAAATTCAATCTAATGTGTCAAGAGCTCTTTCAGTCGTTTTGTCTGGAAGAGGGAGCACAACGGGGAGATGAATTGTTTGGTTGAGGTGAAAGGGAGATATGACTTTGGGGTGGAACATAGGGCTGGTTCCAAGGACAACCATATCATTATGTATCTGAAAGAAAGGCTCTTGCTAAGTAGGAGCTTGTCGCTCAAAAATGCGCCTCAAGTATTTAACAGCCGAGGGGGCACTATAGAGCCCACGGCAAGATGGCCACACTAGTACAGCTCTGTTTTCAGGCCGTCCGCAATTATCCGCACAAAATCCTGCCATCCTGTACTTTCAATCTTATAAATTGGCTGTGAGTGAGCGGATAGCGAGGCAATAATCTGCAAACCTTTATTTGTGATTCTGGGCACAGACTACACAACATCGGCATGCAGCTGGGAGCTGCATGGGCTGAGCTGAGGGGCAGAGCAGCCTGCACGGCAGATGAGGCCGGCAAGACTAACAAAGTGTCCGCACTGGTGCAACAGGTGAAGCGGGACGCCATAAGGACACTGGGCGAGCCGCTGCTGGACCCGTGTGCGCTTCGAGACAGTGTGACGATTCTGGCGGTGGTCACGAAAAGGTGAGAAGTGCACTGCATATTGCAGGGCTGATGTGGAGACCGGACCAATTGGGCCTATGAAGCGAAGCGGAGCAGCGCCGAAATGGTGCGGACCGATGTGAGGCAGAAGAGCAGTCATCCTAAAAGAGAAGCCTGGAAACGATGAGGGGGAGAAGAAATTGCCAGGCGACCGGAGCAAGGCCAGGAACGACTCCAGAGCGGCTGAGATGGAGCGGTGGGCCTCGTGGCCTGAACACACCGGTGAGGTGGTGATTGCTGAACGGGGATAAAAGGCATGGGGTGAGTGGCCTAGAACAGGCAAGTTTGTGTTCCCCCTCCCGCCACACTTCAAGTCCCCGAATGGGGACTCTTGCTTCCTTCTGGCGCGTCTCTGACCGATCTAACATAACCAGCTGCTCCCACGGCCAGTGCGTTAAATCGCAACATTGCAGGCCAGAACAAAGAGGCCTAAAGATAAGGCGCTGATAACGTGGGAATCCGTGGTGAACAACTAATTCCTGGCTGGGCACACCTGCGAGACGTGGGGACTAGAGAGGAGAAACTTGGGAGAGCGTACATATACCAGACACGGGGGGGGGGGGGACATGTGCACACGCAGGGCGCGGACGCACATTTCCATGTGCAGAGAATTCAAAGTACAGCACCAGGAAGGACCAAACACTTACCAATAAAGCAAAAGGAAAGAGTGGGTGTGCTGCACCTAGAAAAATCCATCAAGGCTCACACTACACCGAGTCTACACCTTGGCTCAACTACACAGGGCTGGCGCAGGACGAGACACACTCGGAGGCACAGACATGGGGGAAGGTGGACAAAAATAAAGCACGCCTCACTTTTGAGACCAAGAGATCTGCTAGGATTGCACAAGATTCACAAATGGACCATGAACAAGATACGGAAATGCATGGTGCAATGGCGCTGGAGTCCACGTTGTTAGCTATGCATCAGAGCCTCCAATCGATAGATGGAAAGAGACTCCCTAAATACACGACTGGACCAAATGTCTGCCAAGTTGGATAAGCAATCATCTTGACTCACCGAAGCAGAGAAAAGGATATCTACGACAGAGGACGAGCTCCAAGCAATGAGTGTGAAATGTTCAGACAGGGGAAAGATTTTGGCGGTGATCCAGGAAAAGAACAGAGATTTAGAACCGTGCTCAAGGCGCAATAATTTACGCATCACTGGCATTCTGGAGACAGCCAACACGGGGAAGATGGAGATCTTCGTGAAACAGATGCTCACATCTAGGATAACAGAAGATCTGCGTGACCCCGAAAGCCACCAAAGATTTCTTAAAAATAATCAAAACACGACGAAGCGATCACAGAGTAGCAGATGACCGACACAGATATATAACCAGAAGTAGTACTGTCGGCCCCGCAGTGGATGGTGGTTGAGACCCAAGATAAACAAATTTGCGGTAAGAGGAAGGTGTGCTTGAAGACATACACTGCACTAACACTGGTCAGACTGTAGACGGATGGCAGAAACTGTACTGCCTATCCACTTCCGTACCACCGGAGGGGTACTTTGACTCTGGCTGCCCCCGAAGACGGTGCACCCAGAATGACTGCATTAGTATGTTGAATGCATGGATGTTGCTTTCTGTTCTCATTTGCTTTCTATTGCACTGGTTTATTTGGGAAGTATCTTTAGCATGATTGGGAAGCTGAAGTGGAGGGCGGGGTTGTGTTCTGTATTGTTACTGCCGCAGCACACTAATGCCTGAACTAGCCGACACACACTTTTGACATGACGACTACTTGGATATTCACCCCCACCTTACAAGATAAAACGTCACATGGCACAATCTCTTATGACATGGAATGTGAGAGGGCTTAATAACTCCCGCAAAACACTACAGCTAATTGCTTATCTGGACCAACACCATATACAGATTGCTCTCATTCAGGAGATGCACCTTAGGAAGAGAACGGAAGCCAGTGCAGGAATGGGCTTAGGCTGGCCTCATCCTACTCCACGTATTCTAGAAGAGTAATGATTTTGGTTAAAAAAGGCGTCCTATTTAAAGCCACTGATATGGCTACGGATGATCAAGGCAGGTCTGGAATAATGAAAGGTAATTTGTGCGGATCCACGATCACACTGGTAAACACATATGGACCAAACAGATGATCCTGAATTTTACATTAACATTTGGAATAAAATGCACCCCCTGCCAATGGCCGAAATACTATGGGGTGGCGACAAACTTACACCTTGACCCGCACAGAGATAGATCAACAAAGGCTAAAGGCCAGAGCAGGCAAGCGGCCAGAGTCATACAGGAGTGAACGTAGTAATTTGGCATGTTGGACTTATGGCGAGCAAGAAACCCGGAGAGACGTGAGGGCCTATTTATATAGTCTGTATACACCTCCTGATCCCGTTTCAATTACTGGCTAGCGACAAGCAGGATGAGCGCTTGGACAAAGGACGTGAGACTCTTATCTGACCCCAAAGCAGTTTGCCCTAGATATTGTGGTGCCATTGCATATACCAAGGCAGTGTCTGTGGAGGATCACAGCGGAGGCACTGTTAGACCCAGTGTACAAAAGCACCAGCCGACAAGCTGTTGTAGATTATTTTGACAAACAAGGGATTGGTAGACAGAGCCAACACCCTCTGGGAAGTCTTTAAGGCTACCATACGAGGCAAATGCATTAGCACAAGAGTTGGGATCCTTAAATACATTCCTATACAGCTAACAATCTTTAAAAGTAACACCTAGAGCCTGAATATGAGCATAAGCTATGTGGCACCGCTCTGGCCAACATAAGTGAACAAGTTACAGAATATAACGACATGGCAATAAGAGAGACAAGTTATATCTCCCACCACTATGTAGCGGGAGCTTATGGGGGAGGGAGGGAGACCAAGCTATACTTTGGCTGGTAGAATACACCAGCTAGAGGGCAAACTCCTGTGATAAAGATTACAGATAATAACGGCGTAGACCAATACAACCCCAATGGTATTCGGTCGACAGTCACAGTTTTATGTAGAACGATATGCCTCTCGTGGAACGTACATGGGAGCGAAGATTGATGCCTACCTGTCAGACAGAGTTACCATGGCTGCCTGGAGGACAGAGGGAGTATTTGTCACAACCGATAGAGGAAGAGGTGCGAGAATCTATTCAATCTCTTCAAACAGCAAGGCGCCAGGGTAGGATGGGCTAACAAGCGAATTCTACAAGGAATTCAGGGAGCTTTTGGTGCCCCATCTCCAGGATATGTACACCAAGGCAAACATACAACACACTCCGGGAGGCTATCATTATTGCCATATTGAAACTTGACAAACAACCAAACCGATGCGAGATCTACTGCCCCTTGTCCCTCATTAAACTTAAAGATTCTGGCAAAACTTCTTGCCACTAGGCTCCAACCCCTACTGACCAGGACCTTGCGGACCAGTCTGGATTCATACCAACTCGCTCCACTACACAAGGTACGCACACTCTTCACGTTGCTACACCAACTAAACAAAGACATTAAAGCTGTGGTGCTATTATTAGATGCTGCCAAAGTATTTGACTCTATAGAATGGAACTGCATGTTCACTGTCCTGAAACTAATGGGGATCCCAGAGTCCTTTATGAGATGGATAGATCAGCTGTAGATGGCCCCAATGGCACGCGTACAAATAAATGGACATACATTGGCGCTTATATCTAGGGGCACCCGACAGGGCTGCCTCCTCACGCCAATTCGGTTAACACTGGCGTGTATCATTAGGCAGCGGCATACGGCAGCAGCAGCACTGAGCTTCCAACAAAGACCAATTGGCATCTCACTATATGCAGATGACATGGTTCTGTACTTACAAGACCGTGAGGAACACCTTAAACCACTCCTTCTGGAATTCATTTGCTTTGAACAACACTCAGCACTTCGCATTAATTGGACTAAATTGATGATAATCTCGCAGACAATGCACAACACCGCACAAGCTGGAATAGCCCATGGAGCGGAGCATGGAACCCATAAAATACCTGAAGATATGGATCCACAGGGACCCAGACTTGGTGATCCTGGAAAATTACGGGCAATGGAAAAACAAGAGGATCAAGTGACAAGATGGATTAGAATGCCACTCATTAGCGGACAGAATAGCCATTATGAAAATGGTCATATTGCCTAGATTCTCATCTTTTCACTAATATACCTATAGTGTTATCCAGTACCCTCTTGTGTACATTGCGTACTCATTTCATAAAAGCTTTATTCGATCTTAAATACTAACAAAGATCATAAAAGCACAGACAATAACAAGAATAAAATTCATCAGAGACTCCAGTAAATACATTAAAATTACAGATCTCAATATTTATAAATTAGTTAAAAAGCTTTCTTTTCTTTACACAGGCCCAGAGGAAGTTTGCCATTACGTAGCTAATAAAAGGATCTCCAAGTTTTTTGAGATAGGTAAGGGCCACTCTACATTGCCTAAAGTTGTGCTGTCTCAGAACCGGTAATAAGTATCTTGCTCGTTCCTCTTTGTACAGATCACAGAATAAAATATGCAAGTCGGATTGTTCTGACATTCCGTCACATGGGCAAGAAGAAAGGTCACTAAGCTTATATTTTCCCGCTGGATACCCGACCAACAGTGGGAACAGATTCAAACGGAATCTTACTAGTATGAATCTGTTTTAGATTTAAAATGTCCTCTAAATAATGATAGTCAGACTCTAGTAGGGGTGCGAGGCTCATATGTCCTGACTGATGGTTTATCTTTGTGCATCTCTGTACGCTCCTGGGCCATGTTAGCCAAACATTTTTCTTTTAAAAGTGTCTTTGAAATTTGGAGACGATTGCTTGGATTTTTATACAAGTCCTCCATGTCCAGTCTATTCAGAGTCGATCTTACATAGCCCAACCATCTTACTTTGTGCACGTTCTCCAGCTCGAGGCAGTCCTTTATGTTGTGTTAGGGGGAGCGTGTTCTTCCTCCAGATTGAATGCCATAGCACTAAAGGGGCCAGTCTAACCTGATAGATGAACGTAAAATCCAATTCAGCATGGCAGTTAAAATTGGAGCATGAAACCGGTAAGGCAATTAGCCGTTTCAGAAATTTATCCTCAATAGTCTGCACATGGGCAATATTAGAGATACCCCACACCCCCACTCCATAGGTGGTCAGGGAAACGGTCTTTGCCTTGTAAATACTTTTTATGATTCTTAGAGGCTTAGAGCCCAATCTTTTAGAAAATCTAATGATACCTGCCAGACTTTTTTCCATTGCCAGCCCCCTATTTTTAATCATCGGTGCCCAAGTATGGTGCTTATCGAATACGACACCCAAGTAGGGGAAGGAATCAACTATCTCCAGTTTGCGAGCCCCTAAGTAAAAGGATGGGGTTTTACCTAGCCCTGCTTGCCTTGCTATTAAGATAAATGATTTTGATTCATTTACCCTTAGGTCGAGGGAGCTCATAAACGAGGTATAAGCTGTTAGCATATGTTGCAACTCCCTCCTCGTTCTGGCCACTAAGACCGTATCATCTGCATATGCAAGCAGAGGCAGTGATAGTGACCCGATCTTTGGAATGTCCTGGGCTGTACCTGCCAGTGTCGCTCCTACCCCATTCGTATACAAGGAGAAAAGGAAAGTGGCAAGAACGCACCCTTGCCTAACTCCTCGAAGAATCTTAAAAGAATGGGTACAAGCCCCGTCCTTACCATACCACACTGAGGCGGTAGTCAGAGTAGAGCTGTCTAATGAAAATGAGTATTGGGGGAGCCACCCCCATGGCATCCATTATCTCCCACAGCCTACTATGATTTACATAGTCAAATGCGGCTGAGAGATCCATGAAGGCCATGTGGATTGATTCACCTTTGGCCCCGATATATTTTTCAATTATAAGGCTTAAGTTCAGGCACTGGTCAATGGTGCCTCTGCCCCATTGGAATCCGTATTGGGCTGGGATCAGTATATTTTTGTCATTTGCCCATTCTTCCAGCCGGTATAGTAATAGCCACCCCATTAATTTTGAGGTGCTGTCCAGGAGGGACATTGGCCTATAGTTCCCCGGCTCGCTTTTGGCTCCCTTTTTGAAAATAGGAACAATGACACTTGGCCCCTTGGCATCATGGGGCACATCTTTGGCAATGGCATTAAATACATTCTGCAGTAGGGGTGCCCATAAGGCATGGTCTTCAAGAAGTAGGTCTATGGGGACCCCGTCTGGGCCTGGGGCCTTCACCCTGCTGCACCTATCCAGCCCTTTAGTTATTTCCTCAAGTGTAAATACAAGAAAGTCAGTGTGAGGAAGGGGGACTGGGGGATGCTCCACCATCCGAGTTACCTCTGACCCAAAGATTTTCTCAAAATGAGCCACCCAAGCATCCTTGCCCACATGGGATTCTAAGGTTGGATCAGTGGCATCCTTTTTCCCTCCGCTACCTAGAATCTTTAATTACCTTCCATAAGGATTTTATTCTCTTGGTTTCTGGGTACTTCTTTCAAGGATTCATTGAGGGTTTTTAGGGCTTGGGAGCATGCACGATCAAACCAACGCCCCACCAATGCCTCACTTGAAGTTCTTTTACGGAATAAGGCCTTATTTACTGCCTCTAATAATTGAGAAATCCTGGGTGATATGCTCAGCAGATAGATTTATATCCAAGCAATTTTGTATACATTCCAGATTTTTTGTCATTATTCCCTGGGTTGTGTTTACCTTATCTACGCTAGCCCATTTTAGTTGGCAACCGTTCTTTCTTCCTAGGGCCGGTGTCTCCATTATCTTAGTTGGCATCTCACGAGAGGAGCCTAATGCTACAGAAAAGGAAAGGATGGCGTGATCACTAAAAGTAGTAAAGACTGATTCCACGAGTCAGTTTCCCATCTAAAATATCAGAAGTCACGATGTAATCAATAGTGGACTCCTTCATTGCGTATGAAGGTTGTTACGAACTCCCCAGCATGTTCGGTCTGTCGGTTTCTTATCTCCAGGTTTCTAATAGTCAAGAGCCTATTCAGTGTCTGGCCATATTCATTATGAGTCAAAATGGATTACTGGGGGCCCTTCCATATCCTCCGTGCCACAAACTGGTGTGGTAGAATTTTTACATAAATGTGCGTTAAAATCACCCACCCACACAATAGCGAAGTTCTCTTTGAATCCCATTCCCACTTTATCAAGCTCAAGTTGGGTCACCACCAAGTGCATATTCGGTCCGAAATTATTATTATAGAAGTTTATCAATAACCACTCCTGACCTCCTGGACCTTCAAACAGCAAAAAGTGAAAAGATGGGGTCGCCTTCAAAAATACCTTTAAAGTTATTGACAGGGTGGGGCGGAGCTAGCCACGCCGGGAGATGGCCGCTTCTTGAGCGTGCTCCTTCGGTCGCTGCAACATCCTTAAATAATCCTACACCAGATGACCTGCAAATGAATAAAAACGCACGAGCTATGTAAATCGGAAGATCGTGGCTTCCGACTGGACTTTTTTTCGGCGTTGGGGCGACTTGGTTCGGTTGGTAGCGGAGATTGTCCGGGCTGTGGAGGAGAGGCCTAAGACGTGCGTGCGCAGGCCTAAGACGTGCGTGCGCAGGCCTAAGACCGAGACAGAGTACGCACGGCTGCACCGACTGTCCCGCTGCATGGGAGAGCGGATTTCACTGCTGAGAGTGGCGGAGACGACCTGAGCGCTGCCGGACCCTGCGAGGAAGCGGCTCATTATACGAAGGCTGGCCTGTGCAGAAAATCGAGACCTGCGCTCCTGCTGAGAGGCTGATGACGGTGGGGCCGCGTGGATGACTGCGGAGCGAGTCTGGAGCCAGTAAATATCCCCTTCAGGCAGACGATCGCTACAAGTAAGAGGGGCTCCAGGGAAAAAAACCGGTGCGACCCAGAGACAATACCACAAGCAGAGGGCACGGCACGAACACCCCTATAGTGCATGGTCCATAATGGCTAAGGAGCCACACAGCAAAGCGCATACCTCGTGGAGGGCTGAAACAGCTTGAGGGCCCTACCGCCGATGGAATGTAGACTGGTAGTGCGCTGCCTGCGCAGACTGAGGCCGATACTGTAGCGGGCTTGTGGGTGCTGGAGCTGTGCATTGCTGAGCTGGAGGCGGGGTCCTGCGCCTATATCTGTGACGCTGGTTGTATACAGCGTCAACAAGTAGACCAACTAAGGCCTGCCACATATCTTCACTGAGTACTGCTGCTGGGTCACAAATCGCTAACCCCTACAGTCACCCTTCCAGGCTTTACCATAGTCATTGGCGTGCTATACGACATTACAGCCGCTGGGGCACTCATCGCCTATATGCTGAGCAGTGGACACTATCTGCAGGTTGCTGTGAACAGCTGCAAACCGTGAAGGGGATCAACTAGCGAGTAATCCGCTCTACTTCGGCGTGTGCCGTGGTTCTCTGGCGAGTCATCACTGCGCACTAAATTGGATACAGTGATTGCGCAGCTCCGGTCGATCCATAAAGCCACGTGTGGAGCGGTGCCGTCTGCGGTCATTCCCGCTCTGCGCTACGCAAGTCATACGGAATACTTCAGGTGGACAGCACTAGATAGTTGTTAAAACTGCGCCATGGGTAAACCGGATAGGAACCAGCCTAAAATTACCTTCGAACAGTCAAAAAAATCGTCAGAGACGGTTCCGGAGGAACAACTGAATACACAGCAGGCCACTGCGGCAACGAGCGGAGTCACAACAGGAGACGTGCAGGCCATGTTCGACTATACAAACTGCCCTCTCTACCAGCAACGGCAAAACAGACTTTAACATACAGAGTAGACTGCATGTCTGAACGCCTAGACCAGCACACAGAATGGCTTGACATGGCGGAACGTCGCATTTCCGAAGCTGAAGATGCTCATCAACAAACGGAGACCAAACAAGCGAAAATGGAAAAAACCCTGTCAGCATTAATGGCGAAAGCCGAAGATGCCGAGGCGAGATCCCGCCGCAACAACCTTCGCCTCTTGGGAATACAGAAACAACAAACACTGGGCCCATGGAACGATATGTGGAACAGCTGCTCATAGCTCTCATGGGAAAGGAAACTTTTTCCGATGTATTCATTATCGAGAGGGCACACAGATCCCTGGCCCCACCACCACCCGGGGCTAGACCGAGGCCGATAATAGCTAAACTATTAAACTATAGGGATCGAGATGCGGCACTCGGTAAGGCCCGTGAGCTAGGTAGCCTGAAACACGATGGAATGGACATATCTATAAACCCTGATTTTATGCCACTTGTCCAGGAGGCGAGAAAGAAGTTTGTGCCCGTAAAGAAGAAACTGCGAGACCAAAATATTCCATATGCGATGCTATACCCGGCAAGATTGAAAGTCACAGACGGCAGCAAGTCTAGTCTTCAGTGAACCAAAGGAAGTGCTCAAATACTTGCAACAGAAAGGATCCCAGAGTACACGCCGGAGATCGCCAAGAGGAGGACCAGAAGAGCAGGCTAATACCTTGGACGTCGAATAGTAGGACACCACTTGCAGACTGGTTATGGTTATAGAGATGCAGACTGGTGAGTGTAGTGGCTGTTATCGTGAACTGTCACTGGAGGACACAAAAGATAGCTTTCAGTCTTTGGAGATGCAGTGTATTTGCAGATGAGTCACTGTCTGTCACCTCGGATGACGCCACAACATTATCCTAGAACTGGGATCCAGTGCCTGCAATTATGGCCGGACAAATCATGACCAAGCAACCGAAGAATACAGATAAGTGACAAGTTGGTTTTTGTATCAGCAAATGAAGCACAACCGGTTTGTCTGTGCTCACGAATATTTACTGAGTGTTTAGGTGATCGCATGATCACTGCAAAATCTACGAAATTATGTTGTTTAGTTGCTAGTTTGCAGGTTTGAGTGTGTATTAGATTCTATGCTTCATACAGCGCCCACCCATGTGAAGCATTTTCACAGGGAACAAGGCTGGCAGCTCCCGCCTACATGTGTGCACCACACTTTGTTATCATGGTTTTGTCGCAGGGGTGGGTGGGGGGTAGTTTGGTAAGATGCAAGTTCATTGGGAATGTCTTCGCTGGAACGGGAATGGCGAAGTGGGAGGGGGGTGGGCAGGGTGTTATTCAAAAAAATCTGGTGGGCATTGATGTGGCAGTCGTGGTTATGTGTAGTATTGTCATCCACACAAGACTCTGGCGTATTCATCCCAAACAACACTGAGTACAGCTAATAGTTCAAGTTGTACGAGACCGCTGGCACTCATGACATGGAACGTGAGAGGCCTCCATAACCCGCAGAAAATTCGCAAAGTCTTTGCCTACCTGGATCGCCATAGAGTAGACGTTGCCGGTCTACAGGAAACACATTTAACTGACCTCAAGGAAGGGAGAATAGGCATGAGGTGGGCATCCTATCGCATAGCATCCTCATACTCAAACTAAGCCAGAGGCGTAATGCTCCTGGTTCGGCGCGGTACCCCCTTTACCTTAATTAAATCTATGAAAGATGATCAGGGGAGATATGTAATTGTACAGGGCAACTTTAGAGGTACAGCTCTAACTATAGTCACAACATATGGCCCAAATAATGATGACGCAGCCTTTTTTGTACAAATATGGGCTAATTTGCGCACACCAACACCCACAGCTATCATTTGGGGAGGGGATTTTAACACCTGCATAGATCCAGCTATGGATAGATCCACAGGTAACGAAAGATACGGGAAGCAAGCAGCAAAAGCGCTTAGAGATGGCATGGCTGAATGTGCATTGCTGGATGCATGGCGTCTGAGACATCCCAGTCGCAGAGAAGGTACTTTTAAGGCTACGGCCCATCACACATGGTCCAGAATAGACTACTGGCTCGCCACACAGGATGTCTGCACATGGACAGCATCTGTAGACCACATGCCCAAGACATTATCTGATCACGCACCGGTCTGCATTGTGCTTGACATTCGCACATACACTCCAAGACAGTTTACTTGGCATTTTCAAAAGGGTGCACTGCTGGATCAAGTGTTCCGCTCTGAACTACATCAGGCTATCGTTGACTACTTTGACCATAATTCGGGCTCGGTCAGCAGCGCCAAAACGTTATGGGAGGCATTCAAAGTAACTATCAGGGATCACTGCATTGGGAAACACGCAGGTATTTTAAAAGACATTCAACAGCAAATGAATATGGTGGAAAGGGATATCAAACAACTGGAGGTAGAATATGCGGCTACACAGGACCCAAAAATAATGGCAGAAATCAGGAAGAAGGTAGATACATATCACGAATTTGCGGATGATGAGAAAGTATATATCGCGTAGATACACCGCACGCACATACGGAGAAGGAGGTAGGAGAAGGAGGTACGCTATCACACAGGATACTGCCCGCACACACGACAGCTTACATAAATCAGATCATGACCACGCAAGGCCAACTCATATACGACACCCCATCGATTCTGAATTGCTTTTCAGAATATTACACTCTTCTTTACTCCACACAATAGTCCACGTCCCCACCTGAAATATGCCAATACTTAGATGACATAGCTCTGGCATGGTTGTCAGATGAACATCGCAAATATTTTTGTCACCACATTACTGAAGACGAAATAAAGGAGGCGATAAACTCCCTCCCAAATAACAAAGCTCCTGGTATAGATGGGCTCCCTGGGGAGTTTTATAAACAATTTAGAGATCTATTAATTCCGCATCTGGCTGAAATGTATGAGGCGGCATATGAAGATGGCATGCTTCCGTCCTCCCTGTGTGAAGAGTTATTGATCACTCTCCCTAAGCCAGACAAAGACCCTGTAAAATGCAAGTCCTACCGTCCTTTGTCATTAATAAATAGACGCCAAAATACTAGCTAAAATTATTGCAGCACGGATACAGCCACTGTTACGCAACCTGATATTGCCAGATCAAGCTCACTTCATACCGATGCGTTCCACCACGCAAAACCAGAGGACCATATTCGCGATGATTCACCACTTGAACCAGACTTGCCAGCAGATGCAGCCCTTTTGGACGCGGCGAAGGCCTTTGATTCAGTGGAATGGTCCTTCATGTTTACAGTCTTGCGCAGGATGGGCTTTCCGAAACTTTTTTGCGCTGGATCGCATTACTATATACTGGGCCGAGCGCACGTATTAGAGTGAATGGCAATACATCAGACCCGATCTGTATCAGTCGTGGAACTCGGCAGGGATGCCCGCTCTCGCCGCTCCTATTTACACTGGCGCTGGAACCACTAGCATGTAAAATTCGGCAAAAGTATGCAGAAACTGCTCTTCAATTTCAACTCCGACCGGTCAGCATACCTCTATATGCCGACGATATGGTTCTATATACACGGTATCCAGATCGCAATTTGAACTCTTATTCGAGAATATATTGGGTTCGAATATTTTTCAGGTCTTAGTATAAATTGGGATAAATCAGTTGCAATACCACTTACTCAAGCCACAACACAGCCCACCCATTAAAATGGCAGACCGAGCCCGTCAAATACCTTGGTATATGGATCCACCGAGATCCAGAGACAGTGATAAGAGCGAACTATGGTAGAGCAATAACTAAACAAGAGGACCAGGTAGATAGGTGGATTAAACTACCGCTTTCACTAGCTGATAGGATCGCTATACAAAAGATGGTGGTCCTGCCAAAATTTTTATACCCATTTATGAATATACCTATCTGGCTCACACAAGCGCTGTTCACTAAGCTGCGTACTGCCATGATGAGATTGACATGGGCCGACACGCAGGCGAGAGTGGGTTGGAAGGTTCTGACTAGACCTTACCATCAGGGGGGCTTCGGAGCACCAGATCTCCAATTATTACTACTGCGCGCAGGCTCAACATGCCCACTACTGGTTACATCTGCATGACCATATACCGCACATAGCAGTAGAACATGAGAGCGTAGAGCCGACCCCACTGATCACTTTTATATCAGACCCGGTAAAGAACGCATCGAGAGCTGTCATACGCCCAGTAATTTGCACATCAAGAGCATGGCACATGCTAGCACACCGCGCACAGAAACTCCCAATATATGCACCAGCGCTGCCCATATCCCACCATCCGAAAATAACAGTGTCACAAGAAAAGAATATGCTAACTTTACTGGGGGCAATAGGATTAAGCACCATGGGTGATCTATTTCCACATAGCCAGTTTATCCCACAAGACGACCCATCTCTTTGTGCACACTGCACGCCCTTAAAGATATTTGCATACCTGAGACTGCGAATGGCAGTCCGAGAATTATATCCAACATTCCCCGACGAACCTGCCACACTCAATGCATTACAGATTTTGCTGACAGCACCTACACGTCAACGCTTAGTAACACGATTGTATAACGCATCTCAAGGTGAACAAAGTCAGCCCCTACATAAATCATTTCATAGGTGGGAAGACGCGGTAGGCAGCCCCATTACTAAAGAAGATTGGGACTACAGCTGTGGATAGATGCAGTTGCTCACATCGAACTAACTTGCGTATCATACATTTTAAATGTATACATCAAACGTACCACACACCGGTAAAATTGCACAAATACGGACTGAGATCAGACGACAAATGTCACAGATGTAGCGCCTTTGGTGCGGATTTTCTGCACATGGCGTGGTCATGTCCCCAACTCCAACCGTACTGGCAAGAAGTGACAAGTACTCTTACGCACATGCTGTCAGAGCGGGTTCCTAACGAACCACTGGTGTCTCCTGGGTATGTATAAGATCCGGTTGGCCAGGAGACGCAAGCTTCTAGCTGTGGCCCTGTTGCTGGCCAAGCGCCGCATAGCCCTACGCTGGGAGGGGGGGGGGCGGGGAAGGGGGGAGTCAGCACCCACCACGATACAAAGATTGAGTCACAGACATGACTTACTGCAAAGAGACGAGACATATGCCGAAGAAATACTGCAGGCCTCTAGACCCAGAGATTTCTGGGAACCATTTGTTCAATATCTCCAATCTATACAAAATAATGTCTGAATATATGTGTGCTCCAGGAAGGTGGGATTTCTTGAATAGTTGCGATGTCGAATGTCAGAGTAAGAGATGCGGCGTAAGTAACTTGTGCACATAATTGAACATTAGGGGTATAATGTACCTTGTAATAAAGATGTTGGGTGTATACAAAACGATAATGATTATATAAGCTGTACAGGTCTGTAAATATAATGTCATTGTAATGTGAAGTTGGCTAAATGGATGTCGGTGCTGTGTAGTTATGTCTGCTCTTACTGCTGACCAGTAAAAAATTAAAAAAAATAATAAATAAAAAAAAGTTATTGACAGGGTGATATTAGTGTTAATAAACCACCCTGGCTCGACCTGCGGGTGCAGGCACTGCCTCGGTTTGAAAGGAGCGATACCCATCTATGGAAATCTGGTCGATGGCCGAGGTCTCCTGCATACATATGTCATATTTTTGCCAAGCTTCGCACCGCTGCATATTGCCCACCTTCCCCTTAATACCTGCGACGTTCCATGAGGCGAGTTTTAACCATTTTCCAGCCTCAACCCCTCCCGTAACGGTTACGTCACCTAGCTCCTTGATAGTTATATTCACAGGGGGTTCTGGCGTTTGGATAAATGAATTCGTTATAGGCAGTCAATCGCAGCTATCAAGCCCCTCTAGGAGAGCAGATCTATTCCCTGTTTCCCAATTGGAATTTCCCCATCTGATTGGGAGAGATTTATTTCTCATTGAAGGTCTTTGATCAAATCTATAATTCCCGTATGCAGATGTACGTTGGTCAGGTCCCCCCGGTGCAAGTGGTGCGTAAACAATCTAGTGGTAAGGCTAAAATCTGGGTGCTAGAGCTTGGAATGTCGCATAATCGGCGTTTCAAACGGCTCACCGTTTGGCAGTTGTTAAAGTTCACCACAACACAGTCTTTTTAAACTTTTGCGTGTGCGACCGACCCAATCCACTCTCCATGCCATTATAATGGTATTGGCTAGACCCCCATGCCTTTCTAAGCCCAAACCTCCATATCTGTTCAACCAATGAAGTGACTAATCCATTACTTGTTGCGTAGATTCCTTCTGATCCTCCCTCAGTCCTGGAACATTTGCTAAAATCAAGGTCAAGGGTAAAGCTGCCGGGGGAGGTCTATCACGGGATGCAGAGGCTGGGCTCTATTAGGTCTTATATCTCCCATATGTGGCACCGCCCTTCCCCCCCATAAGCTGGGACCCTCTCAGCCGTATGGGAAGGGGAGATACTCTGACGGTATTAACCCCCTGTGTCGATCGAGCGGTCTGCTTGACCATAGGAGCAGGAGGAATAGGCATAGGTGGAAGGGGCTGCTCTAAGTCCATACAGGTGGGACCCTTAGCTGGTACACCTACAGTTGTTGGGCCTTTTAGATTTCCGAAAATTATTGGTGTAGTTCCTCCACCTGTAGTAGCCATTGAACCGAGCAGACCTATATATTCCTCTATTTTAGTGAGCCTATGCATTAGAGGCTGTAAGAGGAGGGAGACAACGTTCTCCAATCTGTTCCATCCCTCCTCGTTCATTGTTATGGTGGTCGAAAGGCTTCTTTATTCCTACCCAAAGCTTTTCTCGGGTGTATATTTTTGGGTAAATTTTTAGGTGGATTCACTTTCAGTTTCTTCCAACACTTTTTCCTTTTACTTGCCGGCTCACTATTAGACTCCTCTATAAAAGGTGGATTAACTACTACATCCAAGGCCAAATGGGAGTGCAAGTGTGAAAGGGCCTGGGGCCCACAGGGAGTCGTGTTGTGCAGTTCTGACCCAGACACAGTCACAGGAGAAGAGGGAGCTAAGGGAGCGCGACCTCTCGTTTCTTCTAGTGATACACTCATAAGGCTGGAATGGGCAGGTAACCTTGCATCAGCTGGAATGTCATGATTCTGCCATATAAACAAGGGGGATTTGGTGCACCGGATACAAATCTATATTATCTCCGCACCCAGGCGCAATTCACGCAATACTAGAACCACCCAAATGCATTCACACCACACATAGCGGTGGAAGAGAGAGGTGCACATCCCATCCCACTCGGATATTTTACCACACAGGAGTACCGGCATATCGTGCACTGAAATATACACAATACATTGTTCAACATCTGCATGGCAGGCCTTGGGGTCGGGAGTGTAGCAAAGAGGGTTTCTGTTGCAGTAACCCCCCCCCCACTTTTTGCCAGATTTCTGATGCACTTTGGCTTGATGTGCCTTGGGTCCCTGGCAATCCGGTTCCCAGGGCCTGTGTTCTTTCCCAAAACTGTACCTTCGTACCCCCAGTTGGCACCTCTGGCCACATGCCCGTTCCATACAAAAAGGTACCATGGGTACCAAGTGCACTGTGACCAGGGAAGGCCTCCAGCACATACTGTGCCACCCTTAGAGGAGACAGACACACACACACACACACACCCTCACCCTCACCTGCAGGCTGCGTGTTTTGGTGCAGAACAAATTGAAGAGTCGACATGGTGCACATACCTGTGTGCCATGCCTGTAACCCACTGCCTATGGTATAGGTAAGCCACCCCTCTAGCTGGGTGCACTATACCACTGGTTAGGGTACAGTTGCATGAGCACTGTACCCCTACAGTTACTAAGTCCATTCTGACACTAACTGCAGTAAAGCCAAAAAAAGAGTATATGGTCTGGGTGTTTGTCATTACAAACTCCACAGCACCATAATGGCTTTACTGAATTCTGGGAAATTTGGTAGCAAACTTCTCAGCATAATAAACCCACACTGATGCCAATGTAAGATTTAATGAAAAATGCACTCAGCATTTTAGAGATGCCCCCTGAAAAACAACCTGACTCTGGTGGGTTTCCTGACTTAATAACCAGCCTGCCACCACGAGACAAGTTTCTGGACCCCTGGGGTGGGAGCCTTCACTTCGAGCCCAGAAACACACCACCACCAGGTCAGGAAGAGCCATCTGTGGCAGGGGAGCTTCAAAGGCCTTGCCGCCTTGTAACGCGACCCCAGCCACTCCTGCTATCAGGAGCAGGCCCCCTTCCTGTCTCACCCACTTTTCGGCAGGAGGACAGGCACGAAAAGTTAGAGCAGTCCAGAAGGTGTGCCCACCTCTGCCTACCCCACCCCTCAGGTGGGGGGAGGAGAGGTGAAGCCCACTCTTCAAGGCCCAACATCTTGCAGATGGCGGGCACTCTCCAATCAGGATAAAGGATTGTGCCCACTCCCCACGTGGGGTGAGCACACCAAGGGTGTAGCCACCCTAAGGTCAGTAGCCCATTGGCTACTACCTCGAGACCCCTAAAACACCCACTAAATATAATATTTAGGGGCGGCCCTGCACCCAGAAGGCAGATTCCCGCAACCTACGAAGGACAAAAGACGACGCACAGCAGAGTAGACTGCAGAGAATAACTCACTTCCACCCAGCCCTACCGGCCCATCTGCAGTTTCCAGAGATCCTGCGCCAATAGTCGCCTTGTCCTGCAGCCAGTGACCTTCAGAACTCCTTGGAGGACTAATTGACTTCAACAAAGACCGAATCTCCTGTGAACAGCAGCTCTGTACAAAAGAATATCCAAAGAAAGACTCTTAGCCTGCTGAAGACTAAGAAACCTGATGCCTGGACCCACCACTGCACCAAACGCCTACAGCCTGAGTCAGAGTGGCCCACCAGTCCCAGCGAGGTCCTCCAGCGTCCGAGTCCACCGTGGGTTGACCCCTCCAGGACTTCCAGACGTCGCCTGCAGCATCTGCATGGAGATACACCACAACCCCCCCCCCCCCCACCGCAAGTGGCCCGGTAAGGTAAAATCTGACCACAAAAGACACTTCTGCATCCAGCCGCCCTGTGCCGTGGAGAAGAGGACCAGAGGTGCGCCTACATCCCAAAGCCCTCCAACTTACCCGCCTAGCTGTTGGTTTATCCAGGAAGATTTCCTGGACCGAGCCTGCAGCCAAAAGCCAAAACTAGCAACTTCCATTGAAAACAGGGCACCCAACGCCAAATCAGCACTCTACACCCGACCGCCCCTGGTGTACCAACTCTGAACCCTCCTTTGCCCTGAGCTAAACCCTAGGAGCTTTGCTCCCAGATCCAAATAGAATGCCCGAGAGCACCCACCAACCAGAGGCACCCTATCCCCTATTGGATAACACTGGGCCTCAACACTCTGCACCCGGCCGTCCTAATGCCGCTGAGGGTACTCCAAGTGCATTCTTGACCCTGGTGACACCCTGGTTCGAACCCCAGATATTCAACTCTCAAGACAGATTACTCACCTTTAAACCGATAACCTGATTTTCTCCCATAGAACTGCATTGACTGTTTTCTGTGGAAAAAGTTCTAAGCATGGAGTTGGAAATTGTATGAAAACTTAAGAAACTGTTTTGAGACAAACCAACAACTTTTATTCAGGAAATGTCCCTCTGTGATATCGAATAGTTTCTTACCTGTCGGTGTAGTTTTGCAGCTTGAAGACTTTCTGGATTCACTATGCTGTGCATTATTCCGCGGTCTAGTGGTTGGGTCCGGAATCGTAGTCTCTTTTCTCTTTTTTTTTTTTGTGTGTGGCCCAGGTGGGCGTCGACGCCCCACCATTTGGTGTCCTCCCGTGACGTCGGCGCGCTTCCTCCGGAAGCTCCCACCCTTGGGCGCCATCTTCGGATTCTTTTTTTCTCGTCTTGCGCTTTTTCTGGTTTATCCTTTTACCTTTTGAAGGTGTTTTCCATTTATTAGTCCCACTTTCCTCCCGTCTCATCTTTCTGGCTTCAAGCTGCAAAACTACACCGACAGGTAAGAAACTATTCGTTTTGCAGCGTGAATCTTTCTGGATTCACTATGCTGTGCATAGACTTTGTAGCGGTTTGCTATGTGTGTGGCGGCTGGGTGGAAGATGAGCGTTGGTTGTTGAATATATGTTGCAGCACTTTTTGACCTACTTGTGTTTCCTTGTTCATCTGTATATCCACGCAGTAGGGCTTCAGTGCACACGTTCACTAAGCACATGTCGCCGCCAGGCAAATGTCTTGGATGGGTGTGTTTGCCAGGAAGGCTATTGTTGCTCCCTTTTTCCTGGTAGAGTGAGCTTGTGCTGCTCCTTGTAGTTCTTGGCCTGCCTGTTTGTGGCAGTATTGAATTGTCTGTGCGATCCATCGTGCGATGGTGTTTTTAGTCACTGGTCTGCCCAGGAAACTGCTTGCGAAGGACACAAAGAATTGCTTTGTCTTCCTACAATCCTTAGTCCTTTCGATGTAATGCATTACTGCTCTTCTAGCGTCCAGAGTGTGCAGTGCCCTCTCTGCGCTGGTGGATGGTTTTTGGAAGAAACTTGGAATTTGTATTGTTTGACTTATATGGAACTTGGACACACACCACCTTTGGCATGAAGTGTGGGTCTGTCCTCATTACCACCCTGTCATTGTGAATCTGAATGTAAGGTTCTTGTAGTGTGAGCGCCTGCAATTCGCTCACCCTGCGTAGCGAGGTAATTGCTACCAGAAAGGCCGTCATTATTGTGAGCATATGTAGAGGGGCCTTGTGAATGGGTTCGAAAGGTGCCTTCATAAGCTGTGTTAGAACTACATTGAGGTTCCAGGCAGGCAGTGGCATCCTTTTTGGTGGGGCTATTCTCTTGGCCCCCCTCTAGGAATCTTTTTACCACCTGAGATGTAAAGAAACGTTTCCCTGTTTCTCCTCTTGTATAGGCTACTATTGCTGCCAGGTGTACTCTTAGCGAGGTGCAGCTTAGGTTACTCCTTAGCAAGTGTGTTGAGTATTTTAGCACTGTTGATTCCCTGGTGATTCTCTTGTAGAGCTTTTCCCTGATGCACCATTGAGTGAATCTTTTCCATTTTGCTGCATAACATATCCGTGTAGTGGGCCTCCTTGCTTCTCGCAGCACCGCCAGCGTGCTGTGGGGGAGCTTGAGGTGAGCGAACTCCAAGTCTTCAGGAGCCAAGCTGCTAGGCTGAGGCTCTCTGGTTCTGGGTGGAGCACCCTTCCGTTTTGCATCGAGAGCAGGTCTCTTCTTTTTGGGAACTTGTGTGGTGGCCCCTGTGCCATTTCCACTATCTGTGAGAACCAGGACTGCCTGGCCCACTGTGGTGCTACCAGAATTCGCGTCATGGCTTGTTCTGCACTTGCTGAGCACCTTGTGTATCAGCGGTATCGGGGGGGGAAAGCGTAGGCAAATGTTTTTGACCAGCTCATCCATAGGGCATTTCCTTGGGATTGTTGGCCTGGCTGTCTGGATGCGAAGTATTGGCATTTTGCATTCTGGTGTGTTGCAAACAGGTCTATTTGTGGGGTCCCCCACTTCTTGAATAGCCTTTGCGTTTCCTGCGGGTTGAGCTCCCACTCGTGTGAGACTGATGTCTGTCTGCTGAGTCGTCTGCTTCCACATTGTTCTTCCCTGGTAGATGTATCGCCAGGAGGTCTATTTGTAATGGGATTGCCCATCTCCATATCTCTTGAGCTAGATTTGACAGCGCCACTGATTGTGTTCCTCCCCGCTTGTTGATGTAGAACATCGTTGTGGTGTTGTCTGTTTGTACTAACACCCTTTGCCCGTACAGCAGTTTCTGGAAGGCTTTTAGTGCAAGGAACACGGTCTTTAGTTCTAGGTAGTTGATGTGTTTGACGGAATCTGTTTGTGTCCATAAACCCCTTACTTTGAGCAGGTTCATGTGCGCTCCCCACCCCATTTGGGATGCGTCTGTTGTGATGGTCCCTGTCGGAGTTGGTGGTGTAAATGGTTTTCCCCTTATGTTGTCCTTGTTCCACCATGCTATCTCTTCCTGCACTGCGTGCGTTACAACCACTAGATCTTCCCAACTCCCTGTTGTCTGTGACCATTGTTGTTGGAGCCATTCCTGGAATGGTCTCATGTGTAGGCGAATATTGGGGACTAGGTGTATGCAGGACGCCATCATCCCCATGAGCTTGCTCACCATCCTCACTGTCAGACGTTGCCCCTTCTGGTATTGACGCGACTCCTTCAGCATTGCGAAGGTTCTCTTTTCGCTGGGGAACACACTGCCCTGAATGGTGTCGATTTGTGCACCCAGGAAGATCCACCTGTTCCGGTTCTAGCGAGGACTTCCCGCTGTGTATCGAGAAGCCTAGTTCCGACATCGCATGTGTGACCCGCTGAGCATGTAGTTTGCATTGGTTGTAGGAGTTCGCCTTTACCAACCAGTCGTCGAGGTAGGGGTATACATGTATTCCCTGCCTCCGCAAGTGTGCTGCTACCGCAGCTATGCATTTTGTGAAGACCCTTGGTGCGGATTTTAGGCCGAAGGGTAGGGCCGTGAACTGGTAGTGCGTCCTGCTGATGATAAATCTCAGTAGATGTTTGTGTTTCTGGTTCATGGGAATGTGTAGGTAGGCATCCTTGAGGTCTATTGTGGACATAAAATCCCCATACCTTATCTGAGGTATAACCTCCTGTAAGGACGTCATTTTGAACTTTTGAGTTTTTATGTATTTGTTTAGGAACCGTAGGACCAGTATGGGCCTTAACGTTTCGTCCACTTTTGGTACGAGGAAGTAGCTGGAGTACACTCCCCTGTTTCTTTCCTTGTATGGTACCCTTTCTATAGCCTCCTTGTGGAGGAGTTCTTGTGCTTCCTGCCAAAGGAGTGATAGCTCTTCTGCTGAGCGTGTTTTGTTGGTTGGCCTCCTGTTTGGTGGCTTTTTTACCAATTCTATACAGTAGCCGAACTGTATGATGTTGAGTATCCATTTGTCCATTGTTATTTTCTTCCACTCCTGGAAGAAGTGTTTTAGTCTGCCTCCTACTGGTGTAACATGATCGTTGATTTAGAATTGTTCTTTGGGTCTTTTGTTGTGCCGCGCCACTAGGGGGGGGGGAAGAGAGTGAGTGAGTGAGTGAGTGAGTGTGTGTGTGTGTTTTTTTGGAACCGTGGAGTCACTTGGGGGCGGGTTGCTGTCCCACTCTCCTAGTCTGGCCTCGTCCGTTCGGTCGCCCTCGAAAGGATTGGCCCCTCAGTTGGTACTGCCAGCCTTGCTGTTGCTGACCTTGTTGCGCCTGGTTGGTTCCCTGATAGGTTTGCTGGGAGGCCTGGTGCGATGTTGCTGGCTGGCTCCCTCTGCCATTTGGTCTCCGTGTGGGGGTGCCCCTTCTCATCCCTCTGAACTGCAGTGCTCCCATGGACCTTGCAGTCTCATTATCCTTTTTTTTTAGCTGTGTCAGCGTCTTGTCCACTGGTGTGCCGAACAGCTTTTCCCAGTTGAAGGGTAAGTTCAGGATATTGTTCTGGACTTCGGGCTTGAACCCCGAAATCCTCAGCCAGGCATGCCTTCTTTCTGTTACTCCGATCATCATGAGCCTGCTTGATGTGTCTGCTGCATCCAAGGCCGACTTCAGGCAGGTGTTGGCCATGTTTTTGCCTTCCTCCACCAGGTGCGCTGCTCTCTGCTGGTGTTCGTCTGGGAGATGTTTGAGCAGCTGCCCTACTTCCTCCCAATGTTGGTAAGCATGTCTATTAGGGCATTGGAGTTGGCGATGCGCCAGTGAATTGCCGCATTCCGCTCAATCTTTCTCCCTGTGAGGTCTATTCTTTTATTCTCCTTGTCTGGAGGTGGCCCCGAGTTCTTGGGAACGTTGGCCCTCTTCCTGGCTGTTGCTGTTATAATAGAGTCAGCTGGTACGGATCCTTGGATATATGCTGGATCCTTTGAAGAGTGCTTGTACTTTTTCTCTGTACTCGGAGTGACAGATATGCAGGTTGATGGCTCCTTGAAAGCTTCCCTGCCTTGGTCCAGCACACTTGGGAGCATAGGAAGGAATTGGCTCCTAGTTTGGGTTGGCAGCAGTGTCTCCAAGAGGAAACAAGCCTTCGGTTTTTCTTCTTCCATTTCCACCCTATAAGTTGCTGCAGCGTTCCTGACGACCATATTGTATATGCCAATGTCGTCTGGCGGCGAAGGCCTCGACAGATACGTCTCCACGGCCTCTTCCAGGTCTTCGGCGTCGAGGTCCTGCCAATCCAGGTCCTGAGCCTCCGAGGGTGTCGAACCAAAGTTAGTCTGCTGGTCGTGATCGCCCTCTGTGTAATAATACAGGCCCTCTTCGTCCTGCTGCTCCGCCGGTTCGAGAGTTTGGCAGGTCGGTGGTGTCGAGCTCCTCCTGGACTTCTGCTTCGACAACCGTCGAGGGCCTCGAAGGGATGGTGTATCTACTCATCCGTTCGTCGAAGTCCTTCTTCCTCTGGAGGATACTGTTCATTTCGGCCTCGAGCCTTCTTTTCTTCCTCTCCATCTCGGCCGCTTGTTCGGCGTCGAGCGTTTCGGCGATTCTCCTCGAGGTTGTGGATGTTGACGTCGAAGTTGCCTTCTGCTCTTTTCCCTTCGGCGTAGAGTGCGGCTTTTCGGGACCGTGCTTCGACGACCTGGGTTTGTCTAGAGCTTTCGCCGGCTGGGAGTCCTTATCGAAGGATCCGCTGGCCTGTTTGTCCGTGGACGCAGCTGTGGTCGTCTATTGCTTCGACGCCAGTGGTCCTTTCGAGGACTTTGGCTCTGTTTTTCGAGAGTCTGTTGGGGTTTTAGGGGTCGACGTCTCTTACCTCCGTCGAGTTATCGGTCTCTACGACCGTGCAGTCCTCTGGTCCCTCGGCGATGTGGTCCTCTTCTCTGCTGGAGAGGCCCAGGTCCCGAAGCGACGAAGGTTGTTCCCTGCCCCTGCATGCTGTAGTTTGCTCTCCTCGGTCTGTCCCTCACTCTGAGGGTCTTGGGGGCGAATGCCGAGCAGGCGTTGCAATCCTTACTTTGGTGGTCGATCGGCAAGCAGAGGTTGCAGACTGGGTGCTGATCCTTCTGCGCGAACTTGTAGTGGCAGTTACGGCAAAATTTGAATGGTGTCTTGTCCATTCCCGCACTGAGGGAGCCCCCTGTGTGCGCATTCTCCGTTGGACGTCGAAGTTTTACCTCCTTCTCACCGACTTCGTCGTCCCGGTTCTGTGTTCTTTGTCTTGTGATGAAGAAGCTCCAAATCCTCGGTGTTTTCCTGCTTTTTTTCTCTTTTCTCCTCTTCAAAAACTCTGGAGCTCCTCATGACGATCCAGACCCAACGGCAGAAAAAAGAATCTGAAGATGGCGCCCAAGGGTGGGAGCTTCCGGAGGAAGCGCGCCGACGTCACGGGAGGACACCAAATGGTGGGCGTCGACGCCCACCTGGGCCACACAAAAAAAAAAAAAAAAAAACAGACTATGATTCCGGACCCAACCACTAGACCGCGGAATAATGCACAGCATAGTGAATCCAGAAAGATTCACGCTGCAAAACTAGGAATATCTCAGAGTAGAAAAAGTAATCCAAAAGTAATTACAACTGTAATTGCACATTTTTACAAACCTGTAAGAAAAGTCAATATTCGTCCAGCTTGCTTTTTAACGATCTGTCTTGAAAAGTACAATCATATTTACCTGTACCAAGTCCTGCTTGGTTCTATAAAAATAAGTACAACAAAGACATTTTTTTTATACAAACAATTGGTCTGAGTTCAGTCTTTGAGTGTGTGACATTTCTTGCCGGAGTATACAATAAATGCTTAACACTACCCTCTGATAAAGATCCTAGACCAGGTGGCGAAGACAGAGTTCCCTCCTGGTGAAACACAGAAATCCCGAGAAGACCGTGAGTGGAGGGGATGAAGAGACGCGGCTCACGGAGGAATTTAAGGCTGGTGAGTTGAGACCCCCCGGGGTGCGGAGCAAAGAAGAACTGGGCGAGTCTCGCCAGGAGCCCCGACAAACGACTAGGGCGAAAACCACGAAGCCCGTTGAAACGGGGTGAGAGGGTGCGACCGACAACGGAGGGGTCATAGGAGACACCCAGGTACTGACCCATACTCAATGCCCCAAATAATAAATAGGTAGATGGTACTACAATTTAAAAACACCAAGAATACAGCCTGAAAAGGAAAATAGAACACCCTGCGGAACCTGGAGGGAGAACAGGGCTAGACATTAACTGAGACTCTGCGAACGTGGAGGAAAGGAGCAAGGGTGGGACGGACACTAGCGATCTCACAAGCTTAGAAGGGGTGAATTGTGGTAAACTGAGCCACCTTAAGAGGGGACAACGAGAACTGCAGACATCAACCCCCCCCCCCCCCAAATCGCTACTGGGTGGGGGGGGGGGGGCACTCCCAGACCCTGGGGACGTGGAAGAGCAGTAAAAATCAGTGGAGGGGGACTGGAGCGGAGGACAACGCAGGGACACCTCCGAGGACGCCAGCCAGTATCAAGTTCAAGGACACCTGAGAGCTAGGGTGGGGTGAAAGAGGGACTTTGGCTGGTGAGAGAGACCGCGAGGAGTGATTGCAGGGGTGGAGGAAAACTACTGGTGGCAGAGACGGACCGGTGCGGACAATCAAAGAGAGCCCCCACCACAGCACAGACTCAGAGGACTTCTTCTAGACACTGAAAGTAAGCGACCCTCCTAAGACCCAAGTTACATGCATACAGCCCTTCAGCTAATTCAACGGCGGCTGGGAGCTCAGGAAGGTGAACGACTCTCCAGGCCCAGACAACGGCACGAGAAAAGGAACCTAAAACCCAAAAGCAGGGCAAATACACTAAGATACTCACTCTCTTCCCCCCCCCCCGCAGACTGAGTTCCTCCGGGCTCCCCTGACAATGCGATCAATCTTCAGGCAATACACTCCTCCAGAGAAGCTATCAAGGGCAAAATGGCTGACATACGATCAGAGGTGTCCCTTCTCCGTCAAGATATGCGCAAGATCTGACAAGAGTAACGCAAACTGAAAAACGCATCTCAGAGGTGGAAGACAAAACACAAAGTAACAGATGTCAGGGACCTGAAGGCTGCCATGAGGGAGGCGGCATGGAAAGTGGACGATGCAGTACACAGGGCGCGCAGAAATAATTTACGATTTATCGGATTTGCGGAAGGAGCAGAGGGCTCAGATCCAGTGACATTTTTTTTTAATGGCATGGCTTCGTGACTCCCTTCCATCGGCAATGTTTTCACCTTGCTTTATAATTGAACGAGCCCACAGGATGCCCAGTGCGAAGCCACCACCTGGTGCCTCCACGCGCCCATTTATTGCACGGTTCCACAACTTCCAGGATCGGGATACAATCCTCAGACTCACGTCGAGTAGGGGAGCTTAAACTGGCCAACGCAAAAATAATGATTTTCCCTGACTATTTGAGAGAAGTCCAGAAAATGAGAAAAGTTTGATTCGGTGAAAGCCAAACTGCGAGCCATGCAGATACAATATATGCTTATTTTCCCTGCCAAATTAAAAGTCATATTCCAGGGCAAGTCCCACTTCTTCCAATCTCCAGAGGATGTATGGGTATGGATAGAGGAGTCACCACCATCCCCTCCGAGTACAGAGGGGGGTTAATTGCGACGCCACCTGGAGAAGCAGCAGGGCGATCAGTACCCAAGCCACAGAGGGTCAAAAAGACTCCTACACCTCTCCCTAACGTATAGGACACTGAATAATAACATGCCCAACAGACTGGGTAAACTTAGGGAGGCCTGGGAGCAGAATCTGGGCACGCTAGAAACAGTGGACTGGGAGGCAGCCCTGATGCACCACAGGGAAGTAGCGATTAAATCCCGCCTTCGACTCATCCAATACAAAATATTGCACAGGGTGTATTTCGACAGGGTACGCCTACACCGTATGGCCAGAGCTAGCGAACCGCACTGCCTGCGCTGCAGACAGCCACAGGGGGACTTTCACCATACTATCTGGGAGTGTCCCATCATACACGCATACTGGATACACGTACTGGGAGAACTGAGCAAAGTGCTGGGCGAGACACTACCTTTAGATCCTAAATTTGTACTGCTGGGCATACCCGGAGATGTTGATTTGGGACGTCCGCAGCTTATTTTTGCTCTACTGGCATTGGTGGTAGCAAAGCGAGATGTGGCCCGCACATGGGGGGCGTCACTACCTCCCCAATTAGGAGAATGGAGGAGGGGGATGGATATGTATATGGCGGCGGAGAGGGTTGCATACAAAGCGAGAGGGTGCCCGAGGAAGTTCCGTAAAGTGTGGGGGAAATGGAGAAAATATCATGGATTAGATGGAGGGTTGGGAGCCGATTAGCATGATACGATTTTTGGACCTAACTGGGCCCTGCGTGAGGGGAACACCTGGTCTATGTCTTCGAATCCTGGGGGAGACAACGATGAGGGGGAGGATACTGTTAGATCAGAGTTTGGCGAGGAGACAGTCTGTCTCCCGGATCCATAGAATGAGGGGGATGAGGTCTTTTGATGTGGACCATATGTGGGTGCTTTGACGCGGTTGTGATTAAATGTGATACGCTAGCCGTTTTGTATTGGTTGAAAATGCAAATAAATAAAGAAAAAAAAAAAAAAAAAAGACTCCTACACCTGGGAGGATGTCAGACTCGTACAGGAACACCCTGGAGGAAAACTCCAAACTGGTCAGAGAAACAGGTGCGGCCGGAGTCGGAGGAGGACTCCACACAAGCTAAAGCCAGGAGGACCCCCTCCAATCAACATGGGAGCATCCGCACAGAACCCTCAGATAAGTACCTCGCTGACACAGTGATCACCCACTACTTAAGAACATTACCCACATGGAAGACCGGGGCGCCTCAATGATAAACCAACAGTCGACAGCAACAGCAGGATAAGAGTGGAGATGAAGGATGAAACACGGGCTAGACCAAAGGCAGACGAACTGTAACATTGCCAAGAAGCCACCGCCACACACTTTTGGACTCAGTGTGCCTGAACACAGACTTCTTGGTAAACCATATCCTTTATCGTTGTGGTTAGGGTGTTTGAGGGAGGGACAAGGGGGGGGGGGGGCTACAGACCTCTCACACTATACCTGCGCCAAGTTACAGGTTTATAGTGTAGGGGATGGGCGTAGGAAGGGGGAGAAAGTGGGGTGGGGGTTATGGGTGGAGGGAACAACAGTTCTATTGTAAAGTTTAACATTGTTCACACAGCCAACAGTAGGATCGTCAGAAGTAGTCGACGGAGACAGAGGGAGAGAAGCCAGCAAGTAGACCTCCCTGAAGCACGATACGATAAACCCATAACTCACACAATGGGTGAGGCAACGTACACAGCACTGACATGGAATGTCAATGGGCTGGGTAGCTAAATCAAGAGAGGATTAGTATCAAAATATATTAAGAGACTTAGGCCTGAAATAGTTTTCCTGCAGGAAACCCACCTTTAAGGGACGCACTGTGCATTTATAGGGAGGGGATCATATACAACGTTAGCACATGCTGGGTTTTCCACAGGGGCTCGAGGAGTTGCAATACTGATGAAGAAAACACCCCCCCCTTTCACTCTACCAGAATTTGGACAGACCCGAATGGAACTTTTGTCGCGGTCCAGGGGACCTGGGGAAGGCGAGAACTAACACTGATTAGTGTCTATGCCAAGCCAAGATTGCAATCCCAAACACTAGACGCAATAGCAAAGATACTATTTGAATCGGGCCCAACTACACACCAAATAGAGGCTGCGATTTTAACGACGTATTAGATCCAAACTTAGACTGTACGCACATTACTGAAGGAACCTGTGCCCCCACCCCGCTGGCTACTTGTGTAGCTTCACTGGGCTTGACCGACTTGTGCCGGAGGCAACATTTATCAGACCGAAAATACTCCTTCTCAGGAGCCCACAGAGTTTTCTCCAGACTCTATTTTCTTGCCCTGGCGGGAGGGATACGAGCTGTAGACAAAATGGGATATCTGGCAAGGGGAATTTCAGACCACTCCCCATTATGGTTAACGGCCGGAGGAGTGGGCATTAGGCAAGGGTCGGACTGGAGGTTAAACGCCTGGGAATTCCGGGATAAAAATACAAGGGGAATAATAAAGACAGAGCTATACTTTCAAGAAAATGAGGGTTTGGTGGCTTCGGCCACCACCCTCTGGGAAGCATACAAGACTGTAATCCGAGTAAGAGTGCAGGATACTATTGCGCGAAAACGAAGGGAGGAAACGAGTCAAATAGAGGCATTAGAACGCAAAATGCTGGAACTGGAGAGTAATATTGCCCCAGACAACGAGGATGTGCAAATATGACAAATAGCAATTACCCGAAGGAAACTTGGAGCATTGACTGAGCATGAAGAACAGACTCAAATCCAGGCCACGCACCACTGTCTTTATGAGTCAGGAGGTAGGGCAAGGAGGCTCCTAGCTTGGTTAAGTAGAAGGGAAAGAGGCGAGT
Source organism: Calotriton arnoldi (assembly GCA_963921515.1). Lineage (NCBI taxonomy): Eukaryota > Metazoa > Chordata > Amphibia > Caudata > Salamandridae > Calotriton > Calotriton arnoldi. The sequence goes on along the minus strand of CAWUFW010005288.1, from coordinate 544,231 downwards.
TGGGTGGCTCAGATCCGAGAGGCATAGGAGATGCACGTAACGGCACAAACAATTGCAGGGGTATCCGAACGATATTATAGGGAACTATACAATGCCAGACCACTAGCCAAGGAATCCCAGATAGCAAAATACCTCGCTACCATTGATACCCCCTCCCTTCAACGGGACGAAGCAGAAGTCTTAGAGACAGATATTACTTTAGCAGAGGTAACGGACGCTATTAATAGGCAAAAACGGGGAAACACCCCAGGACGGAATGGACTCCCTGCGAAGTTCTTCAAGCAAAATGTAAACCTACTAGGCCCCCACCACTTGAACATGTATCAAGCGGCACGAGAAGAGGGATCGCTGCCGCCAGATCTTTGCCAAGCCACAGTCATGGTTATCCTGAAGCCCAGTAAAAATGCGGACAGTTGCAGGTCGTATCGTCCAATCTCCCTACTTAAAACTGAAACTAAAATTTTGGCTTATATATCCTGGCGGCAAGACTTAACGGTGATCAAGCCACTCATTCATTGTGACCAATCAGGCTTTATGCCCGGCCGTGCCACAAGATTCAACCTTCGTAGATTGGCCAATTGGCTGGATACAGTCAAGGACAGGCCCACTCCGCATGTGTTCCTTTCCCTGGATGCGGAGAAAGCCTTTGACACGGTCCACTGGCCCTTCATGCGGCAAGTTCTAGTGAAGTCTGGGTTTGGTGAGAAATTTAGGACCTGGGTGGAACTGCTATACACTAACCCCAGAGCTAGAGTTAGGGTTAATGGGATAAAATCAGCAGACTTACCTATTAAGAGAGGAACACAACAAGGCTGGCCCCTGTCACCCCCTCCTCTTTGCACTGGTCTTGGAGCCCCTGGCCTGTTTGGTCAGGGCCCACCGGACCTCAGAGGATTTCAAGACCTAGGGAATCATCTTGCAGATTAACTAATCTCTCTCTACGCAGATATTTTGTTATAAATCACGAATCCGCATATAACCTTACCCCTGATATTACGAATATTTGAGGAGTTTGGCAACCACGCAGGCTACAAAATAAACTGGAGTAAATCCAGTCTTTACCCAGTGGGAGGGTCAATAGAAACATACTCCATACTGGAACACTAATATGCTAGCGAAGGGGGTTTCTGATACTTAGGGCTGTATATTTCTGTAAATGAAACCGAATGCCTTAATCAAAACATCAAACGAGTGCTGGCTGAATTCCGAGAGGATGTCCTTTGATGGAGACGACTCCCCCTGATGTTGCTGGGCAGAGCAGCCATGAAAAAAATGATTACACTTCCCAAACTGTTATACATACTTCAAAACATTCCACAAAATCCCAGAGACAATCTTCAAAATGATAAACACCGAACTCCGTACACTATTGTGGGATGGAAGACACCCCAGAGTAGCACTGCAAACTTTACAACGCAGCAAGATGGCGGCCGCGGCGTCGGCTGTGTGAGCTGGACGTACTCTCTCCTCCTGTCGGACCTTTCCTCCCCTCTGGATATGTGCGGGATATCGACTAATGAACTAACTTACAGGAAGACGACATGAACTAAAGTTTGTGGCTCTCCGGGATGATCTGGCGACTTAGACTCTGGCTCATTGGCTTACCTCTGCCTGCAAGATTGGCCGGCATACACTCTCTGCATCCGGTGGCTGTTGACGCTCTGTTCCCCCCCGCCCTATCCGCAATGCCGCCTAGGATTGCCGCTAAAGGAGCAAAGACTCGCGGTGCTCCCGCCGGTGTTGGTGCCGGGAGCACAGCAAACATCACGAATCCTCGGAGGTCGGTTTCGGACGATGTTTCAATGGACCCCACACGCCGCTCACTTTCTGGCAAGAGTGGCCCTGCTGGCTCTGCTGGAAGGGGTCGGCAAACTGTTCCTGCACTATTCAAGGCGCAATCAGGGAGAAGTAAGACGCCTGGTGGCTGTGTGGTAGACAGCAATGGTGAAGGCAACATTGTAGCAGCACTGATCAGAACGGAGAAAGCTGCGGCAACCCCGGAGGGATCTACACAGGGGATTATCCAAGACATCGATCCCTCTCCCCAGGGGGGGGGCTAACGATCTGTGCCCCGAAATCAACAACAAGGTAGGAACTAAAACCGGCGATTTGAATGAATTTAAAAATGACTTAAACTTTGAAAATATTGAAGGCACCGACGAGTCGCGCACTACTGAGTTGGAGACATCAGGAAATGGTACTATGGGAGATGTAGTCCCCCAGGGTAACAGTCTAGAAGTAGACACAATTAATCCGGCAAGCAAGAATTATTTTGCCGGGAGCATAGTTGATACGCAAAGGAGAATACTAGTATCTCACAATGCCTTGAAAGATGGAGACTCGGGGGACAAATTTTATTCTTTATCTGACCAGTCGAATTCTTCGGGGGATGAGAGTCCTGGTAAAGACTGGGCTGGGGGTGAGAGTGATACTGGCAGTTTGGGCTGGGAAGGGGAGGAATCTGAAGACAAGTCCTCTCACTCCCGGGACGGTGCGCAAACAGAGGGACCATCTGCCAGACAAAAACTCGGGGCCAACCAGATCTATGACCTGGGACTACTCATTTTCCCCAAACTTGGAGGGGAGCAAAGATGTAGATGGGGTGCTAGATACAGCAAAGTCTAACCCAGGGTCTCCTGAGGAAATCACATTGGCTACTATATATCAGTCAATAATGGCCCACCGTGAAGAAACAAGACTTGATAATATACGCAATCAGGGTGCGTGTCGGAAATTACAGAATTCAATTCGAAGGGTTTCCAAGACCTGCTCGGAATTTGCAGCAAGGATTGGCGAGACTGAGACAAGGATATCCACCTTAGAGGATGAACTGGCTAACCAAAGAACTATCACTGAGTCCCTGAAATCCTTAAAGGAAGACACTATTTGGAAACTGACTGACCTTGAAAATCGGTCAAGGAGGAACAACCTTCGGATTTTGGGGGTTCCAGAGGGTTCGGAGGGGGGGGATGCTCGTCAATTTGTGATTGCACTTTTTGAGGAGGCCTTCCCAGATCTATCCTGGGACTGGAAAACGGCAATACAAAGAGCTCATCGGTTTCCGTTCCAACAGAGGAAACGAGGTCAGGATACTGAAAGACCTCGGGCTATACTTATTTGTCTGAACAACTTTTTAGCTCGAGAGGCCCTGTATGATCTGGCCAGACCAGATAGGAAAAGAAGGGGAAAGGGGTGTGATTTTTTTTGTAAGGCCAGATTTCTGTCCTGCAACAGTTGAGAAAAGATGACAACTTCGCCAATTAATTCCATTATTTCAAGCAAAAGGGGCACAAGTATTTTTGCATAATCCCGCGAAATTGAAAGTAATGTTTCAAGGGCAGACACAATTTTTTCTATCTGAGGTATTGGCACGAGAATATTTACAAAAGATCTAAAAAAGAATTAAAATGCATCAGGGGTAGTTGGGGATGTGGGTAGTTATTAACCTACGTGGCAGGGTAGCAGGGTGGGGGGGTAGGCGGGGGGGACAGCAGTTGCATTGTTATGTCTTAATGTTTAGTAAGGTTTGGGGGGGTGGGGGGGAGGGCTTGATTTGGTCTGGTTGGGAATGTATTGATGGGCCGGTGCGATGTTGCAGGAGCTACAGATTGCGTACTTGGATTACTTCCAGCGATGGCTACAAGGTGGGATAAAAGTCTTAAAATCCTTAGTTGGAATGTCAATGGGTTGGGGGACAAGCTCAAGAGGAGTATAGTCCTACAATTTGTTAAACGCCATCTCCCAGATGTTGTCCTCTTGCAAGAAACGCACCTTCTCGGTAACACATGCCACGCACTAAACAGATGGGGCTACACACTGGCAGCGCATGCCGGCTTCACTTCAGGGTCCCGCGGGGTGGGCATACTGTTGCGCCGTAACTTTCCATTTGTCATTGAACACTCAGAGACTGACCCGCTGGGGCGCTATGCGATGCTCTCGGGGAGGTGGGAGGGACGCACTCTCAACTTGGTCACGGTTTATATCCCACCGGGTCTTCAAACCCAGTCGTATCAGGATTTGGGTAGACTTCTCCTTTCCCTTCCAGAGGGGCAACTTCTACTTGGGGGAGATTTCAATGCAGTGGTGTCGGGGGGGATGGATAGGCACCCACCCAGAGATATCGCGACTGGACATATGTGGCTTTCCAATCTCCTGGAGGCATTCGGATTAGTTGACCTCTGGGCGTATGCGCCACCCAAGCCTACAACAGTACACATTCTTCTCGGGACCACACCACACGTTTTCTAGAATTGATTACATCCTCGCACCTCTGCAAAATGACACTGCCATTCGAGAGATCAGACATCTGGCACGGGGTATATCTGACCACTCCCTATATGGGCACACCTTACTATCGGGGAACAGAGGGTAGGCTGTGTAGCGCCCATCAACCCCTGGTTCCTACATAATCCAGAGACCAAGACGAAGATCACCCGAGCGATAGACCAATACTTCCAAGATAATGTTGGGACGGTGGACTCCCCGGCTGTCCTCTGGGAAGCATTTAAAACCGTGCTGCGGGGTGAGGCCCTTTCTATGATCACCGGACAGCGCAAAGAAAAGGAGACGCAGATGCTTACCATTGAGTGCGATCTTCTCGTGTTAGAGGGGGGAGCAAAGGTAACGGGAATCCGGGGGCTCTACACCAGATGCAGCTTAAAGCGGCCGAATATAAAGAGCTAGCTACAGACGCCGCAAAACACCTGGCGAGAGCCAGGGACGGCCGATTGTATGACCAAGGGGACAAAGCGGGCAAATTAATAGCCTGGTTGGACAAAAAACAGAGAGCGCAGAGGGTGGTGACTGAGCTTCGGACTGAACTGGGCGTCATCCTCACTGAGCCCCAGGAGATAATAAACGAGTTTGCAGCACATTTCAAAAGAGTATACCGCAGGGGGTCGGAGAGGCCGGAGGAGGACTCCTCCGCGCTCTTGGCCGACATTGCGATGCCCACCCTTTCTGAGGATGACCGAGGAGTTTTGGAGGGGGAACTCACTGTAGAAGAACTGGCCAAGGCAATTAAGGAACTCCAGCCTGGGAAAGCCCTAGGACCAAATGGTCTCCCTATTGAGCTGTACAAGCTCAAACCTGACAGTCTGGGTCACCACCTTAAAAACATGTTCGAGGATAGTATAGTCCGGGGCAAACTGCCGAGAGACCAGCGCATCGCCACACTGGTGGCCATCCCTAAAGAAGGGAAACCCAGAGAACTATGCGCCTCCTACAGGCCGATATCATTGCTAAATGCTGAACCCAAAATCCTCGCGAAGCTGCTCGCAAACAGGATCAAGCCAATAATCACCAAACTGGTCCACCCAGACCAATCCGGCTTCATGCCGAACCGCAACACTGCGCTCAACTTGCGACGACTCCACGAAGTATTGGGACGCTGTCACACGATCCAGGAAGACGCGGTCGTGGTCTCGTTGGATGCCGCTATGGCATTCGACACGCTTGAATGGACTTATATGATGGCGGTCCTAAAAAGTTGGGCTTCGGCCCTAATTTCATTGGGTGGGTGCGTCTCCTCTACACCGAACCACTAGCCCAGGTGGTGGTAAATAATAAGATCTCAGAGGTTTTCACACTGGAGCGAGGGACGCGCCAGGGCTGTCCCCTCTCGCCCCTGCTTTTCGCCCTCTCCCTGGAGCCTCTAGCGGCCTGGATACGGCAAAACCTCTCACTACGGGGGCTCCGATGGGCAGATGGATGGGAGGACCGGATTTCGCTTTATGCGGACGACATCCTTTTGTATCTGGCCTCCCCTCAAAGTCCCTCAGAGTGGCACTCGATATTTTCACAAATTTTGGGAGAAACTCAGGCTACAGTATTAACTGGGGGAAATCAGTGCTTTACGTCCTGCATGGAGCCCCTCCGTCAATTCCGCGCGACTGCCCGATCAGGGTGACCACAGAGGGGTTCAAATACCTTGGCATCTTTATCTCCATGGACGTGGCGACACGATACGAGCGGAATCTCTTACCACCCCTGCAAAGATTTAAAAGGGATACTGCCATCTGGAAGACGCTCCCGCTGTCCCTCCTGGGTCGGGCAGCTCTTTTAAAATGATGGCGCTCCCGCGCTTTTATATGCCCTCCAAAACTATCCAGATTTAGTCCCACAAAAGTACTTTATAGATATTGAAGCTACTCAGAGGGACCTGTTGTGGGCTGGAACGCCGCGCATATCGCTCCAGAAGCTGACACTGGGGTGGTACGATGGGGGTATAGCACTCCCAGACATTCGGAAATACTACTGGGCGGCACACCTTTCAGCCATAAACCAGGGCACGTATAGCGGAGGGGATGATCCCGGATACGGGATGGACAGATGGCTCCTTCTGGGGGGAATTTTGAGGCGGCGCTCTACTCTAGACCTAACAAATATCCACTCACGGGACCTACAAGACATTCGGTCCAACTCTGGCATATGGTGAGTCGCAAGCTAGGATGGGCCGATAAGCTCACTTTGGCAACCCCGCTTTGGGTCTCCGAACGGTTGGGTACACTGGGCCGCACAAAAGGGTTTCGCAACTGGGACCTGATAGGGATCTCCCATATAAAAGATTTATGGGGGCCCAATGGAATGGTGACATTTGCCTCCCTACAGCAAAAGTACGACTTAGCGCAAACTGAATATTTCCGGTACATACAGATCAGACACTCACTCCAGTCTAACATTCCACCCGGCACGGTGCTCCCGGAATCCTCCCCCTGGAGGACAGACTGCTGGACGGCCATCTACCGGAGAAGGCTATCTCCCTCACATATAAAAAACTTATACATCACACCCCTGATCCCTTGCTTGCCCTTAGGAGAAAGTGGGAGACTGATGGTCTTGAGATTGATGACGAAGAATGGAGGGAAGCGCTTTCCTCCCCCGGGAGGTAGCGATTTCGGCAAAACTGAGACTGATACAACTCAAAATACTACACCGCGTATACATCTCGGGTACACGACTGATATTGATGGGTAGGAGTACGGACGGGCTTTGTAGGAGACGGTGTGGGGAGGTGGGGACATTCCTCCACATAATCTGGGAGTGCCCTCTAATACAAACCTACTGGAAACGAGTACACAGCTGTATGCGAACTGTCTGGGGGCAGAACTACGACCCGAAATAAAAGGTGCATTTTAAACATCTGGGAGCCCACAGACATCTCCGAAAAAGGCAAAATATGGGCGACACTGGGACAGATGATTGCAAAACGAAATATAGCACGCCAATGGGGAGCAGACGCACCCCCAACACTAAGTGTCTGGAAAAAAGACATGGATTGGTGCATGTTGCGAGAGAAGACAGTCTATGTGGCTCGGGGATGTCCCCGGAAATGGGTAGCAATCTGGACAAAATGGAACGAATACCGAGGACATCTGTGTGAACCCCCCCTTGTCCCCTCCCTTGAAGAAGCATTAACGTTGTAAAGAATTGTATATTGTGGCCACCTTGTTTGCTGTAACATCAAAGGAAATATATTGAACTGTAAATATGTGAATGCAACACCGTACTTAACAAACATCCATGTGTGTAAATGACCAACAAGTTTATTTTTGTAAATAAAAAGAGTTATTAAAAAAAAAAAAAATGCATCAGGGGTCTTTAAAAAAAAAAAAAAAATGCTTAGGCATTGTAACTTAGCAATGTTGTGTTAGATAGGATTATTTTCAGGATTTGTTTTTTAGGGAGTTTTCTCCCTTTTTGTTTTTTTTGGTGGTGTTTGATTTTTTTGCTAATATTGTAAGGGAGGGGGGCTGATGCTGAGGAGGGGGTACGGAGTCAGCCATCCATCACCAGGGACTGTCGGTCCCTATGCTCTTTAGGATAGGTTGTAGGGGGGGGGGGGGAGAGAAAGGGTGGGGGAGGCAGGGTGGAGGGGAAGAGGTGGAGAGGGTTGGGGACGGCGATGGGGGTGGCGGGGTTAGGACGGTTAGGAGGGTTGTACAATCAGAGTTTGCTACTTGTAGTTATGGCAGTTCTTTCTGTGCAAAAATGAGTACTACTGACAAGATTTATGGAGTTTATTGCAACTGTTTGAAGTATTCGTACAGGTCAAGAGGGGAATCAAGTGATAAAAACGATGGGTGGAAAGGGTAAATTACATATCTGCTCTTTAAATGTATGTGGGCTAAATGATAGAAAGAAAAGAGGTGTTTTGGCTAAAATTATACAATTTATGCAAATAGATATTCTTTGTCTACAAGAGACTCATATTCCGTGGGGTAAACGGGGGTATCTAAGAGGCCTCGGTTTAGATTTATTGGTTTGCTCTCATCAAAGTACCACTACTAGAGGGGTGGCCATTCTGGCTAAGAAAGGTACGGGCTTGTGTCGAAGCAGTAAAGGGGATAAATGGGGGCGATGGGTGATCTTAGAGATCATAATTAACGGAACTCCATTGACAATCTGTTCATTGTATGGATCTAATCTGGACGATCCAGAGATCTTAGATGCTCTTAATATCGAGTTGGCTCTATGGAAGTATCCAGTCATTCTCTGTGGAGATTTTAACATTCATCTGGACAGTCAGTTCAATGCTCTTGGCAATGCACCATATCAAGGAAGGAAGGCTAGGGTGTTCAAAGCTCTGCAGAGAATACTTAGGGAGCATGGACTAGTTGACCTTTGGTTTAGACATAGGTTGGGAACTCCAGGGTATACTTTTTACTCAACACCTCATAATAAATTTGCCCGTCTGGGCTATTTTTTTATATCTCAACAGATCGCTGATAAGGCCAGTATTGATATCTTCCCTAAGATTATATCAGACCACAACCCACTGGTCGCTGAGCTGTCATTAAGTGGTATCCCTCGTCCTCAGAGGACATGGTCCTTTGAAAGGAAATTGCTCCTCGAACAGGCATATTGTGAACATATGTCCAATTGGATAAGGGAGTTTTTTAGTATCAATAGAGACACCTCTGCTGAAACTATCGTTTGGGATGCGTTCAAAGCAGCCCTCCGTGGAGCAACGCTTCGCTTTTCTATACATCAGCAGAAGATCAAAAAGGAAAAAGTTAGTGGATGGGTTGATCAGCTCAGGTTAGCTGAAATAGAGCTGATAAATAAAATACGGAATGGCCTGGACAATGACGAGTGTCTTCAGCTTATAGCTTTGATTAAATCTAAAATTCAACAGCATTTTGGGGAAGAAGTAGCCACTAAATATAAACAGTTTAGGGCAGACACATACGAATTCGGGGGAAATGTTGGAAGGGTTCTGGCAAAGCGGCTTAGAGAGAGGGAAGTGACTAGTGGGATATGCAAGATTGAGGATCATCTTGGCCAGATTCAAGACTCTCCTAGCAAAGTCTTAGAGGTATTTCAAAAATTTTATCAGCAACTATATACTGAAGAAATAGGTACTGGAGAGGAAGTGAGCCCTGAGGTATTTCTTGAGTTCTTTGAGGGTCTTGAAATAAAGAAGGTTACGCTGGAACAAAATAAAATTCTTGCTGCCCCAATTTCATGGGAAGAGATAGAAAATGCCATAACTTCTCTTTCAGCCGGTAAGGCGACTGGTCCAGATTGTATCCCTTTAGAGTTTTTTAGGACATTTAGATCAGAACTTCGACAGGATATGGTTTCCTTATTTCAGCAGGCTCAAAAAGGGCAAATACCTGAATCTTGGTCTAAGAACACTATAATAATTTTTAAGAAAAAGAATAAACCGGAACTGAATCCATCGTCGTACAGACCAATTTCCCTTATTAACTCGGATAGTAAGATCTATTCTAAAATAATAGCCTCTAGGTTGGCCAGAGTCATCACCCCTCTTGTATCCATTCGTCAGCACGGGTTCATTCCCGGGAGAGATTCAACCGATCATGTGAGACGTGTGATCGCTCTTCTCGACTGGGCTGAAGCCTCGGGCTCTTCTTTGGGCGTGGCCCTGTTGGACGCAGAGAAAGCGTTCGACAGGGTCTCCTGGCGATTCATGTGGTATGTATTGCAGGGGAAGGGGTTCTGCCCCGAATTTATCCAAGCCGTCCAGACACTTTATATATCGCCTGTAGCAGAGATACGGATATCAGGGCAGGAATCAGAAGTATTCAGGATCAACAGAGGTACAAGGCAGGGGTGCCCATGTTCCCCCCTGCTTTTCGCATTGTATATCGACCCATTTCTTAATAAACTAGAGAAAAATGTGAATGTAAAACCAGTGATAGTTAACAATACAGAGTATAAAACATTGGCCTATGCAGACGATATCGCAATACTTACTAGTGATATCATAATGGCTCTTTCAGCAGTGAGGGATCAGGCGGAGCAATTTGGGGCTTTGTCGGGATACAAGCTAAATGTTGATAAAACACAGATTATTCACTCCAATTTCACCCCTACCCCTGACCTCCCTGCTTCGACTGAAGTAACATATTTGGGTATCAGGATTTCGCAGCCAGTTGATCGAATACCAGATCTTAATATAATTCCTATGATCATCAATGCCAACACGACGTTAGAGAGGTTAGATCACCTACATCTCTCTATGTATGGAAGAAATAAGGTCTTAAAAATGTTAATTCTGCCCAAATTTTTATACCTATTTAGGACCATCCCTCTAGAGTTTTCTATGGCATCTTTAGCCAAAATTGAAAGAAGCTGCTCCAGGTTTCTATGGGGATATCATAGGGTCAGAAGGGCGACCAGATGGATGATTCTCCCTAGAGATCGAGGAGGCTGGGGGTTCCCAATTTTCTCATGTATCAGTGGGCCTCACTATTGCAATGTATGGGGATTTTGGTGACCGGGTCTAAAGCCGAGAGGTCTATGGCGGTAAGACCAACTATCTACGAAATAGCATTGGAAAATGAAGCTAATCAATGTTTAGTCAAAAACCTAGAACCTAGCTATTATAAAAAAAAACAGATTCAAAGTCCTCAAGGCAGCCTACGGGGTCTGGAGAAAGATGCGTCGGAGGTTTAAAGTCTCTAATATAAATTTGTATACTCCCTTTTTGGCGTGTAGTGTTCTACCACCAATCTTTCAAGATCAAATAACCTTCCGATGGGGCAATGCCGGGATTAATGTTTTAGGGGATATTTATGATAAAGGTCAAATAAAGACGTTCGCCTCTTTACAAGAAAAATTTGGGTTAGATAGAAGAGATTTCTTTAAATACCTGCAGGTGCGGAGTTTCTTGGGGACAAACATGCTTGGGACTACAGTTAATTTAGAAAAAATATCTTTGGTGGAGACAATAAGTCGAAAGTCCCGGATCGGGACAATCAAATACTTTTGCAAATTCTCCCCGATGATCTATGTAGCCAGAATACTAAATGGCAGGAGAAGTTTGGAAAGGAGGGGATAAATATGGAAGATTCAATTATTTTAATAAGTGAGACCTTAACAACAGGAAGTCTAAGAACCCAACACTATATGTCCATTTTTGATCTTTACTATACTCCACGAAAGGTTGCAAAATGGGGAGGTACGCGAGGTACTTTAGGAAACAAGTGCAACAGATGTGGTCTAATGGCCGCAGATACTGTACATATGTTCTATTCATGCCCTAATTTAGCTCCACTTTTCCAAGATATTGAAACTTTTTTTAACATAACTTTGAGGATTCCGCTTGCAATAACACCAGAATTGGTAATTTTGGGCACTGAGTGTAACAGGGGAGAGAATCTCAGGGCAAGACACTAGGTTAGACTAGTATTTATCGCTATGGCCTGTCTCCGATCGTGTATCACTGCTCAATGGATCAGTCCTGACTCCCCTACATTTACAATTTGGAGATCTAGGATTCTCTCCATCTACAATATGGAGTCTTCTGTCAATAGATTGAAAGGACGTAAGAGAAGGGAACTCGGACAAAAAACTTGGGCTCCAATTTCCGAATGGGTGGACTAATGTATGTTGTTTATCCATGTTTATTCATTAACTATATGGGTTTTTTTTCTCTCTTCGTCTTTTTTGAAAAATGAAACTGCCATTACTTGTAACTGTCATACTGATAAATAAAATTTTTAAAAAAAAGCAAACTTTACAACGCAACCAATACAATGGGGGGGGAATCGCTTTGCCAGATATACAGGCTTACTATCGGGCCACACACTGAATAGCGATTAACGAATGGAGCCATGCCGCGGGAGACCACAACGTATGCTCTCGAAAGGCTTCAATTTCGTAAACACACGTATCTCCACTATTTGTATGGCAGTGCAGGAACTAGTGACTTGTTGTCAGCCACTCAGAACGATTGAGGCCTGGAAGGGGGCGGAGCGACAGATGAGGTGGGACAAAAAACTAACTAGAGCCACTCCGCTTTGGGAGGGTAGGAAGATGCCAGAACTAGCAAAGCTCTAGGGAGTGGGATATTGTCGGGATCACGATGTTGGGGGATATATTACAAAATGGGGACCTAGTCACCTTTGAGACTCTTCAAACTGAACACAAATTGGGACATACCCAATGTTATAAATACTTGCAATTACAACATGCCTGGAGAGCGCAAAAGGAAAATGCTACTTGCCCAGTATGCATCTGTTCTTGGCATATAGAGCTGTAAAGCCATATGCTTTAGCATAGATCGCCATCTGGTGTTGGGTCCGGATGTTTGCACTTTGTTTTTGTTTGAAGAAGTCTTTGCAGTCACGAGGTAGGTGACTCCTCCTTTCGGTGATAGTGCGCATGGGCATCGACTCCATCCCCGGATTGTTTTGCCTTAAGGGTGATGGAGTTAGGAAGAGCAGAAAGATGTCCATGTATAGTGTATCTAAGTAAGATAATACTGCAACAGATAAAAGGTACCCGGGGAGGCGGGTGCGCATATGGCTCTACAGCTCTATATGCCAAGAACAGATGCATACTGGGTAAGTAGCATTTTCCGTTCGAGGCATAGGAGCTGTAGATCATATGCTTTAGCATAGACTGTACAGCAGTTACTCCCAAGCGGTGGCTAACCTGCATCTGTTGCAGTGGTCTGAAATAGTGTTCTTAAAACAGCAAGACAACAAGCTAGTGTGGGCCAGGCTAACATCTACACAGTGTTTTGTGAATGTGTGTGGTGTAGACCATGTTGCAGCTTTGAAAATATCATTTAAGGGAATGCTCCCCAAGAATGCCATGGAAGCCCCTAGTTTGTGTGGAGTGTGCTCTAGGGAAAATTGTTAATGTGCGTTTAGCTTTAATGTAGCATATTTGTATGCACTTAACTATCCACCGTGCAATACCTGCTTTTGATATAGGACTGCCTTTATGCGGTGGTGAAAAAGCAACAAAGTTGTTTTGTTTTCCTAAAAAATTTAGTTCTTTCAATGTAATAAAGTAATGCTCTTTTAACGTCTAATGTGTGAAGAGCACGTTCTGCCACCGAGTCTGGTTGGGGAAAAAACACGGGTAACTCAGACTGGTTGAGATGAAAGGCAGAAACGACTTTAGGTAAAAGTTTGGGGTTAGTCCTAAGAACCACCTTATTTTGGTGAATTTGTAAAAATGGTTCTTGTATGGTTAGTGCCTGGAGCTCACCAATTCTCCTAAGAGATGTGATGGCTATGAGGAAGGCTACCTTCCACCTCAGAAATTGTAGTTCACATTTGTGCAACGGCTCAAATGGTGGGCCCATGAGTCTTGTAAGGACTATATTAAGATTCCACACAGGAGAAGGTGGAAGTCTAGGAGGAATGATTCTCTTGAGTTCTTCCATAAAGGCTTTGATAGCGGGTACACGAAACAAGGACAAGTGTTGTCTATTTTGTAGGTAAGCCGCTATTGCAGCAAGATGCAGTCTTATTGATGTATATGCTAAGTTAGCCCGCTGTAGGTGTAATAGATAGCAAATGATGTTTTGAATTGAAGCATCAAGCGGATTGATTGGATTGTTATTACAATAGATTACAAATAGTTTCCATTTTGCTGCATAGCATGCTCTTGTGGTAGGGCGTCTAGCCTCTTTAATGACATTCATGCAGTCTGGCGGAAGATTAAGGTAGCCAAACTAGGATTTCAGGTGCCAGATCTCAAGGTTGAGTTGACTGGGATCTGGATGCCTGATCTCTCCATGGTTCTGAGTGAGAAACTTGGGGGAGAGGTGTAGTTTTTGATGAGGAACTACTGATAGTTCCAACAGGGTTGTGAACCAGGGTTGTCGAGCCCATGTGGGAGCAACTAGGATCATTGTGAGGGAATGTTGCTTGAGCTTCTGAACCAGTAATTGAATTAGCGGGAGAGGTGGAAAAGCGTAAGCAAATATCCCTGACCAATTGATCCATAGTGCATTGCCTTTGGACAATGGGTGTGGATACCTGGACGCGAAGTTTGGGCATTTTGCGTTGAGGTGTGTGGCGAACAGATCTATTTCTGGGTAGCCCCACATTTGAAAAAAATGGAAGAACTTGAGGGTGTAGTTCCCCATTCGTGGATCTGTTGTGTTTGACGACTGAGCAGATCTGCAATTTGATTGTTTACTCCTGGGAGATGTTCTGCAAGGAGATATATTTTTTGAGGTATGGCCCATCTCCATATGCTTTGAGCTAGGTGTGAAAGCTGTAGAGTGTCCCTCCCTGTTTTTGTATGTAGTACATTGCTGTCCTGTCTGTACGAACTAGGACAGCTTTGCCTACTAGATGTATCTGAAAAGCTTTTAATGCTAGAAAAATTGCTAGCAGCTCCAGATGGTTTATGTGGAGTTGTTTTTGTTGTAGTGTCCACATGCCCTGAATGGTATGTTTTTGAAGATGAGCTCCCCAACCAGTGAGGGATGCGTCTGCTGTGAGCACAATCTGTGGAACCGGGTCGATGACTGGCCGCCCTTTGGAAAGGTTTTGTGTATTCCACCACTGCAGAGAGCGATGAGTGCAGCCGTCCACCAACACCAGATCGGTTAACGGACCTTGAGCCTGGTTCCACTGACGTGCTAAGCATTCTTGTAGGGGACGCATTTGGAGTCTAGCGTAAGGAACAATTAGAATGCAAGACGCCATCATTCCGATCAACTGCATAAACACTCGGGCTGGTAGTGAGTGTTGCGGTTGAAATTGTGATATTAGGGTTTGCATGTTGCGTATTCTGACTGGGTAGGGGTACGCTGGAGCTTTGCAAGTGTCTATTGTGGCTCCTAGGTACGCTTGCTTGTTGGGAGGGTTGAAGGTGAGATTGACAGTGAATCCCAAGTCGTGAAGCAGCTGAACTGTTTTGGGAGTGTGGTGTATGCAGCTGTGTTGCGACTTGGCTTTTATTAGCCAGTCGTCCAAGTAAAGGAAGACATGAATGTGTCGTCTTAAATGAGCTGCCACTACTGCTAGACACTTGGTGAAGACTCTTTGTGCTGTAGTTACGCCGAATGGGAGGACTTTGAATTGGTAATGTTGTCTGTCCACCATAAACCTGAGATATTTCCTGTGAGCTGGGTGAATGGGAATATGGAAGTAGGCGTCTTTTAAATCTAGAGTGGAAAGAAAGTCGCCTTGCAGAAGCAATGGGAGCACCTGTTGAAGGGTGATCATGTGGAAGTAGTCCGATTGAATGTAGAGGTTTAGCTGTCTGAGGTCCAGTATGGGCCTGAGGGAGCCGTCTTTTTTTGGGAAATCAAAAAGTATAGGAGTACACTCCCGTCCCTTGATGACGTAATGGGACCGGTTCTATTGCATGTTTAACAGAGAGAGAGTGCCTGGTTCCTTACTGATAATTATGTCCAGGAAGATCATTTCATTTTATGCATGAAATGTGTGAATTTTAGATTCCTATCACAGTTGTTGATCCAAAGGAAGAAATCGCCTAGCACTTCTTTTGGGCCTTGCCAAATCACAAGGACATCATCAATATATCTCTTATAAAAGGAGATATGGGAGCTGAAGGGGTTGGTGTCACTCAGAATGTATTTCTGTTCAAAATCAAACATACAATCCCGCCACACTAGGGGCGAAGGTGCTCCCCATCGAAGTCCCATTCGTTTGGAGGAACAGGTCGCCTTCGAATTAAAAAAAGTTCTCTTTAAGTGCCAACTTAGCACACTCGATCACGAAGATATATTGATGATGTCTTTGTGATTTCGCAAGGCCCAAAAGAAGTGCTGGACATAATTATCAGTAAGGAACAAGGCAGATTGGAAACTAAGACACCACAAACCAACTGCTAAAAACAACCTCCTGAAATTCGAAAGTTTCCACCCTAGGGCCCTAAGGGAAAACCTGCCCTACGGACAATACCTCCGCTTGAGGAGGAATTGTAGCAAACTTATTGACTACAAAACACAAGCTGCGGAATTATCTAACAAGTTGATGTCTCGGGGGTACCCGGACGTGATACTAAAAAAAATGCCAGAAACGAGCGAGAAGCCAACCCAGAGAAGCCCTACTGGAAGAAAATACGAGAACCAATGTGGATATATCACTCACATGTGTCACCACATATAGCACCGTCTCCAACCAGGTAACCAAATCAGGCAACCAAATCAGTAAACAAACATTGGAAAATCCTGCACACGGGCACCCTAAATTGGGAAAAAC
Organism: Calotriton arnoldi; assembly: GCA_963921515.1. Lineage (NCBI taxonomy): Eukaryota > Metazoa > Chordata > Amphibia > Caudata > Salamandridae > Calotriton > Calotriton arnoldi. The sequence goes on along the minus strand of CAWUFW010005288.1, from coordinate 527,783 downwards.
CGTTTTTTTCGTTCAAAAGAGCAAGAAGTTTGAGGGACTCCCTTGTATCCACCCGACCTAGATCTACTCAGAATTCCCAGACTCTCCTAAGCTGTGTGTTGTTCGGTGCTTAAAGGCATATGAGGAAATGACTGAAGAGGTCCGTCCTCCCGGGGAGCAATAACTCCTTATTGCCTTACGTAAGCCCTTCAAGGCGGTTTCTTCCCCCACCATAGCTAGGTGGATAATGCAGGAAGCTGGTATGGACCTTCTGATTTTTGGGGCACACTCTGCATGAGGAGCTATGGCCTCTAAAGCATTTGGCTTGGGTGCCTGTTTGGAGGATATCCTCAACGCGGCCGATTGGTCTTTGGACTCTACCTTTAAGAGGTTTTACTACAAGTCGGTGCTTAACATAGCTCACCTCGTGGTGAGCAAGCTTTAAACTAGCATAATCCTAGCCTCCAGTCCGGACATAGAATGAAAAATTTCCTAGCTATCGTAACGGAAAGTTTCAATTCTATTAAGGACTCAGAGGTGAGGACTATCCCACCCTAGGAATTCCCTCAGGAGATCACCCTCCCCGTATTGGAGTAAGTAATACACTGAGTTTAAAATTATCTAGTTGAAGGCGTTTGACTCGATTGCACAGCAACTGCTTTCGCTGTAATTTCTCCCAGAGGCTTTAGTGGTTAAATGCCTAGGTGGTGATAATGTTCCTCATCTTTGTAGGTATCTGATGCAAATAAACAGGATTCATGATTGTGATCCAGCGGCTGACTTCGCGCAACGAAAGAGGGTGAAGGGCCAGTGAAGGACTGTTGGGCTCTTGGGACCTCCTGATTGGATGTTCAGGACTGTTTCCTGACTGGGCGTTGTTTCTTGTACTATATTTTTTCCAAGGTTTCATGGGAAACGTAGCTTGTATTGTTTTAAATCTGATGGCTGCTGTGAAAATAAAGTGAAGAAAGGCGGCATAATCCTCGCAACAGAATCCTTAATAGAATTGAAACTTTGTTACGATAGCTAGGAAATTTTTTCATTCTACTTAAAAGAAACAATTTCCTTTCATAACACTCGTGTTCATGTATTCGCTCATTCCTTAAGAAGCAAGTGGGGTGGCAGTTAGCAGGAGGCCCTGCAACTGTTAAACACCACGACCTAACATCAATTCTTACAGTATAAAGTGATCACCAATGGCAACCCTGGGGTTTTGAGAGGGGGAGATAAAAAGATCCTGCAAAGCCAAACTCTTAAAACTTTTGAAGGTTGGAGGGGCTGGAAAGACTGGATAGTATACTCACCAGCTAAATGGTCAATAGCCAGAAAGTCCGTCCTGTAAGTTGCCCGTTTGCGTCAGCCTGCCAGCTTCTTCTTTTAAAAGGAATATAGGGGAAAAATACAGACAAAACGTTAATTCTCAATATTTCATTCCAGCTCAAATGCACTACATGAACTCACAATTCTCAACAAGCAGAAACCCATCTATTCTTTACAAGAAAGCTAAAGCAGAAGTAAATACTATTCTTTACAAAAAGATTAAAGCATTTTGGTGATTGATCAACTGTCAGGTTGAAAACTCTAGGTGAAAACTGAATCACAGGTTATTTTACAGCACGAGGGAATGTATGGCTGCGAACCACTGCTTTACAATGAAACAAAGAGACCACACCTTCTGTTGTAAGAAGTTATACATTTGACATAAGACAGCAGACAAGACTGCATCAGTTTGCTTTTATTTATACATAGTATTAATATAGTGTAAATAGAAACATCACTTCTGCTATATTACAAACAAGCATCATATCTGCCACATTGTAGTAGAAAGAAAATCATTTTCTCAGCTACAGTGCAGCACAGACAGCAGCAAAACTCCAATTCCTATCTTCTTTACAGCCTGCTTTTAGCAGCCCAAGTGCAGCATAAGTGCTTTACAAGAAAAGGCACGACCACAACACTACATTTGGTCCACCAAATGCCCTCTATACGCCTCTCATCGGAACCCAATGTGGCCTTTAAAAGACCGTTAAATTGCCTTCAACCAATTCCTCTTTTACCCTCACCACAAGTCTAGTTGCTTAGCTCCTAAATGATCCCCACACAACTTCAAAGAACTTAGACAGAAGGCTACCCATATTTAAGGCCAGGGATGGATTTCACCTCTTCCAGCACACACACAATATATGCAAGGGCCTCCCACATCCGCCAGCTCCCCAAAAGTCAGTTGAACCCGGGGGTTACGTTTTTGGGGAAACACTTTCTCCTCGTAGGCCAACTCCTGCATTGCAATTACCACCTTTGTGTAGCTTTTCTCTTATTTGCCTACGAGACATCTTGGACATGGAAACCAATAGGTATTGCTCCTCGTAATGAACACATCACAGGAGTGGATACCCCGGCTGTCTCAGCATTCGGTCAATGCAGTTTTCTACTTTGAGGGACCTTACCCAAGTAGCTCCAGGGGTTACAGTTGTCACCGGTCTGAGCCAAGAGGTCCAAACTACAAATCAATAGATTAAGAGGAAGATAATTGGTGTGGGGGACTAGAACGACAATGGTGCCATGTGAACGAACCCTGGTGGGAATACAATCAAGTAGCCAAGTGAGATGTAGAAGGGATTGTGGCAAGAGCCACTCTACATCACAAACTATTAGATAAGCACATTCCTTTAAAGCCCAAATTCGATCTTCTTTCTAAACTCTTTGGGAGGACGGGGGAGGGGGGGAATAGCAGCTAGCAAGCAGACTCGTGCACAAAATTATCTTTAAAGTGATATTTACAAGGGGTAAGTGCAGGGATGCCATGTTCGGTCAAAAATAGTATGGGACAGTGAATAAGCACTAAACTAAAGCGTGACCATACGCATGGCGTCATTTCTCTTCAAGCAGAAACTACAGCGCCTTAAATAAGATCAAGGGAAACTAACTGCCAAGTAACATCTTGGGCAGATGTAGGATTCAGAGGCCTTCTATAATTTGAACACCACTACGATTGAATTCTTTGGAAATAAAATTAAATTGTGAGTTTCCATAAGAAGTTGCTTTATAAGACAAAGATTCATCTAAAAAGTAAATAAATGAGGACACAAATATAAATATTTGAAATTCTTAAGAATCACAGCCAAGAAAATCAATGGGTACTTCATGCATGAGATGCCTAAAGGAAGAGCAGGAGACATCAAGAGTGCCAAGTAAAACACGGTGTGCGATGATTGCGCCACGGTAAAGGATTCATGTCATTAGAGTTTATAAGAACCTACTTGGCTTCAATGAATTAAATTACCTACAAAATTAGATCCATGTGGTGTGATGGACATAGTTTTGTAACAATTTCCTGAATGGTAGACTCCAATTCTTTCACTGGTATATTAAGCAATAGGATCGATGGGCTGCAGCTTATCTGTGTGATGGAGCCCCCTTAGTACAGGTGTACAAACAGTAAAATAATGTAATCTATTCAAATTATCACCTTGTAACCAAGCTGAACCAGCATGTTTCAAACACTGATCCTACCCACCAAGAGTGATACGAACGTATCATAACCCAACCAATCACATTCAGAATTTCTAAAGAATCAGTCCACAGTTAAGTTGTGCTATACCAACAACCTGCTTAAGAAAGCTTCGATTTTCCACTGCAGCTACACAGATCTGGAAGAAACCTGTGAAGAGATAACTCCCTGCTTTCTTTGGTACAAATTTCATAAATGGTGCTATCACAAGAAAAGCCTGGTATTCAGTTGCTTTATGGAGACCTACCAATACATCATGGAGGTTGGGAGGCCTGCTTAATAAAAGGTCACGCCATTTACAACACTAGTTCTGTTCAAATAAACTATGTTAAATCAAAAACTGGGGTGTGAAGGCAAAATTGGTCTGCATGGTCAAGTGGAACCAGATTCAGTCAGTCTAAAAGTACACATTACAGAGGATAAGTTTGTCTGGAAATCTATTTTGGCAGTAAATTGTCCACAGCTAGATACATTATTGGGGGGGGGGGGCGTGTTAAATGTAAACAATCATCAGGAATCAACTACTCCATTCTTTGATCGTATCATATAAAGCCAAAGCAATACCTATTGGTTTCCATGTCCAAGATGTCTCGTAGGCAAATAAGAGAAAAGCTACACAAAGGTGGTAATTGCAATGCAGGAGTTGGCCTAGAGCTGGAAATGACCCTTTCTGGGGTTTCTGCAGAGAAAAAGATTTTCTTAAAGGTAGTTTAGTTACACCACATGTCATTTTCAGACATGTATTTTTGCAATTTAAACCATGTATTGGACGCTGAATCAGACTCGCACAATGTGTCTGGTGGGTCAACTCCTAGAGTGCCTGGAATCTGCTGCTGACTTAATAATGTGCCTCAACAGCCTACTTATTTTATATATATATATATATATATATATATATATATATATATTTTTTTTTTTTTTTTTTTTTTTTTTTAAGTATTCCAAAAAGGCATAAAAGGGATGTGGCCGAATAGGCCAAGATGGCGGACGTATCCTAAGTGCGCACCAGGAGCTCCTCCTTAATACTCCAAAATCCTGTAAGCTGCGGGGACATTTTTCACATCTAGCATGAGTGGACAACGGGTGGTGGGGGCCTCCGCGCTCTTGGAAAACTGTGAACCCGCCTGGAAACCCTGATCGTGTACTGCGTCATGCATCAAATAGGAGCAGCCAGAGTGGGGGTTGGGGAGGGGGGGCAGCACGATGGCTCCGGACGCCACAGAGAACTGTCCCGCATCGGCACGGCTCTCATGTTTGGCGGCCCAGTGGGTCGAAGAGGATGGCGCTGCAGAGTCTGAAGAGGCGGAGAGCGCCCCCCCCCCAAACAGATGTTAGGCAAGCCTGGAGCCATGCTGCGAGGCGGCGTAGTCTGAGCCCGTTGCTCGCGGGGAGATCCGCGTGCCACTGTTTACCATGGCCCGGCACGCCTGGACGTGGCCCAGCTGCTCTGGCCCCTCTGGACTGTAGGTGGGACTCCTCTGATTGCTGGGGTTGTGAAGTCTAGCCCAGCAAGGCTTCTGGGCACCCCTGGGGGAGGGCTCTGGTTTCTCATCCTCACCTCCCCCTGTGGACTTACTCTGCTGGCCCCTAGGACTGGGGAGCCCTGGAGAGCTGGATGGTCTGGGTGAACTGGGGTTCTGGCGACCGCTTCTGCCCTGGTGCTTTCCTGCCTTGTTACTTGCTGTGCTTAAGGAGGCTCTGCTGAACATTAACTCGCCACAGGCCTTGCGAACAGGGGCCGCGGGGGGCACAGGAGGATTTAAGAGAACTGCCCTGCAAAGACATCTCATGTACCCATAGCATTTCCCTCTGTGCTCGCTTCCCCCCCCAACCACAACCAACAAACTCCCTACATCCTTCCAGACCCTCTGGGAGCCTCACGCTATAGACTAGGATAAGAGCTGCAGTACCCATGCCAAAACGGAGATTGACAAGTTCACGGTTTCGGCCCCTTGATCCCTGAACTTGTGGATCTCCCCTTAGTGTCAGCACGGCCTGAATCTGCCGATTTGCCCACCATCCTACAAGAAATATAATATTCTAGAGAGATGGTGGAAGCCAAGATTAGAGAGGTGGGGAATTGATGTGGTGCCGTTACAAAATGTGGTGGGCAATGTCTCCGAAGCAGAGGGTAGGGTTTCCACCCTGAAAGATAAAGTTGACTCACTTAAACGTTCCGTCCCTAAACGGACTAACAGCTACCACCCTGGAATCGCGTGCCAAAGATGCCAAAAACAGATCTTGGAGGAATAAACTGCAGTTTCTTGGCTTTCCCGAAGTGGTTCGACAATACGCACCTTTAGAAGTTCCTTGAGGCCTAGCTCACATCCTAGGTGCCAGAAGGGAAATGATCACCCTGGCTGTTTGTTGAGTGCGCACAGCTCCTTGGTCCAGCGTCCTCCCCCCGGGGCACCCCCTCGACCCATTTTAGCCAGAGTCCTTAATCACAGGGATTTGATTCTCCGTGAAGCCAGACAAACAGGCCTCCAACCGTATCATGATTTCCCCCAACTATACCCAGGTTGTTCAACAGAGAAGGAAATCCTAGGGTGAGCTCAAGCAGAAACTAAAGGCCATGAACATCCAATATATGCTCAAATTCTCCGGAAGACAAAGTGATTCATGACTCCAGGACGTACTTCTTTGACACCTGACATGAGTGGGCAACGGAACGACCCAACCTTAACGGCAAGCCTTAATGCAGGCTTCACTAAACTGTCTAGAGAGGTGGCACTGCTCCTTCACCGGTCTATCCCATTGGTAATGACCTCCACCGTTTCATACCAGGGCTGCTGTGTGTTTGGAAGGTCCCCTACAACCTTCTCTCCATTTACATACCGCCCCAGCCCAGGCTCTTTTTGCACTCAAGGGAGTGCGCCTAACCTTCTCGTTGGGGTCACTATCATCAGTAGAGACTTTAAAGCCCCACCTGATCCACTCCTCGACTGTTCCGACCCACTTACAACACAGACTGTTCCGCACGCGGCAGCTCTCCTCATGGAGAGACTCCCTGGGGTTGTGCGATGTCTGGTGCGTAGGGCACCCAAGGGAACCAAGACTACACCCACTCCTCAGCTGCCCAGAGAACTTTCTCTCGTATAGCCTTACTTCTTCCAGCCACGGAAGTGTTCCATAACGTGGGCGCCGCTATCCCTCTCTCATGGTATTTCCAACCACTCTCCTGTTTCATTCAGTTTGGGCACTCAGACCGTCTACAATGTCTTGTGTGGCGATTGAATACATGGTGGCTGGTGAATACCCAATGCTCTGAGTTCCTGCAGTCTGAAATCCAGCCCCATTTCGACCAGAACAAGGGCAGTTGTGTTCCCTGGGACCCTATGGGCATCAGGTAAGGCTACAGTCAGGGGTCAGGCTCAAAGCTTTCTCCGGCGCCAGAACCGGGAGAAGCTGGCCCAGATCACTAAGCTGGAGGCCCACATAATAGATGTTAGGCCGCAGCTCCTGCAGGACCCATCCGTGACTCTGGAATGCCAGCTGCAATTGGCACAGGCCTCCCTGCGCAATATCTCAATTGGGTAGGCACAACAGTGCTGGAGGGCTTCAGTGCAACGGGTTTATGAGTCGGAAAACAAAAGAGCCAAATTGATCTACTGACTGGCCACCCACAATCTGAACCTGAAATAGTGGACTTTGCTAGTCTTCACCAGCGTACTACACTGGAGATTGCGGCAACATTTGCGGCATATTACCAGCAACTCTAAGCCCAGCATACGCCTCCATCCACCGGTCGAGCAGGATGACCCGATCCTCAGTGATATTCCTTTGCCACGCCTTTCGAATACACTTCACTCTGATCTAGATGAGCCCGGTACGCTTCCTGAAATTGTGACAGCGGTAGCTGCCATGAGTTTCCACTGGCGTACTACTGGAAATTTAGTGAAGTACTTAGTCCGTTTCTACTTGACATGTACGCAGAGGTGCTCATCGACGGGCACTTCCCAATAGGGATAATACCGCCACGAAAGTGGTCATTCCTAAGGCTGGGCAGCAGTCTGTGTGCTCCTCGCACCGGCCATATCCCTGATCAACGCAGAACACAAGAACTATGCAAAAATACAAGCTACTCGTCTGTAATAAGCCTTACTAGCCCTGATCCACCCTGGCCAGTGTGGATATATGCCCAACTGCAGCACTCAACACTGCATTTGGCGGATCCAGGCACCCCTAGCTTGTGCTGCAGGCCAGCAGGAGTTAAGAGCTCTTCTCTTGGTCAATTTAAAAAAGGCCTTCGATTCGGTAGATTGGTTTTTCCACTTAGATGTCCTCAAAAGAATGGGGTTTGGCCCCAGGTTGCGGTCTTGTTTGCTTTACGCTGCACAATGGCACAGGCGCACGTTAACAGAGTGCTCTCTAACATGTTACAGATAGGTAGATGTTAGAGACAGGATTGCCTACTCACCCCACTTTGCCTTATTCATGTTGACGCACAGATAAGGGGGGTGGCAATGAGCTGATCAAGTTGAGGACCAAACCACTACATGCGGATATCATCCTCCTCCCTTCTCGCCTGTCAGGAATCAGCCTGCAACTGTCTTGACTCACACTTTGGAAAAAGTCTTTAATTGTAAATATTTAAAAAAGGGACTCTTTAGGCAAGCCATACTTTTTCTGTAGTTGTGAAAAGGAGTATAGTCCCACCATATAAATCTCCTTGCCAACTAATCAACAAATTTCATGTTTGTGCAACGGTCGTGAAAATTGGGGGGGGGATAGTGTATAGCTCCATAGCAGGAGCGAATAGTAATATAGCCTTGTTTCAGACACCATAGCCTGTTCCGATTCGTAATGTACCCCAATATAGGCCTGGGTAGTCACCTAACCTTTCACCTACATTTACCATGCCATTGTACTACATAACGGGCTTGGTGCTGACCTTTTACCTAGTTAGGTGCTGCATAAATGTGTTTTTCCCAGAAAACTAGCCTCATTTAGTATGCATGGGGATTCTCAGAATCACAGCAGGATTACAATCTTCTGCATAATAACCATGTATAAGGGTCATCCCTTGCCAACATGACAGCAAGGTAGACCCCCCTGAGGGTACCTTTTGGGTATATAAACACCATATCTTTGCTGGGGCGGACAGAGGAGAAAGACTTCCATGCCGACACACTGACGCGAGACGCTGAGGTTCCTGCACGCACACTCCAGCATGCAGTGGTCTGACATCCCTCGCGGGGGTGTCCATCTCTAGACCAAGACGGGGTCATCCATTCTCTTCGTTGGTTGGTTTTATCCTAGGGGAATTCTTGGCTATACACGTACATATATCTAGTTAGGGCCTGAATCGTAGGAGTACGCATTATTACTGTCATGTATTCCTATGCATGCATATAGTAATTGATTTAGCATGATGGCAGAAATCTACCATCCATTTACTCTGTTGGTGCTAATAATTGTTTGGATCGGTTTCTGTCTTATGGTTGTTTCAGAACACATTTTACGTTGGTTCAATAAATGCTTATTGGAAAACGTCCCCATTTATTCTGTGTATCTCTCTGAGACAAAGTGAGCACGAGTGACTGAGGGAAAAGTACTGTTTCCACGATCCCTGAGGGGTCAAGGTTGTCATGTTCGATAGTTGCCAGAAACTATTCTCTCCTTGGTAAGAGGAGTTTACAGTGGCACTGTGAACTAGCTGGTATACAGGCGAACATACCCGGTGGGGATGTTTGGAATCAGTCTGGACACCAATCCCAGTTTGTTGTCTAAAAGCGCAGATCTATATAGATTTATAGGAACTACACCACAAGCCCATATTTCCCCAGATCTTAATTGCGGCACGCATTACCTTGAATCAGACTTCATAAAAATAGCTTGGTTCTCAATTTTACTAACAGTCCTTGTGATTGATTTCCCCGCACTCAACTGAAAATTGACGGGAGATTACAAACCTCCTGAACATCAGAAATAGGTCCCTGCCAAAATTACTATGTCCTGCAAAACACCCCTCACACCATACCAGAGAGACACCTTGAACGTGTAGACAAGATAGTGCAGAATATATTGCGGGGTGTGCACTAACCCCCCAGGATCTAGCGCAAGACCTTGATGAGGTCAATATATAACAGGGGTACAACGTCATCTGACATTAGAGCATATTATATGACCAAACAGGTCATAGCAAAAAATGACTTTATTTTCGCCCAATATGATGACCCATCGGTTATGTTGGAAAGATGGAGGTGGCTGGAACAATCTTCATTACATTACTGGTATATGGGGAGTAGGGAAGACTTGTTTGATACCCAAAACAATAATGGTAATAAAGGGCATGAAGTAAAGCTGTACGGTAAGGTATGCCAAAATCCCAAAAGAAACTCCACTCTGGGGAGATCAAATGATTCCAGGACTGCCAAAGATGCAAGACTTTGGGGGCTGGGATATGATGGCATTACGAAATTAGGGGAATTTGCTGGAAGGGAATGGTATGAAGTCCTTCACTCAGCTACAGAACGAGAACCGTATGACTGATCCAGATATTTAAGTACAGCCAATTGAAAAGTGGTCATCCAGGCAGCAGGCCTGGATTGGTCCTTAATTGCAGATGGTGCCCCACTGGAAACTTGAATCCTAATGTAAAAATATTTAAACCTGAACCTAGTTCATAAATTGTAAAAAAAAAAAATAATAAAAAATAAAAAATTATGCACCCAATGAATCAAAGAAACTAAAGCAGCAGAATCTCAGCGAGATGGATGACAGACTGGGAAGCAGCACTGATGTGCCCAAGGGGAGTGTAGATTAAAAGCAGATTGCACTCATTCAACTAAAAATGGTCGACAATTAAAGGTTAACAGAGAAGTGTCAGATCAGTACATAGGGTACTCCAAATATTCCACCTGTTTGGTACCTATTCAGGGTATACAATAAATTGGAATAAATCCCTTCTCTTACCACTAACCGGGACAATACCACAGAGACTGGAGGGTTCCACACAGCTAATAACCAAAACAAGATTTACATACTTGGGTATCCAGATATCCACAATGGAAGACTATTTCCAAACAGACAATTTATATCCTCAAATAAAACGACTGGGAAATGATGTGGAGCATTGGCGACAACCGCCGGTGTCCCTGATGGGCAGGGCAGTTATTTTCAAAATGATGTCCCTGCCTCGGTTACTATATATGTGTTGCAGAATACCCCATATAAAATACCTAAGAAGGTGTTCCAGGATATAAATAGCGAATTACGAAAACTCTTATGGGATGGGGCAGTTCTAGAATTGCACTTGGTAAGCTCCAGAGAGGAACCGGACTTAAATAAGTACTACTGGGCCTCGCAATTAATAGTAGTGAATGAGTGGGCATTTACGGACCGTGAAGACCCAGCTTTCAGGGCTGATCACTGGGCTATGAGTGATAGGGGATATTTAGCAGCACTTGTACAATAGACGCATGGAAAAACAACTCCCACCGCACACCCAAACAGTGGTACGAGTCTGGAGAGAAGTACAAAAACATTTAGGTTGGGAAGGGAAACTGACGAGGAAGACTCCATTGTGGGATAGCGACCAGCTTGCGGAAGTGGGAACACTACGGAGATTCTTTACACAATGGGAAATGCTGAGAATTGAAAAGTTGGAGGATATTTGGAGGGGACAAAGTCAACACACCTTTGCCATTTCGTACTCCTTTTGTAAGTCTTCAGAGACAGAACGATATCGATATATGCAATCGAGCCATGCTATTCGACAGTACCTCAGGGAGGGGAAAGCTCTACCTGACTGCTTGCCATTAGAAGATAGATTGTTGATGGACCCAATGACGGCACAAGCCACTTCACTAACATATATGAATATAATGTACAACTCACCCAATCCAATAGATCCCTTGCGGGCGGCATGGGAGATATAGAGTTGGGACTTTTGGAGGATGATGACTGGGAAGAGGCAGTACAGAGCCAACGTGTGGTAGCTATAAGGGCCTGGTTTCGCCTGGTCCAGTTGCGTATACTCCATAGATCCTATGCATCCAGATCACTACTGCACCGAATGGGGCAAGAAGAGTCCAAATACTGAGTGAGAGGGTGCGGGGAAATAAGTTCCTTTTTCACATCCTATGGGAATGTAAAGATATTCAAGTCTTCTGGAGAGAGGTGACGAGAGTCATGACTGAAGTCACTAACGTAGAGATCCCAACAGACCAGAGATGGCTAATACTTTGTGTCACAGGAGAAGAAATCTGGCCAAAGTATACATTAATTTGGCTGCAAGTAGCAGCAATGGTGGCAAAAAAAAAAATTCAATATAGCTAAAAAATGGGGGGGGTGCCAGATAAGTGCACTAAGGGAGTGGGAGGCCGACTTGGATTGGTGCTCCGGGGCAGAAAAAGTAATCTATAAAGGTAGAGGATGTTCACAGAAATGGGGCAAAGTTTGGGGTATGTGGAGTGAGTACAGAGGTTGCTAAAAAGGGAGGGGAGGGGGATAGAGGGATGAGAGAGTGCATGCAGGTAAGAACAAGGGTCACTGGATTCTGCGAATCATTAGAGACAAGGGCGGTATCAAGTGTTGACATATGTTTATCCCTTGTACGATAAATGCAAATGTGATCCGAGCAACTGTTTAACAAAAAGTTATTAAAAAAATGCTCAACAAGGTCTACTGTAATAAGAAAAGGTTATTTAAAATGAGTATGGTGCCCCCACACCAAACTGCCCGGAATGTGAAAGGCACCTTTTCCCATACAGTCTGGTCATGTAGCAAAGTACAGCAATACTGTTGAAGTATACGCTTGGAACTAGGAAGGGTTTTGGATTTTCAAATACCAGTGCTCCTGCACTTTGGTCAATATCATTGGGAAACGCCAAAATGACAACCAAGGCACAAGGTAGTGTTTTGTTTCTTAGCAAGGGTAGTGGCATGGTGAGACCTAGCAAGATACTGGGGCGCCTCGAGGACCCCCAAAAGTAAGAACAGCAAAATGGAATGAATATGTATATGGAGGGGCTGGTGGAGAAACTACTATGGCTTTTACAACATCGTAGAGGATATTGCATCAGACCAGTTGTAGCTGCAATCAGTAACTTGGTGAGGAGGGGGTGGGCGGAAATGGAAGGGGGGAAAAAAATAAAGTTACTTACCTGCGGTAACGATTTTCTGGTGAATACTCTACATGCAGATTCCTCACATATAGTACAAACCCCAGGCATCAGACTGGATCCAGACAACTTCAAAGCTAAGTCAAGTCACTGGTGGAGTGCACTGAATCCAGTCGACACCGGAAGTGACATGAGGCGAAGTCACAGAGGCCATAGAAAGCCCGTCTCAGTGCATGGATCGCAGTTTACCCACATTTTTTTCAAGCCTTCAAGGCGACAGGGCAGACTGACAGATGAAGGATTGCAGTACCAGAATTTAGAACATGGGACCTTATTACCTTGCCCTATAACTCATCTATCAAACTGGGAGGCAGTCGGGTCGGTGAGGAATATGAAAGTAATGTATCCACCAGAAAGATGGTTACCGCAGGTAAGTAACTTCAGATGGAAACTTTTACCTGCAGATTTCTCACCTGTAAAACAGATTCCACAGCAATACCCTGCCCAGGGGAGGGATGATGGAAGGTATACCAGGTCCATCTGGCAGGATTTCCTTGTCTAAGTGTCCATGCCTAAACGCCTCCAAATACAATAGTGTTTTGAAAAGGTGATATAGGAAGCCCACTTTGCCACACTACAGATCTCTGCAATTGGGGCTCCTCTATCAAGTGCAGAAGTGATGGATTTAGCCCTGGTGGAATGGGATATGATCCTTCAGGAGGCTCTTTCTTGGCTAAGGTGTGACAGGTCTTGCTGCAGAAGTAGATCCATCAAGTCCTCTTTTGTACCCAGTTAAATTTTTTGACTACCCGACAAAGTTGATCGTCATATGGGGAGGGGAGAAGGGTCTGGCGCTGATCCAATCGCGGTTTGTCAGCCACCAATGCAGTTCTTTTGCATGTCCCTCCAATACCTGGACCAGGTGTGAGATTGCCCCTCATACTGCACGCACTGAGTCTTCATGTCCCACTGAAAAGCCAGCATATGCCAGCAGGCATGCGTTACCAGCAAGATGCAAGAGGCCATGAGGCCCAGCAGTTAGTCTCACATAAATCCAGGATTAAGGCTGAAACATCAGAATCATAGCCTGAATTTCTAGGACTCACCGTATTGGAGGATAGGCCCGAAACTACACCACTGTGTCCAGAACAGCTCAAATGAAAGGGAGTGTATGAGAAGGAGTCTGGTATGGCTTCTGCACATTTATAGTGAACACCAGCAAAAGCAGGAGGCTGCCATAGTGCGGAGGAGGGAGACTGCTGCCTGGGGTGAGCCTGCCTTCAAAAGCCAATTGACGAGGTAGGGAGAAGACTGGAACCCCCAACCTTTGCAAGTGTGCTGCAACCACCACCATTACCTTGGTGAACACCCGAGAGGCGCTGGTGAGGCCAAAAGAGAACACAACGAACTGAATGCATGTGGCCCACCATGAGCCACATTTAGGGTCTGTTGGGAAGCAGGACAGGAATGTGGAAGTAGGAGTCTTGCAAGTCCAACACTACAATCCAGTCTCAAGGATCTCCAGCCAACGTGAGTATCTTGAATTTCTCTTTTCAGGAAGAAACTGAGGGTGCAGGCCTAAAATAGGACAGAGGCTGCCGGCCTGCTTGGTCACCAGCAAGTAGTGGCAATAGCAATCATGATCTACTTTCAATGCCAGCACCCTCTCAATGGTCCCTTTAGCTAAAAAAGCCTTAACTTCAAGACGGAGCAGGGAGAGGTGGCCCTCCGTCAGCCAGCCTGTCGATGGTGGCGGGGTTCCTAGCAAAGGGCTGGAGTAAACCCACTGAACAACTTGTAGTACCCAGCGGGGCAGGTGATAGAAGATCCTGCCACCAACTAGCTGCCCATGATTCTACGAGGGCAAACTAAAGTGTTTTGAAGGCTGTGGGTGTCAGTGGGGGTGTTGGCGTGCTGGATGGACCTCTGGTTGTGTCCCCAACAAGGCTTGTAGGAACAGTGTTTGCTGAGGGAGAAAGGCAGAATGGGGTTGGTGTGGGCATGGAGAGGCCCAAGGACCTGGCAGTGTCTCAGCTGTTTTTAAAGTACTCAAACACTGAATCTGCCCCATCTCCGAAGAGACAGGTGCCATCGAAGAGCATGGCCATAAGGGATGTCTGAACATTCCCCGAAAAGAGAGCAGATATCAGCTGGTGCGGTGTCGGAATGCCACCGACAACACACTCTCTCTGCATATCAAGTCAGCCGTATCCAGTCTGCATCACAGTGACCTTTGTAGCATCTCAAGCCTGTGACCATATGGCTTGAGTCGCCTCCAAGACCATGGGCAGCACTTGCGCAACAGAATCCCAAACCGTGTGGATTTACTGGCCCAAAAGGTATGCGGTGTACACTGACCACAGTGCAAAGCTGGCAGAAGATGATATCCTCTTGCCAAAGGTGTCCAACCTCTTGGATTCCCTATATGGTGATGTGGTAGGGAACCTGCCACGGTTGACCTTGGAGGTGGCGGCCTAGACAAACACTCTACGGGGTGGTATGCTATGTGAAAGCGGTGTCTCCAGCCAGAAGCAGGGCAATAGTGGCAGGCAATTATCCTGTGTACAGGCGCCCCTGTGCAGGGCATCCGTGAGGGCTTTGTTAAAAGGGAGAAGTTCCGAGGGGTGACTCCCAGTTAAAGCACCTCCATCAAGGAATTAGTCTCGACTGCCACTGAGGGCAGCATGGCAGCATAAGGTCCAAGACCTCTACCGCCGTACCCACACTGAGAGACAAGGCAAGTCTGTGGGGAGGTGTACAGATCACAGCCATCTGCCAGTTTCTTCTACCCATTATCTTCAGCCTCATCAAGGGGGTTGGTCTTACTATAAGGATCCGAAGACCCTTCCCAATCATACTACTCTCCAGGCCTGTTGAAGAAAAGAGGCACTGACTCCAACGCAGAAGGTAGAGTTCTGGCGATACAGATCCGGCTCCCAATCAGAGTAGGGTATGAGAATGTGGGGTGGGGGTGGGGAGCGGCTCTACCATGAGGTGTCAGAAGGGCCAGGCAAGACGCTGCTGGAACAGGCTCCAGGGAAGGTCTTGCGACCGTGTGATTTCAGATCCATGGGGCCTGACTGGCGCAGAGAGCACACATGCCTACTGAAATCCAGTGGGCCACCCACCGAACCCATGGGCCCGAAGGAGCTCCAGAGGGGGAGGCCCACCCATAAATTAGGTGTTCCAGGAAACTCAGGCAGGCACAGAGCAGGTCCAAAGGCAGGTGGAAGGGTCACATTCCTGTACCTCGACCAAAGATGTGAATAGGTGCGAGAAGTCACAGCGCTGAGACTTCTTTGATTTTAGACTTTTTGTGGGACTTACCGAATGACAGAGTGCGTGGACAAGCACCTGCAGAGACTCCGCAAACAGGCCCTGGAACTCCAAAGAAGGGACCAGAGTCAGACAGCTAGGAGCTTCAAGGAGCGCGCCTTCAGAGCTTTGGGGTCCATGTGCAGCAGTCAACAAGTCTTAGAAGTCATGGTTCAGCTCCAAGCACCAAAAGGCAAACTAGCTGTGGGTCTGTCCCAGATATCAGTATGTGACAGGAACCACAGGCCTTAAACCCCCACTAGTTTTTTGGCCACATTCTATCACACTGGAAAAGGTCTCAAAAAAAGGCTCCACAATATGTCGAAAAATATAAGTCAAAAATTGACTGGCGGGAGCTCTCTGGAACTTCAATGACAGAAAGTAAAGACCTGATGTCAGAGCACTAGGATGGCACCTTGACAAGCATTGCGCATGTCACTTCTGGCACAGACCACGCCGACACAGAGCCAAACAATGCCACCTACCAGCTCACAGGAGGTACTGCTTTAAAAGTTTCCGAATCCAGTCGGACAGATGGGATTTATTCTAAAGTAAGGAATCTGCAGCTAAATGTCTTAATCACGTTTATAAAAAATAAAAATACAAATTTTAGAGCCCCGTTATGTTCAATGACAATGTCCTAGGTTTACCTTTGGCCATCTCCTTTTTGGTTCCATCTTATCCTATTATTTTATGCTAACAACAATTGGATTGCATTTCACATACACTAACATCCTCCCCCTCCCCACCCCCTAGGGTGACAGCCCCAAAACAATACCAAGTGTGCTGCAGATGGAGATCCAAATCAAGGCTCGGTTGTCTAGAATGGCACACGATATGCCCCACATCCCATTAACTCCCCATGCTGTAGAGGTCGGACAGTGATGATACTAGTGTCAAGGCAGGCCTTTTTACTATCCATGTCAGACAGTTACCTACTTGCCACCAGGGGTGTGGAATTTAATAAAATATCTACTTTTCCATGGGGCAGGTTGCTTCATAAATCTACTTTTCCTGTAACAAAATCCACTTGTCCCTTTTTGTGCAATGTAATGCGGCGACAAATTATGCCAGCAATTTCATTATATAAGAGCTCTGATATAGGCTCTCTGATTATGCTAGGGGTCATACCATAGTAGGGTTTGAATACTAGCAATTCCCTTATATTGCCACATTTCCGCAGATCTACATACTGGGGCTGAAGGTAATGGTAAGCAATAGTTCCAGTGTGGGAATGCCCTTCTGAGTCTGTGCAAACCTACTAACTTGCTTTTTTTAAAGATTTACACCAAATCTTTCCCTAATCTTTTCCCATACTGAGAAAGGTTGGAAATTTTCTCCCGACAATGGGCGAGGTAAATTTTTTTTTTTTTTTTTTTTTTTTAAGAGTTGGGAAAAAAGTGGTTGGAGGTAAAGTAAACTTGCACAGATTTTCGCATGAGCAAATCTACAGCTGCATATTTGCTCATGCTAAAATGCAGTTCAAAAATATGTTCTAGGAGTACTATTTCTTGGCCTACTTCTGTAAATTCTTGTGAGTTCACGAAAGCCGTATATCTCGACTTAATGCGCGGACGTATGCCATGGGTGCATTTTTGAGACTCTTTAAAAATGAGGCCCCCGATTTGGTCCGGCGTTAACCATGACCTATTGTGTTTATTAAAATTCTGTCTCTCTCTATTAGCTAGTTTCACTGAGAGGGACAGCATTCTGTTCTTTCAAGGAGGAGCCTATCAGCACACAAAGTAGTTTTGTTCAGTGCCGGGAACAACTGTGGCAATGTTTGCTTTTTGAGACCAAAATTATTTTTTTTGCTTTTGCCAATGTTTGTTATAATGGTGAGGGCCCGGCAGCTCCCACACCAAAAAGGTTTTACAAAAACCATGCCAAAACAAGTCACGCATTGACAAAACCAAAAGACTGACCACCAATTTCAGACCTACTGGCTTTGCCAATGCTTGCTTACTTTTATGTTTCCCATAATCTTATCGAAACTGGTTACACTGATTTTCCATTATGAATATTTTTGGTAAATACTAGCATACTTCAACACATTTTACTAAATGATGCTGCAAAGAAATTGTACCTAAAATTTTACAGCAATTTAGCAAAATGTTTTTTTCCTGGCATTTTTTTTGTGAATATTTGATCTTTAACCGCTTCAACGCGGCCGGAATTTTCCCGCTGTGCGGGCGAATTAATCAGTGGGCGGGATTCGGACGGCCCCCGGCCGTCCTCCGCACACGCCCACCGTGACGTCGGACGGCCAGGGGCCGTCCGCAGCATGGAAGGGGTTAAAGCAAAGAATCCTCTATCTTGCTTTCGAGCTTCTGCAAATATTTGCATATAATCAGAAAGCATTCTGGGAGCATTATATATAGCCTCATATTGTTAAACTTTGAAAATGTGTACACATTTATATACTGGAACCACAGTCAGTAGTGCAGTCCGAGTTTGCAACATTCAGAGCTCTCACCCCAATAAAGGCTTTGCATTAATGAACCATAAATACAAGTGTGAACAGCATTAACACATGGACACACTTATTACCTTAACTGCAAACAATGCCTTTCCCTGATCCATAATGTGGTACTGTATACTGGCAACCAAAGGGTTTGTGCTGTAGGGGATTGAGCCTACTCATGAAAACTCGTTGCCCTTGACCTCAAACAATAGGTCCTGTGCGTCCGGCTATAGGAATATACACATCCCTGCTGCCACTCATGTTTCTTTGGTCTGCCACTCCACTGCAACCAGATAATGGACTCATCGATGTCAGACATGGATGTCACATGTATATCTAGTAAGGCTGTGCACAGAGAATCTGCACGCATCTTTGATCACAGCCACACTAGCATCAAGGCCAACAGTGAACATACGTTGTATATAGTACACAACACTTTCGTATGGTGAAATGGCCCATGAAAGTGATGGGCAAAATAATAAACTCAAGATCAGTTACCTAAACGTTTTTGTACAGCCACACCTTTCTCTTCCGTACATAGGGAGTGTGATCCATATACATTGAGCTAATCATGCTGCAAGTCAAATTTATTATAAGTAAACAGCTGACCCCAACACCCCCCCCCCCCTCCAATGCTAAATGGAGCTTCTTTGTCAAGAGGCTACACAGGACTCTGAATGACATCAGGCGAGCCCCCTTTAAGAGCTTGCGTGGCCCTGGGGAAAGAATTCCAGGTTTCGCAGAACCCACACGTTCCTATACATTATAGCAGTCTATAATCCATGGGTGCGAGGAAAGCAGAGTTTGCTAAAATATAAAATGCAAGCCTTGCCATAGGCCAAGCATCCCTCTCCGACAGGTCCCTTGAGGCCCTAGAAGGTAACCTGTTCTGGATAACAGAGCACTACCACCTTGTGGTGAAACAAGGAAAATAAGCACACTCAAATTATGGATGACTCAACCAGCGCAATCTTAGCGTACTTTATACTAATCAGGTCTCAAAAATATTGGACACCATCTCTTTGACTCTTGATAAACGCTTGGAGTGCAGACAAGCAGGCTGTGCAATTGAGAAGAGCAAATATTTTGGGCAAACAGAAAGCAACCTTTGAACTAGGCCCCTTCACCATGCCTTGAACTATTGAAACCTTATTTTTCATCCGTATGGCCAAACAACTTCATTGAGAAGATGACACTTCTAATAAAGTTAGCCAGTCTGTTGAACAAAGGAAAAGTTGACGCTCAGGAACTTTGTGTGCCTGGCAAAAGCAGGTGGCGACCAATCCACGAGCCAAGGTAGCTAGTCTGAACACTACTGAAATCCTCCATTGGTGTTTAACACCTGGATGGAGCCAGAGTCCCCTGTTCAGTAGTTGATCCTAAAGCTCATGTCATCGATCACATAAGGTAAAGCGAAAAATGCACTGTGAAGGCAGACCTAAAAAATTACTAATCACTTTCGTCACTGTGCCTTTTTAGGTCTTGGATAGATAGGTCTTGGGGAGAGGTGTGGCGCCGTGGCCAGGGCGACTGACGCTGGACGCTGGGGGATCACGGTTCGATCCCTGGCTCTGGCGGCAGGGTTCTGCCCAGCACCATGCGACTCTGGGCAATAGCTCACTTAATCTTCCCAACGGCCCCCAGCGCCGAGATACCCCTTCGGGGGTGATTCGTGCGCTATACAAGTACTGGATTTACATTTACAGTGCACGTGCTGTCTCGAAGAGGCATGTTGCGCTCCATCTGTGGGCTTACAGGCCACCCATCTCCTACCATTGGTAAACTTAAGCATCACTCATTTTCTGTTGCCATTTGTCATTATTGGCATGTGGGGGTTCTGCCCTCTTGGGTTTGGCCCTTCCACAGCACATGGACCAGGTCCATGTCTCCTTATACTGCTCATGGTTTGCGGAGCTGTTTTCTTTGTGTTCAAGAACTCTATTGAGTACTTGTGTTTTCAGTCCATCTCCCTTGTGTACACACACATCACTTAAATGCATGCACATGTACATAAACTAAAGCATTTCTTAAAAAGTTATTAAAACACGTACAGCTGTTTTTTACCACCATGATCCGATTGTATCGGAGCGCTTGCTTCGTCCTCCATCTTGCCATAGTGCGAACATAAGGTGATGGTTGGGGGCGTGGCTTAGCCAGCTGCAAGATGGCCGCACCTTGAATGGGCTCTGCCGGCCAAGCCTTTAATCCTTCATCATCCGGCAGACTTAACGCACATCGCTGCCTGTAAGCCTACCACTGCGGCTCACCTTCACTTGGGGCATCTTCTGAGCCGTTCATCGCGGCCCTCCGACCCGGCTGCGCTCAGTTTCGGTGCCTCCGGAGGACCGGGCCCTGGATCCTGCTCACTCGTCAGGGCCTGGACTGCGCTGCCTGCTTTACGCCGCGCGGAGACCGGATATCTAAATCCCTGCCCTGAAGCCATAACATCAATATTACAGCCGGTGAGTCCTGTTGCTTGGGGGCGGTCCGCGGCGGGCTCGGGATAGCGCTCGCCGTACCGGTCTGACCCTGAGAGGGCGCCCAGTGTGTTTTCAATCCTCGCGCTCGTGGGCCGGGCGAGGCGGCCGACGCGCTCCCCGCGTTCACCCGCAGCGGGCTGCTTCCCCCTCGCTACTCCCGGCTGTGCCCACACGCTGCCGCTGTGCCTCTGGCTGCCCTGTTGCCTTTCCGCCCGCGTGAATATCAGCGGCTCGCGGGGGCTTGCTGTGGGGCCTGCAGCCGGGATCGCGCCATCTGGCCGATCGCAACTTTCCGCTCACCTTCTGCTCCAGCGCGACTTGGGGGCGACCTGGTGATTGCCTGCATCCCCGGCTGGGCTCTCCGATCCTTCTGCTGGACCCTTTCCTGTTGTGCTGCTGCGGCCTACTTCCTTTGCCGCGGTGCCTGCACGCGCCGCAGGCTTGATTTACCCTGCTACCGCCTCCTCAATTATCTGTCTAGGCCCTCCCTGCCCATTCGGAGCTCCTCGCTGCTGCGGCCCTTCATCTTGCTACGGACCTGGGCCTACCGCGGTGCACACGTCTCACTGCAACATAGAACTGCTGAAATTGCGGCCTGAACTACGCGCCAACACTGACGCCGGGGCTGGGCCGCCTGTGTGATCTGCACCTACCTGGGTGAGTGACGGCTGCGCGGCTGGGGGGCCTGTGCGCTGACCGTGAGGCCTGGACCTGTGGCCTCCACCGTCGCACCCGCGTCCCGGGCCTCGCGTCAGTTGCACATTGGTCTTGCTGGGGGGGGGGGGTCCGCCCCCCCCCCTGTACCCCCACTGCCTCTGCTCCTTCCGGCTGCACTCTACTCCTGGACCTTCAGGGCGGAACAGGTGGCTTAGCCACCGATCTCCTCTTTCCCGGTCCTATCTCCAGCGGTGGAGACTCCCTGATCATTATTTTATTGTTCTGGATGCTACGGGCCCTCTCGATACTTCCTGCTCCTGGAGACCACCATGGGTAAGGCTGACCCTAAACAGCCTCGGCTCACCTTCGAACAGCGGAGGCAGACGCGCCAGGAGGGCGCCACTGCTGACGGGGGCGACCAGCCTGCCTCCGCGGAAATGGCAGCCGCACGGGAAGAGGACCTTAAAGCCATTATGTTGGAAGTAAAGTCGGCGGTGACCGGGATCGCCACCCAGCTGGAGCAGCTGACTTCCCGCCTGGACGTGGTCAAGTCCAGTGTGGACACACATGACAACCGTCTACTTCACGTTGAGTCAAGGGTGTTCGACGTGGAGGACTCCGCCACCCAAAACCGCCAAAAATTACTCCAAATGGTTAAAATCTGCGACCTCATTCGCTCTAAGAACGAAGATTTGGAGGCTCGCTCCCGCAGGAGTAACCTCCGCATCACTGGAGTGCCGGAGTCTACCAACATATCCAAGATGGAGGATTATGTGGAGCAGTTGTTACGAGAACTGTTTGGCGACGCGCTCTCCCAGGTTTTCATCATGGAGAGAGCTCACCGCTCCCCCGGACCTCGGCCTGCCCCGGGACTGCCTGCTCGCCCGATCATTGCAAAACTCCTAAATTTCCGGGACCGAGACGCGGTCCTCCGGGCGGCCAGGGAGAGGGGCGAGATCCGACATCAAGGTAATACTTTATCTTTCTACCCAGACTATACCCTGGCGGTGCAAGCTGCCCACCGCGAATTCCTGCCCGCAAAACGCATTTTGCAAAAATACGAAGTGTCCTACTCCTTAGCCTACCCAGCCAAGCTGCGGGTCAGACAGGGATCCAAAACCCTGGTTTTCCCAGATCCGAAGGGAGCCCTCGCTTTTGCCAAACAGTTGGACCGTTCTCATCACTCCACTCCAGCCAGTTCTCAAGACCCTGTTGCAGCCAACATGAGTGACAATGACTGAAATGTATTTTTTTAATTGCTCTTGGCCCTGCGCCTGTCGGTACATGGCTGTGTAACACAATGTTGGTCTCTCTTTTTGTTGCCCCATGTCTGTTTAATTGCCTATGGTTCACCACTGCAGCTATTCACTATGCTTATTGGCTATTCCTTGGATGTAATGTATTGCCTTCCTTTGATGTCTGCTGATAGTTTTGGCTTGGCCACCCTGCAGTATCAGGCAGGGGAGTATGCTGGGCGCTGCCATGCCCCCACGGGATGATTCCCACCTCGGTTGCTGACTCTTCCTCTCCCGGTTGGGGTTCCCTGGGGTGGGTGCGGGTGGTTGCTCGACCTGTTTGGGGGGTTGGTGTGGGCGGTGGGTGGTTGGGTTTGGGGTTGTTGTTTTCTCCTCTGGAGGCGCTTTTGTGGTATATTGTGCCTCTTTTGACCTTATTCTCCGTTATTGCCTTCCCCCTTCCCAGTTGGGGTCCCCTGGGGTGGTTGTGGGTGGTGGCACGACCTGTTTGGCGGGTTGATGTGGGTGGCGGGTGCTTGGGTTCGGGTTGCTGCGTCCTCCTTTTGTGGCGTTCTTGTGGTTGAATGTATTTCTTCTGCTGTTACAATGCCAGAAACATGTCTCCATGCTGCATTTTGTGCGGAGGGTAGGGTTGGGCTGGGGAGGGGGGTTTTCTTGTCATTTTATTGAAACGTTTTTGTTCACACGTCCTCATCGTGCGCATCTCCTCAGTATGCATCACTTCACTGTTAGACATGCTCACTGTATTGTGTTTGTACACAGCACCTTTTCCTTCCTCAGGCTGGCATCCTCTGGACAAGCACCGTTTCTCCCCCCTTTTTTCTTTGCTCACGTGTGGCTCCCCACATAGTTAGACCGTTTATATTTGCAGGTACCTGCTGGTTCCATTGCATGCTTCAAGAGACTGCCCCGTCCCTTTTCTCTCCAGGTATGCTTGCCCCAGCACACACACTGGCTTTCTGCCACAGACTGGCCCTACAGTCCTGCGTCCCATTTTTTCCTTGTTCTAACATAATATGACCGACACCATATGTTGGACTTGGAATATCCGCGGTCTTAATGACCACCGTAAAGCCAGGCTCATTCACTCCCATCTACTCCGGCATAAAGTCGACATTTGCCTTTTACAAGAAACCCACCTGTTGCCTGCAACCTCCACTAGACTTCAGTCGCGCTATTGGGGTGAATCGCACTCCTCTTTTTATTCCTCCTACTCTAGGGGAGTGTCCATTTTGATACGAAGGGGGCTTCCCCGGCACACCACAGGTGCTTACTGACCCTGATGGACGGTATGTTATTTTGCATGGCTCCCTATTATCCCAACCCATGACGATTGCGGCTGTGTACGGCCCCAATTCGGACAATCCTGATCTCTTCACCCACATATGGCACCTCATTTCTTCCCTGGGTCCGGCAGCTCTTCTTGGGGGGGGGCCATTTTAATATCACACTTTCTGCAGTCTTGGACCGCTCCGGCCCCCACTCTTCCCACCCTCGCTCCACTGCTCTCCTTCAGTCCATACTCGCCGACAACTCGTTATATGACGCCTGGCGTCACATGTGGCCCGAGGCCCGTGAGGGTACTTGCGTCACCGGTGCTCGTGGCTGCTGGTCCCGTATTGACCTATGGATTACCTCCCCGGATGTTCTCACTTGGCTTACCTCCGCTAATCTTATGGCACGCACTTTTTCAGATCATGCGCCAGTCCAGCTTTGTCTTCCTCACTTTCCACAGCGTGCCTTCTCCTGGCGGCTTCCCACCGAATTCCCTTCGCGATTCCGTCTTCTGTGACGAGATCCAAACCGTGATCACCAACTACTACTTTGACTTGAATGCCGGCTCTGTGGACTCAGCGTCCATCCTTTGGGAAGGTTTTAAGACAGTGATCCACGGCGAGTGTATCTCCAAACAAGCTGGTGCCCTTCGCTCAATCCGCGCCACTTTGGACAAACTAGAATCGGAGATCAAGGCTTTAGACGCCGCTCATGCAACTCACCCCAGGTCTGAGACCCTCGCACGTCTGCAGGAAAAGCATACAGAATTTGCTGGGGAGGCCAACAGGGAACTCTCCTTTCTTGGCAGAGAGGCTCGCGCTCGTCGCTTCGGTGAGGGCGATCGGCCTGGAAAGACCCTGGCCAACCTCCTTCGTCCCCCCCCGCGCTGCGTCGTATGTGGCGGCTCTCCGGGATGGTGGCCCACCAGAACCACCTCCCCCGAAAAAATTAAGGCTCGATTTATGGACTACTATTCGCAACTCTACACCGCTGGCCCCACCCCTTCGCGTGAGGCTTTCGAACAATATTTTGATACTTTCGCGCTTGTTTGGCTAGAGGACTACCATCGTCAATTCTTAGATGAGCCTCTCTCTAAGGAAGAGATACTCGCTGCCATAAACAGTTTACCAAGTGATAAGGCCCCTGGTTTAGATGGCCTCCCCGCCTCGTTCTACAAGACTTATGCTTCGCTTCTAGTGCCACATCTGGCCGCCATGTATAATAATTCCTTTGATAATGGCCTTTTCCCACAATCACTTCGCGAGGCAATGATTGCGCTTCTCCTTAAGCCGGACAAACCATCGGATTGCCGCGATTCCTATCGTCCCCTCTCTCTAATTACTATCGACAACAAAATGTTTCCAAAGTTATTGGCCTCCCACCTTCTCCTCCTCATGCCCCTCATTGTCCTCCCTGATCAGTCCGGTTTCATCCCTGGCTGTGCCACGTCTCAACCTCCGGACCATATTCTCGGTCCTTCATCAGATTAATCCTAATCTCCCTGCTTTGGCCGCTCTACTCTATGCCACCAAGGCATTCGATACACTGGAGTGGCCCTTTTTATTTTTTCTTCTACCGCGCCTTGGCTTTAGTAACATTTTCATTCGCAAGATATCACTCCTCTACACTCGCCCATCCGCCCGCCTTCGGATTAATGGTCAAATATCCCATCCTATTCTGATTGAACGCGGCACTCGGCAGGGGTGCCCGCTCTCCCCTATGCTCTTCGCCATTGCGATGGAGCCTCTCGCTGCCAGACTCCGGCAACACCATACTCAGAAGGGCATCGGCTTTTCGGCCCGCTCCCTCTTGGTCTCCATGTATGCGGATGATATTACATTGTATGTCCGTCACCCTCCAGAAAACCTCAGTCCCCCTGTGCGCGAGATAATACGGTTTGGTGGATTATCCGGCATACAGGTGAACTGGAGCAAGTCAGTGCTGTTCCCTCTTACTGATGCCACCAGGCCATTCACCCCCGACTTTTCTTTTGTATGGGCTTCTGGCCCCACTCGCTACCTAGGTATTTGGCTGAGCAGGGACTTAGACGACCTTTGGAGGGCCAATTTTGGACGCGCTGTGGACTGGCTCGAGTCCAAAATACCTCATTGGATCCAGCTCCCCTTGTCATTGGCCGGGCGTATAGCCATTGCCAAGATGGTGGTCCTCCCGAAATTTCTTTACCTCTTTTTGAATATCCCCATACCTCCAACTGCCCATTTCTTTCGTAAGATCCGCTCCCTGATCATATCGCTTGTCTGGGCTGGCAAACAACCCAGGATCGCATACGATATCCTTACTCTCCCCATGTAAGTTGGCGGCATGGGTGCTCCCAATTTTAAACTTTATGCCTTAAGTGCCCAGGCCAGTTTTTTACACTTCTGGATTCACCCAACCCCTTACCAGCCGCACATCGCGGTTGAAGCCGACCTTGCAACCCCTTGGCCGCTGAACACCGCCCTGTTTGCTCCGGACAGTCGCCCACGAGCTGAAGTGGACACGGTCGAGACCTTGCGCTGGGCTTGGTTAGGACTGTGTCGTCTTTCCAACGCAGCGTCGTTATCGGCTAATACTATGCCGATTGTGCGTCATCCTGCTTTCCCTCCTCTCCAACCTACAGGCATGTCTAAACACGCCGCCCGACTGGGGCTAGCGACTCTGGCGGATCTCTACCCCGGTAACACGTTCTATTCTCTTCCTGCTACCTCTGGTCCTATGGACACACTGCTCTTTTATCAGCTGCGTGCTATTTGCAGGGAGTTACATCCCACGTTCCCCCAACCCCCACCTTCGATGCCCGCCCTTGACTTCATATATACATCCCCCCACTCCCTGCAAGCTGGTGACCAAATTATACACCCTTACGCTGTCGACCACCTCCATCTCCCCTGATCGCGCCCGTGGGGCGAAGATCTTGGTGTGGACATTTCCCAAGCCGACTGGCTCTATTGCTGCAATCAGACGAAGAAACTATCTTCCAACTATCGCCTCCGTCTTATACATTTCAAATATCTACACAGGCTATACCGCACCCCCATTCAGCTTCATAAACTGGGACTCATCCCTAACGATAGGTGCTTGCGTTGCTCTGCCCCTGCTGCGGATTTTTCTCATCTAGCTTGGTTATGCCCAAGGGTGTCGGATTTCTGGCGGGAGGGCTGTGCTGCCATTTCTGAGATTACCTCCGCACCGGTTCAGCCCGACCCTCCGTTATGTCTGCTGGGCTTCGTTAAGTTTTGCCCGGATGCCTCTCGCCGACTGGTCGCAATGCTGCTCATCCTCGCGCGTAGGGTGAGCATGTGTTGGGGTCGTATACCGGCGCCTAAGTTTGCCCAATGGCTTGAAGATGCTTCGAGATGCCAGACTCTGCTATCTGAATTTTGGGATCTTATGCCTGCGAGATCTCGCCCACCTGACATATGGGGGCCCCCTAGTGACGTACCGACATACCTTCATACCCGATCACATCCGAGCCAGACTGACTCTGCCGCGCTCCCCGCCGGCACTCCGCCCGCGGTGGTCGCCGGTGCTGGTCAGTAGTTGCCTCGTTCCCGGTCACCCTTTCCCTGCCGGGCCTGCTCCTTCCCCTACTGTGCTGTCATCACATCCTACAGCTATGCATTGTTTAATGGTGATATAGCTGTGTTATACAAGATAATGCTTCTGTCTGTTTGCTTTTCCCTATTTTTGATGTACTCCGTAAATGGTCTGATGTGTACGATGCTCTGTTTTGATGCAGAATTGTATTTTGGTAATGCTGAATTTGTCAATAAAGGTTTTTGAAAATTAAAAAAAAACATAAGGGGATGGTTTTGGAGTGCTTCCTCGCCGCCATTCTTTGCCCATCTCCTCATCCCCTCCCGCTTGACCCATCCCCCCCCCACTACCTCCCTCATCCCTGCTTTTATTTTATTCTTTTTTCGCACAAAGCAATGGTATTGGAGCGCTTGTTCCGCCCTCCATCTTGCCATAGTGCTAACACCTGCCAATGGTATTGCAGCGCTTTCAGTGCTCACCAGTTACATTACACAATGACACATTCATTGTCGTAGGCAGGGGGAAGCACAAGTGATTTGCCCAGAATCGCACATTGTTCAGCCAACTCAGAGATGAGAACCTGGTTCCCCAAGTTCCCTGTCGGCACCTCTGGCCATTTCACCACATCCTCGCTTCACTTAAAAGCTCCTCAACTGTTTCTCACGATCACTTCCACATTTGTTCAGTAAGACCCTGTCAACACTGAATGAGCATTGGCAAAGCCAATAGATCTCAGCAATGCCCAAGCTATTGGCCTTGTCAATGTGAATGTCTTTTAGCGATGTTGGCTAGCAGCACATCAGCTGTTCAGTAAGGATGAAAGTGACTGAAAAAAAAGCGCTATGATGCGACCAGTGCAGGCCACGTCATAGCGCTTTTTTGTGCTGGGGGGGGGCAGGCAGGCCAATAAACTTAACATGGGGGTCAAGGAGACTTGGCGTTGGCTCATCCTGCGATTCTGGGCTTTCAGTAACTTTCAGCCATGCTGAATAGCAGATATGCAAATGTAAACTGTGGGCGACTCCTTTCATGCCCAGCCACAATTAACTGTGGCACACAGGAGGGGCTGTCTGCCAGAACCTCTTTCAGAGGGCCACTGTGCAAGCAGAAGCTACTGGGCACAACTGTGTTGATAGAGGCCTTTTACTCCTGATGTCCTGGGGCCCGACCTACAATGGGTCCTGAGCAAATGGGCCAAGTACCCATGAGTGCTGCTCGAACCAAATGGAGATATTTGCATCTATTATGTTTGTTTGATGACCGACCCATTATTAAATATGTTCAAAAAGGAATCTACTTACTTTTTAAAGAAGCCTTGAGAAAGCCCTGGTCCCACTGACCATTTAGGGCGAAACATGTGTCTGCTGCTGCAGTACTTACAATGTAACCCAAATAACACTCTGGAAAAATGAGGAAGTAACCGATAAGTCTGTTCGAGATGAGAACAAAAAAGAATAAAATTTCTTCCAAAACTAACAAACAAAATGGGTTTTTTTCTTGACTACTAAAGCATATGCCAATTAAGGAGGAGTACATGCTCAATTTATTCCGCACAGTTACATAAATGAGGCTGGTAAGGTCCAGTGCCTCGAGTGAATCTCCTACATCTATCTAAACCTAATTTGGGCAACACCATCCAGGATCAGGATCCCTGGACCTTTCGTAATAGTGGGAGCGCAAATGGGCCAAGTACCCCTTCTGCACTGGACTGTGGTAGCACAGGTAAAGCAGTCCGGGGGGGCAGGGGGGGGGGGGTGCTTAAGGGTCTAAGTTTTATTTATCACAATATGTAAATATTATAACTTATCTACAAGTGCTTCACTATGCAAATATTGAGGAAAACATAAAACTTAAAAAGTTTGAAAAATTAGTTCTAAAAGTACACCATTAGCTTCAAGTACAGCAACACTTGAAAGCGACTTTATACAATTTTAAATCTCAATACATTATCTTCCTTATACACTTATTCCCTTTCTATGTAGTTATCTATATCACTTTACTCCTACTGTATAAGTAAAAAGAAAAAACTGCCCATTTAATACACTGTCTCACCCTATGCCTCTCAATATATCTTCTACCTCCACTCTGACTCATTCAGAACTCATTCTACTAATATGATCTCCAAAATAGCCCTTTCTAGATTCTTCCCTTCTTAGCTCACCCCAAACCTCATTTTACTACTATGAGGTTCCAAACAACACTTTCTATACTCTTCCCTCTTCTATTCCTCCATTATCATATTTAATCCAACCACAGACTTGAATGTCCACCGCACAAATTAACTAATTTTTCCCTACACTAATCCACCGCTAATCCTTTTTAGGTTCTAGAGCAGCGTGCTACTGACTGAAAAGCGCTTTGATGCTGCAAGGGTTGTAAGCGATTATATATTTCACATACATTCGGTATTGTTCTGTACATCGTCATTTACACTTGTGTTTAACATAGCCAGAAAACTGGGATGTAGACAGATGGCTAGACGCTTTGTTAGTTAAGGACATGCCCAACAATAGTGGCTTCTATCCATTAGGATGTATACTATATTTTTACCATTTGTTTCAGTAAGGAAACGTTGCAAAAACTTTGCTGGCGTATTCCATATACAGTGCTGGGGCTCACTTCATCTTCCAAGAAGAACTGCTTGTGACAAATCAAAGGGTGCCAAATGAAATACAAATTCGAACTGGGCGAGTAAGAGCAAACATAACTGCATTCATTACTCCCCCTTTTGGAGTAACTCAACACTTCCAGTTTAAGCAAAAGTCAAAGTACAATTTAGTCCTCGTGCATAGCATAGTAGGAGGTGAAGAGTTACAGCCTGACCCCCCCCCCCCCCCTGCAAATACAACTGGGATAACAGCACCCGGTTACACTCCCGCTTAGAGCACTTCACAGCAGCGTTTGACCTCAACGCACGTGCAGGTGGGAGACGTGCATCTCTGCCGCCTACTTCCTTTACACGCGAGTTTAGAGGGCCGCGTTTGTGCACGGCAGCATTATTCCCCCTCCCCTTACCGGCGGCCAGTCACTTTTCAGAGGCTCACACCTGCTCAAAGGTAGTGTGTGCAAGTTATCCTCTAGTGCCACCTCAGCATAACACCATGGCAAGAACCCTCCCCACCATGGCAGAGAAAAGGGAGGAGGCTCTTAAAGAAACACTGTACAGCGGAGTAGCAATGGGACAATCTAGTTAAACGCATGCGTGCCACGGCAGTGCCTGAAAACAGCAAAGCAGTGCTGTGTGCGAGGGAATGAGGGGTAAACCCCGTGAAACTCCATGCTCGAGGGCGTGTATAAAAGACAACCAGCCGCTGAGCCAATCCTTTAACACTGCCAGACCATCAATCGTGCTGGGGGGAGGGGGGTGTTAGGAGCTCCTAAACAACGAAGGACAATCAGTTAGGCGAGCCGGGGGTCTCCATCCACTCGGCAGGGCGAACAAGACAAAATCTTATTTAGATAGTTAATGCAAATACATCAAGGTTAAATCGATTGGCTGGCCCCGAGCAACGATTCAAAAGCCTTTTAAGGTCAGTAACTTTTCTGACCTACGTATACAGATTCATAACAAAAATTCATTTATAGATAAGTGCACTTGGCGAGTAAAGACGACAAGGCTATCAAACGGGTGCGTGGCTTGAAACAGCAACGTTATTACAATCATGAAGACTTAGTGCCACGCAGACTCATGGCAGCACCCCCTGAGCGCACACGACTAACACTTGGCACCGGTTCAATCAGTGGAAGAGCTTTAGGACAGGCCCGCCAGAAAAAGACTGAGCAAAATACAGCATGTCCCGAATTATCAATCGAGGCTGCGCCCTTTAGAAAGTACCTGCATCCCGGAAGAATGTCAATGGGATAGCAACATCCCAACCTCACAGTGGCCGAGAGCAGACAGCCAAGCTACCGCTGCAATCAGTAGTAGTACCTGTGAACAAACCCAAACCATGGCAGTCCCGTCACCCAAACCCACACCACAGGTGGGTGCACCCCCCGCCCTCAACAGCAGAGGGTGCACTTCGTGATCACCTGTGACAACCCTTCCGTGGCAGTTAGGTGCACCCTAGTTTCCACGATCATCAAGTGGGGATTGTCCTCAACAGGTCATTTCTGAGGAAGCTTTTAATAGGCCCCCTAGACCACCTGCAACAGCCAGTCAAGTCCAGAGTATCCCCCCACCACCCAAGATAAACACAGCACAGTCAAGAGTGCAGAACAAGCAGTGAAAACAAGGACTAAACAAATATTCCAATCAGAATCAAAATATGGGTGGCCTTCTGTGCGCCACCTTCAAGCGTTGCAAACAAACTGCCAGCGGAGGTACACTGATGACTTAGGAGGCACACTTAACTGATTAAAACCTAGATGAGGCAACGAAAGTACCAGGGAGTGACCGCACCTTACTTCCCCCACCCCCCCAGCAAGATTTTCCAAAATTGTAGTAACTGTAATTATATTTATATAGCGTTTACTACCCCCCCCCCCCCGACGAGGCACTGAAGCGCTTTTCAGCGAGTAGCACATAAATCCGGAACCCAAAAAGGATTAGAGGTGGATTAGTATAGGGAAATAGGAGTTAATCTGAGTGGTGGACATGCAAGTCTGTTAGTTGGATAATGGAGGGATATAGGAGGGAAGAGTCTAGAAAGTGTTGTTTAGGAGATCATAGTAGTAAGATGAGGTTTGGGATTCCTCAAGGAGATTCATGAGGGAAGAATTTAGAGAGTTGTTTTGGGAGATCACAATAGTAAAACAAGGCTTGGGGTGGGGTAAGCCAAGGAAGGAAAAGTCCGGAAAGGGTTTTTTTGGAGATCATAGTAGCAGAATGAGGTTTGGACGATTCAGAGATTGGAGAGAGGATATATTGAGAGAGGTATATGATGAGACAGTAGTGCACTTGAGTCTTATTTCCTCTACAGTAAGAGTAAAGCAACAAACAGTTACAAAACCACACAGAAAGGGTATAAAAGAACAAGGAACACCATACACAGATTCAATTTGTATTGCATAAACTCAGACCTCCAAGTGATTCATCTATGCATTTTTAGAACTATTTTATTATTTTAATTTTCTTTATTTCCTCAACACCGAAGCACCTGTAGGCAGTAAAGCAGCGACAATATTTACTTACTGTGACAAACAGAAGACTCCAATAAAACAACCCATATAAAAACTATGCCGTGACCCACAAACACGTCAAGCATAGAACACACATTATATATATATTGCTACATCCATCTCTATACATCTCTATATCTCCCTCCCCATCTCTACCGCTCTCCTTATATATTGCTCTCTCAATCTCCATATATATATATATATATATATATATATATATATATATATATATATATATATATATATATATATATATATAAATAAATAAATCTTAGATTACGTTACATACGTCAAATCCGCTGTCCAGGCCAATAATTTTGCAGACAATACGGTTTATAAATACATTAAAAAAAATACACAAATCCTGACAGGAGCTTCCATGCACCCCAGTCCTCTGATGGCACTGCCAAACCCCAAGTTTTGATCAATGAGCGCAACACTCGCACCCTCAAGCTCAGATTCACTCGGGAAGTCTAACGGGGACATTGAGGATAAGCAGATCATTCAGCTTCTGTTCAATTTCATCTTATGTTCCCTCGAATCACAACCATGCCAACACTTAAAGGTTTAGCTAGACTGAGAACACTACTGCGAACAGATACCTTCCTTGGCTTCTTTGAGCGGTTGCCTACCTACGACTTGCCAATCAAGTCCTGTCATCCTAGCAGCGGATATTTAGCACAGGACTTGCAGGTAGACAGATCGAAGACAGGTCACCACGAAAGTTTAAAACTATACACGGAGATCAGAGTGTGTCGAATTGGTGGTGTGATAGTCTTGTTTTCCATGGCTCTCCTCTAGCATCTATCCTACAGGCTAGTTACCATTTGTCAAAACAGCAAACTAATTTGAAACCACAATTTAGATTAAGTTTGATTAATGTTGTGCAATAACATAGGAAAGGTTTTGAAAACAAAGCACAATAAATTCAGTGTGAGAGAACACACCTACACTGCGTTTTTTTTCTTTCAGTTCCGCAATTCAGATGAAGCAGATTTCTTCTTTTCCTGTAAAAAATAGCAGGATTCTGGCTGAAAATGGACATGAAAGACACTAAAATCACAGGCCAAATGCCATGCCAAGTTCAACACACTAAAATCACAGGCCAAATGCCATGCCAAGTTCAACTTTGAATATTTGCTTTGGACTTCAAGACCAACGTACAAAGAAGCAATGTCTTTTTGGTGTGTAAGGAACACTGAAGGCAGCTTTGTATACTTTCTGATGGACAATTCTACCTGCAGATTGCACACCTGTTGAACTAACCAAGGCATCAGTCAGACTGAATGCAGAAACTTCAAAGCTCTTTGGCACTGGTATGGTGAAGCTGACAGTGTCAGCAGTGAAACCCAGTGGGTTCACCAAAGCCATATAGCACCCACTAGGCAAAACGCCAGTTTCCTTATTTCTGCTCCTTCGAGAAAGGTCCAGAATTGGCCCTCTGTAAATTTTCACACTTCAGCACTTGGTCAGCGCTAGGATGTCTCCTTCCAAGCATGGAGGTTTCAAACCCTGTAGAGATGATTTTCTCCCCTAGGACAGGTGGATTGACTTCATCAATGGGTGGTGGGAACGACATTGGATATTAATGATTCAAATACGATCGATGCTGAGGGTAGCATTGCTATGCCAGTGACCAACGGCCCGGCACATGTGGAAAAACCTATCACGCCCGATTTGGCAATGGTAGGCCCAGTGGAAACTGCAAATGCTTTATTAGTAGACATGGGCCAACATATGATATCCCCCAATATAGCCCAGAAATCTGGTTGGCAAGACAGCTCGATTCACCGCATTTTCAAATTATTAACATTTTATATAATCGGAGTGTAACATTGGTTATTGTTAATTTTTATCATAATTTTGTTTTTAACACTTATTGCAGAAGATTTAGAGAAATCACTAAGTAGACATACAGGAACTAAAAGCAGATTTTATTGTACTTTGGAGGGGAGATTTTAATTGTAGATTATGTCCTTTATCAAAGCAGTTTGCATGCGGTTTAGTAGACGGGGAAAATTATGGTGGTTGTCATTTTGAACATAACCCCTGTGGAACATTCTGCTTTCTAAATTCTCTGTTTTTTAACAATAGATCTTATCCAACCAGTCGGCTCAGATCATGTCTCCTTCATGTGCAGAGGCCAAGGCAGCCTCATTGACTTATTGCCCATTCTGAATATTTTAAACCTCTGTTGCATTTTTCATTTTAAAGGTTTGCTTCAGCGACCACTTTCCCCAAGCTATTCGTTTAGAGACCCAGATTGGCTCTTCCTCTGGGAAATCAAATTGAAACCCTATAATTTATAATAAAAACAAGGGTCTCTTGCTTAGGTGCTCCCTGGTACATCCGGACATCGTCCTTCAGCAGATTATGACTACCAATAAGGCCCAAATTTTGGACGGTCTACAAAGTAGAATAAATCCCCCGTCCATGTTAAGGGCTTTCGCTGAAATAACAGAGACCATTAACGATGTTTTACAAGGCGACAGGAGACCGAGACCCCAGAGGCTTCATAAATGGTTCAACAGTGACTGCTCGCGATCTCATAGCAACCTTAAGGCACTGAAAAAATAACCAGGGATAATCTAGTGATGAAACATCTTCGAAATGAATACAAACAGGCTATTGTGAAACGTAAATTGGCCATAAGAAAAGAGGCATGGGAACAATTGCATGAAGCTAGTCTCAATAAAGACAAGACTTTTCTGGAAAACTGTTGATTCAACTTTTTTTCCAAAGTTCCCACAATAGTAGCATTGATGCCACAATTTAGCCCGATGCCTAGGTACAACACTTTTCCAGCCTATACAGCAATAAAGGAGAGCACGGTTGCATCTAAAATTATAGGGAACGAAAATTGGTCAGGGAATTTTAGAGCTGGCGCCCCCCAACGCTTGACAAAGTTGAAAAAGCCTTAAATCAGACTATAAAGAATAAGGCATCTGGCCCGGATGGCGTCCCTGCCGATCTTTTTCTGGCCAATCGGTCATCTGACTCCCACTGCGGACCATGATTTTAAGCTGCATAGCTTCTCAGGGCCCTCCAAAATCTTAGGCCACTGATTATAGTACCCATTTTCAAAAAAGGGGACAGGTCAGACCCAAGATGCTATCGCCCAATCTCATTAATTGATTGTACATGCAAACTGATGGGTAGGGTCATCTTAGATCGACTGGAGACTTGGGTAACTGAAAGTGGGAAATTCTCGGATATACAATATGGCTTCAGGAGGGGCCTGGGAACTGTTGAACAGTGTCTCAACCTCCACCTGGTCATAAGTAAGTACACTATAGCCAAAAACAGTTCCCTCTATCTTGGGTTCATGGATCTTACATCGGCTTTTGACTGGGTGGAGAGAGGGAAACTATGGGGAAAAAATGCTGGACCTGGGCATTGATCCATCCTTTGTTCATGTTTTAGCTCAGATGCACCAGGATGTGACTGGGAGGGTTAGGTATGGGGTGGATGGGGAACTCACTGCTCCCATTAAAATGAATTGTGGGGTTTGTCAAGGGTGCGTTCTTGCAGCTCTTGCGCAGCTTTTGGCCAAATGCGAGACTGCGCTTCGATGGGGCAGTAAACTAACTCCCACTAAAGGGGCATGGCTTGCCAGTCTCACTTTTTGTAATACAAACTGCGAATTATACACTACGTTACTTCCAACCAAGTCCCGACCGAAGGACAACTGGAGCCCACTTAAGACATATTTGCAGGCCTTGGCCCCTGGCGCCCCAACTCAAACTCCGGATGGCATAGTCCCGACAGGGGTGGGTTGAACGGGACTGGATGGGCCTTTGTATTATCGTCATAGCATCAGGCACTTGGGCGATTGGCTTGCTATGGTGATAAGGGGTCGACATCACCAAACTAACATGTGATGGTCATGCATTGAATCTTTGAGCTGCTTTCCATTTTTTTTTTTTCTGTGAGTAACTATTTATGATAATACCGCATGAGTGGAACGGTTAACCAAATTTTAGCAGGCACAAACGTAATAACAATATTAACTTTATATGTCGGAATAACGATAAATAAAGTTTAAAAAAAAATAAGGGTGCGTTCTTACCCCTTTATTTTGGCTTTACAGCAACGATTTGGAAAGCGATATTAATCAATGGCATGTTGATGTTCCCAAAATAGGCACTAGAAATCTTCCGGCATTACTCTTTGCCGACGACTGTGTGAATGTCCAGAACCAGTGTGGGCCTGCAAAAGCTTGTCACTAGATTCAACGCTTTTATGACTGATTAGGGTCTAAACTAATACAGCCAAGTCTTACACTATGGTGGCAGGCAAATCTACCCCCCCTTTTAAAAATCATGTTTTATTAATAATGAAAGGTTGTCCTACGTTTCAACTTTTTCGTATCTGGGAATCCCTTTCAACCAGAAAAGTACTTGGCATCATTTAGTTGAAAGAAGGGTTAGTAGTTTTAACCAAAATCTGGAGGCGTTGTTTAGGTTCACAAAGAAACTAGGTTCCAGACCCATTGACTCAATAATTAACATCTACAAGACTCGCTTGTGTTCTGTAATCTTGTGTGGGGCTTTTGTAACCCGGCACGTCTTCAGGTAGTCGAGAATAATTTCCTTAGACTCTTATTAACAGTTCCAAATAGTCTCCCCATTATCTTCTGTCATAATGAACTCTGCTTGACTCACTTAACCCATCGTATACAAATTACGCCAATTTAATTATGGCATTCAGTATGGGCAAAAGATGAGCCGGCCCTTAATTGTGCAATTATATTAGATTGTTTTAGACTTGACCATATGTAGAAGATACCATGGCTCAATTACATAAAAAGGCAGTTGGAGACAGTGGGGCTGGTGGATTGTTTTTATAACCCAGAACGTATTGTTAAGATCCCAAAAATGCAGCTGAAATAGGACCTTTTATCTTTTTTAAAGTCGACTAGTGAGCACCTCGGGGGGGGGGGGGGAAGTTTTGGAATATTTGCCTCTAGTTCGCTCTCCAAGTGTTGAGCCCTATATCTTTCCTTTTATTTTTGTCATGCGAAAATGTTTTATTAGATGTAGGTTTAGCATTGTGTGACTCAATCAATACAGAACACGCTGCATTTCCTGTTTTTTTGTCAACTTTATACTAAACCGAGGCTGAATTTTATTATCCCTTATAAAAAAAAATTTAAATATCAGGAAGCGCCGCCCAGCCCTATACCACCTCCAGCTTTTAAATGATGAATATATATGCTTAATGGTCTACAGATAGATTTCCACAGCGGTCCGTTTACGGAATTTGGTTGGGAAAAGACTCCTTAAACTTAAATCTGATTCTTAATGATTTGTTTTTGAATATCATGGTTTTTAGGGATACAGTGCCGTTTTAAAAATCAATGTTTGTTGATCTATGGTTGTTCGATAATTTTTACCTTTGTTTTTATTTGTTAACTAGTGTCATGCTGCTACTTGATGAAATATCAATTTAATTTACCACTGTCACATTGCTGATTATGAATTCCTATTGTCATGAAGTCTATTCTATATTGTTTGTATTCTATTTTAAATGTATTTAAATCTTGGTTGTATTCTTTTATGGTTGCAAGTAGGCCGAATAAAGTTTACTTGACTAACAAACCCTGTAGAGTCTACGAGAGACCGATGTTGATCTTTAACGATCACATCATTGGCCTGTGGTGCTTGGGGTCAGAACATGGATTCCAAGTCATGCGAGTCCTCCCTCAGTGTCCACATCGGCACAATTAAGGAGAGGGAAGGAACACTTTATGGTGCTGGCCTGGGATGACTTTGCACTCTGAGCAGGCAAAGGAAACATCAGTAGTACAGAAAGTGCTCCTCAAGAGGCAAATCACGCTGGCGCTCTCCCATTCCCACAACTCTTAAAAGATCTTCATCCTCGGAGCTGGATTTTGTGCCTCTGGAGCCTCCTGAAGCAGCACCACCAGCGAATTCTCTCTTGGACAAGTTGCCAAACTAGTCTAGTACAAGCAGCCTTCGGTGCCCACAGCGCTGTACCCAGAGTTTCAGCTCGGACCCGGGGGAGATCCTTAACACCATGTTCAGCATCTTTTCTTCACCAAATTAGTAAAGTAATTTCCCATTAGGGGCCTCCACCTCCTCCATAACTTACATCCTCTCATTTTCACTCAATGGTGTGGCATAATTGCTACTCAATATTTCCTTGCTCTCAAAAAGAATACAAAAGGGGATGGCTTGGCAGTTCGGGCTGGACTGTTCCCATGAGGCACAGGGTCAGACTGATTTGCATATGGCCATGTCTGAACTGGGGTGGTGGAGTGAGCTAAAGAATGATGATGGATCAAACCCAGATCAGTTGACTGGGGGTGAGTGTTTGATTGGCTCAAGCGTTCCGTCCATCATCCCCTTTTGTATCGCTTTGTTCGCCCTAAGTTGGCGGGGGTATGCCCAGACGTGGGTCCCTTGCTCACTTTGCCACTGGATTCAAGCAAGCCTGGCTGATGACGGCTGGAATGCCAGAAACCGGTCCTAGGATGCTTGTTTCCGGTCCAGGGAAGACATGGCTTGGCAGTTCGGGCTGGACTGTTCCCATGAGGCACAGGGTCAGACTGATTTGCATATGGCCATGTCTGAACTGGGGTGGTGGAGTGAGCTAAAGAATGATGATGGATTAAACCCAGATCAGTTGACTGGGGGTGAGTGTTTGATTGGCTCAAGCGTTCCGTCCATCATCCCCTTTTGTATCGCTTTGTTCGCCCTAAGTTGGCGGGGGTATGCCCAGACGTGGGTCCCTTGCTCACTTTGCCACTGGATTCAAGCAAGCCTGGCTGATGACGGCTGGAATGCCAGAAACCGGTCCTAGGATGCTTGTTTCCGGTCCAGGGAAGACATGGCTTGGCAGTTCGGGCTGGACTGTTCCCATGAGGCACAGGGTCAGACTGATTTGCATATGGCCATGTCTGAACTGGGGTGGTGGAGTGAGCTAAAGAATGATGATGGATTAAACCCAGATCAGTTGACTGGGGGTGAGTGTTTGATTGGCTCAAGCGTTCCGTCCATCATCCCCCCTTTTGTATCGCTCAAAAAGAATAGCAGGCTGCGTCCAACCCTAGACCTCAGGATTCTAAACATTTTTTCTAAGTAAGAAACAATTCAAGGTGCTGATCCCTACCTCAGGCCCTGTTGGCATTGCATTGTAAGAGGGAGACTGGTATGTCTCATTAGATTTGCGGGACACTTTAATGTTTCGACCCTGCAGACGCATCGGAGTACCTGCAGTTTGTGGTGGGTTCCACCCTTTAC
The DNA here is from genome assembly GCA_963921515.1 of Calotriton arnoldi. Taxonomy (NCBI): domain Eukaryota; kingdom Metazoa; phylum Chordata; class Amphibia; order Caudata; family Salamandridae; genus Calotriton; species Calotriton arnoldi. Next base: position 487,855 of record CAWUFW010005288.1, on the reverse strand, counting down.
CAATTCATGATACTTTAGTTCAGATTGAAGTCGGCACCTCAGGTCTCCACTAAGGTAAGGGTGGTGGGGGGGGTACAGCACATCTCAGACAGTCAAGGATCTTTGTTTTCCTACACCTGGATAGCTGGTGGATCAAAGCAGTCTCTTCAGAAATCAAGAAGTGCCATCCGCAGTCGATGGCACCTCTGCTATTCGACCTGGGCTTTTCAATCAACTTGACCAAATATCACCTGGAGCCCTCACAGTCTCATGTTCACAGGGGCAGTTCTGCACATTACTCATCAACACCCTTCCTCCTCCCAAGAGGATTCAAGACATCCAGTTCATCCATCCCATCCTTTGAGAAGGCGCTGGAGTTTCAGTACTGATGGTCTTGTGGCTGCTAGCTTCTTGTATTCTCCTGGTCACGCACGCGTGTGCTCTGCAGCATGAAGGGGGTAGTCCTGTCAGACACCATGGTGGTCTTCCAAAACACTGCTGTAGAGGTAGTCCGATTGTGTGTGTGTGTGGGGGGGGGGGGATTAATTCCGGTAACGATTCTTCAAATAAACCTGTTAAAGCAGAGGGAACTTGAAATGATCGTGGTCTACCTTCCATTCGCAGACAGTCCATCCACAGATTTTGATGGACAATAAGATCGCAATGTGGTATGTGAACTAGCAAGCATGAGTAGGGTCACGATTCCTTTGTCAGGAGGCTGTGGTCTTTGGTACACTGTCAGGGATCTGATAACAGCCTTCCCCTGGTGGGGTCTCTGGATGTCAGAGCTCTCCTCAGGGAAGTTTGTTCACCTCATAAAATGCTCAGTCCCAGCAGTTCTGCTCCGTCCAGGAACCATTGAGGAAAGCCAGGGGGGGGGAAACGACACGTTTTATTAGAGGTGGAACGCAATTCCCTGCTCTTTCTTGCTATCAGGAGAGGGAGTGGGAGGCAGGTCTGGAGAAGGAGATTCTATAAAAATGGTGCTGTGCTGATAGGAATGTTAAATTTAAACAGTATTATTAGTTTTCCATTACTTCGGTGGGACGAGCCTGTGAGTTGCAAGCTCTTTGTGTCCATCTGCCATTCAAAACCTTTTTCCTGAAACTGATGTTGCAAATCAGGGCTGCTTTACTTCCCAAGGTGGTTACTCCCTTCCACCTGCATCAATCCTCCCCTTTCAATCTTTCAATCCCTCACCGCACCAAGTAAGAGGGAGCAACTTTATCACCTGGATCTTAGCCAAACAGTTTTTAGACTCGATTAGGAACTTCAGATCAGAAGACAGTTCTTTGTTGGCTATTGTGGCAGTAGGGTGGGCAAAGCAGTTCACAAGTTGACGTTCCTGCCCGATCGTTCTCAGGAGCAACATGTGCGAAGCCTTTGTCAAAAATGAACCACCTGAAGGAATTTGGGTCCACTCCACCAGGACCAAGTCACCATCATCTGCTTTTGCAAGTGTAGGTCCATTACACAGATCTGTGAGGCAGCAATGTGGGCATCCCTGCACAAGTTTGCCAAACACTACTGTCAGGACGGAGGTGCGCAGGGACAGACCCTTCTCCAGATCCGTGCCGCAAGATTTCCTCAAACCTTCCATCATCAGGCCTCCTTGGAAGGTACTGCTTGGGTATCTATTCAACAGGTGATGAACCTACAGGTAGACGTATACATCAAAAAGGTAAAGGGATTAATTTCGGTAACGATCTTTCTGGTGGGTACTCAATCTACTTGTAAGTTTCGTACAGATTCCACCCACCTCCCAATCTGATGGCTTGACACCTCTCCACACAATGGATGGCTGTACTGGGAAAGTGTTAGGAAGGTTCCAATTTGAGTTTTGCACTGTATTTTATTGCCGTTGTTCCATCAGTGCACCAGGGAGGGCGATATATGGATTCAGTGAGGTCCCACAAGTCACTTCTAGAGCACAAAATCAAGCAAGTGCCCCCTACAGGAGTCAAACATCTTTGAAGTTTCTGGATTCAGTCTGATGCCTTGAGAATCTGAAGGTAGAGAACATTCGGTTGGGGAGAAATGCATGCAGGAGCACTGCACAGTAAGATTTAAAGCCAAGTAAGTGCAATTGACAGAGTAGAGAACTCACCCTTTATGGTTTCGTTTTTAATTTACAAGTGCATATGGATTTGTTGCCTTACTTATTTTATTTTCACTTCAGGCTTAAACCCCTGTCCTACATTTCTCTACACCATGATGCAAATGAAATGCATATTTAAAGGTAACCGTACATTTATTTTTTTAAATAAAAATTAGCCTCCCCCTTCTGGGTTCCTCAAACAGCACAGTATTATAATTTCACTTCTTTAAATTACTTAGACATTTTTGTACCCTAGTTCTGCCAGCATGTTTGCCACTATTGAACGCAGGGATGATTTATCTATACACTATCATTATGATTTAACAGAGAGCGCTATGCTTTACCTCACAGTTCTTTATACACATTTGCCAAGACAGAGCAAGGCAGTGTCCCTGTTCCCCCTGGCTATCTTTCACTAATGCATATCTATAGTAAGATGAAATTGGCAAAGTTAGTTTTATCGTGCATTTAATTTTCCTTTGTTTCCCCCTCACAGTTACAGGCCTAAAAGACTGTACCTATAACCATGTTAAGTCTGGAGCAAAGTGTGCTCACTGACGAAGACAGGTTATTGCTTCTACTCACTTATAACACACTATCCGGGAAGCCCTGAAGTAGAAGGCCTCCATATATATTCCTTTGGTCCCGACTAAGGCCATAGACACGTTGGGGCTGTTCCAGGCCAAAACATTTCGACTCAACCACTAGGTGTCATGGACCAGTGACTCATCCACTAAACACCGCTTTGTTTTTAAACACATCTATCCTACTCTCTCTCCCCCCCCCCCATAAAGATTCACCTAAAGGATAGGAGACAATTGTATTCCACTCACCACTGTCAACATTCAGACAGTCTCCCTCCTGGTGGAGGTTTTGATGTACTTGCAGAACGTGACACTCAAGTGACAAGACCCGATGAGGACACTATACACCGAACCAAACTAAGCAGAGATTACATTCACCACAGTCTGAACGTGTGGTTGAGGGTCTCCAAGCCAAAACGTTCTGAGACTCTGGCACAGAGACTTATTTGGTTCATTCCCCCCTTTCTGATAGATAACCAGTACCTCTTGGAAGCTGAATGAACCTCTGCTTCTTCCTCCCTCCACTTTTTTGATCTGTACTGGTAGAGAAGAGTATTCATCAGAAAGATAGTTACTTAAGGTAAGCAAACCTTTTATTCACACCGTTCCCCTGAAAGAACAGCATGTACATTTTTAAAGCTAAGGGATTGTACCTTTTATTCATTTTCATCAGACAGACTAAAAAGCAATAGAAATTAGGTGTGTTTTTAATCTGACAACCAAATCGTAATCTATTTTAGCAAATTATTTCCAAATTATCCAAGAAATGAGACATAACGAAGGGCACCTGTGGTAAATCACTACCGCAACTCCCCCAACCTTGGCACACACAAGTGCTCCTGCAAAAGCAGACTGGGGTGGGGCGGAATTAGACTGGAATTTCTGTTCTCTGGAAATACTGTCATCTGCACACCTAGTGAGAAATTCTGAACGTACACCACAGATAGCACTGAAAAAGCAAAGATACACACATTCCTGAATTCAGTAAACAGCGGTGAGGAATAAGATGTCCTCCGATCCAATCACATATCATCGTTATCTGTGTTAACTGCTGAGGTGTTCAGGAGCCAATTATTTACGGTTAGATAAATCATAATTACTATGTGAACAACCTCCTTTTCAAGAGTTACTGAAACTTAGATGGTGGTAGAGAGGGGAATAGTTTCAGATCTTGGCAACCATGTAAAAGAATGATTGACTGCCTTGACGAGCTCTCTGGACATTAGGAACATTCAAAAGATACTGAAACAGACCAAAGTTCCTTAGGGGATGCTAAAGACCTACAAGAGAATAATAAACTTTGGAGCTCAAGTGTACTTTGCCTCATGGGAGATGCATAGGCTGTTTTTTTTGTTTTTTCCAAGATTACAAGTTTTAAGGTCTTGGCTAGACAGCACACAGCAGTCTCGAAGAGACATGCTGTATTCAATTTGTGTGCTTCAGCCCGCCCATAGGCTTACCATTTGCTCCCTCCATCGTCACACTCATATCTTTGTCCACATTTGTCTAAGGCATGCATGAGTCATGCGTCTTGTGTTTAGCCCACCCCCAGAACATGATACAAGTATTTGTGTCCATCCACGGGTATTTTGTGGCTGAACTACTTTGTGGCTGAGCTCTCTACAAGAGTGCTTGTTTTTTTTTGTTTTTTTTTTACTAAGCACTCCACAAGACTGCATTAATTATTTTCCATCTGTCTCCCCTTGTGTAGTTCTCTTCCCCTTCATTGTGCTTTGTTTCCCCTGCCTGTCTGCTATTATCCAACCCAGGTGTTTCAGCAATTTATTTTTTCCATCACCCCCCCCAACCTTGTGTTCCTCTGGTTGCTTTGAACATACCATTTGCGTACCACACAATAATACCAGATAAGCTGCAAGTTTCTTCATGGCCTGCGCCAAAGGTCAGTCCCTGCGATCACGGCCGGACTGGGAACCGAAACCAGCCGTGGCAATTCCAGCCAACTGACCCCGGGAGCAGCACTGCCGCACCGCTGCCGCTTTTGTAACAGGGGGCCGATATTGCAGCACTGCTGCAAAACCGCCCCGCGGTCAAAAAACAGCCCCCACCGTTTCAGCCCACCGGGAAAACACCCAGTGCTCGCTACGGCCAGTATGACCCTGCCTGCGATCGGTGTCTGCTGCTATGAAGAGGACGGGCTGGGAAAAACACTTGTGGTGGATGAAAATTACCAGCAGGATGCATCATCAGCAACACAAGTGAGTGTGTTTGCACTTTCAAGCCTTGAGTGCATATCCGCCACCCTTTTGCACTACACATAGCCCCTCCCGAAATGCTGACGCCACACACAAGACCTTCGCGATTTTTCAGGATCAGAATTTTTGAACAGCGCATACTATTGCAAGGTCCATGTTGCACCAGTTTCTGTAATGTGCGAGACAACGGAAGGCACTTACATGCCCTTTTGATATGCTTCAATCCCAGATGCTTTCCATCCCCAAACCCCTGCTGCTTCCGCACTCTTTATAAAAAAATGTATTGAATTTTTTTCCCCTTTTTAGTTACCGACAACTGCAATTGGTAACTAAAAAACAAATTTTTTAAAAACTGCCTCGCCAGTTTATTTTTTATTTTTATTTTTATTTATTTTTTTAAATCACACTGCACTAATCTTTCATGTGATGGACTCAAGGGGCACTCTGTAGAGCACTATTTATTCGTTTACATGTGTAATTATATTAATAAAATGATTTATTCCTATTCGAGGATTAATATGTACAGCGGGCATGGGAATTCTTCAGTGGCCCAGGCACAGAGTTTTAACACTGTTCATTCATGTGCACGTTTAACATAATTTATTGCTGTATACATACCGGACTAGCCATAAGGGCCACCATGTATTAACTGGCCTCTTGTTGCGCAATACTCTGAAGAGTATTGTTTTCAACGTCGTCCAAGAGAACAGTGCTCCGGATGAGTGGCATTCTACCCAGTCGTGTATCATGTGCTGTTCATTTGAAGCTGGCTTTTGTGAACAGAGCACCCGCTTCATCCAGCCGTCAGCTGGACTTGTGTGGCACCTTTGCCAAATAGTGCAAGCACTCCTAGCACACCATTGCCTCCGTTTCATTCTTCTGTGACAATCTCTGAAAGTGGCATGGAATGTAAACGTTGGCAGCTTGTTTCAGGATGATACCTTTTAGATCCTGAACTTGGCTTTCACAATTGCCTGAGTCAGTCCTATACTACTGGTTTTGAGAATGAAATGTGAAATGAGTCTGTAATACTGATAAGTACAAGTGGCATGTCACCCCAAAATTATTTTTTATGATCAGGGATGCAACAAGGAGTGTTGTATTTATTTGCAAGCACATTTATACACACACACACACACACCACCCACCAACTACTTCCATGTATAGGTTAAAGCTAACAATTTCTTCTGTAGCACGAGACAAAAGTCTTCATTACTGCTGCCACTGCTAAAAATACATTGTCTTCTCTAGATAGACTCACTGCAATCACATATGTTAACGGGGAGGCAACATCATGAAATGAAGTGATGGACTGAGTTTCGAAACTTTTCAAACACTCATCCCTAGTCACAGATCAGGTTTACTCAGTTATTTTGCTCGCCACGTCAACCCAGTCAAATGCAAATCAGTCTTGACCCTGCTCTCCATCGGAACAGTCTAGCCCGAACTGCCAAGCCAGGTCCTCCCTGGACCGGAAACAAGCATACTGGGACCAGTTTCGAGGCATCACCTCCCATCAGCCAGGCTAGCTTGACCCCAGTGGAGCAGTGAGCAAGGGACCCTTGTCTGGGCATACCCATAGCCACTTAGGGTGCAGATGGCAACATTACAAAATAAAATGGACAGAGTGTCAAAACTTTTCTAACACTCACTTCCAGTCACAGATCTGGGTTTAATCAATCGTTATTTTGCTCACTATGTGCGCCAGAGTGTCTAAGACCATGTCCAGAAATGTGTCACTTGGTCGCTTCGACATAACACCACAAGTGACTACATTTTCCTGAACCCAGTAAACACACCGAGACCTGTAAATGTCTGTCAAGTTCCTGCAACCCTAAGAATTGGCCATAAGTGTGCTCCAGGCCATTGCCCAACACCTACCTACACCCTCATATAGAGAACTCCGAGTCTTAGACATCCCGACAGATTAATGGCAAGAAATGGAATATTCACACAGATAAATGTTTAACTCAACATCCAATAACTGTACAAACTACAGATCAAGTTGCAAATTTTCAGAACTTCGATTTTCTTCGTAAAAACACATGAAATGTATTTAAAGGTTAAATAATGCATTTAACAGCTCTCTCATTCATTCTACGTGAGCAATTACTGATCTATACTGAATAAAAATAAATTAAGATTTTCTTGGCAACCAGCATTTAAATTAAGCTAACTCTGGCCTCGTCTTTAAGAGGGCTGCCTTATATCCAATCCAACCTTAAAAAGAATGCTTGACTGACTGCCATTGTGGGTAACATGGCTGCAACCCACAGTTCATGGCTACCCATTTTGGGAAGTGGCCAAGATGGTGGTTGCTCTTGGACATGCTTCAACACCCCTCACACTGCCGTGTAGGAGATCATGCTGCTGGGGAGATCCCACTGGCCCCAGACCGAGGAGAGGCCCTGTGGTGCATCCCGGAATTGAATTGTGGCTTGAGGCAGCCTTCGGCATTAGCTCTTGCCCAGCAAAGGTTCAACCCCCCCCAACTTGTGAAGAAAAAATGTTAGCGGGAGGCCGCATGGGGGTCCAGGTGCAGCCCAGTGGCCCCATCGGTGATCGCTGAGGTCTGCGGTCTGGATCCACCCTGCCGTGCCCATCCTGCATTGCGTGTTGGTCCCAAAAGGGGGGGGGTGATCACAGCAGCTTGAGGCAGTCCCCTGCTGTTACCACCCAAGCCTGAGGAGAACCATGCAGCAGGTGGGAAACCCTGTGTATCCTGCACCTTTGTCCTTGAGGAGTAGGCAAGTAGCCTAGACGAAGTAAAGCAATGGGTGGAGAGATCCCTGGAGGCCAACACAGCTGGGAGCCAGCTGCCCGGACTATATGTAGGAAGAGGCAGTGGGTCGCATCGGGCCCTGGTAGCATGATTGGAACTTCTGCCGCAAACAGGAAGATTGAAAGAGTGCGAGGGCTCTGTCCTTTCACACCCACGATGCACTGGGGGTCACCTCCACCCACAGAAGAGCGGAGAATGACTTACCGCTGCAGTGCGGAGGCCAGCCTGTGGACACCCCCCAGGGGCCTGCAAAATAGCAGGTGCTGCCAGCTATGGTGACTTGGTTGGCATTATCAGGCCTCTGGGGCATGTGGATCAGGTGACACGGCCACGTGGAACACAGATTGAGACTCTGCACAACTAGGATGCTCTCGGAGGCTTGACACCTTGGACATATCTGGGCCCAGGAAGAGAGATACTGGACCATGCGGGAGTCCCATGCACCCACTGCTCCTGAATACTGCAGTTTGGCCCCCCCCCCCCCCTTTCCGCCTCCTCTGTGAATTGGCCACTACAGAGACACCTGGGCGGGGGTGAGCCTCCTGTCCATGCTGCCCGCCTCCTCCATGGAGGACGACAAAGGCTTGGCTTTTTCCACCTCTAGGCTGATGGCCTGAACCGCCTTGTGCCACACTGCTGAGTCACTGGAGCAGCAGCACAAGCCCTTCACTCCTTCCACCACTGCATATGTAGATTGACTCAGTTCTGCTAGAGACCGACATACCTGCTGGATGCTACAGAGAAATAACCGGACGTCGCCAGCAAATTTACCTCTCTGCTGTAATATGCACCTAAACTTGAGGCACCAGCTACACACCATAATCTCCTTGTTACAGATGGTACTGTTGCTATACATCCTGGCAATATATGACTTCCCAGTGACCTTGGAGACCAGAAAAGGAGAGGTGGGTATCGACGTTGCCCTGATGTGGCAGATCTCTGGTAAACAGTCTCTGAAACGGAGAGCAGCATTGCCAAACTAGAAAATGCAGTTACCAAACTTAAATCTGTCTGCCAACTCATAAGCATCCATGAGTGTGGAGGACGCAGAGAATAGTAATCTGAGAAAAAAGCTGCAGATCATTGACTTACTGGAGGGATTAGAAAGGTTTTCTGCAGAGAGGTTCCTTGAAACCCAGATTTCACCATGGATCCTTACCGGTAAGAGGGCGTCTACTTTACCCTGAAGAGGTCCCACAAGGCACCTGCTCGTGCCCCCCCAGACCGGCTTGCAGGCACGGGGCGTGGCAGGCCATTTACAAAAACTGCCAAAACCAGACCTCTTATTGGCCGATTGGCCTGCCCTGCGGCATCAATCTGGTCATCCTCGGGGCCTCAGTGAGAGCAGTGCAGGTGAAGTGGGGGGGCCCGCTGGCCTGGGGGCTGCCGTGTTACGGGGTGCCCTTTGAAATGGATGATTGTTGTGGTCCTGAGCCCGGTCTGTGGCCTGTGAGCTGATAGAGCTCCACACGACTGGACCTCTGCAGTACATCATTCCTATCCTAGAGTCTGCTCGTACCTGGTATGGCGGGACCAAAGTGAACAAGATCACCACTAAAAGTTTAACACTCAGCCGGGCTCAACTGCATTGCTTGCCCTGAAGCGCTTAGCTGGTCTAAGTCGCACATTAAGATCAAACTCCTACCAAACTGTAACTAATGACAAGAAACCTGTGCATACAACCCAACAGATCGATGGGCAAGCAAGATACACGGCAATCAAAGCCATCGTTTGAGGGCAAACGACACACCATCCAAGTGAAACAGGATCCTTTACAAGAGGATCAATCTGACACATCCAGAGTAGCCCCTGGGTGGGATGAGGACATTAAAGATGCGCAAGAACAATAGACGCCAGGCTGGATCTCATGGCCAGCCACCTAGACCGCATGAAAGAAAGAGTACACAAACACGAGAACAGGATAGACCAGTGGTCCGCAAACTTTAAATGCTGTGCCACCCTAGTAGAGAAATAAAATTAAATCAGGCCCCTCTCAGATTTTTCACAATTATTCTATTAAGCTGGCAATGTTTAAATATGCCTCTACTTATTTAAACAAGAGACATATTTAAACATTGCAGTTAAATTCTGTTACCATTTTTCCCAGAATATAAATGGCAAAAGAAGCAAGTGATGGCCCATTACAGAGTGGCTAACTGCCGCACATTTTTCCCCACCGCTTAAAACAAAGCACCGCTATCAGCATAATGCTTCTTTAGGCCAGAGCCTGGCTTCCCCCCCTGGGATCACTTGAGGCCCCCCCTAGGGGGCCCGCCCCCCAGTTTGCAGACCCCTGGGATAGATCATCTCAAAGCCAGAGTATCTGATGTAGATGACACATACGCTACGACCAGCGAACATCTTTTGCAGATGGACAAAGTCCTTGAACTAAAGGAAGCAAAAAAAACGGAGATTAGGAGGCACGCTCATTGCGCCATAATCTGCGAATAACAGGAGTTCCTGAATTCCATCAACATGGACAAAAATGGAAAACTTTGCTAAAATCATGCACCGAAAACTGAGGAGGCCCTGTCCCCGGTCTTCATCGTGGAACGAGCCCATCACACGCTGGCACCACGGCCGCGTCACCCCGCCCAATAGTTGCTTGGCTGCTTAACTAGGAGAGCAGAGATGCAGTCCTTTGCCAAGCTCAAAACGTTGCTAGGTGCAGTTTCAGGGAAACACTCTCCTTCTACCTGGATTTCAGCGCCATGGTGCAGACGGCACAACTGGAGTTCCTGCCTGCCCAGAAAATCCTGCAAAAAGCGAATATTACCTACACGATTCTCTACCCCGCCAAGATACACACACCATATGAGGGGTAGCCCCACTCCTTTACTGACCCAAAGGCCGCCCTCAAATTTGCCAACAGCATCACAGCAGATGTGAAGTCTCCCCAAGTGTCCCCGCGGAACAGAAGAAAAAATACCATGGACTCGCTGGGGTGTAGAATCCTCCTTATATGAAGAGACAATGAACAAGTGGCGTCAAGAATAGGCCATATGATCAAACATTGTTGTTTCAACCGTCGATACCCCCAGCACCCTCTCGAGCCATACTTGGAGCCCCAGGTCAGCAACTTGGGGTACTTCTGCCGCTTTGACCACCCTGCCGAATTCAGACTGGGCAGTCTGCCTGGCTCTTCATCGCCCTCAGGGATGGTCCCCATTTACTAGGTTTCTTCACAGGAATGGGTGGCAGGGGCATTTGCCTTCCACCATGTTCAGGAGCTGAAGTGGGAGGGGGTGGGAAGTTATTTTACTATTTTTGCTCGTTTTTATTTCCCCCAACGGCAGGCCTTACATACAACACAAAACGATACACTAGCTCCCAAACAGACCTCTGGTTGCATTACTGTTATATCTCACCACTCTTTATACCAATTGGCAACCCTCGCATTACCGCTCACTGAGGCATTTCCACTGTGGGTTGACGCGGGCCAGCCTATCCAGTCTTACTTTAAATTCCACACAAGTCATGACTACCACAATTAGATGTCTAACTTGGAATGTGCTGGGTCTCAATGACCGGTACACGTCTATATAGTCAGGCACCACATTGATACTGGAGTTCCTGAAGGAACTCCACCTCACTCAGTTGACATCATCCGGACTTAAAGTGGGATGGTGCGCGGAAACGCATGTGACTCTTTCACTCCAATTATGCCCACGACACGGTCATACTTATACACAAGTGTTTACCATGGTCCCAAACCCTGAGGGTAGATTTGTCATTCTTGCTAGCACCCTGCACAGTCATCCAGTTTATACTAGTTTCTGTTTATAGTCCAAATACTGATTGCCCAGAATTTTTCGCAGATCTGAGGGAGGAGACTTTAATGTGATACTGGCCCGGCGATGGAGATTTTACCCTTAATCAAGGCGCGGTCTCCTCTCCATCAAAATTACGGGAGGCCTTTAAGGCTGTAGTCTTTGGGGTGTGCATTGTAAAACAGGCTAGCGTCCTTAATGCGGTTAGAGAGCGCCTAGTAGCGCTACAGCGCCAGCTCCAGGTGCTAAAGATGGAGTACTGTGCCACTGAACATCCTATCACTATGGCGACATGCAGGGAAATACTCATCGAATATAATGAGAAGGCAAGCAGAGAACTGGGCTTTCCAACTCAAAGCAATGGCGCACCGATATGGAGGGCGCACCCAACCAGGCAGAGCGCTTGCTAACATGCACTGCAAGCCATGGGCCTCAGATTATGTAGTAGAACTACTTAATGACCATCTGAAACTGCAATCCACCCCGACTTGTTACACACAAGGACTTCCTTCTACACCCGTCTTTATCAAGCTGAGGCCACCCTGGTCCAGGAGAAGCTTACAGCATACCTGGGCACGATACAGCTGTTCCGGCTTGCCCACTCAGAGCATTTTTAGACTCTCCCCCTTCACTGACGAGTTAATAGAAGTAATACAAATTCTTCTGGACAAAGCACCTGGTCTCGATGGGCTTACGACCTTCTATAAAGAATATGCCACCCTAATGATTCACATTTAGAAGCTATGTTCAAGATCATTGTCCACTGGGGAACTCCCCCATCGCTTCAGGAGGTGATCATGGTAACCATACTCAAACCAGATAAACCAGCAAACCGATGCAAGTCATACCGACTACTTTCGATGATAGACAGACAACAAAATACTCCACAAACTTAATGACAGCCACCTTTCTTGCACTCCTACCCGATATATGCCCAGACCAGTAGGGCTTCGTGTCTGGGCGGTCCACTGCCCATAACCTACGCATGCTATTCGAAGAACTTCATAGTATGGAACTCAACTTGGCCGCCATTGCTGCTTTGCTAGACCCCACGAAAGCATTTCGATTCGCTGGAATGGCCATATTTATTCTTCCTCCTCTCTTGCCTGGGTCTTAGCCCGAAGTTTGTGCGTCTTATCTGACTGCTATATACCACAGGGGTGTGGAATTTAATAAAATATCTACTTGTCCATGGGGCAAGTTGCTTCATAAATGTACTTGTCCTGTAGCAAAATCCACTTAGCCCTTTGGTACCATGTAGTGCAGCAACAAATTATGGCAGCAATCTCATTATAGAAGAGCTCTGATATAGCCTCTCCGATTATGCCAGGGCTCACACCTTAGTAGTGTTTGAATACTAGCAATCCCCTTATGTTGCCACGTTTCTGCAGGCCACGTTTCAGCAGATCTACATACTGGGGCTGAAGGCAGTGGTAAGAATAGTTCCAGGGTAAGAATGCCTTTTTGAGTCGGTGCAAACCTACTAACTTGCATGTTTTAAGGGTTTTCAACAACTCTTCTCTAATCTTTTCCCATACTGAGAAATGTTGGAAATTTACTCCCAACAATGGCAGACGTAAACCTTCTTCCAGAGTTGGGAAAAAAGTGGGAGGGAAGTGAACTCGCAAACACTCAGATTTTCGCATGATCAAATCTACACATGCACATTTGCTCATGCTAAAATGCAGTTCACAAATATTTTCTAGGAGTACTATTTCTTGTCCTACTTCTGTAAATTCTTGGAAATTCACGAACGCTGTATAGCTGCACTTAATTCAAGGACATATACCATGGGTGCACTTTTGAGACTCTTTAAATAATTGGGCCTCTAATTTGGTCTCGCGTTGACCGTGACCTTTTGTGTTTATTAAAATTCTGTCTCTCTCTGCATCGGCTGGCTTCACTGCGAGAGACAGCATTCTGCCCTTTCACAAGGAGCATATCGGCACACAAAGTAGTTTTGTTCAGTGCTAATAACTACTGTAGCAGTGTGTGCTTTTTGAGACCAAAACACTATTTTTGCTTTTGCCAAGGTTTGTTATAAATGGTGAGGGCCCGGCAGCTCCCACACCAATATGTTTTTACAAAAACCATGCCAAAACAAGTCACACAAACAAAACTAAAAAGCAGACCAGCAATTTCAGACCTACTGGCTTTGCCAATGCTTGTTTATTTTGATTTCCCATAATCTTATTAAAACTGGTTACACTGATTTTCCATTATGAATATTTTTGGGAAATACTAGCATGCATCACCATGTTACTAAATGATGCTGCAAAGAAAGGGTACCTGAAATTTTACAGTAGCTAAGCAAAATGTTTTTTTCATGCTTTCATTTTTTATGAACATTTTATTTTGAAAGCAAAGAACCAATCTTGCTTTCAAGCTTCTGCAAATATTTGCATCAAATCAGAGAGCATTCTGGGAGCATTATACATAGCCTCATATTGCTAAACTTTGAAAACGTGTACACATTTTTATATTGGAACCACTGTCGGTAGTGCAGTCGGAGCTTACATTTACTTCGAGCGCTCACCCTAATAATAAAGGCTTTCAATTAATGAACCATAAATTCAAGTTTGAACAGCATTAACACATGGGCAGAAATATTAACTTAAATGCAGACAGTGCCCTTCCCGGATCTATAATGTGGTACTGCAAACTGGCAGCCAAAGGGTTTGTGCTGCAGGGGGTTGGGCATACTTGTCCCAAGGACAAAACGCACATGAAAACTTGATCCCTTGACGCCAAACAATATTTCCTGGGCGTCGGGCTAAAGGAATTCCACATCCCCGATAACACTAGTGGCCCACCTTTAATTAAATGGGATGATATCCGAACCATTTCCAATAAATAACGTGTGGCATGCGTCAGGGATGGCCCTTGTCCCCCGTTCTTTTTGCCGTTGTGATAGAGCCGCTAGCAGCCCGACTGAGAAAACATCATGCCCAGCGCAGGCTCTATTTCACGGCACGTAAAATCCTAATCTCGATGTACTCATATGATACCGTACTCTATGTTCGAGACCCACAAGTAAACCTTGGTCCCGTCATCTGAGAGGTCATAAGATTTTGCAGCCATATAAACTGGGCCAAATCCATGCTTTTCCCACTCACTGACAGCACGACTCAGGTTGAATCCGAGTTTCCATTAGGATGGGCACAGGAGCCAGTGAGCTGACTTGGTATATGGCAGAGTTGAGATGTAGAGGAATTGTAGCGCATTAACTATGGGAGAGCCATGGAGAGCTTGAGGAGAAAATTCCAACATGGAATACACTCCTTTTATCCTTAACACTTGGCAATAGTCAAAATGGTTGTGCTGCCCAAATTTCACAATCTTATCTTCCTCCAACGCCTTTGGTCTAACTTGATTTCACTAGCATGATCCGGGAAACAACCGCGCATTCCGTGAGAAATACTCACACTCCCTTTGCGACACAGAGGCGAGGTGATTGACGATGCGCTGCATATACTCGACGCTGGGGATTCATGTCTTCTGATTCTTCTAGACCTCTCTGCAGCCTTTGACACGGTTAATCATGGCACCCTCCTCAACACTCAACAGAGAATGGGTCTGGACGGCACTGTGCTCAAATGGTTTGCCTCTTTCCTCTCGGACAGATCCCAAATGATCAAGATAGGGAACAGTCTTTCATCTCCTGTGGCCGTAGGTCAGGGCGTCCCTCAAGGTTCTATCCTGGCACCCACCTTGTTTAATCTCTACCTGGAACCTTTAGGGAACCTCCTAAGCAAATCTGGGATCCTTTACCATCTGTATGCTGACGACACGCAAATCTACCTTAAGGTGTCCTCCGCACACGATCTCTCCCTACTCAATTCTACCCTCAACTCTATTCACAACTGGATGTCAGCTCACCAACTCATTCTGAATCCCGCCAAAACTGAATTCCTCCTCCTCTCTACCTCTCTCTCACCTCCTCCTGTTCAATCTTGGATGGATCAGCTGAACCTTCTCAACAACAAACCCATCATTGTTGACAGCGCTAAATCCCTAGGTGTCATTCTCGACAAAAGACTCAACCTAATCGCCCACATCAACTCTATTGCTAAGAATGCACGGTACCAGCTGCGCCTTCTGTGGGGGATCCGTCGGTTCTTCCCGGAGAAAGACTTAAAAACCTTGGTACAATCTCTGGTTCTCTCAAGACTGGATTACTGCAATTCTCTTCTGACTGGCCTACCCAAATCCCACCTCTCCCCTCTCAAATCCATCCTCCATTCAGCAGCTCGCTTCATTTCAGGGTCTAAACGAAGCGACCACATCACTCCTATCCTGTCCTCTCTGCGATGGCTTCCGATCGAGGCAAGATCTATTTACAAAACTGCCTGCATCACACACAAAGCCTTACACACGTCCTCCCCTTGTTACCTGGCGAATAAATTGAAATTGTCCGGTGGCTCTCACCCTTCTCGCAATGCGGAAAAGCTTCTGCTTGAGCCCCCCATCTTCAAAAGGGAAAGATCGATGGCTCAATCCTTCTCGGGCAATGCGGTGAGAATCTGGAACTCGCTTCCCCCACTGCTCCGTGCCACCTCCTCTACCTGGATCTTCAAAGCTGACCTCAAGTCTCTTCTATTCCAAAGACACTTCCAGAACTAATACGTTCGGTCTCAGGCCCCTCTAGGAAGCTCGCTCGTCAGTATAAAGTTGTACTTTTGTCTGTTCATCCCTTATTTTATGTGTTGTGTTGGTTTTTATGTGCGTGTTCCCCCCATTTTATATCCCCTGTGAAGTCACGCCCTCTCTACTACCTCAAAGAAGCTCTTCCATGATAGGAATTCTGTATTCCAAGCCTATAGAAGGGCCTTCTCAGTGTGCTTTGAGTTACTGCCACTTATTACAGTATTATGCCTTTAGTGGTATTTTGTACCCCTTGTATCATATTTTGTACCCCATGTACCCCCTGCTGAATTCACACCCTCTCTACTACCTCAAGGAAGTTCTTCCACTATAGGAAATTCTGTACTCCAAGCCTATAGAAGTGCCTTCCCAGTGTGTCAAGTGTGAATGCCACTTATTGCAGCATTATACCTCCATTTGTATTTGGTATCCCATGTGTCATGCACATCTGTCACTTTTTCCTATTGGAACTTATTCCTCTTTTTTGTATTTGGTTTGTTTGTTTTTGCACAATTGTCACTTTTTCTTCATGCAATGTAACGCTTGCCTTTGTATTATGCTCATTTGTATCCTCCTCCTTATGTAATGTTGCTGATCCTGTTGTGAAGCGCTCTGACACCCTCGGGTAAAGTCCGCGCTATATAAAAACGCATAAATAAATAAATAAATATGCGCGCAAGCTCAATATCTACATTACTGGTTCTACCCGACAACGATTCCAGCAACACACAGCAGGGGAGGCAGACATACCATCTCACTGGCCACTAATTACCATGCTCTATCAAAAATATAAACCCTGCGCAGAGAGATCGACACTTTGAATGTGTCAGATGGGGGTGGGACGGAATGCGACGGCAAGACTAAGAATTGCTTATATGTTCCGTCCATTCCCCTAGCATGTAACCCAATGCTGCCGTCCTTACAAGACGATGGAGCAAAGCACGAGTGCCTAAGAGGAAACTTATCATATTCACAGGTCTTTACCCTGAAGACCACATTCCTCCAGCCTTTACACCGGACGATTCCCCACGGCTTATAGCAATTGATACCCTGCTGTACCATTAGATGCACATCACATGTAGAGCACTACATGACATTACCCTGTTACATGCCCTCAGCATATGCTGACCAATACCTCAGCTCGTAAACTAATCCGACTTTATACGATAATGCACGACAAAGCACCTATCAGAGTTCCAACAGCTCGTGTTAAATGGGCCCGAGATATAGACCCTCTGCCCCCTAAGATGAGCAGTGGATATTTTGCTACGAACGGACCACAGCTCTATTGCCCAACTACAAGCTGCGACTTATTCATTTCAAATTCCTTCATCAATTATACAAGACACTGACACAGATGCAGCACATGGGACTGGCATCTGACACTGTGGGTAAGATGTCTTGCCCCTCAGGCCCCTTTCCTACACCTTACCTGGGACTGCCCGCGGGTAGCAGACTACCAGCAGGAAATACACCATACCTTGCAACAGATTATTAGTCACCCGGTACCACAGACCTCAGTGGTATGCCTCCTGGGCTATGTGAAAGACCTTCAGCTCGACACTCGCCACCCCACGTCCATGCTTCTGCTGCTAGAAAAACACCTAGTGGCTATGCACTGGGGAAGAAAACCTACACCCAAGGCTGAGGCATGGCTAAAAGATGGGGTGCACTGTCAGGAACAACTGGCAAGTTACTGGGAACAAATGCCACTGACATTTCGCCACAAAGATATTTGGGAACCACTGCTATAGTACCTGCACTTACATGACTCCTCTCCTTGACAGACTACGGAGGCAAATCCCCTCTCGGACGACCGCGCCCCAAAGTCCACAGCAGAGCCAACCCATTAAACATACATGCAACCTTGTGTTCTGTCCGACTATTGAGTGGGTTCGAGCCCATGGCATGCGGTGAACCCCAGCACCTGGAAGTGGATGGAGAATGCGGATATTCACCTTTGCTCCTTAGATTTAATGCATTCATACTGCTCGTTTCTCAATCTATCGTCAGTATGGGATATTATAGAGCTTTAAGAATCCTGCGCTGTCAAGCCTTTCCCCCGGCCCGTTTCCCTCCCTCCACCCCTTGTTGATTGTTAATGTTGCTCTGAAGTGGACTGCTTTTAGGCTATGGCCCTTGTAATGTAAATACCTTAAATGCCAATAAATACAATTTTAAAAAAAGTGTCCAGCACAAAATGATATAGCACCCGTTATTGTATTTGCAATCTTGTAACAACTCACTATACAAAGTCACACTGTGGAACATTAATCTTTATAACTCCTTTCATGTTTATCTTTCACAGTGTGTCATCCGATTATAAAGGTTGACAGAAAAGTAGCGTTGCCACCACACTGCCTAGGAGCATAAGAGCAGGTGGTTCTAGAACACCTATCAGATCCATATGTTGATGAGCTAGAAGATTCTAATGCTTATGAAATGTGTAAAAAAAATTGGATAAACACTTTACCTCGAATAAAGCACCATCCTATAAAGATATCACTTTGGTAAGAGGAGCCAGAGAGAGTGAGAGCATAGAAGTATTTGTGTCTGAGCTAAGAAACATAGCAGCGATGTGTACGTTTGGTACTTCATTAGATGAACGCGTCCGATCAGTTTTATTAAATTATAACGGATAGAATAAACAAATGATTATGGCTCAGGATGATCCCCCTTAATGAAGTGTTAATAGTTTCAAAGCAAGTGGCACCCATCTAGTCCTCTGTGAAAGAACGGAAAGTTGAGAATAAAAGCAATTCACATGAAAATAGGGGAGAAATCAATGTTGTGAGAGAAGGAGATGATTAAAACTAATGATTAGAGCTTCAAAGGGCAGTGCTTCAGGTGTGACATGACAGGCCATATGCAATGCAGTGTGCAAGGGATGTGGCAAGAAGGGGCATTCTGTTGGGTGCTGTAGATAAAAGTAAAGTGAGAAAAAAATAAAAGCTCCAACATATCGGAAATATGTGACAAAATTGTCTTGCAAATGAACGATACAGGTAATGATATAGGTAATTCCAAGAACAATATAAAAATAGATGTAAAGGTAGATGCACAGTTTGATTCGTGCTCCCAACTAACCATTATTTCCAACCAGGTATTCAGAGACAAGTTGCTGAATAGGGTCTAATTGATGAACATGGACATAAAACCCAGTGGATATGGGGAGCAACTCGTCAACATGAAGGCTACTTCCAGTATAGTCGGAAGAAAACCCTAACTAAAGTGTAAATCTCTGAGCAAGGTGACCTCTTACGTTGCACTATCAAAAAAACAAAGAGGGGGGGGGGGGGGCGCCAGGAGCTAGTTAATGGTCCAGTGTCCGTGCTCCCAAAATAACCATTAAGTCAACAAAGAAAGGGGGACACTGTTCCCAGGTGAGTGGTGCAGGTCATCACTATCTCACTGCAGGAAAGGAAAGGAACAAAGAAAAAGAGGGGGAGGTGGAGGTATCCTAGGTCTGGGACTCAGTGGGGAAGAACAAGTCTTGTCTCTTGTAGCCCTCACACACCCCAAGGGATGTCATGCTTCATCATCGGGCAGTTGCTCCTCGTCGGGCCGGCGCTGCAATGCCCTATGGGTCGGTCCCCCCAAGGGTCACTTTATCGGAGATCTTTTGAGAACTGCCGTTAGGGTGAGGTGAGCTCATGTATTGCAATTGCATTGTGTAGTTGCATGTGGAGCAAAAATACAGTCATTTACAAAATGGCTACCCAATTTTGTAATTGGAACATGAGTACCATTTAAATATTAGACTGATATCTTGAGGGACAGGCAACTAACTCCCTGGAAATGTCGGGGGTGGGGATTGCTTTAGCAAATGCTCCAGAAGTACTTTCAAAATAATGCCACAAGCATGCCAATCTTATAACTTTCTAGAGATCATAAGCAGCCCAATCCCTCACAGGCCACCTACAGTATCAGACCCATGCAATGGGCTGCCTACAGGCACGAATAACTTTAGAAAGAATAACTCCAAGCAAATCTCTTGAGCTGACCTAAACAAACAATACAATATCACATACAGGCTGAAGCATAAACACAAGTCAGACACTGGCTGTGCTACTGCCAATCAGTTCGCCAAACTAGCTAATGAAGTAACATAATTCAAGTTTACTCTTTTGAAGTGTAAGAGGACCAAAAACATTTTGGCACACATTATATACATGTTTTGCCTTGCAACTCAATTGGTAGACAGTGTTTCAGTTTTAACATGCAGACAAGAACTAGTTCAGTTTCATGAAAAGAATACATATAGCCTATATGCAAGGATGCTAGAACTGCGTGAAAAATTAAAACTGCCACCTGTCCGTGCCTTAAAATTAGCAATTCAGAAGACAAGCCAAATTGACTTTAACATGGGCAATCATGGTGGCTTGGCTTTATAATAAAAAATTTTTTTTAAAAAAACACACACTATTTATTACATTTGTAGCACTTTGAATGGGGACCATGTACTATATTATTGCCCTACAATTGATCGAGCTGTAAACCTTATGACTCACTCTAGCATACTAGTGGTAAAGGTAATTGTGTTTACAACAGTGCACATGGTGCAAGCCTACACATCTCTAATCCACCCATGGGTATTTTTAAGCAAACTAAGTGGAATATCCCATGCACCCATCACTCACATTTGTGACTTTTTGATTAACTGCTTGTTTTCGTGAGGAACAAATACTTGTCATAACTGAAAGGCATGTGATCACTATTGTGCCATTGTGACGATATAAAACCAATAAAGAGTGATTAGAAAACAATTTTAATTCTGGATGTTAGCATGACAGTGCTGGCTTAATTTGCTGGTAATGGACTTAGTTACTACACCTCAAAGTCTCTTAGCTATTTCAGGCACTTTAATATTTGGCACCAGGAAATGGGACTATCAACAACCTAATATCAATATTTTCACTCTTCCTGATTGCCTTGATGCTGAACCACTCTTCAAAAGTATACCTGTCGAACTTTGTCAGTGACTCTCCTGAAATTTGGAACGGCAAATCTTTGAAAAGATGAACAGCCACCAAAAAAGGATGGTAACAACTGTTAACATTCCTGCTTTGCTCATCAATAATTAGTTTAGCAGGAGCACCAGTGATGAAGGGAAGATCAAATGTAGTTTCTAACAACAATACAAGGGCATGAAGAAAAACCTACCTCATTGTTAATGGTCATGGTTTAAAAACAGCAATAACTCGTATGCTTGATAAACAGTTTTCCGATTTCATAAATAATTCATTTTTCTTAAGACCAAACCATGTGCAATGAGTTGTCAGGCATGTTACAGCCCTTCCTGACGGCACACTAGACAGAAGAGTGCCTGCAGAAACCTGCATTAACAGAGCCTCATCATCCTTACCATACCCGATTAAATCAATTCAACCTCACCCGTCATAACTGTGCAGATGTCACCCAAATCGTTCTAAAAACTGATGGCCCGGAATATCTCTACATCTCAAAACTTGATGATTGCCTCCACACTATAAACAAAAGGGCTTAAGAATAACCGTCTAAGGATCAACACTTCAAGTGTCAAGTGAAAAATACCAGCCCAGTCTTGCAATCACTCCACTGGCTACCTAAAGCGTGAAGGACAATGTTCAGTGCCCTGTCCACAGAGCCTTCCAAGGAAAAGGAGCATTATACCTACAAAGTAAATTCAAACACTGCAAGCAGAACAGGACACTGTGCTGAAGGCTTACACTACTTATAAATCACCTTATAAGAAATCCATTGGAGGCACTGATTTCTCAGTACAAGCCACTACCAGCAATCAATTTAAGCTCACAGAAGCATATACACTCTAGAAGACAGTTAAAAACACAGCTATTTCCATCATAGCTAAAACATTCACATCCCCGGGATAGATCCCAGAAAGAATCATCCCTTCAAGATCAATCTTAAGCTAACAACTCACAAATGGGAAATAAACAAACCAGGCAAACCATAGGTCAATCCTTCTTGGTTTACCTGCACTTACATACATTTATGGTCAATACCCCACACTAAAACACTCTGCATTTGGAAAATGTAGCTTATCCCCATTACACTCATGTAAGACATCTGCAACAAGTCTTGTCCATCACCAATACTGTACCAACTACTGAAAAACCTAGGCTTTATGAAATCCCAGGGTATGGAACAGGGGTGCAATGCAAGACCTGGCGGCACAGGAGGGGCCCCTCAACGTTTGAAGGGGTTCTTATTTAGCCTAAGGCAAATGAATACTGAGGATATATGGGAGACTCCGGGACCACTCTTTACATTCTTACGCCGCTGGACTACTACCATCTGCACCAGAAACCAGCCCAAGGCATGTCTCACATGCTGCAGGAGGCAAAGAACAGGTGTTGAGTCCTCCTCTAGCCTAACCTAGAGAAAGGAACGAATATCCACTTTTCTTGCGGCTTCAGTTAGTGAGAAAGGATCCAGTGGAATTCAGGTCAGTATGTGCAATTAATTTCAGCCCCTTCCAAAAAAAAAAAATTGTGCAAAGGCTTTCGAATACCACCATAACCTTGTGGTTCCGACATTCGTTGCCCAAAGCCACAACTATTGAAAAGCCAGTAGGTCTGGCCTTGGAAACAATACATTTTTTTCAAGCATATGCAATAGAAATCAAAATATTAAAGAAAAGGTAAAAATATTGCTATCTCAGGGGGCATACGCTTTCAGAAAAAAGAAATAGAAATAAACAAAAGCGAGGTTTGGGCCACAATCAACTCTCCGTTGAATTTCCACCTATGATTGGGCAAAATGCAGTCACTCAAAGTGCAATAGAGCAAATGCCTCAAGTGGACTGATCAACTTGCCCATGTGTTAAGCTGTTTTGAATGAAAGCAAGATATGAATGGCACTAAGACTCACGGGTGAAGAGGGCTGACCTAAAGTCCCTCTAGGTAGGTATGTTTAATGGTTACGTAGTATTTAAAAAAAAAAATCGCGAGGTGAGAACGAAACTAAAGCCATCTTTAGGCCAGACCAAAAACTGTCGTATAACACTTAACTACTAAGTGCATAAATGGCACAGATTAGCACGCCAGACTGAAGACCACGTGGAAGATCCACCACTGACTTAAACACAGACTTCGTGAAATAGGTGGTTCCAAATGCCATTAAAATATTTCGTTTTCCTAAATCTACAGTAATATCTGGAACATGGATAACGAACCAAATACATTTCCCTCGTATATACATCACCTGTAAAAAAAAAAAAAATCACGTGAGTGAGCGTGCATAACTACACAGCACCATACTTTTCACGTAAAATATCACGTAACAAAACGGGTAAAGTCCTATAAGGAACATAGCGAACTTAAACGTTTTCTATCATGACGGGCTTTTCTTAAAAGCTACGTGAATTACCACAAGCAACCAGAACTGCCTTTCTCGCCACACTGCACAACGAACGATTGCAGTTTAAAGTATGTAATTAGACCTCCTTATTAAAACAAACTCAATGGCATAAAAGGTGTATTAAAGAAAATGTGGCTCTGTAGACGAAGAAAGTGTTCGATTGTAGGGGCTAACGAAAAGCAAAACTAGCCAAATGATGGCGGGGCGAGGAAGTCATTTTAAGAAACGATCCTCCCTCTTCCCAATCCCTCCTACCGCGGTTTTGCCAACGTCACCACTTCCAAACCCAGGTCAGTTCAAACTTCTAATAACTTTTTAATACGCACACTTGTTGGTGTGCAGCCATTTGGAAGTCACCATATTATACAAAGCGGCTGCATTGCCCAGGAAAGAAGGATGTCGACTTTTGAAATGCAATTAGACTGTTCTTGGATTCGTCGGGGTATGAGAAATGCAGCTCGCTCCCGGTAATTCTCTCCAGCGGGGATTGCAATCTGAGGGTTTGTTGAGGCATGGTGGAGTTAGTGCCCCTAGTGGTGAGGAACAGACGGTTTATCATAAAAGCCCAGTCATTTTACATTGAGCTTCTTATCTGCATTTAACAAGCATTAAGCGTTCATTCTGAGGAAGAACCATGGCACACAGGAGTCGCGATTATCATTTCTCTATGGTCAGAGAATGCGGAAAAGGGAAGAGCAGTCTCCCGGTCACAATCGGAATTGTAGCCACATCTCGACTACAAAAAAAAAAAAAAAAAAAAGCTTCCGGGACAGTAATGAAAGACTGACGTGAGCAACAGAAGACACTAACCTACCAAAAGTTCAAAAATAGCCCAGGGTCGGCCCTCTAGGGGAGTAAACTTGCACTCTTCCAGAGATCGTGAATTAGTACAAGTCGGGTGAGCAGCTAGTGTGCACCAAAGACAGGATGAGGAGTGAGCTTGCAAGCATTGTACGTAAAAAAGGCTCTCTCTCTGCGTGTGATGCAGTTTCTGTGGGCATAGGTATAAGAACTCCGATACATCATAAAAAGTTTGTGAATGGAGGGGTCGAAATGGACACCCCGGATCTAACTTATGCTGTCTTCAGCAGCAACTCAAATGCCCCTATAACGCTACTTGTGAACGACATTCATGGAGAAAGGAACTAACACGCGTAGCCTTCATGGAGTAGTGTTCGGTCACCTAGGTTTGGTGGGGGTGCACTTGTCTCAGTCTGAGGAAGGCCATTCGCAACGTGCGTTTCTGGATTAGAAGGAGGTCGTGTCATCTGCAACAGCAGCACTCTGCCTTTAGAGGCGAAGGAACAACCATTCGGGTAAGGAGGAGGGGGGGGGGGGAGGCTAGAGTTACGAACCGCTACACCCCACCCTCAAGCTTCTTCAACTGAGACTCCGGGGATGTGGCAGCCTTCGTGGCCTGCTGTCCCATCCCTGCACGGGCGGCGGGAGGAGGTTAACTTGTGGGGTGACCATCTGAGTGTACCAAATCTCCCCACTTGACGAAACAATAATTCCTTCCAGCCCGCTCCCCTAGGTTTACATATTCATACAGCGCCACATACACATCTTTCGGAGACACATATGGAGTCTTTCTTCCCACGACACCCCGATCACAGACGCGGATGTCAGGGGCTTTCACTGTCATTACTTTACCCACCCCAATACCATCGCTGCCCTCCCCCCCAACCTGTGTTAACTATAGATTTCCGTACGAACCCCCCACTCGTGCTCTAACGGAGGGGAGATCATACCCTTTCCCGTCAGTCTTTTCGCTGAGGGGAGGAGTGACCTTCGCTTCTTTCTATCCGAGGAGTCCTCTTATCCCCCCCCCCCCCTACCCACCCAGCACCTTCGGAGAGGAAACCTTAAGCCCTTGATTTTCCAAGGGGTCTGTACTCACTTCGGCCGGGCTCCACTGCCGCTCGGAAAAGCTGAGCGTGCTGGAAAGCAGGGCCGCGGCCTGCTCAGGGTATATGGGTGAAGGAGGAGGCCAATCCCGGAGAGACACGTCAGCCCGGCCCCAAGAACACGCTGCTTGTGCCCGCCCCGAGTGCAAAGTCCGCCCCGCCAAGAACCCGCCCACCATCTTCCCAAATCCGTAATGGGGGCGGCCCCAAAACGCGGAAACTCCTCCCACGAGTCAACCCAGCTGCCTGAGGCGGCAGCCTGCAATTCTCTTTAGGGTAGTTCCTGCGTCTATGTTTTTTAATTCCTGCACTGATAACAGAGCTGGAGATCTAAACACCTCCAAGACGGAGGTCAGTATAAAAAAATACTTTATTGGTATGACTCCTCTTACCAGTGTTGCAGAAGCTTCTTGTTTACGGTATTTTGTATATTGGTGTGGTACCTTCTGATTTTTTTTTAGATTAAAGCACTATTAAATCGATTAACAGTCGCACCTCGTCCATATAGCGCTTAGAAACTGACGTGACGGGTGGAGCGGAAGAGAAAAACAAAGATATACTTTGTTTGTATATGGGAATGTGTTATAAAAGAGAGAGAAATATTGAAATTTATTGATGTTCGAGTAATTAAAATCATTACATCTCGACGAGCATGCACAAAAAGTATTGCTTCAAACATAACGCATCCGTACATTCGTTACCCCACTGTAGGAAGCTGGCTCTGTATATACTATTGTATCGTAATGTTTTGTAATTGCATGTATATAGCGCTTACTACCCCTGACAAGGCGTCAAAGCACTTTTTCGGCGAGTAGCACGCTACTCCAGAACCCAGAAAGGATTAGTGGTGAATTAGTATAGTGAAATATGAAATTAATTTTAGAGGTGGACATGTTAGTCTGTTATTTGGATTGAAAAGGATAGTGGAGGGAAAGAAGAGGGAAGGATTTAGACCTTTTTGTTTTGGAGGTCATAGCAGTAGGAGGAGGCTTGGGATGAGTAAAAGGGGTATGGAGGGGGAAGAGTCAGAGGGAAGGCTTTAGAACGGCTTGTTTTGAGGGATCGCAATAGTAAAAGAGGTATGAGATGATGCAAGGAGGGGTAGAGTAGGGAAGAGTTTAGAAAAGGTTATTTTGGGTATCATAGTAGTGGTATAGTTTAGTTTAGTTTATTTTATTTATGATTACGGAACTCCGTGGAGATCCACATAAACTGGAAAACCAACAACATGATAGTCAAGAATCTATTTTGATATAAAATTGACTCAAAAAATATTCCTATCCAACAAAACATCTGCAAGTCCTAAGCGAGATCCAACAATATAAAAATCTTTGGATTAAAACATTACAATATAATATATAATATAGGATAATTAAAAATATCCTTTATGCCCTTAGTGCAATTGGCATAGAATTAAAAACAAGTATTAGCGGTTGCTCCCTACACACTTGATGAGCCTTAATACATGTTTAGAAAACACTTAAAAAAGTAAAAAATCCTATGGCAGAACATTTCATTTGGCGGCTCATAAAGAGAATCGATTAGTGCGACCCTTGACCTGTTGGTAGGTCGCTCCCCCTCCGCACAGCACCGCCTGTGTTGGTCCCTGCCCAGCTGCCCAGCTACCGTTCTGAGGAAGTAGGCTGTAGGTTTGTATCCTCCTCCTGTATTGCCATTTCTCTTTCTGCTGTCTGTGTTTATTCTGTTGTCTGTATCTGTGCCCGTTGCCTTGTATTGCCATTTCTCTTCTGTTGCCTGTGTCCCTACTGTTGTCAGCCCGTTTTTTCCTTCTGTGCCCCTCGCTGCCCCATCTGTTCCTGTGCCCTTTTTTCCTTCTGTGCCCCTCGCTGTCCCTACTGTTGTCAGCCCGTTTTTCCTTCTGTGCCCCTCGCTGTCCCTACTGTTGTCAGCCCGTTTTTCCTTCTGTGCCCCTCGCTGCCCCATCTGTTCTGTGCCCGTTTTCCTCTGTGCCCCTCGCTGCCCCCTGTGCGCTCTGTATTTTGCCCCTTGCTGGGCCCCTAACCCCGTGCCCATTTTGCCTTCTGTCTCAGCTCCCGTTTCCCGCCGCTGCGTCCCCTGCGGCCCGCCCCCTCTCTGCCCATTCGCTGCCCCTGCCTCCCGCCTCCCAATATATGGCGGCTGCGCGCAGTGGGCGCGCCGCTGGCGCGCCAAAGGTTTGCCTAATGCAAGCCTGTCTGCGCCCATCCGTGCCTGGACTGCGCCCAGCGCCAGAACCCCTGGTCCGTGCGCCCCCCACACCCGCCACGACGACCGCCGCCGCTACGATGCCAGCACACTCCACACTCTCAACCCTGGCCGGACCCACACCTGCTTCAAGGCCGCCCCGAAACGCACACATGGCCCCTTCACCTGCCGGAACTGCAGCTACACCTGCCTCAGAGCCGCCGAAGCACCCGCCAAGAAGGACCTCAACCACCTCTGGTGCATCCTACTAAACACCCGCTCCGCACGCAAACACGCCGTCGAGCTCTGGGACCTGCTCGACACGTCAGCTCCGGACGTCGCCTTCCTGACAGAGACCTGGATGAACAACTCCTCCGCACCCGACATCGCCATAGCCATCCCAGACGGCTACAAGATCACCCGCAGAGACCGCACCAACGGAGTCGGAGGAGGAATCGCCATCGCCCACAAGAACACCATCAGGGTCTCGACCAGCACCTACGACACTCTCAGCACCGCCGAACACATGCACTTCCAGATCCACACGGACCCCAACACCACCCTAAGAGGCACCCTCGTCTACAGACCCCCCGGACCCCGACCTCAATTCAGCGACTCCATCGCCGACTTCATCAGCACGCACGCCCTGACCTCCACCGACTACATCCTCCTCGGACACCTGAACTTCCACCTGGAGAACAACGACGACAGCAACTCCACCACCCTGATCGACAACCTCGCCAACCTCGGACTGAGACAGCTCATCACTACGCCGACCCACACCGCTGGCCACACGCTCGACCCCGTCTTCTCCTCAAGCTCCCACGTCTCCTTCAGCCATACCACCGAACTCCTCTGGACCGACCACCGCTGCATCCACTTCACCTTCCAGAAACCCACCGCACCCAACAGATCCCCCGCCGCTGCTGGAGCAAAGTCACTGAAGACCAACTACAGACAAACCTCGCCCTCAGCCCACCAACCGACCCCTCCAACCCCGACGACGCCGCCCGCAACCTCAGACGATGGATGGACGACTGCGCCAACACCCCGCTGAAAAAACCCACCTACAGAGACACCAGCAAGAGAGCCAGCTGGTTCACCCCGGAACTCCTAGCATCCAAGCGCACCTGCCGGAAACTAGAGAACAAATGGCACAGTGAAAAGACACCGGACAGCAACGCAGCCCACAAAGACGCCATCCGCCACCACCATCACCTCATCAGGTCCGCCAAGAGGACCTCCTTCAAAGACCGCCTCGACAACAACGCACACAACAGCAAGGAGCTCTTCATCATCGTGAAGGAACTCTCCAACCCCAGCTCCAACTCCAACGACATCCCGCCGTCGCAAGCCCTGTGCGATTCCCTCGCCACCTTCTTCCACCGCAAGATCACCGACATCCACGACAGCTTCGACACCCGAACTGCCCCAACAGACCCCGACACACCAGACTCGCCGCACGCTATCGACCACGACCCCTTGACAGCCTGGGCCAACGTGAACATCGATGACATCATCAAAACCATGAGCACTATCCACTCCGGCTCCCCGTCAGACCCTTTTCCGCACCACATCTTCAACAAAGCCGGCAGCTCCATCGCACCCCACCTGCGCAACGTCATCAACCTCTCCTTCGAGACCGCGACCTTCCCAGAGAGCTGGAAACACGCCGAGATCAACGCCCTACTCAAAAAACCCAAGGCGGATCCGAAAGACCTCAAGAACTTCCGGCCCATCTCCCTGCTTCCATTCTCAGCAAAGGTCATCGAGAAGATCGTCAACAGACAGCTAACCCGATATCTCGAAGAAAACAGCATCCTGGACCCATCCCAGTCAGGGTTCCGCAGCAACCACAGCACAGAGACCACAGCAGCATCGCCGCCACCGACGACATCAGGACCCTGCTGGACAACGGTGAGACCGCGGCCCTCATCCTCCTGGACCTCTCCGCCACCTTCGACACTGTCTGCCACCGCACACTACGCGCACGCCTCCACAACGCAGGGATCCGAGAGAAAGCCCTAGAACGGACCACCTCCTTCCTCTCCGGCAGAACACAGAGTCCTCCTCTCGCCATTCCGATCCGAAGCCTCCGATATCATCTGCGGCGTACCCCAGGGATCATCCCTGAGCCCGACACTGTTCAACATCTACATGGCCCCACTCACACGCACCGCCCGACAGCACGACCTCAACATAATCTCCTACGCCGACGACACTCAACTGATCCTCTCCCTCACCAAGGACCCCCTCACCGCCAAATCCAGCCTCCACGAAGGAATGAAGGCCGTCGCCGACTGGATGAAGAGCAGCCGACTAAAGCTGAACACGGACAAGACGGAGGTCCTCATCCTCGGCTCCAACCCTTCAGCCTGGGACGACTCCTGGTGGCCCACGACACTGGGGGCACCCCCAACACCCACCGACCACGCACGCAACCTGGGAGACATCCTCGACTCAACGATCTCCATGACCAAGCAAGTCAACGCAGTCTCCTCCTGCTTCAACACCCTCCGCATGCTCCGCAAGATCTACAGATGGATCCCGACAGACACGAGAAGAACAGTCACCCAGGCCCTCGTTAGCAGCCGACTCGACTATGGAAATGCCCTCTACGCGGGAGCCCCGACCAAGCTCATCAAACGACTGCAAAGAATTCAAAACGCCTCTGCACGCCTGATCCTCGACGTTCCACGCCACAGCCACATCACCCCCACCTGAGAAACCTGCACTGGCTCCCCGTCGACAGGAGAATCTCCTTCAAACTCCTCATCCACGCACACAAGGCACTCCACAAGACCGGCCCAGCCTACCTCAACAGACGACTCTCCTTCTACGTTCCCAACCGCCAGCTCCGCTCCGCTGACCTCTCCTTGGCCACCGTCCCGCGCATCCGAAGAACTACCACCGGCGGCAGATCCTTCTCCCACCTCGCCGCCAAGACCAGGAACACCCTTCCACTCAGCCTACGACAGACCCAAGACCTGCTGACCTTCAGGAGGCTACTCAAGACCTGGCTGTTCGACCAGTAGCGGCATCCCCCCCCCCCTTCTTCTTCCCCAGCGCCTTGAGACCTTCACGGGTAAGTAGTGCGCTTTACAAATTCTGTGATTGATTGATTGATTGAGTGCAGAGGCTGAAAGAATAGATAGTTGTAAACATATTGGTCGCATCCATTTACGCCGACACAATAATAATGCAGGGCAGATAAATAACACATGATTAACATCCTGGAGGCCATTATTGCACAAATTACAAATCCGTGAAGAACCATACCATTTAGACAGTAAAGGATTTAAAGGGAGCATACCCTGCCTCAATAATAGCCAAAAACGGCGCACTCCATGAGGCAGGTTTCAAGAGATGGAGGCCTGTACTTTATTTATCACGAAGGAGTCAATGACCGGATGGATACCCCTCTTTAGAGTGCAAGCTTCCCTATCCCTTGTAAAACGTGATTCCCAGGTGGCCTGTTTCAAGGTGGCCTTTAATTGATACAACGTTAAAGTAAAGAGCAGGGACTTATCTAATTGCAGCAAATCAACTGCAGTCCTAAAATTTCTAAAAATTAATGACTGTTCTTTTAAACATTCTAAAATTTCTTTCTGAAGTAAAAATCTTAATGTACCAGCATCACCCTTTGCCAGGCCTAGGACCCAACGCACTATCCCCACGAGACCCTGTACCCAGATGCTTCTCAACCCAAATTCTAACCTGAGGGCAGCCACGAGACATGCTGCGTTAACTGAGGCTAAACTTCTTAAAATTCGGCCTTCTGTTGCTTTTAAAAAAAACCATTTCTCTACATCGATCAATTCAATACCATACAGCAGGGAAGCGGGGATTTTTGCACGAAACACCTCCAATAAAATTGCAAAATGTCTTTTTCCAGTAGACTTATAGAGGGAGCCCAAGATTTTCCCCTGCATGGAAGCTTTAGAGATGTTATTTTCTATATGGGCTTTATCACTTAGGTTGCCACACACTATTTTTCCTAAAAAGGTATATGATTTTACAAGTTCCAATTTTTGGCCACCCACAGACCATACAAAATTTCCGTACTGTATTTCATAGTAGTGGTATGGGGTTTGGGATGAATGAGAGAGCAGAGTTAGAGGATATATTGAGAGAGGTATAGGGTGAGAAATAGGGTAGTGCATTGGACATGCTGAATTCGAAGAAAAGTAATAAATATATAGATCCACAAGTACATGGAAGGTATATAGATGCATAAACGTTTGGTCATCATCTTCAGAGCTATCCGTCAAATCGGACCAGAATATCTCTCTAGGAGATTTACACCTTACATTCCAGGAAGGACACTCAGATCCACATCTGCTAACCTCCTCAAATTACCTGGTTTTAGACTTAAAACCAGGGAGGGAAAACTGCTACAGTACTTGGTGTAAAAGCCTGGAATTTTATGCCTAACAAACTGAGAATGATGTATTCAGAAAAACTGTTTAGGAAAGCTCTAAAGACCTGGATCTATGGATTAAGTGACGTATGCAGTCTTGCCCTTATCTAGGTTCTATCGCCTTACTAGCTCGCCTGTTATCTGAATAGCGCCAGGAGGCTCCTTTGGGAGCGACAGTCTGCGCTCTATAAATGCCCATTTCATTTCATTCATGTAGATTAAAGATGCATTAAAAAAACTTCAGCTTTCAAGTGATGTTATACTTAAAATACATTTTATTTATTTGTTTATATATCATTTTTTTGTAATTCAATAGTGAAACAATTGTAGATAAATAGTTATGATAAAAGATTTACTTATTTAGGCAGTCACTTATATACATGTTAAAACATAGAATAATGTAACTATCAGTAATATGTACATTTTTTTCACAGATCTAATAAATATCTATATATATATATATTTTTTTTTTCAAAAACATAATTATTCTACACGTTTATACAAAGCAATACACATATATAGGAACGTATCTATAGTACAAATAAATGCTTATATACAGAGGAATATGCTGTATATTTCTGTTTGCGTATGGTGCTTATGTGAGGAAGTGCCAATTCTTGAGTAGTTTTCTGAAGATAAAGTGGTTATCTGTGGATCTTATTTTGGGGGGTAAAGAGTTCATAGTTTGGCTGCTTGAACAGAGAAGGATGTGCCACCCATGTTTTTTTCTTGTATCTTGGGATTTTGAGGCGAGGTGCCACTCTAGAGCAGAGGTTCATTTGTTGAATGTGTTTGGTGATTTAATACCTGATGAAGAGCGGTCCTGTTCCATGTATCGCTTTGTGGGTGATACAAAGCAGCTTGAACGTGGATCTTCTGGCAACCGGCAACCAATGCAGAGCTTTCAAGGCAGGGCAGTTGTGGTCTTGCGGTTTTATATGTAAGAGTAGTCTGGCAGTCGAGTTTTGAATCTGTTGTAGTCTTTTCATGGTTAAAGGTGATCCGTGGTAGAGGGTATTGGCGTAATCGAGTTTGGACAGAACAAGGAAGATGGTAGCTTGGACCTTGTGTGGAAATCCCAAATGGGGGAAGATTTCTCGCAGAGTTTTTATAGTAACAAAGCTTGATCGTTTGTCCACTTGGGCATTCATCAATAGCTTGGAGTCCATGGTCATTCCGAGGTTTCTTCCTTCCTTCCTTCCTTCCTTTCTTCCTTCCTTCCTTCCATACTTTAGGCGGTGTTCCCATATCATCAGGCCAGGCGTCGAGCGGGTCATAATGTTTCCAATCGGCACACAAGTATTTCTGTTTTGGAAGCATTCAATTTGAGATGGCTCCACGTCAGCTATTGATCCACAGCTCTGAGACAACTGAAAATTGGCAAGTTTCCAATGTCTTTGAGGCATTCCAGTTGAAGGAGTAGTTGCGTGTCATCTGTATAGTTATAGCACGTGAGGTGAAATAGATTGATCAGTACAGGTGATTGCGCGTGGCACAGCGGAAAAGGGGTTTTGGCTAACTAAGGCAGAGTGTATGATATTCATACCACGCGCTGAAACAGTTATAAAAATCTCTATTTTATAAGACTGAATTTTGGCCCATATCAACATCAGGTCTTCCGACAGATCAGAGAGTTGACATGGATTTGGCAAAAGATTTAGATGAATATCTCCCTCATGAGGACCTAGAACAAAGGGAATATTTATACAAACCACACTATATACAACTATAATAACAACAGACTCAGTTTCTCTATTACTTTGCTTTTATCTATTTTCTTTGAAAGCATATGGAATGGTCAAACAAAGGTACTGCATCAAATTAGAACCATCACACTAGAGAACACAAATTCAGTAATTCACAATAACATCACAATTAAGGAGCATGAGTTGAGTGGAAAGTGTAAAAGACACGAGCCTTTTTATAAGATCAATGCAAATATAGAATTTCATCCGAACCTAAGAAAACTATAGCACAGCGTGCTAATAGCTGGAAATGCTAACCCTCCGTCCGGAAGGGAAAGCTGGGGCAATCCTCACAAAAGTATGAGGAGCAAAGTTAAGGAGTCAGCTTACAGACAGCATCAGCTAAAGGGTCTCAAAGAAACAGCTCACATAAAGGCCACACCTCACCTTGTCTCTCGGCTAAAGTCATCTTGTTCTCTCCAAAAAACATGGATTCTATCACTAATAGTTATACCCTAAAGTTAAAAGTCCATCCCTACTCTTGTATCGAAATCCGGAAAAGTCTCTCTCCTTATTGGTCTAGAAGCATAGGGTGTTAAGTCACACCACTTCCGTCACTCTTCTCTTTCAAAAGTTCTTTGATTTAAATTCATGCTGTCCTCATCGTCCTTCAGCAAAGGAAACCAAAATCTTCTCCTTCCTCGACACATGTGAATTCGAACAAATGTTGTAACATTTCACTGGCATAGTTATCCACAAAACTAAATATTTCCTCGGACGATAGAAAGTTCAACTGATACTCCAAACACGTAGCAGCCATCGGCAACAAGAACACAATAGTCATCTATGACTATAGATGTAGAAATATCTGCGTTTCTACATTTTAAAGCAAAATTAACCCTAATGATAGATTTGAGGCCTTCTTTGTAAAGCGTGCAGTTTTCTCTAGGAGAAATAAACAGATTCAGTTATTTGCTCAAAATAAAAAGCTCCATTTCATAATTCATTTCAATCTTTCATTAGTCTAATAAGAACGCAATCATTTAAAACTATTATTCTATGTAATTAATATTGCTATATTAAACGATAAACGCATTTTCATTCCACATTTGCTCATGAAAATAATATTTGCTCCTTCTTTGTTGTTTTTTCGTACAGGAATCATTTGTGGTCTACTTAAACCCATTGTTATTTTCCCACGCCTTTCTTATTTTCTTTTCCAAGACTAAAGATTAATAATAATTTTTAAGTTAATTTCAAAACTTTGTTAATGATTTTCACACAATGGAAGGTTTAATCCGAGCAGGTTTTATTTACGGAAAACCCTGCTCCATCACCGGTAATGACTTCATGTAGATGTTGAAACGAATGGGCGAGGTGATAGAGCCTTGAGGGACCCCTGCTTTTGTGGAGTACGGTTTGGAAGAGAAAGGTGGGGTAAGGATGACATTAGTTCTGTTACGAAGGTAGGATGTGATCTAGTCTAGGGCAGTCCCCTCTATGCCGGCTTTGTAGAGTCTTTGTATCAGAGTGTCATGGTCAACCGTATCAAAGGCAGCCGAGAGGTCCAAGAGAAGTATCGCAGCAACCCCGTTGCGGTCAACTGTGTTCTTCAGGTCATTCCAGATGGCAAGGAGGGCAGATTCTGTGCCTCTTCCTGGACGGAATCCCGTTTGGAAGTCTGAAAGTATGGCATTCTCTTCAATGAATTGTGGCATCTGGGTGAACGCTGCTCTTTCTATCAGTTTGCTGAGGAAAGGTCCATTTGTAATCGGTCTGTAGTTGTCAGGGTTCAGCAGGTCCAAGTTTGTTTTCTTCAGGAATGGACGTATATGACTTTTGGAGTTCTTCTGGAAATATTCCGGTAGTTAAGGAGTTGTTGATGATTCTTCTTACTGGAGTGGCAGCACAGGTTGTTAGAAGAATTGTCCTGAAAGTTTGCGGAGGAAACGGGTCAGAAGGGCTGCCGGCAGGCCTGCTTGCTTTGACCAGGTCCTTAAATTCATAGTGTGAAGTGTGTTGGAAGGAACAAAGAGGTGGCTTAGAGTATTCTTGGATTGTTGTTTTGTAAAAGGGTCAGAGCTGGTGCTTTGTCTTTGTTTTAAGTATGAGTCCACGTGTCTGCTTTGGTTGTGTAATGATTTGCCAGTTTGTCTGTGAAATCTTGAGTAACGGGATGAGCTCCTTCTAGGCAATTTGGTTTACGAAATTCATTGAGTATTTTATAGAATTCTTTATTTGCACATTTAGCATTTTGAATTCTGTGTAAATAGTATCTTTTCTTAGCTTTTTTGATAGCTGACTTGTATAATCGTTTAAATTTCTGTAGGCAAAGTTTGTCTTGATTGGAGTTTGTTTTGAACCAGGCACGTTTCAGCTGTCTAATTTGTTGTTTTATGTCTTTTATCTCTGTATTTCTTTAAGGTGCTAATTCTCTTTTGTTCTGTTGTGTGGTTATTAGTGGTATCAGGATATCAAAAGCTTCCTGTAGCCACTCATATAATTTTTTAACAGAATTTATTTTTTCTAGATCTGTACTGGATGTTAGTTGTGTTTCTAAGTGTTCCAATTGAGTTTGTTCCACGGTTGATAGGTGGATGCATGTAAGGTGGTTTTAGGAGCATCGCTTAGTGTGTTTTATGTTGGAAAGCAAGAAAATGGTGGTCTGACCATGTGACTGGAGTTATAGTTTGAAAGGTAACTAGTTCGGTATTTGCAAAAATTACATCTAGAATGTGTCCAGCGTTGTGTGTGGGTTTGTGGACGATCTGATGCAGGATCAGTGTGTCTAGACCAACGATGATTGTTTTTAGATGGGGCATATTGGGTTTATCAAACCAAATGTTGAGATCACCCAGAACACATAGGTTGGAGTGGAGTGTTATGAGGTTTGAAACCATGTCTAGAAGCTTGTCTGGGAATGTCGCTTTGCTAGGTGGAGGTCTGTAAAGGAGCAGGAAGTTACAGGAGGGAGAGGGTGTAGGACTCTATCTGGTGAAAAGAGCCTCACAATTTTTTATGGAGACGTCATCAACTTTATTTCTTTGTAATGTTTGCCTGAACACAACAACTAGGCCACCTCCTTTTTTTCCTATACGATTTTGGGTGATCGTTTGATAGCCTAGAGCATTGGTCTTCAAACTTCTTAATGCAACGCCCCCCTGTGAAGAAAAAAAATCCTCGGGCCCCCCTCGATTTGTTCACACTTATGCTGCTAAATTGGCAATATTTAAATAGGTCTAAACATATTTAAACATTGCAGATTAGCTCTGTTACCTCTTTTTACACTTGCTCCCAGTCAGGATATACATGACAAAAGTTGTTAGTGATGGCCCATTACAAAGTGGCTTACTGACGCTCATGTTTTTAACACTCAAAACAAAGCATGATGCTTCTCTTGGCCAGAGACTGGTACTCCCCCTGAGATCACTTAGGGCCCGCCCCCCAGTTTGAAGACCTCTGGCCTAGAGGAACAGCTTCATGCAGGACTGGACCCATATCATCTCCCAACCATGATTAAATTATGAATAGTATGTCTGGTTTTGCGTCGTTGAGAAGGTCGTAGATGTGATGTTTGTTTTTAGAGAGCGATTGAGCATTTATTAGTAGACAGTTTAGAGAATGTGCTTTGGCGACAGTGTGACTTTGTTTTGTAGAAGAGTGAGCAGTATTTTGTTGGCTTGCAGCAGGTGTGTCATTAGTGCTGGTATTAGCTTTATGAGGATAGCAATAATGTAGCTATTCTGTATCGTGTTTCTCGCCTAACAGGCTAAGAAGGCATTTTGATGGGTCTGTGTGTGTAGGTGGTGGAGAGGGTGTTTGAGAGTGAGTTGGTGCGCTGTGTTGTTTTTGTGGTGTAACCTTTTTGTGCAGTAGACATGGAGAAGCAAAGTTGTGAGGTGTGGCACGTTGCTTGTATTGTTTGCTTGTGTTTATGACAGAAGGTGTATGAGTTAGGGGTGGTGGCGCAGGACCCTTGACCTTGCCAGGTAGGTCGCTCCCCCACCACACAGCTCCGCCTGTGTTGTCTGCCCGCTGCTTCTGCAGGTAAGATCGCCCTCCGCTTGTGGCCCCGGTGCCCGTATTTCCTGCTTGTCTCCCCTTTTCCTTTCTGTGCCCCTCGCTGCCCCATTAGCGTTGTGCTTGCCATTTTGTCTGTTTTCACCCCCTTTTTCCTTTCTGTGCCCCTCGCTGCCCCATTAGCGTTGTGCTTGCCATTTTGTCTGTTTTCACCCCCTTTTTCCTTTCTGTGCCCCTCGCTGCCCCATTAGCGTTGTGCTTGCCATTTTGTCTGTTTTCACCCCCTTTTCCTTTCTGTGCCCCTCGCTGCCCCATTAGCGTTGTGCTTGCCATTTTGTCTGTTTTCACCCCTTTTTCCTTTCTGTGCCCCTCGCTGCCCCATTAGCGTTGTGCTTGCCATTTTGTCTGTTTTCACCCCTTTTTCCTTTCTGTGCCCCTCGCTGCCGCATTAGCGTTGTGCTTGCCATTTTGTCTGTTTTCACCCCTTTTCCTTTCTGTGCCCCTCGCTGCCCCATTAGCGTTGTGCTTGCCATTTTGTCTGTTTTCACCCCCTTTTTCCTTTCTGTGCCCCTCGCTGCCCCATTAGCGTTGTGCTTGCCATTTTGTCTGTTTTCACCCCCTTTTTCCTTTCTGTGCCCCTCGCTGCCCCATTAGCGTTGTGCTTGCCATTTTGTCTGTTTTCACCCCCTTTTCCTTTCTGTGCCCCTCGCTGCCCCATTAGCGTTGTGCTTGCCATTTTGTCTGTTTTCACCCCCTTTTTCCTTTCTGTGCCCCTCGCTGCCCCATTAGCGTTGTGCTTGCCATTTTGTCTGTTTTCACCCCCTTTTTCCTTTCTGTGCCCCTCGCTGCCCCATTAGCGTTGTGCTTGCCATTTTGTCTGTTTTCACCCCTTTTTCCTTTCTGTGCCCCTCGCTGCCCCATTAGCGTTGTGCTTGCCATTTTGTCTGTTTTCACCCCCTTTTTCCTTTCTGTGCCCCTCGCTGCCCCATTAGCGTTGTGCTTGCCATTTTGTCTGTTTTCACCCCTTTTTCCTTTCTGTGCCCCTCGCTGCACCATTAGCGTTGTGCTTGCCATTTTGTCTGTTTTCACCCCCTTTTTCCTTTCTGTGCCCCTCGCTGCCCCATTAGCGTTGTGCTTGCCATTTTGTCTGTTTTCACCCCTTTTTCCTTTCTGTGCCCCTCGCTGCCCCATTAGCGTTGTGCTTGCCATTTTGTCTGTTTTCACCCCCATTTTCCTTTTGTGCCCCCGCTGCCTCTCGCCATTCCCGCCGCTGCGTCCCTGCGGCCCCGCCCCCTGACTGCCCATTCGCTGCCCCTGCCTCCCGCCTCCCAGCTGCTCCTCCCTCCCACCTCCCCATAAATGGCGGCCGCTGGCGCGCCGAAGGCGCGCCTAAGGCAAGCTTGTCTGCGCCCGTCCGCGACTGGACCGCGCCCAGCGCCAGAACCCCTGGAACCCACAGATGCAACACCACTCGACGGACCTACGACGCCGCCACACTCACCGCACTCAATGCCGGCCGGAACCCTGCCTGCTACCGAGCCTCACCGAGACGCACCCACGGACCCTTCACCTGCCAAACCTGCCGATTCACCTGCCCCCGGACGTGCACCACCTCCGCCAAGTCGAGCACCAGCAGCAACCACCTGAAATGCATCCTGTTGAACACCCGCTCCGTCCACAGGCACGCCGTGGAACTCTGGGACCTGCTCGACGCAACAGCACCGGACATCGCCTTCCTCACCGAAACCTGGATGAACGCCTCCTCAGCGCCCGACATCGCCATAGCCATCCCGGACGGATACAAGATCACCCGGAGGGACCGCGTCAACCAGACGGGAGGAGGCATCGCCATCGTACACAAGAACACCATCCGCATCTCGACTAACTCCGACGAGACCTTCACCGCCGCCGAACACCTACACTTCCAGATACACACTGACCCCAAGACCACCCTCCGAGGCACCCTCATCTACAGACCCCCGGGACCACGCACACTATTCAGCGAAGACATCGCAGACTTCATCAGCCCGCACGCCATGCCCTCCGCCGACTACATCCTCCTAGGGGACCTCAACTTCCACCTGGAGAACAACAACGACAGAAACACCACCGCCCTGCTGGACAACCTCGCCAACCTCGGACTCAAGCAACTGGTGAACACACCCACCCACTACGCCGGCCACACGCTTGACCCCGTCTTCTCGTCCAGCAAACACATCTCCTTCAGCCACGCCACCGGACTCCACTGGACCGACCACAGCTGCATCCACTTCAGCTTCAGAAAGACTGCGACCCACCACCACCCGCAGCAGGCTCCCCGCCGGAGCTGGAGCAAGATCACCGCCGAGCAGCTCACCGCCTCCCTCGGCCAGAACACACCCACCAACACAACGGACCCAAACGAAGCAGCCAACAACCTCGCCAAGTGGCTGACCGCCTGCGCCGACGACCTCGCACCACTAAAAACCCTCCCAGCAGACCCGGAAGCAAGAAAACCCCTTGGTTCACCAACGAACTCAAGGAATCCAAGAAGAACTGCCGCACTCTCGAGAAAACCTGGCGACTCGACCAGACCACAGACAACAGGACCGCCCTCAAGCACGCCACCCGCAAACACCACCAGCTGATCCGTGCCACCAAGAAGTCGGCACTCAAAGAACGACTGGACAACAACGCCCATGACAGCAAGGAACTTTTCAGCATCGTCAAAGAGTTCTCCAACCCCAGCGCCGGAAACAACGACATCACCCCCTCGCAAGACCTCTGCAACTCACTCTCCGCGTTCTTCCACCGCAAGATCACCGGCATACATAACAGCTTCGACGCACAAACCACGCACCCTACCGCCGAACCAACGCCCGCCACCACCACCCTCTGCAACTGGACCCCGATCAGCACCGAAGACACCACCCGCACGATGAACTCCATCCACTCCGGATCACCAACCGACCCCTGCCCACACCACGTCTTCAACAAAGCCGACGCCACCATCGCACCCCATCTCCGGGACATCATCAACTCCTCCTTCCACACCGCCACCTTCCCGGAGAGCTGGAAGCACGCCGAGCTTACCGCCCTCCTGAAGAAACCAACGGCGGACCCCACCGACCTCAAGAACTACCGTCCCATCTCGCTCCTTCCGTTTCCGGCCAAAGTCATCGAGAAGACCGTCAACAGACAGCTTGCCGCCTTCCTCGAGACGAATGGATCCCTCGACCCCTCGCAGTCCGGGTTTCGGGCCAACCACAGCACCGAGACCGCCCTTATCGCAGCCACCGACGACATCAGAACCCTAACCAACAACGGGGAAACAGCTGCCCTCATCCTCTTGGACCTCTCCCGCGGCGTGCGACACCGTCTGCCACCGCACCCTAGTGAAGCGCCTCAGCAACATCGGAATCCGAGAGAAAGCACTGGAATGGATCATCTCGTTCCTCGCCGGAAGAACCCAGAGAGTCCGCCTCCCCCGTTCAGATCCGAAGCCACCGAAGTCATCTGCGGCGTTCCACAAGGATCTTCACTCAGTCCAACCCTCTTCAACGTCTACATGAGCCCCCTCGCAGCCATCGCACGCCAACACAACCTCAACATCATCTCCTACGCCGACGACACCCAGCTGATCCTCTCCCTCACCAACGACCCCACCACCGCCAGAGCCAACCTACACGACGGGATGAGAGACGTCGCCGACTGGATGAGGAACAGCCGCCTTAAACTGAACTCGGACAAGACGGAAGTCCTCATCCTGGGCTCATCTCCCTCCGCCTGGGACGACTCCTGGTGGCCCCCGGCCCTGGGCACCGCGCCCAAGCCAACGGACCACGCACGCAACCTGGGCTTCATCCTGGACTCCTCCCTGTCGATGACCAGACAAGTCAACGCCGTCTCATCTTCATGCTTCAACACCCTGCGCATGCTCCGCAAGATCTTCAGATGGATCCCCACTGAAACCAGGAAGACCGTCACCCAGGCACTCGTCACCAGCCGACTGGACTATGGGAACACCCTCTACGCCGGAACCACAGCCAAACTTCAAAAAAGACTCCAGCGCACCCAGAACGCCTCCGCACGACTCATCCTGGACATCCCCCGACACAGCCACATCACCGGACACCTGAAAGACCTGCACTGGCTCCCCGTCAGCAAGAGAATCACGT
Organism: Calotriton arnoldi; assembly: GCA_963921515.1. Classification (NCBI taxonomy): domain Eukaryota; kingdom Metazoa; phylum Chordata; class Amphibia; order Caudata; family Salamandridae; genus Calotriton; species Calotriton arnoldi. The sequence goes on along the minus strand of CAWUFW010005288.1, from coordinate 446,050 downwards.
TCAGACTCCTCACCCACGCACACAAGGCCCTCCACGACCTGGGCCCAAAGTACCTCAACGACCGCATGACCTTCTACACGCCCACACGCCAGCTACGATCAACCAGCCACGCCCTCGCCACCGTACCACGCATCCGCAGAACCACCGCCGGAGGAAGATCCTTCTCCTACCTGGCAGCCAAGACCTGGAACTCCCTCCCCACTCACCTTCGGCGAACCCAGGACCATCTCTCCTTCAGGAAGCAGCTCAAGACCTGGCTGTTCGAGCAGTAACCTACCCCCTCCCCCAGCGCCTTGAGACCCTCCCGGATGAGTAGCGCGCTCTATAAATGCCGTGATTGATTGATTGATTGATGTAGTAAGGTCCTAAATTGTCCAACGGATGAGAGGCGGTTAAAAGAGAGTTGCTGTGTTGCTGAATGTGTGTTAGGTGTGGTGGAAGAGAGAAAGCTTGGCATTGGAGTTTGTTCATTTGTGTAGTTTGAAAGGTGGGTGTAGGTTTGTATTTTGTGATGGTAAGTATTATGAGGTGTTGCGCTTGAGAGATTTTGTTGTGCTGGTGTGAGTGATATGTTTTGTTTTTGAGGAGTAGTGAAAAGTGGTGCTGACGTATTTTATTTTATGAGATGGATTTGTTTGTATAGTATTGTTTGTGAGTGGAAGTTGTACGGTAAAGGCGGTGGTGATGTGTTTGTGAGTAGAGTGTATGTTGTGTGTAAGAAGGGATGAAGTAGAGTTAAGAGTGTTTGTCTTAGACTCGTTTGCTGCAAGAGGTAATATGTGTGGTGTAGTGGAGTGTAAGTGTTGTGTGGTTGTATTATTGTGGTAGAAAGAAGAGGAGGGTGTTGGTTGGAGAAATGATGAAAGACTGAGTATATGTTTGTTAGTGACAAAAATGAGTCTGTTAGGAGTAATTAGAGTGGGGAGTGTGTGTTTGGATGGGATATAGTTAAGTATGGTTTGGATTTGAATTGTGTTAGTGATTAGTGGATTGGTTAGTGGTATATGATAGAGCTGTGTACTGTTTGTAGGTGATGGTGGAAATGTGCGGTAACTGGGATAGAAGGTTGTATAGGTGCGGTTTGTGTGGTTTAGTAGTGGGTGCTAAGACACTGAATTCAGCATTGGGTTAGTTTGTAGTAAATGAGTGGAGTACATTTGGTGTGAGCGTGTTAATCTGGTTGTGGATGTGGATGGGGTAGGGTGGGTGCTGGTGTATATATAATTGGGCAGCATTTCTGGCCCTAGTCCCAACCAGTCTCAAACAGCTCCAACAGGCACTTGCCCTGGTCCTCTCTGCCCTTAACCTCGACGCCCGGGCTGAGACGCCCTAAGCCCTGGCCTTATATAGCCCTAGTAATCAGATGGCTCCTTCATATATACATGCATATTCATACACATATACATACATACATATACACATACATACATATACATACATACATGTATATAAACACATACATATATACACATATATATATATATACACACATATATATACACACATACATATACACACATATATATACATACACATACATATATATACATATATAGTGTGCACAGAGTCCAGTGGTTCCCCAAAGGTAGGCACAGATAAAAGTAGATAATACCGTACTCTCTATTTGTGGTAGTGTGGGCGAGCAGTAAGGCTTTATCAGAGGGTAGTGTTAAGCATTTATTGTACACTCAGGCAAGAAATGTTGTCACACACTCACAGACTGAACTCAGACCAATTTGTTTGTATGCAAATATTATTTAGTGGTATTTTATTTCTAGAACCAAGCAAGGCCAGGTACAGGTAAGTGAATTAATACTTTGCAGGAATATTACAGTTGAATGCAGTTGTATGTAATTGGTTTGGATATAGGTAGACCAATTATTCAGAAATAGTTGAAATTACTTTTCAGTTACTTTGCAATTACTGTATGATTTACCTTTTAGATTACATTTCAGATTACTTTTCCTACTACGTGTGAAATGCCTAGATATCACACTGGGACATTTTCCTAAATAAAAGGTGAGTAAATCAGTTTTTGTAAATATACAGTTTCTTAAGTTTTCATACAATTTTCCAACTCCACACATAGAACATTTTTCACAGAAAAGCAGTCAATGCGGGGGCGTGGCTTGGACGGCAGAGCCAATGGCTGCCTCATCCTGTCGCTCTGTCGGGTGCGGAGAAACTGCGCTTGATTTCCAGTGATGTTGGTATGGCCGATACTTCGCTGAAACGGAATTTGGCCCTTGAGTGTTTGCTGCTTTCGTTTATGCCATTGATTGAACTCGATGTCGGCGAATTCAAGAAATAAAACCAAGGACGAGTTTGCCCCGAGTGGAACAATATGGCTCAAAATGGCGGATCGCGATTGATCAGCAATCGGAAGCCGTAACTGCTTGATAAGGTCACCTTGAGCTCTGCCAGATATCGGATTGACGTGCCTGCAACTTCTTATCAAGTCCGGTGAGGTATTTGCTATTTATTTAACAACGACGGGTCGAGAAACGAGCTGATTGTCATACGGCCTGACCCTAAAATAGCGGCATTGCGCCTTCGATAAGAAGCGCTTCTGTTCATTAAACGCGCTGCTCATTGTGAAGGAGAGCTTGTGCGCTACTGGCTAAGGTAGCTGGATGAATAATCCTGGATCTCTCCAGCGTGGGGCCGCTCTGAAATATTTGCTCCCTCATCAGTGATCATTGCCTGACCTTGTCATGGCGCCTACACGAAAGAAATGAACATAGTGTAAATCAATTTGAAACAATATACATGGCTCGTCGGATGCGTGTTCTTTGCTGGAAGTACTCTGGGTGAACCTGAAATGAAGGGGATGCAGCAGATTTACTCCTATAGATTAGGTTTATATGAGCCCACACTGCTACTGCTAATCTATTAAATGGCACGAATAAAGAATGGAGAGCAAAGCTGTGTCATGGCAAGTTTCTGATTGACCCTTTCTTCGGCCAGCATTTCAATCAGAGAGGGGCCTTATCTCAACACCTGAGTCATGATTCTGATACACAATTGGGTGTGACGCCTGCATCTCTATGCCTGATTTATATCTGGAAAACATTTACTAGAGTAGTTATTTTTGATTTTTTTACCCATAAGTAATGCTGGTGATGTAATAACAGTCACTTTTTACTGATTGTGTGTTTCAGACTTGTACAAGCACTGATAAGTGGATTTAATCAAGTTTAATGACAGGCTGATATAGCGTGCACTAATCAGTTATACAGTGATCTTAAAACGGGTTCCATTGTTATCAGCTTATCATCTATATCTTTTCTAGTGCTAGTAGGCTTAAGTTGAGAAGGAATATGTCCTTCCAATACAACTCCGCTATTATAACTGAAAAAGAGTCTAGAATGCAGTTTAAAAAAAAAAAGGGGGACCCTTCACCATCTGATTCTCCCATCAAGGCGAAAGCAGACATTAGTAGCACGATGGATGTGATTCTTAAAAAACTCGCAGATGTGCATGATCTTGCCAAGTCCACCAAACAAAATACGGACGCTATGCAGCTAGAACTTACTGCCATCAGAGCGGACACGAGTACAATCAATTCTAAAATGGCAGCAGCTGAACAGAGAATCAGCGATGTTGAGGATGTTTCTATTAAAACAAGCAAAGAGATAAAATCCCTCAGTGATATGACAGCCAACCTTAGAAAACAAACTGCCGAAATCGAAGATAGACATAGGAGAGGTAACATAAGTATTTTAGGTGTTCCGGAAGGTTCAGAGGATTCAGCGGATTCGTGTATAGCTTTCCTGGAAGACTGGATCCCTCAGTTCACGGGTATAAAATTTTCAAATCCTTTCGAATTAGACCGCGCACATAGAGTGTCAACTTTTAATTCTTCTTCACGTCAAATAACCCGCCCTATTATTTGTAAGCCATTGATATTTCAGCATACTGAAGCTATCCTCAGCTTTGCCCGTAAAAGCCGCCAGCTGATTTGGAATGGACGCAAAATAATTTTTAAGCAGGACTACTCCAAGCCTACAGTGGACACCAGAAAGGGGTTTCTCATTCTGAGAGACAAACTTAGAGCTAATAACATTCAGTTTTCCTTTGTAGGTCCAACTAAATTCAGAATCATAGCCAATGATCGTCGTCATTACTTTACGGACCCTAAAGACTTGCTGAACTTTCTAGAAGGGTCACCACCTCAAGACATGCATGCTGTCCAATCTTCCTCCAATAAAAGGAAGTCATGATATTCACATATCCTTTCATAACCGGATAACAGTTAGTGTAAGTCATTGTGCTTGGTCAGAGGTTGTAGCACTATATACTTACGTACTTTGTTGATTGATGTGCTTAGCTAGGGTGAGTATGAGAAACTTGGGGTCAGGTCTTGAATTCATAGATGTGTTTTTCCTGACATAGAGTTTGATTATTGCTGCTACTCTCATTGCGTTATAAGATGGTTAAAGGTGATGTTTACTTTTTTCCCTAGGTAGTAGCCATGTTTATGATTCAGTTTGCCTCTTTCTACGTTCTGACGTTCCACTTAGTCTGATTCATTTCATATGTAAATCTCTGGGAGTCTTAATAATGCTGATGTAACTCAATCTCCGCTCGACAGTTTGACGCTCCTGTCGTCGCACCTCCTACATTCGAGGTTTGCAGGGTTGGGTGGGGAGGGAGGGGGGTGTGGGGTGTTTGGGGGAGTTCCCAGGGTAGTTGGATCTCCAATATGTGTGGTGTATTTTGTTTATTGGGCACTCTCAGTTGTTTTTTGTTTTTGTCTTTCTCTTTTTCTTTCTCTTCCTCTTTTTTTCTGTCCTTTGTTCTCCCCTTATCATCGCACTGGTTGTATGACTACTTGAGCAAACAGGTTTACCTATGTGATGTTCTTCTCATAAATATTTTAGGTCCTTATGATATGTTCTTGGTCAATGCATGTTACCTATCAGCATTATTCGTGATTCATGGAGATGGTTGTTTGTATGAATGGTTCTTTTGCAGACTTCATAATTCCATGCGTTTAGAAACTATTGCCCTCAAATGTATTGGAGATGGCTCATAATAGTCCATGTAAGATTACAGAAGATCTCAACATAGTTTCTTTAAATGTCAAAGGTCTTAATCATCCAATTCAACGCCGTAAATTTTTTGATTATTTATCCAAATCTAAAGGAGACATAATTTAGCTAGAAGAAACAAAGGTATCTGGGGAAGGTGCTGCTTTTATTAAACATAATTGGATTTCACAGGTTGCTTGCTCTCCAGCAGATAGGAAAAAAACGGAGTGATTACTTTAATAGCGAAAAAAGCTAATATATCTCTAGTCTCACAATCTCATGATACTGATGGTAGATTATTGGTCACTCATCTCAAGAAAGGTGAAGATATCTGGCCCTAACATAGATGATCCACAATTTTGGGAAGCTGTCTCGAACACTATAGAGACTCTTCCCCAGAATGACCTCATTATTGTTGGTGGTGATTTCAACATCCAGCTAGATCCCATTATAGATCGCCAGTCTACATGTAATTATCATATTACTCGCTCACACGTCATAATTCATAACATATGTGCCAGATTTAATCTTAAAGATGCCTGGCGCTTACAGCACCCGGATGACAGGGACTATACGTTTTATTTGGCACCACATAACTCATATACTAGAATAGATTATATTCTTATCTCCGGTTCCTTCACGCACCTAATCGAACATTCAGATTTAGCGCCCAAATTAGTGTCGGACCACTCCTGTATTAACGTTAAATTGGCTGGCAGTTATAATGAACCCTCGCCCAAAAGATGGCGCTTCAATAATGATGTTCTATCAGATCCTGAGGATAAAAAGAGAATTGAAGATGCAATTTCAGATTATTTTAAGCATAATGATAATGAAGAAACTAACATAAATATACTTTGGGATGCACTGAAGGCTACTATCAGGGGAACACTTATTGAAATTAAAACAAGAATCAATAAAAAACTTAATTCTGAATTAGCTAAATTGGAAATTAAATCTTTGGAGTCCTCCCATGCCCTCTCATTGAAAGATACTACGATTCTTAACCACTTAACTCAAAAGAAATAAGAGTATAATAAAATTTTAAGTGAACGGGCGGGGGTATGGGTGAACAAATTTAAAGCTCTTAAGCTCTGCGAAGCTAATAAAGCAGGAAAATTACTGGCTTCATATCTGAAACATAAACAGAACCAAAATGTTATTTCAGCCGTCAAGGATGTTAATAACCAAACTCATACAAAACAAAAGGATATTTTAAATACCTTTAAATCTTTTTTTGAGGATTTATATAAAAATGATCTGAAATTTGATTCAATTGAGTGTTTCCAATACTTAAACAGATTAAAATTACCCCAATTAGGCGAAACAGACAAACTAGCATTGGGAAGACCAATTAGGTCATTAGAAGTGGTGGCCGCAGTCAAGTCCTTGAAGGATAATAAGGCTCCGGGACCTGACGGGTTTACTGCTACTTTCTATAAAACCTTTTCAGACCAATTGCAACCAACTATGGTGAAACTATTTGATAATATAGCGAAGGAAGGTCGTACGACCGATTCCATGACAGAAGCTAATATAATTGTTATACCTAAAGAGGGGAAAGACTCCCTTTTACCAAAGAATTATAGGCCAATATCTCTCATAAATGTAGATTGTAAAATTTATGCAAAAATTTTAGCTACAAGACTTAACACTGTCCTCCCTTGCTTAATAAGCAATTCTCAAGTAGGTTTTCTTAAAAGTCGTATGTCCAATGATAACATCCGTTTATTATGCCATGTACTAGAACATACAGCGTTTAAACAAGATCCAACTATAGCAATCACGTTAGATGCAGAAAAGGCTTTTGACGGGGTCTCGTGGTCTTTCTTAAAACAATGTATGTGTTCGTTTAATCTGGGGGAGTCTTATATAAATATGGTTATGGCCCTTTATCTAACGCCTTCGGCTCGCATTGCGGTCAATGGATCACTTTCGGATCCTTTTACTTTGCAACAAGGCACCAGACAAGGTTGTCCCTTGTCCCCATCTCTTTTCCTCTTAGCTTTGGAACCTTTGATTCAGGACATTAAGCAGAATCTAGATATAAAAGGGGTAGGGTTCAATGATACTCTAGTTAAGTTAGCCGCATACGTGGATGATATCTTAATAATAACTGAAAACCCAGAGTCTTCAATTAAGGTGCTGATGTCTACCATTGGAGAATACTCGAAACATTCAGGGTATAAACTCAACAGGGACAAATCAGAAGTTAAACCCTTGAATATGCACTGTACCTAAGAAGTTTTAGGTAACTCAGGTCTGGCATGGCAATCGGGATATATAAAATATTTAGGTATCGAATTTGGCAGTAATATAATCGACACCCTCCACCACAATGAGAAACTTACATTGGAAAAGGTCACGAAACTCCTTGATTCGTGGTCACCAAAATTCATCACATGGTGGCGTAGAATAGAAACTAGCAAGATGATGATTACGCCCTTAATTAATTATCTTATTAACATGCTCCCACTTATCCTGTCGGATGACTTTCACAAAAAACTAGACATTCTTCTAACAAAATTCTTATGGCAAGGCAAGAAAGCTCGTATTGGACTTAAAAACTAAGGCTTGATAAAACCTTAGGTGGAGTTAACTTAGACGATTTTAAATTATATCAATCAGCCTTTCTGGCAAAACAGGGTTCTTATTGGTTCGAGCCCCCTGCCCAGTACACCCCGGTATGGTTAGAAGTTGAAAGATCTATTCTGGACAATCTTAATTCTTTGGCCATTCTTACTTCTAATCAACTATATCCGAATAGCTCTAAATCTATCTTCAAAAATACGAAACTGGCCCTTCTTCAAGTAGATAAGAATCTCGACTTTAGTATTAAGGGATCTAAGTTGGAGTCTATCTGGCATAACCGTATCATCTTATATAAAGGTAAGAGCCTAAATTTTGATACCTGGAATAATGCGGGCATATTTTTTCCCTCTCAGCTAGAACATTCTTCCTACCCCATGACGTTTGAGGAACTCCAAACTCGCTACAAATTAGACAAAATTGAATTTTATAATTTCTTAAAAATTAGGGTGGTTATATCTAAAGCTAAATTGAATAACCTGTCGCCATCTATACCAATGTTTGTATCACAAATAAATAAACTAGGACATCAAGTATCGCATATCTATAAACTCCTTCGGCCTAAAACTTCAAAGGTTAATAATAAGCTTATAGCCTTTTGGGAGAGTCATTCCTCTGTCCCCATACCCGATTCTATTTGGCCTCAAGTGTGGAGCTCTGTAACTCGTAACAAGATATCTCCTGTAATGTCTCAAACTAAATTTTGGTTATTACATAAGGCTTTTTGGACGCCCGCTCGTTTGCACTCTCTACATATTCGAGATGATCCGTTGTGTTCCAACTGTAAAGTAGAGAAAGGAGATTTAGCCCATCTTATTTTTTACTGCAAAGCTGTGGTGTCCTTTTGGGATACGGTTCTCGATTTCCTTTCAAAACTATTCAAATGTGATTTGAGAAGAGAATTTTCTACACTAACAACTGGCTCCTTTATGATAGACTCATGTAATGAAGCAGACAAGGCATTATTAGATCTTTTATTTACGTCAGCAATAAAAATGGTATTAAATAATTGGAAGGATACGAATAAGGCCTCATATAAAGGATGGTTGAACTGGATCATTCATCTCAGAGGTGCGGATAATATCGCTCTGCAGAATTCTCCATGGAAAGCCTCCTCTAGAGATATGTGGAACTCTTTAGACACTTACTTTAACTCACATAAACCTCCGTGAATGTTTTACATCTTTATGAAGGTAAAGATGTTAGGTAACTTGTATAATGTAACTATGTATATTTACCAGATGCTCGGCATGTTTCTTATTTGTCTTTAAGTATACTTTGTTAGGTACTTCCTGGGGCTCTCTTTCTTTATTAGTTATTTCTTCCCTGCTCTCTTCCTTCTCCCTTCTCTTCTTTTCCTCCTTCTTCTCTCTCTTCTCTTTATCGGTTTATTTTCTGCTCTAATTTACCATCTGTGTATACACGGGTCGTACCCATACTTTATGCATATACTGATATTTAAACGTTTTGCTTATATTGTAATATTGTGTCCAATGTACAGGGTGTATACTTTACCAAACATGTTTTTGTATTTCTTTTTTTGTCTTATTATAAAACTCAATAAAGTATTGAAAATAAAAAAAAGAATAAAAAAAAAAGCAGTCAATGCAATCCTATGGGAGGAAATGAAGTTATCAGTTTACAGGTAAGTACTTGGTTTTGGGAGTTGGGTTTCTGGGGTTAGAACAAGGGTTTCCCCAGGGTCAAGGATGCACTCTCAAAGCACCCTCAGCGGCACTAGGGCGGCCGGGTGCAGAGTGCGGAGTCCCAATGTTATCCAACGGGGGATAAGGGGCCTCCGGTTGGTGTCTGCTCACGAGCAGGCCACACGGTTGTGAGAGCAAAGCTCCTGCGGTTAAGCTCAGGGCAAAGTGGGGTTCAAGTTAGCACACAAAGTGCACCCACAGCGGCTCCGGGGCGCAGGGTGCTGTGTTGGCATCGGGTGCCCTGTTGTTTTCAATAGGGATTCTCCAGTTGCAACAAACATTGCAGGCTCTGGGGACGAAGATTTTCTGGAGGCAACCACCTGTTGGTGATGTAAGTTGGGATGTCGTGGGATGCCGGGACACCATCGATTGGGCAACTCAAGGCCGTGGGGAGTTGGGTGCAGGGGTGTCTTTTGGCGTCAGGTTTTTCTTACCTTCTCCGGTCGCGGTCGGTGGGATGCTCTGAAGGGGGCTGCAGGCGTCGTCGGGAGACTTGAGGCAGGTCAGGATCGCCGGGGACACCTCCTAGTGGTGTTGGGCCACTCAAACTCTGGCCGTGGGCGTTTGGTACAGAGTGGTGCAGACTCACGAATTTGGCTGGAGCCAGAGTCTGTTGGTGAGCAAATCCAGTGCTCACGAGAGACAAAGTCTGGTTGGGGAAGGCAGGGCAGGGCAGGTCCTCCGGGTTCTGGGGGGCTGCTGGCTGCAGGACACACCAGGATTCCACTGGAGTAGGTCGAGGTAGGGACAGGCAGGTAGGGCTGGCGCCAAGTCAGTGGGTGTCCTCTTCTTCCTTCAGCACAGCTCTTCAGTCCTTCTTCTTGTTTCTTCTTGTCTGAGGAGGCAAGGTTCAGGGTTGCACCTAAATACTACATTTAGGGGTGTTTCAGGTAGGTACAGGTTGGGACTAATGGGTCCTATTATGCCACCCTTCAGTGGGAGGGGGGCATAAGCCTCACTCTGGTTGGCTGGGTCCCCCCATCTTCAAGATGGCGGAGACTGAGATATGTGCTTCGCCTTACCCACCTGAGGAGTGAGGTTGGCAAAGATGGGCACACCTCTCCTCCTATCTTGGTTTTCCCGCCGATTCTCCCGCCCAAAGTGGGCGTCAGAACCGGTGAGTGCCAGTTGCTAGGAACAGCAAAGGGCTGGGTCAGCTTACAAAGGCGGCAACCCTTTAAAGCTTCTCCTTCGTGGACCATGCCCATCCTGGGGGAGGAGGCATGGCAACTCAACCCAGCATGTGCTTTGTTTCAGGACCCCGAGAGCAGCAGGCACTCAACCCAGGGGTCCAGAAACATGTCTGGTGGTGGCAGCTGGCGAGCAGCCACTCAACCAGGACACTAGAGTCAGGTCGTTTTTCAGAGGGCATCTCTAAGATGCCCTATGAGTGCGTTTTTGTATTAAATCCCACACTGGCATCAGTGTGGGTTTAATGTGCTGAGAAGTTTGATATCAAACATTTCTAATTTCAGTAAAGCCATTATGGTGCTGTGGAGTTCGTAATGACAAACTCCCAGACCATATACTCTTTATGGCTTTACTGCACTTACAATGTCTAAGAATGGACTTAGACACCGTTGGGGTACAGGGCTCTTGCACCTATACCCTCAGCAGTGGTATAGTGCACCCAGCTACAGGGGTGGCTTACCTATGCCATGGCAGTGGATTGTAGGCATGGAACACAAGGATGTGTGCCATGTCGAATCTTCACTTTGCTCTGCACCAAAACACTCAGCCTGAAATGGCTGTGTGTGTGTGTGCGTGTAAAGGTGCAGGGCCTCTAAGGGTGGCACAATAAGTGATGCAGCCGTTAGAGGCCTTCCCTGGTCACAGTGCCCCTGGTACCTATGGTACCTTTTACAAGGGTCTTACATGTGGCCAGAGAGTTACCAATTGGCTTTGCAACATTGCAGTTTTAGGGAAAGAACATAGGCCCTGGGTACCTGGTTGGCAGGAACCCAGGGTACACTCAGTCAAAGAGCATCAACATTAGGCAAAAAGTGGGGTCAACCATGCAAAAAGGGGCACTTTTAAATGATTGAAACGCATTTCTTATACAAACAACTCTCTCCGCCCTTCACCTGTATGAAAACCATGAAAAACCATCATGGATCAATGGGAGCCTAGTTGCATCATGCTCCATTGTACCAACCATTATATCTTTACCATCAACCCAGTCTAAGTTATGTTCATCGTGCCACTTAGTCCACTTTATTAACATTAATCAATGCTGATCCGTCATAGCTACCCCACCTGGGCCAATTATTTATTTATTTATGCATTTTTATATGGCATGAACTTAACCGGAAGGTGTCAGAGCGCTTTACAAAAGAACCAGTTGCATTAAATATGGACTTCAGAATACATGAATAACATAAAAGATACAAACAGATCAACTCTAAACTCACATAAGAATGGTAGTAAGGACAAAAATCTACTACAGATACTAGTGGTTAGAGTTAAATATATACAAGTTGCAAATTCACTCAAGATTACATTTTAAGAAGGAATTAGGGTTGGACAATTGTATATTACATTTCTACAGAGCATGAACTTCTCTCCGTCGTTCAGCCAGGCCTTCAGGGGGCTGTTGCTCTCACGGGCGGTGAATGAGAGCTCTGTACATATATAAAGTGATTTGTGCTCCGTTATATGTGCAAATTCGCTCCTGTTCCCTTTAAAAACATTAGTGGATTGTTAGAAATTGGGTTTCTGGTTGGCAAAGGTATGCACCCTGTCCAAGCTGGAACCACACGCCTAGTCAGGGTAAGTCAGTAGCACACTCTAAACCATGGGTACTCGCAAATATTTCCCCAGGGGCTGCAAAGTACTGTCTGTGGCATGCCCGAGGGCCGCACCGATGCCAGCAATGCGAGGGTCGGGTGATGAAAGGTGGGCGTAGGAGGACTTGAAGCAGATGCATGGTATGGACAACAAACCGAGCCTTCGCATGACTTCTGTCTGCCACCAACGCTCTATTCTCATGGACCAAGAATTAAAGTCAAAGCATTAACTCCTAATGTAAAATGTGAGAGGGAAAGAGATACTCATCTGGTGGCTGAATTGCAAAATATGAAACCAGATAACCTGGTATCAGTCCTGGCTTCCCCACTTGATGAAATTGTGTGATCCTAGGCATTTGGTTAATTTCACTTTGCCTCTTATTTCTTCATTACCACGCATGAGAGCCCCTTAAAATATATGAGTTCAGGATGTGTGCTGTGCAAAACCTCTCTTTTTTTTTTTTTTTTAATTTATTTCTTTTATTAGGTTTTTACGTGGATTACAACAATTGTCAATGACAGAACTGTACAAAACCTTCTCTTGTGTTTTATTTAATAAACTATAATGTTGTTCCAGTTATATAACAACCAAGGCTACACACAAGGTGCACCTGACAAATGATTTGCCTTTTGGTTCACTAATGGCATTGTTTTCAGAATGGGGATGGCATGAATGTTTCCAAGATCATGTTTGAAAACTATCACTGCTAATAAATGCCTCTCAATGCAGTGATATCACCTGATCTACTAAGGTAAAACGCTCATGCATGTTATTAAAATACACTTTTTTGAAGTTTGCAGAGAGTTTATCATGTTTTTACATGTTTAGTGCAAGATGTCTTTAAAACTAAAGATGTTCCTAAAGATAAGTTTTCTAGGACACATTCTTTTCTTATTTACTGTTACTTTAGTTAACGTGTAAATAAAGTATGCCTGTTTGTTTCACAGCTTTCTGAATGTTCCTGCTCTGTCAAGTGAACAGCAGCCCAGTGCTGCTATTCATCAGGCGGCCGTACTTTGAGTATCCCTGCTCTAAACTGACCTGTGCTCACTTTCGGATAGCTTGGTATAGAGTAGTCAGGCTTAACTAAGAGGTAATGTGTAAAATATTTGTGCACGCGACAGACAGTAACACAGTGAAAACACCACAAAAAGACCCCACACCAGTTTAGAAAAATGGAGATCATTTTTATAAATAAAATAAGACCAAAATGACAAAAATCCAACCAGTAGAAGCCAAAATATGAATTATTATAAATTAAATGCAAAAATAGCACTTAGTAGCAAATATTGCTCAGAATTAATTGGTTGCGCCGGACCAGGTCAAAGTCAAGAGTTCAGGCTGCCCGCCATGGACCGCAGGCTGCCTACAGGACCCACGCAGGGCCCACTGAGCAAAACTACCTTAATCTTTGTCGCAGCACGAGATGTGCCGATGATCCCCGTGCAGTCGGGATGTTGCGCCGGATTTCTCCATTCAACTGCGGCGATGCGGCGGTTCCTTGAGCGAAGCACCAATGTGGCGGTTCCAAAAGCAATGCACCAGGTTAATCCACTCAGGAGGGGCAAAGCATCAATCTTCTCAATGCAGTGGTGGCGATGCGTTGGTTGCGGGGGCGATATGGCGGTTCCGAGTGTGATGCGCCAAACTGGTCCCTGCAACAGCAGGGATGCGTCAATTCTGATCGGCACAATAACGTTGATGTACAGTTCGGCAGATGCAGCACTTTAAACTAGTTTCCAAGGGCCCTGGACTGGATTGGCACCGCTTGGCAGAGCAAGACTTACAGCAAGTAAAGTCCAGGTGCTGATTTGAAGATGAAGGTGAAGTCTTTGATATCCCTGAGACTTCAGAAACAGGAGGCAAGCCAACATGCCTTTGGATAGTATTTAGGTTCTGGGATGTAGAGATGCAGGTCGAGTCCTTCTCAATCCCAGGCAAGAAGAAGCAGGCAGCAGGCCAACACAACAAAGCAGTTCAGCAAAGTGGCAGTCCCTTCCTGGTAGAATGTCCTCAGTTTCAGAAGTGTTCTGAGTTGGTGGTGTCAGAGGTCCAGTACTTATACCCAGTTGGGCTTTTGAAGCAGGGAGACTCCAAAGAGATGCCTTTGAAGTGCACAGGACCCTGCCTTTCCTGCTCTGGCTCCAGACTCACTCCAGGAGAATATGCAACCCTTGGTATGGGGACAGGACACAGCCCTTTCAGGTGTAAAGTGTGAGCTTGTCCCTCTCATCCTGCTCAGGATGACCCATCAACATGCAGATATCTACTCTGTCACACCTACCCTTCCTTTGTGTGTGGCTGTCTAGAGGGAATGCAGGAAGGCAGCTGTCACCCATCCCAGACGTGTATTGCAGAGGCAGGCAGAAGGCCCCAAATGATTTAAGTAAGAAAATGCCAACTGTCTAAAAGTGGCATCTTCAGAACTGCAATTTAAAAACCAACTTCAGCATCCGTTGTGGTTTTAAATTGTGAGTCCAGGAACACCAAATTTGGGTTTCCCATCTCTTTCCAATTGGAAATGACACTTATAAAATTTAATAAGGCAATCCCAATGTTAACCTATGGGAGAGATAAGCATTGCAGTAGTGAAAAATGAATGTAAGTGTATTTCACTACCAGGACATGTAAAATTTAAAAGTTTCAGTCCTACTTTTTAAATATACTGCACCCTGCCAATGGGCTGTCCAGGGCCCATAATATAGGTGACCATTACGTGACAAAAATGAAGGTATGGGCCTGGTAAGTAGATTAACTTGCCAGGTCAAAATAGCAATTTAAAAGTGCACACACAGGCACTGCACCAGTTTAACGTGCTACTTAAGTGGGTGGCACAATCAGTGCTGCAAGCCCACTAGTAGCATTCGATTTACAGGCTCAGGGCACATGTAGCACACTTTACTAGGGACTTATAAGTAAATCAAATATGTCAATTGTGGATAAAACCAATGTTGCCATGTTTAAAGTAAAGAGCACATGCATTTTTGCATTGGTTAGCAGTGGTAAAGTGCTCAGATTCCTAAGGCCAGCAAAACCAGGAGATCAGAAGGCAAAAAGTCAGGGGAAACCACGCCAAGGTTGCAAGGTCTAATATGCTTCTTTCATAAATTTGAAAAAACGGCCTGTTGGCCTCACCTTTTAACCCTTTTGGTGCTTGCGTCGGCCACTGGCCGACGCAAGCACTAACTCCCTGGTGCGGCGCACGTCCATTGGCCGTCACCAGGGAGGGCCCCCTTTAAACCTCCGGTGCAAAGCCCCCCCGGGGGCATATTTTGTTTTAAAAGAATGTTGGCTTTCCTTGGGGGGCACGATCGCCCCCCGAAAATGATAAAAACAATTAAAAAAAAAAAATGGCGGCGATATTGGCAGGGGGACGGTCCTCCTGCTCAGTGGCCGACCCCCTGTGGGGGCAATTTTTTTTTATAGCCATGTGCTTTCCGTGGGGCCACAATCGGCCCCCAGGGAAGCCATAGCTATAAAAAAATAGAGAATGAGAGAGATCTCTTTATATATATATATATATATATATATATATATATATATATATATATATATATATATAGTCTCTTTCTCTCTGTAGATGATATATATATATATATACATATGTATGTGTATATAGATACATATATATATATATATATATATATATATATATACATACATAAGTCTACAGAGTGAATGATATATATATGTATCTATATACATATATATGTATATATATATATATCCAAAATCGACCCCTCCGTGAAAGAGACCAGAGGACACAGCGGGGAGCTTTGCGGGAGTTCCGTTATTAACAGCGTGTGTGGCATAATGCATTTCGGCTTGTGTAAGCCTACCTCAGATGCCGCCGTTTGTCGAGGTTGCTCCAACGCCCTCCCTTCTATTTCTATGGCCCTCCCAATGGCGGAAGGTCAGCTGGCTCCACTTGATTGATTGCAGCTGCAGTTTGATGTTGTGGACTGCAGCTCCCAGAATACAATGTTCCGGTGAATATCGATTGTGGAGCCAAGATAAAGTCCTTCAATGGACGCTGCAATACCAAGTAAGGGTGGGGGTTTAATGTTGTGGCGAAACCCCGTGGAATTAAGTCCAGGACTCCCTCAAGTCCCCAACGTTCTGCCCCAACATGCATAGTCAAACCGGGCCGTGAAGCGGTGATGCAATGATCCCTCTTCTCCGTGAAGTCACGGGCTGTCACTGACAGCGGCCACTTGCCTGGCCTGATCCTGAGGCGGTCCTGCGGTGTCCGATACCTCGGAGAAAACTTGCCACGATGCCAGTGTGCCACAGGACACTTGGAGAACGGGTCCTCTCAACGCGCACTGGCAAGCGCGTAAAACATCCAAAATCGACCCCTCTGTGAAAGAGACCAGAGGACACAGCGGGGAGCTTTGCGGGAGTTCCGTTATTAACAGCGTGTATGGCATAATGCATTTTGGCTTGTGTAAGCCTTCCTCAGATGCCGCCGTTTGTCGAGGTTGCTCCAACGCCCTCCCTTATATTTCTATGGCCCTCCCAATGGCGGAAGGTCAGCTGGCTCCACTTGATTGATTGCAGCTGCAGTTTGATGTTGTGGACTGCAGCTCCCAGAATACAATGTTCCGGTGAATATATATATTCAGAAACACAAAGGATGCCGCACTCCAGAGATTGGTTTCAGAGTTGCTTTATTTTCACCACGACTGGTGGTAGTGGTGGTGAAAATAAAGCAACTCTGAAACCTGTCTCTGGAGTGCGGCATCCTTTGTGTTTCTGAATTTAAATATCGGGTAAGGATTCTACCCGTTGCTGCCTGCACCAGGTATTGAGCGCGCAGACATTGGGAATTAATTGTTTGATACATATATATATATTTACAGAGAGATTTCTCAGTGCTGAAAATATGAGAGTGTGAAAGAACTATATTGAGTCTCTTTGAAGTTACATGACAGGCACTAAAGTGTTGTACTGCTGCAGAGTACAAAAAAAAATTCCTGCTAGATGGAAATATCTGACTTTTGTCTAGTGGCAGTTTTGACACCATAAAGGCCATGCTGGAAAGAACAGATCTGTATTATGTGGATAGCTAAGTGGATTAGTATAGCCACGCAGTAGAAACACTTTGAAACAGATGAAATGTATGTGAGAGAGGGGCACGTTTGCAAGGATGGTAGTGAGGGAATTAAAGGAGGTCATAGTGTGCAACTGTAAAGCACACGTTCACCCGTAGGCATCTCGGCGCCAAAATGATGGTCGCTCTGGCTTCCACCAGCGCTAAAAGGCTGCGATGATGGGTATGTGGCAAGGTAAAGTAATATTGTGTCTTTTTTCTCTCTTAGTCTTTTTGGAGAGCGTACGGATTTCGCAAAGGAAAGGTAAGGTGACTTCGTCATTATTGACTGTTAAACACTTCACTCACGCACACACCCACCTACACTTTGAAACCAACAACCTATCGGCCTTCTACGTAGGATAGTGTTTTAAAATGATAGTTTTAGGCACTAGCAGAGATGGCGTATCGTTGGATGAATGCTGCCCGGGCCCTAAGTCTGGTTCTGGAGTCCAGCTCTGAGGCAGGATCAGAGATTGAGACAGCAGATACTGAGACAGCATCTGAGGGAGAGGACAATGGAGCTGAATCTGGGAGTTATTTTTCAGTCGGCGCAGTTCCATCCGACGACTCATCTTCCAGCGATTCTGAAGGAGACGATGTCAGTCGTGCTGTCCCTTTGCCTGCACAGTCTGTGCAGCAGGACACCAGTAACAGGTTATAGCAACCCAGAGCGCAGGCACGTGCGGCCGCAAGCACAGACGGAGTGCTGTCTTGGCAGCCTCCCAATTTAGTTCAGCCTCAAATTCCGCCTTTCACTGGTGACGCTGGATGTAAAGTCGATACGGCAAATTTTTTGCCAATTGACTACGTCCATCTCTTTTTGGATGTTGAGTTCCTTGACGAAATTGTGCAGCAAACAAATTTGCGTGCCGAACAATTTCTGAGGGAGCAAGGAGGCACTCTTGGGCCTCATTCTAGGGCGCGCAAGTGGACTCCCACTTCTTTAGGGGAGTTGAAGATATTTTTGGGCCTCACACTTAAAATGGGGGTAGTGCATAAACCAACCTTGCTATCCTACTGGTCTACTCGCACGGTTTGGTTAACCCCCATCTTCGCACCATACATGAGCAGAGATCGTTTTTGCTATTGCAGCGCATGCTGCATTTCAATGACAATTCTGCTGCATTGCCCTGGGACCATCCAGACCATGACAGGTTGTTCAAAATTCGGCCTGTCATGAAACATTTGTCTGCCAGGTTTCCAGAGGTTTATACTCCTGGAAAGAATATAGCCATTGATGAGTCCTTGATCTTGTATAAAGGGCGGCTGCTGTTTAGGCAGTACATTCCGAGCAAACGCGCTCGCTATGGCATCAAGCTGTACATGCTGTGTGAGAGCTCGACTGGCTATGTGTACAGCTTGAGAGTGTATACAGGGAAGGACACAAGTCTTAACCCTGTAGGTTGCCCTCCCACGCTAGGGGTCACAGGAAAGATCGTATGGGAGCTTGTCCAGCCACTTCTTCACAAAGGTTATAACCTTTATGTGGACAATTTCTATACAGGAGTAGAGCTGTTCAGTGAGCTCTACAAAGCTGGCACCGTGGCTTGCGGTACAATTCATTGTCGCCGCAAAGGATTCCTGCAGGAGCTTGTTTGCAAGAAGCTCCAGAAATCCCAGAGTACTGCGTTGCGTTCCAACGAACTGCTCGCAGTCAAGTTCTCAGATAGGCGTGACGTGTACGTGCTCACTACAATTCATGCTGAGAGCACTTCCCCAGTCACGGTTTGGGGTCAGATGGCCGAAGTCCACAAGCCCACCTGTATACTTGATTACAACAAGTATATGGGCGGAGTGGACAAGAACGGCCAGGTTCTTCAGCCATACAATGCGAGTCGTAAAACTCGCACTTGGTATAAGAAACTGTTTACTCACCTGATCCAGATGGCAACATACAATGCGTATGTTGTTTATCGTCAGACCACCACAGGAAGACTCATGTCTTTCCTTGACTTTCAGTTGTCTGTGATTGAAAGTCTCACTGCTACAGAAGCAGCAGCCTCCACTTCATGTGTTCTGGAGGACGTGGCAAGGCTGCAGGAGCGACACTTTGCTGATAAAATTCCTGCAACACCCAAAAAGGAGCGACCATGTCGTCGTTGTAAAGTGTGCTCGATGCAGGGAAAGAGGCAGGAGACTCGTGTTTACTGTCCCCAGTGCCCAAGTAAGCCTGCCTTCTGTTTTCCTACTTGCTTTATGTTCTATCACACTAAAGCAAAATACTGGGAAATTGACTGAGGTGGAGCTGCCAATAGGTAAACCTTTCAATTGGTGTGAATGGATACCTACTGTCTGTGGGCCACTCCTTCACTACGCAAGCAGGTGCAGAATATTTGTTCCTCTACTTCAGGAAATCATGGACTTCTCAACACCTTTATCTGCTTTCAGAATGTGGTAGTTGTTCTGTTCGCCAATTGACAAGTGCATTATAGTCCCCACGCTGCACATACTGGTGGACAGAACATATGCCACGTTGTCATGGAGTACCCGTGTTTCACATTCAACCGTTCTTCATAGTTTATGATCTCTTTAGGAAGCTTTTGAAAATTTCCAGCATGTTTGCCTTAGTTTCAAAGGTAGATATGCTTGCTCAGCTCGAGGAATGACTTTGCGGCATACTCGGGCACCCCCCAACTTGCATCCACAAACTGGAAGGAGTTGGATTGAGCATAGTGAGAGCATTGATAGCACGTGACAGAAATGTTTACTCAAGCTTCAAGTAGCTAGAGATGGAAGGCATTAGTATAGGGTCTCTTGACAATTGGACAGGATTAGTCAGGACTCTGATGAGGACAGACACACGAACGGGTTAGAACAGCTTACGGTAGGTGCGCTTTCCGAGGAATATTGCAAAGGTAGAAGGCAGATAGTAAAGGAAGTATAGATACACGTCATGACTTCATCTTCACCCATGGATTCAAATCCATTGCTGCCACACTCACACTGAATTTACTGTAGTACTTATGGGTCAATGCTGCTTGCCATGTTCATCCTCCGTTAGCACTTAGTAGATGGTCAGTTTGCTGTATGATAAGTGCATTACAGTCACTGCACATAACGGTGGATCGGACATATGCTACGTTGTCATGGACTACCCGTGTTTCACATTCATCCGTTCTTCATAGTTTGTGATGTTATCTTTAGAAAGCTTTTGAAAATTTCCAGCATGTTTGCCTTAGTTTCAAAGGTAGATATGCTTGCTCAGCTCGAGGAATGACTTTGCGGCATACTCGGGCACCCCCCAACTTGCATCCACAAACTGGAAGGAGTTGGATTGAGCACAGTGAGTACGCTAAAGGCGCATGAAAGACATGTCTTCCTGAGCCTCATGTGGCTGTCCTGGGAGCCATTAGTAAAGGTTCACTCGGCATGCGTTTGGTAATGTTTAGGAAGAAGGAGGGGGAGACTTTACAGGTGGTAAAATGTAGTCAAACTCATTATGTCTTGTGGCATATGAATGTGATGGGCCCTTGCATGGCGGCGGTATGTTTATGTGAGTGCAAGTGATCTGGTTGTTTGGGCCCGTGGCTGGCGGTATGGAAGTCTTGTGTGTGGTGCGTGAATGGCGTGTGAATGGACCATAAAGTGGTTGGTGCCTTGATGTGGCTTTATGGCTCCCCTTCAGAAGGCTTGGCTTCAATATTTATATACTTTGATAAGTATTTGTGCTTTGAAGCCAGCGTTTCTGGAGGTGCTAAAACCAACCAGTGTAATTGGTGGATTAGCTTTATCAAATTAATGTTAGTTATATTTGTGGCGGTTCAATGGCCGTTTGTAAGACTTTTTTTTTGTCAATATGAGTAGCAGGGGACTTTGTGTCCTAGCTCAGTTGTCACCTAGGCAAACCTTCACATTTTTGAGTAGTAGACAAGGGGGGGGGGGGGAGTACAAGGGTGAATGACTTGCATGGCTCTCATTGTTTTTTTTTTTACCCAACCTCCCCATGCAAATTGTGGAATCATCGGGCTGACACAAATTTCCTACCACCCAGCGTTACCCCAGGTCTCCCGATAAAAATGGTGCCACACTCGTCTGGGAGGCCCAAGTACCCGCGACAGGCAAGGGCCCAAAACGTATTGAGGAGACATCAAAATTGCCTATCACAAAACAACCTGCTTTGCAAGGGGGGTCACCTGGGTTTTTGGCCCCGTGCTCGGCGGCCAGCTAGGGAAACCTAACAAACCCACACATTTCTGAAAACTAGACACCCGGGGATTCCAGGGAGGTATGGCTTGCGTGGATCCCCCAACGTTGTCTTACCCAGAATCCCTGCAAACCTCAAATTTAGCTGAAAAAATCACTTTTTCCACACATTTTTGTGTGGGAAAGTTGTGGGATCACCTGGCTGACACAAATTTCCTACCACCCAGCGTTCCCCCCGGTCTCCCGATAAAAATGGTGCCTCACTCGTGTGGGAGGCCCAAGTACCCGCGACAGGCAAGGGCCCAAAACGTATTGAGGAGGCATGAAAATTGCCTATCACAAAACGTTTTGGGCCCTTGCCTGTCGCGGGTACCTGGGCCTCCCACACGAGTGAGGCACCATTTTTATCGGGAGACCTGGGGGAACGCTAGGTGGTAGGAAATTTGTGTCAGCCCGGTGATTCCACAACTTTCCCACACAAAAATGTGTGGAAAAAGTGATTTTTTTCAGCTAAATTTGAGGTTTGCAGGGGATTCTGGGTAAGAAAACGTTGGGGGATACACGCAACCAATACCTCCCTGGAATCCCTGGTATCTAGTTTTCAGAAATGTGTGGTTTGGTAGGTTTCCCTAGCTGGCCGCCGACATCGGGGCCAAAAACCCAGGTGACCCCCCTTCCAAACCAGGTTGTTTTGTGATAGGCAATTTTGATGTCTCCTCAATACGTTTTGGGCCCTTGCTGTCGCGGGTACTTGGGCCTCCTACACGAGTGAGGCACCATTTTTATCGGGAGACCTGGGGGAACGCTGGGTGGTAGGAAATTTGTGTCAGCCCGGTGATCCCAAAACTTTCCCACACAAAAATGTGTGGAAAAAGTGATTTTTTCAGCTAAATTTGAGGTTTGCAGGGGATTCTGGGTAAGAAAACGTTGGGGGATCCACGCAATCCATACCTCCCTGGAATCCCCCGGATGTCTAGTTTTCAGAAATGTGTGGGTTTGGTAGGTTTCCCTAGATAGCCGCCGAGCACGGGGCCAAAAACACAGATGACCCCCCTTGCAAACCAGGTTGTTTTGTGATAGGCAATTTTGTTGTCTCCGCAATATGTTTTGGGCCCTTCCCTGTTGCGGGTACTTGACCCACCCACACAAGTGAGGTACCATTTTTCTCGGAAGACATTGCAGAACGCGGGGTGGGTGGAATTTTGTGGATTCACGCAGATTCCTGAACTTTCCACCACAGAAATGTGAGGAAAATGTGGTTTATCTGACACATTTTTAGGTTTGCAAGGGATTCTGGGTAACAGAACCTTGTGAGAGCCAGTCAAGTGACCCCATCCTAGATTCCCCTGGGTGTCTAATTTTCAAATATGTATAGGTTAGCTAGGTTTCCCTAGGTACCGGCAGAGCTAGGGTTCAAAATCTACAGCTAGGCACTTTGCAAAAAAAGGGTCCGTTTTCACTGTGAAAATGTGGTGTGTCCACGTTGCGTTTTGCGCCGTTTCCTGTCGCGGGCACAAGGCCTACCCACACAAGTGAGGTACCATTTTTCTCGGGAGACTATGGGGAACGCGGGGTGGGTGGAATTTTGTGGATCCACGCAGATTCCAGAACTTTTCACCACAGAAATGTGAGGAAAATGTGGTTTTTTTGGATAATTTTTTTGGTTTGCAAGGAATTCTGGGTAACAGAACCTTGTGAGAGCCAGTCAAGTCACCCCATCCTAGATTCCCCTGGGTGTCTAATTTTCAAACATGTATAGGTTTGCTAGGTTTCCCTAGGTGCCGGCAGAGCTAGGGTTCAAAATCTACAGCTAGGCACTTTGCAAAAAAAGGGTCCGTTTTCACTGTGAAAATGTGGTGTGTCCACGTTGCGTTTTGCGCCGTTTCCTGTCACGGGCACAAGGCCTACCCACACAAGTGAGGTACCATTTTTCTCGGAAGACTTTGGGGAACGCGGGGTGGGTGGAATTTTGTGGATCCACGCAGATTCCAGAACTTTCCACCACAGAAATGTGAGGAAAATGTGTTTTTTTGGACAAATATTTAGGTTTGCAAGGGATTCTGGGTAACAGAACCTGGTGAGAGCCAGTCAAGTCACCCCATCCTGGATTCCCTGGGTGTCTAGTTTTCAAAAATGTATAGGTTTGGAAGGTTTCCTAGGTGCCGGCACTGCTAGGGTTCAAAATCTACAGCTAGGCACTTTGCAAAAATAGGGTCAGTTTTCACTGTGAAAATGTGGTGTGTCCACGTTGCGTTTTGGGCCGTTTCCTGTCACGGGCACTAGGCCTACTCACACAAGTGAGGTACCATTTTTCTCGGAAGACTTTGGGGAACGCGTAGTGGGTGGAATTTTGTGGATCCACGCAGATTCCAGAACTTTCCACCACAGAAATGTGAGGAAAATGTGTTTTTTTGGACAAATGTTTAGGTTTGCAAGGGATTCTGGGTAACAGAACCTGGTGAGAGCCAGTCAAGTCACCCCATCCTGGATTCCCCTGGGTGTCTAGTTTTAAAAAATGTATAGGTTTGCTAGGTTTCCCTAGGTGCCGGCAGAGCAAGGGTTCAAAATCTACAGCTAGGCCCTTTGCAAGAAAAGGGTCAGTTTTCACTGTGATAATGTGGTATGTCCACGTTGCGTTTTGCGCCGTTTCCTGTCGCGGGCGCAAGGCCTACCCACACAAGTGAGGTACCATTTTTCTCGGAAGACTTTGGGGAACGCGGGGTTGGTGGAATTGTGTGGATCCACGCAGATTCCAGAACTTTCCACCACAGAAATTAGAGGAAAATGTTTTTTTTTTTTTTTTTACAAATATTTAGGTTTGCAAGGAATTCTGGGTAACAGAACCTGGTGAGAGCCAGTCAAGTCACCCCATCCTGGATTCCCCTGGGTGTCTAGTTTTCAAAAATGTATAGGTTTGCTAGGTTTCCCTAGGTGCCGGCAGAGCAAGGGTTCAAAATCTACAGCTAGGCCCTTTGCAAGAAAAGGGTCAGTTTTCACTGTGAAAATGTGGTATGTCCACGTTGCGTTTTGCGCCGATTCCTGTCGCGGGTGCAAGGCCTACCCACACAAGTGAGGTACCATTTTTCTCGGGAGACTATGGGGAACGCGGGGTGGGTGGAATTTTGTGGATCCACGCAGATTCCAGAACTTTTCACCACAGAAATGTGAGGAAAATGTTTTTTTTGGGATAATTTTTTTGGTTTGCAAGGAATTCTGGGTAACAGAACCTTGTGAGAGCCAGTCAAGTCACCCCATCCTAGATTCCCCTGAGTGTCTAATTTTCAAACATGTATAGGTTTGCTAGGTTTCCCTAGGTGCCGGCAGAGCTAGGGTTCAAAATCTACAGCTAGGCACTTTGCAAAAAAAGGGTCCGTTTTCACTGTGAAAATGTGGTGTGTCCACGTTGCGTTTTGCGCCGTTTCCTGTCGCGGGCACAAGGCCTACCCACACAAGTGAGGTACCATTTTTCTCTGAAGACTTTGGGGAACGCGGGGTGGGTGGAATTTTGTGGATCCACGCAGATTCCAGAACTTTCCACCACAGAAATGTGAGGAAAATGTGTTTTTTTGGACAAATATTTAGGTTTGCAAGGGATTCTGGGTAACAGAACCTGGTGAGAGCCAGTCAAGTCACCCCATCCTGGATTCCCCTGGGTGTCTAGTTTTCAAAAATGTATAGGTTTGGAAGGTTTCCCTAGGTGCCGGCACTGCTAGGGTTCAAAATCTACAGCTAGGCACTTTGCAATAAAAGGGTCAGTTTTCACTGTGAAAATGTGGTGTGTCCATGTTGCGTTTTGGGCCGTTTCCTGTCGCGGGCACAAGGCCTACCCACACAAGTGAGGTACCATTTTTCTCGGAAGACATTGGGGAACGCGGGGTGGGTGGAATTTTGTGGATCCACGCAGATTCCAGAACTTTCCACCACAGAAATGTGAGGAAAATGTGTTTTTTGGACAAATGTTTAGGTTTGCAAGGGATTCTGGGTAACAGAACCTGGTGAGAGCCAGTCAAGTCACCCCATCCTGGATTCCCCTGGGTGTGTAGTTTTAAAAAATGTATAGGTTTGCTAGGTTTCCGTAGGTGCCGGCAGAGCAAGGGTTCAAAATCTACAGCTAGGCCCTTTGGAAGAAAAGGGTCAGTTTTCACTGTGAAAATGTGGTATGTCCACGTTGCGTTTTGCGCCGTTTCCTGTCGCGGGTGCAAGGCCTACCCACACAAGTGAGGTACCATTTTTCTCGGAAGACTTTGGGGAACGCGGGGTTGGTGGAATTGTGTGGATCCACGCAGATTCCAGAACTTTCCACCACAGAAATTATAGGAAAATGTGGTTTTTTTTTTAACAAATATTTAGGTTTGCAAGGAATTCTGGGTAACAGAACCTGGTGAGAGCCAGTCAAGTCACCCCATACTGGATTCCCCTGGGTGTCTAGTTTTCAAAAATGTATAGGTTTGCTAGGTTTCCCTAGGTGCCGGCAGAGCTAGGGTTCAAAATCTACAGCTAGGCATTTTGCAAAAAAAGGGTCTGTTTTCACAGTGAAAATGTGGTGTGTCCACGTTGTGTTTTGGTCCGTTTCCTGTCGCGGGCACTAGGCCTACCCACACAAGTGAGGTACCATTTTTCTCGGAAGACTTTGGGGAACGCGGGGTGGGTGGAATTTTGTGGATCCACGCAGATTACAGAACTTTCCACCACAGAAATGTGAGGAAAATTTGTTTTTTTGACAAATGTTTAGGTTTGCAAGGAATTCTGGGTAACAGAACCTGGTGAGAGCCAGTCAAGTCACCCCATCCTGGATTCCCCTGGGTGTCTAGTTTTCAAAAATGTATAGGTTTGCTAGGTTTCCCTAGGTGCCAGCAGAGCTAGGGTTCAAAATCTACAGCTAGTCACTTTGCAAAAAAAGGGTCCCTTTTCACAGTGAAAATGTGGTGAGTCCATGTTGCGTTTTGCGCCGTTTCCTGTCGCGGTCACAAGGCCTACCCACAGAAGTGAGGTACCATTTTTCTCGGGAGACTATGGGGAACGCGGGGTGGGTGGAATTTTGTGGATCCACGCAGATTCCAGAACTTTTCACCACAGAAATGTGAGGAAAATGTGTTTTTTGGGATAATTCTTTTGGTTTGCAAGGAATTCTGGGTAACAGAACCTTGTGAGAGCCAGTCAAGTCACCCCATCCTAGATTCCCCTGGGTGTCTAATTTTCAAACATGTATAGGTTTGCTAGGTTTCCCTAGGTGCCGGCAGAGCTAGGGTTCAAAATCTACAGCTAGGCACTTTGCAAAAAAAGGGTCAGTTTTTCACTGTGAAAATGTGGTGTGTCCACGTTGCGTTTTGCGCCGTTTCCTGTTGCGGGCACAAGGCCTACCCACACAAGTGAGGTACCATTTTTCTCTGAAGACTTTGGGGAACGCGGGGTGGGTGGAATTTTGTGGATCCACGCAGATTCCAGAACTTTCCACCACAGAAATGTGAGGAAAATTTGTTTTTTTGGACAAATATTTAGGTTTGCAAGGGATTCTGGGTAACAGAACCTGGTGAGAGCAAGTCAAGTCACCCCATCCTGGATTCCCCTGGGTGACTAGTTTTAAAAAATGTATAGGTTTGCTAGGTTTCCCTAGGTGCCGGCAGAGCAAGGGTTCAAAATCTACAGCTAGGCCCTTTGCAAGAAAAGGGTCAGTTTTCACTGTGAAAATGTGGTATGTCCACGTTGCGTTTTGCGCCGTTTCCTGTCGCGGGTGCAAGGCCTACCCACACAAGTGAGGTACCATTTTTCTCGGAAGACTTTGGGGAACGCGGGGTTGGTGGAATTGTGTGGATCCACGCAGATTCCAGAACTTTCCACCACAGAAATTATAGGAAAATGTGGTTTTGTTTTTTATAAATATTTAGGTTTGCAAGGAATTCTGGGTAACAGAACCTGGTGAGAGCCAGTCAAGTCACCCCATACTGGATTCCCCTGGGTGTCTAGTTTTAAAAAATGTATAGGTTTGCTAGGTTTCCCTAGGTGCCGGCAGAGCTAGGGTTCAAAATCTACAGCTAGGCATTTTGCAAAAAAAGGGTCTGTTTTCACAGTGAAAATGTGGTGTGTCCACGTTGTGTTTTGGTCCGTTTCCTGTCGCGGGCACTAGGCCTACCCACACAAGTGAGGTACCATTTTTCTCGGAAGACTTTGGGGACCGCGGGGTGGGTGGAATTTTGTGGATCCACGCAGATTACAGAACTTTCCACCACAGAAATGTGAGGAAAATGTGTTTTTTTGACAAATGTTTAGGTTTGCAAGGAATTCTGGGTAACAGAACCTGGTGAGAGCCAGTCAAGTCACCCCATCCTGGATTCCCCTGGGTGTCTAGTTTAAAAAAATGTATAGGTTTGCTAGGTTTCCCTAGGTGCCAGCAGAGCTAAGGTTCAAAATCTACAGCTAGGCACTTTGCAAAAAAAGGGTCCCTTTTCACAGTGAAAATGTTGTGAGTCCATGTTGCATTTGCGCCGTTTCCTGTCGCGGTCACAAGGCCTACCCACAGAAGTGAGGTACCATTTTTCTCGGGAGACTATGGGGAACGCGGGGTGGGTGGAATTTAGTGGATCCACGCAGATTCCAGAACATTTCACCACAGAAATGTGAGGAAAATGTGTTTTTTTGGATAATTTATTTGGTTTGCAAGGAATTCTGGGTAACAGAACCTTGTGAGAGCCAGTCAAGTCACCCCATCCTGGATTCCCCTGGGTGTCTAGTTTTCAAAAATGTATAGGTTTGGAAGGTTTCCCTAGGTGCCGGCACTGCTAGGGTTCAAAATCTACAGCTAGGCCCTTTGCAAGAAAAGGGTCAGTTTTCACTGTGAGAATGTGGTGTGTCCACGTTGCGTTTTGCGCCGTTTCCTGTCGCGGGCACTAGGCCTACTCACACAAGTGAGGTACCATTTTTCTCGGAAGACTTTGGGGAACGCGGGGTGGGTGGAATTTTGTGGATCCACGCAGATTCCAGAACTTTTCACCACAGAAATGTGAGGAAAATGTGTTTTTTTGACAAATGTTTAGGTTTGCAAGGAATTCTGGGTAACAGAACCTGGTGAGAGCCAGTCAAGTCACCCCATCCTGGATTCCCCTGGGTGTCTAGTTTTCAAAAATGTATAGGTTTGCTAGGTTTCCCTAGGTGCCAGCAGAGCTAGGGTTCAAAATCTACAGCTAGGCACTTTGCAAAAAAAGGGTCCGTTTTCACTGTGAAAATGTGGTGTGTCCATGTTGCGTTTTGGGCCATTTCCTGTCGCGGGCACTAGGCCTACCCACACAAGTAAGGTACCATTTTTCTCGGAATACTTTGAGGAACGCGGGGTGGGTAGAATTTTGTGGATCCACGCAGATTCCAGAACTTTCCACCACAGAAATGTGAGGAAAATGTGTTTTTTTGACAAATGTTTAGGTTTGCAAGGGATTCTGGGTAACAGAACCTGGTGAGAGCCAGTCAAGTCACCCCATCCTGGATTCTCCTGGGTGTCTAGTTTTCAAAAATGTATAGGTTTGCTAGGTTTCCCTAGGTGCCGGCAGAGCTAGGGTTCAAAATCTACAGCTAGGCATTTTGCAAAAAAAGGGTCTGTTTTCACAGTGAAAATGTGGTGTGTCCACGTTGTGTATTGGTCCGTTTCCTGTCGCGGGCACTAGGCCTACCCACACAAGTGAGGTACCATTTTTCTCGGAAGACTTTGGGGAACGCGGGGTGGGTGGAATTTTGTGGATCCACGCAGATTCCAGAACTTTCCACCACAGAAATGTGAGGAAAATGTGTTTTTTTGACAAATGTTTAGGTTTGCAAGGAATTCTTGGTAACAGAACCTGGTGAGAGCCAGTCAAGTCACCCCATCCTGGATTCCCCTGGGTGTCTAGTTTTCAAAAATGTATAGGTTTGCTAGGTTTCCCTAGGTGCCAGCAGAGCTAGGATTCAAAATCTACAGCTAGGCACTTTGCAAAAAAAGGGTCCGTTTTCACAGTGAAAATGTTGTGAGTCCATGTTGCATTTGCGCCGTTTCCTGTCGCGGTCACAAGGCCTACCCACAGAAGTGAGGTACCATTTTTCTCGGGAGACTATGGGGAACGCGGGGTGGGTGGAATTTTGTGGATCCACGCAGATTCCAGAACTTTTCACCACAGAAATGTGAGGAAAATGTGTTTTTTTGGATAATTGTTTTGGTTTGCAAGGAATTCTGGGTAACAGAACCTTGTGAGAGCCAGTCAAGTCACCCCATCCTGGATTCCCCTGGGTGTCTAGTTTTCAAAAATGTATAGGTTTGGAAGGTTTCCCTAGGTGCCGGCACTGCTAGGGTTCAAAATCTACAGCTAGGCACTTTGCAAAAAAAGGGTCAGTTTTCACTGTGAGAATGTGGTGTGTCCACGTTGCGTTTTGCGCCGTTTCCTGTCGCGGGCACTAGGCCTACTCACACAAGTGAGGTACCATTTTTCTCGGAAGACTTTGGGGAACGCGGGGTGGGTGGAATTTTGTGGATCCACGCAGATTCCAGAACTTTCCACCACAGAAATGTGAGGAAAATGTGTTTTTTTGACAAATGTTTAGGTTTGCAAGGAATTCTGGGTAACAGAACCTGGTGAGAGTCAGTCAAGTCACCCCATCCTGGATTCCCCTGGGTGTCTAGTTTTCAAAAATGTATAGGTTTGCTAGGTTTCCCTAGGTGCCAGCAGAGCTAGGGTTCAAAATCTACAGCTAGGCACTTTGCAAAAAAAGGGTCCGTTTTCACAGTGAAAATGTGGTGTGTCCATGTTGCGTTTTGGGCCGTTTCCTGTCGCGGGCACTAGGCCTACCCACACAAGTGAGGTACCATTTTTCTCGGAAGACTTTGAGGAACGCGGGGTGGGTTGAATTTTGTGGATCCACGCAGATTCCAGAACTTTCCACCACAGAAATGTGAGGAAAATGTGTTTTTTTGACAAATGTTTAGGTTTGCAAGGGATTCTGGGTAACAGAACCTGGTGAGAGCCAGTCAAGTCACCCCATCCTGGATTCTCCTGGGTGTCTAGTTTTCAAAAATGTATAGGTTTGCTAGGTTTCCCTAGGTGCCGGCAGAGCTAGGGTTCAAAATCTACAGCTAGGCACTTTGCAAAAAAAGGGTCAGTTTTCACAGTGAAAATGTGGTGTGTCCACGTTGCGTTTTGGGCCGTTTCCTGTCGCGGGCACTAGGCCTACCCACACAAGTGAGGTACCATTTTTATCGGGAGACTTAGTGTAACACTGAATTGTAGAGCAACTGTTATTACCTATTGACTTTCGATGCTTTTCTGCCTTCCAAATGAAAGACAATGTGTAAAAAGAACTCATTTTGAAAAATGACCTATAATTCTCATGCTAATATGGGTACTCACAATTTCGGAAATGTGCAAATATCTACTGTTTCTAAACTCTATATTTTGTTCCAATTTCAGAAATACATAGGTGTCTTTCATACCGACTTTCCATGTATATATTTTCCCAAATTAATTGCTATATACCCGGTACATAATGAAAAACCATTGCAAGACGCTGCTCAGTTATTGGCTCTGGGTTCGTCGGATTCTTGGGGAACCTACAAGTCCTATATATCCCCACAACCAGAAAGGTCCTGCGGATGTAACGGTATATTGCTTTCAAACAGCTGTCACAATTAGAAGAAGTTACAGGTGAAAACGTTGGCACAAATGGCTGTTTTTTTCAACTAATTTTCTTTCCTATATTCAACTGTTAGTTTCTATAAAGAAACCTTGAAGGATCTACACAAATGACCCCTTGCTGAATTCAGAATTTTGTCTACTTTTTTCAAAATGTATAGCTTTCCAGGATCCATTATTGCTTTCATACCCATTTCTACCATTAACTGGAAGAAGGTTGAAAGCACAAAAAATAGCAAAAATAGGCTATATCCCAGTAAAATGCCAAAACTGTGTAAAAAATGTTGGTTTTCTGACAAAAGACTGCCAGTCCGTAAAAGCTGGGAAAATGGTGATTTCAGCCCCACAAACCCTTTGTTGATACCATTTGCAGGGAAAAAACCAGACGCTTTCATTTGCAGCACTTTTTTCCCATTTTTTCCAAAAAAACAAAATGTAGCTGTATTTTGGCTAATTTCTGGGTCCCCTCCAGGGGAATCCACAAACCCTGGATACCTTCAGACGCCCCATGATGTTGGAAGAAAAGGACGCAAATTTGGCGTGGATACCTTATGTGGTCAAAACGTTACAGGGGCCTAAGCGCGAACTACCCCAAATAGCCAAAAAAGGGCTCAGCACTGGGGGGGAAAAGGCCCAGCAGTTAAGGGGTTAAGCAGGTTAATACAGCCGCTGTGCAAGCCCTCACATTCAAGGTACAAAACATTGCGCAAAGCCATTTGCATTTCAGGGTTTTTAAGCCTTCTCATAGACTGATCACGTGCATTACCGACTCCTCTGAAAGGTCACTCTATCTGCATTGCTTGTTATTTTCCTCTTTTTTTCGCCAAACCAATAGCACCTGAGTGGTATACGGCCAGAGCGCAATCTCATGAGCGAATATTTTCCATAGTTAGAGAGGCAGGCTTTATTTGATTTTGAAAACTTTATTCGGTGTGTTTAAAACAACCATAAAAGTTTACATAGATAAAAGCTAGATGCATTACACATAGGTAGCATAAAAGTTATAAAAGATAGTAAAAAGTAATACTCAATATTCAACAAGGAAACAAAGTCGGTCATGTCTGAAAACACTTAGAAATGTTTAAAAGGGGTACAATCTCCATTTAAAAACTTGGTTGAGTCAGGCTAAAATATATATCAGAAGTACTCCCGGGGTGAAAAGATTTACTGCCCAACTTCCATGAAACTTGCCTCTTAGGTCCTTGAGCTCCGCTGACATTATCCTCGCAGATTTCACAAGTAATTTTGCTGTAAATTTATGTGGCAGATTGTTGCGTATTATGTCCTCCGCGCTCAGAACACCAATAGACATTGCAAGAAAGGAGCCCCACACCAAGCCTGGCTCCTCAGATTTCTCCCACTGGAGTTGTTTCATAGTGCCAGTTGGCGCTGTTTTTAATTTCTGGCAGTATGAATCAAATTTCACCCTCTGGGCCAAGTCCTGCTTTATTAGTTTAACTTTTAGACTGATTTGTGCTTGGCTGGTGCAATCTGGGAGAGCAAATAAGCCGCATTAGCCAATGCATTGTTGTTTATCTAACCATTCATGGAGCTTGTCCTTAAACATCATCGCTCCATACGAGATTGTTGGCATCAGCTTGCTTGCAACCACCGTCTAAAGGGCATTGGTATTTCGGCATGCAGGGTTTCTTTTGTGTGGGCCCATCCTACAACTCAAGCGCTTTGCTGTCCTTATCAGGGCGCCTAACTGCGCTTTCCTTCCATCTCTTGCATCAAGGGTCAAGCTGAGACTTTCAAGTCAAGTTTTATTTTAAATTTGATATAAACCTCAGCTGAGGTCAACAAATGCACAGGCATAGTTTTAAAACATTTATCATAACACCCATAGCATCAGCTTTAAACATTTATAATGTTAAAACATTTCATCATAATCTTTTTAAGACCGCTTTAAGATAACTCATTTGATATTTATACGACTAATAACAGATAAATTCATCCGATGGTTTTTCCAGAGGTTAGATAGATCTTATGAAAAAGTGACGTTCTATCTGAAGCTGATAGGTCGTAATGTCAGCTTGAAATATTTATAATTTTAAAACATTATCATCATGAACTTTAAAACAACTTTGGAAAACTCTTTAAAAATGTATACAGTTGATAACAAGCGGATTCATCCGGTGGTGATTTGCAGAGCTTAATTGGACTTTGTATAGAAGAAACATTGTATCTGATACTTATAGGCCTTAAATACCTCCTCCGGGCTTCTATTAGGGTTGGGTTAGGGCAAACAGATAATACATGAGTTAGTACTTGCATTCCTCCCTTACACAAATCACACAGCCCAGTTATGTTTTTAGAATTATTCCACTTTGCTATATGTACTTTCAAAGGGAGGATTTCCAACCTCAGTAAAAGAATACAGCACCGGACCCTGTGATCTAATGAGAAGTATGTGTATTTCTCTGGGGATTTATAGTCTATAGTTTTTATATATTCAATATAGTGTTTTAATTGAACACAATGTTCTACATCCAGGTCGAAACTTTAATCTTGGGGTCATATTTTTTAAAAAGAGCTTCAAAATTGCCGGTGTCCAAGTTTATAAAAGTGCTACTGTGCAGTGAGACAGACTAAAAGCTATATTAAGATTCTTATTAAAGGTGTATCGTGACGACTCATCTTTAAAAGTTTCCAATTTTAAAATGTGCCTTAAGGAGCCAGAGTCAGCATGTAAAAGATAATATGCCCATCTTAATATATTCGAGATAGCGCTTGCGTATATGCTGGATAAGGAGAGTTCGAGGCGTAATGCTTGGGCCGGGACCGCTTGATTTACTCTTATCAATTTCTGTAGAGAATTTCCTTCTCTTATTTTTACAAATTTCCAGGTTTTTATGTGTATATACTCTAGGCCATACATTAGGATGGGGGGGATTTTCATACCATATACCTCCAACAGAGGTTGGAAATGTCTATTTCCGGAAGAGGAGTATAGCTTCAGCATTGCTCCTACATGGGCGTCTGCCTTTCGACCTATGTGATGTAGGTGGGAGGAGTTCTGTAGAGTTTGGGAGATATTTAGAGCTTACAACTTTTTCTACAAGTGATTCTCTGGTGAAACAAGCACCCTTTTTATCAGTGATCTGCTGAAAATCATTGTTTTTGTCTTCATTAGATTACGATTTAATTTTCTACACAGTAATGTGCAAGCACATTAAGCTACCTCTGTAATCCTACTTGGGTGCAACCCAGTACCACTGTTGGACTTGGCCCTTTTTGCAGGGTCATCCCTGAACTTTTTGCCTTCCTCCTGTATTCTTTCTGACCTGTTTTTGTTGGTTTTCTGACTCTGGGCACTTTACCACTGCTGATCAGTGCTAAAGTGCATATGCTCTCCCTGTAAAGTGATGTAATGGATTAGTGACTCCATGATTGGCTTATTTGGTTTACTTGTCAGACCCTAGTACAGTGCACCATGTGTGCCCAGGGCCTGTAAATCAAATGCTGCTGGTGGGCTTGCAGCGCTGATTGTGCCACCCACCGGAGCAGCTTGTAAACTATGGCTCAGGCCTGCCATTGCAGAGCCTGTGTGCAGTCTGGGACTGCCATGTCGACTTGGCAAGTGCACACACTTGCCAGTCCCAAAACCTTCCCTTTTCTACATGTTAGCCACCCCTAAGGTAGGCCCAAGGGCAGGGTGCATTGTATGTGAAAGGTAGGACATGCCCTGATGTGTGTGGCATGTCCTGATAGTTAATTACAGCCATTTTCGTTTTTCACTATTGCAAGGCTACCTGCTCCCATAGGCCAGAATGGGCAGCTTGATTATAACATCTTATAATCCTAACTGACCCAGGGAACATGGTAGAAATTTTAATTTAGTATGCCTGAACTCAGAATGATAAAATACATTGTTTAGTGAAGTTGGTTTTAACATTCTGTGTTTGAAAATACCACTTTTAGAAAGAAGGTATTTTCTTGCCTAACCATACAGCCTGCCTCTCCTAGCTTGTGTATTGTATGTCTGGTTTTGTGAGTGACAGGGGCTGGGGGGCTCCAGGAGACAGGGTGAGTCAGCACTAGGCTGAATAGACCTATCTGCATGTAGAGTGGTGGGAGGAGTAGCACCTGGGCCTGAATAGGGCTGTGCCTGCCTTCCACAATGCTGGCTCCACCTCCTGTGGTGCGTCTGATGTCCCTGGCCCACACTGACAAAGGAAGAAGGTGTGCACTGGCAGAATGCACCCAGAACTGGTTTGGACTGGGTACAGGACCCTCTGCCTTCAGAGGACAAAGGATTTGCTAGTATAAATATTGGGGTCCTGACCCCAAGACTTTAGATCACTTCTGGAACAACAAGACGAACCTTTGCCAAGGAGAAGAACCAAGGAAGCTGCAGGAGTTTGGACTGCCCCTCTGCCAGTGTGCTGTTTGCTGGGTTGGCCTGCAGTGGTCTTCATTGCCAAGGAAAGGAGAAGGAACTTTCAAAGAACTTTCATCATCTTGCAGAATATTTCTCCAAGGGCTTGAACTAGAGCTTGCCTCCTGCTGAAGTCTCAGGGCTACAAGACTTCACCACCAGCTCCCTCCTGAATTCCCTTGCTGGGGATTCTGTCTGCAGAAGCCTGCGTGTCGCTGGGAGCTGGAAGCGCGACGCAATGAGAAGAAGCGTGTCGCTGTCGCAGCTGTTGCCGTCGCATCGTCAGAGAAGCATGTCGCCGCCGCAGAGGCCGCCGCCGCATCACCAGAGATGCGTGTCTTCGTCGCAGCTGCCTGCCGTCTCATCACCGGAGAAGCGTGTCTTCGTCGCCACTGCCTGCCGTTGCATCACCGGAGAAGCGTGTCGCCACCGCAAAGGTCGCCGTCGCATCACCGGAGAAGCGTGTCGCAGCTGCCTGCCGTCGCATAACCGGAGAAGCGTGTCGCAGGGCCTGTCGCGGCTCCAAAGGTACAGAGTTCGCCACACGGCCGTCGGGCGTGCACGCATCATCTTCACATCGAGGCGCCTGCTCGCCGCCTCGTCCTCCCTGCGGACCCTTTGTTTGTTTTGCGTTACGCATCCAAGGTACTTTTGTGAGAAACGTGTCACATTTATCATCAACTTGAGCTAAGTTACTTCTACCATCTTTAAGTCTATTTTGAGTACAGTATTGTGGATTTTTGTCATTTGTGGTCTTGTGTTAAGTCTATATAAAGAATACTTATTTTTATAAAACCTGTGTGGTGTCCATCTGTAGTGTTTTCACTGTATTACTGTATGTGTTCACAAATGCTTAACACACTGCCTCTGAGATAAGCCTGTCTGCTCGTGCCAAGCTACCAAGGGGGTGAGCAGGGGTTATCCAGTAGTGTAATCGACAGGTCGTGAGCCCCTACACCCCTCCCACTACACTGGGACCTAGCTGGGCTACTCTGAACCTCCCCCACCACTCTGGGCTGGAAGATACCTGAGCCACTCCTCTTAGGGTCACTCCCCAATGCCTCCTCAGACCCTCTGGAATCCACCAAAAGGTCTGCCTCCAGTGTGAGCTCCCTGGGGTCAGAGAACTCACTTTCCAACAGGTGTTGGCATAGCTCTGGAAAACAGGGACTTACAATATGCTCTCCCACAATTGGATCACACAGCCCCCTACAAGGGTTAACCAAACTATCCTTCACCTCACCATACAGTGCCTTGCACACGTACTCCACACCACTTTCCTGAGATTGGCAAGGCAGTATCTGACTGTCTCTGTCACTCAACCCACACTCTTCTGGGCGGTTCCACATTCACACACCAGGATTTCAACCATGGGGGAACCCCTCTCCCTGCACCTCTCATCTAGAGTCAGTAGAGTGTCCCGCCCACCACTAGGACCATGAACCCCTGCGTCAGTTTCCCAATTCACCTCAGGGACACTGCACACCACTGGAGCTACCTCACATCCTATAACCCCCTGGTGTATGTTAACTCCCTCCTTCAAGTCAGGCGGCACATCTCTGGGTGTGTGTACTACTCCCTCAACACTAGATAACTCAATATTGCTGCCACCATCTGAGCTGGATTCCACCTCCAACTCAGCAAAGCTCACTTCCTGAGCTACACAAATTTCTTGTTGCTGGGCTGAGACCCTCATGGCCTCAAGCCCCTCGAGCTCCAAATCAAGCTCCCTCATTCTCAACTCATGTTCCAATCTCATCCTCTCTCTCTCTCTCCAAGGACAACCTGCTATTCTCTAGGTCCCTTTGACCCTCCATCTGGAGCCTGGCCATCTCCAGTTCGTGCACCCTATCTCTCTCCCTGTCTTCCAGCTCTCCTGGGGACAGGCCTTTGGAAGAGACGTTACTGCCAGGCGGGGACGGTACCCCTTCCCTGGCTGGAATCAATGGTATATTCATCTGCCCCTCTGCATCCCCAACTGGTTCTACCACCAGTTCAGGGGTATTTTTTGCTTCCACCCAGGCCCTCGGCGCCTTTTGGTATTCATCCTTTTTGGCAATGCCTTGGGTAGCAACTTTAAATTTTTTGCAAAAGCGCTTTAGCTGTTTCACATTGTAGGTTTCCAACCTCTCTTCCTCAAAATCTAGATCCATAGATGCAACAGATGCTGGTTGGCTCATGGTAGTAAGAATTGGCAGTTCTCAGAAAAAATAGCAGTCCAAGGAGAAAAAATTCTACCAAAAAAGTATGTGGTTGCGTTTGGTCTGCATTCACTAGTAGTGTACACCAATCACTGTATATGGGTCACAAATGCAAGTCCAGAATCCTCACCGCTGACCACCAATGTTAGAACTGGGGGTCTCTAGTTGGCAATGGTATACACCTTTGACCAAATAGGGACCCTTGCTTCTAAGTCAGGGAAAGGGGATTACACTACTGGATAACCCCTGCTCACCCCCTTGGTAGCTTGGCACGAGCAGACAGGCTTATCTCAGAGGCAGTGTGTTAAGCATTTGTGAACACATACAGTAATACAGTGAAAACACTACAGATGGACACCACACAGGTTTTATAAAAATAAGTATTCTTTATATAGACTTAACACAAGACCACAAACGACAAAAATCCACAATACTGTACTCAAAATAGACTTAAAGATGGTAGAAGTAACTTAGTTCAAGTTGATGATAAATGTGACACGTTTCTCACAAAAGTACCTTGGATGCGTAACGCAAAACAAACAAAGGGTCCGCAGGGAGGACGATGCGGCGAGCAGGCGCCTCGATGCGGTGCGCCGATCCGGTGCGATGAGAGTGCGCCCTTGATGCGATGCGACGATGTGAAGATGATGCGTGCACGCCCTACGGCCGTGCGGCGAACTCTGTACCTTTGGAGCCGCGACAGGCCCTGCGACATGCTTCTCCGGTGATGCGACGGCAGGCAGCTGCGACGGCGACACGCTTCTCCGGTGATGCAACGGCGACCCTTGCGGTGGCGATACGCTTCTCCGGTGATGCGACGGCAGGCAGTGGCGACGAAGACACACTTCTCCGGTGATGCGACGGCAGGCAGCTGCGACGAAGACACGCTTCTCTGGTGATGCGGCGGCAGCCTCTGCGGCGGCGACACGCTTCACCGGCGATGCGACGGCAACACGCTTCTTCTCGTTGCGTCGCGCTTCCAGCTCCCAGCGACACCCAGGCTTCTGCAGACAGAATCCCCAGCAAGGGAATTCAGGAGGGAGCTGGTGGTGAAGTCTTGTAGCCCTGAGACTTCAGCAGGAGGCAAGCTCTAGTTCAAGCCCTTGGAGAAATATTCTGCAAGATGATGAAAGTTCTTTGAAAGTTCCTTCTCTTTTCCTTGGCAATGAAGACCACTGCAGGCCAACCCCGCAAACAGCACACTGGCAGAGGGGCAGTCCAAACTCCTGCAGCTTCCTTGGTTCTTCTCCTTGGCAAAGGTTCGTCTTGTTGTTCCAGAAGTGATCTAAAGTCTTGGGGTCAGGGCCCCAATATTTATACTAGCAAATCCTTTGTCCTCTGAAGGCAGAGGGTCCTGTACCCAGTCCAAACCAGTTCTGGGTGCATTCTGCCAGTGCACACCTTCTTCCCTATCAGCGGCCTTCGACACCGTCTCCCATCGCACACTAGTAGTCAGACTACACGACGCAGGCATACAAGGAACAGCCCTGGACTGGATCCGATCATTCCTCACCGGAAGAAGCCAAAGGATCAGACTCCCACCCTTCCTCTCCGACCTCACGAAAATCACCTGTGGAGTCCCACAGGGTTCATCACTGAGCCCCACCCTCTTCCAACATTTACATGGCCCCCTCGCAGCCATCGTCCGACAACACGGCCTCAACATCGTATCCTACGCCGACGACACCCAGCTCATCCTCTCCCTCACCAAAGACCCCACCACTGCCAAACTCAACTTCCAGAAAGGAATGCAACGTCGCAGTCTGGATGACCAACAGCTGCCTGAAGCTCAATGCCAAGAAGACAGAAGTCCTCGTCCTCTGTACCACCCCTTCTGCATGGGACAACACCTGGTGGCCGACCGCCCTTGGAAGCCCACCTACCCCCTCAGACCACGCCAAGAACCTCGGCATCGTACTCGACTCATCACTCTCCATGAACCGACAGGTCAACGCCGTCACCTCCTGCTGCTTCAACACCCTCCGCATCCTCCGCAAGACCTTCAAGTGGATCCCCCCTGAGTCAAGGAAGACAATCACCCACACACTCATCACCAGCAGACTGGACTATGGAAACGCACTCTACGCCGGCATCAACAAGTCCCTACTCCGCAAACTCCAGACAGTACAGAGCACCGCCGCCAGACTCGTCCTCGGCATCCCCCGACACGAACACATCAGCCAACACCTACGAAGTCTCCACTGGCTCCCCGTGGAGAAAAGAGTCACTTTCAAAATCCTCACTCACGCCTACAAATGCCTACACAACAACGGACCCAAATACCTCAACGACAGAATCAACTTCCACGTACCCAAAAGAAACCTCCGATCTTCCAACCTCGCACTGGCCGAAACCCCGCGCACCCACAGAGCCAGAGCAGGCGGAAGATCCTTCTCTCGCATTGCAGCCAAGAACTGGAACGAGCTACCGGCAGACATAAGACGCGCCCCCTCCCTGAACACCTTCAGGAAGACCCTCAAGACCTGGCTCTTCGGCTAAACAGATCTGCGGACCCCCCCCCCTCAGCGGGTGAGTAGCGCGCTTACAATTCCCTGATTGAGTGTGGGCCAGGGACATCAGACGCACCACAGGAGGTGGAGCCAGCATTGTGGAAGGCAGGCACAGCCCTATTCAGGCCCAGGTGCTACTCCTCCCACCACTCTACATGCAGATAGGTCTATTCAGCCTAGTGCTGACTCACCCTGTCTCCTGGAGCCCCCCAGCCCCTGTCACTCACAAAACCAGACATACAATACACAAGCTAGCTGAGGCAGGCTGGATGGTTAGGCAAGAAAATACCTACTTTCTAAAAGTGGTATTTTCAAACACAGAATGTTAAAACCAACTTCACTAAAAGATGTATTTTATCATTCTGAGTTCAGGCATACTAAATTCGAATTTCTACCATGTTCCCTGGGTCAGTTAGGATTATAAGATGTTATAATCAAGCTGCCCATTCTGGCCTATGGGAGCAGGTAGCCTTGCAATAGTGAAAAACGAAAATGGCTGTAATTCACTATCAGGACATGCCACGCACATCAGGGCATGTCCTACCTTATACATACAATGCACCCTGCCCTTGGGCCTACCTTAGGGGTGGCTAACATGTAGAAAAGGGAAGGTTTTGGGACTGGCAAGTGTGTGCACTTGCCAAGTCGACATGGCAGTCCCAGACTGCACACAGGCTCTGCAATGGCAGGCCTGAGCCATAGTTTACAAGCTGCTCCGGTGGGTGGCATAATCAGCGCTGCAAGCCCACCAGCAGCATTTGATTTACAGGCCCTGGGCACACATGATGCACTGTACTAGGGTCTGACAAGTAAACCAAATAAGCCAATCATGAAGTCACTAATCCATTACATCACTTTACAGGGAGAGCATATGCACTTTAGCACTGATCAGCAGTGGTAAAGTGCCCAGAGTCAGAAAACCAACAAAAACAGGTCAGAAAGAATACATGAGGAAGGCAAAAAGTTCAGGGATGACCCTGCAAAAAGGGCCAAGTCCAACAACCACCATATCATGTGCATATTGTAGAATTTGTACTTTTCTCTTTGCCAAGCGAGGGGGCAGAGCCTAGGAGGGACAAGGTGGCATCCCATGTCGACCATATACCGATTAAAAAGCAGACGGGCAAGAATGCGACCTAGTTTTACTCCTTTGTTTGTATAGATTTTTTCAGAGGTCACCCACTTGGCTGATAGTTTGATTTTTACCCATGTGTCACTGTACAGTGACTCGATAGCCTTCATGAGGGGCGGTGGAATCCACTAATTGCTTAGCTTGGCCGAGAGACGGCCTCTTTGAATGTTGTCGAAGGCGTTTGTGAAATCAATGAAGGCAGCATTGAGAGGTTGAGCATTGGGGAGCAAGGCTTCCTCAATTAAACAGATAGGAGTCAGAAGATTATCCTCAATATTACAGTGCCTCAGAAAACAAGTCAGTAACCATGGGATCAATTGCTGCTCTTTAGCCAAGGTTTCCAGCTCTCTGATCAGTAATCTAGCATAGCACTTTTCTTCAACATATAGCAACACTTTCATTCTGTAGTTTGTAGGCAACGATCTACTACCCTTCTTGTGAATGGGCACCGAAATCAAACCCCTCCAGCTGTCCAGAACTGTACCTGAGAAA
Organism: Calotriton arnoldi; assembly: GCA_963921515.1. Lineage (NCBI taxonomy): Eukaryota > Metazoa > Chordata > Amphibia > Caudata > Salamandridae > Calotriton > Calotriton arnoldi. Next base: position 404,337 of record CAWUFW010005288.1, on the reverse strand, counting down.
TAGCATTTTGAGAAAAGGGAGTTTAGATTGGGCATCAAAAAGGTTAGATCTGTTTTTAAGAGGGCAGATGGTAGGCCTTTTGGAATGGTGTGCCTGCTGTCCTCATTAAGCTAATTGCCTTTCCCACCTGTATTTTGTTTGGCCATATGGTGTCTTTCCGAGGCTCCTGTGTTTTACTTGCTGCCTTTGGTCCAGTTAATAGGCCCAGAACGTCTGCAGCGTGGGAGATTTGTGGCTGATTTTGTTGTGCAGCTTTTGCGACTAAACGGGGAACTTGTTTCTCATTTTGTTGCCCAGCAGTGAGTGGCTTCAGCAGATTGGTCTGGGTGTCCTGACTCCCAATTCCCATGCATATTTGGCTTGCCACTTGGTAGGATTGAAGTTCTTGTCCTCTGTGAAGTGAAGTACAATTGCTTTATATGGGCAGACCAATGCTTAGGGGAGATGGTTCGTGCAGGCGTATTTACCAAGCCCCAGAATTTCCTTGAGTCCTTTCGCTTGAGGGCTGGGTGGAGTTTAGCCCAGTTCTGCTCTTCAGCAACCCGTTTATTTTTTTTATAACCAGATTTTATTGGCATTTAGTATATCAATACTTTACATACTGTACAGTCTGAGCATTGCTTACAGTATTCTCAGTGCATTGCTGGTGCATTAAATTCAAACTCCCCAACTGGCACCCCCTTCCCTCCCTCCTCCCTCCCTCCCTCTTGAGTTGCGTCCGCTAGTTTCTCTCTTTCCTCTAAGGATGATTGGCGACTGGTACCTCCCTGAAGTTATATCTATTGAGCATGTGTTCCACCTGATGTTTGCCCGATGTGGGGGAAAAGGGGGATCTTCCCAGCAGGGCCCTGTCTCCTCTCTAGCTACCCTGTACCTCATCTACCACTTGGTTGCGCGGAGGAGTGCCGTCCGGTGTTGGTTGCTCCTGCTCTTGCTCATGTGCCGTCAGGTCATCTACTAACTGTCCCCATGCTCTGGCTCTGTCGATGGTGCCTATGCCTCTCTCCGCCTCTGCCATTAATAATCTTCCTTCCGCCCTTGCCCATTTTTCTAGCACGCTTCTCCATGCCCCTACTCTCGGTCCCCTTGCTGATTTCCAGTTCCTGGTGATCTCCCGTTTGGCTAGTACTAGGGCCAGGTCCTGGAATTTTGCGACGTTTTAGTCTTGGCTGTGTGTGGGAACCAGCCCAGGATGCAGTGTCTCAGGGTGCGTGGGATTTCCTTGTCTACTACCGTCCCTAATACATGGAGGACCTCGTCCCAGAATGGGGCCTGTGTGGGGCAGTCCCAAAACATGTGCAGAATGTGTGCCTCCCTAAACCCACATCTAGGGCAAGCCGCCTCCTCTACCTGGAAATGTTTCCTGATACGAGCTGGCGTGAGATAGGCCCTTTGTAGGACATAGTAGTTAATTAGTTTAAATCTTGCGTTCTTGGTTGCCTTAAGCGTTCCCTCGACTATACCCTTCCAGGCCTCCTCTGGGAGCGGGATTCCCAAGTCCTCTTCCCACTGCGCTCGCAATCGCTCCATTGGTTGCTGGATATCCTGGCGCATGGCTCTGTATAGACAAGAGACTGTTTTTATCCTCCCCGCCGATGTGGAGACATATCTGCACCCGTCCAGCGCCTGTGGCTCTACAGTTCCAGACCCCCAATGTTTCCGCATGCTCATGGTAAGTGCCCTATGTAGCAGAAAGTGGCCCTGGGGCAGATCGTATGCGGCCCGGAAGTCCTCAAAGCATTTCTGAATCACAGTACAGATCTCCCGCTCTCCGCGCACCAGCCTCCTCCCAGACCTCAACTCCCCCTCAGTTCCCCCTGTGCGGGAGGCCCCCAAGTTTCTTCAGTGGTAGCTCTGGCGAGTATGGGAGTTTATGATTTGCGCGTTGGAGATACCTAGACCAGCATTTTGTGATTACTTTAGTTTCTGTAGTATCGCGCGCTGTCTGTCTTCGCACACGTAGCACCAGTTTTGCCTGTTCCGCTTCTGTTGGCGCGAACGGGTATTGTGTTCTTTCCGGGTCTCGTCCCGCTGCTAACCACTGTATCAACCAATTGAGCTGCGCCGCCAAGTAATACAACTCTAGATCTGGTACCGCCAGGCCCCCTGTCGCCGAAGATCTCTTCAGCGTGGCTAGAGCCACTCGCTTGCTTCCCGTTCCCCACAGGAACAACGTTATCATGGAATCCAGATCCTTAAACTTTGCCCTTGGTATCCGTACTGGTAGGGTGCCAAAAAAGTACAGCAGCCGGGGCAGGGCCACTATCTTTAATAGGGCCACTCTGCCTGCCACAGACAGCGGCAGGGTTCCCCAGAAGCCCATGGTTGCCCTCAGCGTGTTGATCGCGTTGCCTACATTGCCCTCTAGCAGATCTGCTGTTTCGTAGTAGATTCTCACTCCCAGATATGACAGGCATCGGGGCTCCCATTGGAGGTTATCTAAGGCCGGAGGCGGAGGTGCGTTCGGCACCACAGGGAAGAGCTTCGACTTCTGCCAATTGACTTTAAGTCCCGACAGGTTCCCAAACTCCTCCAGCATAGCCTTCAGGCCCTGCAGGTCTCCCTCCATGTCCCGGAGGAAGATCAGCAGATCATCCGCATATAGCGCTATTTGATGCTGCACATCTCTCACCTGGAGGCCTCTGTAGACCTGCCCCTGTCTCGCCCGGGAGGCCAATGGCTCCATTGCTAACGCAAACAGTAGCGGGGAGAGGGGGCAGCCCTGTCGCGTTTCCCGTTGGACCTCTTGCTTTTCCGATATCCTTTTACCCGTACGCACTCTCGCCGTAGTATTGGTGTACAGTAGCCGTACCCATGCCGCGAAACCTCCCCCCAGTCCCATGGCGTCCAGCACCATGTATAGAAAGGACCATTCCAGGCTGTCAAAAGCCTTTTCGATGTCCACCGCGAACACTGCCGCCTCTGGTAGGCCCTGATCCCAAGAGTCCATGACAGCTAGAAGCCGCCTTATGTTGATCGCCGTGTTTCGCACTGGGATAAACCCGGCCTGATGTGGGTGCACTAGCTTAGCCATATGGGGCAACAGTCGGGAAGCTAGGATTTTACTTAGTATTTTGTAGTCCATGTTTAACATGGATAAGGGACGGTACGCTGTGCGGTCGTGCGCTGGCTTCCCTGGCTTTAATATCGGCACTATGAGTGCTTCTCTAGAGCTCGTTGGTAGGACCCTGGCCTCACGGGCCGCATTATACAGTGCAGTTAGTCTAGGGGCTAATTCTTCGGTGTATGTGCCGTAGAACTCCGCCGGCAACCCATCTGTGCCGGGGATTTTGTTATGTGCCATATGCTTGATGGCCCCACGGACCTCTTGCTCTGTAATTTCCTCCCCTAGTTCATCCGACTCTTCAAGTTCTAGCTTAGGCAATTGTGCCCCCACTAGGTATTCCCTTGCCCCGGATCCATCTCTCCCTGCCGGGCTGTGGTAGAGTCCGGCATAGTATTGCGCAAAAATGGTGTTAATTGCCTCCTGAGTAAAGCATCTAATGCCTGCTTGGTCCTCCAATTCTACTATTAGGGAGTTTCTATTACTAGGGTTAGCCAGCCATGCAAGCAGAGTTCCCGACTTGTCCCTCTCTGCGTGCGCTCGGCTCGGGTATCGTTTGTAATCGAAGCTTTTCAGGCGCTCCATCTGTTTGGCTACTTCCTCTCTGGCGTCCTGCACCTCTGCCTGAATCTCTGGGTTCCCTGGGCGTTCTTTTTCCAGGTCTCTTAAGGGCCTGTTCCGCCCTATCGATTTCCAGGAGAAGTGTTCACCTGATTCCCTTGCACTCCGCTATGCAGTAACCACGCAGGACTGCCTTAAAGGCGTCCCCCTCCACCATTGGGGAGGAGGCCGTGCCCGTGTTTTATTCAAAATATTGTGTAATTTTCTCCCGGATCCCTTCTCTAAAAACCTGGTCGTCCAGTGTCTCCGGTCGTAACCTCCATGTTGGGATCACAGGCCGCCCCTGCTCCCAAGCGAGTCCCAGTAAGACTGGGTTATGATCCGATATTGTTCGGGCCAGGTATTCAGATGAGATGACCGCACTCTGCACCTCCGCTGAGCACAGGAAAGTATGGAGTCGAACGTGGAGCTCGTGCATGGGCGAGAAATAAGAGTAGCCTCTGTCATGCGGGTGGAGTCTCCTCCACGAGTACAGCAACACGTTTATCAGCCCATTTCTGTTTCCTGTAAGCTCGCCTTAGTGTTTTGACTTTTTCTTTCATGCTCTTCATATCTGAATTATTGTTCCTGAGATGGTGGAGGGCTTTGTTTCGTTTTTCCTTAGCCTCTGTTCTTTCTGTCTGGCAGAATGCATCAATCTGAAATTATCTGAGTTTGGTCCTTTCCCAGGGTGATCTGCCAAGTTGGTTTGTAGGAATTCGACCAGCTTGCTCCAACCTTTCATTACTTCATTTTCCTTCTTGTGTTCATTAACCTACTTCCTTGCACCCAGATCTTGTTTCATTTTATTTATTTCAGTCTGTTCCATCCTCCAATTTATTTGTTTTTTAGGAGCAATGTCCTCTTGCTTGCCAATGAGCTTAATCATGTGGTACCTTTCCACCATGTGGAAAGAGAGAGAGAGAGTGAGTGTGTGCGTGAAGGTGTGGTTAAGGTTGACACCTCACGCCATATGAAATCCGATTTTTGTATTTTCATTAACTTTGGACCCATAGCTGCCAATTTTCTCAGGTGTTTGTGTGACTAGCTGATCCCGACTAGGACCTATTTGCATTAAGGCATTTGTAGTCCTTGTGTTTATAATCGGATAAACACTATAAGTCGCAAGATAATTCATTGACTTTTGTATAACATACATTGTACCCCGATTTTGTATCTTGTTGCCCCAGAAGGCTCGAAAATGACTGGTAACAAAGACATAACCAGTTTGTGAGATACTTTACAGTCCTATATGCACAAAAGGAGACACTACCCCTTGATTGACAGCTTGTGCTTGATCTTGCTCTTCGTGTCCTCCAAAATGCCAAGAGACATTCTCTAGAGGGGGACCTTTGGGCTGCCCTGATCCACTTAAAATTGATGAAGGCTCCTGGCCCCAATGGCTTCCAGAGATATTTTTTCAAATCATTTATACACAAATTGGGCGAACCCTTTGAACAAGTGCTAGTAGAGGCTGTGAAAGCCGTGCCGCCATCGCGAACTTCCGCCAGGCATAGATTGTGGTAATTTCCTAACCGGGTCATCTCACGGAGGTGTATTCCTCGTATCAACCCATCTCCCTCCTCAACAATGAAGTCAAGATCCTTTCTAAAGGAGAAGCTGACCTGTTGCTGGGGATAAACCCATCATTGATGCATCCGGACCAAGTGGGATTCATGTCACATTGAGCCACCAGACATACTATCCAGCCTCTATACAATGCCCTGGCTTTGGCAGAAAGACTGAAACGGCCGACTAAAGTTCTGTTGGTGGACATTGAAAAAGCATTCAATTCTGTTGGGTGGAACTATTTGTTCGCCCTCCACCGGCTCCTTAAATTTGGGCCCAAAATTTCTGCCTATGTCTGGCTGCTATACACAGGGTTGACTGCTCGTGTTCGTTGGGCAAACAAACAGGGCGAGACAGGGCTGCCCGCTTTCATTGCTCCTCTGTGCCATTACCATACAGCCTCTGGTGGAGTGGCTCCGCATCTACAGTCAGGTGAGGTGCTTTGACTGGTGGAATGTGATTTCAGATAGCATAGCCCTTTATATGGACAATGTGCTGATATTCCTGACAGACCCTGAAATTTCAGATCTGTGACTCTCCAAATCCTTTAAGTCTTTGGGGAAACGTCAGGCCTCTTTAATAACATAGCTGAATTGCCGATCTTCTGGGCCAATACTTAACCTCAGGACTTGGTCTGAGTAGCTGACCTGCAAACCGGCACTAATGGCTTCCGCTACTTGGGAGTACTTGTTACTTCAGATGTCAAAGTGGCGTGGGAGATGAACATTCAACCATTGACAGATGGACAGGCCTCTGACATTAAAATATGGTCGCCACTCCCCATGTCGCTACTAGGTAGATCTGCCATTTTCAAGATGGTTTCGCTCCCTCAATTTTGTACCAGTTGCAGAACTACCCATATTATATCCCATGCTTTCTCTTCCACAAGATCAGCTCCAGGCTTCAAAATGTCTTGAGGAATCCAGGTTTTCCAAGCATTGCCATAAGTAAGTGTTTCAAATGCACATATGAAGGCAGCCTATGTTGAATATTTCTACAGGGCTTCCCACCTTGTGGTTGGTAAGAGTGGTGGTATGACACCCAAGGAAGCCCCTGTAGGAAGATGGCTCTGTATATACTATCCCCAAAGGTAGGCAGAGGTAAAGTTAGATAGCACCTCGCTCTCTATTTGTGGTAGTGTGGGCGAGCAGTAAGGCAGTATCAGAGGACAGTGTTAAGCATTTGTTGTATACACTCAGTCAGCAAATGAATTCACACTCAAAGACTGAACTTCAGACCAATTGTTTTTGTATAAAAATATTGTTTTAGTTATTTTATTTTCTAGAACCAAGCAAGCCTGGCACAGGTAAGCAATACATACTTTACAGTAGTAATGCAATTGAAATATAGTTTGAATGATAATTGTAAATGCACTTTGGTTTGATTTACAGTATGGATGCAGAGAAATGCAATACTAAGTAAATGCAGTACATAGTCTTGAATAGGTGTTTTAGTAAAATAGCAGGTAAATAACTTTTGAGATTACTAGGCTTACACAGAGTAGTATACCTAGATACTACTCTGGGACATTTCCTGAAAACAGGTAAGTAAAATCGTTTTTGTTAGATTATGCAATTTTAAAGAATTTCTTTAGTTTCTCAAACTCCACACTTAGAAACTTTTCACAGAAAAAACAGTCAATGTTATCCTATGGAGGAAAATAGTGTTATCGATTTTGAGGTAAGTATTTGGTAGTGGGAGTTGAGGTTCTGGGGGTAGGCTCAGGGGTCCCCCAGGGTCACGGATGCACTCTAGTTACACCCTCAGCGGCACTAGGGCGGCCGGGAGCAGAGTGCTGAGGCCCAATGTTATCCAATGGGGGTTAGGGAGCCTCCGGTTGGTGGCTGCTGACTAGCAGGCCACTTGGCTGTGGGAGCAAAGCTCCTGGACTTTAGCTCAGGGCAAATGGGGAAACAAAGTAGCACCAAAGGTGCACCCCTCAGCGGCACTAGGGCGGCCGGGTGCAGAGTGCTGTTTCGACGTCGGACGCCCTGTTGTTTTCAATGGACAACCTCCGGTTTGGAAAGACACTGCAGGCTTGGGGACGAAGGTCTTCTCGGTGCGACCACCACTTTGAGAGGTAAGTTGGGAAGTTAGGGGTTGGTTAGGCACCATTGATTTGGACACACAAGGCCGTGGGGCGTCGGGTGCAGGGGTGCCTTTTGGGGTCGGATCTTCTTACCAGCTCCTGGTCGCGGTTAGGGGGGCCTTCTGGATTTAGGCTGCAGGTGTCGGCTGGAGGCTTGAGGCAGGTCAGGGGTCGCCAGATCTCGGGTCAGGTTCGCCCGGGTGACCTCCTCGTGGTGTTTGCCCACTCGAGCTCGGGCCGTGGAGGGCGGGTGCAGAGTGGGGCAGATTCGCGGTGTCCGGCCAGAGCCAGAGGTTGCAGATGAACAAATCCGGTGTTCACGGGAGACAAAGTATTTGTGCTTGAAGGCAGGCAGGTCCTCCGGGGTTTTCGAGGTTGCTGGCTGCAGGACACACCGGGATTTCGCAGGAGCAGGTTCAAGGTGGAGACAGGCCGGTAGGGCTGGGGCCAAGTCAGTGGGCCTCTTCCTCTTGTTAGCTTTGGCACGGCTGTTCGGTCCTTCTTCTTTTCTTGTTGCGGGTTCTTGTCTGAGGAAGCAAGGTTCAGGGGTGCCCCTTAATACTAGATTTAGGGGCGTTACAAGTAGGTAAAAGGCAGGGACCAATTGGTCCCTTCCCTGGGGTGGGTACACCCCCTATTATGCCACCCTCCAGTGGGAGGGGGGCGTGAGCCTGTCCCTGGTTGGGTGAGTCCCCCTATCTTTAAGATGGCGTGGACTGAGCGTTGTCCTTCACCTCGCCTCCCCCACCTGAGGGGTGGTGTTGGCAGAGGTGGGCACACCTCTCTTCCTCACTTGTTTTTCCCACCGGTTCTCTCGCCCAAAGTGGGGGTCAGAACCAGTTTGGAACAGTTGCTGAGAGCAGCAAGTGGCCTGGGGAAGCTCACAAAGGCGGCAAGCCTTTGAAGCTTCCCCTTCGTGAACCCCTGCCCATCCTGGGGAGGAGGCTTGGCACCTCGTCCCAGGATGTGCATTGTTTCAGGCCCCAGAGAGCAGCAGGCTCTTGACCCAGGGGTCCAGAAACATGTCTGGTGGTGGCAGCTGAAAGCAGCCACTCAGCCTGGACACTAGAGGTGGGTTAGTTTTCAGGGGGCATCTCTAAGATGCTCTCTGTGTGCATTTTTCATTAAATCCTACACTGGCATCAGTGTGGGTTTAATGTGCTGAGAAGTTTGAGACCAAACTTCTCAGTTTTCAGTGTAGCCATTATGGTGCTGTGGAGTTCGTAATGACAAACTCCCAGCACCATACACTCTTAATGGCAGCACTGCACTTACAATGTCTAAGAATGGACTTAGACAATGTAGGGGTACAGGGCTCATGCCCCTGTACCCTCACTACTGGTATAGTGCACCCAGCTAGAGGGGTGACTGGCCTATGCCAGGGCAGTGGGTTGTAGGCATGGCACACAGAGATGTGTGCCTTGTCGACTCTTCACTTTGTTCTGCACCAAAACACGCAGCCTGCAAAGGCAGTTTGTGTGTGTGTGTGTAAGGGTACAGGGCCTCTAAGGGTGGCACAATAAGTGCTGCAGCCCTTAGAGGCCTTCTCTGGTCACAGTGCCCTGGGTACCTGTGGTACCATTTACCAGGGGCAGACCTGTGGCCAGAGATGCCAATTGGGTTTAGGCTTCAATGCAGTTTTAGGGAAAGAACATAGGCCATGGGTTCCTGATTAGCAGGAGCTCAGGGCACACTCAGTCAAAGCACATTAGCCATTCAGCAAAAAGTGGGGGCAACCATGCAGAAAGAGGGCACTTTCTCACAGAACCCCCCCCCCCCCCAACGAAAGAGGATGAGAGTAACCTTTCCCTAGAGAGTCTTCATTTTCTAAGTGGAAGAACCTGGAAAGTCCATCTGCATTGGCATGGGCAGTCCCAGTTCTGTGTTCCACTACAAAGTCCATTCCCTGTAGGGAGATGGACCACCTCAACAGTTTAGGATTTTCACCTTTCATTTGCACTAGCCATCTGAGAGGTCTGTGATCAGTTTGAACTAGGAAGTGAGTACCAAACAAGTATGGTCTCAGCTTCTTCAGGGACCAAACCACAGCAAAGGCCTCCTCTCAATGGCACTCCAACGCTGCTCCCTGGGGAGAAGCCTTCTGCTTATAAAAGCAACAGGTTGGTCTTGGCCTTCATCATTGGTCTGGGATAGGACGGCTCCTATCCCTAGCTCAGAGGCATCAGTCTGCACAATGAACTGCTTGGCATAGTCTGGAGCTTTGAGAATTGGTGCTGAGCACATAGCCTCTTTCAGGGTGTCAAAAGCCTTTTGACAACTAACTGTCCAGTTTACCTTTTTGGGCATCTTCTTGGAGGTGAGTTCCGTGAGGGGAGCCACAATGGACCCATATCCCTTCGCAAACCTCCTGTAGTACCCAGTCAAGCCAAGGAATGCCCTGACTTGGGTTTGGGTTGTTGGAGCTGCCCAGTCCAAGATGGCCTGGATCTTGGGCTGTAAGGGTTGTACCTGGCCTCCACCAACAAGGTGGCCCAAGTACACCACAGTTCCCTGCCCTATCTGGCATTTGGATGCCTTGATAGTTAGGCCTGCAGTTTGCAGGGCATTTAAAACCTTCCCAAGGTGGATCAGGTGATCCTGCCAGGTGGAGCTAAAGACAGCAATATCATCTAGATAAGCTGCACTAAAGGACTCCAATCCAGGAAGGACTTGGTTCACCAACCTCTGGAAGGTGGCAGGGGCATTCTTTAAACCAAAGGACATAACAGTAAACTGATAATGCCCATCAGGTGTGGAGAATGCTGACTTTTCTTTTGCTCCTGGGGCCATGCCAATTTGCCAGTACCCCGCAGTTAAGTCAAAGGTACTTAGAAATTTGGCTGCACCCAATTTGTCTATCAGCTCATCTGCTCCTGGGATAGGGTGAGCATCTGTCTTGGTGACAGAGTTGAGCCCTCTATAGTCCACACAGAACCTCATTTCTCTCTTTCCACCCTGTGGATGAGGTTTGGGGACTAGAACCACTGGGCTGGCCCAGGGACTCTCAGAGGGTTCAATAATCCCTAACTGCAGCATCTTGCTGACTTCAGGTCTGATGCTTTCCTTGACTTGATCAGACCGTCGCTAGATTTTGTTTTTGACAGGTGAGCTGTCACCAGTGTCCACATCATGGGTACACCAGTTTGTCTGACCAGGAGTCAAGGAAAAGAGCTTAGCATACTGCTGCAAGACTTGCTTGCAATCAGTCTGCTGTTGGGCATAGAGGTTGTCTGAAAAGACACCTCCATCCACTGACCCATCTTTTGGGCTGGATGAGAGGAGGTCAGGGAGAGGTTCACTCTCTGTCTCCTGATCCTCATCAGTCACCATCAGCATGGTGATGTCAGCCCTGTAATGGTAGAGCTTCAGGCGGGTCACCTGGATAACCCTTTTGGGTGTCCTGCTTGTGCCCAGGTGACCTCACTCTTTTTTTCTAGGATAGGGTAAGGTCCACTCCATCTGTCTTGGAGTGCCCTTGGTGCCACTGGCTCCAAAACCCACACCTTTTGCCCAGGTTGAAATTCAACCAGTGCAGCTTTTTGGTCATACCAGTGCTTCTGAAGCTCCTGGCTGGCCTCAAGATTTTTGGATGCCTTTTCCATGTACTCAGCCATTCTGGACCTTAGGCTAAGCACATAGTCCACAATATCTTGTTTGGGTTCTTGGAGAGGCTTCTCCCAACCCTCTTTACAAGACAGAGTGGTCCCCTCACAGGATGGCCAAACAGAAGTTCAAAGGGGGAAAACCCTACTCCCTTCTGTGGCACTTCTCTGTAAGCGAAAAGCAGGCATGGTAAGAAGACATCCCATCTCCTTTTAAGTTTTTCAGGGAGCCCCATAATCGTGCCTTTCAATGTCTTGTTGAATCTCTCAACAAGGCCATTGGTTTGTGGGTGATAGGGTGTAGTAAACTTTCCATATGTGTTTTAGGTAAGCAGACATGAAGTTGGAACCTCTGTCTGAAACCATCTCCTTAGGAAACCCTACCCTGGTGAAGACACCAATGAGGGCCTTGGCTACTGCAGGAGCTGTAGTAGTCCTAAGTGGAATTGCTTCAGGGTACCTAGTGGCATGATCCACTACCACTAGAATGAATTTGTTCCCTGATGCTGTGGGAGGTTCAAGTGGACCCACTATGTCCACACCTACCCTTTCAAAGGGAACCCCCACCACAGGTAGTGGTATCCGTGGGGCCTTTGAGGGGCCACCTGTCTTGCCACAGGCCTGACAGGTGACACAGGAGCTGACAAACTCCTTTACTTTTTGGTGCATCTGGGGCCAGTAAAAGTGGCTAACTAGCCTTTCCCAAGTCTTGGTTTGGCCCAGATGTCCAACTAGGGGGATGTCATGAGCTAAAGTTAGGAGGAACTTCCTGTACTTCTGAGGCACTACCACTCTCCTAGTGGCTCCAGGGTTGGAGTCTCTGGCCTCAGTGTGCAGTAGTCCCTCTTCCCAATAAACTCTGTGGGTACCACTGACATCTCCCTTTTCCTGTGCAGCAGCTTGCTGCCTCAGGCTTTCAAGAGTTGGACAGACCTGCTGTCCAAGGCACAGCCCTTCCCTAGAGGGTCCCCCTGGGCCTAAGAGTTCAACCTGGTAAGGGTCAAGCTCCATGGGCTCAGTTCCCCCTGGGGTGTTCAAGTCCTCTCCCTGAGGAGAGGGGCCCTGATCCTTTTGCTGTACAGAAGCTGGTTCCCCAGTCTTCTTACCTTTTCTCTTGGAAGTGTGGGCCATACTTTCAGGCACCAACACTTCCTTTTCACCCTGTCTCTTGCTCTGTGCTCTTGTTTTTACACACACCAATTCAGGGATATCCAGCATTGCTGCATGGGTTTTCAGTTCAACCTCAGCCCATGCTGAGGTTTCCAGGTCATTGCCAAGCAGACATGCAGCTGGTAGCTTTGGAGAGACCACTACCTGTTTCAGGCTAGTAACCCCCCCAGTCTAATGTCACCATAGCCATTGCATGGTTAGTGGTAACACTGTCCGCATTGGTGACTGGGTAAGTTCTCCCAATCAAGTATTGCTCAGGGGAAACCAGTGTGTCTCTCACCATAGTGACACTGGCACCTGTATCCCTCTGAGCTTCTATCCTAGTTCCATTAATCCAAGGGTATTGTAAGTATTTTTTTAAGTTGGGTGGCCACACAGCTACAGTGGCAAACTCAACGCCCCCTTCTGAAACTAGAACTGCTTCAGTGTGCAACCCGATTTGCTCTTGGCACACTGTTGATCCCATCTGGAGACTTGCTTCCCCAGAAGTAATAATAATATGCTTTATTGATTGGTTAAAAAACCATTTACAATTTAAAACACGACTGGTTCGGACAATAAAAAATGACAATAATAAATGTTACCCCAGGAGTAGCTGTAGTAGGACTAGGGGCCTTCTTGTTTGGGCAAGCAGCATCTCCAGTTAAGTGTCCCAACTTCTTACAGTTGTTACACCAGGCCTTTAAAGGATCAAAGTTCTTTCCCCTGTACCTATTAATGGACTGGGAAGAGTTTTGGGACCCACCCCCGTGCAGGTTTTTGGGGCCCTTTAGAAGACTCAGGCTTTTTATCTTGGGGATTCTCACCACCTTTCCCCTGGGGAGGTTTTGTAACTCCTTCCTTTTGGTCACCCCCAGTGGTTGTTTTTGTCACCCTTGTCTTGACCCAGTGGTCTGCCTTCTTTCCCAATTCTTGGGGAGAAATTAGGCCTAGGTCTACCAAATGCTGATGTAACTTTTCATTTGTGCAATTACTTAAAATATGGTCTTTCATAAACAGATTGTAAAGTCCATTGAAATCATGCACATTGTGTCCAGTTAACCAAGCATCTAGTGTTTTAACTGAGTAGTCTACAAAGTCAATCCAGTATTGGTTTTGGGTTTTGTGAGCCCCCTGAATCTAATTCTGTATTCCTCAGTTGTGAGTCCAAATCCCTCAATCAGAGTTCTCTTCATGAGGTCATAAGACCCAGCATCTGCCCCTGTAAGGGTCAGGAGTCTGTCTCTGCAGTTACCAGAGAACGGTTCCCAAAGGAGTGCCCCCCAGTGTGACTTCTTCACTTTTCTCATTTCACAAGCCCTCTCAAAGCCTATGAACCATTTTGTGATATCATCACTCTCTTCATATTTAGGGACAATCCCTTTGGGGATTTTAGGATCATAAGATTGCTCTTTATCCTTATTAAGTAAATTGCTGCCACCATTGATGGGTGCTAGGCCCATCTCTGCTCTCTCTTTCTAGAGCCAGCAACCTGGTCTCTAGATCCAGTCTTTTGGTCAGCCTTACTAAAAGGCTGTCCTCCTCATTGAGGCTGTCCTCAATGTCCTCAGTGGTACCTGATCCACCTGTGTGGGATCTAGGTACTGAGAGGTTGATTCTTGGAGTCAAGGGTACTTGGACCGTGTCGGGAGGAGCCTGGGGAGCAGGACTCAGGATCCCTTGTTCATACCGATATCCTGATAACGCAGGTACGGGACGAGGTCGGTCCCTTTACCAATCCAGGAAGCCGGCAGGAGGAGGAGTTAGGAGGCGTGACGTCGGCGCTGTGGACCCTATCCGGGGACGCTGGCGGATTGAAGAGGGAGGAGCTCGGCACAGCCTGGAGAACCGCGGAAGAGCTGAGAGAGGTGGTGGGAAGCGAGAAGACGCCGGATCAGCAGCCCGCTGTGGACCACCCACCTGGCACTGCACCGGAGGACACCGCAACACCCCGTGAACCAGGAGAAAGCGTCGGCAGAGTCTGACACCGCGCTACAACCCGCCACTCTCCAGGAGTAGGGTGGCTGGAACAGGTACGTCAGCGTGTCCTGGGCTTCATCAAAACACCGGGAGGGAACGGGTAGCAGAGCGGGAGGACACCGCTGCTTTCTTCACTTGCTTTGGTTTCCACCCCTGTAGCAGGAACGGTGATTCCCCTCACATTCTATCTCCCCCCCCCCTCAGTTTGGTTCTCAGTTGCCGACCACTGACCCTTGGTTTCTTTTGTTTTGGGTCTTCCTTGTCTTCTGGAGCGAACCTGGAACTCAGTGTGGAGCATTGAAGCTGGAACCGCCCTCCCTACTGTTCTGGAACCGGTGAAGCCAAGAAGGATATTCTTTAACCGGACCTTGTACTTGCGTTGTTGTGTTTCCTTTTACTTTGGTGGCGGATCATTGGCAATAAAGCCTCCCATATTGACCTTATTGAGTGCATGTGCTTCCTTAAGGGATACCTCCCCCCCAGTACGACGTGACAGACCCTTTTCTCCCTAGGAAGTGGAGGGGGTTGATCTATAGGTCATCCCCTTCCCCTCCTTCTCCATCTGACTGGTCTTCACCATTTTCAGATGGGTGATCCTAAGCATACCCAGCCATCAGCTCCTGGAGCCTTTGTTTGGTGGGATGGGGACCCATGTCTATGTTTTTCATTTTACATAGGGACCTTAACTCCTTGAAAGACAAGTGAAGGTAAGGGGTGAGGTCGAGCTCATCAACCAAGTTCTCTGTCATTGTGGTTATTTTCACTAACAGCTGGGTTCTTGTTTTGAGACATAGTTAAAAAACTTCTAACCCCTCTAACCCTAGCTATAGTGACTTTTAGTTTTCTAAAATTCTAAAGGGACTTAACCAAGGCCCTAACAAGACTTTTAGTAATTTTGCAAAAAATGCCAATTTGAAAAATCAGAATTCTAAAGACAATTTAAGAGTTCTGTTGTGTGATCAGGTGGTAACCAAGTAGTCCAACAAATGCAAAGTTGTATATCTCACCGCTGTCACCAATGTAGAAAGCTGGCTCTGTATATACTATAGCAAAGTGAGGTATAGTGTGCACAGAGTCCAGTGGATCCCCTAAGGTAGGCAGAGGTAAAGTTAGATAGCACCTCACTCTCTATTTGTGGTAGTGTGGTCGAGCAGTAAAGGCAGTATCAGAGGACAGTGTTAAGCATTTGTTGTACATACTCAGTCCGCAAATGAATTCACACACTCAAAGACTGAACTTCAGACCAATTATTTTTGTATAAAAATATTCTTTGTTATTTTATTTTCTAGAACCAAGCAAGCCTGGCACAGGTAAGCAATAAATACTTTACAGTAGTAATGCAATTGAAATACAGTTTGAATGATAATTGTATATGCACTTTGGTTTGATTTACGGTATGGATGCAGAGAAATGCAATACTTAGTAAATGCAGTACATAGACTTGAATAGGCTTTTTAGTAAAATAGCAGGTAAGTAACTTTTGAGATTACTAGGCTTACACAGAGTAGTAGACCTAGATACTACTCTGGGACATTTCCTGAAAACAGGTAAGTAAAATCGTTTTTGTTAGATTATGCAATTTTAAAGAATTTCTTTAGTTTCTCAAACCCCACACTTAAAAACTTTTCACAGAAAAAAACAGTCAATGTTATCCTATGGAGGAAAGTAGTGTTATCAGTTTTGAGGTAAGTATTTGGTAGTGGGAGTTGAGGTTCTGGGGTTCCCCAGGGTCAAGGATGCACTCTAGTTACACCCTCAGCGGCACTAGGGCGGCCGGGTGCAGAGTGCTGAGGCCCAATGTTATCCAATGGGGGATAGGGGGCCTCCGGTTAGTGGCTGCTGACTAGCAGGCCACTTGGCTGTGGGAGCAAAGCTCCTGGACTTTAGCTCAGGGCAAATGGGGAAACAAAGTAGCACCAAAGGTGCACCCTCAGCGGCACTAGGGCGGCCGGGTGCAGAGTGCTGTTTCGACGTCTGACGCCCTGTTGTTTTCAATGGACAACCTCCGGTTTGGAAAGACACTGCAGGCTTGGGGACGAAGGTCTTCTGGGTGCGACCACCACTTCGAGAGGTAAGTTGGGAAGTTAGGGGTTGGTTAGGCACCATCGGTTTGGGCACACAAGGCCGTGGGGCGTCGGGTGCAGGGGTGCCTTTTGGGGTCGGATCTTCTTACCAGCTCCTGGTCGCGGTTAGGGGGCCTTCTGGATTTAGGCTCCAGGCGTTGGCTGGAGGCTTGAGGCAGGTCGGGGGTCGCCGGATCTCGGGTCAGGATCGCCGGGGTGACCTCCTCGTGGTGTTTGCCCACTCGAGCTCGGGCCATGGACGGCGGGTGCAGAGTGGGGATGATCCGCAGTGTCCGGCCGGAGCCAGAGATTGCAGATGAACAAATCCAGTGTTCACAGGAGACAAAGTCTTTGTGCTTGAAGGCAGTCAGGTCCTCCGGGGTTTTCGAGGTTGCTGGCTGCAGGACACACCGGGATTTCGCAGGAGCAGGTTCGAGGTGGAGACAGGCCGGTAGGGCTGGGGCCAAGTCAGTGGGCGTCTTCCTCTTGTTAGCTTCGGCACGGCTGTTCGGTCCTTCTTCTTCTCTTCTTGTTGCAGGTTCTTGTCTGAGGAAGCAAGGTTCAGGGGTGTCCCTAAATACTAGAGTTAGGGGCGTTACAGGTAGGTAAAAGGCAGGGACCAATAGGTCCCTTCCCTGGGGTGGGTACACCCCTATTATGCCACCCTCCAGTGGGAGGGGGCATGAACCTGTCCCTGGTTGGCTGAGTCCCCCATCTTCAAGATGGCGTGGACTGAGAGTTGTGCTTCACCTCGCCTCCCCCACCTGAGGGGTGGAGTTGGCAGAGGTGGGCACACCTCTCTTCCTCACTTGTTTTTCCTGCCAGTTCTCCCGCCCTAAGTGGGGGTCAGAACCAGTGGGGACCAGTTGCTGAGAGCAGCAAGTGGTCTGGGGAAGCTCACAAAGGCAGCAAGCCTTTGAAGCTTCCCCTTCGTGAACCCTGCCCATCCTGGGGGAGGAGACTTGGCATCTCCTCCCAGGATGTGCATTGTTTCAGGCCCCAGAGAGCAGCAGGCTCTCGACCCAGGGGTCCAGAAACATGTCTGGTGGTGGCAGCTGAAAGCAGCCACTCAGCCTGGACACTAGAGGTGGGTTAGTTTTCAGGGGGCATCTCTAAGATGCCTTCTGTGTGCATTTTTCTTTAAATCCCACACTGGCATCCGTGTGGGTTTAATGTGCTGAGAAGTTTGATACCAAACTTCTCAGTTTTCAGTGTAGCCATTATGGTGCTGTGGAGTTTGTAATGACAAACTCCCAGCACCATATACTCTTAATGGCAGACCTGCACTTACAATGTCTAAGAATGGACTTAGACACTGTAGGGGTACAGGGCTCATGCCCATGTACCCTCACCACTGGTATAGTGCACCCAGCTAGAGGGGTGACTGACCTATGCCAGGGCAGTGGGTTGTAGGCATGGCACACAGAGATGTGTGCCTTGTCGACTCTTCACTTTGTTCTGCACCAAAACACGCAGCCTGCAAAGGAAGTGTGTGTGTGTGTGTGTGTAAGGGTACAGGACCTCTAAGGGTGGCACAATAAGTGCTGCAGCCCTTAGAGGCCTTCTCTGGTCACAATGCCCTGGGTACCTGTGGTACCATTTACCAGGGGCTGACCTGTGGCCAGAGATGCCAATTGTGTTTAGGCTTCAATGCAGTTTTAGGGAAAGAACATAGGCCCTGGGTACCTGATTAGCAGGAGCCCAGGGCACACTCAGTCAAAGCACATCAGCAATTCAGCAAAAAGTGGGGGCAACCATGCAGAAAGAGGGCACTTTCTCACAGCCCCACATAAGCCTCAGAAGAATGGACATTCAAGTTTAGCACCTGCTCTATGGGGCTGGGGCAAGTTTATCGCTCCCACACTCGCATCGGCAACTAAAGTGGTGATCCAGATGTGGAAGACCACCCTACGATGTATGGGGTGGCAAAATAAGCTCAGGGGACAGACCCCATTATGGATGGACACTGTCCCGTGGCAGGTGGCCAGACAGGAGTAATTCTGGAAATGGGATGCTATAAGCATCTCCACCCTGGGCTACTTGATAGAGGGCACGATTCTTAAATCCTACCACACCCTACAACGCAAATTCGAGCTGCGACACAGCCAGTTCTATCGCTACCTACAATTTAGGCATGCCCTAACACCCTATATCTGGAAGACCTTCCCGAATTTAACCCCCTAGAGGAGAATCCGGGTATGCGTGAACTGAAAGACCACAAAGTGATACAGGTCTAACGCACATTAATTTAACACATGGCAGATTCCTTTGTCTTCTCCGCTCTGCATCGGAACAAGAGCTGGGTGCTTGCAAGGATGAGAAGTGGACTGAAGCTAGGGCGTTCCCGCAATACTCAGCAATCACAGCCAGGCCACATCTAATGTAAATGAAATACCTGCATAGGGTATACCTTACATTGCGCAAGATGGGTGTGGTTTCCTCCCCTGCCTGCCTCCGATGCTTCCATTAGAGTTAATGGGGTGACCCTGTGTCCCTCAGAACCTGGGTATTTATGGTATAGCGAACAATTGGTTCTGTTGGGTAATACAATTGCTGTGTTCCGTGTACTTAATACAAAAGCAATGAAACCTTTCAAATTATTTTCAATGAATGCAAAGAAATTTGTGAAAAAGCATGTATGGTAAGAAGACACCACTAGAGGAAGATTTGCAAAAAGCAGAGTTTTTACTCTTTTCTTATTCACAAGAAAATTAAATATGGCTGTCATGAACACAATTGAATTGCGGTGCAACAAAGGTGACTGTTGTGAAATAACGGTGACAAGTGAAGTCAATAGTGAAGTATATACAGGACATACATAAGTGACATAAATACGTTTGATTCACGATTTCTGTCCTATCCATAAATTTGTAACATGAATACAAGACCCAATAATGTTTCAAAAGTTAGGGTCAAGGAGACTGTATGGACATGAAAGACAATAACGTCAACGTTTCGACCCAGAAAGCAGCGCAGAGTGTTATGCGTCACAGCGGGTCTTCCTCAGGATTGTAAAAGACTGGGTGGACAGCCTATAAAATTAATTGAGAGGAGTCAGGTGTGTTCAAAAAGTCAAAGGAACTCTTGTGTTTGTTGTGGTTAGTAAAGACATAGCTTACCACAAATGCAAATAATCCAATCGATGGATTTGAAGGAAGCAGTGGTCCTAGCGATAGATTCCACCAGAAGTTGGAAATGTACAATTAGAAAAAAAAAACATTAGTGTAAAGGTGGTATTTGACCAAATCTGTGAAGATGCAATTGGTAAAAGAACTTACCAGAATTCCTGCTTGTAAGTCATGGAAATTTAAGGATCCAAATATGGTATCCCAGGGTATGGAGATCACCTTGCTAGGGTCCAAAGGATTGCAGACATCCACCATCAGGTAGGAGTCTGATTAAAATTAAATGACCAGTCACTATGTATTTAAAGCATGTATTGGTCAGTACGTGAAATATTTAGAAGATAAGAATCATACCTTAGTGTGCAATGATTGCTTAAAATGTAGAATACCTCCACCAGCCGGTTGGAGTCTAAACAGAAGATAAGCAAAGTATTGGTTGAGAAGTAATCCCCAAGTGTACATGATTCTAATATTCATATATTATGCAGATTACTTCTGGCCAGTATAGAATTGAAGCATACCTTTAATAAGAACAGATGACTGCCACCAGCCGGTTGGAGCCTTGTCTTGTGAGGCTGAGTTAAATTATTTAATTACCGCCAAGATTGGGTACTGCGGGATTAAAAATAATAAATATAAGCAATTGTGAAGAAAGGCTCTGTATTCAATTGGAAAAGAATCAGCGACGCGTTGGAGCGCGTTAGTGCCTTTGTAAAGAAAGGTTCTGTATTCATTGAAAAAGAATCATAGACACGTGCTGTTGCGCGTTAGTGCTTCCTCTCACCTTCAAGTTCTATCGAGCGACTGGGGATTCCTTCGCGCTTGCCGACGGCGAATTCCAACCGCTTTTGACAGCTCGCTGACGTGATCGTCAGCTGGATTGGTCCGCATGCACGTTGCGGAGCAGCAGCTCAGTAGATCTAACGTGATGCGCCGCCTTGTTATCTATATCGGCACTCGGTTTCAGGTTAGCCGGGCCTGTCTGTATTGGTGATACAATATTTATTTGAAACATAGTAGCGATGCAGAAAAAAGGGACACTTTTAAGTCCATGCTTGTTACTATATTGTGATGTAGACATTTGGCATACCGTCTAAAAGAAAGTTATTTAGAAAGACCGTGGCTCAGTGCTTTCTGTAACAATTTTGCGGTGTGGACATTTAAAAACATTTTAATAACAGTGACACATTTATGACCAAAGCATATTCAAACTGGGCATTTCACGGTTTGGATGTTTATTTAACAGTATAGAATGCCTTATCAAGACAAGACAACCCATTGTTTTTTGGAACTGAACTAAACACAGTGATCAAGTTTCTGGCCAAAGCGCGACCACGGATGTAAGATAAACCATTTTCTTTGCATAAACAAAATTTAGATATGGTTCTGCGCGCAACATTCTGTTACTTAAAAACAGTCAATAAATGGAGACATGGAATGTCGCTCATAATGAATCCATCTCAGACACAGTTTGGATGTGTATTTAACAGTATCAAATGCCTTATCAGGACAAGACAATCCATTGTTTTTGGAATTGAACTAAACACTGTGATCAAGTCTCTGGTTAAAGCGCGACCACGGATGTAAGATAAACCATTTTCTTTGCATAAACAAAATTTAGATATGGTTCTGCGCGCAACATTCTGTTACTTAAAAACATTCAATAAATGGAGACATGGAATGTTGCACATAATGAATCCATCTCAGACACAGTTTGGATGTGTATTTAAAAGTATCAAATGCCTTATCAGGACACGACAACCCATTGTTTTTAGAATTGAACTAAACACTGTGATCAAGTCTCTGGTCAAAGCGCGACCATGGGGTAAACAGCCATAACAACGAAATTTTCACAACGAATACCATTACCCTGCATTCAAGCACAACGCAAATACCATTACTCCGCAATGCCATTACAACGCATGGCATTACAATGCATATGCATTTACCACGCATGCCTTTACAACGAATTTCGTTGTAAAGGCATGAATGGTAAAGGCATATGTATTTTACATGTAGGTATAGGGTTTAGGGTGAGTTTAGGATTTGGGGTGTAGGGGTATAGGTTTTAGGGGTATTTTTAGGGTTGAGGGTGGGTTTGTTTTTTGGGGTGCCCAGGGTAATTTTAGGGTTCAGGGTGGGTTTTGGTTTTGAGGTGCAAGGGTATTTTTACGGTTGAGTGGGTTTGGGTTTTGGGTTGCCCAAGGTAATTTTAGGGTTCTGGGTTTGTTTGGGTTTTGGGGTGCCAAGGGTAATTTTAGGGGTCAGGGTGGGTTGGGGGTTTTGGGGTGCCCAGGGTAATTTTAGGGTTCAGGGTGGGTTGGGGTTTTGGGGTGCAAGGGTATTTTTAGGGTTAAGGGTGGGTTTGGTTTTTGGGGTGTCTAGGGTAATTTTAGGGTTCAGGGTGGGTTTGGGTTTTGGGGTGCCAAGGGTAATTTTTGGGTTTAGGGTGGGTTTGGGTTTTGGGCTGCCAAGGGTAATTTTAGGGTTCAGGGTGGGTTTGGGTTTTGGGGTGCAAGGGTATTTTTAGGGTTAAGGGTGGGTTTTTTTTGGGTGCCCAGGGTAATTATAGGGTTCAGGGTGGGTTTGGGTTTTGTGATGCCAAGGGTATTTTTAGGGTTCAGGGTGGGTTTTGGGGTGCCCAGGGTAATTTTAGGGTTCAGGGTGGGTTTGGGTTTTGGGGTGCAAGGGTATTTTTAGGGTTAAGGGTGGGTTTGTTTTTTGGGGTGCACAGGGTAATTTTAGGGTTCAGAGTGGGTTTGGGTTTTGGGGTGCAAGGGTATTTTTAGGGTTAAGGGTGGGTTTGGGTTTTGGGGTGCCCAGGGTAATTTTAGGGTTCAGGGTTTGTTTGGGTTTTGGGGTGCCAAGGGTAATTTTAGGGTTCAGGGTGGGTTTGGGTTTTGGGGTGCAAGGGTATTTTTAGGGTTAAGGGTGGGTTTGTTTTTTGGGGTACAAGGGTTTTTTAGGGTTCAGGGTGGGTTTGTTTTTTGGTGTGCCCAGGGTATATTTAGGGTTCAGGGTGGGTTTGGGTTTTGGGGTGCCAAGGGTAATTTTAGGGTTTAGGGTGGGTATGGGTTTTGGGGTACCCAGGGTAATTTTATGGTTCAGGGTGGGTTTGGGTTTTGGGGTTCAGGGGTATTTTTAGGGTTAAGGGTGGGTTTTTTGGGTGCCCAGGGTAATTTTAGGGTTCAGGGTTGGTGTGGGTTTTGGGGTGCAAGGATATTTTTAGGGTTAAGGGTGGGTTTGTTTTTTGGGGTGCAAGGTTTTTTTTTAGGGTTCAGGGTGGATTTGGGTTTTGGGGTGCCTAGGGTAATTTTAGGGTTCAGGGTGGGTTTGGGTTTTGGGGTGCCAAGGGTAATTTAAGGGATCAGGGTTTGTTTGGGTTTTGGGGTGTAGTGGTATTTTTAGGGTTCAGGGTGAGCTTGGGTTTTGGGGTGCCCAGGGTAATTTTAGGGTTTGTTTGGGTTGTAGGGGTATTTTTAGGGTTCAGGGTTTGTTTGGGTTTTGGGGTGCCCAGGATAATTTTAGGGTTCAGGTTGGGTTTGGGTTTTGGGGTGCAGGGGTATTTTTAGGGTTAAGGGTGGGTTTGTTTTTTGGGGTGCCCATGGTAATTTTAGGGTTCAGGGTGGGTTTGGGTATTGGGGTGCAAGGGTATTTTTAGGGTTCAGGGTGGGTTTGGGGTGCCCAGGGTAATTTGAGGGTTTAGGGGGTATGAGTATTGGGGTGGTAAGGGTAATTTTAGAATTTTGGGGGTGTATAGTTATTGGGGTACAAAGGGTAATTTTGGGGTTTAAGGGGGTATTTAAAAATAATATATATATATATTACCCACAGGTGGTCGCCAGTAGGTAGTTATAGTTAGGACCTCGTTTCTATTCAAAAAGCATTTTTTCTTTTGCCAATATTTTTGGCGCCGGTTGACAAATCTTTGCGAAATTTTCAAAACTAATGGCCCGCTCCGGTCAGCTCCTGTCTTGAAAGTTTCGGGATGATTCATCAAGCGGGGGCCGAGAAAAAAGGGGGGTCCCAAAACGCGTTTCCCCCATGTTCATTTTCATAGGAAACTTTAGACAAAGCTACAGCCCGAACTGCTGAACGGAATTACACCAAATTTGGCAAAAAGGTAGCCCTTGGTTGAGAAAGAGCCCTTTTTTTTTTAAATGGTGTAAATCCGTTCAGTAGTTCCTGAGAAATAAGAAAAAGAAAAATATCGATATCTGAGCACCGAGGAGGGGTCGCGACTCCTCCCGGGCACGAGCTTCATTCTGATTGGCTGCCAACACTCCAAACCAGGAAGTGTTGGCAGCCATCTTGTGACTCGGTAGAACCGAGTCACATGAAAACAGTGAAAAAGAGGTTAAAAAACAAGAAAAGGGGGCAGGGTAGAAACACCCTGACCCCCTAGGCCTGCTGAGGGGGTCCCTCCCCCAGGGCCAAAAAAGAATTTATTTATTTTTAACTGCAGAATTCACACTGGGTGCGCGAATCCTGCTGGGAAAATTTTTAAAAAACAAAGCGCGGGCTCCCGCGCTTTGTTATTGTTAAGCCCCAGGGTGGGCCAGGTCCCGGGGGCAATACCAAATTATATAGTGGGGGCACGCGGGGGTCCCCACAGCCCCGGGGACCGCCACCACACCGGGGCTTGATTTATGATTTGCGGGGGGCACGCAGCCCGGGGGACCACCACCTCCCCGGGGCTCTTATTTTTAAAAATTAAAATGTGTGGGGGGCTCGAGCCCCCCACACGCCCCGGGGACCACCACCTCCCCGGGGCTTTGCTAATTAAACGCGGGGCACGCGGGCCCCCCCCGCAGCCCCGGGGACCGCCACCTTCCTGGGGCTCTGTTTTTTATTTTAAAAGATGTGTGTGGGGGGGGCTCGAGTGCCCCAAAACGCCCCGGGGAGCACCACTTCCCCGGGGCACTCTATATTTAAATTTGGGGGTCCGTTACGGACCCCCGGGCCCCGAGGACCACCAACTCCCCGGGGCATTAGAAATGAAGGGAGGGGGCCGCGTGGCCCCCCTCCTGGAGCCCTTGATGGCCCTGGGGACCGCCACCCACCAGGGCCGGCTCCTGCAATGTCCCGGGGTGCCCACCCCCGGGACATTGCCGTTTGCAATGGCAGCGCCCTGTCATAGCAAACTCTGCTTTTTGCTTGCTGCATGTCAGCAGCTCCCCTTGTGCAAAAGCAATGCCGGCTCCCGCAGGAGGCGGGGAGCCGGCGGGACCATGGGGGCATTGGGGCTCCCCCCACGGTCCCCAATGAGAGGCCATGCCCCGGGGGATGGGGTCCCCGGGGCCAAAAATGGCCCGGGAGGGGGGCCACGTGGCCCCCCTCCCTTAAAATTTTTTTTTTAAAGAATTGGGCATGCCCCGGGGTTTGGGGTCCCCGGGGCGAATATAAATGAATGGAAGTGGATGTTTTTTTTTTTTTACAAAGTTTGGAGTCGCGACCCTAGCGCGGCGCTCAGCGCGGGCCCCTAGTGTAAACACGATGGGTGCGCGGCGCTCAGCGCGGCCCCCTAGTGTAAATGCGATGGGTGCGCAGCTCTCAGCGTGGCCCCCTAGTGTAAACGCGATGGGTGCGCGGCTCTCAGCGCTGCCCACAGTGTGAACGCGATGGGTGCGCGGTTCCTAAAGTCGCGATGTGTGCGCGACTTCAAGCAAAAATAATTAAGATTTTTTTTCTAAAGCTAGGTTATATGTTGGGTTATTGGGTGGCTCTAAAAAGAGCCCTTGTTTTTATTGGGAGATTGTTGTAGCTACATGTAAGTGCGGATGCAGAGCTTCAGGTTGTTGAGAAACACTCTGTTGCCTTGATCAGTGAAGTGTACTCCATCACTTCTGTAGATGCCATCCATATGGAAACGTAGATTGTTGTTATAGATGGAGCCCATCCTATGGTCTCTGAGGTAAGCAGAGACAGCTTTATTGACATTTTTTTCTAGCTTTC
The DNA here is from genome assembly GCA_963921515.1 of Calotriton arnoldi. Classification (NCBI taxonomy): domain Eukaryota; kingdom Metazoa; phylum Chordata; class Amphibia; order Caudata; family Salamandridae; genus Calotriton; species Calotriton arnoldi. Next base: position 379,141 of record CAWUFW010005288.1, on the reverse strand, counting down.
TCAATCTGTGGACAGAATTGATTGGACTACTTCCATTTCTGTCTTTGGCATATGTTAGAGTATACAAAGACAGTTTGGGGGAAAAGCAACATTAATTCTGCAAAGGTGTCCTTCATTAGCATTTCCAGACCTACCCCAGTCAATGTGCCTAGGTCATTGCCACCACAGTGCACAATCATGAGGTCAGGGGGTTGGAGATGCATAAAGGTTTTAACCAAAGGCATCTATTGGTGCCACTTTAATCCTCTCTGTCCAATCCATTTAATGTCCACATTTTGCAAAGCTAGGTCTAGGTCAATACCTCTGCGTTCAGCATACCTTTTGCACCAGAAAACATAGCTGTGCCCAACAAACCACACTGTAAGCATCTTGAAGGGATGTCTGTAATAATGAAGAGATGTCTGTAGCTGAGGTAGTCAGTTGGTAGAATGAGAGGTATGTAAAATGGTGGACAAGATGCAATTTTAAAAAAACTAGAGAATTGATTGGCTGTTTAAGAACATTCTATATTCAAAAATAGGGTGCATCTTTTTTTAAAAGCATTTTTCTTATTGGTTAGTAAAAATGTTTGAAAGGTACAATAGAAAGGATAAGATTATATTTTGCCAAGTCAACCACACCTGCTGTTTGCATTTGCAATTTTGTGTGGTGAACTTGAAAATATGGTGAACTTGTGACCTGTGAGTTCAGTTGAATGTTCCATGAACTGTTACTATGGAAACTGGCATGAAGCAGAATGGGGGAAGGTTTGAAATGTAACTGTGCTTTTAAAATGTGAAATTGTAATTTATATATAAGTAATATTTTTTTTCAATGATATTTCCCAAGTCAGTACTATCTTTAGAAGTGGTATTTAATTAAAAAATAGTGTTGAATTAATTTGTTATATCTTTTTGAACTCCCGTATGAATTCGCGACTCTATCGCGGTGGTGCACGACGGGGTCGCGACTTCAAAAAAAATGTAGAAACAGTTTGGGCACCTTTAGAAGTCAGTTGCTAAGGGTTATTATGTGTAACCAATAGAAATGTATTTTACAATTTGAAAAAATCTAGGAAGCAATGTGATTTGTTAGTTATATGTATTTGTGTGGAGAAAGAGAGGGAAACTTTGCCATTACTGGTTTTACCTTGCTGAGTCTGGTGCATTATATTGATTGTGTGTAAAAGAAAATCCTGTCAGAGTTTGTGAGATTTTAAATTCAGCACATTTATTTCCAAGGTGAGTTATACATTTGTGAGGTTTATTTTTAAGCTTTTAACATTATTCAAAAACTGTGTTGTTTGAAATATATTATTAAATGTAGAGATGTATATTGTAGTTTGTTTTATTGTACTTAATTGTTGTTTAAAAAAGAGTCTGTACAGTAATATGTGTGTTTTTTAAGATGGATTACTGATGTTCATTTAAGATGTTATTAATTAGGCTTGTTTTTTTAGTCTGTACAAAGGTATAGTTGAATGATGCCGCATAATCTTAGATAGTTGGTTGAAGACGCAGCACAAATGTGTAGTTTGAAAGATGTTCTTATAAGGTGTAATTAATTAGGCTTCTTTTTTGTTGTCTCTACAAAGGTATAGTTGAATGATGCCACATAATTTTAGATTGGTTGGTAAAGATGCAGCACAACTGTGCAGTTTGAAAGATGTTCATATAAGGTGTTATTAATTAGGTTTCTTTTTTCTAGTTTGTACAAAGGTAAAGTTAAATGATGCCACATATTTTTAGATAGAATGGTGAAGATGCATCACAAAAGTGTGCTTTCTAGGATGGTCATATAAGGTATTATTAATTAGGTTTTTTTTTCTAGTCTGGAATAAGGTATAGTTAAATGATGCCACATAATTTTAGAGAAAAAGATGAAGATGCAGCACAAAACAGTGGTTTAAACAATGCAGAAATAAGGTGCTGTTAATTAGGCTTCTTTTTTCTAGTCTGAACAAAGGTATAGTTGAATGATGCCGCATAATTTTAGATAGAAAGGTGAAGATGCACAATAAAAGTGTGGTTTTAAAAATGCTCATAAAAGGTGTTGTTAATTAGCCTTCTTTTTTAAGTCTGTTGAAAGGTATTGTTTAATGATATCGCATATTTTTAGATAGAATGGTGAAGATGTAGCTCAAAAGTAAACCACCACATATTACCCTTGCAGTCATGTTGCACTTATCTACTCAACTAGGTAATACGTAATGAGTCATCTATGTCTTCAGATTGTATTTATACAGTTATCTGTATGCTTAGTGAACTATTAAGAGGCTGCCTGACCGATTACAGGAGTGCAAAGGTAGTGACTGGGTGATTTTAAAACTACATGAGTAATGATTGACTGATTCCATATTCTCCAATCACCCAGTTAGTATCCAAGCACTCATGAAATCACTTTGCCACTACCCAAGCACTTATGAAATCATTCAGGCACTACTCATGCAGTCTCCCAATCACCCAAACACTACCCATGTACTAATACAATAACCCAAGCATTTCCCATGCACTGATGCAATCACACATGCAGTACCCATGCAATTGTCCAATCACCCAGTTAGTATCCAAGCACTCATGAAATCACTCCGCCACTACCCAAGCACTTATGAAATCACCCAGGCTCTACCCATGCACTATCCCAATCACCCAATCAGTACCCATGTACTCATGCAATAACCCAAGCATTACCCATGCACTTATGCAATCACACATGCTGTACCCATGCAATTCTCCAATCACCCAGTTAATATCCAAGCACTCATGAAATCACTCAGCTACTACACAAGCACTTATGAAATCACCCAGGCACTACCCATACACTTTGCCAATCACCCAAGCACTACCTTTGCAGTCGTAGAATCACCCATGCCCTTCTCTTGCATTCGTCTATTTACCTAGGCAGTAGTCAATGACTCATCGATCCCTTCAGGTGCTATTTATACACTTAAGCATGCAGTCAATGTGTATGTATGCACTCAGGCAATTAGCTAGCCACTATCTATCTTCTCCTACAAAAATCCAGTGACTACCCTTGCTCTCATACAATCACCCAAGCACTACCTACGGAGTTTTGGAATCACTCAGGCAGATGTAGTACATGTCTCAGTTTCTAGGTTTTCCTATATTGCAGAAATATTGAATATATATTTCTTTTACATATCATGATGATTTGGAAAGGTAGACCCATATGTATGTGTGCTTTTAACAATATGGGGACACTTATAGTTGAGTCATGATATAGTGTGCAGCTTTATATTTGGCTAGGCCCAACTGTCATGCACTTATAAAAACACCCAAGTACTCGCCATGCATTCTTACAATGATGCAGGCACAACATATACAGTGCTCTAATCACTCAGCCATTGCTCTTGCACAGATGCAATGATTTAGGCACTATCTGTGTACTTATGCAATCACAAAGGTATAACTCATGCAGTTACATGCAGTTACATAATCACCCATGTGCTACTGTTACACGCCGTCAATCACGGAGGCAGTATCTTTCTATCCGTTGTAATCACTCAGCCAGTAGTTATGCTGTTATGAAATCATCCAGTCACTACTTTTGGGGTCTTTTAGTTAGTCAGGCTCTACCTCAGTAGTCCTGCAATTATCCAAGAAGTACCCATACACTTACAAAATCACCCAGTCACTTGCTATGTAGTGATGTAAATCCCCAGGCATTATCCCTGCACTTATGCAATCGCCGAGGTGTTACCCATGTACTCCTTTAATCCCTTTCTTCTCTTTCAATCACATATGCACTTTTCTTGTACTTATGGAATCAGTCAATCATTACTCATGTCGTTTTAAAATCACCCAGTCACTACCTTTGCACTCCTGTAATCTGTCAGGCACCATCTTAATAGTTCACTAAGCATCCAGGCGGTACTCATGAACTTATAAAATCATCCACTCACTTGCTATGTACTTCAGTAATCCTCCAGAAATTAGCCTTGCAAGCATGTCATTATCCAGGGTCTAGTAATGTAGTTTCCCTACAGTCATGCAATCATGCAGGCTGTACCTATGCAGTCATGTAATAACCCACACACTACTCTTGCAGTCGTAGAATCACCCATGCCCTTCTCTTGCATTCGTCTATTTACCTAGACAGTACTCAATAACTCATAGATCCCTTCAGGTGCTATTTATATACTTAACCATGCAGTGAATGTGTATGTATGCACTCAGGCAATTAGCTAGCCACTATCCATCTTCTCCTGCAAAAATCCAGTGACTACCGTTGCTCTCAATCACCCAAGCACTACTTACGGAGTTTTGGAATCACTCAGGCAGATGTAGTACATGTCTCAGTTTCTAGGTTTTCCTATATTTCAGAAATATTGAATATATATTTCTTTTAGATATCATGATGATTTGGGAAGGTAGAGCCATATGTATGTGTGCTTTTAACAATATGGTGACACTTATAGTTGAGTCATGTAATAGTGTGCAGCTTTATATTTGGCTAGGCCCAACTGTCATGCACTTATAAAAACACCCATGTACTCGCCATGCAGTCTTACAATGATGCAGGAATAACATATGCAGTGCTCTAATTACTCTGCCATTGCTGTTGCACAGATGCAATCATTTAGGCACTATCTTTGCACTTATGCAATCACTAAGGTATAACGCATGCAGTTATATAATCACCCAGGCACAACTGTTGCTTTGTCTGTTTGTGCACCCTTCTTGCGTCTTTCCCAACCTCTGTTGATTCTTTCTGCAGTTCTGTTCCTGTTTGTGCACCCCATCTCCCTCATTGTGTAGCCCTCTTGCCTCATTCTGCACATCTCCTACCTCTTTATGCACTCTTGTCGTCTCTTTTTACAGTTCTGTTGCTTCTTTTTGCATCTCTTTTGCTTCGTTCTCCACTTCACTTGCCTTTTTATGTAGCCATCTTTCCTCTTTGTAAACCTATGTTCGTTCTTTCTGCACTGCTTTGTGTTCTTCCTGTACCTTTGTTTTGAATGTCTCCATCCCTCTTCCCTTTTTCTGCACCCTTGTTCTCTCTTTCTGCACCTCTGTTGTTTCATTCTGCCCATCTGCTCCCTTTTTCTGTAACTGTTTTGCTTATTTCTGTAACTTTCTTAACTCTTTTTGCAGTTCTCTTGACTCTTTCTGTACCTCAATTGCCTCTTTTTGCAGCTCTGTTGCTTCTTTTGCCCTACTGTTACTTCTTTCTCCATCTCTATTGCAAATTTCTGCACCTGTCTCATGCAATTACAAAAACACCAAAGGAGTTGTTATGCAGTCTTACAATGATGCAGGCACTAGATATTTAGTACTGAAATCATTCAGACATTACTGCTGCATTTCTTTTTGTACACCTCTCTTCACTTATTTTACAGCTCATGTGTAATTGTGAATATATTCCGAAAACCATATATGCACCTGTTTGTAGCTTTTAAATAGAAGGTGTTTCTTTAGTAATAGATTAAAATATTTCGATATAATTATTTTAATAATATTAAATTCATTTTAAATATTATTTTTTTCAGGTATTCTTCATTATTATTAAGAAAGACTTACCATGACAAAAAAAACGGAAAAGAAACAATACTATTTAAAGAAAAGACAACAGCAGGAATTAGATGAACTACAACATGTGGCAAAAAAGAAAAAGTCTTGCGGTAAGAGAACAAAAGAATTTATTAAAAGACTTTCAAGGACTAGAAAGGGTTTTGACAATGTAGAAAATAGAAAGAATAGCTCTAGAACAAAGAATGAAGTGAAAAAAGGACAAATTAATGGCAAATCACGTTCTGATAAAACAATCTATGCTGAAAGAAGGATGAATCAATTTTATGATATAAGGAAACGTATATATAAAAGTAGAGTGCTACAAAATTTATTGAAACATGGCAAGAAATATAAAAGAAGATATGCATTTTATAAAAAGAAAAAACAGATTGAAACTATAGTCGAAAAGGCTTTTGAAATAAAAAGAAAATTGTTCATTTTAGTTTTAAACAGAATGCGAACATTAGATAAACCAATGCATTCTATGAAGGACAAAAGTAAAAGAAGAGACTAATTAACAGAACTAACTTTTGTAAAAAAATTTGGGTGAATGGAAGCACACTTCAAGTTCAGAGCCTTTTTTTAATGAAGAGAGCTATTTTCAAAACAATACATTAGTTCACGCAGTTGATACCAGTGGTCGTGCTTATGAAGTGAAGAACGGTTGTGCAATTGCAAAAGAAAAGATAGTTCCTAGAAATGTAGAAGAAGTGATTGCTGATGAAGTCTTAGGGAGATGTTCTAAAGCCCCAGTGTATACTTGGGATTGTAGTAGTATTTGTAGTATACAACAGGAGTCTATTGATATTTTACGAAATTTCTTACGAGTGTATAGTAAAAAAGTATTAAACAAAAGATTAAGATGTTGCAAGGTCTAGATCCTTGTAAAGTGAGGAAAAATACTGGTTTGCAAGGTCATTCTCTGGCTTGTCTTTCTAGAAAAGTGTGTCAAAGTGTTTTTCATCATTTGAGAATGTTAGCAGTACATCACTCTGCAATACGGAAGTTAGTAAGAACATTGTACTATGTAAAAAGTCCTGCATTAATTTTAAGTGACTTAAACACTGCTCTTTTGCATGGGTCAGTATCGGATGTAAAAAAAGTTTGTTATGATATAGAGTTTTGTTTCTTTGGTCCTGAACAGGAGTGTAGAGAAAGTGAGAGTTTGATAAGTGAAGGTGTTGAAGAAGAGGTGGAAGATAGTAGTACTCAGAAGTTTGTAGAAGAAATTATGAAGTTTAAAGTAATTTGTTGTGAAACACCAAACTATGTTTGTATTTGTTGTCGACGCACTCACTATAGAAATCAAACTAGGAATGTTGATCTGTATTTAAAAAGTGAAAAAGAAAACAATGATAAGTGGAAAAGAATTTGGAGCTTATTTGTTGGTGGAAGATTGCTTTGAGTTGGGTAGTGATCAACGTATTTGTAAATATTGTTATAGCAAATTAGAGGAGAACAAAATGCCAGCTAGAGCTGTACATAATAACCTAGAGTTGGTAGCTATTCCTCCAGAACTGGTAGATTTAAATACGTATGAGTCCATTCCGATTCAATCTGTGCACCCGTTTCAGGCTATTGTTTGTATGGAGCCTAAAACAGGTAAGTTGCCTCCCACAGATTTACAAAGAGGATTAAAAGGAAGAGTTGTGTATTTACCTTTAGATTTAAAGAAAAATATTGAAACTATTGGAGTAGAGAAAGAGGAAACTGAACCTGTAGTTATTCTAGTTAACAAAGAGTCGGAAAATATGGCAAGAGTTAGTAGATGTCAGCAAAGTTCAAAAGGTTACGTTATATCTCATAAAAAACAATCTTTATTACAAAAATGTGTATGTGGACGAAGAAGAAATAGTTTTAGGAGATGATAGCGAAATTTCAAGTGGGCAAATTGAAAAAGTGGACATCTCTAAAAGTGAAGAAATTTATGAACATTATAGTGTACATCCTTTACATTCAAAGGAAGTGATTGGAAATACTATTGAATTATTCCAAATGAAGAAAGCGAAGGGAACTCCCATGAGTGTTTGGGAAAGAAGTTTGGAAGCTCGTTGTTTTCCACAGCTCTTCCCCACTGGAAAAGGTGGACGATATGACGAACGACCAGTACAGATTCCAGCGTCAGAATATCGTACAACAAGATTGTACTCAGAAGATCCAAGATTTCGACAATGTATTCCATATATATTTCATCTTTTGTTTGAAAGTGACTTGTCTGGACTTTCATATGCAGTGAACCACATATTAAAAACAGGAGTTCATCTTCAACATGTTTCTGCAAAGGAATTCATGGACAAAGTACAACAGAGAGACGATCATTTAGAATCTCAATTGATTAATTTGATGGCGTGTCAACGTGGTACTAATGAGTATTGGTATCTTCGTCATGGAGAACTTAAATGTATGTTAAGGAACTTAGGAACCCCTACATGGTTTGTTACGCTAAGCTGTGCTGAATACGCATGCTACGATTTACTTGAATTTCTTCGAGAAGCAAATTCAAATATTGAAAACATTCCATTCAAGACAGCTGGAGAACTGTGTTCCTTGGATCCTGTAAATGTGTATAGATATTTTAATCATAGGTTTCAAGCTATGATGTCTTTTATCTGCAATAAAAACAACCCACCTCTTGGAGAAGTTATTGATTTCTTTTGGAGAAAGGAGTACCAAGCTAGAGGTGCTCCTCCTATACATATGCTTTTATGGATCAAGGATGCACCTAAATTTGGAACTGATTCTGATGAGACTGTTTTGTCTTTTATTGAAGACTATGTTACATGTGGTATTCCAAAAACAGGAGAAGAAAATACCTTAAGACAACAAGTTTTATGGTTTCAAACTCATCGAAGTGGCAAATACTGTCGACGGAAATACAAGTCAAAGGAAAAGTTTTATACAAAATGTCGTTTTGGATTTCCACGTCCAGTAATTTCCAAAGGAAGAGTCAACAGTTTCATGTCTGCAGTGAGGCATACTATAACTCGAAAATCTCCCAAAAATACTTACAATTTAAAAAGAAGTGAACATTCAAAGTATAGTAATGATTACAATCCAGTGATTTTGTCGATGTGGAATGCAAATATGGATATCCACTATGTTGCAGATAATTCCATTGCTGTTGCTCGCTATGTTACGTCATACTTAACAAAATCTGAAAAGACGGAGTTGAAAGAAATGTGGGAAGCAATTTCACAAGAGAAGACTCTTAGTAACAAATTGTACAGCTTTAGTTTGAAGATGCTGTCCCATCGAGAGATTGGATCCTACGAATTTCGGATCGGTTGACCTCCTCAAGTTTATATTCAAAGTCAAGAGGAATCATTTGGGTTAGTCTAGGTCTTGCTGCAACACGAAATCGAGTATTGAAATCTGTACAAGAAATTGAATATTTAGCATTAAATGAACCGGAAAGCACAGATATTGTTAAAACAAACATGTTGGATACGTACTATCCTAAAAGAAGTCCCTATCCTGAAAACATATGTCTCTATGAAGTACTGCAATATTACAGCTTTAAGAGAAATATTATAGAAAATATAAATGAAGAGAAATATGCAGTGAGTGGTTCTGATGGATGTTTGGTGAAACATACTAAAGGAAATCTCATTAATCACAGGAAACTGAGTTGCGATACTCCAGATAAAAGGGAATTTTTCTATTTAGCACTTCTGCAACTCTTCAGGCCTTGGCGTACTGAAATGGAATTACTTGGAGATTTTCAGTGCTATGAAGATTCTTTTAATGCATGTAAAGATAGCATTCAATGCACAGTTTTTCCATATTATCTACAAATGTTGAATGAAGAAATTGAACAAGAAGCTACTATGGCAGCTGAGATTGCTAGAGACAGTTCTCAAGATAGTCAAAGTTCTTCTCCACTGAGTCAAGATCCACTAGGAGGACCAGTTCTTGAAAATGTAGCAGCAATAGCCATGAGTGAAGTAGAAACAGCAATGCATCAAGCTCAACAGGATATTATGGAGTTGGGAAACTTGGAAGAACAACTAAATATTGAACAGAAAGAAATATATCAGCAAGTTACACAACAGATAGACCATGGTTTACTTCATGAAAATAAAGAATGCAACTGCACATCATTTAAACCTATTCGAATGTATATCAGTGGTCAAGCTGGTACAGGAAAAAGTTTCTTAATTAAAGTTTTGACCAGTTATCTACAGAAAACCACTGAATCACATTTATCTTGTGTTGTAACCGCTCCAACTGGGTTAGCATCACACAACATTAAAGGGATTACATTGCATCGTTTACTGATGCTACCTGTTGAACATGAAAACAAGTTGGAATATCACAAGCTATCTGGAGAAGCTTGTTATGAAGTTTCAAGAGTACTAAATAAAATTAAACTTCTGATAATTGATGAGGTGAGCATGGTCTCAAACTTAATGCTTGCCTTTGTACATTTAAGAATGCAGCAAATTTTAAAAACAGATTATGATGTCTTATTTGGAGGAAAACATGTGCCGCAAAATGGTGAATACCGGATGTTCACATTCTCAAAGTGCATGTTCTATTCACTTTTTGCCTGCCTGCTCTTTGACTTTGGAACTTATATATTGATGGGTTAAGTACTGCACATTATTGTGTGCGTTCCATTCACCATTTTGCAGCCTGCGCTGTTGATATCTCGTGACTTTTATCATGAAGGGTTACACATTGCTTTTTACTGTACTGCTATACAGGCATCATACCTAGTGCCGCTTACGTTTATGGCTCTGCGGTGCCTGCCCCTTTCTATGTGACATGTGTCATTTATACTTGGAGTTGTTACTGTATTCACATCATACGTGCACTCTTTGATGCAATGGTGTCTCGTTTCTCGTAATTTGTCCCGCTTACGTTTATGGCTCTGCGGTGCCTGCTCCTTTTTATATGACACATGTCCTTTATACTTGGAGATGATACTGTATGTAAATCATGCGTGCATTTTTTGACGCGATGGTTTTTTGTTTCTCGTAATTTGGCTTTTGCTGATTCAGCATGGGCAAATTAGTGGCCATTTACTATTCGTAGTGTTGTTGTATCTCACATTTTAATTTGGTAAAACAACTCTGCGGTGGCGTCTTTGCACTTTCTTGATCGAAGTTATACCAATATCTTTGTTTCCTCTCTTTTTATTGACATATACATATTGCAATGGTTTCTTTATTGTTTATTCTCTTAACCGACCTCACATCATGAACCATTTATTATAAAGCTCTTTGAATAAGGAGCCACCTATGGACTCATGTGCTTTTACATTTACATATACTCGATACTATGAACTTTGTGCTTCCTTGATTTGAGGTGAGTCTGGGATATATGAATGCTTTTGAGCCTATACTCTTTGGTTACATGGGCGATGGTTATATCTTATAACTTTCTGATTGTCCGATCTGAGGAGCTCCCCTCTTTGTATTGCTAATAATAGCATGCTGTTCTGTACTTATATTTTAATGCTTATGATTAGCCTTGTTTGCTGCTATCCATGGGACGGCATTTGTGTTTATTTTTCTTTTTTATTATAGATTTTACAATATATGCCCACTTCTGATTTGATGCTTACCGCGATTTGGAACTGTATATATATTTTTTTTCTTAATAAACTACATACTGATTCCGAAGCCAGATACTTCTGAGGTGAGAATAAGTTAACCCTCCTACAAGCACATTGTCTTGTTATTGTGGTAACCCTTTCATACTTATTCTCCCTGTCTGGGTTTATTTCTATTCTGCTCTGTATATAGCTTCATGTGAGGTATTTTTAGGTCTTTCTCGATATAATTATGTGTTGTTTCCTTTAGTCATGTATTATTTCACTGGATGATATTATTGCACTGTATATATTTATATGTTTATCTATCTTAGACATTTGTCTGATCTTTAATCTTACTATTTTCTGTCTGACTTTTTCTCTTGGAATTATGAATTGATTTTTATTATTCTTTTGGTGCAAAGTATATATGTTTAACTAATGTTGAATTGTGTACTTTTTGTAAGTATTGTTGTGTTATATAATTGTGGTATCATGTGGGTCATCTTAAGTTAGTGATGTTGTTATTATTGTTGTTGTGTTTATGTTATATGCTATTTATGTTATGTTTGTTTATAATTGTTACAGCCCTGACGAAGTTCCCTCTGGCAACCAGGAACGAAACGCGTTGGCTGTGTGCCAGTTTTTATGATTAACTTAATAAAAGAAGCAATTTTGGACAAATTTGGCCTGATTGATTGACTTCGCATCGTGTGCACCTTCCTTATTCCTGAACATTTTGCCATTATCTGCATCCTTGGACGGCGGGTGCTGGAAGTGATTGCACCATCTCCAAATAGACTGTACGTAGGGATTTGATGTGCTTAACCTTGGTCAGCCGTTTTTTCTTTTGCTACTACTCATCCACTCCTTCAATTACCCAGGTAGTACCCATGCACTGCTGCAATCACCCTGTCAAAACCCATGCACTCCTCCAATGACCCAGCCAGTACCATGTACTTATCCAATCACCCCGCCAATACCCAAGCACTTATAAATTCACCATGCACTATTCCTGCAGTACTCTAATCATCCAGGCAGTACCCATGTACTCATACAATGACCCAGGCACTAACCATGCACTGCTACAATCACCTGTGCACTACCCATGCAGTCCTCTAATCACCTAGACACTACTCATTCACTCCTTCAATTATCCAGGTAGTACTCATGCACTGCTCCAATCACCCTGTCACTACCCATGCACTCCTCCAATCACCCAGCCAGTACCATGTACTTATCCAATCACTCCGTCAATACCCAAGCACTTATAAATTCACCATGCACTATCCTTGCAGTACTCTAATCATCCAGTCAGTACCCATGTACTCATGCAATGACCCAGGCACTAACCATGCATTGCTACAATCACCTGTGCACTACCCATGCAGTCCTCTAATCACCTAGACACTACTCATTCACTCCTTCAATTATCCAGGTAGTACCCATGCACTGCTCCAATCACCCTGTCACTACCCATGCACTCCTCCAATCACCCAGCCAGTACCATGTACTTATCCAATCACTCCGCCAATACCCAAGCACTTATAAATTCACCATGCACTATCCTTGCAGTACTCTAATCATCCAGTCAGTACCCATGTACTCCTGCAATGACCCAGGCACTAACCATGCACTGCTACAATCACCTGTGCACTACCCATCCAGTCCTCTAATCACCTAGACACTACTCATTCACTCCTCCAATTACCCAGCTATTATCCATGAACTCATTCATTCACGTTGCCACTACCCAAACATTCATAAAATAACCATGCACTAGATTTGCATTTCTCCAATCACTTACACAGTGTCCATACTCTCATGCAATCACTCAGGTAATTTTTCTTTTTTTAACCAGTAGATGTGGTTCCGTAAAAACCGTTTTTTTGGGGGGGGGGTTTCGGAACAATTTTTTTTTTAAATTGTATTTTTTAAACCTTTTTTTACTTTTTTGTGTGTTTTTGATTTTTAAAAGCACAGACAAAAATGAAGAACAACAAACAATCTCTTTAACAAAAACAAAAGCACATTATAAAAAAAAAAATTAGCATTATGTGCTTTTAGAGCAGCAGTGATGACATCCACACATTGCTCTCCAATGCAAAGTTTGGTGTCACACTTTTTGCAACTTATTGCAGCGTCTAAAAGTTCTGGCAGAATGTGGGGCCTTGGAGCAGGTGGAAGTTGCTGTGTTGAAGTGGAAGGAGCATTAGGGTCTTGTTCTGCAGCAGCATTCAATTCTCTCCTCCTCTCCTCTCTTGCCAGGTGAACTGGGTGCAGAGTCTCTAGATGTTTCTTCATGCTGCTGGTACCGCATGAATACTTCTTGTCCGACCCTCTAGACAATATTCGTTGGCAAATGGTACACGTCACTTTTCGGGCGTTAGCCTTCTTCTCGCCCTCCGGAACAGAGAAGAAGGCCCAGACAATGCTCTCCTTCCTCTTTCTGCTGCGCTCCACAATTTCTTCTTCCTCTTCAATGGCAAAGGGATCAATGGGAACTAGACTGGAAGCCATTGTTCTTCACAAAAAATAAGGAAACACACAAAAAATGTATAAAGGCAAAGAGAAGCAGCAAACAGGTCTTTTCTCTATCAAAGTCAAATATTAAAGGGAATATCAGAAGGATGGTTCCTCCCTCTTCCAGAATGAAAATGATTTAAACCAATCAGATTCTTTGTTTTTCTGCTGACATGAAGTCGCATAGGGTGCGCGCACCCGTCACGCACCGATCGCGCACCCGTAAAATATCGTATACATGATTATACACTATAAATAAAAATGTCTATAATATTTTAATAAGTATATTAGCAAAACTGTTTACTCTAATATCATATTCTAACTTTCAATAGTAATTTTTTAAAGTTTGTAAATATGCCGAAGTCGCGACACTGGCGAGATCATGGCGCGACCCTGGAAATACGTGCGGGGAGGGGTCGCGCACCCTACGCGCATACGTCACGCAGACGGCAAATTTCTGAAAAAAATAGTTTATAAATACTTTTGTAAATAAAATTAGACAAACACTTACAGCAAAACTTTTATTGATAATTTCTTTAAAGATATTTCATACTTTTCAAATTATGCCGAAGTCGCGACCCCAGCGCGACTTCCAAAATGCGCGCTAGCAGGATGCGCGCTGCCATCGTGTAGGGTGCGCGACTTTTTTGTAATAATTAAAAAAAGAAAGAATGAATATAGTTTTCCTAACTATAAATTATTCTCAACTTTTGTTTAATATATATATGTAGTCATTAAAGAAACCATAGGATTGAGGCACATTATACTTGGAAATTAGCATTTAAAAAACCTTTGAAATCACTGAAAAAAACCATAGGTTTCAGGGACGTTATAGTTAGAAATTAGCATTAAAAAAACCTTTGAAATTCACTGAAAAAACCATAGGTTTCAGGAAAGTTCTAGTTAGAAATTAGCATTTAAAAAACCTTTGATATTCACTGAAAAAACCACAGATTTCAGGGACGTTATAGTTAGTTGGACATTTCACTCGTACAAAACCAGTGAAATTCGGCCGTTATAGTTAGTTCAGCTAACTATAACTCACGCCCCCGCAATGCACTGCTGATGACGTCACATACTACATCATTCATGACATGGTCAGTGACATCACTGATGACATCACTGTTGACATCTCAAATGACATCACTGATGACATCACTGATAACATCACTGATGACATCATCCACGTGAAAATCTGATGCGCCTCCTCACACCCTAATATAACCTTTGATACACCCATTCTAAAATACTGACTACCATTTTCGAAACCATAGACACACCAATACCAGTTACTACATACCCACTCACTGATTCCTAGGTCTACACACACATCCACTCATTCACCCATACAGTCACTCATAGATGCAGTCACTCATCAATACAACACTATCCTATGCACTCATACACCTATACAGACACTCGCACACCACCACTCATCCAGAGTTACTCACACACCTAGTCAGTCATGCAAAGAATCAATCACACTTCCATTTACTCACCTATACAGTTATACACACATCACCTCACTTATTCATACAGATACTAACACATACTTACTCTCTTATACAATCACTGATACAAGTACACACTCATCCATACAGCCACTCTCACAATGACTGACTCTCACGTATAGTCATTTATATACTCTAACTCTCACATACACTGCCTTTTACATACGTAATTACTTGGACATGTACCACTGAGACATCCATTCACTCACCAACACACCCATACACACACTCACCCACCCATACAGCTGTTTCCACATGCACTCTTGAACCCATACACCCAGTTAATCAACCACTCACATATCTATGTACAGAGTCACACACCTCCCACCCATCCGCCCAGACACTCACGCACCCATACAGATACTCAGATAACCAATCAATAACCCATATACATACTCATGTAGCTACTCACCAACCGATGCAGCCACTTACACACCAACTGACAGACTGATACCGACATTTACACAGTATAGTCACTAACCCATGCATTCAGTAAGACACGTTTAATCACTCACTTATACAGTCAGTCATGCACCTACTAAATCATCCATTCAGACGCTCATACACACACTCATTCTTCAATACACCTTGGAATTTATATATATATATATATATATATATAAAACATATTTAAACTTTATAGAAACACACAGTCACTGGATGATGTCATCAGTGATGTCATTTGAGATGTCATCAGTGATGTCACTGTCCATGTCATGAATGATGTAATATGTGACGTCATCAGCAGTGCATTGCGGGGGGGTGAGTTATAGTTAGACTAACTAACCATAACGGCCGAATTTCACTGGTTTTGTACGAGTGAAATGTCCAACTAACTATAACGTCCCTGAAACCTGTGGTTTTTTCAGTGAATATATATATATACATACTTACCTTAAACACTTTTACAAATATATGCCTTTACCATGCATGCCTTTGCGTTGTAATGGTATGCGTGGTAAAGGTATATGCGATGTAAAAGTATACGTTGTGATGGTAACGCGTTGTAACAGCACTTGCGTTGTTACAAATGCGTTGTGATGGTATGCGTGGTGTTGGAATGCGGGGTAAGAACATATATTCCAACCACAGATGTAAGATAAACAATTTTCTTTGCATAAACAAAATTTAGATATGGTTCTGCGCGAAACATTCTGTTAGTAAAAAACATTCAATAAACAGGAGACATGAAATGTCACACATACTGAATCCTTCTCAGACACAGACACATATGTATCTTTTTGACACGCTTCTACGCCTAACATTCTGTTAGTTCTGCCTGGTTTGCGTCTTGCATGACAACAGCACGTCAGTTATCACAAACATAATGTAACCAGGGAATTAACATGTTCCACCCTGTTATGCTAAATGCTGTGTGAATGTGAGGGCTGTGTAGAATCTTAAGTGGTACCTAGCCTACCCATCCGTCTGCTGCACATTATCAAGGGCAGTGATGGATAATCGATGTGCCTCTGAGTTGACTACAGCCTGACCATCTGTCTGTAAGTTTCCTCTTGCTCGTTGACAGAATCTAATGTATGTATCCATCTGCACTCCTTAAGATTGAGAGCGGAAATGACATTGCCACCTCTAGGATGATGGATGTCGCAGGAAGGGCGACCTCATCCCCATGACTTGGAGTTGCACTGGATTAGTGTCATACTGGAAGCAGGCCTGGCACTTTCATATACCTCAGTAAAAAATTTGTTGTCCAGAGATTTTCATTTTTAATTTGTGTTTTTTGTATTATTAGAGAAGTAATTTAGCTCGGGTCAACATTGCTAATTCAGCCTGAATTTTTCTGTACGGCATTTTTAAAAATGGCGGATGTGTTGCAGCGATGATGTAATATTTCAGGAACCATGAATATACTTCGTTTTGTGTCAAGAAAGTCTTACAGAGACAGAAATTAACTCCTCCGAGCAACCCTTCCGTCATTTTTCAAAATGGCATCTCTAAATGATGTGTTTTAGCCATCATATTGGTAATTGTTTTTAATATTGTTTTCTTTTCAGGTTTTCTGTTGATTCAAATTCGTAAACATGAGTGAAGCAGGTGGTAGCAGAGGATCTTTACCTCCTGACAGAGTGTTGCTAGTGTAACTACAAAATCTGAGGACTCCAACAAAGAAAATGTGTCGCATGCTAAACTATTCCGAAAGAAAAGCTCAAATCAAATGCTGCTGGACAGAAGAGAGTTCAAGATGCTGCAGAAATACGGCAAGACGAAGTTCACAAAAGATTGAAACTGATGGGTGGAGAAGATCAAATATTATAGGAGCAAGACCTCTGACCTCCTGGTCAAGAATCTCTGCTCTCCCCTCGCATAGCTCCCCTGTTGCGACGCTGCCCCTGCACCTCTTTCTGGTAGGTGTTCACGGCCCCTGCTGGTCTGCTACCTGTCCCTGCTTTCGGTTGTCCCCTGTACTCGTATTTTCCCCTCTCTTCCTTGTTTGTCTCCTGTAGTCCTGTATTCCTTCTATTTCTCTTCTATTCCTTTTACTGCTTCTTCCTTATATCTTTTTGTGCCTTGTTGTGTCCTCTTGCCCGTGTCCCCTTTCCGTTTTTCCCCACAGCTCCGGCCCCTCCCCCCTGCCGGTTCTCGCTCCCGCCTCCCAGCTGCAATCCCTCCCCCGTCCCCTACTTAATGGCAGCCACTGTGCGGCCGCGCGCAGCGGGTGTGCCGCTGGTGCGCCAAAGGCAAGCCCGTCTGCGCCCGCCCGTCCGTGACCGCGACCAGCGCCAGGGACCCTGGTTCCCCTGCCACCCACGGCTACAAATCAACTGCCCTCCAAGCACTCAACCCCGGAAGGAACAACAACTGCCAGCTGTCTATGCCGACCACCACGCATGGCCAGTTCTCCTGCCGACACTGCTGACAAACCTTCACCATCCTCCTCACCCCCACTGCCACCACCCTTCCACCGGACGCCAGCACACCCGAAGCCCTGAGGTACATCCTCATCAACGTGCGCTCCCTGCACAAACATGCAACAGAAATCTGGGACCTCCTCGACACCCACTCGCCAGATGTTACCTTCTTCACGTAAACCTGGACCAACCCCACCTCTGCCCCTGACATCGCTACAGCCATCCCCGACAGATACAAGATCCAGAGGAAGGACCGCCCCAACCACCCAGGAGGAGGACTCGCCATCGCACACAAGAGCTCCCTCCGACTCACCACCTTCATCACGAACGACTCCTCATCCCCCACGGAACACCTCCATTTCCAGATCCAGACCAGCCCCATAACGACCCTACGCGGCACCCTCGCCTACAGACCTCCCTGACCTCGAACCGCATTCACCACAACCATCAACGACCTCATCGCACCCCACGCCATCGCCTCCATGGACTATATACTGCTCGGAGACCTCAACTTCCACCTCGACAACCTCAGCAACCTCAACTCCTCTGCCCTCCTGGACAACCTCGCCAACATCGGACTGAAACAACTCGTCACCACCCCCACCCACAAGGCAGGACACACCCTCTACCCCATCTTCGCAGGCGGTAACAACATCCACTTCAGCCACACCACGCAACCCCCCTGGATGGACCACCACTGCGTATACTTCTCTTTCGACAAAGCCACCACTCACAAACCTACACCACGCCCTCCATGAAGGAACTGGAGCAAGGTCACAGAGGAGCACCTCAACCCCACCTTCAACCATGATCCCCCCTCTCACCTCAACCGACGCCAAATCTGCAGCCAAAGAACTACATAGATGGATCACCAACTGCGCAGACAAGCTCGCCCTCCTTACGCAACCCCCACAGATAGCGCCCCATGAGGGTCACCTGGTTCACCACTGACCTCCATGAATCCAGACGCACCTGCAGACATCACGAGAAGCTATAGAGAAACAGCAAAAACGCAGAAGATCGGACCACCTACAAGAACGCCATGACTGAATACCGCCAACTCATCAGATCCACCAAAAGGACCTTCATTCAGAAAAAAATCCTCGCTAACTCCAGCAACTTAAAGGAACTCTTCAGCTTCATTCAGGAATTCACCAAACCTCCCGGCGAAGCCACGGACGTCACACCCTCCCAGGACCTTTGCAACAAACTCTGCTCCTACTTCCATCTGAAAATCAAGTCCCTTTATGACAATTTCAACGAACAGACACCAGACACCGAAACCACTCCTTCCCCCAGCAACGACTGCCAGCCTACCGTCTCCACCTGGACCCCGGTCACCACCATAGACACCACCATGACCATGAAAAGCATTCACTCAGGAGCCCTCACGGACCCCTGCCAGCCGCACATCTTCCACAAGGCCGCCACCGCCTTAGCATCTGAGCTACGAGGCACCATCAACGCCACCTTCGAATCCGGCACATTTCCCGATGACTGGAAACGTGCAGAAGTCAAGCCCCTCCTCAAGAAGCCCTCCGCAGACCCGAAGCACCTCAAAAACTACTGACCCATCTCTCTCTTCCCCTTCGCGGCCAAAGTCACTGAGAAGATCATCAACGCCCTGCTAACGAACTTCATTGAAGAGAACTCCATCCTCGACCCTTCCCAATCCGTATTCCGCAGCAACCACAGCACCGAGACCGCCCTCCTTCCCACCACAGGCGACATCCGCACTCTCCTCGACTAAGGCCACACCGCGGCCCTCATCCTACTCGATCTCTCAGCAGCCTTCGACACCGTTTCCCACCGCACTCTCACCGCCAGACTCCACGACGCCGGCATACAGGGAATCGCCCTCCACTGGCTCCGCTATTTCCTCACCGGCAGAACCCAAAGAATCAGACTCCCGCCTTTCTTCTCCAAACCCACAGAGATCAACTGCGGAGTACCCCAAGGATCGTCGCTCTGCCCTTCAACATCTACATTGCCCCCCTCGCTGCCATCATCATACAGCATGGACTCAGCATAGTATCCTGCGCCGACGACACCCAACTCATCCTCTCCCTCACAAAGGATCCCCACACCATCAGACTCAGCTTCCAGGAAGGAATAAAAGACGTCTCGTCCTGGATGAGCAGCAGCTGCCTGAAACTCAACTCGGAGAAGACAGAAGTCCTCGTCCTCAGATCTACCCCCTCAGCATGGGACATCACCTGGTGGCCCACCACCCTCGGCAACCCCCCCACTCCCATGGACCATGCCCGAAACCTCAGCATCATCCTTGACTCCTCCCTTACCATGACTCGCCTCCACCTGCTTCAACACCCTCTGCATCCTTCGCAAGACCTTCAAATGGATCCCCCCAAATCCAGAAAGACCGTCACCCACACACTCATAACAAGCAGACTGGACTACGGAAACGCCCTCTACGCCGGAATCAACAAATCCCTGCTCCGCAAACTCCAGACCATCCAGAACACCTTGGCCAGACTCGTCCTCGGCATCCCACGACATGAACACACCACCCAACACCTGCAAGACCTCCACTGGCTCCCCGTTGAGAAGAGAGTAACCTTCAAGCTACTCACCCATGCCTACAAATCCCTCCACAACACCGGACCCCAATACCGCAACGAAAGAGTCTCCTTCCACGTACCCAAGAGAAACCTTCGCTCCGCCGACCTCGTCAAAATCCTGTGCATTCGCAGAGCCAGAGCATGTGGAAGAGCCTTCTCCTACATCGCGGCAAAGACCTGGAACGAGCTCCCGATCGACATCAGACGCTCCCCCACTCTGCATACCTTCAGGAAGAGCCTCAAGACCTAGCTCTTCGGCTGACTCAGAGCTGCACCCCCCCCCCCCTAGCGCCTTGAGACCCTCACGGGTGAGTAGCGCACTTCACAATTCCCTGTTTGATCGATTGATTGTAATTGTAACAAGTGCTACAAGTCGTATATCTTGGAAAAAAGCCTGGGAAAAAACGTCAAGAAATAGCAGAAACCAGTGAATCACAACAAGAATCCAAGTCTTCTGAGAAAGCGACGCCAACCAAACACAATGCCCATCCACTTAGAAGATTGATGGCTACCCCTCGCCCACCACCAACAGCTGATCAGAAACCAAAGGATCTTTAAGGTGTTATCTGTGGTTTAGCCAGAACAAGGGTCAAAGGGATTAATGAAAGAACAAAGTACAGAGTATGTGAGTCTCAAAGGGCAAACATGTTTTTATCTGCAGCTAGTTTCTTCCAAGATGAAGTTTTCAGCCGAGTAGCTGATCTAAACAGCGAGGTGAATGTATTTGCAGCAGATTTGTATGCCCATCCCAACTGCATACATGCATACATATAAAAATATGAATGTACAATGAGCTCCCAGCAACAACGTAACCATCAGCCTTCAATTAAGTTTGCACTCTTTGAAAAAGCAAATGAAGTTTTAAAACCTCTCTTGAGTGTTGGCTACAGGTTCACACTCGGTGGGATCAAAGAAATAATGGTCAACATTAATGCAACTGTATTGATCCATAGTAATGAAATTAGGATTTTATCTGGTGAGAATGTACAATGACAGAATTCGTTTTTGTCAGTATAATAAAAAGAATGAGCCACTTATGGTGTTCTCAGCTGATTTGACTGAGTTCTTGCTGCCAAAATAAGATCACAGGATGCAGTAAAATCATCAAACTATTTTAAGAAACGTCCTGAAAGATTTAGATTTTGGACTTAATGATAAATTTTGTAATGCCCCAGAGCTCCGCAAATCATGGCAGTAAACAAAAATGCCTGATGTTGTCTTAACATTTTTTTACGTCATTGTTTAATATTAGCAAAGCAAAACTGTTACAAATTAAAGTTCTTGAGTTCTGAACAGAAGCCAACAACATTGATGATGGCTTTGAAGATATATGTGAAGAAGCGGAAGACGATCTCATTGACCGACAATCTTATGCTGTGCAAATGTACTGTCTTTTCCAGATCATGTTTTTGAATTACATCACGGCAAAAAGAAAACTCCGCTACACATGATGACTGCCCACATAGTCTATGACAAGTGCAAAAGTAGAGAGCTCATCAATTCAATTAATAGGATTGGTTTATCACAAGTTATAATGACATAGTATGGTGCAGGAATTTGTTAGCAGCTCATGCTGTAAAATCTTGTGAATCCAACTGCACACCACTTCTAAGTCATTTTACCAGGAAAGGATTTACAATTGCTGCTCTTGATGATTTTAATTTTGAAGACAGCTCTTCTTTGTCTGGAACATCCAGCACACATGATACTGCCATGGTGCTTTTTCAAGACTTTACCAATGAAGTAGCTGCTGGAAAACAAGCTGTGTCGGTGTTGGGCATAAACAAATGAAGCTGTAAATTTATAACCCAACTGCCTTGCCAATGTGTGCAAAATCACTACAAGCCATCTACACGTCCCAGTATACCAGAAAGCTTCAAAGTGGCTGAGGACATGGATCTTCTTCTACCTGATCCTGCGGCCTGCAAAGCTGATTTAACTGAATTTATCATATCGCTTATTCGGTGCGGACTGAAGGATGAAGAAAAGCCAGTTCATCCATAGGCTGGAATTCATGCTCTGATCTCCCAGAATACTGTCCCACTGAAGAAGATTGGGTTTTAACCAGTAATACCTTCTCCAGTCACAAACTACGCAACAGTATACACAGCTCTAAAAAATTACCAAAATGTGCGTGGTCAGCTTGAAGACCAGCCCATCCTGCCAATTTTCTATGATGAAGGTATCTTCCATATTGTGGTTGACATTTTTATGAGCAATCCAGTAGAATGTGATGATCTTTATCCAATGATGGGCATTTTACACATGACAGAAGTTGCGTTGTGGTGTGCAGGAAGTCCTCTCAGTGGATGTGGCATAGACGATGCAATTATTGAGGCTGAAATCTTTAGAAGCAAAACTATCCAGTCAGTATTGAGCAGAACTCATTTTATTTGTTTGTTACAAGGTATGCTCATCATATCTGATGCTAAAGAAACATTGCTTTGGAATGCTTTCTGGAACAAGAATGACAAATTGGGTTTTGCATATCTTATCTCAGAAGTGAACAGAGCACAGGGTGCACTTCATTCAAAAGACTTAATGCGAAGCCAGCTAATGTTCAATACACTCAGTTCAAAATCAGAAAACCTGAAAACCAAGTTTGTAGAGTTTGTCAAGGAATGTGAAGAAAAATCAGAACTTTGCAAGAACGTGGGAAATGTTTTACACATGATAGCTCTAGTGAAAAACTTGGTACATGCTTGTAGGAAAGTAGGACCTGCTTCTATGGTTACTCCCACTTTTTGCCTGGTGCTAAGCTGTATTTGACTAGTCTGACTGGGATCCTGCTAATCAGGACCCCAATCTATCCACTTTCTCCCTAAATTGTTGTGTTCAGTACTTAGGTACATCCTAGATTGGATTCTGGGGTACCCTTATAAGTCTCTAGTATATGGTACTAAGGTACCCAGGGCATAGGTACCCCAGAGGTCTCCCATGGGCTGAAGCACCCATGAGAGACCATTCATAATGGAACTACAGGCCTGCCATTGCAGCCTGTGTAAGCTGGTGCTAGCCCCACTTACTAAAGATATAGGTTTCCTATATCTAGGGCTACTGCACTTAAAACCTATAAGTCACCCCTATAGCAGACCTTTGCAATCCTGAAGGCAGGGTGCTTGGTTCTAAGTGAGAGGGTGCCCCTGCATGAGCAGGACACCCCTGCAGCCTACGGAGTCCATTTTCCTGGGTTGTCAGTGAAGCAGTAGTAACACAAAAAGCAGGAGGAGAGGGTCCAAGGGAGGGAGTTTAAAGACCTGCAAGTAAAAATATCCCCTTTTCCAAATACAATTATAGCACAAAATAACCTTGGGTCTAGGTACACGCGAAAGCAAACTGAGAGTTGTCAAGTATATGTCTCATCAAATCTTCTCGGGGGAGAGATCCCTTCAGGACAAATACCCTCACCCACCTATGGTGGCATGCTTCATCATATGGGTTTCTCCTCCCAGTGGGAAGGCCTAGTCCCACTGAGGGCTACAACTCCCTCAATGTGAGGAAGGAGCTCTGGGATGTTTTTATGATAGCACAACGCTACTAAGGATGCTAAAATCCCATATGTTCAATGTCTGGTGAGGTGTGGACGCAGCGCAATAGAATAAAGAAGTGAGTAAAGGTGGTGATTCTAAAACTACCTAGTGTGAGCAAAACAAGAAACCTTTATTCACTTGCTCATACTGGTAGGATTAAAAGGCAGGCAATCCATGGGGTTTCTTCAGGGTCCACTGGGAAGGGTCCTTAATCTTTAAAAATCTAACCGCGACTTTCACATAGAGTTGTATGGAGCACTTGATCTTGTTCCCACACTGCACACGCTCTCCATGGGGTACCTATCTACTCACCTTGGGTAGTTCCTTGGGTCCCCAGCACTTCTACGACCTCTTGACATTGTCTTGACCCGAGCCGTGGTTCTTATACCATTTTCTTAGTATATGGTTTGGTCCCCCCCCTGGGATCCACTGTGTATTAGGTGCTATTTACTATGTTTCTTTGCTAAAGTATTGTGTGCATATCTTCAGGTAGGAGATATTTCTATGTGTTAGAAAGTATTATATAATAAACACATGTTTTTATAAATACTTTGTGTGGTTCTTTTCACTTAATCTATACTATAAGATTGCATTCTGGTAAAACAAGCTGCTTTACACTCCTTCTGGACTAAGCCTGAAGGCTGCTCTCTATAGCTACCACTTATAGAGCTTTCTAAGTTTGTCTAAGACCTCTTAAATCACCATAAGTGTTGTCTGGAGTGGTGCACTGGTGCAGGGTGCCCACTTACATTAGTGGACATCATATACCAGGCCTGCTTCTCACAATGCTGATCGGGAATGTGATTGGGAGCTGCACGTGAAGACTGTGGAGACACTGGTTACTGTGTTTCGTGAATTCGATTGCATAAACTACCCGAGATATGGGCCCTGGTATTTGGAAAGAGTAAAGAAGCTAGAGGTGGAAAAACCATATCTCTACAGAAAATTCATCCAAAGACGTGGTAAAAGACAGTGAGGGAAGGTTAAATGCTGTGGCTCCAGATATGAATCTGGAACAGGCGATCTAGAGATCCCAGAAAAGATCCAAGGGAATTGTTGGTCAGACACGTAAAAGTGAATATTTTGCTTAATGGCAGCTAGTTTACCATGAAGTCCTTTCTATTTGCAATGTTTTCAGAGAGATGACAAATTCAAAATTAATGGCCCACGTGAAACTGTTCCTCACCACAAACTTGTGGGAAAGAAAGGGGAACATTTTATGAAACATGTTGACAGCCTTCTTCATTTCCTGCAGCAGCAAGGAAACCCCTTTGAAATGACTGAGCCTGTGCAACTACGAAACTTCGTGACCAAACAATATGTGGTTAACGATATAAAATCACTTCTACTAGAGGTCCTGGAAAATAGATTGAAACTATACACAGAACTGAAGCAGGAGAGATTTGTATTGAAAGAGAAAATCTGTTTGACATAATCGCTAAAGCTAAACTTCCATGCTTTAATTGCTATAGTTTCTTACAACCAGCCACCACAAAACAGGTTACAAAAAACAACTTTCGCAAGCACATAGAGAGATGGCTGTAGCAAAAGTAAGGGGAGAATTTATCAAAGGCATTCTGTTGCATGATCTTCTGCCAACAAACACTTTATTTGATGGAGATTCTGCAACCAAACCAGTGAAGCAGAAACTCATACAAGACCTCGAAAAAAACCTTTCACCTGAAGAATTTCATTTAAAAAAGGTGTCCTCATTGAAAAGTGCTCTTATTGTGGACTATATGTCACAATTGATAATGGTCAAGATTTCATCTATGCAAACCTTCAGAGAGGTTGTTCAGACTGTTCTACAGATATCAAAGTCAGTGTGCACCTTGAAAGAACTGCATATTCTTTGTCAGTTATCTTGAACTATCTGTTAAAGAATGTGAGAGAATCAGACAAATGTCTACATGTTGAACAATTGACCTTGCCTGCCTCAATAATTCGACACCTATACCTGTGTAACTTGAACTAGATGAACTTGGAGATGTTAACTCTCCAAAACATTGCTGATGCTTCAGTAAACACTGAATTTCCAATTATTGCAAGTAGAATGATTGTCAATGAGGAGTTGATGCCTGCAAAGATATATTCAAAAGGTATGGGCCATATTGTTCAAGAACTTTAACAGCAAATTGGAGGGAGCTGACCTTCGTGTTGTGCCACATGTTGAGTGGGCTGTTGGAAATGGTTGCAATCGAGTCATTGTACTGTCAAATGACACAGATGTTTTTATTGTGCTACTTAGATTTGTTGCAATGTTCACAAGTCAAGGATTGTCATAGTTATGGAACCGGCAAGAAAAGACACTTAATCCGGCTTCATATTCTGTAGAAGAAACTTGACCCAGAGATGCCCAGTGTTCTTATCAAGGCACATATTCTTATGAATGATAAAACTATGAGCAAAATTGGAACAAAGCTTGGAGTTTTAACTGCTGAACCTGTGAAGTTTCTAAAAGGATTTGCTGAAACAGAAGAAGAATGTAACTTTAAAGACATAGAAAAATACTTTGTGCGTGTGTGGAAAATGAGTTATGACTGTCACACATTAGACTATCTTCGGTACAGTGAGTTCAAGAAATCAGTTCCGCTAAGTGACCTTCCACAACTTCATATTCTGTGCGTGGACTCTTGAAAAAAGCATTCTACTTGATCAGAAGATGTGTAAATGTGTTGGATCGTGCATATGTAGAGAAAGATCTGTGTGAATTTGGTTGGGAAGATATTGATGGGGTGCTAAAACCTATGAAATTTCTAGAGCCTGTACCCACAGAACTTACACGTACATGTACTTGCAAAACCTGTGCTACAAAACGATGTCCCTGTCGATATATTCTCTTCAAATGTTCAACATTCTGCAAATGTACCACGAGCGATTGCCGAAACAAATAAATAAAGTGAACTATGAAAATGTGTCTACAACAGGAGCGATAAACATAACTTTTTTCATATTCAGATCATAAACATTGTTTGGTGTATACATAAACCGATTAAAGACCACTATATATGTTTCATTTCTATATACGTCTCTTCTGCCTCTATTATAGCCGCTATTTTGGAAAATGGCGGAAGGGTTGCTCTGAGGAGTTATTTTCTGTCTCTATACGACTAATTGACCCCCAAAAACTATATCTTGACACCAAAATGAAGTATATAGGTCTCATGGTTCCTGAAATATTACATCATCATTCCAACAATTCCGTCATTTTTTTTAAATGTCGTCAAAAAAACTCAGCTGGATCAGCAATGTCTGCGCAAGCTAAATTACTTCTCTAATGATCCAAAAACACAAATCAAAAATGAAAATCTCTGGACAACATTTTTTTATGGAGGTTTATCAAGTGGTTCAGAGTAAAGCAAGTGCTCTCCTGTCTGGGTTCGGTACTGGAGAGGTCTCTGCCACTGGATCCAAAGTTAGTCCTCCTACGCATCCACTCAGATCTCTATGCTGATTGGTACAAATTAAGGTTGCTGCAGGTGGGACTCACTGTGGCAAAATGGGATATCGCTCGCCCTTGGAAGGATAAAAGCCCCCACTCAGTTGCGGAATGGCGCGGGGAATCAACTTTTGTATAACTATGGAAAAAACAGTATACAAACCTAGCAGCTGCCCTCAAAAATACATGAAAATATGAGGGCGATGGGCAACTTATTAGGGCATCACCGTTACCCTGGGAGAAGCCTGTGTTGCAATGCTGAGGAATGGAATATGCACAAATGAGGTGACCGTTTGCGGTCCTGAATGGGCTACATGTTCTCAGACCTTGTTGGGGGAAGGGTTGCAGATCCTTGGGGAAAGGGAGGGAGTATGTGGGGGAGTTGTGGTCTACGCACATTGTTTTCTCTTTTTTGTTCAGATATTGGTATAATGTGTTTTCACACGTACTTTGTCATATGATGTCATGAAATGTATTACAAAGGGGGGCGTGGCTAAGATGGCGACCGAGTAGGACGTGCCTTCTTGTCGCTTCGTCTTGCCGACAGGGCCCATCTGCCCACACCTTGATTCGCCGGACCAGAGGGCTATCACAATGCCGCACTAGCCGTGACTCACCTTACTGGAGGTCCAGAAGCTGCCCGAAGCGACCGAGGCCTGGCGGGGTTGGCGGTCCGGGCACGGATCGGAGAGGCCTTGTCCGGGCCTGTGTTCCGGGGACTGAGGGCAGCCCTGATGCTGGAGCAGGCGGGGCTGGGCTGGCCGAAGCCGGTTGGCCAATCCCGAGCTGAGTTCCCCGCAGCCCCCAGGGACACGAGAGGGCTGAGGGCCTGAGGCTGCTCACGCTGCCTTGAGATGAGAGTGCAGCATCTGGAGCGGCCCCAGAGGTGAGAGAGTGAGGGTCCAACCGAGCCTGTGAGGCCCTCTCGACTGGAGGTGAGACAATGACCCCCCGGGTTGGCTTCGGCCTGTGCTGCATCCCTGGAGCAGCCAGCGGGCTGCGGCCCCATCTACCTGCAACCAGGAAATTTGCTTGTTCGGAGACCAAGGGGTGCATTTCCATGACCCTCCGCTGAGGCCGAGATACACCGCCTGCGTAGCTGTGGCAGCCAGGGGACTTGAAACTTTGCTGAGCACTCTGGGGTCCAACCGCTGAGAAGGTCAGTGATGCCGGTGCCCGGGCCTGCACCCTCGCTCCCTCACTCCCTGCGGGTGCTGCGCCCGGCCTGCGGCCCGACCAGTTGGAGCTTCCAGGTTGCTCTGCTAGCCAAATGGGGGCAGTCCCAGCTGCCCTCCTCCATCTGCACCCCGGCTGGGCCCTGAGGATCCACAGAACCGGCGGAAGCTGTGCAGATAGGGAGGTGGAGATCAGAGTGGACCGAGCGGGGTCGGACGCCATTGGCCCTTCGCCCCGGACATTACATTGGCAGCACCGGCATACCTGCACCTGCTCCAGTCTGGGGGCCTGCCCTGCTTTGCTGGGGGACCTTGACTCTTCACCCCTTGGATGGGACTCTGCCTGGTCTGTGGTTCCTGGGGCCTGCCTCTGATCTTGGAGCAGCCAGCCTGGTCATTTTGATTGGTGGGGCAGTCTCCCACCACTGGTTCTCTACGCCTAGGCAAGCATTTCTCTGGAGCCCTAGTGGGAGGGGGATCTCCACCTGTTGGCAACGGCGGGCCCACGTGAGGTGCGGGACTGGAGTCGATCAGCAGTCCTTGGCTCCAGCGGGCTCTGCTGAGCCCACGAACCTTCCTTATCTGACCACCGTGGGTGTCGTCCTAGTGGACAACATTACAGCGCACCCTCCGCTCTGCCTATTCCATACTCCTCCCTCATGGCGACAAGCAAAGGGAAGAAGGACTGTTCGGTCAAGGATTTGCTTCTTAAAACCTCCAGCTTTCATGCTGAGAGCTCCACGCTGGCCCCCGATCAGACTGCATCTACGGACACCAGCAACACTAAGGCCCCGCTCACCCACTCCTTTATAGAAACGCTCTTCGCTTACCTCCAGGACGACCTACAAGCCATGAAGAAGGAGCTCGCTCAGGATCTCATTGAGGTGAAACGTGGATGCCCTGGAAGACAGGGTGGACACACTGGAGGTGCATGGCACAGGTAGGGATGAGGAGATCGAACAACTCCGGCAGGAGGTAATCCGCCTTCGAGACCAGCACCAGACCTTCAGGCGCATGCCGAAGTTTTGGAGAATCGCTCCAGACTCAATAACATTCGCATTAGGGCGATTCCAAATGGAGCAGAGGGCCTGAACATCATCTCCTTCGTGAGCGACCTCTTCCGAGTGATTCTAGAAGCCCCTTCTGATCTGGAGATTAAGCTGGATTGCACACACCGTGTCGGTCCGAAGAAGCCTGTCCGGCACCCCCTGCCGACATCCTCACTTGTGTCCACGATTACCAATTGAAGGAGCACATCCTCAAAAAGACCAGACACAGTAGCCCAGTGCAATATCAGGGACACCAACCTACTTTGTATCAGGACCTCGCCGCGTCCACGCTTTGAAAACGGAGGGCATTCCGGCCAATCACGTCTCACCTCCGCTCCATCAGAGTTCCCTTTCGCTTAACTTTCCACCTAGATTGAAAGATACATCAGCTTCGTTCACTAAAGGAGGCCTGCCAGCTGTTGGACATCACAGCCGATTCCCCGGAGAGGCCCCCTCCGACCGAAGGGACGGGCACGGACCGGGGAACCCCCAAATGGAAAACCACGGGATGCTCCCCAGCACGTCTTCGTCCAGACCCAGAGACAATGGCCAGAGGGCGCAGGGCGGTGCTGGCCTCCCTCAGCGAAGATACCTCCAGCCCAGTGTAGCTTGATTCTTGTATCTCCTGATTACTGGTCCTGAACAGATCTTGCTCTCTTCCGGTTCTCCCATCTCTAGTTTCTAAATGGGCAGTGGGTCAGGGCGGGATGGGGGGTGGGGTGGGATGTCGTTGACCTCTTTCACCTCTCTCTCTCATGGGGCTTATTGCCCAGGACATTAATAATTTTTATCTTACAATGTTAACTGTTTGTTGGGTTTGCATGGGGTTGTTGGGCTTCCCTCCCCTCCTGGGTTCCCCAGGAAGATCGGTCCCAAGCAGGCAGAAATCAAGGGCAGGTTATTGGCTCACAAATTTTCGCTGGGTTCCCACACCCTCACAGTAGTCTCGGTGTATGCCCCAAATGATGGTCAGGAGAACTTTCTGCGCAGGGCGGTGACTGAGCTGACAAGGTCAACTGACCGGCTGTTGCTGATGGGGGGGCGGCCTTAACCAAGCCTTCGACAATGCGAATGATTGCTCGGCCCAACACCAGGGGCAGTCCTCTTTCAGGGGAGGGGTTACAACTGCTAGAAGAGGCGGGCCTGATAGACATCTGGAGGACTCAGCATCCCACAGCCCGGGACTATACATTTTACTCCCACTCTCAAAAGACCGATGCGAAGATAGATAACTTCCTGGGCACCTCGGGTATCGTATCACAAACCAAAAATGTGGACATCCTGCAGCGTCCGTTGTTGGATCTCTCGCCCTCCACCCAGGACCTGGCGCCTCAAAGACACGCTTCTGAACCGCCCTGAAGTGGTCCAACAGATCTCCACGGCATTACAGGACTTCCTGGTCACAAATGATAATCCCGAGCCCTCCTTCACCACTCTTTGGGACACCCTGGAGGCGGTGATCAGGGGAAAGTTTATCGCGATTGCCTCGTCGGACAATAAGATCCGCAGAGACAAGCGGGACTGACTCTCACGACAGGCCCAAGAGCTGGAGCGCATACATCAATGGACTTGCGCCCTTCGGATCTGGCGACAGCTCGAGGCCGCGTGCATACAACTGTGCGGCATAGATTTAGACAGGGCAGAATACGCAGCGCTTAGATTACGACACACCTTCTGTATCGGGGGTAACAGTTTCGGGAGGCTGCTGGCCAATAAGCTGCGGACCCAACGACAGGCGTCAAGGGTCCCATTAGTGGTCAATTCGACAGGGGTGGAACAAACGTAGAACCTGCACATTGCTGAAACATTTCGCCAATATTATGCAGGATTCTACGAGGTGCAGGATTTCTCTCCAGACGCCCCTGCTTGTTACCTCCGGGAATCTGCCACACCTAGACTAACACACGACCAGGCCGCATCTCGGGATTCCCCGATCCGAATTAAGGAAGTGGTGTCTGCTATCTCCAAGCGAAACTGCTTAAATCCCCGGTCCCTACAGGTTCACCGCTCTTTTTTACAAGACATTCTGGCCCCCATTCTCACCAGAGTATACAACGCCGTTGGGGTCTCCTCCACACTCCTGCCAACCATGCTGGGTGCCTCAATTGTCATTATACCCAAGCCTGGCCAATTTCTTTATTAAATGTTGACCTAAAGCTTTTTACTGGGATCTTAGCCTCTCAACTGACCCCTCTCCTTCCTGGTCTGATAGACCCGGACCAGGTGGGGTTTGTACCCAATCGCCAATGTGGCGACAATACAAAAAGGCTACTCCATATTATTGATAAGGCACAACACTTTCACACTGAAAGTATGCTGCTATCTATCGACGCAAAAAAAGCGTTTGATAGGGTCCACTGGCCCTACCTGAGAGAGATCCTCCGGCACTTTGGATTTTCCACTAAGTTTACTCAATGGGTCCTGAGTAGTTACACTCTGCCCTCAGCAATGGTACGAGTGAATGGCCATACCTCGGCCCCCTTCCCAATCCACATAGGCACAAGACAGGGGTGCCCGCTTTCTCCCCTCCTTTTTACTCTGTACATGGAGCCGATGGCCCACGGAACAAGCAATAACCCTCTTATATCCGGGTTATGTTTTGGGGGGGACAAGCATACGATTAGCTTATACTCGGACGACGTCATGGCAACATTGGAAGATCCCCTGATTTCTCTCCCGGCCTTCATGACCGAACTGGACCAGTTCGCACGGGCGGCGGGATTCAAGGTCAACATCCATAAATCCCACGCTCTCAACTAATCCCTGAAGGCCCCCACACTTATTAAGCTACAACGCGCTTACCCTGTTCAATGGGCCCGGCCGCGGTCCCCTACCTTGGGCTGCAGCTCACGGTGACCACTCAATGCTTGGTGTACCATAACTATGCTACCCTGCTTCAGCAGGTACAAGCGGACCTGCGCCGCTGGAGACCGCACACCCTATCTTTTCTCGTCAGATGGCAGCGGTAAAGAGAGCTATATTACCGTAGATACTATACCGCTTTCAAGTTTTCCTGTTGAAGCCTCCCCCAGTTCTCTATGCAACGAGAGGTAGACCACTTTGTATGGGCAAACAAGAGACCTCACTTACACAGAGATCTTTGTTACAGTCCTCCGAGAGAGGGAGGTCTTGGGGTGCCGAATCTGCAGGAGTACTACTGGGGGGTACAGCTGAAGACGTTTGTGGAGTGGTCTCGCCCCAAATCTGAAAAGCATTGGCTTTTCATGTACAGGTCAGTAGCGGGACAATCCCTATTGAAGATCCCTTTCCATCCCAAATCGGCATGCCCTAAAAGTCTATACCTGTTACACAGACCCCTCTCGTGGCATGGGACAAAGTCACCGGGAGAAGAGGTCTTACTACATTCCCTTCACCGCTGACATCCTTTGTGGACAATCCTGATTTCACTCCAGGCTTCTGTACCAGGGCCTTCACCCAGTGGATTCAGGAAGGCCGTAGATCTATGGTACACTTCTTCAATGAGGCTGGTCCCTTTTCCTTTGAGGACCTCCGTTTACAACAGGGAATCCCTGAATCCGAGCGCTATTGGTTCCATCAGATCAGACATTGGGTGATGCACCCACAGTTCGGCCCCAGGCGCAGCGCCATCTCACCCCTTTAGAGCGGTGGTTGTTATCCAAAACCTCAGCTACACGCCTCATATCCAAATTACACAGCCTTCTCCGCCCCTCCTTGTCTGTTATTACATCCCTGTGTCAGAGGAGATGGGAGACCGAACTGGGCTGCTCCCTCACACAGCGGGAATGGGAGGTTATTTATTACTGTGCACGTCACACAGCTCGCAATGTGGCAAGCATAGAGACCGCCACTAAAATCACCACTTATTGGTACCTCACTCCTCCCAGACTCCATAGGGGGAACCCCGCTCATAGCTCTCTGTGTTGGCCTGATTGTGCTTCCATTGGCACACTGACACACTTGCTGTGGGATTGCCCCAAAATAGCTACCTACTGGACGCAAGTACTAGACAACATCAACTCCCACCTCGACACACAGTTGCCCCGCATCCCAGCCACCATTATCTTAGGCTTACCTAACGCCCTTACATTCCCCCTTAAGTCCCGTAGGGTGCGACAGATAGGCTTAGCACTGGGAGCAGCCCTTAAGAATATCCTTGCACATTGGGGGTCATGTCATGGTGGTGTCAGGCAAGAAGGTCCCACACATAAGGGGTACACATAGCCAGTCCCTTACACCCTTACTCTATTATCGAATGACTGGGAGACGTGTGTGTATTGCGGACTACAACTCCCAGCAGCCCGAGGAATTGCAGACAGGAAGGTGTTTCCTGCAATCAGCCGCTAATTGAGGGCAGGATATAAGGCCCTCCTCCGCATTGGCCTGGTGCTTGACAATCCGTATTCTTGTGTGGGTCAGTCGAGCTGGGATTCCTGCTTCCTGGCGCCATTAGTTTCTCTACAGTTTGGATGTTATAGCTGTGACCCTAACACTCATGTCGGAGCGTGTTTCCTGCGCTGTGTCTTTGTCAGCACCTTCCTGGTGGAGCACCCTTCATCAGTTATGGCTGCCTTTTGCCACGTTTCCGCTGCCCTGGGCTCAGCGGTTGGTGCTGTGATCATCAGCCTAGAAGCAA
The DNA here is from genome assembly GCA_963921515.1 of Calotriton arnoldi. Lineage (NCBI taxonomy): Eukaryota > Metazoa > Chordata > Amphibia > Caudata > Salamandridae > Calotriton > Calotriton arnoldi. The sequence continues at coordinate 344,804 of CAWUFW010005288.1, read as the reverse complement.
GCAGAATTCTCTCGGCAACGTACATTTGCCGGCTCAAGCATTGAGGCCGCATCTTTCCCTACCAGTTGCCAGACTGTGATGGGGGTCGTTGCGAGGATGCAGAGGCTATGCGTTCCTCGTAAACCCCTGATGTCTGGGTTTCCCCTACGCTCCTGTGACGGAACAAAAAATGCTCTCCCTTGCCCAAAGTGTAGCACAGTTTGCTATGGCTTGGCAGGAGCGGTAAAGCTCCCGTCAAGCCATAGCAAACAGCTATGTCCAGGGGGTGGGCACCCCAGGACATAGCAGGAGCTGGCCCTGGTCCATCTTTGGCTCCAGGAGGTGGGGGCCACGCGGCCCCCTCCTCCTTTTTTTAGAATTTGCCCCGGTGGGGTGGTGGTCCTTGGGGCTGAGGGGGGTCCGCGCAGCCCCCCCCATTAATTAAAGGTAAAGCCCCTGGGAGGTGGCAGCCCACGGGGCTGCGGGGGGTCCACGTTGCCCCCCCCAAAAAATGTTTGCTTGTAAATCCCCGGGGAGGTGGCGGTCCCCGGGGCTGAGAGGTGGTCCGCGTGCCCCCCCCCCCCATCGATTAAAGTTAAAGCCCCGGGGAGGTGGTGGCCGAACCACATTTTTGCTTGTAACAGCGCAGTCCCCAGGGCTGGGGGGGGTCCAAGAAGCCCCCTCCAATTAATAATTAATGAAGCCCCGGGCAGGTGGTGGTTCCCAGGGTGCGGGGGTGCAGTGCGGGCACCCCCTGCATAATTTAAATCAAAAATGCCGGGGAGGTGCCCCATGTGTCCCTCTCCTTTATTCTTTATATGCCCCCAGGATTTGGCCCACCTGAGGGCTTCCAATAAAAGAAGTGCAGGAGCCCGCACTGTTTTTTTCCCCTCAAGTTTGCTACGGATCCACCCGTGAATTTGCATCAAAATAAAAAAAAAATCTCTTTTTAATGCCCAGCAGGGTTCCTGTAGGTGCCTCCCACCATATCTGGGGGTCAGGGTATACCTACCCTGCTCCCTTTTCTTCATTTTTAACTTTTTTTTGTGGACTCCGCTTCAAGCCGAATCCCAAGATGGCTGCCAACACTTCCTGGTTGAAGTGGTGGCAGCCAATCAAATTTCAGTAGGATCCCCGAGTCCACTGCAAGGACTCGTGTCCCCAGATATCTATATTTTTTAAACCTAAATATCTCTGAAACTACTGAACAGATCTACACCAAATCACAAAAAGCACGCTTTCTGGACCAACATCTAGCATTCTTCCAAATTTGGTGTAATTCCGTTCAGCGGTTCGGGCTGTAATCCCCATAGACATAACATGAGGAAAACGCGTTTAGGGACCCCTTTCTTTTCTCTGTCCCCGCTTGACGGATCACCCCGAAACTTTTATCACAGCAGCTGAACCAAAAAGGGGACGTTTCTTTGAAAATGTCATTAAGATTCGTGAAGCGGCGCCAAAGTTACTGGCAAAACAAAAAACGCTTTTCCTATGGAACCTTTGGTCCTAACTATAACTATATAACTACCCACTGGCTATCGCCAGTAGGATATATATATATATATATATATATATATATATATATATATATATATATATATATATATATATATATTTAAAACTTAGAAACTGTAATACTTACATATACTTACCTTAAAAACTTTTACAATGAATATGCCTTTACTAATCATGCCTCTACAACGAAATTCAATGTAATGGCATGCGTGGTAAAGGCATATTTGTTGTAAAACCTTGCGAGGTAAAGTCTTGTGTGCTAATGTTGCCTGTGTGGTTATGCCTGTGTGGTAAAGGAATGCGGGGTTCCGGCTGCGTGGTAAGGGCTGTTGCCCCTATTTGACCTGTGTATCAGTTCTCAAGCGTGACTCTGAGTTTTCCTTGGACTCTGGAAAGGATGCGCAGGTGGGGCAAGAAGCGTTTTGATGTCCGATATGTGATCAGACTCAGTTGTTCTCAGTGTGTGGAGCCTGATGCATTGCACCACACATCCCTCAAGAGGATAAATGCGCAGTCACTATTTGAGATAGTATTTTAGAGAATACTGAAGATAAATGGCAATTTTTCCTAGCTTTGGTAGTGAACTAAAGTCCTGATATTGTCAAGGACTCAAAGGGAATAGTATGCATTCTTCAATACCTCTACTTTATTCAATCAATCAATCAGGTTTCTTATAAAGTGCGACTACTCACCCGGAAGGGTCTCAAGGTGCTGAGTGGGGGGCAGGGGAAGGATCTGCGGTTCAGTCAAAGAGCCAGGTCTTGAGTTCCTTCCTGAATTGTGTAAGTGATAGTGATTGCCTGAGGTGCAGAGGCAGGGAGTTCCAGGTCTTCGCAGCGAGGTAAGAGAAGGATCTTCCTCCAGCTGTGGTCTTGCGGATCCGTGGGATGGTGGACTGGGCTAGTTGGGCAGAGAAGTCTGGTGGGAGTGAAGAAGGAGAGGCGGTGGTTGAGGTATGCAGGTATTGTGTTGTGGAGGGCTTTGTATGCATGCGTGATGAGCTTGAAGGTGATTCTTTTGTTCATGGGTAGCCAGTGAGGCTCTCTCAGGTGCCGGTGATATGGCTGCGGCGTGGGATGTTCAAGATGAATCTGGCGGAGAACATCCGTTCTGCAGTTTCTTTTGGAGTTTCTGGGTGGTGCTGGCATAGAGTGCGTTGCCGTAGTCGAGTCTGCTGCTGACGAGCGCATGGGTGACCGTTTTCCTGGACTACTTATTCACAGTAGCCGGGTCTCTGCCAGGTTCAGACAGGGACACAAAATAGGCCCAGGCAACAAAATAAAAGTGACCTCCATTAGCGACTCGCATTGCTAAAAAGTGGCCCACACTTGTATATCAGGCCAGTTTTTAACTTGTAAAGACACACTGCATGGGTATTTTTCAAGATATGGGACACTGTATGTGTTTGCTGCAGGCAATGCTTGTTGTAATAACAGGGAAATCAGTAGTACATCTTTACCCACCTGCCCATAAAGCAGGCCTACAAACTGCTAAAAATCCAACACTCTCAATGATCTGTCAGACCAGCCCATCAAGCACTGCCCTATAGGCCAGTCCAACCCTGGGCTCTGCACAGACTGCGATAACCAATCAGATCTACCCATAATAGCATGGTTTCACTTCGATCCTCTTTACTGGATGCAACACGCAAAACTAAAGAGTATCACTAATACGAAAACAAACAATAATATTGAAAAACTTCATTTACATCCATGCCGGATGACTCTTCAGTGTCCATCAATAATGTGTGGGCCTGTCAATATGTCCCTTCTTTACTTGTGGACTTCATAGGAAGCGCCCAGTATTGTAGAAACTAAGACTAGGAAAAAATAAAAACAAAGAAACATACTCATGGTAGTTAGGAGGGAGAGAAAAGCAACTGATGAAACCTGGACAGAGGAGGCATAATATTCCCCTTCATGTCACTTTCCTTTGCTACCATAGCTAGGAAAATCTTTATTTGAAGGCAAGACCAGAGTCTGTATTATGGTTGTTTAAAGGCCATCAGTGCGTGAGCCATGAATTTGCAATAAATCATCCTTAATGTAGATATGCTGGGCCAGTCCACAGATCTAATAATGTCCTCCAACCTCTTTGCAGCCTAGAAGGCTTTAGACGCCATTGCAATCCTGATGGAATGAATTCCAAAACATTTGTGTCACTCCCGTATAGGGCCATTGCCTGCTTCACCCAACTTGCTAGAGTGGAAGAAGAAACAAGAGAATAAGTCTTTTTATAGGATAAAGTACCAAAATCTTATGATGGAGAAATTAGCAGGACAGGGTGAGTATTGTCTCTTAGAGATGTCCAATGCCCTAACGTCCGACACCCTCTTAAAATAAATTACACAAAGGAGTGTAGTCAATTTTGTGTCGTAATAGAAAGGGAATTGTTATTTGGCCATGTTTGGAGTAACTGGAGTACCAAATTGACATCCCAAGGTAATAAATATCATGGTTTGGGAGGACTATAATATCAAATACCTTTTAATTATCTGCACACCAAAAGATATTCTTCAACAGATTTATTGTCAGTGCGCTCACACTTTTCAAAATTGCCAACCTGTAGCCATTAATGGTTTGAAACGATTTATTTGGGAAGTCAAAGAAGTTAAGAAATTGAGAACTAAGGAGACATCCATCATACGGGATCAAGATGCCTTTCCAGGTGCCAGCTAGGCCATCTTTCCTAAGCTTTGGAAGTTCATTGGGCTCACGATGACTGAATAAAGTTTGCAGCCAAGCCCCGATACGGTCCAAGCTATCAATTAAAGAATGCCCGACAAGATCAGCTCGTGACATCCTTAAGGCTTCAGCAACAGGCAATGATGACAAGGAAGGAACATTGAAATGCCAGGCTGAGAAGTTGTAGTGCCAGAGGCACTCCCATGTATTGGGACCACGTGATGACCTTTGACTACCATTGTTTTAATTGATTTTATGTGTTTTATTTCCACTTTGCACTTGCATTTTGTGTCTCCTTAAAGCTGCAGAGTGGGAGTGTTTTCACAGAGTAGAACAGCCTTGCCAGGAACAAAACGTCTGGGATGTGCATTTGAAAGCATGAGAGAGAGAAAGGTGTGGAATATACTTCTCTGTCTTGGATTGTTGTGTTATAGGCAGTGGTGCCTAAATGTGCATTATGTTGTACATTGGGAAATGAAGTGTGTGATGCTATAGGCAGTGGTGCACAAATGTGCATTGTGTTGTACATTGGGAAGTTTAATTAAGTTTTTACTATTGGCTTTGATGTGCCCTCATGCCATCTTGAATTCTGACTCTGTCTAGCTTGAGCTTTGCACACACAAGCAGGCCCACAGATCACTCAAGTTGTTTAGGCTATTCACGGTCAAGATTATTTTCTGTACTTTTGGAGATGTTTTCTGTACTTTTGGAGATGCTTTCTACTTTCTCAAGCTTCGCTAAGATAAGGGGCTGGAACATATGGGTGCACAGAAGAATACATACGTGAGAAATCCTTTGCTTTTCGAATGCTTGCATGGAGAGTGGCCAACTCCAGTAGGTTTCCTTGGTGCAGAAGACGTCCTCTCGGAAACTTATAGTGCATTGAGATTGCTGAGTCTCTTGACCCTGGCTGTGAATCCCCCAGTCTGGAGTGGGCTAAGATGAAGTTATTGCAGCTGGTGATGTATTTTCTCTTATTATTGGCATTGTGATGTGTGAGTGTGTCTGTGTGCACATTCAAGTCTCCAGTGGTTATAATCATCTGATGTATTTAGTGTATATAACTTTATATCTTTTCATGCTTTCCTTTGATTCCTTGTGTCTGATTACTTGCATTTAACAGTGCTTATTTCTTGCAGTGGACGTCCAGTATTATTATCATTATTATCTGCTTGTATTTTATTCCTTGCATTTTATTCCATGCATTTAACAGTTGCATTTGCTTACTTGTAAGTGTGTTATTATTGCTTGCACATATATATATTTCTATATACATTTATATGTTGTTTCATTTGACATCTGGGAAAGCCTTTCTGTTAGAGAGTGTTGCACAAATAAAACCCAACGCTTTATTCTGAAAACTGTCTTTTGGTGTGCCTCATTTTATGAGAGTGAAACCCTTTTCCAGGTGTTTTCTTGCTTCGCCGTGTGTGTGCCTCTGTGTGGGAGAGCTGTATTTTCTATTATTTGGGAGTGCGAAGCAATACAGAAGTCCACAAGGGAGTAACAAAAACTGTGCTCCCATTTTGCCTACAAATATGAGCTGTGACTTGGGTGTCATAACAAAAGAGGGAAAGGAGTAAGGATGGCCTGCTGCCCAGCCCTGTAGATAAGAGTCTGAGGCCAGCACCGACTGCTGCAGTCTCCAACTGTAGAACTTATCTAGCTGAGAATATAGGTGAGAAGCAAATAGGTCTAATAAGAAAGGACCACACATGTTTCAGTTCCTGAAAAGCCCATGGATGTAAGCAACAGTCACAGTAATCTTTTAGATATCTGGAGAACCAATCTTCCACTATATTGTGAATACCTGGAAAGTACTCTACTTTCACAAAGATTCTGTGGTTAAGACAAAACTCCCAAAATGCTTTCTACCAAGAGTTTGGATTTTGTACCCCCTATATGGTTTATATATCTGACCGCTGTAAGATCCTCCATTCGTAACAGGACTGCACAACGTAGCGTGTGTTTGCAAATCAGATATTTGCAAAAGAGTCTGCTAGAAGCTATCAAAATTTTATTTGCATTGACATCTCCTTCCTTGTTCTGCTAAGCAAGAACTGGCCACACTGAGATCCCCCCACTGACTTACATCTGATTCTAAGAAGAATCTCTGGTAGTTGAAAAATAAATTAGGAGACAGCTACATGGTTCTCGATGGTCCACCCACCATGAAATGTCCTTTCAAGTGTTTTCTTAGAAAGAGATTAGGTTTGTATAAAAGCGCCCCTTTGAAATGCTTTATTTTTAACTGTTGGAGAGCACAGTAGTAAAGTGAACCTGGAAATAATGATTGGCTAGAAGAGTCCAAGAGGCCCATCATTCTGGACAAATGGCAAAGAGGTATTAATGAAAAAGCTTGCACATGCATCACTACTTTTCTGCTTTAGTGTATGTTAGTCTTCAGAAGCTGCAGTATTTCCTTCATAGAATCTACTAGAAATCCTAGAAATTCCATCCATTGCGATAAAATTATATAATACTTTTCCCTGTTCACGACAAATCCCCAAGCATTGTATAAGTTGAGTGTCAGACTACAGTTGTATTTTCAATTATATGCTATTCTGGGTAAGAAAAGTCATATTGCCTAGATAAATAGTTATACATAGTCCTCGCGTTCGAAGTGTCACCACTAACTGTTTGTGAAGCTTAGTGAAACACCAAGGAGAGGAGAACAGACCAAAAGAGAGAGAAGTGAATCTGAATGCTTGATATTGCTAGAGAAACTGAAAGAATCTCATTTGATAAGTTGGAACCAAAATATACACATCTTTCTGATGCAAAATCACCATCCGGTCTCCCTAGAAGGAGGATAGCTTGAGATGTACAGTCATCTTCATCTTCAAGCGTTGATAGAGAACAAGTTGACATTGCTCAGATTTACTACTGTATGATACTCATTGTTTTTCTTTCTGACCAAAAATATGTTGCTCACAATCCCTTGCACCCTTTATCAACAGTTTGATAAGTTTGTTTGTAATGAGATTCTGTTCCTCTACTGAAAAATTAATTACATGTGAAGAAATTCTGATGCTTGTTACAAGAGGTGATGGGTGACATACACTCAACTTTTCTTTGTCCTCTGTTCAATTGTTACCACTTCCTTTTATTCTTTGAGGAAAGAAGGTGGGGGCAGTGGTCAATGAGTGTACAGGCTTAAGCAATGGAACCTGGTGCCCAAGGCATAACAGTCGGCAGTTCAGTTCTGGAATCTTCTGCCCCTGCCAAAAAATACACTTGCCAGTGACTCATGCTAATAAGAACTGTACTTTATCCACATTTCCCCACTTCCTTAATAAGCTGTGCCCCAAAGAGGAGAGTCTGGGCTTCTGGCCCAAACTCAAATATTGTGAGGTCACCCAGTTTTGGGCCAATTTTAAAGAATAATTATTTTCTCTCTCCAAAGATATAACATATTGGCAGCATTGTAAACGCTGTTTTCCGTTTCACAGTGGTTTTTCCCCGTAGAGTTATTGCCTTATCCAGAGACCTGTTGCCGTCGCGCACACACCTGTAGTGTAAATCAGCTACGTAAGCTGAGTTTGGCAGATTCACACCGCCTTCATGACTAGTCTTAAGGTCATAACCTGGAATGTTAGGGGTATACATACTCCTGCTCGGAGGAACTCTATATATGCGTACTTACAACGTAGAGCAGCTAACATCGCCTTACTACAGGAGACACACTTGACGAACCTAGAGGCTGTCCAGCTGTGACGCCGCTGGCGTGGGCAGGTGTACAGCACTAACTACTCATCCCTATCTATAGGTGTATTGATCTGGGTGAAGACGGGCGTCCCTTGGTAGGAGGAGGAGATGGTGGCGGACCCTGCTGGGCACTATGTTTTCCTCAAGGGTAAGCTTAATGGGCAACCCATTCTCCTAGGCTCTATTTATGCCCCTAATGCGGATCAGAGTGCTTTCCTTTGTAGCCTATCAGCAGTCCTACCCCGCTGGAAAGATGTCCCATGGCTGTTCGGGGAAGACTTTAATTCAGTCTTGGACGTCTCACTTGATCGCTCCTTCCTCCCCTAAACCGCACCACAGCCTCTTCAAACGCACATTCCCTGTGCTCCTGGATGGGGCACTGGTCCTTGACGGATGTCTGGCGCGAGTGTAACCCTGACGCGCGGATATACTCCTTCTACTCACCGGTCCATAACCTGCATGTGCGGCTAGACCACATACTGACCTCAGCAGCTCTGATTCCCCTAATCCAAAACACAGATTACCTGGGTCGAACGCACTCAGATCATAATCCCCAGATAATGCATCATGGCTGGGAGGCGAGGGCCCCACTTGTCCCTACCTGGCGGCTACAAATAGCAGCATTGGAAGATCAGGCGTTTTGTAGCTCGCTGTAGACTGCAATACTTGACTATTTCGAGTACAATGCGGGCTCCACTGACTCACCCTTGACAGAATGGGAGGCCTTTAAGGCTGCGACCAGAGGACACTGTTTGGGCCTCACATGGAACATTCGAAAGCAACTAGACGCATCCCTGTCTACTATCGAGCAGCATCTCTTTGCGACCTTACCTAGATTTGGCATAGGACTTTACTTCCTTAACATGGTCAGGCTACTATACAAACGCCCGACGGTCCGTGTTAAGACGGGACCTTACATCTCAGACCCCATAAAAGTGGGTCGAGGGACAAGACAGGGCTGCCCGTTATGCCCCCTCCTCTTCTTGCTAGCAGTTGAGCCACTGGCAGCGTACATCCATTCACATGTCGACATGGGTATCCCCCTGGGGGACGGCACGCACACAATCTCTCTATATGCCGATGACTTGCTGCTGTATGTAAGAGATCTCCACGCCATCCCGCCATCCTTGGATTTAGCGCTAGCATTATTCGCCAAAGCATCAGGGCTGCGCGTCTACGCCGCAAAGTCTATTCTCTCTCCTTTCTTGCAGACAACCACAGACCCGGGATACTCCCTTGGAGAGGTCCCTGTGCCATGGGGTACTGATGCTTTCAGATACCTAGGGGTACATATATACGGGAACAAAGTAGACCTATTCATCCCATCGAGTCGCAAATGAGCTTCTGGAGGACCCTCCCATTAGCTGTCTCTGGTAGAATTGCCCTCACAAAGATGGTGATCCTCCCTCGCCTCCTCTATTACTTTACTACCCTACCTATTTTCATTTCCCCCTCCTTTTTCCGTAAATGGGAAAAGACAATCCGGGATTTTATCTGGGGGACGTCGAGCCATAGAGTCTCCATGAGGAAACTATATTTGCCAACAGGGCAGGGAGGGTTCGCAGTGCCTAATTTCGAACACTTTTACCTAGCCGCTCAGTTGCAACGCCTCCTCCGCCCCCGACATCGCCACCGCCATCCCCGATGGATACAAGATCCAGAGGAAGGACCACCCCAACCGCCCAGGAGGAGGACTCGCCATCGTACACAAGAGCTCCCTCCGGCTCTCCACCTCCACCACGAAGGACTCCTTCCCCACCACCAACACCTTCACTTCCAGATCCAGACCAGCCCTAGAACCACACTCCGTGGCACCCTCTCCTACAGACCCCCCCGGACCCCGCGCTTCGTTCGCCACTACCGTCGCCGACCTCATCGCACCCCACGCCATCGCCTCCATGGACTACATACTCGTCGGAGACCTGAACTTCCACCTCGACAAGCCCAGCGACCCCAACTCCACCACCCTCCTGGACAACCTCGCCAACATCGGACTGAAACAGCTCGTCACCACGCCCACCCACAAGGCAGGACACACCCTCAACCCCATCTTCGCAGGAGGTAACAACATGCACTTCAGCCACACCACGCAACCCCCATGGACAGACCACCACTGCATACACTTCCACGTCAACAAACCCACGCCGCCCAAACCTGCACCGAGCCCCCCACGAAGGAACTGGAGCAAAGTCACTGAGGAACAAGTCAACTCCACCCTCAACCGCGACACCCCCACCACCTCGACCGACGCCAACCTCGCAGCCAAAGGACTCCACAAATGGATCTCCAACTGCGCAGACAAGCTTGCACCCCTATGCAACCCCGACAGACAGCGCCCCAGAAAAGCCACCTGGTTCACCACCGACCTCCAAGAATCCAGACGCACCTGTAGACGTCTCGAGAAGAACTAGAGAAACAGCAAAACGTCAGAAGATCGCACTACCTACAAAAACGCCATGACGGAATACCACCAACGCATCAGATCCACCAAAAGGACCTTCATTCAAAACAAGATCCTCGCCAACTCCTGCAACTCCAAGCAACTCTTCAGCGTCATCCAGGAACTCACCAAGCCCCCCAGCAAAACCACGGACATCACCCCTTCCCAGGACCTCTGCAACAAGCTCAGATCCTACTTCCATCTAAAAATCAAGGGACTCTACGACAACTTCAACGACCAGACACCCAACTCCGAAACCACTTCCTTCTCCAGCAACGCCATCCAGCCCACCATCTCCTCCTGGACCCCAGTCACCACCGAAGACACCACTTCGACCATGAAAGGCATCCACTCAGGAGCTCCCACGGACCACTGCCCCCGCACATTTTCCACAGAGCCACCATCGCTCCCGAACTACGACACACCATCAACGCCACCTTCAAGACTGGCATCTTTCCCGACGACTGGAAACACGCAGAAGTCAGACCCCTGCTCAAGAAGCCCTCAGCAGACCCCACCGACCTCAAGAACTACCGACCCATATCCCTCCTACCCTTCACGGCCAAAGTCTCAGAGAAGACCGTCAATGCACAACTAACCAAATTCATCGAAGAAAACTCCATCCTAGACTCCTTCCAATCTGGATTCTGCAGCAACCACAGCACTGAGACCGCTCTACTCGCTGCCACAAACGACATCTGCACCCTCCTCGACCAAGGACACACCACGGCCCTGATCCTACTCGACCTCTCTGCAGCGTTTAACACCGTCTCCCACCGCACACTCACCGCCAGACTCCATGACGCCGGCATACAAGGAACCGCTCTCGACGGGATCCGCTCGTTCCTCCCCGCAGAACCCAAAGAATCAGACTGCCATCTTTCCTCTCCGAACCCACGGAAATCAACTACGGGGTGCCCCAAGGATCATCGCTCAGCCCCACGCTCTTCAACATCTACATGGGCGCCCTCGCCGCCATCGTCAGACAGCACGGACTCAGCAGAGTATCCCACGCCGACGACACCCAGCTCATCCTCTCCCTCACCAAGGACCCAATCACCGCCAGACTCAACTTCCAGGAAGGAATGAAGGACATTGCATCCTGGATGAGCAGAAACTGCCTGAAGCTCAACTCGGAGAAGACAGAAGTCCTCGTCCTCGGACCCTCCCCCTCGGCATGGGAAAACACCTGGTGGCCCACCGCCCTCGGCAGCCCCTCACAAACCACGCCCGAAACCTCTGCATCGTACTCGACTCCTCCCTCTCCATGACCCGCCTCCAGCTGCTTCAACACCCTCCGAATCCTCTGAAAGACCTTCAAGTGGATCCCCCCGAATCAAGGAAGGCCATCACCCACGCACTCATAACCAGCAGACTGGACTACGGAAACGCTCTCTACGCCGGGATCAACAAGTCTCTGCTCCACAAGCTCCAGACCATACAAAACACCGCAGCCAGACTCGTCCTCGGCATTCCTCGACACGAACACACCACCCAACACCTACGGAACCTCCAGTGGCTCCCCGTTGAGAAGAGAGTCACTTTCAAGATACTCACCCATGCCTACAAATGCCTCCACAACACCGGACCCCAATACCTCAACAAGAGAATCTCCTTCCACGTACCCAAGAGAAACCTCCGATCCGCCGACCTCGCCGAAACACCGCGCATCCGCAGAGCCAGAACAGGTGGAAGAACCTTCTCCTACATCGCGGCCAAGACCTGGAACGAGCTCGCGATCAACATCAGATGCGCCCCCTCCCTGAACATCTTCAGGAAGACGCTCAAGACCTGGCTCTTTGACTGAACGTAGCTGCTTACCCCCCCCCCCAGCTCCTTGAGACCCTCACAGGTGAGTAGCGTGCTTACAATTCCCCTGATTTATTGATTGAATGGATATCCAGATGGCTGTCTTCCCAGCACCTGACAGACACCGCCTCATTGCAGCCACCAGTGCCACATCACACTTTGCTTAACACATTTCACCCATGCGCGAAACCTGGGGACCTGGAACCACTATTACTCACCATAGCATACAAATGCTACCGCAGATGCCTCTTTCTCACTGCAGGCACCACACCTTAGGCCCCTGCCATCCCTTACTGGGAACGCCACAAGGAAGCTCCACGGCAGCCGAATTGCGTAGCTGGGACAAGGTGGGTATTCATGACCCGGGGACCTTTTTCTTGATGGCTCCTTCATCCCATACATAGAGCTTATGTCTGAGGCGAATATACATTCTGGACAATTCCTATTACACCGTGCACTCATAGCCTCTCTGTCATCCAAATGGGGTAATCTTACCTAGGACCCACCCACACACCATACCTGCATGTGATGGGAGACAGGGGTCATCTGACTCGTTGGTTCGCATCGTCGCTTCGCCAACACACAGCAATTGTCCTTACCCCCCTAAGACAACACTGGGAGGAGGATCTGGGAAGCGCACTCACAGACAAGGAGTGGACGACTGCTTTAGAAGGCCCTACGTATGTCCCACGCAACCAATGTTTCAAGCAGATTCAATTTTTCATACTGCACCGGGCATACCTCGCCCCAGCCCAGATTAATATGTTTTTTCATCTCATTGAAGCAGCTTGCCCCAGATGCTGCCTACCTGACGCAGACTTACTGCACATGTTATGGCTTTTCCCTGCACTAGGTGAATACTGGGCTAACATAGCAGCTGCACTGGCCAATTGCACGGGGCGCAACATCCCTTTTCGCTGGGAGGCATATATAGTGCATCTCTTTAGTAGGAATACGAAAAACAGAGCTATCTCCCGATTTCTAGACTTGGGCCTAGCTGCAGCGAAACGCTTGATCACCACGAAATCCCCGATAGCCCCCCACACAATAGCCTGGCACCAATCACTGCTCAACTAGGCTAGGGTGGAGGGAGTGGCCTTGCGTAGGGAAGACATGTTGGATCTTCACAAATTTCCCCTGGCCAGTAGCTGGGAGAATATAGTATCAGACCTTCAGGGCCTAGAGGCATCCGCGGAAGAGTCTCAAGAGAGTCCAGGGCACCAGGCAAACCAACGCTTGGGTTCTGAGAGTGTACACAGGGAGGCCCAGGTAGGGCAGAGCCCTACTAGCATAGCCTAGGCCCCTACATCATACGGTTTCCACCATTTACATTCGGCAGGGATCTCCCTTGTCTACACACCAGGCAACAGGTCTCAGGCGATCACCCCATCCTTGATTTGATTACTTTGTCCTCATTTTGTTGTATCCCTCTTCCACAGTTCAAATACGTGATTCATCATGTTCAGAACATAGATATTTTGTGTACCATAACGTCCCACCAAGGCCTTTATTGTTAAAGCGATGTAAACTTTCAAGTAATAATCTGAACTTCCGCATTCGCAATCTGTTAATGCATACCGGAAAGCTGTACCATGAGCTGCATTGCCCTAATATTGTTATTATGCATGATGTTGTTGCATTTTTGTTATTGTTCGGAAGTAATAAGAAATGTCAATAAAAAGATTTAAACGAAAAGAGTGATTCATCCAATAATTCTCTCAATTACTAGCATCATCATATTTCAGATCATCATCTTTATCCATATCATCTTAATCAATATGCATCACCTTTTGCTTTTCAGCAACCATATTTCAACGTTTTCATCTTTCTCCGGGCAAGAGGGTTGCAAATTTGACTGTATTTGTTTGTATGTCCAATCCTAAACTGGCTGAGTGCCGCTGACCACAACCTGAGTTGGAAACCCACGACAGTTTATGAGATTGTGAAAGGGGCAAATTTGTACATTTCATTGTGGGTTTCCCACTGTGTGCAGGTAAACACAACCTTATAGTACTTGGCCACTGTCTCATTTGTACCTTGTAAACTATCTTTCCTTCCAATATAAATGGCCTGTTATTATCAGCATTCAAGGTCAGTTTCTATATTACCTTTGCTACTGAAGTGCCAGCTTCCAAAGCAACAGACTTTGATGTATTATTTATTGCCTATTAGATAGACTGCAACACTATTATCCAAGAAGGAATAATAATTCCTCTTGACTAACTCTTGGTCATCAAAGCTATTTTCCTGTGCAGTAAATTTACTTTTGTCTTGATTATTAACTTCTATTGATGGCATTGCAAAATAAAAAGAACCAGATTAAATGATCTAAATTAGGTTCAGTAACGCCCAGATTAAAAAGTAACTGTAATGCATGCAGGTGAACCCCTTTCCATTTTTTTGCTCACCAAATAACGTATCTTTTATAGAATTGGGGAATACTGACATCATTTGTGTAATACATAGTCCAGTTTTTACTTGATACTTTATTAGTTATTACGCATTGGAGAGATATTGTTTTGTATAATATGTTACATCCCAATCCAAGATGGCCGAACCTCTTTTGAATGATCCAATTCAATGTATTCAAAGCCTTCTTTCGAGCAAATTCATCAATCCACTCAAATGTATTCATAACTATTTGAGTGCGAATTTGTTACTCCACTCTCTTCATTAACAACTTCTAGCTAGTCAAAAGCTCTTTTGAACACAGATGGGGACTTGAGGCAATGGGATACTTCCTTTGAAAAAGACCAGGAAACATATGAGCATGCTGTTGGAGATGGCTGAATTGATTCTTTGTAATAATCTGTTCCTGTTTAATAATGCATGGTACAAGCAGCAATGCAGGACTGCGATGGGCTCTCAGTTTCCTTCCTTGTACATCTGCCTTTTTATAGTGTGGTACAAGGTGATGCAGGTCTGGAGCCCTGGTGAGCAAGATGGGTGGATAATATACTATACTGGCAGCAATTTATTAATAACATCCTCATGATTGGGCTCAGTTGAGTGTCTGAAGGAATTTGTTCTCTACTTGAATAACAATCCTACAATGTACAGCTCACACTTAACTATAATAAAGAGGAGGGACTTGAGGTCATTTTGGTAGGAGGTAGTTCTGCGTATTGAAGCTGCAGGCTGGTTTCCACTCCCGGCCACACAGCAGGCATGCATGTTAGGAATAGTTAAGTGTCCCTGGGGTAGTAAGATGTCATACAAATTCAGGCAACTTAATCTTTTACTGACACGGAGGAGGGTGGCCATCAGTTGGATGGACACTTGTACCCCTTCGGTGGGTGTGTAGGTCAAGGATGTAGGAAATGCTTTTTGGCTGCGGAAATATATGTGAAGGACAATATGTTACAAAGTTGAATGCACAGGAAGGAAACATCTTGCAATGCTTTATTACATGCTAATAGCATGCATCACAGATCACAATTTAAGGCTATAACCAATGGTGAAATGGTTAAGGCAAGGAGAAATGTTAGTGCGGAGCAGGAATTTGGGGATACTGTGAATGATATAGCAGATCGCTTCAGAATAATAAGTTGTGATGAACAGGTGACTGGTAATGCCTTACAGAAGGTTTTGAGACTTAAAAGGGAAGGTACATTGAGAGACAGAAGTGTCCTGAAGGGTGAAAGTGAACAAATGGGATTGGTTCAGTTTATAACCTCTTTCAGCAGTTATGCCGGAAAACTCAGTAGGATATTATATAAGCATTGGGGCTTGTTAACAAATGATTCTGTTACAGCTAAATGGATCATCAACAAACCAAGAGTGACATTTAGATGGGGAGAACCCTTAGAACTATTGTGAGCCTGATTTACCCTACACCTTAAAGGATGTATAACTGGCTTACCAGGCGTAATAAAGGATTTTTTAAGTGTGGAGATTGTGCAACTTGTATGTATGCTGTTGACAAAAAGCAGATGTTTCAATACAATAATTCTGTTGTATATCATATACAATCCCATATACTTGTTCGACGAAATACGTTGTGTATGTATTGGAATGTGCTTGTGGTTGGTTATAGGTGGAAGACACTATGAGACCACTAAGGGAGCAGATTCTGGAACATTTGAGAGGAATAAGAATTAAAGATGAGCGATGTCCTATTGCACTACATTGTTCAACATTTACTGTGACATCCAAGCTGGCAAGATTGGGATTTTAGAAATCCAGCACATCCCAATAGACCCATGGCATGGGAATAG
Organism: Calotriton arnoldi; assembly: GCA_963921515.1. Taxonomy (NCBI): domain Eukaryota; kingdom Metazoa; phylum Chordata; class Amphibia; order Caudata; family Salamandridae; genus Calotriton; species Calotriton arnoldi. The sequence continues at coordinate 328,452 of CAWUFW010005288.1, read as the reverse complement.
GGAGCTTATATTACAGAGATCAGAGGCTATGTGGATTCTCAAATTAAAAGCAATGTCATATGGTCTGAACACTGACCATGAATTACAGTATATTCTAGGGGAATAATAACGAGACTATGAATTACGGTATTATCCAGGGAATTTATACATGTCTCAAGAGATATATTATACTGTATTTGTTTTTTCATTTGTCGTACAGTGATAACTATAACACACCTTAAGTAACTAAATGTGCCACATCAGAGCTACTGTAAGGGGCGAGGTATTTGGAGTGTGTTACTTCAATTACTTTTCTAATTTACCTTGTCCATTTAATTTCTTGGGTAACCTTTCCATATATAATCATATTTTAGTCAGGGTGCTCTCGGTTTGGTTTCCCAATGTGGGTGAATCGGTAGGGATATAAATTCACAGCTATATGGGTGTACACTTTAGGCAAATCTGACTAGTTTTGCAGCCTTGTTTTGCAGAAGATAAACTGTTTGGAATGAGTTGATGGAACTACAAATTATATTTTTTTAGATTTGTGTCCCTGGTTTACAATGGCGGCTCCCGTATTGATGGTACATAATAGATGTAAACCCCTGTTTACTTTTGAATGAGGGGGTATTGAGTTCAGTGGTTCCATCCCGTAGCATTTTGGACACATCCAGATCAACATCCATTAGCATACAGGATTCTTCCTCCCATCTAAGCCCCCAAAGCATTGTGAGCTGGAACATTGTAGAGTTTGCTGCTAAGGTTGAGAACAGTGATTGTTTAGCTTTTATTGAATCGTTTGACATTATTGCACTTCTGGAAACATGGGAAATACCTGCAATACAACATAATGACTTTAGCTGCTATTCTCTAGCTGCCCACTCACAAGATTTGGGCTCTAACCCCAGATCTATCTGGGGTCTATCCATTTGGGTGAGGTTAGCATTAAATTTGAGAGTCCCCCTGTCAACATTGCCAGCAATGTTCATTTCATTTCATTGTAATTCAGGGAATAATTGTCAAATGCTGTAACAATCTTTATTTTTGTTTATTCAACTTCTACCACAACAACGTTTCCTACTCTAATATTAGCAACCTTTAGAGCTTGCTTGAGTGTTGATACTGTTTCTGGTCAACCAAAGAATGCCCTGGATGGCCTTAATGTGATATGTGGGGATTTTAACGCTGTGGTAAACATCAGTAGTCATTATATAGATCCTTTTATTGGTTGTGTGCCAATCACCCACTTCCTCTCAGACGAATCTCAGGGGGAAAGAACTTGAAAAGTTTGTCAAGGAGAGGGATCTGATGAATATCCATGAATATTACTCAAGCAATTTCCCATCTATGCCTACTTTTTTTGGCAGAGGTTGTGCCAGCACCATTGACTGTATGTTTAGGTCTAGACCTCTTGCCGGCTTGGTTTTAACATGCAACACTATTAATGTGATGATCAGCGATCATAACCCACTTACCCTAGCTTTTAAATCTTCTGGTGCTCTTTGAGTAGCATGTTCGGGCACCTCTGTGCCTCTGTTCAACAAAAACAGTGCCCGACGTTTGGTCTGGAAACTTTCTTGCCCAAAACATTTTTAATTATGCTTATCAGGGGTACTTTGGTGTCTTTCTATCACTGCCTTAGTGAGGAGAAAGAAAATACAGTAGTTGTCGAGGCCATTCTGCATATCTGCACACAAGTACCAATTATGCCCCTGCAACCTTTCCCGCATTTTGATAACCCTATTCCCCTTTGGGTTGACGCAGTCTGCTCTCAAGCGAATGGTACCCTTCGGCAAGCATTGGGCTGTAATCCCAGGCACACAAAGGAAGTAAGGCGGTGCAGGACTCTCTACTACAGAACCTGTGGTTGAGAGAGCTGAAGAATAGGACCACCAATCTCTCTGCTTTAATGTCAGCCAATAAGATTAAAGATGCAATTGTTTCTGGGCTACAGTCAACTGCATTAGGAATGACAATGTTAGCAAGACTCCCCTCAGCTCCCATATTCCTGCAGACCTTTGGGTATTCCATTTTTCCAAAGTTTACAGTCACTGCAGTAGCATCGATCCTATTGAAGCCCGGTTTGTAGGAGACGCTTCCATTGCCAACCTCATGTTTGACCTGGAAGACGTTATCACCACTCTTGGGAAAAGTCCTACCAACTAAGCTCCGGGCCCTGATGGTGTCCACATTGACCTATTTATGTGCAACTATGACCTTTGGGCTCCTGTGCTTACAAATGTTTACAATCGGTTGAAAGTTACTTTTCTACGTCCTGTTGGCATACCTTTGTTTCCGATTGGCGCTTCCAGTTTGGATTTCTTGAAGCCTTCTACTTCTATTTAGAATTCTTGCCTTCTATTTTCCACTCCTTGCTGGTGTTTGCACTTATTTGTGGGTTCTTTCCTTCCTTTCCGTTCCTGGAGTCTCCGCCCCCATCACAGGTTTTTCCCTATGGGGGTTTTTCCCCTTGGGACTCCTTTTTGAAGGCACAGTCTGCTCTCTTTTCATTTTCAGCAGCACTGTGGCTACCAGAAAGGGTCGCCCTTACCTTGGACAGACCAGAACCCTCAAGAACCGAAGTCGAGAATCTCTCCAACATACCAGAACTGGTAAGAACAGTACAAGTCGTGACAGATTGCAACGCCCAAAAACCCGTTTTGATACTGATGCCATGGATCTTCCTCAAACATCACCTCCATAAGGATCATTAGAAGCGACACAGGCGTTAGTGCAGACTGTTCTGCAACAAGCCCAAGAATTATAACAGTTACATGAAGAAAATGTAGCCTTGCGCCAAGTGTTGTCTGCTAAGACGTCTGATGTACCCGCAGTCTCTACCACCACTCCTCGTTATTCCGGAAATCTGAATAAGTTGAAAGAATTTCTAGATTCTTTAACAGTATTTTTGCCTTCCGCCCAACCCAATTTACATTGGACAGAACTAAGGTTGGGTATCTGATTTGTGCCTTGTCTGGTCCTGCATTGACATGGGCAACTCCCTTGGTAGCCTCAGAAGATCCTTGGTTGTCAAATTACATGTCCTTTCTTGCTGCCTTTAAACAAATGTTTCAAAGACCTGGCTTGGATACCTCAGCAGAAGAAGCCCTGTGTGACATTCAACAGGGGAACCAGGATGTCCTGCAATACATCACGCACTTTAGACAACTGGCTGCAGAGACCACTTGGGTGGAACGAACATTAGTCACTCTTTTTCGCAGAGGTCTACGAGAAGACATTAAAGACGAATTGGTGCATTCTCCTCGTGCAGAAACCATGACTGAATTAATGGATTTAGCATTGTCCGTTGAACATCGTCTCAATGAACGTCGATTGGAAAGGCGAAAATAACGCGTCCATCCACATACAGAACGACACCACCTAATACTCGCAGTACAGAAGCCCCCATACCAGAAACCCTTCCTTCAACAGGAGAAGAACCAATGCAAGGACCACTGTCTGAGGCCGAACGAGAATACAGGAGAAAACAAGGACTGTGCCTATATTGTGGTGCTTCTGGTCATATCATTCGCAATTGTCCTACCCGTCCATCGAGGAGTCGGAAAACGCCAGATTCCGTCCTCTGTAAGAAGGGAGAGGACGGGATGGTCTGGAATACCTTCAATCTGCACGTCAAAAGAAACCTCAAATTCTCTTTTTCTTCTACCTATGTTTCTGCGGTTATCTGATGGTACTAAAGAAAGAGTACTGGCACTGTTAGATTGTGGTGCCAGCTGAATATATTTGGATGAAATATGGGCTACTGAGTGACAAACATGCCATATTCCCAAGGAGACTCCGGAACAAGTACATACAGTAGATGGGACTCCGTTTGTTTCCGGACCAGTCAAAGAAATGACGCTGTCACTACAACTGGCTTTTGGAAGACACCAAGAGTACTTGTCCTTTTACCTGATAGCCTCACCCAATCATATCATGATTTTAGGAATACCTTGGCTGATCAGACACAATCCTTACATCAATTGGGGAAACTAGGACTATTTCCTTATTGTCGCATTTTTGTCAACAATTCTGTTATTCTACTGAGGTACCCAAAAGAGATGCCTATGGTAAGAAGTGAAGCTTGTAACTCCCTTAACATAGCCCAAGATGTACCCAGTCACTACCAAATGTATGCGGAAGTGTTTCACAAACCGAAGAACTTGACACTGCCTACTCACAGGGAGTGCGATTGTGCTATTCCTCTAGAACGCGGAGCGACAGTACCTTTTGGAAGAGTATATTCTCTTACTGAACCTGAGAAGGAAACCCTTAGACAATATCTTAAGGAAAACCTTCAAAGTGGTTAGATTACTCGGTCCTCATCACCTGCTGGGGCAATGCTCTTCTTCGTACCAAAGAAGACTAAAGATCTACGGCCATGCATAGACTTCAGGGGTCTGAAGAAGATCACTATAAAAGATCCCTATCCCTTGCCCTTGATTAAGGATATCTTGGAGTCTGTTAGGGGGGCACAAGTCGTTACCAAATTAGACCTTAGGGGTACCTATCATATCCTTCGAGTCAAAGAAGGAGATAAGTGGAAAACCGCATTCAGGACACCCTTGGTCCATTTCGAATATCGAGTTAGGCCCTTTGGACTAACCATTGTTCCTTCTATCTTTCAAAGATTCATGGATAACGTGTTCTCGGATCTCTTAAATCAGATTGTTGTAATATATTTAGACGACATTTTGGTTTATTCAGCTGCTCTTGAGTTGCATTATGCACACGTCGCTCAAGTCCTGGAAAGACTATGTCAAAACAGTCTTTTCTGTAAGCCTGAAAAATGTGAGTTCGACAAATCTGAAGTGGAATATTTAGGTTACTGAATCAATGAGACAGGAATTGCCATGGATCCACAAAAAGTAAAAACTATTTTAGATTGGCCTACGCCTTCAACCATCAAAGAAACCCAATGTTTCTTAGGCTTGACAAACTTTTATTGATAATTTTGCTCACTGTACAAGTTACATCTCCCAAACCTTAAAGAAGGAAAATCGCCGACAAGGATTCAAATGGACTGAAGCTGCTGAAGGAGCCTTTCAGTCATTGAAACAGGCATTCACTCAAGCTCCTGTTTTACGTCATCCAGATGCAACAAGGAAGTTCATTGTAGAAACAGATGCTTCAGACAGAGCAATAGGTGCTGTGCAACTCCAACAACAAGAAGACGACTGGCTGGAACATCCTGTTTTTTACTTATCACACGTCCTGTCAGATTCCGAGAGCGAGAGCTATTAGTGTAGGAAGCTGGCTCGGTATATACTGTACAAAAGTGAGGTATAGTGTGCACAGAGTCCAGTGGAACCCCAAAGGTAGGCAGAGGTAAAAGTAAATAATACCTTACTCTTTATTTGTGGTAGTATGGGCGAGCAGTAAGGCTTTATCAGAGGGTAGTGTTATGCATTTATTGTACACACTCAGGCAAGGAATGATGTCACACACTTAAAGACTAAACTCAGACCAATTTGTTTGTATGAAAATATTATTTAGTTGTATTTTATTTTCTAGAACCAAGCCAAGCCTGGTACAGGTAAGTGTAATTGTACTTTGCAAGAATAATGCAGTTAAATACAGTTTGAATGCAGTTGAATTGGTTATAGGTAAGTCATTTGTTTGCCAAACAATTGGAATTACTTTTCAGTTACTTTTCAGATTATTTTTCAAATTACTTTTCAGATTACTTTTAACGTTACTTTCTCTACTCAGTGTGATATGCCTAGATATCACACTGGGACATTTCCTAGAGGAAAGGTAAGTAAGTCAGTTTTAGTACATATGCAGTTGCTTGAGGTTTCATACAAACCAACTCCACACTTGGAACAATTTTCGCAAGAAAGCAGTCAATGCAGTCCTATGGGAGAAAACAATGTTATTGACTTAACAGTAAGTACTTAGGTTTGGGAGTTGATTTTCTGGGGTTAGAACCTGGGTTCCCCCAGGGTCAATGATGCACTCTCAAAGCACCCTTCAGCGGCACTAGGGCGGCCGGGTGCAGAGTGCTGAGGCCCTATGTTATCCAATGGGGGATAGGAGGCCTCCGGTTGGTGGCTGTTCACGAGCAGGCCACAAGGTTGTGGGAGCAAAGCTCCTGGACTTAGGCTCAGGGCAAAGAGGGATCCGATTTAGCACACAAGGTGCACCCACAGCGGCACAGGGGCGACCGGGTGCTGTTTTGGCGTCGGGTGCCTTGTTGTTTTCAACGGGGATTCTCCGGTTGCAACAAACAATGCAGGCTCGGGGTCAAAGATCTTCTGGAGGCGACCACCGGTTGGAGAGGTAAGTTGGGATGTCTTGGGATGCCGGGACGCCGTTGGTTGGGCCACCCAAGGCGTGGGACATCGGGTGCAGGGGTGTCTTTTGGCGTCTGGTTCTTCTTACCAGCTCCGATCACGGTCGGGGGGATCCTCCAGAAAGGGGCTGCAGGCATCGGTTGGAGACTTGAGGTAGGTCAGGGATCACCAGATCCCAAGTCAGTGGTGTTTGGCCAATCGAACTCAGGCCGTGGGCGTTGGTTGCAGAGTGGTGCAGACTCGCAGATTTGGCCGGAGCCAGAGTCTGTGGGTGAGAAAATCCAGTCCTCACGGGAGACAAAGTCTGGTTTGGGAAGGCAAGGCAGGTCCCCCAGGTTCTTGGGGGCTGCTGGCTACAGGACACACCGGGATTTCGCTGTAGCAGGTCGAGGTCGGGACAGGCCGGTAGGGCTGGGGCCAAGTCAGTTGGTGTCCTCCTCTTCTTCTTTGGCACAGCTCTTTGGTCCGTCTTCTTCTTGTTTCTTCTTGTCTGGTGAGGCAAGATTCAGGGTTGCCCTTAAATACTGAATTTAGGGGCATTGCAGGTAGGTTCAGGTTGGGACCAATGGGTCCCTTCCTTGGGGTGGGTACACCCCCTATTATGCCACCCTCCAGTGGGAGGGAGTATAAGCCTCACTCTGGTTGGCTGGGTCCCCCATCTGCCAGATGGCGGAGACTGAGAGTTGTGATTCACCTCACCTCCCCACCTGAGTGGTGGGGTTGGCAAGGGTGGGCACACCTCTCCTCCTAACTTGGTTTTCCTGTCGATTCTCCCACCCAAAGTGGAGGTCAGAACCAGCGGGGGCCAGTTGCTGGGAGCAGCAAATGGCTGGGATAGCTCACAAAGGTGGCAAGCCTTTGAAGCTTCCCCTTCGTGGACCCAGCCCATCCTGGGGGAGGAGGCTTGGCACCTCGTCCCAGGACCCCGAGAACGGCAGGCTCTCTCTACCCAGGGGTCCAGAAACATGTCTGGTGGTGGCAGCTGGCGAGCAACAACTCAGCCAGTACACTAGAGTTAGCTCGTTTTTCAGGGGGCATCTCTAAGATGCCCTCTGAGTGCATTTTTCATCAAATCCCACACTGGCATCAGTGTGGGTTTAATGTGCTGAGAAGTTTGATACCAAACTTTCCAGTTTTCAGTAAAGCCATTATTGTATTGTATTGTATTGTAATTGCATTTGTATAGCGCTTACTACCCCTGACGAGGCGTCGAAGCACTTTTTCGGCGAGTAGCACACTACTCCGGGACTCATAGAGGATTAGTGTTGAATTAGTATAGTGAAACATGCAAGTAAATTTTAAGTGGTGGATATGTTAGTCAGTTATTTGGATTCGGAAGGATAGCAGAAGGATAGAAGAGGAAAGAAGATTTGTATTTATATAGCGCTTCTAACCCCTGATGGGGTGTTGAATCGCTTTTTTTTGGCAAGTAGCAGTAATTTGTGTGGTGGATATTAGTCAGTTATTTAAAGTGAGAAGGATAGCGGAGGGATAGAAGGGAAAGAATGGTTTGCAACCATTAGAACAAAAGGCCCCCCTACTATACTTTGAGGTCTCAGAGGAGGGGGAAAAACCAAAACAAATATATACAATACCTCTGTGCTGACCTACTTACTTTCATGTGACCTGATCAGGCTCCGACACGCCCACGCCCCACAAATGCCCACAAGGGAACACAGCAAGAAAACCCTTCCCACTATCCCCACCTATCACAAATGTTCATGTCAAAATTCCTTCCCTTTCATTCCATATCTCACCAAATGCAAACAAAGAAAGACTCAGCACAAACAGACATCCACAACCTCATTGACCGTGTCCCCCAATCAAGCACAGCACCCAGAAATCAATCCACCGACCACCAACAAAGACACAAGAAAAAGAAAAAAAAAATTCACAACAAACAACCCAGCCATCCAAAACCGATCACCCACACCACCACTCCCTCACACCCACTCCACACACGCCCACACCACACACACATCAAAAAAAAAAACTTGTGGTGCTGTGGAGTTTGTGCTGACAAACTCCCTTACCATATACTCTTTATGGCATAAGTCCTTAAGCTTGGCCCACCGAGCCATGTATGGGAGAGTCCCCGCCCTGATCCAAAAGTTGGTCTCACACTATTCCCCCCGTCGACAACTCAGGTCAAGTTCCAACTTCTTGATGAACTCGACCACATTTAAGAGAGCCAGATGGGGTGGAAGGTCATTCACCCATCTGGTGCCAAAACTATGGAACAGTATGGACCCAGAACTCCGACTAATTGAAAATGAAGTGTCCTTCAAAAAAAGACTAAAAACATGGCTCTTCCCCTAAACCCAAGAGCTAACAGCCTCCGTCCTGTATCACCTCAGCGCTGAGATACCCAAGGGTAGTCACGCGCTTTACAAATCCCATAAACATAAACATAAACATTTACAGTGTCTAAGAATTGACTTAGACACGTTAGGGGTACATGGCTCATGCACCTGTACCCTCACCACTGGTATAGTGCACCCAGCTAGAGGGGTGGCCAGGGCAGTGGGTTGTAGGCATGGCACACAGGGATGTGTGCCATGTCGACTCTTCACTTTGTTCTGCACCAAAACATGCAGCCTGCAATGGCAGTGTGTATGTGTAAAGGTACAGGGCCTCTATGGGTGGCACAATAAGTGCTGCAGCCCTTAGAGGCCTTTCCTGGTCGCAGTGCCCTTGGTACCTATGGTTCCTATTACAAGGGGCTTACATGTGGCCAGGGAGTTGCCAATTGGGTTTTGCAACAGTACAGTTTAGGGAAAGAACATAGGCTCTGGGTACCTGGTTGGCAGGAACCCAGGGCACACTCAGTCAAAGTACATCAACATTAGGCAAAAGGTGGGGGGCTGTAGTGTAGTTCCTATTTCCCTAATAGGCTCTGCGCATTGGAATAATATACCCTATAGGCTTAACATAGGACTGAGGTCGGTATGTCCCTATCGAGTATATTAAACTTAATTACTTTGTGCCAGCTAGCTCAGAGGCCACTAGAAACTCCTTGAAAACAAGAAGGGAGTAGTTTCTGGCAACCGCATAAACATGACTACTTTGTTTCCCTTTAGAATCGGAACACGTCTCAGAATCGTGGGAACAATAGATAACAGTTTCGCTCAGCTAATCGTGCATGCTTAGTTTCCTCAAAGTTACACAGAAAGAATAGACGGGCGTTTCAATAAAAAGGTTTTATTGAACAGTTTTGTTTCTCGTGTAAGAGATATGCGCTGTTATGATCACAAGACAGTATGCAAGATATATAATGTACAGCGTAAGCAGTAGTAATAAATAATACTGCGCTAGCATTATCTTTTAGCATATATTCACATATATAAATAACATGAGCTAAAAATGCGAGTACTCATATGATGCGTCTCTAAGCTAGTTCTACCCCAATGTACCTAACCTAGTCTAGGTGTAGGGCAAGGTAAGAAGTAGGCAAAGTAATCTCTAGTATGGTATACTAAGAGTATGTTAAGTCTAGTGTGCCAAGTATGCCAAGAGTCCCTCTAGGTTCTAGTCAGCTCCATACCTTGAGAATGAGAGAGGTGGGAATCTCTTTCCGGACTCGAACTCTAACACCCCGCGAAGGGAGTCAGATCACTGGAAGCTGGATTCTCTGCGAGCAGGGATGACAGCGTCTTCTCAGTGCGTCAGGCCGGGATACGGGCTCCTCTGAAGTCGAGGTCTCCTCTAACTTGCTTGGGCAAGGGAAGGTATATTTATACCTGGTAGGTACTTTGGAATGTTAGCATTGACGTGAAGTCGGACAGAGGAAGACGTCAGGAATGAACCCTTAAGGTATAGCGGTTCATGCATAATAGATGAGTTCTTGGAGAAATCAATAATCCTGTGCTAGGGGAACTCCCAAGAGCTTAAGGGTCTGGTTTCTAAGAACTCGTTGTGACGTTAGGGTGGACGGATGTCGGTGACCATACCTGTATTTGGAGTGCACGGCTAATGCCTAAATAAGGATTGGGATTCTTTGCCTATATAAGGGCAATGCGAATTGTGCCTATATAAGGACATGTTTCAGGAAAACCTATATACGGACACCTAAAGCGGAATACAACACCCACTCCACTTTCGAATGAACGATAATACTAAATGCTAAACATGAATTTGAGTACCACATATTGCTAAAACATTTCTAAAAGCATATTAAAAGAAGTTTAAAAATAAACTGTTGAATGCAATAGGTACTGTACATTTTAAAGCATTGTTTTCATTCTAAGCATATAGTGGAAATAAATGCAACATGAATGAATAAACAGTAATATATACATATGACGAAATGATTGATAAGTGTTTCAAAATCAAAGCCATTTCATATCATGGAAGTAAATGAAATTTTAGACAAATAAGGTGACAATGTTTCCCTGGAAGTTTTCAAAGAAGTCCGTTTTATAAGAATAGTTCTACTGTAAGCAGATTGATTTGCCATGTAGTTTCAAAACAAATTTAAAAAAGAAAAGTTCAATTTTGGGAAGAGTTCCAAGTTTTTGAAAATATGAAGGCCAAATTCATTGCATCCCTGGTACACTGTGAGCCGAATCAAAGTCAGTGTATGGGTCTGGTGTAAACATGAAATCATCTATTTCCGTAGACAAAATATCATCAACCGATGTTGGTGACATTTGGAACACCTCGTGTAGGAGATTAACTGCACAGAGATGTGAAGCATTGCCCTCAGCATAAGATGCCGCAGCAATGTTCGCGTCCGTTGTTACCTGTGTGCCTGTTGATCTATCTCGTACCTCAGCAGCAGCCGGAAGCATCTGTGAGATCTCAATGAATGCCGTCATCAGGATTGGTAGCCTCTGGGGACAACACAGAGCATGGGCCGTTATCGGGTCCAGCAGAGTATCGATATCCGTTGGCATGACTGATGGGAGTGTTAGACAGGTGTCTAGCACGCATTCTTCACCGCAAAGCAGGCAGCGTAGAACAGGTAAGATGCAATCTTGCCAGATTGGTCTGACTGACAGAAACCATGTTGTATTAAGTTCCCGTAGACGAGGTATGCCCAAAAGTTGTACTATGCGCTCACGGCACTTCCGTTCTAGGAGAGCTTTCTCCACTTCGCTCGGAGTGATGTCGGCGAATAGGCTTGCCATAGCGTAATAGTAGGAATAGAAATAGGATTCCTGCAACAAGTGCTAGAATTAATGGCACACCACCAAACACTGAATGTGCGAAGTTTGGGATGATTCCGAGGACTGCCTGGAAAGGTGCTAATAGTCCTGAACAGATGGTCTTAAATACATGTACAATTCCGCTCGTATCAGACATGTTAAAGATACGTACCATCATTTCTACGAAATGTATAGGGCAGTTTGTACGAATTAAAGCCTGTATTTCAGCCGAAGTCCTTGCAATTTGTAAATCATAGATTTCTTTGGCCGAGGTCAGAGGCACAGTTTGTTGTATAAGCATGGCTTTCATTCTGCTTAAAGTATCAAATCGTATAAAAGAAACATTCAATGAAGGCCATAAAGGCGACTCCCTGACTGTGTCTATTGGGGGGAACAATACTTGCATACAGCAAGTGACCCTGGAGTCTACCGTTACCAGATATGGGATGCCTGGCAACATGCCACAGCAACTCTGATCATTCAACATGAGGTAACTCCCATTAGAAAGTTGGCCAAACGTTGGATTAATCACAGCAGCTGGTGTACCTTGCTGGTGGCAGGACAAATTTGCCACAGAACCATTACAAGCCCCGTGTAAAGAAATGTCTTGACATATGAATGAACCGCTTAGTGCATTTTCACAGTGTGTACCGCTAAGAAACACTTCACGATCCCCACTCCAACATCTGTATTCGTAAGGTAAATCCCAGGATGTCTTAATGTATTCTTTACCCAACCTTTCATATTTGCCCGCTTGCATTTGTTTGAGGCAATACTGAAACTGAAAAGTAGTGACAGGCAGAGTGATTTTGCCATGAATAAGCCATTCTGTAGCTGGTTTCTCTGCCACAGTGAATGGTAATTTCTCCAGTTTTCCAGTGCTCAGCACTGTATACTTTGCTCCCCTTTGTGCCAGTTCGATCTGTTTATCAGTCAGATTGTATTCTGCAAACAGAGCCGACGTGTTGATAAAACGCCAAGGCACATAGCCCGCACGCATAGATTGCAGCGTCCAGCCTAATAACATAATAGAACGTAACTGAGATTGGCCTTGTTGTAACATGGCTAAATCTTGTTCCAGTATGTCAATAGCAGAGGATACAATGTTGTCCAATGAATAAATTCTGGATGACAAAGTTGTTAACCCATTGTCGACCACAGAGAGAGTTTTCTCTAAGTTAATACGATCAAGTTCACGTATTCGTTCTGCGGCCTCTACCTGTGAAACCTTCCATGCTTCATTATAAGCAGCATAGATGCTGGCATATATGAAACGTTTTTGACGCGGTTTTCTCGGTCCTAGCAAGAATTCCCTAAGGTTTGCGTCTTCTTTAAGTAAAGATAAGTGTTGTTTCACATCCTCAAGTGTAGATTTTATGTAGCCAGTCGAGGCACAATTTTCCTACACTGTATGTTGTTACTACCCCCGGATGTTGTCTTTGGACGTATCGTGGGTCTGGCCTATGAATAGTAAAGCCCTGTGTTTTAATCAGGAATCTTTCTTGACAGATGTTTGTGTCTGTGGGCCAGATCAACCATTTTCTCCAATCAGGATTTGTTCTGTTGATTTGTAGTATTGAGTCAACTGTAACCGCTGCCTGTGTATTGTTATTACTGGCAGGTGTTGGTACAGAAGGTGTTTTCATGTCTTTGATTTTGGCTAAACCAAGGCAAGACGTTTGTTGCACAGTGTCATTCAAAAACATTATTTGCTTAGGGATGATACATGCTCTAAACAAAGCTTCTATTCCCTGCACTTGCCAATCTTTAGAACCCCAGACAGATTTTGTGTCTATTGTGTCTTTCCACAAATCGAATCCATGTCTAGACGGTTGGGCAATAAATGCTGCAGAGTAAATCTGTTTCGTATTTGTTAAAATCATTTTCTGTCCTGTTTTGTTTACATTTTTATAATAAAATGTTTCCGGATCAGATGTATTGTACCCTGAAAAATAGGGAAACTTTTTAGCAAACGTTTTTGAACTACCTTTTGGTGGTGTAGGACAATGTTCCCATTGGTTAAACATAAACACATTTCTAGGTGTTGCAGATTTATGCAAAAAATGATGATTATAGTGGCTATAGCAATACAGCTGTTCATAGTCTGATGAACCCTCTAAATATTCATTGTTAGAAAATGCAGTAGACCTTTCTAGATCAAACATCATATCATTTACAGTCTGAAAGTCCCAATCATCAGAATAGGTACTGGACGAAATAAAATCACTTAATGAAATTTTAAATAAATGTGGAATGTTCAAAAGTTCCGTAGGACCGAAGATATCGAAATCTGTTGTGTCCCACACTATACCATCCTGTATAGGAACGGCTGTGATGTTCACTGCTGACAAGTCTCTTGCTTCACGATGGGATGATTTGTGTGGTTTCAAAAGTAAGTTCACATTTTTACTTTCAATATCCAAACGGATGTATCTGCCATTGATAAGCACGCTGATAGTCATAACCAAAGCTAGCCAAAGCAGAAAGAAAAATATTCCAGAAACAATCCATAGTTCAATCCATGGTGAAACCAGATAAGTCTTTTTCAGAAAATGAAAAAAGTCTTGTACTTGCTGTTTGAAAGTTTTTGATGCTGGCGTCGTTTCAGGCTCACTCGGATCCTCAGAAAACGTATCAAAGTTAATGAAATAGCCAGAAGCAGTTCTGTCAATTGTTGGAATTGCATCAGGATTTGTCGAAATCACTGGAACCAGTTGATCACTTGTTACATTGGTGTAGACAGGTGTATTTGGACGAACTGTTACTTGAGTTTCAAGAGGGATGAGTTCCATAGCATTGTTGCTTAGTCCTTCATCTGTTACTGCTGAATTCTCGATGGTTATCAGACTTTCAGTCTGAACCTCTTGGATAGTAGAGAGAGGAGTGCGTCTGCTACTAGGTCGGAGTCCACGAGGCCTACTATTTAGTATTGGCCACATACTGTGATTTGATGAGGTCGATTGACACAAATCTTTTCTCCTTTTTTCCAGCAAGGGGCGGCAGAAGTACTGTTCTTGTTCCGTGGACGGCTAGGACAGGTACTGGTTGTCTGTAAGAAGGTCCAAATTCCTTTTTGTCCGCAATTTTCTCTCTGACTAGATCCCCAACTTTTGGGATCCAGACAGGCCTTGCTGGGACTGCCGGTTTTTCCCCAGTGGTGGTTGGCTTCAGGAATACGTTGCTCTGTTTTGATCTTAGTTCATTTAGATCCTGTAAAACAGCCAAACGATCTTTGATATCAAAGGGTTTATTTTCCACCACTGTGCCTTTACATTCGAGATCAGGAACCCACATTCTTGTCCCAAATAGGACCTCAAATGGAGTGACCCCCCCCTAGAGAACTTCTTGGCAAATTATTTAATGAGCGTTGGACCCCATAAAGATGTTTGACCCACCCATCACCCGTACCTAATACTCTAGCTGTTATAGATTGCTTTATGTCCCGGTTTTTCCTTTCCACCACAGAATTTCCCTCAGGATGAAACGGAGAGGAGTACCGCAATGCAACGCCCAAACTGGCCATGGCTTCTTTGTAAGCCCGAGAGCTAAACGCAGGGCCCTGGTCAGAATGTAGAGTGCCTATTGCGTATGTGCCGATAAAGACTCGCAAATCTTTTATAACAGTTCGAGCGTCAGCCGAGCGCTGAGGCCATATCCATAGGAACCTTGACTTAGTATTTGTGGGATTGCATTTGTCCAAAAGGATGACTGCGCGTAGATAGTCTAATGCTATCTAACAATGGTGTCTGTACTGGGCAGGCTACTTCGTAGCATGGTGTCTGGTGGCGTTATGCATCACGCTGTACCTTACAGTCTATGCAGTCATTGATGAAGATGTGAATCTGTGTATTCATTCCAGGCCACCAGTACATCTCTTTTAATGCTAATATTGTTTTAGAGATCCCTTGATGTGACAGACCCTCCCCCAGATGTGCTTCATAAATCAAAGCTGCTCTACATTCCATGTTTGGAATTACCCTATCCCCCACTCCAGGGATTCGAGCAAAAGCAACGTTGTTCGCATCAATTACATAAGAGTACTTGAGTGGAAACTTTTTTGGTAACGCTGCACCACTGCCTTTGCTTGTAGGATTGACAGCCAACAATATCTCACTGTCTATTCTCGTTTTTGAACGAGTGATCGCAGCTACGGAAGCCGTGTGAACAGCCCTCTTTGCGGCTTCGTCAGCCAATGAATTCCCTGCAACGTGAATGCCATCACGTTGATGACTCAGTGTATGTATCACATGAGCCTTTGGTAGTTCGTTTTTTAACTGAACTACTTGTTCCCAAAGCGTTTTATGCTTTATTGTGCCACCTTTTGCATCTTTGAACCCATTTTCAAGCCAATTTTGTATATATTCATTATACGACTGAACACAGTAAAAGGAATCGCACACTATCAGTGTGGGGAATTCGCGATCTGTACTTTCAAGTGCCAGTTTGAATGCTTGTAGTTCAGCTCGCTGAGCTGTACAATCTCCTAGAGATTGAGTTTTAGTGACCATTGGTCTGAAGTTACCATCTTGCATGCGACCTTTAACGATTGCGCATGCTGCACTGTAAGCTTGCTTACTCCCTGTAGCGGGTTGTGCGGATCCGTCAGTGTAAATTATGAATTCGTACTGATCGAGAGGCAGAATTTCAGTGGGCAGAGGACATTCATGTTCATATTGCAGGAACGCTTGTGTTTTTAAATCAGGATCAAAAACATATTCAACATCTGTTGCAGCAAGTGAATTAACCCATTGTATCCATCTAGGATGTAATGCTTTAGCATTTGGAATGCTCGCTTTAGTAACTGCCTCTAAGGCTGGTACTGGGGTTACGACAATAATGCGTTTCCCTTGAGCTAGGGCTCTTTCTTTTGCTACAGCGGTTTGAACTGCTGTCAGTATTTTTTCAGTTGAAGTGAAGCGCATTTCTGCTTGTGTATACAAATGAGATTTGTATGCTATTGGTACTTTTTCACCCTCATTAAATGTTAAGTAGGTGAATCCGCATTGACCCGAAATTATTCAGATCACTAAGTTGCGTTGACTTACGCGTGTTTGTAAGTGATTTGTTGCTAACATGTTAGCTTGGAGTGAACGCAAGATTTCTGTGTGTTCTCGTGTCCAATTTTTGATTGAAAAATCAGGTTTGATTAATGCGTAGAGAGATTTAACCCTTTCTGCGTAATTTAGAATGTACGTTCTTCCAAAATTTAGGAAACCCAGGATGGATTGTAAATTTTTCAGCGTTTTTGGAGGTTGGAGCAGCGCACACTTTTCTAAAAGTTAGCTGCCAAGCTCTTGCCTTCACTTGAAAGCTCATATCCTAGAAAAAGGACATTGAGATGGGCAATTCTGGATTTTTTAAAGTTGAATTTATAGCCCTCTGAGGCGAAGCCCAATATAATGGTACTCACCCTGTTCAAGTGCCTATCTAGGTCATCGTCTGTCAGATAGATGTCATCGACATATGACAATGCCTCATTATCATAAATTTGTAGTAACTCTGTTACCCTCGCTGAGAATAACCCCGGGCTGTTCTTGAACCCTTGTGGGAGTCGACAAAATTGACGCTGGGTCCCCATTATTGAGAAAGCTGTTAAGTACCTGCTTTCAGGTGCTATGTTCTGACAAAAGAAACCATTTGAGATGTCTAATGTGGTTTTATATTTTTTGCGCACAATGTTATTCATTAATGCTGTACTATGTGCATTTTGCACTGCAAATGTTTTAGAACAAGTGTTTTAAGTGTCTGTAATCCAAAACTAGACGATATGTATGGTCTGGTTTGGATACAGGAAACAAAGGATTGTTCCTTGAGGAAGTGCATGTTTCAATCACCCCTTGGTATTCAAGTTGATCTAAGATCTCCCTGACCTGCTTTTTAGCTTCTTGCTTTATTGGGTACTGCCTTTGTGCAGTAGGTTCATTTTTTAACTGTATTTTATGGTGAGGTGAGTCCTCATCCCATCCTACATGATTTTTATATAATGCTGGGGCCTGGGCAACTGCCCATTTCCTGGCATAAGTATATTTTAGGTGAATTGGAATAAGGTTGGAGAAGGCAGGCATAATGATGTCCTCGCCATGTGGGCACTCCCTGACAAATTGTGGTGGCCAGTCTTTTTCTGCTAGAAGTATATCATAACCCCTTGAAAGTTTTTCCCAAAAGAGTGTTTTCACCTTTCTTGGTATGTCTCCCTCCATTCGGAGTGTTATTTCATATAACTTTTGTGGAGTACTAACCCTGGTGTCTACAGTCTCTACTGTGATGTACTCATTCAAGTCCACTATCTCCAGAAGTTCCTTCAGGTTCTGGTGAGCTATTGTGACTTCTGCTGCACTGTCCAGCATTGTCTGAGCCCATTCTCCGTTCTTGAGTTGTGTTCTCAGTATCCTCGGCATGTCTGATCTTCAGACCTGCTACCTTCTTTTTTGAGCATTGAGGTTTTGATTTATTTTTCTGAACGTGTTTGTCGTCTTTGGATTTAACGCGTTCTTCTCTATGTTTTGACCGTCCTCTTCTTTCCGATGTCTGTGACGAATTCTGAAAGGTACGAGAGGAACGTGTATCAGTATCTTGATACCTGTCAGGTTTTCTTAAATTATCCCTATTCCTGAGGTTATACCTCCTTTCAGAGTGCTCCTTTTGAGGAGACCTACCTCGGGATTGAGAACGTTTCTCGCTTGAATTTTGTTTATTAGTTTCCCACTTCTTTTTAGAAGATGTAGGAGTTTGTTTAATAGAGTCCTTTTCAGGATTCTCAGATAGTTTTGGCTTCAATGGTCTTCCACCCAAACTATCTCTACCTAATTCTGCATATGATTGGTCTATTATTCTGGGTAGTTCTGTTTGATGTTCTGTTACATCAAATTCCCTTAATCGTTGGCGGATCGCCACTGATGCTGCCTCTCCTTTAATATTAGATAATATTATTGTTGAGACCTGGTCGAAATTTTTCAGTAATTTCATACCTAAATTTAGAGCAGGCTCTGCCCCGTATTCGTTTTGAATTTGTTTCAGGACATCTGGTATTACTGCAATTGATGGAACACCATGTGTTTTAGTATAGATGGCAGCAAAGACTGAGCCCCAAGTGGTGCAGTCTTCCAGTTGTGGTGTGATCCCCATTGGTAAACAGATCGTAAGGATTCTGTGTTTCTCATAAGGGATAGTATTAGGAAATACTGCTTCGATTTGAGTAATTTTTTGAGCTATCCAGAATGGAATTTGCTCACGTTTTGTGGGCATTTTACCCATGACTGC
Source organism: Calotriton arnoldi (assembly GCA_963921515.1). Taxonomy (NCBI): domain Eukaryota; kingdom Metazoa; phylum Chordata; class Amphibia; order Caudata; family Salamandridae; genus Calotriton; species Calotriton arnoldi. Next base: position 309,770 of record CAWUFW010005288.1, on the reverse strand, counting down.
GTATAAAGTCTGTGGTGTAATTTTTAGTGTATTCCCCTGTTGAGGGGTTTGATTTGGAATGGTCAATGGTGGTTGGACTGTGAAAGTCTGCATCACATATTGGACCAATTGTCTGTAAATTTTTATTAACTCTGTGAGTTGAGTAAGTAATTCCTCGTCTGACATCTCTTCAATGTCAGGATGAGGAGTGTAGCCGGCTAGAATCGGCCATGTTGCTCCTGGTCTTCCTAGTGGACCGAGCCTGGTAATGTTTTTGTGATGTTTTAGGGTGCCTTTAAACCAGAGCTGATGCTCCTGGTATGTTAGTGGAATTTCAATATCCTCAAAAGGAATATATTCCTCTGGTGGTTCATCTTCTTTGTAGAAGTGAAACAGTCTTGTTACTGGATTTGATTCTGGGAATACTATCCATGAATAGAATACCTCTGTCTGAAAGGATTTGTGTGCCTCTATCACGAAAACTGCTCTACCCCCTCTTGGTGGTAGGCCATGTTTTATAAGTTTTAGAGTGATGGCTCTTCTTAAGTTTGGATGGATGTCTATAACACCCACCTCGGTTTCATTTAAACCTGTAAAGTTAAAAGCTGTTACGACTGGTTCAGTCGCAGCTACACCGTTCTCGGTGTCATTGACATTTGTTTTTTGAAAAATGTAGAACAAGTTTCAAGGAAACAAAAGATAAGGTGCACAATATTTTGGAACACTGTATCCTTCAACGTTGAGCAAACCAAAATAGCTAATATATAGGTTTTTTTGTCCTATTTAGCTTTGGCGGATATTTAACCCTACCCACTCCAGACGTCTTATGGAGTATGTGAGTAGGGGTCTCTGAGAGAAAAGCACGACTGAGTTACTCAGTATCTAGCGTTAAATTACTGCCTTACCAAACGGTTGGGTGCCATGTAGTGTAGTTCCTATTTCCCTAATAGGCTCTGCGCATTTGAATAATATACCCTATAGGCTTGACATAGGACTGAGGTCGGTATGTCCCTATCGAGTATATTAAACTTAATTACTTTGTGCCAGCTAGCTCAGAGGCCACTAGAAACTCCTTGAAAACAAGAAGGGAGTAGTTTCTGGCAACCGCATAAACATGACTACTTTGTTTCCCTTTAGAATCGGAACACGTCTCAGAATCGTGGAAACAATAGATAACAGTTTCACTCAGCTAATCGTGCATGCTTAGTTTCCTCAAAGTTACACAGAAAGAATAGACGGGCGTTTCAATAAAAAGGTTTTATTGAACAGTCTTGTTTCTCGTGTAAGAGATATGCGCTGTTATGATCACAAGACAGTATGCAAGATATATAATGTACAGCGTAAGCAGTAGAAATAAATAATACTGCGCTAGCATTATCTTTTAGCATATATTCACATATATAAATAACATGAGCTAAAAATGCGAGTACTCATATGATGCGTCTCTAAGCTAGTTCTACCCCAATGTACCTAACCTAGTCTAGGTGTAGGGCAAGGTAAGAAGTAGGCGAAGTATTCTCTAGTATGGTATACTAAGAGTATGTTAAGTCTAGTGTGCCAAGTATGCCAAGAGTCCCTCTAGGTTCTAGTCAGCTCCATACCTTGAGAATGAGAGAGGTGGGAATCTCTTTCCGGACTCGAACTCTAACACCCAGCGAAGGGAGTCAGATCACTGGAAGCTGGATTCTCTGCGAGCAGGGATGACAGCGTCTTCTCAGTGCGTCACGCCGGGATACGGGCTCCTCTGAAGTCGAGGTCTCCTCTAACTTGCGGGCAAGGGAAGGTATATTTATACCTGGCAGGTACTTTGGAATGTTAGCATTGACGTGAAGTCGGACAGAGGAAGACGTCAGGAATGAACCCTTAAGGTATAGCGGTTCATGCATAATAGATGAGTTCTTGGAGAAATCAATAATCCTGTGCTAGGGGAACTCCCAAGAGCTTAAGGGTCTGGTTTCTAAGAACTCGTTGTGACGTTAGGGTGGACGGATGTCGGTGACCATCCCTGTATTTGGAGTGCACGGCTAATGCCTAAATAAGGACTGGGATTCTATGCCTATATAAGGGCAATGCGAATTGTGCCTATATAAGGACATGTTTCAGGAAAACCTATATACGGACACCTAAAGCGGAATACAACAGGGCGACCATGCAAAAATGAGCCTTTTCCTACACAACTCCCCCCAAACGAAAGAGGACGAGACTATCCTTTCCCTATAGAGTCTTCATTGTCTAAGTGGAAGAACCTGAAAAGTCCATCTGCATTGGCATGGGCAGTCCCAGGTCTATGTTACACTGTAAAGTCCATTCCCTGCAGGGAGATGGACCACCTCAAAAGTTTAGGATTTTCACCTTTCATTTACATTAGCCATTTGAGAGGTCTGTGGTCAGTTTGAACTATGAAGTGAGTACCAAACAAGTATGGTCTCAGCTTATTCAGGGACCAAACCACAGCAAAGGCCTCCCTCTCAATGGCACTCCATGCTGCTCCCTGGGGAGTAACCTCCTGCTTATAAAAGCAACAGGCTGGTCTTGGCCTTCATCATTGGTCTGGGATAGGATGGCTCCTATCCCTAGCTCAGAGGCATCAGTCTGCACAATGAACTGCTTGGTGTAGTATGGAGCTTTGAGAATTGGTGCTGAGTACATTGCCTCTTTCAGGGTGTAAAAAGCCTTTTGACAGCTGTTAGACCTGGCATCATCGGTGTGGGTTTCCCCTGTATTTTTTCCTTGCCTCCTGTTATTTTGCTGTGTGTTGGACTTCATTTTCGCTGATCTAGATGATTTGGGCACTTTGCCACTGCTGTTCAGTACCAAAGTGCAAGTGCTCCCTTTGTAAATTGTTGTTACGGATTGGTGATTCCATGATTGGCATATTTGATTTACTAGTCAGTCCCTAGTACAGTGCACTGTGTGTGCCCAGGGCCTGTAAATCAAATGCTGCTAGTAGGCTTGCAGCACTGATTGTGCCATCTACACAAGCAGTCTTGCAACAAGGTCTCAGGCCTGCCATTGCAGAGCCTGTGTGCAGTCTAGTACTGCCATGTCGACCTGGCAAGTGCACCCACTTGCCAGGCCCTAACCTTCCCTTTTCTTACATGTTAGTCACCCCTAAGGTAGGCCCAAGGTACCCCTGTGGGCAGGGTGCAGTGTATGTGAAAGGTAAGACATGCCCTGATGTGTGTGGCATGTCCTGATAGTGAAATACTGTTAATTTTGTTTTTCACTATTGCAAGGCTACCTGTTCCCAAAGGATAGAATGGGGAGTTTGCTTATAACATCTTATAAACATAACTACCCCTGGGAATAAGGTAGGAAAATAAAGTTTAGTATACCTGAGCTCAGAATATTAAAAGGCATCTTTTAGTGAGGGTGATTTCTACATTCTGTGTTTGAAAATACCACTTTTAGAAAGTAGGTATTTTCTTGCTTAGCCATCCAGTGTGCCTCTGCTAGGATGTGTATTGACTGTGACTTTGGAGTGACAGGGGCTGGGGATGTGCAGTGGCTTTAGAGAGTCTGGATGAGTCAGGGCTGGGCTGAATAGACCTGGGCTGCATTTAGAGTAGGTGGAGACGATTTCCTTTCACTTGAAATAGCCTGGTCTACCTTCCACAATGCTGTCTCCACCTCCTGCCAGTAAGCTGCACCAGAGAGGACAGAACTGGTTTTGACTGAGCACAGGGCTTCTCTGCCACCAGAGAACAAAGGATTTTTCTGAATAAATATTGGGGCCCAGACCCCAGAACTTTAGATCACTTCTGGGAATCAAGAGGAACCTTTGTCAAGGAGAAGAGCTGGAGAAACTGAGGCGGAATACTGCCCCGGTGCTGTTTGCCGCCTGGGGTTGGCTTGCAGTGGCTACTTTCTGCCAAGGAAAGGGACAAGGACTTTGCTGTTTGCTGTGTCCCCTGCTTGAGGAAGATCTCCAAGGGCTTGAAACAGAACTTGCCTCCTGTTCTGAAGTCTAAGGGACACTAAGACTTCACCACCAGCTCCCCTGAACTTCCTTGCTGGGAGTTCTGACCTGCTAAGAGGTACCTGCTGTTGTTTTGGACCTCTCAAGGCTGTTTGCTGCTGGGAGCTGGAAAAGTAACGCAACTTCGAGAAGCACGACGCATCCACACCTGTTTCTGACGCATTGCCGAAGAAATTGTCGCAGCGCCTGCCTGCGGCTCGAGAAATCGCCGCATCGAGTGCACCGATCTCCGAAATCCGAGATCACCGCACCGATTCCGATGCAAGCCCCGCTGTGCGGCTGCAAGAACCCATGCATCATCCCAGATCGTTGCATCACATCGAGGCGCCACGTTTGTCACATCATTGGGGGACGCAGTAAGAAACTGACGCATCACCTCCCCACGCAGTAAGAAACCGACGCATCACCTCCTCTCCGGTAAGGAACCAACGCATCACCTCCCCTGCGCAGCAGTAAGGAACCGACGCATCACCTCCCCCGGAGCAAGGAACCAACGCATCACCTTCCCTGAGTGTAAGGAACCGACGCATCACCTTCCCTGCGACCCTTTTTGTTTGTGTGCGCAACGCATTCAAGGTACTTTGTGTGAAAAGTGTTGCATCTGCAATTTGCTTTGAACTGAACTATTTCTACGATTTGAAAGTCATATTTTTATTACTATATTGTGGATTTGTGTCGTTTTGGTCTTGTTTGGTTTAGATAAAGATTACTTATTTTTTCTAAACTGGTGTGGTGTCCATTTGTGGTGTTTTCACTGTATTACCGTATGTGTTCACAAATGCTTTACACACTGCCTCTGAGATAGGCCTGTCTGCTCGTGCCAAGCTACCAAGGGGGTAAGCAGGGGTTATTTTAGAATTGTATCCCCCTTACCCTGACTAGAAGCAAGGGTCCCTATTTGGACAAATGTACCTACCTCTGCCAACTAGAGACCCCCATTTCTAACATTGGTGGTCAGCAGTGAGGATTTGGACTTGCATTTGTAACTTACATACAGTGATTGGTGTACACTACTAGTAGAGTGCAGACCATCACGCAACCACATACAATTGGTGGAATGTTTTTTCCTTGGAAGTTTTTGCAAATTGAGAACTTCCAATTTTCACCATGAGTAAACCAGCATCACTTGCATCTGTGGATATTGAATTTGAAGAGGATAGGGTGAAACCTACACTGTGTCACAATTGAAAGCTGTCTGCAAAAAATTAAAATATGAGCAAGAGGCATCACCAGAAAAGAGGAATACCAAAAGGCGCTGAGGGCCTGGTTGGAATCAAGGAATGCCAGTGAGCATACCGAGAAGCCTATGGTGGAGGGAGAGAATTTAGATGGGCAGCAGGATGGGCTCTTGGGCCTGCCTGGAGGGAAGTTACCATCCGGGGGGGCAACAGTGTATCTTCAAAGGGCCTGTCTCCAGAGGAGTTGGAGGACAGGGAGAGAAGCAGAGTGCTTGAGTTGGAGCTTACAAAGCTCAGGCTGGGGAAAGAGTGTGACATGAGAGTAAGAATTTGGAGTTAGAGAAGCAGAAGCGGGCCGTGGAAGAGAAAAAATGCTCTTAGAGCATGAAAGAGGGTTGAGGGAGTTGGATCTGAAAGCAAAAGTATAGAGTCCAAGCCCCATGGTGGCAGCGCACCATCAGTGCATGGAGAAGGGAAGGTATACATCCCCAAGGAAGTGATTAAGGATTTTGTAAGGAATGAGGATGTTGGGCAGTGGTGTAAGGCATATGAGGTAGCAATGAGGTCCCACAGAGTCCCTGAGAGAGACTGGGGAGCAGGGTTGTGGAGCCGCTTTCTCACAGAGGGGATGGAAACTTTGTTAGCCTTACCAAGCGAGGAGCAAATGTCTTATATCCACCTGAAGGAAGCCTTGATCAGGAGGTATGATTTGACCCTATAGCTGTACAAACAGAGGTTTAGAAACTGTAAGAAGCTGGAGTCAAGCAATTGGGTGAAGTATGTGTCCTATTTTTGCAGAGCACTGGATGGTTGGGTGAAGGGTAGCCAGGCGAATGACTTACAGGGGTTCTATGATTTGGTTGCATGGGAGCACTTGTCTAGTAGTTGTTTTCCAGAGCTACGCCAGCATTTGATTGACAGTAAGCTGACTGACCCCAGGAAGCTTGCTGTGGAGGCAGACCGCTTGGTCAGTACCTGGGTCCACAAAGGTCATGTGGGAGACTCCGCCAAAGGTGGGCAGGGTCCCAGTAGAAGAGTGGGGGGGACAAGGGTAAACAGAAGGAGTTCCAAAAAGGGCCCCAAAGTAATTCCCAAGGGAAAGGTTCCCAGCCTTCCACTGAAAAGAAGCCATGGGTCCCTACAGGTAAGCCTGGTCAGAATGGTCTGAGGTCATGTTATATTTGTGGTCAGGTGGGTCACTTCCAGGGGGAACCTAGGTATCCCAAAACGATTACCACTGCACCCACTGGTGCACCGTCCCCAAGGCTAGTGTAGCCTTGGGGGAGGAGTTGGGTGCCCAAGAGGGGTGGGGGTCCGTAGAAATGACCCTGGTCTCTTTAGGAGGAAGTGAGATGGTCCCAAGAGCTCATCTGCCTGATAACACTAAAAAATACAGGCAGTGGGTGACCATCAATGGCCATAGTGTGGAAGCTCTGAGAGACACTGGAGCCAGTGTGACAGCTGTCAGTTGTCGGCTGGTGTCTGAGGAGCAGGTGGTCCCCAACACATTCTACCCAGTAGTTGCAGCTGGCAACTCTGAGTGCCTCTGCAAAGTGGCACAGGTTCCCTTTGAGTGAGGGGGGGTCTCAGGTACCTTGAGAGTAGCTGTGAGGCCAGCCATGCCTGTTGACTGTATGCTAGGCAACAATTTGGAGAGTTCCCCTTGGGAAAAGGTGGAGTGGAAGTCTCATTTGGAAATGGCAGACTTAGGGTCTGCCTAAGTGGGCGTGTGTGACCACTCGGTTTATGGCAGCCGGTAAGGGCATTCAAGAGGACCTGGAGCCTGAAACAGTGGCCCAGGTGCCTGCCAGAAAGAGAAGAGGCAGGGGAAACCGGCCACCGAAGTTCCCACGGTCCAGGAGGAGGCAAACCTTGAGGGGGATGCCCTGGAGCCTACAGGGGAGCAAGTGGCCGAACTGGGGGACCTACCTGAGCTGACCCATTAGTAGCAAGAAGGAGGCCCCTCCAGGAAGGAATTCTGCCAGGAGCAGCAGAAATGCCCTTCTTTTGTTGGTTTGCGGCAGCAGGCTGAAAACCAGGCAGCAGGTGATCAGTCTGGATCACATTGGATCTACTAGGAGAATGGTCTCCTGTATAGTGAGCCTAAGGTTGCTGAGCCTGGGTCATCCCGTGTGCTGGTGGTACCCCAGCGCTTCAGAGCCTTCCTACTGGGTCTGCCTCATGATGTGCCTTTGGCAGGGCATTTGGGGCAAGACAAGACCTTTGAAAGGCTTGTCACTCACCTTTACTGGCCCCAAATGCAGAAGAACTCCTACACGCATTGTAGGTCTTGCCAGACTTGCCAGGCAAGTGGTAGGAGTGGGAGGAAGTGCAAGGCTCCTCTCCAACCTTTCCCTGTAGTGAGCACCCCCTTTGAGAGGGTGGGTATTGACATTGTGGGGCCTCTGGATCCAAAGACAGCCATGGGCAACAGGTTCATCCTGGTCTTGGTGGACCATGCCACCCGGTACCCGGAAGCCGTCCCTCTCCGGACTGTGACAGCCCCGTGGTGGGTCGTGTGTTGATGGGGATTTTCTCCCGTGTGGGGTTCCCCAGAGAGGTGGTGTCTGACCGGGATACCAACTTCATATCCAAGTATATGAAGTCCCTGTGGCAGGAGTGCAGTGTTACCTTCAAGTTCACAACTCCTTACCACCCCCAAGGTAATGGGCTGGTTGAGAGATTCAACCGGACCCTGAAGGGCATGATTATGGGTCTTGGTGAACCCATGAGGCGTAAGTGGGACGTCCTCTTACCATACCTTTTGTTTGCTTACAGAGAGGTACAGCAGAAGTCCTTAGGGTTCAGTCCCTTTGAGCTCCTGTATGGGCATCCTGTAAGAGGACCTCTGAGTCTGGTCAAAGAAGGCTGGGAGATAGGAGCCTACTCATATCGCTTTACGCAGATGACGTGACCCTCTATCTCGTGGACCCGGAGATCAATTTGGACCCGATATTGCGCGAATTCGTTCGTTTTGGTGGGCTATCTGGGGTTTCAGTTAATTGGTCAAAGTCGGTAATTTTCCCTCTGATGGACACCACCCCCCAGATCATCTCCGAATACCCCCTGAAATGGGAAGCGGGGGCGGTGAAATACTTGGGCATATGGTTGAGTCGGGACGTTCAAGAAATTTGGACTCTAAACTTTGGGAGGGCGGTCATGTGGTTGGAGGAAAAGGTTAAGATATGGGCAAGGCTGCCTCTGTCGTTGACGGGGAGATTGGCCCTTGCTAAGATGGTTATATTGCCCAAGTTTCGGTACTTGTTCGCGAATATTCCGATTCCACTCACATCACAATTCTTTAAAACTCTCAGATCTCATCTGGTGGCCCTGGCCTGGGCAGGTGGTCAGGCCAGAGTCTCTTGGAATATATTGACTCTGCCCCTGAGTCAAGGGGGATTGGGCGCCCCGGACATGGTCCTGTATGCGCTCTGTGCTCAAGCTCAATACTTGCATTTTTGGGTACATCCGACCCCGTTCGAGCCCCATGTGGCGGTGGAGCAAGATATAATTGCGCCTATGCCTCTAAAGGTGGCCATTTGTGCGAGGGCGGGACGCCCCAGAGGGACCATAGATTCCGCTGGCACGCTGAGATGGGTGTGGGAGGAACTACGGAAAAGGGCGAGGGTCCCGTTAATATATGCTCCCTCATTATCACTGTCACATAATCCACTACTACCATGTATTGAGGAGGGGATTGGTAGATCCCTGGAACGGAGGCTACATCTCCATACGTTCGCGGACTTATACCCTGACAACGTATTCATGTCTCCCCCGGTGGCAGAGGTGGGTGGCACTGTGCCATTTTCGGAAATGTTCCTGTATCATAAACTGCGTACAGCGTGCAGGGCCCTAAATGAAGATTTCCCGTCGGCCCCCCCGGTCTTCCCTGCATTGGAGAGCCTGGTGGGGTCTCCATCCCCCCGTAGGTTGGTAACCAGACTATACAGGCAAATGCAGGCCACGGCACCAGTGATCGAGTCAAAGTCCCTGCAGTACTGGAATGACGACCTGCCGGAGCCACTAACTGAAGACCAATGGGTGTTCTGCTGTGGGCAACTTACAGAACTTTCTCCTAACTATAGACTGCGCTTGATACATTTCAAATACTTACACAGAGTATATAGGACCCCCATCAGTTTACTCAGGATGGGACTCAGAGAGAGTGATGACTGCTGGAGGTGTGGTTTTTCTCCTGCTTCTTTTTTACACATGGCATGGTCGTGTCCGTCGCTCACTCAATACTGGTCTGAAATTTTCATTTCGGTGAACCAAATTGTTGGCCGGTCGGATGCCCCATCTCCTGTATTGGGCATACTTGTATATGTCAAAAACACTCCACTCAAATCACGTAAACTACATGCATTGCTCTTCCTGTTTGCTAAAAGGAGGGTGGCATTATACTGGGGCAGGAAACGAATACCCACGATTAAGGGCTGGCTGGCGGATGTGACATATGGGCACACGCAATTGGGAATATTCTGGGAGCTGATGCCGCCTACTTCCCGACCTTGTGACATTTGGGAACCCTATGTACAATGGGCAAACATAAGGTCAGCAAGCCCCGCAGCTGAGGGGACCGATGTTGTAATACTTGGGGAGGGACCGGGTGGGCCCTGAGTGATCTCGCAGGAAAGGGGTGGATGATGCTATATGTAGTAGCGGACGAAGGCGAACGGATGTGTATATGTAGGACTGTAAGTGCAATCCCAGGATCCCCCCCGAACTTATGTTGAAATTGAGGACAGGTATATTCTTAATTTTCAGACAAAAAGTGACCGACATTTGTATACTTGTAGTATTGTATGGCATGTGCGTATATCATATTTATTGATCAATGACCCTGCAACTGGCAAGTTCTTTGTAGTTGTATTATGTTGTATTTAATGAAAATGCTAAAAAAAAATAAAAAAAATTAAAAAAAGAAGGCTGGGAGAAAGCTCCCAGTAAACCTCCCCAGGATGTATATAGCTACATGCTGGCTTTCAGGAACCAGACTAAGCGCTTAAGGCAACTCGCTCAGGCGAATCTGGAAGCCAGCCAGGAAGAGATAAAGCGATGGTATGATCAGAATGCCACGCTGATTGATTTTCAGCCTGGTCAAAAAGTGTGGGTCATGGCCCCAGTAGAGCCTTGCACACTCCAGGATAAGTGGACTGGGCCTTTTGAGGTGGTGGAGCGCAAGAGTAAAGTCACCTACCTGGTGGACTTGCAGTCTCCAAGGAACCCTTTGCGGGTACTGCATGTGAACCTCCTTAAGCCCACTTGGAGAGGTCCGAAGTGGGCATGCTCCTAGCGACAGATGCTGGAATAGAAGAGGAGACTGAGCCTCTTCCTGACCTCCTGTCTGCAAGGAACATGATGGGTCAGTGGACTGTGTGTCCCTCTCCCTTGCCCTGACTCCTGAACAGCAGAGTGACTGCCGCCAACTGTTGGGACAGTTTGCTGCTCTGTTCTCCCTGACCCCTGGTGTCACTCAGTGGTGTGTCCATGATGTGGAAACTGGGGGAAAGTCCTCCTGTGAAGCACAACATTTACAGAGTGACTTACAGGGTCAAGGCTTGCATCAAGGAGGAGGTCTCCAAGATGTTAGCGCTGGGGTGATTGAGCCCTCAAACAGCCCTTGGGCCAATCCAGTGGTCTTGGTCCCAAAAGGTGCCGCACCCGGTGCCACACTAGAACTCCGGTTCTGTGTGGACTACCAAGGGCTCAATTCAGTCACCAGGACTGATGCACACCCCATCCCCAAAGCTGATGAGCTCATCGATCGGTTGGGAGCTGCCAAGTACCTCAGTACGTTTGACTTAACGTCTGGGTGCTGGCAGATTGCCTTAACTGATGGGGTAAAGCAGAGGTCAGCATTTTCAATGCCAGAGGGGCACTACCAATTCCGGGTGATTCCCTTTGGGTTGAAGAATGCCCCTGCCAACTTTCACAGGTTGGTCAACCAGGTGTTGGCTAGACTGGAGGATTTCAGTGCCGCATACCTGGATGTGCCTCAGCATATGTGTATATACCTGTATGACATCGCAGTGTTCAGTGCCACTTGGGAGGAACATCTGCACCACCTCTGGGAAGTGTTGAAGGCTCTGCAGAGGGCAGGCCTCACGATCAAGGCAAGCAAGTGCCAGATTGGGCAGGGTTCAGTGGTGTACTTGGGACACCAGGTAGGGAGCGGCCAGGTGGCGCCCCTACAGCCCAAGATTGATACCATTCTGGCGTGGGAACCCCCCAAGACTCAGACAAAGGTGATAGCCTTCTTAGGACTCACTGGGTATTACAGGAGATTTGTCAAGAGTTATGGCTCCATTGTTGCCCCCTTGACAAAGCTGACTTCCAGGAAGCAGCCCAGGAAAGTGAAATGGACTGACGCCTGGCAAAAAGCTTTTGATGCCCTGAAATCTGCCATGTGCACTGCGCCCATGCTCAAGGCACCCAACTTCTCACAGGAATTCGTGGTGCAGACAGATGCTTCAGAGCATGGTGTGGGGGCTGTGCTCTCACAGCTCAATGAGGAGGGTCTAGACCAACCCGTAGCCTTCATTAATAGGAGGTTACTTCCACGGGAACAGAGGTGGAGTGTGATTGAGCGTGAGGCTTTTGCTGTGGTCTGGGCACTGAAGAAGCTGAGGCCCTACTTGTTTGGGACTCACTTCCAGGTTCAGACCGACCACAGGCCCCTCAGATGGTTGATGCAGATGAGAGGTGGGAATCCAAAGTTGTTGAGGGGGTTCATTTCCCTACAGGGGATGGACTTCACGGTGGAACACCGGCCTGGTACAGAACGCGCCAATGCTGATGGTCTGTCCAGATTTTTCCGCCTTAATGAAGAGAACTCCCAAGAGGGGGGTTGTTCTCCCCACATTTCAGCTGGAGGGGACACGTGTTAGACCTGGCATCATTGGCGTGGGTTTCTCCTGTATTTTTGCCTTGCCTCCTGTTATTTTGCTGTGTGTTGGACTTCGTTTTTGCTGGTCTAGATTCTTTTGGCACTTTGCCACTGCTGTTCAGTGCCAAAGTTCAAGTGCTCCCTTTGTAAATTGTTGTTACGGATTGGTGATTCTATGATTGGCATATTTGATTTACTAGTCAGTCCCTAGTACAGTGCACTGTGTGTGCCCAGGGCCTGTAAATCAAATGCTGCTAGTAGGCTTGCAGCACTGATTGTGCCACCTACACAAGCAGCCTTGAAACAAGGTCATTGCCATTGCAGAGCCTGTGTGCAGTCTAGTACTGCCATGTCGACCTGGCAAGTGAGCCCACTTGCCAGGCCCTAACCTTCCCTTTTCTTACATGTTACTCACCCCTAAGGTAGGCCCAAGGTACCCAGTGGGCAGGGTGCAGTGTATGTGAAAGGTAGGACATGCCCTGATGTGTGTGGCATGTCCTGATAGTGAAATACTGCCAATTTCGTTTTTCACTATTGCAAGGCTACCTGTTCCCATAGGATAGAATGGGGAGTTTGCTTATAACATCTTATAAACATAACTACCCCTGGGAACAAGGTAGGAAAATAAAGTTTAGTATGCCTGAACTCAGAATATAACAAGCATTGGCATAGCCAATAGGTCTCGCCTTTGGAACCTTATAAGTGTTTAGCAATGCAGTACATTATCCCCCACTGGCATGCCCACACACTCTTAACATCTTCGAATAATCGTACAAGTTGTTTTTTTCTTTTTTAAAGTCGATATGAAACGAGAAATGTTAAAAAGTGTAACTATTGCTTATTGTTAGTTGGCATTTCTTGTTTAATTTTCTCCTTCGCACCCCTCTGCTACCGTACAATATGTGATTATTTTGCTGTTTTTTGAGAGAGTGCCACATTTGTGCAGTGTCCCTGCGGCACACTTCTTGCCAGCACTCTCCGTGCTGGATGTCAAATCCAACGTTGACCAGAGAAAAAGGCAGTTTACGGAACCTATGTACAAGAGCGGGCAGCGCTCGGCAATATATTCAAAATAATAATGCAAGCTGCCACTTTGGAGTGCACCTGCCCTAAATGACAAAACACTACTCTATACTCACTCTTGCTGCAGCCCCAGCTCCATTTGCGTCTGTTGTCATATATGCATTTATTATTCACCTCAAATGCGTTGCACGTTATGTGTAAGGGAAACTCTGGCTTATTGAAGCCTCATACACCAAGCAAATTCCAGACTTTAGACGTTGTGTGTAACAGGACAACAAACAAGCTCACTGGTGAGAACACTTCAGTCCTGCTTAGTAGCAACTTGCTTTTATGCTCATCCATAACTAGTTTATTTGCATATATCCCCTTCCAGTTTACCTCTTGCTGCGCTCCGCCTCTACTAATCAGCCCAAAGCAGAGCACCTTAAGCTGATATGCTTTACAAACCTTCAGACCTTTGCATGACTCATTCTGCGATTGTCAGGACTCGCAATGAGCCCTGTCCTGTTTTTCGCGGGTCTGCACTGGTGCCGCTCAGCCTTGGTGATCAGGAGACTACATGTCCCATGAACACTAGCGGCGGCACGTCGCGCACGCAGAGCAACGGAAGGTATTTGTGCGCACTTCCGCCCCTGCGGCGCTGCCGAGTATTCTGTGTGCTGGAGTTAGTGGAGGTACGCTTGGCGTCTGCACCTTTCTGTGGTTTTGGAGCCCCAGCGCGGAGCTCATCTGTCAGAGCCCCGGTGCGGGGACTCATTCCAGGAGTTCCGGTGAGGAGCTCAATTGTTGGAGTCTCGGTGTGGGACTCGGTTCGGGAACCCTGGTGCAGGAACAAGTCCAGGTCCGGTAAGGGTGCGGCTGCACCACCACTGTTACCCGATCTATTATTGTTCTATCATTTAGCGAGAGTACGTATGAATATACATTGGGACTACTCTCGGGAAAAGGCATCCCATACGTACTTGTGTTGGATGTGAGTTTTGATTGACCTCGCCTATTGAACCCACTGCGCAAGGTGTTCCTCCTCGTTGGTGAGACACACGTATGTAGTCTCTTGCAAGTTGTAGGGATACCAGTGCGGGGTGCAAGGCGTGAGTGGGACACTTCTCCTACAGACCACTTACTGGATAAGTACATTGCCGGTAGGCGCTAGTGAAGCGCGTTTTCCCTCACGTTGGAGAGTTAAAGGCATCCTTTGACTCCTGCGGAGGGGAACTTCTCCATTGGTCAGAAACCTTTCTATTTTTCTGATGTGAGTTTCCTTGCGCCATGTCAGACAGTAACACGGCTGGGTGAGAGTGTACAGAATTACGATATTTTACAAAGCACTGATCAGAAGCTACTCTAAATGTTATACCCTTGAGGAATTTACTTCTACTCAAGATATTGGGTCTCCTTACTTTATTTTTGTATTGTGTATTCTACTAGCAGGGGATAGTGGTTGAGCCAGGTTCGGTCTCTTACATCCTCTGTGAAGCAAGACCCGATGGGAACATGGGTATGTGCACATTCGCTTACTGTTTGAAAGAGGGAGATGATGTTGCAATACTAATAGAGAGGAACACACAGGCGTTATGTATAACAGTGTGATATTTTCTTTTCTGTAGTGCCTAATATTGTACCTTGTATCATCTGGGTTTTACACTTGCCAGCCTTCTGTTCTTGGAAGGTACATGTTGAGCTGGATCAACTAGACGGAACACTTCATTATTTTCCTATACAGGTAGTTCCTTTATTTGTGTTCCCATATTGTTATACAGGAGGGAGGAGAGTAGTCTGTTAGTAGATGTTAATTGATTACTTTGATTTCGTGTCATTTCAGGTCTCCGTCCCCGCTGTCCCCTCCCTTTCCTTCCCTCGCTTGATCGCTCCACTGATCTGCGCTATAACAGCACTCAGACTTGGAGCTATCGAGAGGTGGACCATTTAAGAGCATTGTTCCGATCCCGAGGAGTTGAGGAGCCTGACAGAATACTCGGCCCACGGATTTAACTCCTCCTGATCGTATTCTCTGCTCGGACATGGCTACCCTTGAGGATGTGTTGGCCACATTACAGGTGGTCCAACAAGAACTGTCAGCTTCTAGGCTAGAAACCGCGGCGTTACAGGCCAAGGTGGATCGCATACAGCGAAACCCTTTTGATGTCGGGGGGGCTTCACTTTATCAACCTCCTCCTATTACAGTAGAAGTGCCCACACCTATCCCTTTAGCACCCCCTGAAAGGTATTATGGTGACGCAAATAAGATACAAGTGTTTCTTACCCAAATCATGTTACACTTTAATTGCAAGGCCAAAGCATTCAACACTAACCAGGCACATGTGGCGTTCCTTATATCATATTTGGCGGGAGATGCAGCTTTGTGGGCGGTCCCGTTAGTGCAGAGGGATGACCCTCTCCTTTATGATTGGGAGGCTTTTAGGGTGGAATTCGAGAACATCTTTGATCGAAGAACCCACACACTTTCCGCAGACCGCGAATTGCTTGAGCTTAGGCAAGGGAATAAAGAAGGTTAGTGGCAGAAACTAAATGGCCCGAGGAAAAGCAGTTTGCGATATATTATCAGGGGCTGAGGGATGAGTTGAAGGATATAATTGCACAGATCGATCCGCAACCAACCTCTTGTACCGATCTCATCAACCTGACGTTGAGATTGGAACACCGAGTGAGCGATAGGAAAGGCGATACTCGGAGAAAGGAACGGCTACCCCCAAGGTCTGAACGCCCACGTTCAGGTGAACACACACGAACCAATGGAGATAGGTACTGTGAGAACTTCTCTAACCTCCGAAGAGAGAGAAATGTGCAGGAAGAATGGTCTATGCCTCTATTGTGGGAAAAAGGGGCATTTTGTCAGAGATTGCTTACAAAAACCCCAAACTAACAGAGGAGGATTCAGGAAAAGTGAGATCAGCACTACCAAGAAGGATACGCAAAACTAGGAGGCTCGAAAGCAAGTAGAGGGGAACCCTCGAGCACAACACACCTATCCTCTTTGAGTACTGCAGACAAGAAACACTTCTTTTATATCCCTATCATGATGAAGATCGGGGAGGATTGGAAAGAGTCCCGGGCTTTTGGTTGATTCAGGAGCGACGGGTACTTTCATTGATGAATCCGTACCCACGACTTTGGGGATAGGGCTACTCAAGAAAACCATTCCGGAAACCGTGATAGCAGTGGATGGGCGTTCTTTAGAATCCGGACCTATCCGCTATGTATCCAATCAGTTGGAAGTTCTGTACAAACAGGAGCACTGGGAACTCATGGACTTCAGCGTCATTAAATCTCCCCAACACGGGATTATATTAGGTCTCCCATGGTTACAAAAACATAACCCGACTATAGACTGGAGAAACAAAACATTACATTTCAACTCCGAGTTTTGCATTAACCATTGTTTCTGCCAGCATGAGCTACCCTCACAAGCTTTATCCTCATGTCATTGGATCGCCACCGCTGCGGAGAAAGACATAGTATTACCTGGCCAGTATTCCAAATATCAGGACGTCTTTAATGAAATACAGGCTGAAACCTTACCACCTCATCGACAATATGATTGTCAGATAGACCTCATCCCGGGAGCCGCGGTGCCATGTGGAAGGATTTACGCTCTTACAGAAAAAGAGAATGAACACCTCCGTCAATACCTGGAAAAATACTTGGAGCTAGGTTTCATACGCCCCTCTAAGTCACCCGCAGCTTCTCCTTTGTTCTTTATTCCTAAGGCAAACAGGGAGCTCCGCCCCTTGTATCGATTTCAGGACATTAAACGACATAACAGTCAAGAACCGATATCCACTACCGTTGATTCCTGTTTTATTGGAACAAGTAAAGAAAGCAGTGATCTTTACTAAGCTGGATCTCAAGGGGGCTTACCATCTGGTCAGGATGAGGACCGGAGACGAGTGGAAAACCGCCTTTAAGACCCGGTATGGGCTATATGGATATCTGGTGATGCCCTCTGGCCTCTGTAACGCCACAGCGGCGTTTCAGTTCTTCCTAAATGAAGTGTTACGCGAATACATGGACAGGTATGTGATCGTCTATATCGATTATATTTTGGTCTATTCGTCCTCGGAAGAACAACACATACACCATGTCAGCACGGTCTTACAGGCGTTGAGAAACAATAACTTATACTGCAAGCTTAGCAAGTGTGAGTTTCACGTTGATATTGTTGAGTTCTTGGGAGTCATGCTTACGCCTAGAGGGCAAGTTATGGCGGAAAGGAAGGTTCAAGCTGTGAAGGAATGGCCAGAGCCCCAGAATTTACGTGATGTACAATGCTTTTTGGGGTTCGCAAACTTCTATAGAAGATTTATCAATCAATTCTCAAAAATGGTGAGCTCCATTACCAAGCTGTTACATAAGAAGAACAAGTTCTTATGGTCAGAAGAAGCCCAATTCGCTTCGAAGAATTAAAGAATGCCTTCATATCAGCTCCTGTTTTGGTACATCCCAATCCCGACAAACCCTACATCGTAGAGGCAGACGCTTCCGAAGTGGCCATCGGGGCAGTTTTATCACAATGAAACTAAACCACAGGGCAGATGCATCCTATAGCCTTCATGTCTCGGAAACTGAATGAAGCAAAGAAAAACTACACTATAGCCGAAAAAGAGCTGCTGGCTATCAAAGCGGCTGTTTCCGAATGGCGTAATTTCCTGCTAGGAGCCAAAGAAACTGTGACTGTATACACAGACCATAGAAACTTACAGTTTATGCGTTCAGCCATGCATCTTACACCAAGACAACTACGTTGGATGTTATTTTTTGAAGAATTCGATTTCATTGTAACATTCAGACCAGGAAAAGAGAACAAAAAAGCGGATGCCCTTACTAGACAGGAGTCTATCAGAGATGAGGAAGAACACCAAGAACATGCTATCATTCCTCCGCAGAGAGTAGTCTGTGCCATACAAACGACTAACTTCTTACAAGAAGTGGCGAGAGGATCTCGGACCTGCGAATGGAGAACATGGCTAAAACATCATAGAGAATGGAAAGGCAAACAAGGCATCTTCATCGAGGGACATATGATGCTGGTACCCACAAAAGCTTTACAGAAGCAAGTCTTCCGTTGGTGTCATGAAATACCTACCGCTGGGCATAACGGATTAGAAAAGACTTTGGAACGTGCTGGCAGACAATTCTGGTGGCCTAGCATCAGAAAAGACATAGCTGTATGGATTAAAGCATGTGAAACCTGCATGCAAATGAAAACGAAACATGCTAAATCACAAGGGTTGCTCCAGCCTCTACCCACACCTAACGTTCCCTGGGAGAACATTTCCATAGATTTTATTGTAGGTCTCCCCAAAGACCAAGGTTGTACCATGGTCTTAGTGGTGGTAGATTACCTTACTAAGATGGGGCATTTCATTGCCTGCCGTCAATTACCCACAGCAGGCCAACTAGCAAGACGACTATTGCTACATGTCGTCAGGTTACATGGCCTCCCTAAGAAAATTGTGTCAGACAGAGGTACGCAATTTACTGCTCAGTTTTGGAAGGTGTGGTGTTCTGCTCTACAGATTCAGGTGGCTCTTTCTACGAGCTTTCATCGTCAAACAGATGGGCAAACTGAAAGAGTTAACCAAACACTTAAGCAGTACTTGCGCTGTTATGTAGATTCCAATACTGACGCATGGGTGGATCACTTAAGGTTAGCTGAAGTGGCTTATAACAGCGCCAAACACAGTTCCACAAAAACCACTCCCTTCTATAATACTTATGGGTTTCATCCACGGTTCCTTCCCTTTTTGCACCCCTGTCCTGAGGTTAACCTACCAGAAGTACACAATAGAGTTGCCCACATCCAGGAAACATTACGGGAAACACAAAAACAGTTACAAATAACAAAAGAAAACTACAAAAGAGGAGCCAACAAACATCGCAGACCAGGTCCTGCTTACAAAATAGGGGATGTAGTGTGGCTGTCCACCAAAAATATCCAGTTAAAAAAGAACTCAGTGTTCAACCCAAGATGCATCGGACCCTATAAAAGTGTTAAAAGTATCAATCCAGTGGCCGTGAAATTAGCTCTGCCTGCATCTTTGCGTATACCCTGTGTTTCACGTATCTTTACTTAAACCCTCTGTTACTCCTGTAAAGAAGAAACCTATTCCCATATGGGTTAATAGTGAGAAGGAATATGAAGTCTCTAAGATCCTAGACACCAAAAGAGAGGCAAACAAAGGTGGTATTTGGTTGCATGGAAAGGCTGTGGGCCGGAAGAAAATTCATGGGAACCCGCCAGTGGCATACACGCTCCACGATTGCTTGCCGCTTTCCACAAAAAGCATCCGCTGCAAGAAACATGACAGGGCTCCCCGTAAAGGGGATGTACTGTCAGGACTCGCAATGAGCCCTGTCCTGTTTTTCGAGGGTCTGCACTGGTGCCGCTCAGCGTTGGTGATCAGGAGACTACATGTCCCATAAACACTAGCGGTGGCACGTCGCGCACGCAGAGCAACAGAAGGTATTTGTGCGCACTTCCGCCCTTGCGGCGCTGCCGAGTATTCTGTGTGCTGGAGTTAGTGGAGGTACGCTTGGCGTCTGCACCTTTCTGTGGTTTTGGAGCCCCAGCGCGGAGCTCATCTGTCAGAGCCCCGGTGCGGGGACTCATTCCAGGAGTTCCGGTGAGGAGCTCAATTGTCGAAGTCTCAGTGTGGGACTCGGTTCGGGAACCCTGGTGCAGGAACAAGTCCAGGTCCGGTAAGGGTGCGGCTGCACCACCACTGTTACCTGATCTATTATTGTTCTATCATTTAGCGAGAGTACGTATGAATATACATTGGGACTACTCTCGGG
Organism: Calotriton arnoldi; assembly: GCA_963921515.1. Lineage (NCBI taxonomy): Eukaryota > Metazoa > Chordata > Amphibia > Caudata > Salamandridae > Calotriton > Calotriton arnoldi. The sequence continues at coordinate 289,906 of CAWUFW010005288.1, read as the reverse complement.
AAAAGGCATCCCATACGTACTTGTGTTGGATGCGAGTTTTGATTGACCTCGCCTATTGAACCCACTGCACTAGGTGTTCCTCCTCGTTGGTGAGACACACGTATGTAGTCTCTTGCGAGTTGTAGGGATACCAGTGCGGGGTGCAAGGCGTGAGTGGGACACTTCTCCTACAGACCACTTACTGGATAAGTACATTGCCGGTAGGCGCTAGTGAAGCGCGTTTTCCCTCACGTTGGAGAATTAAAGGCATCCTTTGACTCCTGCGGAGGGGAACTTCTCCATTGGTCAGAAACCTTTCTATTTTTCTGATGTGAGTTTCCTTGCGCCATGTCAGACAGTAACCCGGCTGGGTGAGAGTGTACAGAATTACGATATTTTACAAAGCACTGATCAGAAGCTACTCTAAATGTTATACCCTTGAGGAATTTACTTCTACTCAAGATATTGGGTCTCACTAACTTTATTTTTGTATTGTGTATTCTACTAGCAGGGGATAGTGGTTGAGCCAGGTTCGGTCTCTTACATCCTCTGTGAAGCAAGACCCGATGGGAACATGGGTATGTGCACATTCGCTTACTGCTTGAAAGAGGGAGATGATGTTGCAATACTAATAGAGAGGAACACACAGGCGTTATGTATAACAGTGTGATATTTTCTTTTCTGTAGTGCGTAATATTGTACCTTGTATCATCTGGGTTTTACACTTGCCAGCCTTCTGTTCTTGGAAGGTACATGTTGAGCTGGATCAACTAGACGGAACACTTCATTATTTTCCTTTACAGGTAGTTCCTTTATTTGTGTTCCCATATTGTTATACAGGAGGGAGGAGAGTAGTCTGTTAGTAGATGTTAATTGATTTTGTGTCATTTCAGGTCTCCTTCCCCGCTGTCCCCTCCCTTTCCTTCCCTCGCTTGATCGCTCCACTGATCTGCGCTATAACAGCACTCATTCTTGGAGCTATCGAGAGGTGAACCATTTAAGAGCATTGTTCCGATCCCGAGGAGTTGAGGAGCCTGACAGAATACTCGGCCCACGGATTTAACTCCTCCTGATCGTATTCTCTGCTCGGACATGGCTACCCTTGAGGATGTGTTGGCCACATTACAGGTGGTCCAACAAGAACTGTCAGCTTCTAGGCTAGAAACCGCGGAGTTACAGGCCAAGGTGGATCGCATACAGCGAAACCCTTTTGATGTCGGGGGGCTTCACTTTATCAACCTCCTCCTATTACAGTAGAGGTGCCCACACCTATCCCTTTAGCACCCCCTGAAAGGTATTACGGTGACGCAAATAAGATACAAGTGTTTCTTACCCAAATCATGTTACACTTTAATTGCAAGGCCAAAGCATTCAACACTAACCAGCCACGTGTGGCGTTCCTCATATCTTATTTGGCGGGGGATGCAGCTTTGTGGGCGGTCCCGTTAGTGCAGAGGGATGACCCTCTCCTTTATGATTGGGAGGCTTTTAGGGTGGAATTTGAGAACATCTTTGATCGAAGAACCCACACAGTTTCCGCAGACCGCGAATTGCTTGAGCTTAGGCAAGGAAATAAAGAACTAGTGGTATACCTCACCACTTTCAGAAGGTTAGTGGCAGAAACTAAATGGCCCGAGGAAAAGCAGTTTGCGATATATTATCAGGGGCTGAGGGATGAGTTGAAGGATATAATTGCACAGATCGATCCGCAACCAACCTCTTGTACCGATCTCATCAACCTGACGTTGAGATTGGAACACCGAATGAGCGATAGGAAAGGCGATACTCGGAGAAAGGAACGGCTACCCCCAAGGTTTGAACGCCCACGTTTAGGTGAACACACGCGAACCAATGGAGATAGGTACTGTGAGAGCTTCTCTAACCTCCGAAGAGAGAGAAATGCGTAGGAAGAATGATCTATGCCTATATTGTGGGAAAAAGGGGCATTTTGTCAGAGATTGCTTACAAAGACCCCAAACTAACAGAGGAGGATTCAGGAAAAGTGAGATTAGCACTACCAAGAAGGATACGGAAAACTAGGAGGCTCGAGAGCAAGTAGAGGGGAACCCTCGAGCACAACACACCCACCCTCTTTGAGTACTGCAGACAAGAAACACTTCTTTTATATCCCTATCATGATGAAGATCGGGGAGGATTGGAAAGAGTCCCGGGCTTTTGGTTGATTCAGGAGCGACGGGTACTTTCATTGATGAATCCGTACCCACGACTTTGGGGATAGGGCTACTCAAGAAAACCATTCCGGAAACCGTGATAGCAGTGGATGGGCGTGCTTTAGAATCCGGACCTATCCGCTATGAATCCGATCAGTTGGAAGTTCTGTACAACCAGGAGCACTGGGAACTCATGGACTTCAACGTCATTAAATCTCCCCAACACGGGATTATATTAGGTCTCCCATGGTTACAAAAACATAACCCGAGTATAGACTGGAGAAACAAAACATTACATTTCAACTCCGAGTTTTGCATTAACCATTGTTTCTGCCAGCATGAGCTACCCTCACAAGCTTTATCCTCATGTCATTGGATCGCCACCGCTGCGGAGAAAGACATAGTATTACCTGGCCAGTATTCCAAATATCAGGACGTCTTTAATGAAATACAGGCTGAAACCTTACCACCTCATCGACAATATGATTGTCAGATAGACCTCATCCCGGAGCCGCGGTGCCATGTGGAAGGATTTACGCTCTTACAGAAAAAGAGAATGAACACCTCCGTCAATACCTGGAAAAATACTTGGAGCTAGGTTTCATACGCCCCTCTAAGTCACCCGCAGCTTCTCCTTTGTTCTTTATTCCTAAGGCAAACAGGGAGCTCCGCCCCTTGTATCGATTTCAGGGCATTAAACAACATAACAGTCAAGAACCGATATCCACTACGGTTGATATCTGTTTTATTGGAACAAGTAAAGAAAGCAGTGATCATTACTAAGCTGGATCTCAAGGGGGCTTACCATCTGGTCAGGATGAGGACCAGAGACGAGTGGAAAACCACCTTTAAGACCCGGTATGGGCTATATGGATATCTGGTGATGCCCTCTGGCCTCTGTAACGCCCCAGCGGCGTTTCAGTTCTTCCTAAATGAAGTGTTACGCGAATACATGGACAGGTATGTGATCGTCTATATCGATGATATTTTGGTCTATTCGTCCTCAGAAGAACAACACGTACACCATGTCAGCACAGTCTTACAGGCGTTGAGAAACAATAACTTATACTGCAAGCTTAGCAAGTGTGAGTTTCACGTTGATATTGTTGAGTTCTTGGGAGTCATGCTTACGCCTAGAGGGCAAGTTATGGCGGAAAGGAAGGTTCAAGCTGTGAAGGAATGGCCAGAGCCCCAGAATGTACGTGATGTACAATGCTTTTTGGGGTTCGCAAACTTCTATAGAAGATTTATCAATCAATTCTCAAAAATGGTGATCCCCATTACCAAGCTGTTACGTAAGAAGAACAAGTTCTTATGGTCAGAAGAAGCCCAATTCGCTTTCGAAGAATTAAAGAATGCCTTCATATCAGCTCCTGTTTTGGTACATCCCAATCCCGACAAACCTTACATCGTAGAGGCAGACGCTTCCGAAGTGGCCATCGGGGCAGTTTTATCACAATGAAACGAAACCACAGGGCAGATGCATCCTATAGCCTTCATGTCTCGGAAACTGAATGAAGCAGAGAAAAACTACACTATAGCCGAAAAAGAGCTGCTGGCTATCAAAGCGGCTTTTTCCGAATGGCGTCATTTCCTGCTAGGAGCCAAAGAAACTGTGACTGTATACACAGACCATAGAAACTTACAGTTTATGCGTTCAGCCAGGCATCTTACACCAAGACAACTACGTTGGATGTTATTTTTTGAAGAATTCGATTTCATTGTAACATTCAGACCAGGAAAAGAGAACAAAAAAGCGGATGCCCTTACTAGACAGGAGTCTATCAGAGATGAGGAAGAACACCAAGAACATGCTATCATTCCTCCGCAGAGAGTAGTCTGTGCCATACAAACGACTAACTTCTTACAAGAAGTGGCGAGAGGATCTCGGACCTGCGAATGGAGAACATGGCTAAAACATCATAGAGAATGGAAAGGCAAACAAGGCATCTTCGTCAAGGGACATATGATGCTGGTACCCACAAAAGCTTTACAGAAGCAAGTCTTCCGTTGGTGTCATGTAATACCTAGCGCTGGGCATAACGGATTAGAAAAGACTTTGGAACGTGCTGGCAGACAATTCTGGTGGCCTAGCATCAGAAAAGACATAGCTGTATGGATTAAAGCATGCGAAACCTGCATGCAAATGAAAACGAACCATGCTAAATCACAAGGGTTGCTCCAGCCTCTAACCACACCCAAGGTTCCCTGGGAGAACATTTCCATAGATTTTATTGTAGGTCTCCCCAAAGACCAAGGTTGTACCACGGTCTTAGTGGTGGTAGATTACCTTACTAAGATGGGGCATTTCATTGCCTGCCGTCAATTACCCACAGCAGGCCAACTAGCAAGACTACTATTGCTACATGTCGTTAGGTTACATGGCCTCCCTAAGAAAATTGTGTCAGACAGAGGTACGCAATTTACTGCTCAGTTTTGGAAGGTGTGGTGTTCTGCTCTACAGATTCAGGTGGCTCCTTCTACGAGCTTTCATCCTCAAACAGATGGGCAAACTGAAAGAGTTAACCAAACACTTAAGCAGTACTTGCGCTGTTATGTAGATTCCAATACTGACACATGGGTGGATCACTTAAGGTTAGCTGAAATGGCTTATAACAGCGCCAAACACAGTTCCACAAAAACCACTCCCTTCTACAATACTTATGGGTTTCATCCACGGTTCCTTCCCTTTTTGCACCCCTGTCCTGAGGTTAACCTACCAGAAGTACACAATAGAGTTGCCCACGTCCAGGAAACATTACGGGAAACACAAAAACAGTTACAAATAGCAAAAGAAAACTACAAAAGAGGAGCCAACAAACATCGCAGACCAGGTCCTGCTTACAAAATAGGGGATGTAGTGTGGCTGTCCACCAAAAATATCCAGTTCAAAAAGACCTCAGTGTTCAACCCAAAATACATCAGACCCTATAAAAGTGTTAAATGTATCAATCCAGTGGCCGTGAAATTAGCTCTGCCTGCATCTTTGCGTATACCCTGTGTTTCACGTATCTTTACTTAAACCCTCTGTTACTCCTGTAAAGAAGAAACCTATTCCCATATGGGTTAATAATGAGAAGGAATATGAAGTCTCTAAGATCCTAGACACCAAAAGAGAGGCAAACAAAGGTGGTATTTGGTTGTATGGAAAGGCTGTGGGCCGGAAGAAAATTCATGGGAACCCGCCAGTGGCATACACGCTCCACGATTGCTTGCTGCTTTCCACAAAAAGCATCCGCTGCAAGAAACATGACAGGGCTCCCCGTAAAGGGGATGTACTGTCAGGAGTCGCAATGAGCCCTGTCCTGTTTTTCGCGGGTCTGCACTGGTGCCACTCAGCCTTGGTGATCAGGAGACTACATGTCCCATGAACACTAGCGGCGGCACGTCGCGCACGCAGAGCAACGGAAGGTATTTGTGCGCACTTCCGCCCTTGCGGCGCTGCCAAGTATTCTGTGTGCTGGAATTAGTGGAGGTACGCTTGGCGTCTGCACCTTTCTGTGGTTTTGGAGCCCCAGCGCGGAGCTCATCTGTCAGAGCCCCGGTGCGGGGACTCATTCCAGGAGTTCCGGTGAGGAGCTCAATTGTCGGAGTCTCGGTGTGGGACTCGGTTCGGGAACCCTGGTGCAGGAACAAGTCCAGGTCCGGTAAGGGTGCGGCTGCACCACCACTGTTACCCGATCTATTATTGTTCTATCATTTAGCGAGAGTACGTATGAATATACATTGGGACTACTCTCGGGAAAAGGCATCCCATACGTACTTGTGTTGGATGTGAGTTTTGATTGACCTCGCCTATTGAACCCACTGCGCTAGGTGTTCCTCCTCGTTGGTGAGACACACGTATGTAGTCTCTTGCGAGTTGTAGGGATACCAGTGCGGGGTGCAAGGCGTGAGTGGGACACTTCTCCTACAGACCACTTACTGGATAAGTACATTGCCGGTAGGCGCTAGTGAAGCGCGTTTTCCCTCACGTTGGAGAGTTAAAGGCATCCTTTGACTCCTGCGGAGGGGAACTTCTCCATTGGTCAGAAACCTTTCTATTTTTCTGATGTGAGTTTCCTTGCGCCATGTCAGACAGTAACCCGGCTGGGTGAGAGTGTACAGAATTACGATATTTTACAAAGCACTGATCAGAAGCTACTCTAAATGTTATACCCTTGAGGAATTTACTTCTACTCAAGATATTGGGTCTCACTAACTTTATTTTTGTATTGTGTATTCTACTAGCAGGGGATAGTGGTTGAGCCAGGTTCGGTCTCTTACATCCTCTGTGAAGCAAGACCCGATGGGAACATGGGTATGTGCACATTCGCTTACTGCTTGAAAGAGGGAGATGATGTTGCAATACTAATGGAGAGGAACACACAGGCGTTATGTATAACAGTGTGATATTTTCTTTTCTGTAGTGCCTAATATTGTACCTTGTATCATCTGGGTTTTACACTTGCCAGCCTTCTGTTCTTGGAAGGTACATGTTGAGCTGGATCAACTAGACGGAACACTTCATTATTTTCCTTTACATGTAGTTCCTTTATTTGTGTTCCCATATTGTTATACAGGAGGGAGGAGAGTAGTCTGTTAGTAGATGTTAATTGATTACTTTGATTTCCTGTCATTTCAGGTCTCCTTCCTCGCTGTCCCCTCCCTTTCCTTCCCTCGCTTGATCGCACCACTGATCTGCGCTATAACAGCACTCAGACTTGGAGCTATTGAGAGGTGGACCATTTAAGAGCATTGTTCCGATCCCGAGGAGTTGTGGAGCCTGACAGCGATAGAATGCGTGCTCGGTCACGACGATGGGCCCTGGAAACATTCCGTTATTCTGGCCAAATCCCCCAGTCTCCCCGTGCTTAAAAACTGACTGTGACCCCATGTCATGTAACTGGTGCTAATGTAAAGCGCTCCTCCGATTCAGGCTCGCACTATATAAAAGTGCAACAACAGAAACAAACAATATCAGAGGCAAATCTTGTCAAACACAGAAACTATTAACTGCTCCCTATTGCGCATATATTGGTCACGATTGTAACTGAAACCATTTTAAAGATTTTTTTAGCACTACAACCGCCTGGTGTTAATCAAAATGTGGCCCCAATTACGTTTCAAGTGCAAAGGAGAAGGTGTGGCATAACGGCCAAAGCAGCCGACTTTGGAGCGGAGGGGACCAGGTTCGAGCCTCCTTAGTCGGCTGCACATCCTGTGATTCTGGGCAAATCACTTTATCTCCCCATGCCCCCCTGCCAAAAAAACATGAATGTGTCCTTGTGTAACCTAACTGGTGCTCATGTAAAGCGCTCCAAAACCTTTGGGTCGAGTTCGCGCTATATAAATCTTGAGGGGAAAAAAGTGCAAAACACCTCAATGGTGCCAGAGTTTCCCATGCGCATTGTACAACACAGCCGCCCTGAGTCACTGCACTGATAAAAAGTAAAGATAGCGCCACCACATGCTTCACAAAGCAAACTAGCAGCAAACTGGGGGGCAACGACCTGAGTGGGCACATGCTTGCTGTGCTTTGTGACGCTGTGTACCTCCCTATAACGTCCTTCTGTGCACAACGAAAGGCAAGGAGAACCAGATGCCGGGCAGCACTCGACAATGAGCGGAATGAAATCGGAGTACCTGCGTGCCTCTGAAGCCGAATGCCTGCTTCAGCACTGTAGCCTTGAGACCCACGCCGCCCCTCGTCCAGGCTCCACCAAACAGTCCGCACACTGAAAAAGATTAGTCATCCAACAGCCTGGCACACCATAAGTGAGGGAGGGACTTCTTGTGGCCACAGTGCCGTTAACCTGCCTTTTAGCCATGAGTGAGTAATGGGCGTAAGCAGCGTTGAACCAGCGAAACCTGTTAATCTTCTCCGACCTCAAGACTACTCAAACACCCCAGCAGTCAGCAAGGGAGCGTGCCCCGGATGTGGCAGTGGGGGTAGGGAAGAAGTGCTCTGGAATGCTAAACGTTCACGAACAGCCTAGAGATAAAAAAAAGAGGAATGCAGCTGCCACCCTGCGCGCCGCTGCTCGCTCCCGAGAGCAAAACGCCGTGGCAGTGAACATTTAACCCGTTGACCGCGGCGCGAATTCCCCCGCGGTGCGGGTGATTTATTGAGTGGGTGTGTTTAGGACGGCCCCCGGCCGTCCTCCGCACACGCCCACTGTGACATCGGACGGCCGGGAGCCGTCCCGAGCACTGAAGCGGTTAAAAAGAGGTGGGACATGTGCCCGCCTTTAGCCATTTGCGTGCTTTCATTATTGAAAGACACACGCAAAAGCCAATTTAATGTGTGGGAGGAGTCAGACCCACACGGAGTAAACAAGAAGCCTCGCAGAGCAGCGCATGCGCGCTGGCTCAGGCTCGACCTAAAAAGGCATCTTTTAGTGAGGGTGATTTCTACATTTTGTGTTTGAAAATACCACTTTTAGAAAGTAGGTATTTTCTTGCTTAGCCATCCAGTGTGCCTCTGCTAGGATATGTATTGACTGTCTGGCTTTGGAGTGACATGGGCTGGGGATGTGCAGTGGCTCCAGAGACTCTGGATGAGTCAGGGCTGGGCTGAATAAACCTGGGCTGCATTTAGAGTAGGGGGGAGGAGATTTCCTTTCACCTGAATGGGCCTGGTCTGCCTTCCACAATGCTGTCTCCACCTCCTGCCAGGAAGCTGCACCAGAGAGGACAAAACTGGTTTTGACTGAGCACAGGGCTTCTCTGCCACCAGAGAACAAAGGATTTTTCTCTATAAATAATGGGGCCCAGTCCCCAGAACGTTAGATCACTTCTGGGAATCAAGAGGAACCTTTGCCAAGGAGAAGAGCTGGAGAAACTGAGGAGGAATACTGCCCCGGTGCTGTTTGCTGTCTGGGGTTGGCCTGCAGTGGCTACTTTCTGCCAAGGAAAGGGAAAAGGACTTTGCTGTTTGCTTTGTCCCCTGCTTGAGGAAGATATCCAATGGCTTGAAACTGAGCTTGCCTCCTGTTCTGAAGTCTCAGGGACACAAAGACTTCACCACCAACTCCCCTGAACTTCCTTGCTGGGAGTTCTGACCTGCTAAGAGATGCCTGCTGTTGTTTTGGACCTCTGGAGGCTGTTTACCGCTGAGAGCTGGAAAAGTAACGCAACTTCGAGAAGCGCGACGCATCCGCACCTGTGTCCGACGCATCGCCGAAGAAATCGTCACAGGGCCTGCCCGAGAAATCGTCGCACGCCGCATCGAGTGCACCGATCTCCGAAGTCTGAGATCACTGCACCGATTCCGACGCAAGCTCTGCTGTGCAGCTGCAAGAACCCATGCATCGTCCCGGATTGTCGCATTGCATCAAGGCACCACATCTGTCGCATTTTTGGGGAAGCAGTAAGAAACTGACGCATCATCTCCCCACGCAGTAAGAAACCGACGCATCACCTCCTCTCTGGTAAGGAACCGACGCATCACCTCCCCTGCGCAGCAGTGAGGAACCGACGCATCACCTCCCCGGAGCAAGGAACAGACGCATTACCTTCCCTGAGTGTAAAGAACTGACGCATCACCTTCCCTGCTGCCCTTTTTGTTTGTGTGCGCGACTCATCCAAGGTACTTTGTGTGAAAAGTGTTCAATCTGCAATTTGCACTGAACTGAACTATTTCTACCATTTGAAAGTCATAATTTTGATTACTAAATTGTGGATTTTTGTCATTTTGGTCTTGTTTGGTTTAGATAAAGATTACTTATTTTTCTAAACTGGTGTGGTGTCCATTTGTAGTGTTTTCACTGTATTACTGTATGTGTTCACAAATGCTTTACACACTGCCTCTGAGATAGGCCTGTCTGCTCGTGCCAAGCTACCAAGGGGGTGAGCAGGGGGTATTTTAGAAGTGTATCCCCCTTACCCTGACTAGAAGCAAGGGTCCCTATTTGGACAAATGTACCTACCTCTGTCAACTAGAGACCCCCATTTCTAACAACAGCTAACTGTCCAGTTTAGTTTTTTGGGCATCTTCTTGGAGGTGAGGTCTGTGGGGGGTGTCACAATGGATCCATACCCTTTCACAAACCTCCTGTAGAAACCCAGTCAAGCCAAGGAATGCCCTGACTTGGGTCTTGGTTGTTGGAGCTGCCCAGTCCAGGATGGCCTGGATCTTGGGTTGTAAAGGTTGCACTTGGCCTCCACCAGCAAGGTGGCCCAAGTATACAACTGTTCCCTGCCCTATCTGCCATTTGGATGCCTTGATAGTTAGGCCTGCAGTTTGCAGGGCTTGTAAAACCTTCCCCAGGGGGAACAGGTGATCCTGCCAGGTGGAGCTAAAGACAGCAATATCATCAAGATATGCTGCACTAAAGGGCTCCAATTCAGCAAGGACTTGGTTTACCAACCTTTCAAAGGTGGCAGGGGCATTCTTTAAACCAAAGGGCATAACAGTAAACTGATAATGCCCATCTGGTGTGGAGAATGCTGCTTTTTCTTTGGCTCCTGGGGCCATGCCAATCTGCCAGTACCCTGTAGTTAAGTCAAAGGTACTAAGAAATTTGGCTGCACCCAATTTGTCTATCAGTTCATCAGCTCTTGATATGGCGTGAGCATCTGTCTTGGTGACAGCGTTGAGTCCTCTATAGTCCACACAGAACCACATTTCTCTCTTTCCTCCCTGTGGATGAGGTTTGGGGACTAAGACCTCTGGGCTGGCCTAGGGGCTTTCAGAGGGCTCAATCACCCCTAACTCCAGCATCTTGCTGACCTCAGCTTTAATGCTCTCCTTAACTTGATCAGACTATCAATAGATTTTGTTTTTGACAGATACACAGTCCCCAGTGTCCACATCATGGGTACACCAGTTTGTCTGACAAGGGGTCAAGGAGAAGAGCTTAGCATACTGCTGTAAGACTTGCTTACAGTCAGCCTGCTGTTTGGCAGTGAGGGTGTCTCAATAGACAACTCCATCCACTGACCCATCTTTGGGGCTGTGAGAGAGGAGGTCAGGTAGAGGTTCACTCTGTGGCTCCTGATCCTCACCATAACCATCAGCATGGTTATGTCAGCCCTGTCATGGAAAAGCTTTAGGCGGTTCACATGTATCACCCTTTTGGGGGTCCTGCTTGTGCCCAGGTCTACCGAGTAGGTGACCTCACTTTTCTTTCCTAAGATGGGGTAAGGGCCACTCCGTTTGTCCTGGATGGCCCTTGCTGCCACAGGTTCCAAAACCCACACCTTTTGACCTGGTTGGAATTCCACCAGTGCTGCAGTTTGGTCATACCAGTGCTTCTGGAGCTCCAAGCTGGCCTCAAGATTTTTGGAAGCTTTTTCCATGTACTCTGCCATTCTGGACCTTAGGCCTAATACATAGTCCACAATATCCTGTTTGGGTTCTTGGAGCAGCTTCTCCCAACCCTCTTTAACAAGACAGAGTGGTCCGGTAACAGGATGGCCAAACAGAATTTCAAAGGGGGAAAACCCTACTCCCTTCTGAGGCACCTCCCTGTAGGCAAAAAGCAAGCATGGCAAGAGGACATCCCATCTCCTTTTGAGTTTTTCAGGGGGCCCCATGATCATGCCCTTCAATGTCTTGTTGAACCTTTCAACAAGACCATTGGCTTGTGGGTGATAGGGTACAGTAAACCTGTACTGCACTCCACACTCCTTCCACATGTGTTTGAGGTATGTAGACATGAAGTTTGACCCTCTGTCTGAAACCACCTCCTTAGGAAACCCTGCCCTGGTGAAGACACCAACGAGGGCCTTGACTACTGCAGGAGCTGTAGTAGTCCTAAGGGAAATTGCTTCAGGATACCTGGTGACATGATCCACTACCAGGAAACACTAAATGTGTTTCCTGATGCTGTGGTACGTTCAAGTGGACCCACTATGTCCACACCTACCCTTTCAAAGGGAACCCCATCCACTGGTAGTGGAATTAGGGGGCTTTGGGTGTCCGCCTGTTTTGCCACTGGCTTGACAGGTGACACTGGAGCTGACAAACTCCTTTACTTTCAGGGACATCTGGGGCCAGTAAATATGGCTAACTAGCCTTTCCCAAGTCTTGGTCTGGCCAAGATGCCCAGCTAGGGGGATGCCAAAGTGAGTATAACCTCTCTGTACATTTGAGGCACTACCACTCTCCTAGTGGCACCAGGGTTGGGGTCTCTGGCCTCAGTATACAGTAGTCCCTTCTCCCAATAGGCCCTGGGGGTACCACTGACATCTCCCTTTTCCTGTGCAGCAGCTTGCTGCCTCAGGCTTTCAAGAGTTGGCATGTCTGCTGTCCAAGGCACAGCAGTTCCCTAGTGGGCCCCCCTGGGCCTAAGAGCTTAACCTGGTAAGGGTCAAGTTCCATGGGCTCTGTTCCCTCTGGGGCTTCCAAGTCCTCTCCCTGAGGTGAAGGGTACTGAGTCTATGGCTGTTCAGAAGCTGGTTTCCCAGTCTTCTTGCCTTTCCTCTTGGAAGGCTGGGCCATTCTTTCAGGCTCCAACACTTTTTTTTCACCCTGTTTTCAGCTCTATGCTCTAGTCTTGACACACACAATCTCAGGGATATCCTGCATTGCTGCATGGGATTTGAATTCTACCTCAGCATGGGGTCTCCAGGTCGTTTCCAAGCAGAGAGGCAGCTGGATGTTTTGGTGAGACCACTACCTGTTTCAGGCCATTAACCCCTCCCAAGTCTAATGTTACCATAGCCATGGCATGGTTAGTAGTAACACTGTCAGCGTTGGTGACCGGATAAGATTTTCCAGTCAGCTATAGCTCTGGGTAAACCAGTGTGTCTCTCACCATGGTGACACTGGCACCTGCATCCCTCAGGGCTTAAATCCTAGTCACATGTATCCAGGGGTATTGTAAATACTTCTTTAAGTTGGGAGGCCACACAGCTGAAGTGGCAAACTCAACTTCACCCTCAGTGACTAGAAATGCTTCAGTGTGAACCCTGATTTGCTCTGGGCACACTGTTGATCCCATCTGGAGATTGGCTACACCAGTACTAACTGCAGGAGGACTAGAGGGGTTCTTGTTAGGACAAGTAGCATCTCCAGTTAAGTGTCCCAACTTCTTACAGTTGAAACACTAGGCCTTCTGGGGATCAAAGTTCTTCCCTTTGTACCTACCATTGGACTGGGAAGAGTTTTGGGACCCACCCCACTGAGCAGGTTTTTGGGGCCATTTAGAAGACTCTGGCTTTTTGTCTTTGGGGTTCTCACCCCCTTTCCCCTGGGGAGGTTTGGTAACCCCTTTCTTTTGGTCTCCCCCAGTGGCTGTTTTTGTTACGCTATTCTTGACCCAGTGGTCTGCCTTCTTTCCAATTCTTGGGGAGAAATTAAAACTAGGTCTACCAGATGTTGATGCAACTTCTCATTAGTGCAATTACTCAAAATATGTTCTTTCATAAAAAGATTGTAAAGTCCATTGAAACCATGCACATTATTTCCAGTTAACCATCCATCTAGTGTCTTAACTGAGTAGTCTACGAAGTCAATCCAGGATTGGTTTGGGGTTTTGGGAGCCCCCCTGAATCTAATCCTATATGTCGGGACTGCTCCAGCCCTGCCGCAGGTTGCAGCAGGGGCGGAGCCGTGCAGGTTGAAAAGCACCTGACGAGACGGAAGGAGCGATTCGCGTTCTAGTCGTGCGAGCGTCTCCTTCATGTCTAGGGTCCTCTCACTTGCTTCCGGGTCCTCGCGGCGTCCTTCCTGGCGTCTCCTCACTCCTCGTGGCAGTTCTACAGACGGCAGTTCGGCGGTTTTGCTGTTGTCGGTCCCAACCTTGACTCGCGGGACCCCTCCCCCCCCACCTGAGGGTCTCTGTTCCGGGTTCTTCCCCTACCGTGATCTCACAGCGGCATTCCCTGCAAGCAAATTAAACAAAGAGAAGAAAAACCTGAAAAAGTATCCACTCTATGTGGAAGTGGTAACGCGCTTGCGCTGCAGCACTATACTAAAGCTTGATTTAAAGGCACTAATATTTTCTCTCCCCCCCCCCGCGAGTGCCTTGAGACCCTTACTGGTGAGTAGCACGCTTCAAAATTCCCTGATTTATATATTTATTGATTGAATATTACTTATCTGACCAGTTCCTTATGGCTCTGATGGGTATCTGTATTCTTTTATGTTGCATTGTTCTTGGCTGTGCCTGATTATTGCAGTCAGTGAGTAGTTTCCTGTAGTTAAGGAAACAACATATATATTAGCCTGCACATTTTTGCAGTTTCCTTTTCACATACTTATACCGTTCATGTTCATTGGATATAAGTATCAAAACTACCAGTTTTGGGGCTATATTTTTGCTTTTTTCTTATTCTTTATTAATGGTAAACAAGTTGCCATGCACATTTAAATTGCATACAGGAAATGTATACACTTACTTATTTCTGTCTTGCTTTTCGCCTTTTTCTCTACAGATTTATTTTTGCATCCTGAGGGAAATTCTTTTGGATTTTAGTGGAAGAGGGGGGTAAATCAGGTAGCGAAGATAGTTATATGTTTGGTTGTTTCATACCAACCAGTTTCACTCTTCCCTTTGCTCTGTCCTATTCTGGTTCTCTGTTTGCAGTGTCACACACATTTCCAGTGATGACTTCTTGCTGCCCTGGTCACACCGAGGGATCTTCTTCATTTCACCTTCCCTTGTTTCCTCTCTTCCCCCGTACACTGGTCTTGCTTTGACTGTGTTGGGCATTCTAAGTGATAGCAGGAAGTGGGGACCTGCTCTTCAGCCTCTTGCTCCTGAGGAAACTTCAGGTGAGCCTTGATACTATATTCCTCAGGTGTGAGCCCAAAGCCCTCAATCAGAGTGTTCTTCATGAGTTCATAAGACACAGCATCTGCCACTGTAAGGGTCAGGAGTATGTCCCTGCAGTTACCAGTGAACAGTTCCCAAAGGTGTGCCCCCCAGTGTGACTTCCTCACTTTTCTCATTTCACAAGCTCTCTCAAAAGCTGTGAACCATTTGGTGATGTTATCACCTTCCTCAAATTGGTGACAATCCCTTTGGGGATTTTGGGACCATAAGATTGCTCTCTGTCCCTATTTAGTATGTTGCTGCCACCATTGATGGAAGCTAAGCCCATCTCTGCTCTCTCTTTCTCTAGAGCCAGGAGTCTGGTCTCTAGATCTAATCTCTTGGTCAACCTCCCTAAGAGGTTGGTCTCCTCATTGAGGCTGTCCTCAATGGACTCAGAAGCACCTGACCCACCTGTGCGGAATGTAGGTGCTGTGAGTTGTATTCTTGGAGTCAGGGGCACAGGGGCCCTGTTCACCCTAGGAAGTAAGGGGGGTTGGAAGTTATCCTCATCCCCTCTATCCTCTTCCCCATCTGAGAGGGCTTCACCTTGCTCAGAGGGGTGGTCCTTAGCATACCCTGCCAACAGCTCCTGGAACTTTTGTTTGGAGGGATGGGACCCCATAATAATGTTTTTAAGTTTACATAGAGACCTTAACTCCCTAAATTCTAAGTGGAGATGAGGGGTGAGGTTGAGCTCCTCAACCATATTCTCTATGTCATTAGTTATATTTTGACTAATAGCTGGGTTCTTGTTAAGAGACATTCTACAAAAAGTTTCTAACCCTCTTACCCCTAACTATAGTGAGTTTTTATTTTTCTAAAATTCTACAGGGACTTAACCAAGGCCCTAACAAGACTTTTAGTAATTTGGAACAATTTGTCAATTCAAAAATTCAGAATTCTAAAGAGAATTTAAGAGTTCTGTCGTGTGATCTGGTGTTGACCAAGCCAGTCCAACAAATGCAAAGTTGTAGATCCCACTGCTGATCCACCAATTTAGGAAGCTGGCTCTGTATATACTATACCAAAGTATAGTATAGTGTGCACAGAGTCCGGTGGAACCTCAAAGGTAGGCAGAGGTAAAAGTAGATAATACCTTACTCTCTATTTGTGGTAGTGTGGGCGAGCAGTAAGGCTTTATCAGAGGGTAGTGTTAAGCATTTATTGTACACACTCAGACAAGGAGTGGTGTAACACACTTAAAGACTGAACTCAGACCATTTTGTATAAAAATATTATTTAGTTGTATTTTATTTTCTAGAGCCAAGCCTGGTACAGGTAGGTGTAATTGTACTTTGCAATAATAATGCAGATACATACAGTTTTAATGCAGTTGAATTGGTTACAGGTAAGTCATTTGAATTACTTTTCATTTACTTTTCAGATTACTTTTCAAGTTACTTTTCAGATTCCTTTTAAAGTTACTTTCTCTACTCAGTGTGATATGCCTAGATATCACACTGGGACATTTCCTAGAGGAAAGGTACGTAAATCAGTTTTTGTACATATGCAGTTTCTTAAGGTTTCAAACAAACCAACTCCACACTTGGAACAATCAATTTTCACAAGAAAGCAGTCAATGCAGTCCTATGGGAGAAAACAATGTTATCGACTTAACGGTAAGTACTTAGGTTTGGGAGTTGATTTTCTGGGGTTAGAACCAGGGTTCCCCCAGGGTCAAGGATGCACTCTCAAAGCACCCTCAGCGGCACTAGGGCTGCCGGGTGCAGAGTGCTGAGGCCCTATGTGATCCAATGGAGGATAGGGGGCCTCCGGTTGGTGGCTGTTCACGAGCAGGCCACAAGGTTGTGGGACCAAAGCTCCTGGACTTAGGCTCAGGGCAAAGGGAATCCGATTTAGCACACAAGGTGTACCCACAACGGTATAGGGGCGGCCGGGTGCAAGTTGCTGTTTTGGCGTCGGGTGCCTTGTTGTTTTCAATGGGGATTCTCAGGTTGAAACAAACACTGCAGGCTCGGGACGAAGATCTTCTGGAGGCGGCCACCGGTTGGAGAGGTAAGGTGGGATGTCCTGGTATGCCGGGACACCGTTGGTTGGGCCACCCAAGGCCGTGGGACGTCGGGTGCATAGGTGTCTGCAGACGTCGGTTGGAGACTCGAGGTAGGTCAGGTATCACCAGATCCCAGGTCAGGATCGCCGGGGAGACCTCCTCGTGGTGTTGGGCCACTCAAACTCGGGCTGTGGGGTTTGGGTGCAGATGGTGCAGACTCGCGGATTTGGCTGGAGTCAGAATCTGTGGGTGAGCAAATTCAGTGCTCACGGGAGACGAAGTCTGGTTTGGGAAGACAGGGCAGGTCGTCCAGGTTCTTGGGGGTTGCTGGCTGCGGGACACACCGGGATTTCGCTGTAGCAGGTCAGGGGCGGGACAGGCCGGTAGGGCTGGGGCCACCAGTTGGTGTCCTCCTCTTCTTCTTCAGCACGCTCTTCGGTCCTTCTTCTTCTTGTTTCTTCTTGTCTGACGAGGCAAGGTTAATCTTGGGACTCTGTGAGGATGTGACGTGACGCTGATAGGTGAAGCACAGGCTTATCAAGGCCACGTGCAGGGCGTGCCCAATTATACTTGTTTGGGTCGACCCATTTCACTTCCTGGATACTTCACGTTTTACGTACATGCCAAGGAGTTCGGTTTCGGAAGAACCGTATAGATTTTTATGAGTACACAGTGTACCGTGCGCACTTATCCTCAGGCGCATTTTCAATTTGTTCATCTGCCAGGCCTTGAAAAAGTCCATAGGACGAAACACGTGTCGGCTGCCAGTGTGTTCACCGATTTCGTAAGAAAAGGATTGGAAAATAAAAGAAAGGAAATTTTGAAATTGGACTGTTTTTGATTACGTTTATGGTGACTACACCTATATACTGTACCTATTGTGTGCCTCAGTATTTATGGACATAAACAGACAAAAAGTACATATTAATCTTCAGGCAGCCAAAAAGAAAACGAAGGACACCGCTGACGTCCTTTGACGTCAGTCTCCATCATACCAGGTTGATAGTAAAGTTTCGCTTTTCTCAAAGTTTTTGCCTCACCACATGTCACGCAGTAAATTCAAGCCACGCTTTTATGGACCTTTTAAAATCATCAAGTGGTGAACCCTGTGTCTTTTTGTGTACAACTACCACATGCTTAGAAGATACACTCTGTTTTCCATACTTCACAGTTGAAACCCTATGTTCCAGATCCTTTTAAGAGAGTTTTTTCTCGTCCACCTCCTGTTTTGGTCAACAGTGTTCCAGAATATGAGGTCCCGGAAATCTGTGACTCCCAGTTCTTTAGGAACCGCTTCCAGTTCCTTATTCATTGGAAAGGTTATTCTCCCTAGTGATAGATCTTGGGAGGCTGCTGACTCAGTTCACGCTCCTGTTCTTGTCCGCCGTTTTTTACGGCTTTTTCCCCAACAAACCCAGGGCTTCGGGAGGGGGACCTACTGTTGCACCGCGGGCCATGATTCAGCCTGCGATGCTGTCCGCTTCCTCCTTGCGGGCTGCGGTGCAGCCCAAGGCGCCTCCCTCTTCTCATCGGTGTTCTGGCGTCGTGGGTGCACTCTGTGATGCCTATTTCTTTTTTGTGTCAGGCACGCAGACCTACACGGCTGCCCGTTGTGTGATATTTAGCATTCCATGAATGCCGCAGCTTTAATCTTGGAACTGCGGCTTCCTATAAACACTGTGTTGGGCACTATTCACTGACCTTTTTCACTAGGTGATATATTTTTCTTTGCTTCTCTTCATTCTTCTTGGGGCCATCTTGTTGCTTTCCATGATTCCACAGTCTTGGCCCCAGAAGGCCTTGGGAAGGTTTTGTTCTGCTCCTCTAAGATGGCGACCTTCCTATTCTGTTCATTATCCTTTTCCCTATCCAAGATGGTGGTTGCTTATTTCCTGTTTGGTCACTTCCTGTTCATGGGTATTTAAGGGGCTGAATCCTTCATTTCCTTGCGTTGCAACAGTCCTTGCTCCTGCTGATGTGCCCTCGCTCCTGCTGTGTACTTTGCTCCTGCTTGGTGTATTTTTGCTTCCTGTTGGCATACCTTTGTTTCCGATTGGCGCTTCCTGTTCCAGTTTGGATTCCTTGAAGCCTTCTACTTCTATTTGGAATTCCTGCCTCCTATTTTCCACTCCTTGCTGGTGTTTGCACTTATTTGTGGGTTCTTTCCTTCCTTTCCTTTCCTGGAGTCTCCACCCCCATCAGAGGTTTTTCCCTATGGGGTTTTTCCCTCTTGGGACTCCTTTTTGAAGGCACAGTCTGCTCTGGCTTTTCATTGTCGCAGCACCGTGGCTACCAGAAAGGGTCGTCCTTACCTTGGACAGATAGAACCCTCAAGAACCGAAGTCGAGAATCTCTCCAACATCCAGAACTGGTAAGAACATTACAAGTCGTGACACACAATTGTTTCCACTTTTCCTGTCCCTTGCAGGTGACACCTGAAAGCCCTCTGCTGAGCATAAATCAATCAATCAATCAATCAGGGAATTGTAAGCGCGCTACTCACCCGTGAGGGTCTCAAGGCGCTGAAGGGGGGGGGGGTCCGCAGATCTGTTTAGCTGAAGAGCCAGGTCTTCAGAGTCTTCCTGAAGGTGTTCAGGGAGGGGGCGCGTCTGATGTCTGCCGGTAGCTCGTTCCAGGTCTTGGCTGCAATGTGAGAGAAGGATCTTCTGCCTGCTCTGGCTCTGTGGATGCGCGGGGTTTCGGCCAGTGCGAGGTTGGCAGATCAGAGGTTTCTTTTGGGTACGTGGAAGTTGATTCTGTCGTTGAGGTATTTGGGTCCGTTGTTGTGTAGGCATTTGTAGGCGTGAGTGAGGATTTTAAAAAAAACCAACATTTTTTATTGAGTTTTGAGAGTACCCCATGGGCGAAGGCCCAACAAAATCCACATAAACGACATAGCATTAAAGGATTACCAAACATGGAGTTATCTGTGAGTACACTTTGTATGCAAAATAAAAGAAAACACACTAAAAACTGTACGCAGACTGCCCCACCCCACCCGCCCCGGCAAACATATATCAACACAGTTAGACACCCAGAAGGACAAGAGTACACTTTATATATAACAATCTGCAGAAGGCCCAGTAAATCACCACTACGGGGATTGTGTTGGAAGAGGCGGAAGGTCAATACCCCTATAGGCAGCCCATCCAGACCAAATTTTTCTATGCTTTTGGGGACAGCCCCGTGCCTGGAATACCACCATTTCAGCTCCCATACACTTATCCAGTTCTCCTCACCACTTTCCCATTGTCGGGGGAGAGGTGCCCTTCAATAATTGAGCAATATCCCTTTTGGCAATGGCTAGGGCTAGGAAGAGTAGATGTTGCTTGTACCGATTGCCACCTATGTCTTCAGTACTGTGAAGGAGGACCAAACGGGGGTCTTGCGGGAGGTCCCAGGATAACACCTCTCTGAGACAGGTCAAAACCCTGCGCCAGAAAGGTTGTAGAGCTGTACAACTCCATACCGTATGAAAGAAAGTCCCTTCCTCCCTGTCGCAGCGCAAGCACAAGGGGGACGCCACAACTCCCATCCTCCAGAGGCGCGACCAGGTGTAGTACACGCGGTGTATGTACTTGAACTGTGTAAGTCCGAATCTGGATGCTACCACAGCACTCCGGGGACTAGCTATCGCCTCTGCCCAGTCATCGTCCGTCAGGTCTGGAATGTCATCCTGCCACGCCCTCCTCGTCTTGTGCAGAGTCGTGTGAGTGTGCGTGGTCAGTGTCTGGTATATTTGTCTGATTTTATGAGCGCCCAGATCCCCCATGAGGAGTCGACCTTCTAACGGATTGAATTCAGGGAGATCCGGTATGTTCGCCAGGGAGGGAGTCAAGGCATGCCGCAGTTGGAGGTATCTGAAGAACTGAGTTTTATGTAACTGGAACTCTTCCTGGAGTCGCTGAAACGATTTGAGAACCGTACCCCGCATGACGTCCCCCAAGGTGGAGATGCCAATCAGGTCCCACTGGTGGAACCCCCTCAGGGCAACCGCCTGGCGCAAATAAGTGCCATGCCATAGGGGCGTTGCCTGTGTTAACCGTCCTTGCCATCCCATTCGCCGAACCACATACCGCCACAGCCTGATCGTTGTCCGACTGGCGTGCGGTAGGAAGTCAAGACTCTGCGCGCTGTATAGCAAAATGCAGAAGGGGGGTCTTTCCCATGGCCATATGTTCTAGAGCGAACGCCGAGTCTGTGGGTGAATTATACCACCAATCATTAATGATTAATAAATGTGCCGCCACATCATAGGAGTAGACATCTGTGGCTACAATGCCCCCGCAGTACGTGGATTGGATGCATGTCTGGAGTGCGACACAAATCGCTCCACCCATAAGAAGTTATTGAGTAGGGCATTAATCTGTGCAAACCACGCCCGCGGTATATAGTACGGGTAATTCTGAAGACGATACAGAATCCTGGGGAGAGATACCATTTTGAAAATGGCCGACCTCCCATATAATGAAAGGGGCAAAGAAGACCATGCGGTTGTGTCATCGCGGAGGCCGGCGAGAAGCGGAGTTATATTGTGTGACCATGAAGTCTGCAGACAGGGGGATATATATACCCCCAGGTATTGAAATCCATCCGATGCATGCTTTAACTGGGATGCCCAAGAGCCCCTATCCTGATGACCGCAAACCGGGAACAGCACCGATTTAGCGGGGTTAGTGTGTAACCCAGAGTTCTGGCTGAAGACACGTAGGATCTGCAGGATGCGCGGACCCACCCGAGATCCAGGGGTCAGTCATATAAAATAGGACGTCGTCCGCATAAAGTGCTATGCGGTCTGGCTGGGAACGTGGCCAGTCAAAGCCCCTGAGCACAGGGTCCCTTCGGACCCACGCTGCCAGGGGCTCCACCGCCAAGGCGAAGAGAAGAGGGGACAAAGGGCAGCCCTGACGCATTCCTTGACCAATCAAAAAGTAGGGGGACCGATAACCGGCTATTCGCACAGATGCCATAGGGGCAGTGTATAGTAGTCGCACATAGGCTAGAAAACGTGGACCGAAGTTAATTGCTTCCAACAGTCGGAAAAGATAGTCCCAGCTGAGGGTATCGAAGGCCTTATCAATATCAGCCAGGAGTAGAGCCGCCGGGCGTCCCAACTCAGGCGCCAAGGCCATAGCATTATAGACCCGACAAATGTTATGTCGGGTGGCCCTGTGCAGCATAAACCCAGATTGGTCCGGGTGGACCAGGTCCTGTATACATGACCGCAAGCGGTCCGCCAGGACCTTCCCCAACAATTTGGATTTGAAATTAGTTAGGGAGATAGGGCGGTACGAGGATGGGTCCTCTGGTGGGCGACCGGGCTTTAAGAAGAGGACAATTTCGGCCTGACGCCATTCCTGAGGCAGCATCCGCTGTTCCAGGGCTTCGTAGATCGCACCAAGTAGGTGCGGGCCAAGCACGGCCATATGCAAACGGAGGAATTCCATAGGAAACCCATTGGGGCCTGGGGCTCGACCCGGATGCAACACATTGACTGCAGCAGACAGTTCGTCCAATGTAATAGGGGCGTCTAAATGATCCCTCATCTGGGCAGACAACTGTTGAGGGGGAATATCTCGCAGGAACTCCGCGATGGTATCTCCGGAGACCTGCTCCCTCCGGGTATACAGCATGGAGAAGTGCCACACAAACTCCGCCAGAACCTCCACGGGGGTAGTGCATAAGGCACCGTCCTCACCCCGAATGGCCGGGACCAAAGCTGGGCCCAGCCTGGCTTGACACAGTCTATGCAGCATTTTGCTTGACTTATCCCCCCACTGGTAGATCCGATGTTGGGATGCCAACCAGTTCTCTTTGGCCTCTTCCATCAGGTGTTGATGCAACTGTTGCTGCGCCAGGGACAGACTCCTCCGAAGAGTCGGAGTGGGTGCCAGAGAGTATTCCGATTCCAGGGAGACGCACCGGGCCTCTAATTCGTGCCTCTGAGCGGCCCGTTTACGCTTATCATTTGTTTTATAACTAATTTCTAACCCCCTAATGGTAGGCTTCAGGGCCTCCCACACGGTAACTCTGGAGGGGGTGGATTCGGTATTCAGAGAGAAATACTCCTGGATTCGGGTATGAAGGCACTCTTGATACTCAGGGTTACGTAGATGCCATGGGGACATCGGCCAACGAAAAGGGGACTGCTGAAACTTCAGAAGTAGTGTCACCCGGACAGGTGAATGATCCGATAACCCTCTAGGCAGGTGTATGACCCGGGAGAACCTATGGATGTAGCTCCGTGGCGTGAACAAGTAGTCTAATCTAGACAAAGAGCCATGGACCCCAGATACATATGTAAAACCCGTCTCAGCTGGATGATATTCCCGCCAAAGGTCTGCCCAACACAGCACCCCCGCCAGCGATGACAATTTGGAGGTGCCTACGGGGGGAACCCCCCCGGAGCCCCGTTTCCTATCAATTGGTGCCATAATGTAATTCCAGTCGCCACCCAGTACAGCCAGACCCTCTGGAAGCTCACCCCACACCCGAGTCAAACCCTCCACAAACGTAGGCTCAAGAGGTGGAGGAGCATAAACACTGCCCAATGTGAGATGTTCACCATATAATGTCCCTGTCAGGAAGACATATCTACCCCCGGGGTCAGTCCAAACTTTATTATGAATGAAGGGGACCCGAGCGTGAATAAGAATGGCCGTACCACGAGAACCCCTGGTAAAACCGGAATGAAACACTTGTTGGAATCCAAACCTGCCAAGGCAGGGGGCCTTATTGCCCAAAAGGTGAGTCTCCTGCAACAAGAGAATGTCGGCCCCATATTGTTTGGCCTGCCTGAGGATTACCCCCCGTTTCACCTTGTTTAGTAGCCCCCGGACATTCCATGTCACTATCGTCAGTTCACCTAAGTGAGAAGCCATAGGCGAGGAGGCCATATGTCTACTCTGGGTCTAAGAGCAGTAATCTACCATGTAGGGAGTGGGATGTGCGCCTGCGTGTGTGAACAACAATTAACATAACTGTGCGAATCAGAACCCCCCCCTCCCGATACTGCCAACAACAAGGAGCATCTGTCGCGGTGAGGGGAACCTCAGGACCCAAACCACAGACCCCGAAGCCCCCCCTCCAATGGATCCCAACCCCCCCATAGAACATGAACCTTGAGGAGCGAGTGGCGATGCAGGCCAGCCACCACTAATAACATCGAACCCCACTTATTGAATATTGATCAGAGTTAGTCTAGCCCCTGGATATACAGTCATGTGTTTGTAGAAGTATCACCGGCCAAGAGTCTCTCCAGAGGCCTGCACAGGGCTAGGGGAGCGGCGGTCCGAGCCAGAGCGATACCGTCTTTTGGACTTCGTCCTACGCGATCGATTCCGCTGCGAGCCCACCGAGGCATCCGAGTCCAACGGAGGCGGGGAGTGCGGCTTTAGGTGTTGCCGCTCATCAGTCCACGCAAAAGCCGCCTCGGGTGAGTCAAAAAAGAGTGTTTTGGAATTATAAATCACACGGAGCCTAGCCGGGTAGAGTAACATGTAAGAGATGGTCAGTTCACGTAGCCTCCATTTTGCCGCGGTAAAAGACTGCCTTTGCTGCTGCACCAGACGGGTGTAATCCGGGAATATCATTATGGGCCTGGATTCAAAGACGAGCTTATCCTTGCTCAGGCGAGCAAACTGCAGCACCGCATCCCTGTCAGCATAGTTTAACAACTTAGCGATGACCGGCCGTGGACTCCCCCCCGGGGGCGGCTTCTTTGTGAGCGCCCGATGGGCCCTCTTGACAACAAAACATGCCGAAATCTTGTCCGCAGGTAGCAGGTCCCTGAGCTATGAGGTGAGGAAATGATTCATGGAACTGCCCTCGCAGCCCTCCGGAAAGCCAACGAAGCAGAAGTTATTGCGCCTGGCGCGGCCTTCTGCGTCTTCGACCATGGTCGCCAGCTCTTGGGAGATCACAGTCAGTTTATTGACTTGACGTTGGAGGGTGTTAGAAATGACACACGCGTCTCGGCCTCAGTGATTCGGTCAACCGCTTTGCGTAGATCCTGCCGCAGAAATGAGACCTCAGTGCCCACTGTGCCAATCTTGGCCTCCAGCGTGTCCCTTGAATCAGTAATGGCCGCAAGTAGGGCTGCATTATCCGGCAGGGAGCCCGACGGAGGCCCCCCACTTGCTGACGTCGCAAACTGGTCCAAGGTGCTCTGTTTCGGGCCAGTGGCGCCCGGCTTATCCTTCCCCATTTCGTTATCCACGGGTAACAGTTCTTATCACCTCTGGGGAAGGGAAGCTTGGTCCGTCGGGGTACACTAGATCACGGGGCACCAAACTGCCACTTCCGGAACCTCTCCAGGGGGCACCCCGCGGCCAGTCCTCACGGAATCCGTCCACCGCCAAGTCGCAAGCCGCACTGAATCTAATCCAGCCGCTTCCGCAACCGGCCACAGACAGCCAAGCACGCCCCTCTAACAGGACCTAGCTCGCCGGACCACCAGCGCATGGGGCACCCCTAATGTTCAGCGTCCGTGATCTGCGCCTTCTTAAGCAACGGGGATTATCATGTGCAACGTGCCGCCCATCTCCCGATGACTCCACCCAGAGGTAGCTCTCTTCCAGGGCCTCCACACATGGCACGAATCAGCAGCGCCAGAAAACCGCCAGGCCGGTGACACCAGCCCCCTCTATCTGAATGCCCTCGGGGAGTTCAAAATGGTGGCTGGCGTATGCGTTGAACAGCCCCGGGGACCGAGGTTCAGGCCCCAAACAGCCTATGAATCCCACTGCGCAGGTGAGCCCTCCTTGTGTGATCAGATGGCCAGGTTCCAATCATCCAGCAGAGAACCCGATCGATGGTCTGCTTGATAGCTCAAGCGGCTGCCCAGTCCAGGTTAACAAGCGGGCACCGCGCCCCACACCCACGACAGTAGGGCCTCCTGTGCAGCCCGGCCATGAGCAAAGACCGTGCCTTCACACCCGGCGCCTAGGCGCCCCACCCGGGAGAGGCCTCGCACTGCGGCACCAGGGGACCCCACAGACGCGGCCTGCAGCACCGCTACCCCCCACCCCGAGGCCCCAAAGCAGGCGTGCCCGGGCCGACCAACACCCGGGCCAGAGCAGGCCCCACGGCCGCGGCAGGAAATCCATCCGGGCTCTCGAAGCCCCTCCCCAGCCCGAGCACCAGCCGGCGACTAAACCACCACACAGGGAAGCCTCGAGAAGCCGAGGACACGGCTGCAGGCCACCACCGCCAAGCCCCCCAGCACCCGCTCCTACCTTCGCCCGGGATAGGACAGACCCAGGCCCTGGAGTCAAACACAGCCTCGGGGATTCAACCACCGGGATGGGGAGGCCGAGCTCCGGCCACGCCGCTCCTCTCCCGATCGGCGCTCCGCCCTCGATCAAGCCACCAAAGAGTCTCTTCAGGCTCCACTGCCTCGGCCGCCGTCCCCGCCGCCCTGCACATCAAGGGTGACCTGAAAAACGGGTCGAGTGGGGTAGGATTTAAGTCGGATTTAGGTGGCGGGCGCGGGAGCTTCTTCAAGCAGCGTCTGCCATGCCTGCTGGCCAAGCCGTGAATGAGGATTTTTAAGGTTATTCTTTTCTCCACGGGGAGCCAGTGGAGTCTTTGTAGGTGTTGGCTGATGTGTTCATGCCACGGGATGCCGAGGACGAGTCTGGCGGCGGTGTTCTGTATTGTCTGGAGTTTACGGAGTAGGGACTTGTTGATGCCGGCTTAGAGTGCGTTTCCATAGTCCAGTCTGCTGGTGATGAGTGCGTGGGTGACTGTCTTCCTTGACTCAGGGGGGATCCATTTGAAGGTCTTGCGAAGGATGCTGAGGGTGTTGAAGCATCAAATAGATGAATAGATGAAGCAGCTGGAGGTGACTGCGTTGATCTGTCGGTTCATGGTGAGCGATGAGTCGAGTACGATGCCGAGGTTTTTGGCGTGGTCTGAGGGGGTAGGTGGGCTTCCGAGGGCGGTCGGCCACCAGGTGTTGTCCCATGCTGATGGGGTGGTTCCAAGGACGAGGACTTCTGTCTTCTCGGCGTTGAGCTTCAGTGTCAAGGTTTTATTCCAAACTCCCAGGATCGGTGCGTTGCTCAAATGGGTCCACCTCTCAATCGCTCCACCCTCTGATGCTATACCAGCGCAGAGGGTAGGAATGATTAAGCGAGGGAAGGAAAGGATGGGGACAGCAGGGAGGGAGACCTACAACACAAAAAACACAATTAAAGGCCTGTTCCACTTTCTGTAATACATGTCTAAACTCACATAACTTAGACTGAGCAATAACTACCTGTAAAGGAAAAAAAGAACGAGCATTCTTGCAACCAAATCTCTGATGAAGGTATCATATCTTATGAAGGCTCTTTATCTGCAAAAATGAGAAAAAACACCATATCATGAGTTTCACCACACTATGGGTATACACAACTCACACACAACGCTCACTCATACTGTACCCACCACAATGATTGTTGGTACTTGCATCACTGAGGGGGTTGAGCATAACTCACACCAAAGCCCCTGCTAGGAAGAAAGATCATGAGAGCACATAAAGTATTTAGTAATACTCATCATCAGAAAACGAAATAAATGGTACCGGCATTAACCTCTCATGCCTAGCACTCTTCTCCTGTTTCAGCACAGCCAATGTCATGCATAACACTTCCAGTAATAAGGCACTTCTTAGGCGTAAACACCATGAATCCATACACAGTACACGTTGGAGATATAGCTTCCCTCCTCTACTATAAGGTTAGATGCTAATAAATTGAGCACAGTGATCCAAATCACCTTCTCGTGAAGTTTAAAAGTTATGCCCCCAGAGCAGTGACAACGTCACCCTTACCGCCCTTCATGAAAGCGTCCAAAAGGTCAAAGATTCTCTTAGCGCGGGTCTTCCTTGATCCGGCGTCCCTGCCAAACAGAATTCGCAGCACTGATCGCCGCCGCCGCCCTGCATAAAAGAATTCTAAGTAGGCGCGTCATCAGAGCTCGCGCGCGCCTACCCGGAAGCAGGATACCTGGGAAATGGAGTTCTTTGGGGGCGCGAGCGAACTCTGACACCGCGCTCGCCTCGCGCCCTGAAGCAATCGCCCGTAGACTCCAGGTGAGTGTGACATTCAGGCAGCTGTTGGTCATCCAGACTGCGACGTCTTGCATTCCTTTCTGGAAGTTGAGTTTGGCGGTGGTGGCGTCTCTGGTGAGGGAGAGGATGAGCTGGGTGTCGTCGGCGTAGGATACGATGATGAGGCCGTGTTGTCGGACGATGGCTGCGAGGGGGGCCATGTAGATGTTGAAGCGGGTCGGGCTCAGTGATGACCCCTGTGGGACTCCGCAGGTGATTTTCGTGGGATCGGAGAGGAAGGGTGGCAGTCTGATTCTTTGGCTTCTTCCGGTGAGGAATGATCGGATCCAGTCCAGGGCTGTTCCTTGTATGCCGGCGTCGTGCAGTCTTGCGACAAGTGTGCGGTGAGAGACGGTGTCTAAGGCCGCTGACAGGTCGAGTAGGATGAGGGCTGCGGAGTGGCCTTGGTCCAGGAGGGTGCGGATGTTGTCTGTGGCAGTGAGTAGGGCGGTCTCAGTGCTGTGGTTGCTTCGGGATCCGGATTGGGACGGGTCGAGGACGGTGTTCTCTTCGATGAATCGCGTCAGTTCCTTGTTGACTGTTTTCTCTGCCACTTTGGCTGCGAAGGGGAGGAGGGAGATGGGCCGGTAGTTCTTGAGGTCGGTGGGGTCAGCTGTGGGCTTCTTGAGCAGGGGCCTGACTTCTGCGCGCTCCCAGTTGTCTGGGAAGGTGCCTGTTTTGAAGGTGGTGTTGATGGTGCGTTGCAGTTCAGGTGCGACGGCGGCCGCGGCTCTGTGGTAGATGTGAAATGGGGTTCTAATCCCGGTGTAACGTTTGTCACTTGCACCATGCTACTGCAATTTATTTTGCTGGCTTTTAACATTGCTACGATGTCGTGGCTTGTTACAGGTGCTTTTGTATCATTTGTAACTCAGGTATATGTCTGGAAACTGGTCACTACGAGTTTCCAAGCACCGTAATGGCTTTACTGAATCCTGGGATGTTTGGTATCAAACATCTCAGAATAATAAACCTGCACTGATTCCAGTGTCAGATGTAGTACACCATGCACTCAGGGGTCCCTTCTAGAGGAGACCCCTGAACAAAAACCAACCACTGGTGGGTTCCTGACTGGTGAACACCAGCCTGCCCAAACGAGACAGATTTCTGGACCCTTGGGGTGGGAGCTTGCGCTCCCTGGGCCCAGAAACAAAGCCTTTCCTGGGCGGAAAGGTTGACACCTCCCCCAGGTCAGATAGAGCCATCTGTGGCAGGGAAGCTTCAAAGGCCTTGCCGCTTTGCAACGCGACTCCCAGCCTCTTCTGCTATCAGGAGCAGGCCCCCTTCCTGTCTCGGCGGTAAAAATTAGAACAGACCAGAAGGTGTGCCACCCTCTGCCAACCTCACCCCTCAAGTGAGAGAGGCAAGGAGAAGCCCACTCATCATTGCCCGCCATCTTGCATATGGCAGCACCCCCCAATCGGGATTAGGGATTGTGCCCACTCCTCCACCTGGGGTGAGCACACTGAGGGTGTAGTCACCCTAGGGTCAGTAGCCCATTGGCTACTACCTCGAGACCCCTAAAACGCCCCCTAAATACAGTATTTAGGGGGCAGCCCTGAACCCAGAAGTTAGATTCCTGCAACCTATGAAGAAGAAGGATGGAAGAAGTCACACAGCAGAGGAGACTGTAGAGAATACATGACTTGGCCCCAGCCCTACCAGCCCGTCTGCAGTTTCCAGAGATCCTGCGCCAAAACTCAACTTGTCCTGCAGGCAGCGACCTCCAAAACCCCTGGGAGGATTGACTGCCTTCAACAAAGACCGGATTCCTCCGGGACTCCCCGACGTCGCATGCAGCCTTTTCACGGAGACCCCACCCCAACCGCGAGTGGCCAGGGCGGGTGAAATGTGACCTAAAAAGGCACCCCTGCATCCGGCCGCCCTGCGCCCTGGAGAAGAAGACCTGAGGTGATTCTACGTCCCAAGCCCCTCAACTTACCTGCCTAGCTTTTGGTTTCTTTCGCCCGGCCTCCTGGCCTGGGCCTGCAGCCTGGGAGCAGAAACGATATCCCCCATTGACTAGCACTGGGCGCCCGACGCTGTATTTGCACCCTGCACCTGGCCGCACCCTGAGCTGCTGCGGGTGTAGTGTTGGTGCTACTTTCTGCCCCCCCCGGTGCTGGTTGAAACCCCCTGCGTGTGATCCCATCACCTGCATTTACCTACCTATGGGCAGCGCAAGACAGACACCTCCCTTCCTTCATAGGATAATATTGGCACTCTGCACCCGATTGCCCCAGTGCCGCTGGTGGTGCACTCTGTGTGCAGAACTGACCCTTGGGGAACCTTGGTTCTATGCCTAAAAACGTACCCTTAAAAAACATTTTACTTACCTGCAACTGCTAACTTCGTTTTCTCTATAGGATTGCATGGTGTAGTTTTTCTAAAAAAAAAATGTCTAAGTGTTGACTCTGCTTTGTACTGCAACAAGAGTAACTGAGTGCCTACAATTGAGTTGTCCTGCTTACTGGTCTACTGCAGGGCCTAAACTGTGTTATTAGTTTGTTTTGAACAAGGTTGAAAAAGTAACTAAAACGTAATCTAAAAGTAATTACTAGTGCTTTTGAACAGTTTATCAATGGTTTTCTCAACTGCAAAAGTAATCTAAATGTTCATATCGCACCAGTTCTGACTGTGTTTTGAAAAGTAACATTGTATGAAGAGTTTCACTTACCTGCTATCATAATTCAAGAGGAATTCAGTAATTAATTATTGTAAACTTTGGAGTTAGCACAGCGTGTGAGTTTATTGTATTATAATTACACGCAGACCGAAGATCACCGGAAAATAAAGCAGAGTCTTGGAGAGGATGAGAGGTAAAAGTATAGGATGCGTCCTCCCTTTTCACTTACCTCCACAACAAGGTATCCTACACTTTTGACAGTTCCTCCTAAGAATATTAGAGAATGGATGGTACACACTAATGAAGCTATACCCACATTGTTTGGACATAACACAGTGTTGTTAGGTAGACCTACCAACACTGTGTTATGTCCAAACAATGTAGTTGCAGCTTCATTGCATGTGTATCATTGTGGGAGGGCTGGGCGGATATAAAATGTGTAGGCTGGGTATGCTTCTGAATGTTGATGTTTAGTTGGAAAATTGCATAAAGAAATGAAAGAATTGATAAGGATGGCAGCCGATGGACAACTCTGTCAGTCTGTATTCTATGTTGAAAAGGGGTTGGTCTTCTTTCTTTCCACAGGGTCTTTCTTCAGGATGGCGCCACTCGGAGTCTCGAAGAAATAAAACAATGGTAAGTAAATAGTTGGAAATGAGCCTTTCCTTTCTTTTATCTTTCACCACACCCGTATTTCTGCGTTCACGGTCGGGGTAGAGATTTTGAGAAAGGTTAGGACCTGCGTATAAGGTAAGCATGCCCCTATTTGGTTTAGGGGTTCTTTGGCCCCTGATTGCTCTTGTTCCTTCAGGCCTCTGGTCTCCTCTCCTTCCTTTTGCCATGTCACAGTACTTAGGATTCGTACCAGGTTCACCTCACCTGGATCACAGGACATTTCCCAAATGGTCCGTCACAGTGCTTTTAGGAATACAAGGTCTGGTGTGCAGGTAAATTATCGGGACACTAGCACCTCTCAACCGGTGCAGGACAACACCAAAATCAGTGTGACCCCAAACACAATCCTACACCGTGACCTCTCCCCCTCCCCTCCCCCAAACAATCACACACCCTCCCCTTCAACCATCACCCGCTACGCCGCAGCTCTCCTGAGTTGCGGCAGCTCTTCAGCGTCCTCAGGCAGCATCCACCACTTCTCACCCAAGGATTCAGGGGAACTTTTTCCTGGGGATAGCTAGACAAAAAGTCTGCATTTAACTGCTCAGGTTGCAAGGTTAAAAAGTACACGTTCCTTATTGCCTTTGTTGTGAGTCATCCCCTCAAGGGGGCATGATCCGTAAAGAGGATAAATTGACGTCCTTCCAAATAGTAAGAAAGGAAAGTCGGGAGACTCAAAGGAGATTTTAAGTGTGCCAAAGGCATCATATATTTAAAGGAATACAGGGCCTTAGAAAAACAATAAAGACAAGGGTTGTGAAAATTGGAAACAGTTGTATCAGCGCTGTAAGCAGTTGTTACGTAAGTAACCCGAAAACTTTGTGCACGCAAGTGCTCGTGACACTCAAGGGTGGACGGCGCAGGTGACAAGTGAAAAAACACAGCGGTGGCGCAGAGTGGATAAGTGACAAAAAATAAATACAAAGAATTTGTTGTTCACAGTTAATTATTTACATCAATTTGACAGATTTACAACATTTTTAGTGAACCACAGAGAAAAGGCACGGGAAGTTGCGCTGGTATGTCGACGGCGTTTCGATCCTAGCGATTGAGTATCATCATCAGGACCGGGTTACTGAATGAAGGCGCTGTATATGAGAGGGTGACAAAGGGAAAATTCAGGTATGGGAAAGGGGGGAGGAAGCAGGGCTGTGTAAAGGGAAGAAAAGGGGAGGGGGTTGTGAAGGAAGAAGGTAGCATCAGGTGAATCGGGCTGGGCAAAAAGGGGCCTGAACATGACAGGGCACTTACCGAAGGTGAAGTGCAGCGAGGGGAGAAAGGTCAGTGCGGAGGATCTTCATAAATGAGATCAGTGTGGTGAATCGCCATCAATGGATGTGAAGAAGGAGGAGGCGAACCCGGTTCAGTTCGAATCCGGGGGCGGCAGTGCCTGAAACAGAATGGGCCTATATTAATGAAGGAATGAGTGAGGGTAGGCTCCCAAGTAATCATGAGGGACCAAAAGGAAGTCCGGCCATGGGGAGACTGAACTTACCGATTGGAGTCACAGAGGCCTAGAAGCAGGCCGGGGCCCTGGATCGGATCCCCGATATGCAGGTAGCGGTCTCCGGTAACGGGAAGTAAGGGACGGCCAGCAGTGCCGTTGCTGCAATTGAAAAGCCGGCATTAGGCATGATGGGACCCCTCACGTGGTCAGAGGGGGTGTGGGGGGTGCGCGAGGGCACCGATTATGCTTACCGAAAGATGAAGTTAGCACCCGATGCCAGAAATGGCCGAATTTCGGTGTGCTGAACCTGGGTCGGAAACCGGATCCACAGGCAGCCATCACGCTGTGATTGGCTGAAAGACTGTTCAGAGGTTGAGTCGGAGAAGGTAACGCAGGGAACGCGTTGCCGATGGCGTGTTACGTAACGATGCAGCGGGGGCATGGCCAGATGGCGTCTATGGCAACAGGGGCGGTGTCTAATGGTAGACATGATCTGGCGGAGTCGCGCAGAGTAGTGGGAATTGAAGGTGTGCCAAAGGCGGTTAAACATTACGAATGGAAACTGGCATGGCAGAGGGGCCAAATTCACTGACCGCGGGTCTGGTGAATTGCGGGTTATAATCCGGGGGGGGACGGGAAAAAGGAAAGGAGGTTGAAGGAAGGGGGGGGCAGGAAAAAAGGCAGGTGAAAAGGAACAAAAAGAAAGGCAGAGGAACAGTATAAAATTATAAACATATGTCCGAGATGCACAGACTAACAGCAAAGGAAACATTAAAACAGGTCAATATCATTGTTGGAACATTACAATTAGGAACAGGCATGACAATGGGTCGTATCACTGAGCTCATATCAGGTACTTGAGGATTTTGTTGTAAATCTGTCAAATTGATGTAAATAGTTAACTGTGAACCACAAATTCTTTGTATTTAATTTTTGTCACTTATCCACTCTGCGCCACCGCTGTGTTTTTTCACTTGTCACCTGCGCCGTCCGCCCTTGAGTGTCACGAGCACTTGCGTGCACAAAGTTTTCGGGTTACTTACGCAACAATTGCTTACAGTGCTGATACAACTGTTTCCAATTTTCACAACCCTTGTCTTTATTGTTTTTCCAAGGCCCTGTATTCCTTTAAATATATGATGCCTTTGGCACACTTAAAATCTCCTTTGAGTCTCCCGACTTTCCTTTCTTGCAATGTTTTGTGCATGCTTGATAACTAGTCTTCTCAATAATACCTGTTGAGATATTGTTGCTTGTCTATACTTCCTCACCCAGATCTCAACCTGGTCTATGGGTTCACTCCTGTTGTATATACTTCTTCCAAATAGTAAGGCAGTGTTTCTATGGCCCATTTTATTGCTAAGGCCTGCTTATATACACAATGGGTGGTTCCTCCCCCCTCCCATCTACCTGCAACATTACGGCCACTAGACCCACTTCAGATGTGTCTGTTTGTAAAATGACGGGCTTTGAATAATCTGGACTGATTAGAACTGGCTCCAAGATGAGGGTCTGTTTAAGGGTATAGGACACCTTCAAGAGAGGGCTTTTGTAACTCTAGCTTGGTTTTTGTGGCTTCCTTTAGTAAATCTATTAAGGGGGCTGCTCTCCAGGAGAAAATAGGAATAAAATGTCTGTAGTACCCAAGGAGTCCTAAAAGGCACAAATATTATTTTTTTGTTTCTGGGCAAGGGAACTCTAGAAATGGCTTCTATTTTCTCAGTTTGGGGTCGAATATGACCTTCCCCCAGAAGAAACCCTAGGTATTTTTTCTTTTACGGCCGCTAAGTTGCTTTTCGCAGGGTTGATCTTAAACCTGCTTGTATCCAAGGTGAGTATAAAGGTCTGTAAATGCTCTAATTGTTGATCCCATGTTTCTCTACCATTTCATCCACTCTAAGGAGCAGATAAACATCAAATTGTGATATTTTGTTCACTTCTCTGAAGTCAATACAAAAGCGTATGGGACGCTGGGCTTTGGTAGCAGTACAATTGGAGGATTCCATTCACTGACGGAAGGTTTCATGACACCCATTTGTAACATTTGCTTCACCTCTTTCTCAATGATGTCGCTCCTTGCTTCTGGTATATGGTATGGCTTTAAACAAACCTTCTTGCCCGGGTAAGTGTTTATTGGGTGTTCCAATAGGGCGGTCTTACCTGGCAAAAGGGAGAACACCCCCTGAAGAGTTTGGGGTCGGTGGGTTAGCTCCTGCTTCATGGTTGCAGGGAGATCGGGATCTATGATCTGCATGGATCCTTCAACATTGGAGACCCCGTCCTGTTGATGATGGCCTCTTCAGACCATAAACTCTTGGCACAATGGCAGGGCCCCTGTGTGATCACGGAAAAAGTAACTCCTGTTACCATATCGAATTAGATTCCAACAAAAAAACAACTCAAATGTATCACATAAATCTCCTGAAAAAATAGGAAGGTCCTGTACCTGTTATGTTAGGGTCATCCAGAGAGGAATCGCCATTATAAATAGGAGGTGGGTTCCCAAAGGTCCCCGAGGTAGATCTGACCTCTCAGCGATTCTGAGACCAGTATCCCTCGTGGGGGCCGTGCAACCCGTACCCCTGTGCACCGCGTCTATTTGCAAGTGCATATGCTTGTTGGCGATCCCTGAGCTTGTGCATTGGACTACGTGTAGTCCTGACTCCGAGCAACATTTGCACTGAAGATATCCGGCCTCCACTCCACGAGTGCTCTGTGGGCTGGTACTTTGTGAATTCGCTCGAGGTCTC
Source organism: Calotriton arnoldi (assembly GCA_963921515.1). NCBI lineage: Eukaryota > Metazoa > Chordata > Amphibia > Caudata > Salamandridae > Calotriton > Calotriton arnoldi. Next base: position 254,406 of record CAWUFW010005288.1, on the reverse strand, counting down.
CTCGCGATCCCTGGTCCGTTGGCCTGTGGGTCCTGGCGAGGGTCATCTCGGTTGTTCTTGGGCTTCCCTGGTTGCTCCAGACGTGCCCCGACTCTCCATTGCTTGGAGAGTCCCCTGGACCTTGCTGGTCCACACGTAACCTGTTTCCTCTGTCTGCATGGGCTGCCGTTGCCAAGGCTTGTTGGTGCTCCAGCCGGACACTGACCCCTCAGCTCTCGACATCCTTCGTGGGACAGCTCACCTCCGGACCCTGGTCATCATCGGCGTCTCCTGGTCCCCGTGGCTGCAGAGACAAACATCCTTTCTCTTCACCTGAAGCACCCGACTTCGGTGGGCATTCGAATACCGAGCCCCTGGTCACCTGAAGTGACCCAGACTCTGTCCCCTCTGCTTTCAGGTTCTTCTCACCTCAAATCCAGGCTTGGATTTCACTGGACACTCTTCGCCTTCCTGGCAGCAGTACTTCTTCGCATCCCTCCATTGAAAACGACGGAGGTTTCCGACACCACTTGACCCCTATGCACCCGGCTCCTCTGGGATAGGTAATTCGGGTACCTCGGTACTCACAAGGGTGCTGGCCTTAGAACCTCTTATGTTCCAAAGGGTTTGCTTGAAGTCCTCGTAGAAGTGTCCTTAAACTGTAATTTTCCAACCGCGACTTTCCCATAGAGTTGCACGGAGCACCCGGTTGTGTTTCCTCACTGCACCCATCCTCCGTGGGCGCCCTGTGTCACTGCCTTGGGTGGTTCCTTGGGGTCCCATCAATTCTACGTGCTCTAGGCACAGTGTCTATTGAAGTCGTGATTGTTATACCATTTTTTTAGTGTATGGTTCGGTCTCCCCCTGGAGCCCGTTGTACATTTTGCTACTTACGTATGTTCTATTGATTAAGTATTGTGTACTTTGTGTTCTAATCTCGTGTAGAGGTTAGTAGAGAGTGTTTTAGTAATAAATACATATTTTTACATAACACTTGTGTGGTTCTCCTTTCATTTAGTCATTCAGGAGGTGATATTCTGGTAAAACAAACTGCTTTACATTCCTTCAAGATTAAGCCTGAAGGCTGCTCTCCACAGCTACCACTAGGATAGCTTTCTAAAGGTTATCTTTGACCTCATACATCATAAGGGTCATTTGGACTGGTGCAAGGTGCCCACTTTAATTAGTGGACAGCATATACCAGGCCAACTTCTCACATTGGTGTGCAGCGGTTGGGATTCAAGCTTGCTATTGTTTTACCAGAAAAATCTCACTGAGTGATTAACTGAAAACCACTAAAGTATTAGGAACATATACTACATCAAGATTTGAATAAGTAAGTTCTCTTGAACTTAGAGTTGGGTAAGTCAAGGGCCTAGCAAACCCTTTCTCCAACTCAAGAGAGTTTAGTCTCCACTAGGTTAGGTAGGTGCCTACACCACATAACACTATGTCTTCTAGAGGAGAAGCCAGTGGCTCTCTGCCAACTAGGTACCACCATTTCTCATTCCAAGAATTGAGAAACATGTGTACATCTAGGAAGCTGAGGACAGGGAGAAGTGCAAGCACCCAACATCTCATAGAGATGTTGCTCTTGGTTGACCTCAGAAAGACCCCAGGGTCTGATGAAGTAGAACGAGTGGGTGGGACAGGAGATGAGGAAAGGCCAGCAAGTGAAACCTTCTTTGAGCTGGACTCAAACTCTGGCCAGGAGGATCAAAATGATTCTAACTTGAAAAACACAGAACTTCCTTTAGGTGGGGGAGAAGGCCCCAGTGGCCCTCTCTTTACTCCACCAGGAAGAGTACAAAGTTTGCCTAGGAGATCCAGAACTCCCTCTGTGGAGTCTAATCACTCAGGAACCTCTGTAGGGACTTCCATATCACATAAGAGGGAATCCTCTTATGATAGACAGTGCCAACTTCTGGAGCTTGAGAAAATCAAGCTTAGGCTCAAGGAGGAGCAGTTGGCCCTAGACAGGGAATCCCAAGAGCTCCAAAGAGCTACAAAAAGATTGGGACTAGAGTCCCATGGTGGCAGCAACTTTGTTCCTAGAAGTAGGGAGTATACTCATGAACATAGGAATCTGAACAAGATAGTCCCTCCCTAACAGAGTGGGGATGACATCCACAAATGGATAACTGCACTGGAAAGGGCCTGTAAAGTACAGAAGGTCCCTCAGGGGCAGTGGGCAGCTATCTTGTGGCTCTCCTTTGCTGACAAAGGTAGAGATACGCTCCTCACTGTTAGAGAAGAGGATGCTGACAACTACTCAGTCTTGAAGAGTGCTCTCATTGATGGGTTTGGCTTAACCACTGAACAATACAGGATTAAGTTCAGAGACACCCAGAAGACACAGACTCAGGACTGGGTAGACTTTGTAGATTGTGCTACTAAGGCTCTAGAGGGCTGGTTACTTGGCAGTAAAGTGAATGATTTTAAAGGATTGTACAATTTAATTATGAGGGAGCAGATCCTTAATAATTTCCAAAATCAGTTGTTGCATCAGTACCTGGTGGACTCTGATCTGACCGCTCCCCAAGAATTGGGAAAGAAGGCAGACAAATGGGTCAGAACCAGGGTGAAGCAGAAAGCTCAGAACCAAGGTGGTGACTCTAAGAAGCAAGATGCTAAGACCACAGATAAGGGTGGGGAGAAGGGTAAAGACCATAAGTCTTCACAAGGGCCCCAAAAACCTGCATCTGGGGGGGAGTCACAATCAAACAAGGGTAAAGGCAAAAAGAAACCTTGGTGTCATATCTGTAAAGAGAAGACGCATTGGACAAAGGATGCCAATTGTCCAAGGACCAAGGATTCTACTCCTACCACCACTGCCCCTAAGGCAACTGTTCCCCCTAACTCAGTTCCAAGTGGTGGTGCACAGAACAAGGGTATAGTAGGGTTAACCTTGGGATCTGAGATGCATTCTGGCCTAGTCAGAATTCCAACTCAGGCTGTGTTAGTCTGTGATGGAGGCATGGATTTTGCCTCCTTATTTTTTTTTTTAACAGTTTTATTACGTATATATTGTTCGAACATACACAGCCTCATGCCTACAACCCTGGGGCCGGCGGCTTATTATCAGGAGAGATTTTACACAACTTAATGGCCAACAACCCAAGGGGCAGGCAGCTCGATACAAACCTTAAATTCTATATACATCCTACCAGTTCTAACAATGTTGCACTCAAGACTCGTTAGCATAACATTCGGTGGTGTTTGCGGCAATCAAGAATTTAATCAACTCAGCTCTTCACCCAGCATATATAATAGAAAACAGTTGCAGATCGTGCCTGCTACTCCCCCTGCGTCTAACCCCAAACCTTACGTGGTTCCGTCTAGACTAACTGCTTGTACCCCTGAGACAGAGCCTCGCTCTAATGGCACCTTTCGATTAGCATCGCTGCAAGCCTACTGGGAACTGTGGGTTGGTGGACTGTGATCCTGCGTCTCGCTTTCTGGTTCTGCCGGTACCCCACCACTCAACTCCCCCGTTCTATTAAGCTTATATGCCGTATATAGTCCCCAGAAGTTCTTGGGCCTGCTGCGAGGTGGAAGCAGCTCGCTAAAGTTCTCGGAACCGGGCCTCACATCCAACACATTGCTACCCTACGCTTTGCAATGAGGAGCCCCATGTCCACTAACCTTCGTATATCTTTAGGGAGGGTTTTAGAGTATCCTAGAAGAGCAAGTGAGGGGTCAGGTGCGAGCTCCATGTCTACCACCTTGCTCAGTTCACGAAAAATGGCCTCCCAATAATTAAAGACTCCCGGACACTGCCACGCTAGGTGCATAAAATCCGCAGGGTGTGCACGGCATCTGTCACAGAGCGCGTCCTCCCTCAGCCCGTATCTGTGTAGTCTCTCTGGGGTATAGTACACTCTGTTAATATATTTAAAATGTATTAGTCTATGTCTACCGTGCAGTGAGATGCGTCTGGTGTTAGTGCAACAATAATTCCATATAGAGTCATCTATTGTGAGCTGCAAGTCCCTTTGCCAGGCTAGCCTGGCCTTCGTATATTGGTTGGCTCTATGAGACATAGCTAATCTATATATTATAGAGACCGCTCGACGGGGAGTTGTAGCTTTTATAACATAGGACAGTTCCAGTACCTCAGGGGGTTCTCCCATGTCCTCACCCAGCAGATCGCGCATAGCCCTGCGTACTCTATAAAACTGAAATTGTTGCAGCAGAGTGTTAGCGCCTGCCGCACTCGCAGCCTGTTCCCATGTCTTGACAACTCCATCCTGAAACAAGTCCCCCACTGTGTCGATGTTCAGTGTGTGCAGTGCTCGAGTAACCCCACCATCCCTGCAGGGGCCAATCCATAATGCCCATTCAGTCGGCATCAGAGGTGAATACAGTAGTGCCCCTGCTTGTAATTGCAATAAGTTATGCCAGGCATGACGTATCGAGTTAATGGAATCCAGAATACCGGTTCTCCGGTCCACAGATTCAAATATTGTGGCTGGGAGGGGGAGTGGGTCAGCTATTAGCTTTTCCAAGCGGAGGAACGGCACATCGGGCGCGCCATGCATCCAGTGGTGCGTTTGCGCTCCCTGTGCTGCTCTGTAATACACTTCGAAATCTGGCACTCCCAGGCCCCCCATATGGTACGGTAGCGTGAGTATTCACCACTGCACACGCGTTTGTTTACCCGCCCAAGCAAGTTTTATCATTGATGTATTAAGTCTATGAAAGAAGGATCGTGGTAAGACTATTGGAATATTCGTGAAGAGGAACAAAAATCTGGGCAATATCACCATTTTCATGATGGAGACACGGCCTGTGAGCGACAGCGGCAGCCGAATCCAGGATTCAACGTCGTCTTCTAATTTATCTATGGCAGTACCATAATTCTCTCTCATCACAATCTCCGAATCCGTGTGCAGCCGAATCCCCAGGTACCTTATCGAATCCGTAGTCCATTGTAATGGGTAGTCCATCTCAAAATGTGTTGTGGCCGGGGTGAGTGGGAAGACAATGGACTTGGGCCAATTAACATGCAAGCCCGATAGCACACCAAAGCGTACTACCTCCCTGAGTACTGAGGAGAGGTTATGTTCCGGGTCTCGGACATATAATAAGGTGTTGTCTGCATACGTAGACACTACTATCCTATAGGTTGGGAATCTAACACCTTTATGTCCATGGTACTCTCTGAGCGCACACGCTAAGGGCTCAGCAACTAGGGCATATAAGATAGGAGACAGTGGGCAGCCCTGTCTAGTCCCCCTAGTTATAGCAAATGAATCCGTGACTAGGTTACTTAGGCGGATCCGCGCTGTGGGTGCGTTGTACAATACTCCTATCAACTGTAGGAAAACTGGTCCCAGGCCCATCCTCGTTAACACTTGCCGCATGAAAGGCCACTCCACAGAGTCAAAGGCCTTTTCCATGTCGAGAAAGACCGCTACAGCTTTAGTGTCTTGTTTGACATGTTGCATAGCTCCGAACACTGTGCGTAAGTTATAAGTCAGATTCCTATCAGGGATAAACCCGGCCTGCTCCGGTGCTACCAGTACTGAGGTTAGAGGAGCTAGCCGGTTGGCCAGTAGTTTAGCGAATATCTTGGTATCCACATTTAACAGTGAAAGGGGGCGGTAAGAACTGCATTCCTCCGGAGGCTTACCGGGCTTGGGGATGGCGACAATGAGTGCTTCTCTCATGGAACGGGGCATTGTGCCTGAAACGCACATATCATCAAATAGCGTAGAGAGGTGGGGAAGCAGCAACTCGAGGAACGCTTTATAGAAGCCTACCGTGAGGCCATCCGCCCCTGGGGTGCTAGGTGTCTTCATGCCCGCCAGTGCTTCCTGTATTTCGCCCTTTTCTATGGGGCGCATGAGGAACTCTCTGTGGGTGTTAGTAAGGAATGGTAATTTAATAAATTCTAGGTATTCAAGAATTTCCGCATCCGTGCTAGGCGATCGGGAAGAATATAATTCCGAATAATATTGTTTGAACCTATCCGCGATGTCTGTGTCTTCAGTTAGCATTACTCCCTCTGCCGACCTGATTTCAGAGATCAGCGTTTTGTCACTTTTAACTTTCAAAATCCGTGCCAATACCGAGCCCGGGCGGTCACCCTCACCATAGGTACGGGCCGTGGCGTACTTGCCCAGGTGCTTCACTTCACCATCCGCCGCATCGTGGTATTCACCAAGCGTGTCCTTTATCACCTCTGCAAGCCCTTCGTCGTCACCCGCCACCTGGCGTAGCTCCAAGTCCCCCAACTTCTGCTCCAGGTCTGCTCGCCTCCGCCTTATAGATCGGAGAACGCCCGAATGTTTAGCCATGGCCTCGCCGCGAATATACACTTTAAAAGCCTCCCAAACGGTCTGGAAGCTATCTACGGATCCAATATTGGTAGCAAAGAATGTCTCTATGGCGCCAGCCAGTTCCTCCTTGAAGAGGGGGTCTAGCAAGGAATAAGGGGGAAAACGCCAGGTGAATGGAGGTATAGTTTTCTTAGGAGTGACCAGGACCAGCAGCAGCGGCGAGTGGTCCGAGAGCGTACGCGGGAGCACCTGACACTGGCGGATCTGCTCAACCAGCGACTCGGTGGCCAGCCAGTAATCTATTCGAGTATGCAAATTATAATAGGCAGAATAATGCGTGAATCCTCCCTTATTAGGGTAGCGCTTTCGCCACACATCGCAGAGGTCCCTACTACTCATGACACCCTCCAACGTCCGTGCCGCCACCGCGGGCCTCCTCGCCGGACCCGCGGATCTATCGAGTTCAGGATTTCGCACCAAATTAAAGTCCCCGCCCCAGAGAAATTGTGCGCCCTGGAACCGGTACGCTGTATTAGCCACTGTCGTGAAGAACTCAGGGGAGTCATAGCTAGGGCCATATACGTTCACTATTATCAGTTCCATGCCCCTGCCCCGGCATCTAGAGATCACGAAATGTCCTGCACTGTCTGAGTGTAGCTGCTCTATCGTATATTCAGATCTAGGATTAACCCAGGTTAGTAACCCCGTGCGTGCGACGTGAACCTGAAGTATTAACATTACCAAGCAGTCCCCTACTACGCAGCAGCGCGCTAGACTGTGGGAGATGCGTCTCCTGTAGTAAGGCTAAATCTATGTTTTGCCTGCTCAAGTAGTTCAACACCTTACGGAGTTTACGATGGTCATTAAGCCCTCGAACGTTCCACGACAGTGCTCGTAGGGAGTCTATCTGCTTCTGAGCGTTTGCCCCGCTAGGTGTTGTCATGTTGAGTATCGGAGCGCATATTGCTTCCGGATCTGCGCCGCTCGCGTACCATGTGTGCAACTTGTGTAGGACTTAATAACATCACAATCAACCAAAACGATCTGACTTCGTCCCTTCCCCTCCCTCCCCCCACCCACAGCAGACCTCCCCCAACTTGGTCGCGCATCATCCCCAAATACTCCCACTGGACCCCCCGCTGCCCTCCCCCTCCCCAGATTTACAACTCTGGTGCGTGGCACTCATGGGCGGAGGTAGCTTGCTAAACAGGAGCGCTAAAGAACAAAAAACACTTCCGCCCCGCCTCCCGTGTGCCGTCCACAAAATAGTGCAGCCTCTTCAGCCAAACCTCACCCGATAACATAGGAGAGCACCAAGCCGCCTACCCCAACATTCCATCCCGGTCCACACCCGGAGACCCAGGGCCCAGTTTCTATGATAACCCCACCAAGCGGGCCATGATGCTCACGTTAGGCACTAGGTGCAGACCTGCACATGCATTGCATGAGTTTCCACACCATTACCAGGAAAGTTATAACACAGTTCGACAGAGGTCAAATAAACTTGTAGTCAACAATTATCAGTCATTCCACCCTCCGGGCCTCCCGACCCCACGTCGTGCAGAGCTTCCCGTGATACTCATCAGATAGCTGGTGCCCTTCTGTTTCAGTCCTGCTTCTCCAGTGATCCACCAGCCGCTTCGTTGGGCAGGTGTTGGTCCGGGCTTCCGCGACGTTCCTTGGACCAATCCTTTAGGGCCTTCTGTAGGACCTTCAGGTCTGTAAAAATGTGGGACCGGCCCTGCCTGTTAACACGTAGTTTAGCGGGATACAGCATAGCATAGTCCAGTTCTAAGTCCCGCAGCTGTTTTTTCATAGGAGTGAATTGTCTGCGTGCCTCTTGCACACGGATCGTGAAATCCGGGTATAGCGATATTGTAGAGCCTTCATACAGCAGTGTTCGTTTTTCACGTGCCAGTCTGAGCGCGGCATCTCTGTCCCGGTAGTTGAGCAGCTTTGCTATAATTGGACGGGGTGGCGCTCCCGGGGGCGGACGTGGGCCCAAGGAGCGATGTGCTCTCTCCACAACGAACATGTGAGAGAAAATGCCTTCCCCCAGCAACGTGATCAGCAATTTTTCAATAAATTGTTCCATGTTACCTGTGGAGGTCGTCTCGGGCAGGCCAGTTATTCTCAGGTTGCAGCGTCGCGAACGGGCTTCTAAGTCCTCTGTTTTTTCTTGCAGAATGCGCATTACCTTCCCCAGTTGTTTGTGTTCCGAATCAATCGTGGTGTGGGCTTCCTCTACCTCCGTTAATCTCCTCTCCGACATATCTATTCTTTCCGCGTGTTTATCCAGCCGCTCCCCCATCCTATCCATCCTGTAGGAGAGAGCGTCCATTTTTGTGCCTAAGGAGGCGATGCCGCTTTGCAGGCTTTTTTCCATGGAGAGGAGCATCGTACGAATATCCGGGCTGGGGTCATCATCATCAGGGGAGTGTGTCCTGGAAGCCTCCGCAGCAGTGGCGTCGTGCGACTTCGAGCGTTTTTGCTCGAAGGAGAGTTTGGGTTGTGCTCTGTCGACTTTGCCCATGATAAGTGGCCGTTGGGCGCTCCAGTCGGGGGGTCAACAGCGCGCCGTAGTGGCCTCCCGACTCCCGTAGGGCCGGAGTGGCTGCTGTTCACACCTAGCAGTCGCTGTCAGAGTCCTCCAGCCAAGCAGGCGGGTATCCCCCTATGTATGGCGCATCAGGCCCAACCCCAGAGGGGCGCTTCTCCCACCAGTGCTAGCTTCTTGGGTCGCAGGGTAAATTGGTCGCATGTGAAGTCCCACAATGACTACCCTGTGTGGGACACAGGAGCCTACCAAGTACTTCTCAGTCAATCAGGGGCGCTCCTTCCGCGCTCTATCCCGGCCTGCGCTGCTCTGCTAGGGCCCACACACGTAGGAGTCCATGAGGGCCGGCCACGTTGGCCCACTTACTGCCTCACTGTACATTCACGACGGGTACCGGCATCCGCTGCTCTCCGACCCCAGGGTAGACCACCAGTAGTTTGTAGCCTGCACACCGTTGCTCTCAAGGGCCACAGCTGGGTCCAAGCTGTAGCAGAATGTTCGCCGCAAGCTTCTTGCCACTGTTCATTATTTCAGTGCGGGGTCTGGGGGCGCTGCTCTAATATCCTCTGCATCGTCGTCTGTACCCCTGTATGCAGCGCTCCAGCCCTCACCACAATGTAGCGAAAGACCCGTTCCGAAAGGGGACTCACTCAAGGCGCCTCTCCCCAGGCTCCAGCTGTCTCCAAATGCTGACGTATGCACTCGGGCCCCGATGTGGACCACTGCTCTGAGCTGCCCTCGCGGTCACCCACCTCGCACCGCAGCTCCCACCTGTGCGCGCGCAGTCGGGGGGTATTGATGGACGTCTCGGTCGTCACGGCAGGCTCCTCACCATCTCAGCCCAGCCTGACCGGTACTCCTCGTTGATGCGCTCTCCAGCGCCGCGCCGCGTTGCTGGGCCGGACCCAGTCAGTCGGTCTCTCCAGGCGACCAGAGCTCCAGCGCCCGCCGGGACTCAGCGCGCCGCGCCGCACGCCGAGTGACGTAGCTCCGCCCCCGATCCAACTCCAGACCGGGGATTACGGGCCTAGCCGCCGGCCCGCCTTACTCGGCCACAACTCTGGAACAGCTGGTCCATGGAGCTCCAGAGTACACCTCCCGGCAAGCTGGCAAGTTCCGATGACCAGAACTTCGTCGAGGTGAGGGTGGGTGATGTAGTGCTGCCGGATAATTAGAGGATTGTTTGACGGCGACACGGAGCCCTGGGCTCAAGCGGCCATTTTAGTCGCGAGCAAGCTCCGCCCCCTTGCCTCCTTATTTGTAAGTCCCAGTAACTTGGGCAAGTACAGACAACAGCCTTTAATCAATGGTAAGGAGGCCATGGCATATAGGGACACAGGTGCAAGTGTCACAATGGTGACAAAAAAACTTGTGGGCCCTGACCAGATCATACTTGGTGAGATGTACCAAGTGACCAATGCAAGCAATGTCAGGACAGACCATTCCTTGGCAGTTGTGAATTTCACCTGGGGAGGGGTAACTGGCCCTAAGAAGGTTGTGGTAAGTTCAGACCTCCCTGTATAATGCTTATTGGGCAATGATTTGGAAACTTTAGCTTGGGCTGAAGTGGAACTCAGGACACATGCAGAAATGCTGGGCATCCCTGCAGATGTGTTTGCCATGACTAGGTCACAGGCAAAAATGTCTTCCACTGAACAGGCCCTGGATCCTGGAATAATGGACCAGGTGCCTTCCAAGAGAAGGAGCAGTAGGGGTAAGGCAGTGTCTTCCCCCCTTCCTCAGAGTGAGGATCAGACTCTTTAGGGAGCTGTTCTTAGTCCTGAAGAAGGAACTGTCTCAGAGGAACTTGAACCTGACCAGGTTGAGTTCTTGGGGACAGGGGGGCCTTCCAGGGCAGATCTGAGTCAGGAGCAGCTGAACTGCCCCTCTCTTGAACCCCTCAGACAGCAAGCTGCTGCTGAGGCTGCTGGGAGTGCCAGTGGGTCCCATAGGATCTACTGGGATGATGGACTTTTATACTCAGAGGGTAGAGACCCCAAGCCTGGTGCTACCAGGAGGTTGGTTATACCTCTGAAGTTTAGAGGCTTCCTATTAACACTGGCACATGATATCCCATTAGCAGGACACTTAGGCCAAAACAAGGCCTGGGACAGAATTGTCTCTCACTTTCATTGGCCTCACATGTCAATCAATCAATCAATCAAGGCGTTTGTTAAGCGCGACTACTCACCCGTAGGGGTCTCAAGGTGCTGGGGGGGGGAGGGGTTTAGCAGGTTCCAGTCCATCAAGGGGGGGTCTGTCAGAGGACACAAAGGAGTTTTGTCGCTCCTGTATCACTTGCCAAGCCAGTGGTAAGGCAGGTGGTACTACAAAGGCCCCCCATATGCCACTACCTGTGGAGGGGGTTCCCTTTGAGAGGGTTGGGATTGACATTGTTGGTCCCATGAATCCTCAAACTGCATCTGGGCACAGATTTATACTAGTGGTGGTGGACCATGCCACTAGGTATCCAGAAGCAATACCCCTAAGGACTACCACAGCTCCTATTGTGGCTAGAGTCCTCCTGGGAATCTTTTCCAGGGTGGGTTTCCCTAAGGAGGTAGTATCAGACCGTGGACAAACTTTATGTCTGGTTACTTGACTGCAATGTGGAAGGAGTGTGGTGTGAATTACAAATTCACCACCCCTTATCACCCACAACGCAATGGGTTAGTTGAGAGATTCAACAAAACCCTCAAGGGCATGATAAAAGGTCTCCCTGAAAAGCTTAGGCGTAGATGGGACATCCTTTTACCCTGCCTTCTCTTTGCCTACAGAGAGGTTCCTCAGAAGGGGGTTGGCTACAGCCCTTTTGAACTTCTGTTTGGACATCCAGTTAGGGGTCCCTTATGTTTAGTGAAGGAGGGATGGGAGTTACCTCTCAAACCACCTAAACAGGACATAGTGGACTATGTACTTGGTCTCCGCTCCAGGATGGTTGAGTATATGAAGAAGGCATCCAAAAACCTTGAGGCTAGCCAGGAATTGCAAAAGGCCTGGCATGACCAAAAGGCTGTTTTGACTCTGTATCAGCCAGGACAGAAAGTATGGATGTTGGAGCCTGTAGCCCCAGCAGCTCTCCAGGACAAGTGGAGTGGGCCCCATACTATTCTTGAGCAGAAGGGAGAGGTTACCTACCTGGTGGACCTTGGTACTCCCAGGAGCCCCCACAGGGTGCTCCATGTGAACAGGCTCAATCCATATGTGGACAGGGCAGACATGGGCTTGCTCATGGCTACTGATGAGGGACAGGAGGAAGAGAGTGATCCACTCCCTGACCTGCTCTCACAGAACCCCGATGATGGTTCAGTTGATGGTGTAGACTTGGCAGGCAGCCTCACTGACCAGCAGCAAACTGATTGCAGGAAGGTCCTGAATCAGTACAGACCCATGTTTTCACTGACTCCAAGTCAGACTACCTGGTGCACCCATGAGATGGACACAGGTGACAGTCTGCCTGTTAAAAATAAGATTTACAGGCAACCTGACCATGTCAGGGACTGTATCAGGACTGAAGTCCAGAAAATGTTGGAATTAGGAGTAATTGAGCCCTCAGATAGCCCTTGGGCTAGTCCAGTAGTCTTGGTACCAAAACCTCACACCAAGGGTGGTAAGAGAGAGATGAGGTTCTGTGTTGACTACAGGGGTCTCAATGCAGTCACTAGGACTGATGCTCACCCTATTCCAAGGGCAGATGAGCTGATTGACACTTTGGCCTCAGCCAAGGTCTTAAGCACATTTGACCTGACAGCTGGTTACTGGCAAATCAGATTAGCTGAGGAAGCAAAACCAAAAACAGCATTTTCAACCCCTAGTAGGCACTACCAATGTGTGGTGATGCCTTTTGGCTTGAAGAATGCACCTGCCACTTTTCAAAGGTTGTTGAACAAAGTCCTTACAGGTCTGGAAGCCTATAGTGCAGCTTATCTAGATGATATTGCTGTCTTTAGCTCCACCTGGGAGGATCACCTGGTCCACCTGAGAAATGATTTGGAGGCCCTGCAAAAAGCAGGCCTCACTATCAAGGCCACCTAGTGCCAGATAAGGCAGAGTAATGTTGTATACCTGGGCCACCTTGTGGGTGGAGGCCAGGTTCAACCATTGCAGAGCAAAATCCAGACCATCATGGACTGGGTTGCTCCAACTACCCAGACTCAGGTCAGAGCTTTCTTGGGCCTGACTGGGTACTACCGGAGGTTTGTCAAAGGATATGGATCCATAGTGACCCCTTTAAATGACTTAACTTCCAAAAGAATGCCTAAGAAAGTTCAGTGGACAGTTAGCTGTCAAAAGGCATTTGATGACCTGAAGCAGACCATGTGCACTGCTCCCATTCTGCAAAGTCCTGATTATTCCAAACAATTAATTGTTCAAACTGATGCATCTGAATTGGGGGTAGGGGCTGTGTTATCACAATTGAATGAAGAGGGTCAGGATCAGCCAGTAGCTTTCATAAGCAGAAGGCTGACCCCCAGAGAGAAATGTTGGTCAGCTATTGAGAGGGAAGCCTTTGCTGTGGTTTGGGCCTTGAAGAAGGTGAGGCCATACTTGTTTGGCACTCACTTCATTGTTCAGACAGACCATAAGCCCCTCTTATGGCTAAAACAGATGAAGGGTGAAAACCCCAAACTTTTGAGGTGGTCCTTTTCCCTACAGGGGATGGACTATACAGTGGAACATAGACCTGGGAGTAACCATGCCAATGCAGATGGACTCTCCAGATATTTCCACTTAGAACATGAAGACTCAACTGGTCAAGGTTAGTTTAATGTCCTTACATTTGGGGGGGGGTTGTGTAGGAGAGTAGGATCTGCTTCTTATAGGTACCCCCACTTTTTGCTGATGTCTCACTGTTTTTGGCCTAGTCTGACTGGGATCCTGCTATTCAGGACCCCAGCCTATCTGCTTTCTCCTGTAAATTGCAATACATGTACTTTAGGTACACTCCAGATTGGATACTGGGGTACCCTTATAAGTCCCTAGTATATGGTACACCATGTACCCTGGGCATAGGTACCCCAGAGGCCTCCCATGGGCTGAAGCATGTATTATGCCACCCATGAGAGGCCATTCAAAATGACCCAACAGGTCTGCTACAGCAGCCTGTGTAAGCTGGTGCTTGCACCACTTACTTAGATATAGGTTCACTATATCTATCTAAATCACTACACTTAAAAACCTATCAGTCACCCCTATGGCAGGCCTTAACAATCCTGAAGGCAGGGTGCTGGGTTTTACGTGAGAGGGTGTCCCTGCATGAGCAGAGCCCCTCTGCAGCCTTCGGAGACCATTCTCTGGGGTTGTCTGTGATGCAGCGAGACATATAGGTCTAAGTGCATTATAACCTTGCGGTAAATGCTAACTTTAAAACGGCTGCTTAGAAACATGTTGTGTTTGGTGTCAAACACCTTAGAATCATACCTCCACACCAGTAACTGGTGTGGGAGGTATGATTCCACGCTTGTAGAACCACTTCTATTGGTCACCGGTCTACCCGGTAACAGCTTTCTCGACCTGGGCAGCACAAAATGGATGCTGCCAGCCACAGGCACGAGTCTGCCCTCCTGCTGCTGAGCCAAGCTCGAGCAGAGGAAGGCATGACAATAGGTTTCTTGTCACAGGGAGGTGTGACCACCTCCCAGACAGGGTTTAGTGTGGGTGGGTGCACTCTGAGAGTGCCAGAAAGTCTGCACTGGGGGCACATTTGGTGTCCCCGTGCATAGTCCAGCTCAAACCAGTTCTGGGAGCCATTGGCTCCTGCTCTGGCGCGAAACTGGACAAAGGACATGGGTGTAGCCACCCCTCTGTCCTGCCCCTCCCCTAGGAGGGTCCCCAGAGTCAGTCCAACCCCTTCCCTGGGTATAAAGTGGGAAACCTGATCACAGGACTTTAGATTATACCTGGACAAGACTCTGCAAAGAGACCAAGTACTTCGACGGTCTACACTTCACTGGACGACAGAAGAAGCTCCCTTGGAGTAAAGGAGTTACTCCCCTGCAGCAGCAGGCACCTAAGTGCATCTGACCGGCTTGCATCTCCAGAGCTCCTGTGGACTCCGAAGATTTCTGCAACACAGGAGGTGGGTTCCCAAAGGTCCCCGAGGTAGTTCTGACCTCTCAGCGATTCTGAGACCAGTATCCCTCGTGGGGGCTGTGCAACCTGTACCCCTGTGCACCGCGTCTATTTACAAGTGCATATGCTTGTTTGCAATCCCTGAGCTTGTGCATTGGACTACATGTAGTCCTGACTCCGAGCAACATTTGCACTGAAGATATCCAGCCTCCACTCCACGAGTGCTCTGTGGGCTGGTACTTTGTAAATTCGCTCGCGGTCTCCTCGCGAACCCTGGTCCGTTGGCCTGTGGGTCCTGGCGAGGGTCATCTCGGTTGTTCTTGGGCTTCCCTGGTTGCTCCAGACGTGCCTTGACTCTCCATTGCTTGGAGAGTCCCCTGGCACTTGCTGGTCCACACCGTAACCTGTTTCCTCTGTCTGCGTGGGTTGCCGTTGCCAAGGCTTGTTGGTGCTCCAGCCGGACACTGACCCCTCAGCTCTCGACATCCTTCGTGGGACAGCTCACCTCCGGACCCTGGTCATCGTCGGCGTCTCCTGGTCCCCGTGGCTGCAGAGACAAACATCCTTTCTCTTCACCTGAAGCACCCGACATCGTTGGGCATTCGACTACCGAGTCCCTGGTCACCTGAAGTGACCCAGACTCTGTCCCCTCTGCTTTCAGGTTCTTCTCACCTCGAATCCAGGCTTGGATTCCACCGGACACTCTTCGCCTTCCTGGCAGCAGTACTTCTTCGCATCCCTCCATTGAAAACGACGGAGGTTTCCGACACCACTTGACCCCAATGCACCCGGCTCCTCTGGGATAGGTAACTCGGGTACCTCAGTACTCACAAGGGTGCTGGCCTTAGAACCTCTTATGTTCCAAAGGGTTTGCTTGAAGTCCTTGTAGAAGTGTCCTTAAACTGTAATTTTCCAACCGCGACTTTCCCATAGAGTTGCACGGAGCACACGGTCGTGTTTCCTCACTGCACCCCTCCTCCGTGGGAGCCCTGACGCCGGGTGGTTCCTTGGGGTCCCAGCGATTCTACGTGCTCTAGGCACAGTGTCTATTGAAGTCGTGATTGTTATACCATTTTTTTAGTATATGGTTCGGTCTCCCCCTGGAGCCCGTTGTACATTTTGCTACTTACGCATGTTCTATTGATTAAGTATTGTGTGCTTTGTGTTCTAATCTCGTGTAGAGGTTAGTAGAGAGTGTTTTAGTAATAAATACATATTTTTACATAACACTTGTGTGGTTCTCCTTTCATTTAGTCATTCAGGAGGTGATATTCTGGTAAAACAAGCTGCTTTACATTCCTTCAAGATTAAGCCTGAAGGCTGCTCTCCACAGCTACCACTAGGATAGCTTTCTAAAGGTTATCTTTGACCTCATACATCATAAGGGTCGTTTGGACTGGTGCAAGGTGCCCACTTTAATTAGTGGACAGCATATACCAGGCCAACTTCTCACATATGTCCGCCAAACTACTGCTGTCTGACGAGATTTCACCACTCTGGGTTTTCTATCATCACTTTGGTGGCCATCTTGTAGTGTAGAAGAACATGCAGAATCTAGTCCCTTCCAGCATTTCCACTAATGGCAAGTCCGATGTACATGAGGTTTTCCACGTAATCCATGCCTTTCTTTTTCAGAGCACAATGTGGGATCAGCTACGGTACCACAAACCCTGACAACACCATTGCACTCTACGCCAATACACTCTACATGACTTTACTTAAAACTAATACACTCTACATCACTATACTCTACTCTGCAACACTCTACTTAGGACACTGCACTGTATGCCACTGCACTATATACCATTGCACTCTATGTCACTGAACTCTACGCCACTCTATTGTTCTCTACGCCACTTTAGTCTGCACCACTGGCTCTACACCATTGCACTCCACACCAATGCACTGTACAATACTGCACTCTATGACGCCTTACTCTGCAACACTGCACTCTCGCCACTGAATGCTCCACCACTCTACTCTGCCCCACTGCACTCTATGCCACTGCACTCTATTCTGCACCACTGTAGGCCACTGCACTGTATGCCACTCCAATCTACACCAATCTACTCTGCATCGCTCTACGCTACACCACTTAACTCTAGCTTCTCTGCACCACAGCACTCTACATCACTGAACTATTCTGCACTCTACTCTATGCCACTGTGCTCTACGCCACTTCACTCTACTCGGAATTAATCTACTCTATGCCACTGTGTGTTACACAATTCTATTCCACTCTATACCACTCCACTCTATGCCACTGCAATCTACCCTACGGCACTCCACTCTTCATTACTGTACCCTATGCCACAGCACTCTAGGCCACTTCACTCACAACCAGTACTCAACCCCACTGCACTGTATGCCACTATACTCTGCACTGCCACACTCTACTCTATGCCACTGCACTCTACACCACTGCATTGAACGTCACTGAAATCTACACCACTCTATTCTGCACCACTGTACTCTACGCCACTGCTCTCTATGCCACTTTACTCTGCAGCACTCTACTCTACACCAATGCACTCTATGACACTCTACTCTGCAATACTGCACACTCCGCCACTGAACTCTACCCCACTCAACTCTGTGCCATTGCACTCTACTCCGCACCACTCTACTCTATGCCAATGCACTTTACACCAATGCACTTTATGCCACTGCACTCTATGCCTCTCTAATCTACTGTGCACCTTTGACCTCTATGACAATGCACTCTATGCCACTTGAATCTACACTACTTTGTACCAATGCACTCTACTCTAGTATGCACCACTGCCCTCTTCGCCACTGCACTCTACACCACTCCAGTCTAGGCCACTCCACTCTACTCTACTCTACACCATGCCATTCTAC
This sequence comes from Calotriton arnoldi, assembly GCA_963921515.1. Classification (NCBI taxonomy): domain Eukaryota; kingdom Metazoa; phylum Chordata; class Amphibia; order Caudata; family Salamandridae; genus Calotriton; species Calotriton arnoldi. The sequence goes on along the minus strand of CAWUFW010005288.1, from coordinate 236,652 downwards.
GCCACTTTACTCTGAAAAATCTACTCTATGCCACTGCGCTGTATGGCACTACACTTCATGGCACTGCACTCTATGCCACTCCACACTACACCACTGAAATTGACACTGTGCCACTCTACTCTACATCACTGTAATCTACTCCACTGTGCTTTACGCCACTCTACCCTAAACCACTGCACTCTACGCCAATGTACTCTAGACCACTGTACTCAAAGCTAATGCACTCTATGCCAACTACTCTGCACCACTGCACTCTACGCCACTATAATCTGCAACACTCTCCTCTATGCCACTGCACTGTACGCCACTGCTTTCTACACCGCTCTACACCATTGCACTCTATGTCACTGCACTCTACGCCACTCTGTTCTAATTTGCACCACTGTACACCAATTCTCTCTTCAGCACTCCTCAAGACTGCACTTTCCGCTACTGAGCTCCACGCCACTTTACACCACTGCACTCTAAGCAACTGCACTCTACTCTGCACCACTCAAGTCTACGCTAATGCACTTTACGCCACTCCACTCCGCACCATTGCACTCTACGCCACTGCAGTCTATGCTGTGTCACTCCACTCCACTCTATGTCACTGCACTCTACGCCAATGCACTGTAAACCACTTTGCTCAAACCCAATACACTCTGTGCCACTGTAATCTCCGACAGTCTACACTACATCACTGTACTTTACGCCTCTTCACTCTAGGCCACTCTACTCCACAATAGTCCACTCTGTGACTCTACTCCACTCCATGACAAACTACTACACTCTATGCCACTTCACTCTACACTACACCACTGTATGCCACTACTCTACGACGCTCTATGCAACTCCCTCCGTGCAACTCCACTCTATTCTATGACACACTACTCCACTGTGACACTCTACTCCACAACACTCTACTTCACTCTACGCAACACCCTCTGCGATACTCTAGTCTGCTGTGCATTACTCCACTCTACACCTTATGACTCTCTACTCCCTCCATGACACTCCACAACACTTTATGCCACTCCACTCTACGCCACTCAGTGGCACTCCACTTTACTCCGCGCTACTCTATACCACTCCATGACTCTGTACGCCACTCCATAACACTCCACTCTACTCCATGATATTCTACTTTACGACACTCCACTTCACACCACTCTCCTTTATGCTACTAACTTTTAGCCAGGCTGAACAGCAGCCACAGTGGTGTACAACATGGCTAAAGCATATTGGCAAGGCCAATAGCTCTTGAATAAGCGAGACCTATTGGCTTTGCCAATGCTTGTTTATTCTTGTTGTTGCTGTGAATGGAGAATGTATAATAGGTTCTCCAGTCTTGTAATAAAATATAGAGAGATTCATGGAGGCACAACATTTAAAATAGTGATTTATTCATGCTAAAAGAAACAGCTTTTGGCCTGTGGAGCTATAAAGTCATCTCCTGCTCACTAGGTAGGCATGCGTTCCTGGTAGACACTACTGTATCATCATATCATTGTCTGATGAAGATGAGAAGTATTTTCCATCTGTCTAGTGTTCAAACTGCTGCTATGCAAATGCATGCAGACTCCCTTCCCTTGGATGTACTGCGGTCTTCAGCCTGACTGACCCCAACAATCTGAGCCCCAGATGGTGCATATGGGTGAAAGAAGTGGACACCTATGTGGATGCTGTCGGCATTAAGAATAACAATAACCTGCTCTGTCTGTTCTTGGACCCTGTTGGTCCTGACACCTGGGACATTATCTTTCAATTTCATTATCATCAATACGATTTTAATGACAAGCTCAAATGCAGCATGGTATTGTGCTTCTTACTAAAAAAACAACGTAGACTGCGAAGGATACATTTTCCATTCTGTCATTCAGAAGCAAAGTGAAACTACTGGCTCATTTGTCACTAGTCTCAAAGTACGTGTCCACCACTGCGACTTTGATGATTACAATGTTAGAGAGCAGGTTATTGCACATATGAATCTGCATCTTTTCTCCAGAAACTGCTGTAAAAAGCTTGTACGACAGAGAACATACTGACAATGGCAAGATCATCGTGTATTGTAGTATACCAGGCTGAAGTCATAATTAGTGAAAATTACTCACCATTATCGAAGAATGTGTCTGCCATATCTGATTTAAAACTGAACAAGTGTGAGCCCAGTCACTCATTTTTTTAAACCATTTTTTATTGGTTTTTATCAACAAACATAACAAATACATGTCATATGCCGGTAGTACAAAGCAGTATAGTGAACGAATAAGTAGGCTCCAGGATCAGCCGTTCAGCAAATGGGAAGTGTCTAGTGAATAGAGCAACTAAAGTAAGAAAGTGAGTCGCAAGGTGGCATTGTCTCCTGGAGAATGGCATGGTAGTAACTGAATAGTAGCATCTGGGTAACTGGAACAACAACAAGCATTGGCATAGCCAATAGGTCTCGCCTTTGGGACCTTATAAGTGTTTAGCCATGCAACACTTGATGTTGTTGCACCAATTATGATTATGATTCGTGTGCCTATTTTGTGGGTCGAATAGGAGTGTCTTCCAGTTTTAAACTGTTTTAAACTGCTTTCAAATACGCACATTAGCATAAAAAAAAGCATTACAAAGAAAATATATGCAGCAAGAGCAAAAGCAAATTGTTTAGAAGATAGTAATGAGGAAAGGGAAAGTATTACAATATATACCTTTGTATTTATAGTTGCAAACATGGACTAGCCCTATTTAAACACCATATCAAAACCCTTCGATAAATGTCAAGGGAGCGAAATGCATCCAGGCAGTGCGCCCGGACAGAAAGCAGAAGTCACGCCTCAACGTAGCAAGTCAAGTCACACAGCGTGCAGTAAAGATCTCTCGGGATTCTTCAGAGGTTTTAATTGTCAAGAACAGCATTAATAAAGACACAAGGACAAAAAATATACTATACCAGTGCAATACAGAAATAAGGATTCAAGAGTTTCAACCGCGAGCCCTTTGGCGAACCAGTCAAAAAGATGCCACTAACTGTGTGTGAACTGAATTGCGGTTTTGCACCGTGGCACTTGGGAAAGAGATACTACAGTTTGTATGGTTTTGAAATTGCGTTTGTTTGGTCTTGAAGAAGGTGGTGTGACCCAAGCTTCCACCGAAAATCTGCGTCAAAACTATTTGGATTTTTATGAAGATTGTGTAAAATTATGGTTTGATTAGGTTATGTGTATATAATTATTTTTAATCTATGAATTCTATATTTGTGATTATTAATCAATTTTTGTGATTTAATACATTGGTTTAACACTTTTTGATTTGTTTTATGAGATGTCTATAGAAGTGACTGTCGGAACAGAGAAGTATGGAATATTTGTTATGAACTGCCATTGTAACATCAAGTTACAGAGGGGAGTCAATTTGTATATTTAATTAATGACTAAACAACATTGGAGAGCATGGTGATTTGTTTTGGCATGTCACGAGTCAGGAAATATAAAACCCATTTCTGGGTTCTGAAATAAAACGAAAAGATACTGGCCCTCAGATCATCATACATGTTGGCTCAAGTTCGCAAATCAGACAACAAAGAAAACCAAATCAAATCGGACAGAGAGATCAAGGAACGCATGTGTGGTAATGCTCCATTCTTCTGTGGTGCGCAATATGTTACACCACACAGCTGCCAAGAAGTTTTTAGTATTGTGGAAGTGACAAAGCTACAATTCAATGCAGTGAAATAGCTGAACGTCTTCCAAATGGCTCAGACTTCAACAGACATCCCCAGCCATTTCAAAAGTGGGAGAATGGCCAATTGATGCAACATGGCAACGATCTTAGGTTTCAGGCTGATTAAGAAGGGCAATAAACTAGACCATGCTCGAGTCAAAGAAACATGGTACTCAGGAATAATAAGGAATATCCCACAGGGTTAGTGCAAAATATTTTGCAAATACTTTCTCCCTCCATCACGGCGTTCGACAGAATGTAGGTTTCGGTAACGGAGAAAGAAATTTAAGTGAACCAGACTGTAAGCTTTTGAGTCATGATTCCCAGTATTATTTTGTGAAGTGAAATTGAAAAAGAGCAACACGTATACCAATGCAAAATATCATACTTTATCATTTACCATGTAGACTTCAGTTGTATATGTGCTGATTTCTTCTCGTGCCAGAAGGGTATAACATTTTATCACAGCCACAGTGTAACATTCCTAGTTTGGCCTTCTTGGTATCTGGCCCCTCATCAGCTTCACTACCTTATTTATTATATAGCCCTTTATAATCAACTTAGTGCCATTTCTAAGCATGGTAGATCCCAGGTGTTGCAATTAGGTAAGCTAATTGCACAATTATCAACCTCACAAGCGGGAAAGGCTGAGTTGGCCGTACCGATATTCAGACCAGTAACTGACAGGTCAGACGAGATGCCAGCAGCAAACGTTCAACTCACTGAGACATCTAAACTGCTAGGAATGTTTCCTGCTCTGCAGTTTGAAGAGGACATCAAGGTCATAATGTTTGTTGTGTACATACCTTTCATCACACTCCGAGATCAGCAAGTGCTTTGAGAACAACATGGTATGTGAAAGTATATTACTTCAGTGAGACAATCCAAACATTGCAACAATGCAGCCTTTGGCGTTTGACCAGCTAGACTGGACCACAGCTCATTTGGCTTACCACAGTAAACAACCAACAGTTACTGCATCGGCCATCTTAAAATTAGTAATATTTACAGTTAGAAAAGAAATAAGATCCATTATATGAATTTACAATTGACAAAATATTTTTTACGAGTTCCCCAGGAATAAAAGGTTGATGCAAAACTGCAAATAAACATAATTTCCCACAATACGAAAGGCAGAGAGGCAACATTTACAAAAGCTACATGTGAACATCTAAAGACGAGGACGCACCAGAGCAAAGATGCTTCTAAGTGGCACACGAAGTAAACGAGGAGTACGATACAAACTGAGCACACTGCCACGTACGAGTCATGTCTTGTGCCCCAGAGCAGCTTCTTCCCTTACACCTCACATACCCCACGGTACAGGCAGCACCAAGGGGAGCCCCCTGCCACGTTCATTACAGGAGTGTACTTACTCTGCATGTCACAGTCCACGCACTGAGTGTTGCCTCTGATGTTTCGGATCGACTGGAGGGCCAGGGCTTCGTTCTGGCTTGCTATCCGAGACTTGTTCTTGCTGCCAGATGTCAGAGGGAGAACGAAGTTATAGATGGGGTAAATCAGGGATGGAAATATAGGAATAAGGACCGTGGGCAAAGGAGCGGGCGATTTAAGCTGATAAAGGGTGAAAAGAAGAGGCTTCCGACGGCAGAGAAAGACATGGTAGACGAGGGAGTAAAAGAGCACAAGAGAGGCGGGAGGGAACACGGGAGACCAGGAGACAGGACAAGGGCGGGGTAACAATGTGTGGTGAAGGGACACAGTAGAGGGGCAGCGGAATGGAGGAGGGACAGGTAAGAAGAAAGGGGAAAGGGTCACGAAGGGAGACTAGAGCTCACCTTCCCCTTTCTGTGCGGCCGCAGTCCTTACTGGGAGTCCAACAGCACCTTGAAGACCGAGTGACATTTCTCTGCTGCCGGACACGGAGGACCGAGGCGGGGCAGGAGCCTCAACGGACGATACCGGTTGTAAGAGGAGCACAGATGCGAGCGCTCACTGTTTACTGTGCCCTTCTTTGCGTGCGCGCGTGCACGCAGTCTGCTCATTTTCAAGCACTGCACTTGTGCTTGTGGCACGCCCCTGCTCGCTCCCGCAAGGTGGATGCCGCCACAAGCACGAGTGTGTGCTTAAAAATGAGCAGAGCGACGGCTAAAGGCCCTCCTATGCAGCGCATGCGCGCTGCGTAGGCGAGACCTAAAAAGGGGGAGGGCAGGGACAGCAGGGAAGGGAAAGTGGAGGTTGGAAAGGGTTCAGAGAGTCAAGTATCAGTGGTTATTAAAGGGAGAGCAGCCTTAGTCTGGGGGAGTGCAGTGGCCCATTGTGAGACAGACGGGGCCCTGCTCCCTGAACATAATCCATCACCCCTAATCAGCCCCAACCCTATACCCAGAATCAACCCTCACTTACCTCTTTCGTCCCAGCACGACAAACGGCTCCATCAACTCCATCCCTGGAAAAAAGAAGAGGAAAGGGTTAACATCATCAGCAAGGAACCCCTGACGACAGCAGAAGGCAGGACTGCAGGCGCTAACAGCCAATCGAAAAGGAGGGCGTGGAGTCAGGAGAGGACAAACGGATTGGAGGAGAGGAAAAAAGGGCAGAACCTGAAGATGCCAAAAGGAACAAAGTGAAGCCAAGCTGCGTTCGGGGAGAGGAGAGACGGACCAGTTCTATCGGAGCAGTCGGAGGTGTCATGAACGGAACCGAAGAAGGAAGACCAGTTCACGAAGACGACGAGCCCCCAAAAACCTGGAGTGAAGAGTGGTGGTTGCCCTAGGAAGCGTGACTCCCCTGCCGCAACTCAGGAGAGTTGCGGCTTGCCTGGTACGTGTGTGGGAAGGGAGGAGGGTGGGAGACATAGGGGACGGTTAAAAAAAAGAGGAAGGAAAAAGGGTGGGGGCCAGAAGGATAGGCTGCCCTAAAAAAAACGAGAACAGCAGTGCCCAGAGAAACGGTCGAGCCTGGTGTATATTTCTTTTTGTGTGGAACCATTTGTTTATTTTTTTGTGTTTTTTGAGTATTGGGTGATTTATTTTAATGTTCGCTATCCGATGTGCACAGAGGACCGAATTGATGACAATTGGGTTTGAGGGAAAAACCAATCTATAGTCAGAGGAGCGCAATCTGTTCTAGACCAGAAAGGGACAATAGTAGAAATAGGCAAAGTATAATTTCACCTGACTTTCTTGTGCACTTCCCTTTCCCCAAAGACCCAGGACAGAAACCAAGAGATCCAGCCTGGGAGCAACGAGACAGCCCAATAGAAAGGGGGGGGGGGATGATTTGCGATTCGCACCAGAAAGAGTTTTTTCCCTAACACCCCTGGGTGTGGTGAAGGTCTCTATCTCTCATAAACCAAATACACCAGATCCTCTCACTTACCTTACTCTCCCTGTCTTTTCTCCTGGCACACCGGGGACGACGCACCACCAAAGCCTGAACCTAAAATAAAGAAACGAAGAAGAGGATTACCATTGGAAGGAGAAAACTTCAGAAGCCAAAACGGCCATCACAAGATTGTTTTTTATTTTATTTTTGTTGTTCCCCTCTAAGACATTCTCCCTTATATTCTGCTCTAACTAACTAACCTTCCAAAAGGGGAAAATAAATGCCAAAATAGAAAAGCACATTCTGCCTCCTCGATTTGTTTATCGCCCATCCCTCCCACACTTGGTGTCAGAAGTGGGACCTACAGAGATGGAGGCCATTGTGCACAAGATGGCAGAAGGCCAGGAAAAACTGGGAAAGATAATGGAACGCTTTCTGGCGGTAGCAGAGGAAGACAGGGAGAAACTCCATAGAACCTTAACAGAACATAGCCAGACTCAATAGTCAGTAATTAGAAAGTTGGCTGATGCACTCAGTCAACAGAGGACCTAGGCAGCGCTTCTGTCAGTGGTGATGCAAAAGTATGTTGTTGGAGAAGACCCGGATTACTTTTTCGCGAACTTTGAGCGGATGGCGAGATTGGCAGCATGGCCTGTCGACAAATGGGTCAATATCTTGGACCACTCCTCTCAGGTGACCTCCAGGCTGCTTACCAAACCGCCAATCCCCTCGGTCTCACACCCTATGAAGAGATTAAAAGGTGCATTCTCGAAAGAGTGGGGATAGACAATGAAACCTATTGAATACGACTACGACAAATTAAAGAAGGGGTTCAGGAAACACCAAGGACATTCTACTATCGGGCAAAAGATATGGCTGATAGTTGGTTGAGGCCCTCAACTAAAGAAGAGATAATAGAGAAGGTATACTTAGAACAGTCTCTCTCTTCCCTACATACCCCCACACAGCGATGGGTTCGGCAACATTCTCAGTTGACCCTGGACAAAGCTGTAGAGATAGCTAGTGCTTATTAGCGGGCACAGGAAATCCAAAAAGGCAGGGAAGAGACTCATTGAAAACTTCCTGGAGGGGTCTCGACCAAGGGTCAAAAAGTCCCAACCCCAAGAAGAACAGAAACCATCACCATAATGTTAGGTCCTGTAGCCCTGTCATCACAACCAGTTCCCTCACCTGGGCCCCAATGCTTTAACTGTGGACTATTTGGACACATTGCACGCACCTGCACCCAAGAGCAAGAGCCAATGGATGTTTGATTAGCCAGGGTCCTGGATGGCACACAGTCAGGTTCTGGTCCTTGTTACCATCACCAGGCCACCGTCAACGGAGAACCTAGGGAGGCCCTGGTAGACACTGGGTGCGTACAGAGCGTCATGCGACCCCAGGTGATTCCTGGTGGAGTGTGAGCTATTGATGACATGGTAAACATCCAGTGCATACACGGGGACAACAAACGATACCCCACTACCAAAGTACAGATCCAACATAAGCCATCAACTAAACCAGTACCCTTTCGAGTAGGACTAATCCCACAATTACCTCAGCCTCTGGTATTAGGAAGAGACTATCCACATATGGACAGTTTACTACGAGACACCTGGAAAGAAGGGGAAGAATGGAGGGAAACATCCCCCTTTTCTTAAGTGCAAGAGAATGAATGGCCACTAGGGAAACCCCGAAAAAGCAGGAGGCAGAGAAGGGCAGAAAAGAAAGAATGGAATCGTGTGGCCCTAGCCCAGTTCGGGGAAGACAGTATATGAGAAGCTGAGCGAGGATTTCACATTGCTCAGAGAGAAGACCCCAACCGGAGAGAAGCGTGGAATAGAGCCTCCCCCATGGAGGACCTTAACCAAGTATGTCCCCAGTTCTTTGTAAGAAAGGGTTTGTTGTACCAAAAGGGAGGAAAGGACCTTACCCCGCAATTGCTAGTACCCAGGTCATATAGGGAGAAGGTACTGTTTTTAGCCCATAGTCATTAGTTGGGGGTCATTTTGGAGGGGGAAAAACAGAAAAAGCCATACTAGAGAAGTTCTATTGGCCAGGAATCTATGAACAAGTACAGAGATACTGTAGAGAATGCCCAGTCTGCCAAAAAAATAGCAGAGGCCCACCTTCCAAGGTCCCACTAAAACCTCTCCCTATATTAGAAGAACCATTCTCAAGGGTAGGCATGGACATAATTGGACCTCTTCTTCCCTCCTGCAGTGGGTGTCGTTATGTCTTGGTCCTGGTCGATTATGCGACCCGATTCCCCGAAGCAGTTGCCTTAAGACAACCCAATGCAACTCAAATCCCTAAGGCCATGATTAACATCTTCTCCCGAGTAGGGCTCCCGCGGGAAATCGTAACCGATCAGGCAACGCCGTTTGTGTGTAAACTACTAAGACAAGTCAGTCAACAGCTAACGATTAAACAGATTAGAACTGCAGCTTATCACCCGCAGACAAATGGGTTGGTGGAGAGATATAATGCCGCGCTGAAAATAACACTGAAGAAATTATTAGAACTAAAAACGCGTAAGTGGGAAGATATGCTACCCCTAGCCCTATTCGCTATCCGATGCAAACAGCAGAAAAGCACAGGATATTCCCCTTTCAAATTATTATATGGTCGACAGCCACGTACCTTGTTAGATATGCTCAAGGAACAGTGGGAGGAAGAACAAGAGTGGGTAACCCTCTGCCTGCGTATGTCCTTAACTTAAAGAATCAGTTGAGCAAAATCCACGAAATTGTGAAATCCCATTTAGAGCAAGCCCAAACCGCCCAAACGGTCCAATATGACAAAAAGGCCAAAGAAAGGACCCTTGCAGTGGGGGATCTAGTCCTGCTTATGATGACCACCTCCGATCATAAGCAATTAGGACAGTGGCAAGGTCCATTACGGGTAATAGACCAAGTGATCCCAGTTACCTACTGACTCGAAATGGATCCAGAAAGGAAAATGAACAACCAAATATTCCATATTAATCTATTAAAGAAGTGGGAAGGAGCCAAACCCACATTGCTGGGTATTCCTGAGAACTCCCCCCTCCCTATACTTACAGAGTATAGACCCTGATTATCAGACCGCCAGAAACAGGAGGTAAACTCCTGTTTACAACCTTTGCAATCGGTGTTTTCTTTGCTTCCTGGGAAAATGACGGTTATAGACCACTCAATACAGACCCTTCCGGGAAAAAAAGTTAAACTGCATCCCTATTGAATACCAGAGTCCCGGCGAGCTGCTGTCGAAAACGAAATCCAGCAGATGCTTAAGATGGGAGTTAAAGAACCCTCCACCAGTGAGTGGAACTCCCCAATAGTTATTGTCCCTAAACCTGACGGGTCTATCAGGTTTTGTATCGATTTCCGAGAGTTTAACAAAATATCGCAATTTGACTCCTATCCACTCCCTAGGGTAGATGAAATGAAAGAACAGCTGGGTGAGGCACAGTACATCAGTACTCTAGATCTGTGTAAAGGCTACTGGCAGGTGCCACTAAGGGAGCAAGATAAGGAGAAGACAGCGTTCTCTACACTAGGAGGGCTATATCACTTTACCGTATTGCCATCTGGTTTACATGGGGCCCCAGCAACCTTTCTGAGGCTCATGAATACCATATTAAGACCACGCAACACCATTGCAGCCGCTTACATAGATGATATTATTATTCATAGTACATCTTGGGAACAACACTTGATACACTTGACAAGAGTTATCCAGGCTCTAAAAGATGCGGGGCTAACCATTAATCCAGCCAAAAGCCGTATAACTGCAAGGTCTGTAAAATATCTGGGATACCTTTTAGGGGAAGGTTGCATAAAGCCCCAAAGAGAAAAAGTCCCAGCAATATTAAACCTGCCCTTTCCAAAAAATAAAAAGGACCTGAGAGCCTTCCTGGGCGCCCTGGGATATTACAGACGGTTTATCCCAGACTTCTCACAAAAAGCTGGCCCTTTGACTGATTTATTAAAGAAAGGTGGCAAAACCGAGATAGAACTTAAGAACCCATCACCTGCTTCCCTACATGCCTTCCAACAGCTTAAACACACCCTCACATCCCAACCGGTCCTTCTCAGCCCTAATTACAATAAACCCTTCATTCTACAAACAGATGCCTGAGAGCAAGGCTTAGGAGCGGTTCTCTCCCAAACAGACACCCAAGGTCACGAAAGACCTGTGATCTACATCAGCAATTTATTTCCACTAGAAAGGCACTACGCCGTAAAAGAAAAGGAAGCCCTAGCTATCAAATGGGCTATCGAGGCTTTACGGTACTATCTTGAGGGTAGAGAATTCGTATTGTATACAGACCATGCCACGTTAGAATGGCTGTCCCGTAACAAAGGGCACAAGGCCTGGGTACTGAGATGGTTCCTAGCACTGCAACCCTTCCAGTTTCATACATATCACTGAAAAAGAAAACACCAAATTAATGCTGACTATCTCTCTCGATACCCTGTAGAAAATGGTCTTGCAAGCAAGAAAGTTAGGATGGGGGCAATGTGAGACAGATGGGGCCCGTTCCCTGAACATAATCCATCACCCCTAATCAACCCCAACCCTATACCCCGAATCAACCCTCACTTACCTCTTCTGTTCCAGCACTATGAACGGCTCCATCAACTACATCCCTGGAAAAAAGAAGAGGAAAGGGTTAACGTCATCAGCGAGGAACCCCTGATGACAGCAGAAGGCAGGACTGCAGGTGCTAACGGCCAATCGAAAGGAGGGTGAGGAGTCAAGAGAGGACAAAAGGATTGGAGGAAAGGAAAAAAGGGCAGAAGCCGGAAGACGTCGAAAGGAACAACGTGGAGCCAAGCCGCGCTCGAGGAGAGAAGAGCCAGACCAGTTCTATCAGAGCCGTCAGAGGTGTCTTGAACGGAACCGAAGAAGGAAGACCAGCTCACGAAGATGACGAGCCCCCAGAAACTTGGAGTGAAGCGTGGTGGTCGCCCTGGGAAGCGTGACTCCCCTGCTGCAAGTCAGGAGAGTTGCGGCTTGACTGGTATGTGTGTGGGAAGGGAGGAGGGTGGGAGACGTAGGGGACGGTTAAAAAAAAAGAGAAAGGAAAAAGGGTGGGGGCCAGAAGGAGAGGCTGCCCTAAAAAACCGAGAACAGCAGTGCCCAGAGAAACGGTCGGTCCTGGTGTATATTTCTTTTTGTGTGGAACCATTTGTTTATTTTTTTGTGTGTTTTTTGAGTATTGGATGATTTATTTTAATGTTCACTATCCAATGTGCAGAGAGGACCGATTTGATGACAATCGGGTTTGAGGGAAAAACCAATCTATAGTCAGAGGAGCGCAATCTGTTCTAGACCAGAAATGGACGATAGTAGAAATAGGCAAAGTATAATTTCACCTGACTTTTTTGTGCACTTCCCTTTCCCCAAAGACCCAGGACATAAACCAAGAGATCCAGCCTGGGAGCAATGAGACAGCCCAATAAAAATGAGGGGGGGGGGATGATTTGTGATTCGCACCAGAAAGAGTTTTTTCCCTAACACCCCTGGGTGTGGTGAAGGTCTCTATCCCTCATAACCCAAATACACCAGATCCTTTTACTTACCTTACTCTCCCTGTCTTTTCTCCTGGCACACTGGGGACAACGCACCACGGAATCCTGAACCTAAAATAAAGAAACGAAGAAGAGGATTACCATTGAAAGGAGAAAACTTCAGAAGCCAAAACGCCCATCACAAGATTGTTTTTTTTTATTTTAGTTGTTCCCCTCTAAGACATTCTCCCTTATATTCTGCTCTAACTAACTAACCTCCCAAAAGGGGAAAATAAACGCCAAAATAGAAAAGCACATTTGACCTCCTCGATTTTTTTATCGCCCATCCCTACCACACCCATCCAGTGGGAGTCAGAGGTGTGACCCTGTCTTATCAGTCTTAAGGCAGGGGCTCTCGTAAATAGGCAAGGATAGAACAAGTCCAGTGTATGAGAGTGGGGGAGGAACGTCCCTTACCAGAGGCCATTAGCAGGGCTCCTGGAATTATGCAACATGAGAAGGCCAAATTATGTGACAGGATTGAGTCATTTATGCGGTAAGAAAAGGTAAATTCTACTGCATAATGCGGCACATTTAGTAATAGTATTCATTATTTCACCATTTTTAGATCGAGCCTAGGCAGAGCTTGCGCTGTATCTTCCAGACATGTTGTATACGCTTTGTGGGCTTACACCCTGCCCATTGCCTTTTTATGCTTTCCTTTGACTGTCCTTTAAAAAGACTAGCTTGCTAGTGGTTAATCCTTCCTCTTTGTCCCTCCTTTTTGTGTTTTGTTTCCTCCCACGGAGCACCGCCCAGTTACTGGTATCTTTAAGCTTTGGTGTTTATGTGTTCATTTTTGGAAACTATATTTTTCTTTGTTTCCTGCTCGTGTTTGCCTGTGTCTGCACCCGTCCCCGCCTCGCCGCACATCAGTCCTTGCACAGGCCCACCTCTATCATGTGTAAGTTGCTTACTCCCCTAATTGCTTGTTTTAGTAATGTTCAGGCATTTGAGCACGGAAGGGGCCGGGACGGGCTGCCAAAGCCGTGTGACGCCACGTGCCGCAGGCACTAGGTTACTCTGGTGAGGTGCGGTATGCTAGGCTCACACTGCTGCTCTGCATGTGCCTCCAATGCTTATCACTTCGCGCTCTACTTGTCGTGTTCCTGAAAGTAAAACATAAACAAATACAACTTCTACGCCTCAGTGGCGAGTGTTGCTCAAACGGGAAAGCTGTTAGAGCTGATAAGCGGAACAGTAACTACACCATCTGATCAATTCACACGCTGTGAGAAAGACCCCTGGTCTTCCCAGCTTCAAGGGGTCTGTGCTCTTCTAGTTAAGTGCATAGTGATTGCTGCACAGATGAGCCTGAACGATTTGTGTGCACCTCCTAACAAAGTGCTGGTTCCGCCCCAATCCCTGATCTCCAAGATTTACATTTTTCAACGTTTCTCGCATTTATGATTAACCCACCATACTAGACATGTCAACACTTGGGAACAATAGTTAGACAGACTTGGAAAAATAACTCTGGAGAAGTTAATTGCTCCTTTCTGCTTCACCTAATTGTCCTTGCTTGCATGCACTTGGTTACATGCCTCAAAGGAACCTGGTATTTTAGGCAATGAATTTCTAACACTCTTGCAAAGTTACTACACACATCCGTTGGTGCCGGAAATTAAGTCGCACGCTGGGCTGACTTTTGTGTGAACTCCTCGAGGAAGCAAAAGGGCCACGGAGCTGTGTTTTAGAATCTTGACATTTTCCGGGTGCTTGAAGATCGATACGTGTTGTCCAAGAGCTGCAGCAGGGGAAAGGCATCACCACCAAGCAAGCCGGATCAGATTGTAAAATCTCAGCACGTATCAAGTAACAATTGTGAGGCAAAGTTGGTTTTCCTGTTTCTAGGGCTGCACTTGCGTAAACATTGAGCTGTAGTTTACCCTTATTGGTTTCACGTTGGCTATGAGCGAAAGGCCCGACATGTGGAAACATGCTTTTGTTAATAAAAAAGTTTGAAACCAATTAAAACATAAAGAATAAACTTACCTAAGAAACCTCAGTGGCTGAATTGAATATTTATTGTTTAAAATATACACTCTCCTTTTCCATTTAGATTAATTACTGACCACTTGTGCACAATTACATATCTAACAGCTGTTTTTCTTAATATTCGTGTATTTCAATGGCTAATGAATGGGTGTGCATACTCTTGGAGAAATCTTTTGTTTGTTCAAAGAGATTGCTTTATCGATTAGATAGTTCCCATAGCGGCATGCATTATCTTGTGCTGAAAACCCCTTTATGTCTTACAGGTCACACAGTGCTGACAAACATGGCAACTATAACTTTTTAGTGCCAGCACTAGCTGCAGCACAGACTATCCCTCCATGACAGCTTTGCTAAATTTAACATCAATGCTGCCATTTAGGCCATGAAAAATCACCTTTCCAAGGCTTTACGACAGTGACTTTGGCCCCCTTCAGGCTCTGTTTTCATGTTCTTAAATTTAACAGATAAAACACTGAACAACGTCTCAACAAATGACTATAAAAGCCCCTAAGGTAGTGATGCAGTGCCTGTTTCATTTAATGTGTACTTCATTCTGAGTAACCTAAGTGTGTTTGCTTTTTCCAGACATTGGGTTTCTAAAGTTTTTATCCTACAACATATAGGGCATTCTGGTCAATGAATCACACGGGTGTCCGGGTGAGTAGCGGTTGAGCATGGCTGTTTATGACAGGGCACAATTTAGGATGCTAAAGCAGAGGCTGAAGGCAGTGCAAGTCTCTAATAGTGAAAGTCAGTGGGGTCATAAAGGTGTTCACACTGATGGAGCAAGGACTCACAAATGAGACTTGCTCGAATACAATCTCCTCACAGTATTAATTAATTAATTATGTATTGTGTATACTAACCTTGCATACACTACATGAATAGCAAGGAAGCTTGCCTATGTGTTCTAACTAACAAGTAACGCTTGTCTTTTCCTAAAATGGCCGCTAAAGCGCGGGAACCTTACTTCGCATGTCTCAACCATATCACGTGTTGTGACGTCTTTCTTTGCTTGGTGGGAAATTTCTGCTTCTGCGCAGTGTGCATTAAAATGGCTGCTTGATGTTTTCACATGCTTCAGCTTGCTCTTGTGTTATTATTAATTTGTCGTTTTCTTAACGCTACTAATGCAGGATAGATTTATAAGTAAATGGGGATAGAGTAGAAAGAGTGGGTATACAGTGAAACATATTATTTGTGATTTTAATATTTTCTTCTTTGACTTTTATTAGTTCGTAAACTTGGGCCTGGGGTTGGTGATCTGAAACTCGAGAGACAATGATTCTGCGCATGTGTCCTGTTTGGCTGCCAAAGAATAAAAAATGAAGTCAACCTGGACGTCATCCAAGGCCATGACCTGATGGCGGAAGCTGCTGTGCTCTTGCCTTTCCTGTTGAAAATTGAAACTTTGTATATGAAGAATATATAACATTTGTCGTGAGACGGGTGGGAAATAAAGCAAATGTATAAAATTGGATTGGCAGTAGTTTAAAGACAATGGCCTACAGAAAATGAACTAAAATCATATGGTGTGAGAATCCACCCCCTGTCCCTGTCCAATCAGAAGTAGTGGTCCCATATTTTAGCAACATTAAGGGGAGGTACATGGGCGTAGAAGGGTATAATAGATATAGAATTAGCTAATTAGTTGGAAGGAGATGCTGCAGAGAGCAGACGTACACAGAAGATCAGGCATGCATGCTGACTAGAAGAGCTCCAGACCGTCAAGCTGATCGATTGCAGACTGAATCGCTGTCCAGAAAGGTCCTGAGGAGGGGGCGGCGAAGTCCATTAGAAGGAAGGCACGGGAGAATCGAGGAGAAGCCGAGTATCAGAGAGGGGAACGGCGTAGGCGTCGTTGTAGAGAGGTCACCGGTCCTGTCTTGAACCTGGAGGAGGTCTTTGCTCTTCATCCTTCCTGGGTCCTATTCTTTCCAACTCCTTGGCCAAGGGGTTTGGTTCTCGCACTTAGGTAAATATAAATGCAACCTTTAGTTGCGCTGCTGTCTCTATCTTCTCCTTTCTGAGGGACCGTCATTAATCAATAATTATTATTCTATGCTTCACCCGTGATATGCGATTAAGTACCATGTGGTTATGTAATTTACTCTGCTAAATCTTTAGATAAACATTTTAAAACTTCCTGACTCAGTGGTTATTTCAGGATTATGTACTATAATGAATGTCACTCATTTTAAACTTCCCAATTAGCAAAGGATTCATTGGTAAGTCATTACTCTTCAATCTGAAGGTAATTGGTAGCAGGGATTTTGATAAAGAGTAACAACTGACAACCCCAGCGTAAGTATTAGCATAGTATGAATGTATGGGCCCAAGTGAGTATCTGTTGTATGAATGCTGTTTGCTAATATCGCGCTGGATCAGTTTTCTGGTAATCAGAGGATGGTTACTCTTTGTTAATTGGGTAATGAGAATTTTATTTTTTATGAACTAACATCCGTGTATTCAAAGTTTGTTTTATGTTGTCTAGAATCCCCGGGAAAATTGAATAGCGGTTGGTAAGTGGAAGCCATACTGCAGTGAGGTTATCTGTCAGGCAGAAATAGTGCTGAAAAGTTAAGCAGGACTATCAGTACTGGTTAGGGAATCTATGCGTGTGAGTAATAGCAAAAGAGTACGCTGGTGAAAATTTGATGTTATATCACCTAGAAAGGGTAACATTGAAGAAGTAACAGGTACTTCTGGAGCTTGTGTGAAGAGTAGACGGAAGGGTTTTACTCGTAGTGTATGTTTAGTAAACGGAAAGGTTTTACTAAGTGTGGGAGGAAACTATCTTTTCTATTTTTAGAGAAACTGGCACGATAGCGAATGTTTTATGTTGTTACTGAAATTTAATTAAGATTTATAGAGAAAATAAGTTTGCGTAAGATTTTGTAAAGGGAGGGTCAGCTGCCGGAGAGGGAGCTGACGTCAGAAACCGCTGCGCTAGGATTGGTTCAGAAATAGAAGAAAGCAGACACTTGATTGGTTGATATTCTAGAAGCTAAAATCTTAGTGGATAGGGATTGCATGTTAAAACGCGATCCGACTTTAACAGGAACTCGTCCGGATAGCAGATTCCTAGGTTTTGCAGAATATAATTTTATACATCGAGATTTGCCCAAGATGTACGGAGAGAAGAGAAAATGTCCTTTCTGCAAAAGATTAAGAATTATTTTAAAAAGGATAAACCAATCAAAACTATGGAAGGAATTATCATTCCACCAGCTAAAACGCCCGCTTCATTCATGATGATGGAGAGAGGTTATCATACTTGTGTATGGATAGAGAATTGGATAGAATATACCAAAAATGATGGAATATTAGCATTTCCCGAGAATGGTACCTTCAATGGAAGAACTCTTCAAAATTTGAGATTGAGGATGAATGACCTAGAACCCAGACCTAGATTAACTCCATACGAAGCCTTAGAGGAATGGGAAACCGAGGCATTTGAGCGTGACCGATCCAGGAGTAATAGGGGTTATCGAGGATTTTTCCCAAGAAACCAACATGAGAATAGGGATGGTCAGATGAAACAGTGGAGGAGAGCAATGCTTACAGAAGGATTATATCCAATATTTACGGAAGAAGAACTGTTAGGGAAGAAATGCACAGAAAAGACAAAACATTTAATGAGAAATGGAGATTCGGAAGATGAATTTATAGAAGAAATATTAAGGAACCCCCACCATATCAGGAAGGGACAAGTGGATGCACCCCAAGTGCCCCACTGTTAAAAACTCCATTAGTACCACAGGTAATGCATGATTTCACCCCCAGTAGGATACTTCACGATAAAGAGAAAGAAGCCCTAAAGAAGACCAGAGCAGAATTAATACAGAAAATAACACAGATAAAGGTACATCCTGATTCTTTGACCATACCTGTAACAATTGGTCCGGTAGTTCCATTATATGATGGTCAGGAAATTGTCCTCCACCGTTAGTTATGCCTACTCCTGTGAATATTCCTAAACCTGAAGCAACAGTAATGGTTGAGGATCATTTTAGTGATTGTGAATCAACAATATCATTAATGGATTTACCAATTCGAGATTCTGTCAATAGTACTCCCAGAAGAACTACACCTGGGTGCTCGAAAGAGATAAACTTGATAACTTCATCAGGAGCAAAAAGTGTCACTGTAGTTAGTCCAGAAGACTTAGAAAGGTGGGCACAAGGATCAGAACAGCAGTGTACACCTCCAAAAATTTTGGATATTTATAAATTAAAAGTCCAATTAGAAGAAATAATAGCAGGAAATGTAGGGCTAGATCGCCTAAATGCTTACAATGAAGAAGAATTATTGTTCGTATGCAGAAGTATCACCAGAAATGTAAAAATATTTCATGAAAAATTATCAGATTTGGCTCTGCAGATGGGAATTGAAATAGGGAGATCAAAGGTGTTGCAGAAACCCTATAGAGCAGATTTCTCAGACAAAGATTTAGAAAATATGAATGCTTCTGGAAGAAAGTTACAAGTAAAAGAGTTAATGATAGTTTTGCAAAAATGGGGAGATCTAGATAAATGGAGAGTTCGATGGGCAAAGAAAAAGAAGAGGCACGATCCAGTAGAACAGCCTCTGAATATGTGATGAAAGAAACCGGGAAGACAGATCAAATGTACCCGATGCGAGAAGTTCCAGGAGGGGGCTATGTACATGTTCCATGGAGTAGACAGGATATTTTGTCATTTACGAACAATTTTCCAAAGTTGAGAGAAAAACCAATTGAATGGTACAAGCAGGTTGAGAGGTTTGTGATGGTGTCAAAGGTATTGTTGACAGATTTAGATGGCTTGTTTGGCATAGTGGTACCTGCAGATTTGTGGACCGATTGTAAAATTACAGTTGATTGTCCAAGTGACGAGTATCCTAGAGATCCGAAAACAGGTGCACCGTCAAATGATGTAATGAAAAAGTATCAGCAGGTGATAACTTACCTGAAAGGCAAAATACCACCGAAAGAAACAGATTGGGTGAAAATAGACCGAACCACCCAAGAAGCTAGTGAATCGGTACACGCCTATTATGAGCGTTTATTGCAGGTATTTAAGCAGTATAGTGGATTTGAGGATATTGGAGACAAGAACATGAGTCAGTTTGTGTATCGATTTGTTTATGGTCTAAAGCCAGAAATTTGTCAGATGATTAAGCAGCACATGTTGTGTTGGCAAGGGAAACCCATAGATGAAATTTTGAAATATGCGAAATACTGTGGAGACGATATTGAGGATAGGCACAAGAAATTGCAGGAAAAAGTGATGTGGGCACAGGTGAAAATGGCTGAGAAACAGGGAATTAATTTGGATAATCCGAGTGAAAATCAAGGAAAGGATTCTGGAACGAATGGCGATACTGGGAATGGTGGAAAAGTGAGAGGACGAATGAGTAGATGAGAAGCTAAAAAGAAATTTCCTTGTCATGGATGCGGAAAATTGGGGCATTGGAAGGATGAATGTAAAAAGATTCGGAATAATAATGGCCCAAATCAAAATTTAAATTTACAGACGCAGAATGACTCACAGCAGGGGGTAAATCCTCAGAGTCAGTTGCCACCTGCACCTATTCAGGGTAATGTAAGCAGAGCAAACCACGGTACAGACGTCTGATATCAAGGAGGAAGTGGTAAGAATGATTATGTAACATCACAGTTTCTTTTACAGGACGATTTCTGTCAATACAGTTCATGACGGTGCCTAGGAGAGGGGGAGAAGGAGTGCGTACTTGGCGCATCCTTATCGGTAGATCAGTCAGGTCCATATGTTGAAGGGAATGTGAAGGGTAATGATATTACTTTTCTTTTGGACACTGGTGCTACCCGGTCTACTGTGAGAACAGCAGACATTCCAGACCTTCCTCTCTCTGGAGAAGCTATCCAAGTAGTGGGAGTAGCTAATAGAAAGATTAGAACACCTCTTACCGAACCAATGGAAGTTAAAATTGGAAATTTCAGAGAAATGCATCAATTTGTAGTGTGTGAGTCTAGTCCAGTAAATTTATTAGGTCGTGATTTGTTGTGCAAAATGAACTGTACAATTTTCTGCACCCCAGATGGTGTGGCAGTTCAGACCCCAGATGAAGATCATGTATATAAGTTTATGATTGCAAAACAAGGTACAGAAGTAGATGAGATGTTTTCTTTGATAACAAAAGATGAGTTGCCAGAAGAATTACAAACTACACTAAACCCCACAGTATGGGATTTCACAGGAAAGGAAGTAGGACTTATGGCCAAAATAGACCCGGTTAAAATTACTGTAAAAGAAGGTGCGATTTTCCCAAATACTAGACAGTACAAAATGAGTGCAGAAGTAAAGACAGGAGTCATTGAAGAAATCAATCGAATGGTAGAACAAAACATACTAAGAGAAGTAATGAGTAGCCCATGTAATTCACCAATAATGGGTTTAAAGAAACCTAGCGGAAAATATAGGATTGTTCAGGACCTGCGGAAAATAAATAAGATTGTGGAACCTTGTTGTCCTATAGTACCCAATCCTGCAGTAATCCTATACCAGATTCCTTGGAGTGCAGGATGCTTCACAGTGATTGATTTATGCCAAGCGTTCTTTTCAATACCATTGCACCCAGACAGCCAGTATCTTTTTTCATTTAAATTTGAGAACAAAGTCTATGTATGGAATCGTGTTCCTCAGGGGTACACGGAAAGTCCTTCCATCTTTAATCAGATATTGAAAAAGTGCCTTGAGAAACTAGTGATGCCAGGTAGCTCAGTCCTAGTGCAATATATCGACGACTTACTGGTGGCATCGAACAACAGAGAGGACTGTGTTGTTGATTCCATAGCACTATTAAATCATTTGGCTGAAGAAGGGCATAAAGTCTCTCCAGAAAAATTGCAGTTCTGTACAACAGCTGTTAAATATCTGGGACACCAAATTGAGAGGGGAAAAAGAAGAATAACCTCGGAAAGAGTACAATTGATTAAGAAAATGCAAATGCCTGTAACCCAAAGAGAAGTGAGAATGTTCCTAGGAATAGTAGGTTACTGTCGACAATGGATACTAGGATTTTCCTTGTTAGCGAAGCCCCTAATTCAAATGACAAAAAAGAAAGGAAAGGACCCAGTTGAATGGGATGATGAGAGTGTAGGAGCTTTTGTAAAATTGAGAAATGCTTTGTGCTCAGCACCAGCCCTAGGCATGCCCGACTATAAGAGAAGCTTCGCATTGTTCTGCCATGAGAGAGAAAATTGTGCACTTTCAGTCTTAACACAAAGACATGGTCTAGACAGACGTCCTATAGCATATTTTTCTGCTACATTGGATCCAGTGGCAGCCGCATTGCCAGGCTGCTTAAAAGCAGTAGCGGCTACCTGTTTAAGTATTGAACAAAGTGAGTCAATTGTGATGGGACACCCAGTAAAGGTGTTTGTTCCACATGCGGTTGTGATTCTGTTGACAAGAACACGAACTCAGCATCTTACTCCTAGTCGGCTGACTAAATATGAGAGAATAATAATGGGTGCTGAAAATGTGAACATAGTTAGGTGTACAATAGTAAATCCCGCAACCTTACTACCAGACCCATATCATGAGGAAATTAAAAATGACGAAGAAGAAGAACATGATTGTTTACAAGTCACAGAATTATGCACGAAACCACGTCCGGACATTGAAGAACAGCCCCTTAGAAAGCCAGACAGGGAGCTGTTTGTTGATGGATCATGCCAGAGGCATGAAGATGGTAAACTGACTGCAGCATATGCAGTATGTGAATTAACTGGAATAGTCGAAGTATCCTATTTACCAGGAGTGAAATTTGCACAAGTAGCTGAATTGATTGCTTTGATAAAAGCTTGCAAAATTGGGAGGAATCAAAAAGTAACCATATTTACAAATAGCCAATATGGTTACGGGGTTGTGCATGATTTTGGCCAACTATGGATGCAGAGGGATTTCATGACTTCTTCAGGATCCCCCATTAAAAATGGACAATTTGTAAGGGAATTGCTGGAGGCAATACAATCACCAAAAGAATTGGCGGTGGTGAAATGTGCCGCACACCAGTCAGGAGATGACTGGGTGGTAATTGGCAATCGATATGCAGATCTTGTGGCTCAACATTGTGCCAGAAATAGATTATCAGTCAATAAAAGGGTGGAAAGAATGGGAATCAGCTGCCAACTTATGCTGTATATGCCACCTGAAACATGGAATGAAGTTAGAAGATTGCAAGATGGGGCTGATGAAAATTAAAAGAAAACATGGGTCAAAGTGGGTTGTTCCCAAAGGGGAGATGATGAAGTGTGGATTTGTGCTGATGGCAGACCAGTCATGCCTGACTGTCTGCTCTCTCAAATGGCCAGGATGTATCATGGAGACACACACATAGGGAGAGATGCAATGATTAGGCTTTTCAGACAGAACTGGTACAATCCCAAGTTCAGGACTGTAGCAGAGAGCCTTTGCCAGAGATGTTTGACTTGCCAGATGCATAATCCAGGGAGAAAGACAATAATCGGGTTTGGGAAGATTGGAAAGGCAGAGGGTCCATTTATAAGACTCCAGTTCGACTTTATACAGTTACCACCATGCAGAGGGTTGAAATATGTACTAGTCATAGTGTGTCTGTTTTCAAAGTGGGTGGAGGCTTACCCTACCAGGAGAAATGACAGCATTACAGTCGCAAAGCTGTTACTACGAGAACTCATTCCTAGGTTTGGTTTCCCAGTAACTTTGGAATCGGATAGAGGAAAACATTTTAACAGTGAAGTGATTCAAATAATTTATGGAGCATTCCAAATCGAACAAAAATTGCACTGTGCATATCGTCCAGAGGCTTCTGGAGTGGTTGAACAATTGAATGGCACTATAAAATCCAGACTGGGAAAAATGTGTGCATCGACATCATTGGAGTGGCCAGATGCATTGCCACTTGTTTTAATGGGCCTAAGAAGCATTCCTGATAGAAATACGGGACTGAGTCCACACGAGATAATGATGGGAAGAGCAATGAGACAAGCACATGTTCCCATAAACAAACTGCTGAATATATCTGATGATATGGTTCTGGATTATTGCAAAGGATTGGCTGACCTAGTGCGTTCTATCTCTCATCAGGTCGGAGAAGACGCAGTTTCGAGGCAGCCTGAACAAGAACATGATCTGAATCCTGGTGACTGGGTGGTAGTGAAGAATCACACCAGAGAGACGTGTCTATCACCTAGATGGGGAAAACCTTGTCAAGTCATACTGACTACCAATACAGCAGTGAAGTGTGCAGGATTTCCTAATTGGATTCATGTAAGCCACACCAAAAGAGTACCAGACCCTGAAGAAGAAAATCCTCAGACAGCATCAATCACTGAGGAAGCTGAAGGTTGCCCAGCTGAAGAATCTCAGGCTCGAGATTCAAGAGAAGCTGCAGAAGAACAACCGAGCACAAGTCAGGACTGGATACCCGTGGTAGAAATTCCTAAAGTTTACTACAGAACAAGAAGTCAAACAAAATTGGAAGAAATCGAAGAAGATCAGATAGGTGAAGAAGAAGCAGCTCAGGGAAAAGAAGAACATACAATAAAAGAACCTGAGCAGGACCAGATAGGGAAAGGAAACTGGGCTCAAAATAACGAAGAACCAACAAGTTTTGAGCAGGGACAGACAGGTTTAGAAGAATCCGGTCAGGCTGCAGAAGTACAAAGTGCAATAATCCCTGATCAGAACCAGTTAGATCAAGAAAATCACACAGAAGAAAAAGATCTCGAGAAAAATGAACATGAAGAAATAAATCAAGCACAAGGTCAATTATTGGAAACACACAGTGGAGCTGCTGAAGAAAAACAAATCAGACTTGAAAAAGAGCAAGAAAGAAAAACAGTAATTGCAGAAAACGAAAAAGTGTCAGAGAGTGAAAATAAAGAGATTGCTGAAGACAAAAATAAAGAAACAGTGCAAACAAAGAAAACAAGAAAAGGGGATCATTGGCCTAGTGTCATTAAAAGAGTAAAATACCACATAACAACCAGAAGTGAAGATCCAGATCAAGTAAATGAAGTAACAAGTCAAACCGAACAAGAAAACAGAACTAAGAAAAGAAGAAGCAAGAGACTGAAACTTGTGAATAACAAATTCAAGGGTCCTGATTGGATTTACATTATTCTTGAAGATTACGAAAGTTCAGAGTCAAGTGAAAGTGGTGACGAAGGAACGAGTGCAGAACTGACGTACGAGAAAGAAACAAGACCACCTTGACTAAGAAAAGAGTCATGTAAAGAAAAAGCGAAACATAGATAAGAAGAGCAATCTTCCTTGTCGAAATGCCTGATGATAGAGTTGCCGGGAGACCAAAACAGAGATGTTGTAGAAGATGCTGTGCAATATCCATATGTAGTCTAGTAATGGTGCTTATAGTTTGGTTAGTCCTGATCATAGCAGTTCCTTACCTTATGATAATGGATAAAAAAATTAATAACGAAACTAAAGGAAAGACAGCACACATGAAGGGAAATAGAGTAGAACTAATGGCAGAAAATGAACCAGAATTTCATCATGAAATAACTGATAACGACACTAGTTTAAATGTTTTCACAAAGTTATTATTTCAGTATGTAGATACCATGGAAGTTAGTAATTGTTATGTCTGTATGAAGTTACCCGAATCAGTAGCAGAAGGATTAACATATCATCACTTACCATTGACATATGGCATATCATGTAGTGTATTAGCTAGTTTATTTTATAGAACACGGAGACTTCAATATTATTATTCAAACATAGATGTGATATTTTCTGAGGTTCCGATTCGAAAGAGTATGAACCCAGTGCTTAGTAGTCAAGACGCACAGTTTATGGGAGAATTTTTCTTAACAATGAAATCGATAGACATAACATGCACATAGACACAATCTAACATGTT
Organism: Calotriton arnoldi; assembly: GCA_963921515.1. Taxonomy (NCBI): domain Eukaryota; kingdom Metazoa; phylum Chordata; class Amphibia; order Caudata; family Salamandridae; genus Calotriton; species Calotriton arnoldi. Next base: position 211,234 of record CAWUFW010005288.1, on the reverse strand, counting down.
CTTTACACGAAGAAGAAAAGATATTTTTGAATTTAGTAGAAGATAGAAGACAAGATTTTCAAAAGAAAGCTTCTGAGCATAAGGCTCATTTACCACCTTGGGCTGAGAAAGAAGGGAGTTACACACCTGGCAAGGCTCAAGCTGCTATGGCTCTGGATTTTGTAAAAATGGGGAAAATGTGTCTACATAGATTAAAGACTGATTATAACAATGTTTTCATCGGTACCAGTGAATGTGAACACAATTTCTTAATTCTTGGAGGTTGGGGAATCAAAGGAGGAACAGATTCAGTTTTTCCTGGGATCTATTATGTATGCGGGAATAAGGCTTACTTTAGGCTTCCTGCACGGTGGTATGGAAGTTGTTATTTTGGAATAGTATTTCCAAAAATATACCACATAAAAAGAAACACTGGGAGCAATGAAAACAATGGCGAATTAACACGTAGTAAAAGAGCTAGTTTTTCTGAAATTGTAGGTGATATATTTGGTGCATTGATACCTTCGGTGGGAATAATTCTAAACTCAAGGAAAATATGTAAATTGTCTACAGTGGTTGATCGTTTATCAACAGATACTGCTGGAGGATTTCTAATGATTAATGCAGAGATGGTTGCGATTAGATCTATGGTTATGCAAAATCGACTTGCTCTTGATATTATATTAGCAAAAGAGGGCGGAGTCTGTAAATTACTGAAGACGAAACATTGTTGCACTTACATTCCTGATAAAAGTGCAGAAATTGGAACGTATATACAGAATATAACTAAACTTGAGAAGGAACTTAAACCACTGGAAGTTGATAGTGTATGGGAAAGATTGACAAGTAGTATTGCGTCAATTGGTACCTGGTTTTCTAATGTAGGAAAAGGGCTTATAGGTCAAATGCTAGTACCTTTAGCAGGAATAGCAATAATAGTACTGACGATAATAATATGGTGCAAATGTTGTAGAAAGAATGAATCGTATAGTGTGACAGGACGAGGAAAGAAGAGAAAGGTTGATGAAATTGAACTTGAGGATTTGAGAAGTGAATTATACAAGAAATTGAAAGGGGATGTTAAAAATTAGAAAATGTAAAAATGAGAATGAAACTACTTGCTAGAAGTTGGCATCTGATTGTGGGTAGTATTTGATGGCTCTTAAACGCCATCAGAGAGGGGATTGATGGAGCAAGGACTCACAAATGAGACTTGCTCGAATACAATCTCCTCACAGTATTAATTAATTAATTATGTATTGTGTATACTAACTTTGCATACACTACATGAATAGCAAGGAAGCTTGCCTATGTGTTCTAACTAACAAGTAACGCTTGTCTTTTCCTAAAATGGCCGCTAAAGCGCGGGAACCTTACTGCGCATGTCTCAACCATATGACGTGTTGTGACGTCTTTCTTTGCTTGGTGGGAAATTTCTGCTTCTGCGCAGTGTGCATTAAAATGGCTGCTTGATGTTTTCACATGCTTCAGCTTGCTCTTGTGTTATTATTAATTTGTCGTTTTCTTAACGCTACTAATGCAGGATAGATTTATAAGTAAATGGGGATAGAGTCGAAAGAGTGGATATACAGTGAAACATATTATTTGTGATTTTAATATTTTCTTCTTTGACTTTTATTAGTTCGTAAACTTGGGCCTGGGGTTGGTGATCTGAAACTCGAGAGACAATGATTCTGCGCATGTGTCCTGTTTGGCTGCCAAAGAATAAAAATGAAGTCAACCTGGACGTCATCCAAGGCCATGACCTGATGGCCGAAGCTGCTGTGCTCTTGCCTTTCCTGTTGAAAATTGAAACTTTGTATATGAAGAATATATAACATTTGTCGTGAGACGGGTGGGAAATAAAGCAAATGTATAAAATTGGATGGGCGGTAGTTTAAAGACAATGGCCTACAGAAAATGAACTAAAATCATATGGTGTGAGAATCCACCCCTGTCCCTGTCCAATCAGAAGTAGTGGTCCCATATTTTAGCAACATTAAGGGGAGGTACATGGGCGTAGAAGGGTATAATAGATATAGAATTAGCTAATTAGTTGGAAGGAGATGCTGCAGAGAGCAGACGTACACAGAAGATCAGGCGTGCATGCTGACTAGAAGAGCTCCAGACCGTCAAGCTGATCGATTGCAGACTGAATCGCTGTCCAGAAAGGTCCTGAGGAGGGGGCGGCAGAGTCCATTAGAAGGAAGGCACGGGAGAATCGAGGAGAAGCCGAGTATCAGAGAGGGAACGACGCAGGCGTCGTTGTAGAGAGGTCACCGGTCCTGTCTTGAACCTGGAGGAGGTCTTTGCTCTTCATCCTTCCTGGGTCCTATTCTTTCCAACTCCTTGGCCAAGGGGTTTGGTTCTCGCACTTAGGTAAATATAAATGCAACCTTTAGTTGCGCTGCTGTCTCTATCTTCTCCTTTCTGAGGGACCGTCATTAATCAATAATTATTATTCTATGCTTCACCCGTGATATGCGATTAAGTACCATGTGGTTATGTAATTTACTCTGCTAAATCTTTAGATAAACATTTTAAAACTTCCTGACTCAGTGGTTATTTCAGGATTATGTACTATAATGAATGTCACTCATTTTAAACTTCCCAATTAGCAAAGGATTCATTGGTAAGTCATTACTCTTCAATCTGAAGGTAATTGGTAGCAGGGATTTTGATAAAGAGTAACAACTGACAACCCCAGCGTAAGTATTAGCATAGTATGAATGTATGGGCCCAAGTGAGTATCTGGTGTATGAATGCTGTTTGCTAATATCGCGCTGGATCAACACTACATGCGCATCCAATGCTTGGCTTCTCTGCCGAGCGCATAATGTGAGAAGGAGGGAAGTGTGCAACAGAGTGCGAGAAGAAAGTGGTGCCACTGTATGACACTCCACTCTATGCCACGCTACTTAGGGTGACCAACCGTCCGTAAATTTCACAGACTGTCCGTTATTTTAGGATGATGTCCGTTGTCCATCATCATTTCTTTTAAGGATGCCTGTTAGACTTGGCATCTTTTGGCGTGTTTCCCCTGACTTTTTGCTTTCTGACCTCCCGGTTTTGACTCTGTTTTGTGCTGGTTTAGTGTTTCTGCGCACTTTACGCACTGCTGACCAGTGGTAAAGTGCAAGTGCTCCTGTAAGAAATGTGTTATGGATTGGTATTTCCATGTTTGGTAATTTGATTTATGTGTCAGTCCCTAGTAAAGGGCACTGAGTGTGCCAGGGCCTGTAAATCAAATGATGCTGGTGGGCTTGCAGCACGGGTTGTGCCACCCACCAAAGCATCCTGTAAAACGTGTCTCAGGCCTGCCACCGCAGAGCCTGTGTGCAGTCGGTGACTGCCATGTCGACTTGGCAAATGCAACCACTTGCCGGTCCCTAAACCTTCCCTTTAGTACATATTAGTCACCCCTATGGTAGGCCCAAGGTACCCCTGTGGGCAGGGTGCGTTGTATGTAAAGGTAGGGCATGCCCTGGTGTGCGTGGCATGCCCTGGTAGTGAATTACAGCCTATTTCGTTTTTCACTATTGAAGGGCTACCTGTTCCCCATAGGCCAGACTGGGCGGTTTTGATTGTAACACCTTATGATCCTAACTGGCCCAGGGAACACGGTAGAAATTCGAGTTTCGTATGCCTGGACTCAGAATGATAAAATACATCTTTTAGTGAAGTTGGTTTTAACATTCTTTGTTTGAAAATACTACTTTTAGAAAGTAGGTATTTTCTTGCCTAACCATCCAAGCCTGCCTCTGCAGTTGTGTATTGCCTGTCTGGGTTTGCGTGTGACAGGGGCTGGGGGATTCCAGGAGGCAGGGTGAGTCAGCCCAGGGCTGAATAGCCAGATCTACATATAGATGGGTGGGAGGAGTACACCTGGGACCTGAATAGGGCTGGGCCTTTCCTCCACAATGCTGGCTCCACCTCCTGCGGTGTGTCTGATGTCCCGGCCCTGCACCCTGAAGGAAGTATGGAGACTTGTCAACAAAGTGCTCCAGGACTGACCAGAACTAGTTTGGACCAGGCAAAGGCCTCTCTGCCAAGAGAGAACAAAGGAATTAGGGATATAAATATTGGGGCCCTGACCCCATGAATTCGGATCTCGCTGGAATCAAGGAACCTGCCAAGACGAAGAGCTGGAAGAGCTGCCAGGAGGAGTACTGCCCCTTTGCTGTGTTGTTGCTTTTTGGGTTGGCCTGCAGTTGCTGCTTCTGTCTTGGGCAGTGAAAGGACTGGACTGAACTTTCTACAAACTTGTGCTGAGTATCTCCAAGGGCCTGGAACCGAGCTGGCCTCCTGTTAAGAAGTCTCAGGGACTGCAAAGACTTCACAAGCCTCTGGGTACCGCATCTGGAACGCTGTTTCAGTTGCCACAGAGGAAGGGAACTGCAACCGACTCCGTCAACCGAATCCATCCCTGGCCGGTGACCTGTTTGCACCGCAGACCGCATCGCCCCGCTTCGCATCGCAACCCTGGTCTCACCGTGGGCGACGTCCGACGCCGCCAACATCGAGCCGCTGCTTGCACCGTGACCTGTGGGCACCGCAGTTCGCATCGCATCGCTTCACTGAACCAACCGGACCCGACCGACGCGGTCGCTGCAACTGGCTCAAGAGTCGTGACCGCACCGCATTTGGGGCACCGCTCGCACGTCTGCGGACGCACCGCTCCGACTCGCACCGCTGTCCGACGCCAGCTCCCGCACTCCGGCTTGGTCGCCTGCATCGCAACCTGTCAGCACCGCATCGAGCATCGTCTCACCCTGCATCGCACGCCTTGGACTCACCGACTCCGTCTGCACGACGCTCATCGAGCCGCTGCCTGCACCGCATCGAGGGACACCGCACCTTGCATCGCTCCGTCTTGCACCGCAACCGCGACGAACGCCGACCGGCTCGTACACTCCGTACCAGCCCCAACGAGAAAAGGTACTGTGACCGAGTCTGTTCACGACTCTGCCGGCCCGTAGCGACGCGGTCGGCTGGAACTGTTGGACTCTGTGTAATTCAGCATCGCGGTAGGCCCGGACGAGGCTACCGACTCGTACGAACTTTGCTTTTGTGCTATTCTTGCAAAGAAGAAGTTACCTTATCAAGCATTCGTTTTTAAAGTATAGTATTGTGGATTTTTGTCGTAATTGGTCTTGTCTTGAGTATATAAAAATATTGGTTATTTTTCTAAACTGGTGTGGTGTCCGTTTGTAGTGCTTACACTGTATTACTGTTGGTTATGTGCAAATGCTTTACACACTGCCTCTGAATTAAGCCAGACTGCTCGTGCCAAGCTACCACGAGGGTGAGCAGGGGTTACTTCACGAGTGTAACACCCTTACCCTGACTAGGAAGAAGGGTCCCTACTTGGACAGAGGTGCAAGCCCTTGCCAACTAGAGATCCCATTTCTAACATTGGTAGTCAGCGGTGAGGATAGGACTTGTGTTTGCACTTGACTTACAGTGATTGGTGTGCATTACTACCATATCGCAGACCATTACGTACCACATACTGGTTCTTTTTCTTTTGGCCTATTTTTGATCTTGCCAGTTTTCAACTCGCTACTTTTGTCATGCCTGACACAGCTGCATGATCCGTTGCATCTCTGGAAATTATCTTTGAGGAGGATAGGTTGGAAACCTACGCCGTAAAGGAACTACGAGCGATTTGTAAAAACCTGAAAGTCCAAATTAAAGGCCTCACAAGGAAGGAGGAGCTACAGAAGGCGCTGAGGGCCTGGTAGCAGCCAGACATGCCAGTGGGCAGCCTGGTAATCTCAGTGAGGAGGTGGAGGAGCCTATTTCCAGGGTGGATATGCTTTTGGGTAGGGGGGAACCCGCCAGGTCAGGCAGCAGCAGTCTGTCCCCAGAGGATCTGGAGGACAGGCGGGAGGCAAGGCAGTTTGAGCTGCAGAAGCTCAGGCTGGAGAGTGAGCGGGAGGAGAAGAGATTGGCCATGGAGGAGAGGAAGATGCTCTTAGAGCATGAGAGAGAACTGAAGGAGCTAGAACTTAGGAGTAAGTCAGGCTCAGATGGTGGCAGCAATTCGTCCAGAAAGGCAGACAGGATTGTGCACATTCCCAAGAATGTAGGCAAGGAGTTCAAGAAGGGGGATGACATACAAAGGTGGTTTCAGGGTTATGAGGCAGCCATACACATGAATGGGGTCCCTGAGGAGAATTGGGGAGTAGGATTGTGGCCACTTTTCCCTGAAGAAGCAAGGGATGCTCTGATAGCTTTGGGTAAGGGGTATCACCTCACCTATGCTGACATGAAGGATGCCCTTCTCACAAAGTATGGTCTTACTCCTGAAAAGTACAGGGATCAGTTCAGGTCCAGTAAGAAGTCTGATGCCAACACTTGGTTGGAATGTGTGGATGTGTTCTGCAGGTCGCTGGATGGTTGGGTAAAGGGCAGTAATGTAACAGATTTTCAGGGGCTCTACAACTTGATTGCATGGGAGCACTTGTCTAGTCTATGTTTTGCAGATCTGCGCCAGCACCTAGTGGATAGTAAGCTAACTGACCCCAGGAAGCTTGCTATGGAAGCGGACCGCTGGGTGAGTACCAGGGTCCACAAGAAAGCGTTTGGGGAGACTCAGCCAAAGGTGGGCAGGGTCCCCAGCAGAAAGGTGGGGGACAAGGGTAAAGCACAGGAGTTCTCTAAAGGGCCCCAAACTAGTACCCAGGGTAAAGGTTCCCAGCCCCCGGTGATAAGAAGAAAGGGGTCTCTACAGGGAAGCCTGTTGAGACCGGCCCCCGCAAGTGTTATGCATGTGACCAGGTAGGTCACTTTAAGGGGGACCCCAAGTGCCCAAAGGGGACACAGCCACCCACCGGTGGACAGTCCAAAGTGTTGGCTAGTGTAGCGCTTGGGGAGGAGGGGTGCCCACAGGAGGGTGGGGATCCCGCAGAAATGACCCTTGTCTCACTAGGGGACAGTGAGATGGTCCCAGGAAACCAGGTGCCCCTAACACAAAGAAATATAGCACCTGGGTGACCATCAATGGGAACAGGGTAGAGGCTCTCAGAGATACTGGAGCCAGTGTGACCTCAGTCCGGTGTCACCTGGTGTCTGAGAAGCAAGTAGTCCCGGAACATTCCACCAAGTAGTTGCTGTAGACAACTCAGAGCGCCAATGTATGGTGGCGCAGGTTCCCTTTGAATGGGGGTCTCAGGTCCCTTGAGGGTGGTTGTGAGCCCTACCATGCCTGTAGATTGTCTGCTAGGTAACGACCTGGAGCCGTCCTTATGGAAGGATGTTGAGCTCAGGTCTCACTTGGAGATGCTTGGGTTGCCAGAGTGGGCATGCGTGTCTACTCGGTCAATGGCAGCCAAAAAGGGTGATCAAGAGGACTTGGAGCCTGGAACATTGGCCCAAGTCCCTGCCAAGAGAAAGGGCAGGGGCGCGGGAAACCGGCCCCCGAAGTTCCCACGGACCGGGAGGAGGCGGACCTCGAGGGGGACGCCCGGTGCCTACAGGGGAGCAGGTAGCCGAACTGGGAGACATCTCTGAGCTGACCCATTGGCAGCAAGAAGGGGGTCCCACCAGGGAGGAGTTCTGCAGGGAGCAGAACAGAGTGCCCTACTCTGGAGGGTCTGTGGCGGCAGGCTGCAGACCAGGCAGCTGGTAATCAGTCCGGGTCACATCTGATCTACTGGGAGAGTGGTCTCCTATACAGTGAGCCTAAGGTTGCTGAGCCTGGGTCAGCCCGTGTGCTGGTGGTACCCCAGCGCTTCAGGACCTTCCTACTGGGTCTGGCTCATGACGTGCCTTTGGCAGGACATTTGGGGCAGGACAAGACCTTTGACAGGCTTGTCACCCACTTCTTTTGGCCCCAAAGGCGAAGGCAGTCAGATGCACACTGTAGGTCTTGCCAAACTTGCCAGGCAAGTGGTAAGAGTGGGAGGAAGGTCAAAGCTCCTCTCCAACCTTTTCCTGTTGTTGGAACACCCTTTGAAAGGGTAGGGATGGATATTGTGGGGCCACTGGATCCCAAGACAGCCATGGGCAACAGGTACATCCTGGTCTTGGTGGACCATGCCACCCGGTACCCGGAGGCAATCCCTCTCAGGACAACGACGGCGCCAGTGGTGGGCCGGGCGTTAATGGGGATCTTTTCCCGTGTGGGATTCCCCAGAGAGGTGGTTTCTGATAGGGGGACCAATTTCATATCGAAGTATATGACATCCCTGTGGAAGGAGTGTGGTGTAACCTACAAGTTCACCACTCCTTACCACCCACAAGGAAACGGTCTGGTGGAGAGATTCAACCAGACCTTGAAAGGCATGATCAAGGGTCTAACAGAACCCATGAGGCGTAAGTGGGACGTCCTCTTGCCATGCCTACTCTTTGCATACAGGGAGGTGCCTCAGAAGTCTCTTGGGTACAGCCCCTTTGAGCTCCTGTATGGCCACCCTGTCAGAGGACCTCTGAGTTTGGTAAAGGAAGGCTGGGAGGCAGCTCCCAGGAAAACTCCCCAGGATGTATTTAGCTACATGCTGGCCTTTAGAAACCAAACTGCCCGCTTCAGGAAACTCGCTCAGGCGAACCTAGAAGCAAGCCAGGAAGAAATGAAGAGATGGTATGACCAGAATGCCACTCTGGTCGAATTTCAACCTGGGCAAAAAGTGTGGGTCATGGCCCCAGTGGCACCTTGTGCCTTGCAGGACAAGTGGACTGGGCCATATGAGGTAAAGGAGCGCAAAAGTGACGTCACCTACCTGGTGGATTTGCAAGCTCCAAGGAACCCTTTGAGGGTCCTTCACGTGAACCGCCTCAAGCCCCACTTCGAGAGGTCCAAAGTGAGTATGCTCTTGGCGACAGGTGATGGGGTGGAAGAGGAGAGTGAGCCTCTCCCTGACCTCCTGTCTACCAAGGAGCATGATGGGTCAGTAGAGGGTGTGATCCTCTCCCCTACTCTGACTCAGGAGCAGCAGGGGGACTGTCGCCAGTTGTTGGGACAGTTCGCCCCACTGTTCTCTCTGACCCCGGTGTTACTCACTGGTGTACCCATGACGTGGACACTGGTGACAGCCCTCCTGTGAAGCACAAGATTTACAGGTTGACTGACCGGGTCAGAGCCAGCATCAAGGAGGAAGTCTCTAAGATGTTGGCGTTAGGGGTGATTGAGCCCTCCCACAGTCCTTGGGCCAGCCCAGTGGTCTTGGTCCCAAAGGCTGCTGCACCCGGTGCCACTCCAGAACTCCGGTTTTGTGTGGACTACCGTGGGCTCAATGCCGTCCACCAGGACTGACGCGCACCCCATCCCCAGAGCTGATGAGCTCATTGATCGGTTGGGAGCTGCCCGGTTCCTCAGCACGTTTGATTTGACGTCTGGGTACTGGCAGATTGCCTTAACCGATGGGGCCAAGGAGAGATCAGCATTCTCAACCCCAGAAGGTCATTACCAATTCCGGGTGATGCCCTTTGGGTTGAAGAATGCCCCTGCCACCTTTCAGAGGTTGGTCAATCAGGTGTTGGCTGGGCTGGAGGATTTCAGTGCCGCCTACCTGGATGACATTGCTGTGTTCAGTTCCAGCTGGGAAGAACATTTACAGCACCTTGAGAAAGTGTTGAGGGCTCTGCAAGGTGCAGGCCTCACGATCAAGGCCAGTAAGTGCCAGATCGGGCAGGGTTCTGTGGTGTACTTGGGACACCAGGTAGGAAGCGGCCAGGTGGCGCCCCTACAACCCAAGATTGACACTCATTCTGGCTTGGGAGCCCCCAAGACCCAGACAGAGGTGAGAGCCTTCTTAGGTCTCACCGGTTATTATAGGAGATTTGTTAAGGGCTATGGCACCATCGTTGCCCCCTTAACAGAGCTGACCTCTAAGAGGCAGCCCAGGAAAGTGATCTGGACTGAGTCCTGCCAGAAAGCTTTTGATGCCCTGAAGGCAGCCATGTGCACGGCGCCCGTGCTCAAGGCACCTGACTTCTCCAAAGAATTTGTCGTGCAGACTGACGCTTCAGAGCATGGTGTGGGAGCGGTGCTCTCACAACTGAACGAAGAGGGCCTGGATCAGCCTGTAGTCTTCCTTAGCAGGAGACTACTTCCCAGGGAACAGAGGTGGAGTGCCATAGAAGGGAAGCTTTTGCTGTGGTCTGGGCGCTGAAGAAGTTGAGACCATACCTGTTTGGGACTCACTTCCGGGTTCAGACAGACCACAGGCCCCTCAGATGGTTGATGCAAATGAGGGGTGAGAATCCAAAACTGCTGAGGTGGTCCATCTCCCTACAGGGAATGGACTTTACGGTGGAACACCGTCCTGGTACAGAACACGCCAACGCAGATGGTCTATCCAGGTTCTTCCGCCTTAGTGAAGAGAACTCCAATGGGGTTGGGTAGTTCTCCCTACTTTCAGCTGGAGGGGACATGTGTTAGACTTGGCATCTTTTGGCGTGTTTCCCCTGACTTTTTGCTTTCTGACCTCCCGGTTTTGACTCTGTTTTGTGCTGGTTTAGTGTTTCTGCGCACTTTACGCACTGCTGACCAGTGGTAAAGTGCAAGTGCTCCTGTAAGAAATGTGTTATGGATTGGTATTTCCATGTTTGGTCATTTGATTTATGTGTCAGTCCCTAGTAAAGGGCACTGAGTGTGCCAGGGCCTGTAAATCAAATGATGCTGGTGGGCTTGCAGCACGGGTTGTGCCACCCACCAAAGCATCCTGTAAAACGTGTCTCAGGCCTGCCACCGCAGAGCCTGTGTGCAGTCGGTGACTGCCATGTCGACTTGGCAAATGCAACCACTTGCCGGTCCCTAAACCTTCCCTTTAGTACATATTAGTCACCCCTATGGTAGGCCCAAGGTACCCCTGTGGGCAGGGTGCATTGTATGTAAAGGTAGGGCATGCCCTGGTGTGCGTGGCATGCCCTGGTAGTGAATTACAGCCTATTTCGTTTTTCACTATTGAAGGGCTACCTGTTCCCCATAGGCCAGACTGGGCGGTTTTGATTGTAACACCTTATGATCCTAACTGGCCCAGGGAACACGGTAGAAATTCGAGTTTCGTATGCCTGGACTCAGAATGATAAAATACATCTTTTAGTGAAGTTGGTTTTAACATTCTTTGTTTGAAAATACTACTTTTAGAAAGTAGGTATTTTCTTGCCTAACCATCCAAGCCTGCCTCTGCAGTTGTGTATTGCCTGTCTGGGTTTGCGTGTGACAGGGGCTGGGGGATTCCAGGAGGCAGGGTGAGTCAGCCCAGGGCTGAATAGCCAGATCTACATATAGATGGGTGGGAGGAGTACACCTGGGACCTGAATAGGGCTGGGCCTTTCCTCCACAATGCTGGCTCCACCTCCTGCGGTGTGTCTGATGTCCCGGCCCTGCACCCTGAAAGGAAGTATGGAGACTTGTCAACAAAGTGCTCCAGGACTGACCAGAACTAGTTTGGACCAGGCAAAGGCCTCTCTGCCAAGAGAGAACAAAGGAATTAGGGATATAAATATTGGGGCCCTGACCCCATGAATTCGGATCTCGCTGGAATCAAGGAACCTGCCAAGACGAAGAGCTGGAAGAGCTGCCAGGAGGAGTACTGCCCCTTTGCTGTGTTGTTGCTTTGTTGGGTTGGCCTGCAGTTGCTGCTTCTGTCTTGGGCAGTGAAAGGACTGGACTGAACTTTCTACAAACTTGTGCTGAGTATCTCCAAGGGCCTGGAACCGAGCTGGCCTCCTGTTAAGAAGTCTCAGGGACTGCAAAGACTTCACAAGCCTCTGGGTACCGCTTCTGGAACGCTGTTTCAGTTGCCACAGAGGAAGGGAACTGCAACCGACTCCGTCAACCGAATCCATCCCTGGCCGGTGACCTGTTTGCACCGCGAGACCGCATCGCCCCGCTTCGCATCGCAACCCTGGTCTCACCGTGGGCGACGTCCGACGCCGCCAACATCGAGCCGCTGCTTGCACCGTGACCTGTGGGCACCGCAGTTCAGCATCGCATCGCTTCACTGAACCAACCGGACCCGACCGACGCGGTCGCTGCAGCTGGCTCAAGAGTCGTGACCGCACCGCATTTGGGGCACCGCTCGCACGTCTGCGACGCACCGCTCCGACTCGCACCGCTGTCCGACGCCAGCTCCCGCACTCCGGCTTGGTCGCCTGCATCGCAACCTGTCAGCACCGCATCGAGCATCGTCTCACCCTGCATCGCACGCCTTGGACTCACCGACTCCGTCTGCACGACGCTCATCGAGCCGCTGCCTGCACCGCATCGAGGGACACCGCACCTTGCATCGCTCCGTCTTGCACCGCAACCGCGACGAACGCCGACCGGCTCGTACACTCCGTACCAGCCCCAACGAGAAAAGGTACTGTGACCGAGTCTGTTCACGACTCTGCCGGCCCGTGGCGACGCGGTCGGCTGGAACTGTTGGACTCTGTGTAATTCAGCATCGCGGTAGGCCCGGACGAGGCTACCGACTCGTACGAACTTTGCTTTTGTGCTATTCTTGCAAAGAAGAAGTTACCTTATCAAGCATTCGTTTTTAAAGTATAGTATTGTGGCTTTTTGTCGTAATTGGTCTTGTCTTGAGTATATAAAAATATTGGTTATTTTTCTAAACTGGTGTGGTGTCCGTTTGTAGTGCTTACACTGTATTACTGTTGGTTATGTGCAAATGCTTTACACACTGCCTCTGAATTAAGCCTGACTGCTCGTGCCAAGCTACCACGAGGGTGAGCAGGGGTTACTTCACGAGTGTAACACCCTTACCCTGACTAGGAAGAAGGGTCCCTACTTGGACAGAGGTGCAAGCCCTTGCCAACTAGAGATCCCATTTCTAACAATGCCTTTTGTCCGTAATTTTGGGGATGCTATGATGTTCACCTGCGAGAGGACCCATGAGTTTAAAAGTTTTCACTTGGGGCCAGCTCGCACTTATCTTTTAAACTGTGGAGGCTGCCTGCAGCAGCCCCTCCCAGACCTCGCACAGTATGTGGACTGGCCCATTGTCATTCTGAGACTGCAGCTGATTATCACATATGGAATGGCAATGGGCCCTATTGTAGTGACAGCATGTGGTGTGCCTTCTCCTGCATCAGGCTGGGGCAAGGTATTCTGATTTTGGCTTGCAGCCATGCTGGAGAAATTAAAAATAAAATAACTGTCGGCGGCAGAGTAATCATTTGTGCAAGACCTCCATCTATAGGTCATTTACCACATTGTCAAGGTGGATATTTGTGAAGGGTAGAAGTGATAACCACTTTTAAAATAGTATTCAGTTCAGTTTCTGATGTCCCTGAAAATATTATCCCTTAATAAAATATAAGGTGCAAGGTAAAAGAATTCTGAGTAAACATGAATACAATAGGTTATTCAGCAAAGTGCTTCTTAATGTCATGGGACTGGAACAGCGTTTTCACTGTACATTTAAAAGTAAGATTTAAACATACAGATAAAAAAAAATACTATTTAATGTTGATTGTTACATTAGCACGAATCTTGATTGCAGAAAGGGCCTGAGGTCGCTTTGCAAGTGATAGCAATCTACATCCGTTGCAGGATTGATTCCCCCTCCTAGTCTTCTAAAATAGGAATTCATGTTGGTGCATATTTGTTAACTCACGGCACACAATTATTTTCAAATAATGAGATATTTGTCAAATAGTGGCAACATTGTGCTCTAATTTCATTGTTCAACGATTTAACGGAAAACTACAGTAAGAAAAAAGACACAGTACATAATTAAAACAAATATAATTTAATTGTGTTTTATTTATTTATGGCATGGCTTTTCAGTGACAGGGGAAATGTGAATACCATTACCATCCAACGGCCATACTCTTAATCTAGTGCTTAGCTCACAAGCATGCATTCATTTCAAGGAGGATATTCACAATTTGATTGCTTTTGCTATTAAGATGAATTACAATTCTACCTCTAAGGCCCAGAAACAGACGAAGCTGACAGATGGTTTAAAGTGAACTCGGCAGAATGGGAAACCTCCCTGTCAAGTCCAATTCCTGTTCTGATTCCAAGCAATCCCGTGACAAATTCACAAATCATAGATCAATGGATTGCAAACTCAGTTGATGCCGACAAGCTCCTCTATAGAAAATAAATTACAAGCATACCATTGATTGATAAAAACCACTAATGCTAACTTCTTGCAAAACAAAATCCAGAGGCCCCCAGTCCTATCGGAGAGTATTTTAAATTCTATAAAAGTCTGGCATCTCCTGAAGCAGACAGTAACTCGATTACTCCATCATAAAAATTATGTGAGGACCAATTTATTTTTACAAGAAAATAAGTAACTTAGAAGGCAACATTTTCCACCAATCGAGATACTGTTGAGGAAACACGAGCCTGAGGCACAGTGGTTTACCTTTATAGAAGTAATGAAAACAAAGAAGTGCATAAGGTCTTTATGACCATGACTTCTTCTCCATCTGATGTTGCTCCAGTTTACCATCTCAAAACGGTGGCAGAGATTCGTGTACCTCCACTAAGCTGTGTAATGCTTCCTTATTTTCAGGCTGCGTACCACAGGCATGGAAATTGGCCATGGCTACACCTCTCTAAAACAACCTTCACTAGATCCTAAGGTGCTATCAAATTATCGGACAATTTTTCTTTTACCAACATACACCAAAGTTACTGAAATGCTGGGGCACACACAGATGATGGAGTTAATGGAACTTAACGAAATTTGTCATGTAAATCAGTCTGGCTTTCGAAAAGATTTCAGTACGGACACTATCCTTATCAAGCTATAACAAACAAGAGAAAAAGGTGCAGCGTGTGCCCTGAATCTGCTTGATATATCAGCGGCATTCGATACCATCTCACATGCCCTCCTGCTCAGTCAATTAAAACAAGTTGATATAGCAGGGATACTCTTGAGCTGGTTCGCCTAATTTCTCCAGGATTGGTCCCAAATGGTGAGGCTACTGCTCTACTCCCAAGGCCATCACTACGAGGTGCGACAGTGATCGGTCCTAAGCCCTTGGCTGTTCAACTTGAATGTAGCCCCTCTGGCAAAATTGATTGAATCCTTTGACATCTCTTTTTTATATATGCTAGATACACCAGTTAATAATCAGGCTAGAGGGCGGAGCTTGGCTCGCGAAGAAAATGGCCGCTTGAGTTTAGAGCTCCCCAACTCAGCGCACTAATATTGCAGATATCCTTCCCCCATAAACCGGAGTGACCGTCGAACACAGCCCAGCAGTGTAAGAGAGACCGACGCATCCCGGGAAAGCAAGCTCGGCACTCGAGGAGCAACACGGCGAAGAATAGAGGGAGTCGCGCTGGCCGGAAAGTGAGGCCGAAAATCCCTGCGCCAGAGTGAGCCGGGAGACGCGGCACCGTAAGCGTGCGTGCGGCACGAAGAGTGGCGGTAGGGTGTAGTCGGACGTCACCTAAGTGCTGGCGCGTGGGAAAAGAGCGACAGCAGAGAAAGAAGGCAGGAGGATCCAGAGGGTGCACGGCGGGCATACAGACACCTGGGCACCCCTCCCCCAATGTGAGAGCTGGGCGGTGAGGAGCGGCCGTACACCGGAGCCACAACAGCAGGAGTAGTGTGGCGCACAGCGGGGAGCGTAAGAAGCACCAGAGGACACTGGTGAAAGCCGATCAACAGTCCGGCGCAAGTCCTGGTGAGCGGCCGGGGGCCTACGGCGAGGGACAGACAACGAGCACGGCAGAGGCGAGTCCGGCAGCGGGGGCCCTTAACGGAAGGCAACTACCTCGTACGTAGGGCGCAGCACTGAGAAAGAATACCATCAGATGACCTAGGGCAGCGTGGGCAGCGATTCGAACACTAAAGAAGTTAGTGGGGAAGACTGCACAGTTCACCCATACCCCCAGCTGCCACAGGGAAGAGCACAGAAGCGTACGCCCCGGAAGGGTGGAGGTAAATCGCAGTAGAGTAACGCGAGTCTGCTTGCGGGGTATCCTGCGCTGACCCCCCCTGGGGACAGACAGTAACTCACCAGCTATAGGCTTCCGGGCCGGGAAGCCCACGATCGATTAGCGAGAGAGGGCCCTGGGGCGGCGAAAACCAGAGACAAGATATCTGCATAACTGCGCTATTACGGCAAAAACGATGGGTAAAACGGACAGGTCGCAAACCAAGTTGACCTTTGACCAGAAACGCTCCAAGTCCCATGACCCCACACGCGAAGAGGAGACCAGAACTGAGCCCCCGACATAAGAAGGACAAGACATCCGAAGTATGTTAATAGCAATGGAAAAAGGGCTGCAGAGCGGTATCACATCACTAGGGGCGAAAATTGACGCTCTATCGTACAGGATGGATAGAATGGGGGAGCGACTGGACAAGCATGCGGAGAGGCTGGACATGTCCGAACGACGGCTAACGGAAGTGGAAGAAGCACAGACGACGCTGGACACAGACCACAAAAAGCTTGGCAGGGTCATGCAAGTGCTACAAGACAAGACGGAGGACCTCGAAGCCCGTTCCAGACGCTGTAACCTACGCATCATGGGCCTGCCGGAGACGACCACAACCGGGAACATGGAACGGTTTGTGGAGAAACTGCTCGCCGACCTGCTGGGAGCAGAGGTGTTCTCTAGTATGTTCGTGGTAGAAAGGGCGCACCGCTCCTTGGGTCCACGACCACCACCGGGCGCATTGCCACGCCCAATCATTGCCAAATTGTTGAACTACCGGGACAGAGACGCTGCACTTCGAGTGGCAAGGGAAAAACAAACTCTGCAGCACGAGGGTTCGACTATCTCAATCTACCCGGATTTCACCGCTAGGGTCCAGGAGGCTCGTAAACAATTTGTGCAGATGAAGAGGCAGCTGCGAGAGTTGGGGTTAGACTATGCAATGCTATACCCGGCTAAACTACGAGTGAATCGACAAGGAAGATCACACATCTTTGTGGACCCGAAGGCTCTGCAGAAGGCGCTCAAGGACTGGAACAAGGAGCAGAGACACAGCCCGGAGCGGCAACTCGAGATGAGGCTTCCGGGGGATCGCTGGAGAAACAGGACTGAGACAGACACAGTGGTGTACAGTAGATAAGTACTATGGGCGCCGGGGGAGGACACGGGTAGCCGGTTGGGGATAGAGTAAATAAGGCTGTGTGGACTCGGACAATAATAGTTAATTCCTCTGCAAGCTATGAGGCACGCCGCGCCCACCACAGAGGCAAAACGAGCGCAGATTATAGGCGGAAGATACGTACATAGTGAATACACAGGGAGAGGGGAGCACACTCTGGACGCACTGGGTGCGGCCGGAAGAGACCACTGAGCAGAGGAATAACACGCTGTCATGAGCTTGAAGGGGACGGTGACTAGGTACTGGGGGAAACGCTGGGGAGTTGAGCTGAGCCGTGGAGGAAAGGGGAGCAAACTTGCACAGGATTGGAAGTAGCGCGCAGAGCGACCTCCGCCCGCAAGTGTTAACCACCGTTACAGACAACTAAGTTGGGGGAGGGAGGCGGGAGGTGAGGGAAATCCCTATACGGGATGCAACGCGACCGTGTTGGGGGAGGTTCGCAGTGGGGGGGAGGGGGCGGGGATGGGACAGGTTCCTTTATTGTTTTTTTCTTGTTGTTTTGTTTATGTTAGGAGACAGTGAGGATCACATAAAAGTCGAACAACACAATGCACACATTACCCTAGAAGGAAGCCCTCCACTACGGCAGACATGGCCGACAGCAGACTAAAGATCGGAGGGGAGGTAACTCGGGACCCACAGGACACCCTCAGGGTACTAACGTGGAATGTGAGAGGCTTAAATGATCACCGCAAGCTGCGCAAGGTGTTGAACTACCTAACCAGACACAAAGTAGACATTGCCTTCTTACAGGAGACACACCTCCCATCACAGAGTCCATTGTTACGATCCAGAGGACTGCTGGGGAACATCAACGTGGCTGGTTTCACGACCCACGCGCGGGGGTGATGACCTGGGCTAACCCCAGATCTGACTATAAGTTGCAGCTATTGACGGCAGACGCGGAGGAAGGTTTGTGATCTCCCGATGTCAGGGTAGGGGACTGGAGCTGCTACTGGTCAATGTATACGGCCCCAACTATGACTGCCCCGAGTTCTTCAGTAAACTGGCTACCACGGTGCGAGGCCACGGGACAGCACGTATGATATGGGGAGGGGACTTCAACCTGGTCAGGAATCCGAGCTTAGACAGGTCGGGAGGGCCGCCAAGGAAGCCGGCAGCGGCTGCGCGAGCAGTAGAAAGGGTAATGATCAGTGAGGACCTCTTAGATGTCTGGCGAGAACTTCACCCAGGGGAGGGGGGTTTTACACACTACTCCGCATAGCATAACTTACAAACACGGATAGACTATTGGCTGGTTTCCTCGCCCTTCGTGTCGCAGAGGTCAACATGTCAGGTTCTGCCATGCACGCTGTCTGATCACTCCCGATCTTGTTGACTCTGCCCACCCCGCAAAAAACGATTCCCCGTTCACGTGGCGCTTCCCCCTACTCTCTGATGGACCCATTGTTCAAGGCAGCAATTGCAGAGGCGATAGAAATATTTTTCGACACAAATGTGGGGTCCGTGGAAGACTTCCAGATAGTATGGGAGACGTTTAAGGTGTATATCAGGGGGTGGCCATGTCTAAACACTCCGGGGTTCTCCGGGACATCAGACAGAGACTCACAACGCTGGAGCGGAAACTGGGTGAACTGGAGGGCAGACGGCAGGTAGACGCGGGAGGGGCACACGCAGAGGCAATGAGGACTTTGCTGGAGGAATTTCATGAGGCAGCGGACAACGAGGTACAACACCTGGGCAAATATGCCACAGCGCGTGCGTATGGGGAGGGGGACAGACCGGGAGCAGTGCTGGCCAACATACTGAAAGCCCGACGAGGCAGGACGGCGGTAACTGCGATTTGTTCTTCCGAGGGTACCTTGTTAACGGAGGAGGCAGACATTGCTAAAAGGTTTACACAATATTATTCGGGCCTCTACGCTACTCGCTCGACAGGGATGGAGGAGGAGATAATGACGTACCTGGAGCATATACGGTTACCTTTCTTATCGGAAGCGCATAGAGAATTTCTCTCGCTCCCCATAGAAAAAGATGAGATACTGGAGGCCCTAGCGGGAAT
Organism: Calotriton arnoldi; assembly: GCA_963921515.1. Lineage (NCBI taxonomy): Eukaryota > Metazoa > Chordata > Amphibia > Caudata > Salamandridae > Calotriton > Calotriton arnoldi. Next base: position 192,193 of record CAWUFW010005288.1, on the reverse strand, counting down.
GAAGGTAAGCGGTGCCCCGGGGTCTGATGGACTAACGGTGAATTTTTACAAGACTTTCATAGACATATTGCTCCCGCACATAAAGGAATTGTTTGACACTATGTGTATTACCGGAAGAATGCCTCAAACAATGAGAGAAGCTATTTTGGTCGCTATCCCTAAGTCTGGTAAGGACCTCGAGGAGTGCGGGTCGTACCGCCCGCTCTCCCTGTTAAACGTGGACAATAAACTGTTTGCGAAAATCTTAGCAACACGACTGAACCTACTGACCCCTGAATTGGTGGCCCCGGAACAAGCTGGGTTTGTCCCAGATAGAAACCTCACGTATAACTTGCGCACAATCTTTGGTACAATGCAACATATTAGGCAGGACACAAAAGCAATAGCAATTTTCCTGGACATGGAGAAAGCTTTTGACTCTGTGGAATGGCCCTTTATGAGACAGGTGCTGACCAGAATGGGACTGGGTCCCGACTTCCTGCAAATGATGGGGGTGCTATATGACGCCCGAACGCGCGAATCCGACTTGGAAACCTGGTAATAGACGCCATCCAGATCACAAGAGGGACACGCCAGGGTTGCCCACTATCACCCACGTTATATGCATTGATCGCGGAGCCACTGGCGTGTGCGCTAAGGGAGTACCACAGCCACAGAGGCGTCAGATTTCCCAGCTGTAAAATTATAGTATCCACGTACGCAGATGACACCCTGCTATATGTGAGGGACCCGGAGGACAATCTGGCACCGGTCCTGCGAGAGGTGGTACACTACGGGGCGCTATCGGGGTTAAGGGTGAACTGGACCAAGTCTATAGCTTTCCCACTCACCAAGTCCACTACTCCATTTCAGATGGAGTTCCCGTTGCAGTGGTCGGATGAGTCGGTCAGATACTTGGGCATCAGGTTGCACACAGACCCGGAAGTAGTTCTCAGAGAAAACTATGGAGCAGCGGTAGATAAACTGGAGGATGACGTCGAAACATGGATCGGGCTCCCTTTATCACTAATAGGCAGGGTATCTATAATGAAGATGGTGGTGCTGCCTAGATTCCTGTTCCTGTTTGCAAATATACCGATAGTACTTCCCCGCACCTTTTTGCCAGACTTAAAAAGCGTTGGTGAAGCTTGCATGGGCGGGCAAGCAAGCTCGAGTACAGTGGCGGACGCTCACGCTACCTTATCACATGGGGGGACTGGGAGCACCCGACTTAGAACTATATTACAGGGTGGCACAGGGGGCGCAGGCACATAGCTGGATGCATGGGGCCGATAATGTACCATATATCAAGCTGGAGAGGCTGTTTGCCGACTCCACACCCGCTACCAGCGGTCATTTTTGAAACAGTGGACCGCAGGACCGGCATTTTAGATTCCTCAACTCAACAAGGCATGCATGGCACTGCATATTGCAGCAAACGTTGGGGGCACTACTGTACTCTCCGGACACGCCGGTGGAATGGGCGGTTTGGCTGGCACCATGCAGGGATAGAGGGGTGCTACAGGCGCTACGGGCGTTGGGTATCCACAAGATAGGAGATCTCTTCTCGGACGGAGTGGCAAAACAATGGAAAGCAGTTGCAGGCACAGCGGTAGCAGCTACACCACTTCAGGGTTTTCAATACCACAGAGTGTATAGCGCCCTGAGACAGCAATTAGGGGACGACATGGATGAACCGCCGGAGATCAGGGAATTATCGTATCTCATTAAGACAAAGTCTCCGCGTAGGATAGTGTCCAACCTATATAAGATAGCTATGTCCCAGAGAGCCAACCAATACACTAAAGCAAGATTAGCCTGGCAAAGAGACTTGGGTGTGGCTATTGATGACGACATGTGGGCATATTGCTGTAACAACACGAAGCGCATCTCACTACATGGCAAACACAGACTGATCCATTTTAAATACATCAATAGAGTGTATTACACACCGGAGAGACTATATAGGTACGGCCTGCGAGCAGATGCTGCATGCGAAAGATGCCGTGCCCCTGAGGCGGACTTTGTGCATCTAGCGTGGGATTGCCCTGGCGTCTTCGAGTTTTGGGGGAACATATTCCGAGAGATAAGCACTATACTGGAGTTGGAGATCCCCCCAGACCCGACGGTAGCGCTACTGGGCTATTCCAGGGGCTGGCCGAAAGCTGCTCGCAGATTGGTAGATATGGGACTGTTGATGGCGAAGCGGAGAGTTGCGATGTGCTGGATGCGGGGACCTTTACCCACGACTCAGCAATGGTCGCGAGATGTACTTTACTGTTGCACACAATCAGAAACGTATAGCGACCTGCTACCACCGCGGAGTAGACCTAAGAATTTTTGGGGACTATACACCAAGTATCTGAAGGGTGGGAACGGGGGAGCGATAACAGAAGCAGAGCCAGGCGCAGAGACGGAAGCTAGTACATTGGCGTGATGAGAAGTGAACGAGAGCCCAGTGAGATAGGGAGGACTGCGGGGTGGAATGGGCTGCTATGATCAGAGACTGCTGTGTGATCGGAGTTGATAGTCTGCACGGGCGGGGGTTATAGAGCAACATGGGAAAACACACGTAGAAAGTAGTTGCAGTGTTGGCTCCCCACAGCCGGGCCAGGACACAAGCTTAGATGCCCAGGCGTGAAAGACTGATGTGACACCTCACGGGTTGTTGTTTTTGGTTTTAGTTTTGGTTTTTTATTTTTTTTGTTTGGAATAAATGGGTATAGGTGTATAAAAAAAAGTGTTTCGGAATTGTAAATAACAGATTTGACACATGGCAGAAAGGCCCCATCATCAGAGCAATAAGATAAGCAATAGCAAAGCGCTGACCGGCCTCCGGGATGTGGGAAGCGCTGAGCAGAACAGTAAAGTTATGTATAAGCACAGCCGTCTGTGAGGTTGTAGGCGCACTGCTAAGTATGTCAAAGAAGAATTTGCATATGAATAAATAATTAAAAATTAAAAATAAAAATAAAAATAATCAGGCTAGATGAAGGTCCCAGGAAGGCCCTTTAAGCTCAGAAATTGCCTACAGGAAGTAGGTAGGTGGATAGATTCCAACTGTCTCCCCAACCCCTTAATGGAGGCAAAACGGCGAAGAGCTAGGTCACTGCTGACCCCGGTACCCTAGGGTGACCAACCTTCCGTAAATTTCATGGACCGTCCGTTATTTTGGTATGACGTCCGTTGTCAATCATCATTTCTTTTCCGGACTAAATATCTAAAATCGCAGTGACTCGTGTTGCAAAGGCCCTCTGCAAAGGTTAACTGGTCCCCTTTCTTTTGCATATTTCTATATTTGTGTGTTAAACTGGGACTATTGAGGTGCAACCTACCTCAGATAGGCACACCATTTTGGCACAAACCGTTGTTTACTAGTCTCTGTAAATATGGATTTTCGAAATGTATAGGAAAGCCTATGCACCACCCATGTAACGCCTACCTGACCATTCTCTAACTTTGCTGTCAAAGACAGAACAGTAAAGTGGACTAGTTGACGGTCTTGTTGTGGTGGTAAAGAGCATGTGAAAAAGGCTGTAAGCTGTCCATTTCTTTGTAACCCTCAACAACTCTTAAATACCTGTAAATGAACTGTGCAAATGTTTCAAAACATATCAGCAGTTAGGAAACCACACATGGACCCCTTGTTTGTAATCCAGAAGTGTGTTGGAAACAGAGCTTTAATAGGATCAAAATAATCAAGACACGTTACTTGGTGATGTTCAAATGATACATATTTGCTGAAACCACATTTCCACACATTATTGTTTGTGTGCTACATAGTTTTAGCAGTAAAATTGCATGTTGGCATTTTGCTGTCATTTCAATGGAAAATGTTGTGTATGTAAAAGACAGTGCCTCCTCCTGACCTACTATAATGCCTGAACAACGTATACAGTTTCTAGTCAGTAGCACACTTCTCTACATCAATGAGAATCTGCAGTTTACAGCTCAAATGAAGCAGCCCAAGCAGTATACTATTTCCCATATACAGGCAAAATAAGAAGGGCTGATATATGGCTAGCCAGGGCATTATATAGTAATGTTAACTCGTATCTAAGGATAACACTCAGTAGTCTGCAGCCAATTATAGCTAACGCAGGCTGGTTAATAACTCCTTTTTCCTGCTTAATGCTCTTATCGTCACACAAGACCTGTCCACTATGGGTCTTATCCATCACTCAGTACTGTACCAAGCCCTAAACCAGTCATCACCAGCTCAACAGACATGGAATACTTGAAAAGATCTGACACAAAGCTGGGCGCTCTGAGGACTGCACTCTAGTCCAGCACTGCAGGCACATATTAGCTGCATTATATGTGTGCTGCCTTACATCTCACAATGGCATTCAGATACGAGATGCCAGTAAAAAAAGTCCATCCGAGCAGATCTTCCCGACCACTTCTCTCACCAAACATGCCTTCTCAGGACCATGAACTGTAAACAAAATATCAGACTGGACAACCCAGTGCAGTAACCATATAAATAGATTATGATCATATGAAATACTACAAAAAGACCTGCACAGTTTCTCAAAGCTGTGCGCATACTGAAAAACTGTGAAGTGCACGATTGTCCTAATATAAACTTATTTTGACTTGTACTTATTTTGGTTGTCTATTTACTTACTTATATACTTTTGTGCGACCTCCTCTGATATGTCTGTAAAACTTATGTTTTGTCCCAAATTTTTGTCCTGAATTTTGACCTTGTGTCCTGAATTTTGACCCTTTGTCATACATTTTTACACTCACCGTCCTGAATTTGCGCCCATGCCAGTTGATCACCCTAACTCTACTCTGTTTCTCTTTGCCACTCCACAAAACTCTAATTGACTCTAAAACGTTCTGCTCTCCTAGACTACTACACTCTATGCCACTCCACTCTATGCCACTGCACTCTAACAATCTACTCCACTCTAGCCCACACTACTCTAAACCAATCTACTCCACTCCATGCAACACCCTCTACACAACTCCACTCTTCTCTACAACACTCCGCAACACTCTATGCCTCTCCACAACACTGTAATCCACTCTAACACTCTACTCCGACGCTCTACTACACTCAACTCTATGCACTTCCACTATAAGACACTCTACTCCTTCCATTACACTCCACAACACTACACACCACTCCAATACCACTCAACGCTACTCTACACCATGCCACTCCATAACACTCCACTCTACTCCACTTTATGACACTCAACTCCATGCCCCTTTACCCCACTAACTTTAAGCCATACTAAACAGCAGCCACACGAATATACAACATGCCTAAAACATATTAGCAAACAAAAAGGTGAGGACTATTGGCTATGCCAATGCTTGTTAAACTTGGGAACACTGTCTGGGCATTGGTTGCACCTCTTAAGTATCAGTTTATTACCCATATATAGCACGCCTGGGGAGTTTGGCCACTGCGGGGCTCGCTGTTCCAGCCTGCCGAGCACAGATTAGGAGGAGGGGCCATTGTCTGCTGTCAGCCCGCGCCATGCACTACAAAACCGCCCACCACTTTCCACGGGACGCATGAGGGGTTTGCCTGCTGCAGGACTCGCTGTTCCAGCCTGCCGAGAACCAGAGAGGAGGAGGGCCCATTGTCTGCTTTCAGCCCGCAAGCTACAAAAGCACCCACCACCTTTCACAGCGCAGGATGCACCCGGCAGTGTTGCCAGATTGGGCTATTTCCCGCACAAATGGGTGACATTTTTCCCATTTGTGCGGGGAAAACCCACATCTGGCGGGTGGCTGCTTTTTGGGCGGGTATTAGTTCATTGTGCGCAAAAATACTGGATGGGGCGGCGCCGACGAGTCCACGCCTATCACAGTGGTGCAAGGACAGTCACAGCAATGGCGAATGAGCGCGCAAAGTGTGCTGATAGCTGGGGGATGATGATTGATTAGTAATACCACCCCCACACACGCTGCTGAGCCAGCAGCACACGTGTGTGTGTAAGTGCAAGCACACCTGCTGCAACTCAACTAGGGTGTGCTTGCAATGCCACTGTGGCACGTGGGTGTATGTGGGTCACAGGGCCGTCAATCTTGTAGCGCCTGAAAGCACTACCAATGACGGCCCTGGGCATAATGTTTGGCAAGCCCCCGTGCTGTGCTGTAAATACTGGTGGTGACGCGCACCACGCTCTCTCAGCGTGGGGACAGGCGGCGGCACTGAGTGACTGCAGTCCAGGAGTCTGTCGGGATCATCACCACCAATGTGGCAACAAGTCCCCAGATCAATGACCAGGCCATAGCCCGTGACTTCTGTGTCACTGACTCACTCCGACCATCTCCAAGTGAGTCACACAGTACACACTCACTCTGACGGAGAGCAGGGCTGGCCTGAGGCGGCCTGGTGGTGCGTGCAGCCAAGCCCTGTGCTGCTGTGACTCCGCTCCCCGCCTCGAGTCGTTGTAAGTCATGTGATAGGTGTGGGCCCGGCAGCAGCAAAAAGAAGCACACCCCCCCTAATTAAATTAAGTTAATTAAGTTAATAAGTTTACCTACACAGCAGGAGGAACTGTCTGAAAGGCGAATTTATGTTGCCACAGAGGGCGATGCGGTCAGCAGGATCTTACCTATCTGGGTGCTCCGACCAAGGCGTTCCTGGCCACATGCACCCTCATATTTATAATCAACGTAAGGGTGGCTGTTTAAGGTGTCTCGTCCCATTGTCAGTCGGATATGGGTGAAAGTTGGACGGACCGCTAGTTTGTGACCTGGGGCGGTTTTCAAAGGAGTCTCGTATGGCTGCAGTATTCGAGTCATCCCGTCGCGCGGTGGCCAGTAAATAAGTCTAGTTGATTGTTGTATCTCCACCTGAAGTTACCTGGAAGCAAGGGAAGGCCTATGGAATACATGTGGATGAAAGCATGAAACTGCCTGCTCTGCTGTGTATTTTACGGTGCCTTTTCCCATGGAACGTATGTTTTCCTTTGCAGATGCATTAAAGGGTAAAATATGTACTTTGTAATTTTTTTTTTCTCTTAAAAGTAATGGGGGGTAGTTTTTGGAAAAGGTTGGCAAAGTAGGTTTCGTTATTGGGTAAAATTATTCCTTCCTAAAATGGAACACCTTGAAGCTAAAAGTTTCTTGCAGCTCCAGCACGTAGGGGGACTAACCAAGTTAGTCAGTATGCAAGTGACATCATGGCGTGTGCCATCACAATGCATGACATCACAGGTGGCATCACAGTAAGTGACATCACAAGAACTGACAGCAGATATTAAGACCTTTCACATGTGTTTTTATTAGGTATATCATTGAGTACATTTAAGCGCATTATGAGATTTAACAAATGAGATTTTGCTATGGGGTTGTGCTAAAAAAGTGGCGCAATCCCGACGCAAAATTTGGGTCTCAACTAATTTTTAAAACGCTGCCACAAAGAAACTGGTAAATGCTTGTTTCCGTTCCAGGGAGGACCGGGCTTGGCAGTTCGGGCTGGACTGTTCCCACAAGGAACAGGGTCAAGACTGATTTGCATATGGCTGGGTCCAAACTGGGGTGGTGTGGTGAGCAAAAGAATGATGGACTAAACCCAGATCCTTGTGACTGGGGGTGAATGTTTGCATTGTCCAGCATTCCGTCCATCAATTGTTTCTTTTGCATATGTCGCCCTAAGTGGGAAGGGTATGCCCAGACGTGGGTCCCGTGCTCACTACACCACTAGATTCAAGCTAGCCTGGCTGATGAAGGGTGATGCCCTGAAACCAGTCCCAGGATGCTTGTTTCCGTTCCAGGGAGGACCGGGCTTGGCAGTTCGGGCTGGACTGTTCCCACAAGGAACAGGGTCAAGACTGATTTGCATATGGCTGGGTCCAAACTGGGGTGGTGTGGTGAGCAAAAGAATGATGGACTAAACCCAGATCCTTGTGACTGGGGGTGAATGTTTGCATTGTCCAGCATTCCGTCCATCAATTGTTTCTTTTGCATATGTCGCCCTAAGTGGGAAGGGTATGCCCAGACGTGGGTCCCTTGCTCACTATGTGGAAATGAGCCTTTTTATGGGCCCACCGGTGCAGGGGTTCACCCTTATCTGTCCACGGGTCCTTAGACCAACAAAATAGAGATTGGCACGGAAGCTGGAATATCAAATAACAAGTTTATTCACTCATGAGTGGGACTACATCAATACAACACCCTTGGGCACTGTATGAGGTAGTACATGGAATACAGAAACCAAAGGTCTTATATACCCAGTTTGTTGCTCAGTAAGCATGGAGACTCAAATAGAAGGTACAGGCACACAGGAATAGCTATCGACTAACTTGGACAGATAGAAACCACTTTGTCAGCAGAGTGGGAGGAGAAACAGAACTGCTTACATCAGTTGGAATAGCCTAACAGTTACATTCTACAACATGTGCATTCTAGCAACTACAGGCCTTTCTGAGCTTACACAGTGCTCTGGCTCAGTACTGAAGGAGTTAACTACAATTGATGACTCTAGCAGAATAGAAAGGCAGGCAACAGTGAAGACAGCAGAATCACATGGCTAACACATGGCTAATGCAAATGGATGCCACAAACAAAATGGCTTCAGCTTATGCTAACGGTAATTTCTGCGATTTCCACAGATGGCCCTTTTAGCATTAGCTGAAGACATTCGCTATGTAATAGAGGAAACATGAAAGTTATCTCCTATCTCAATCAACATCAGTTGATTAATCTCTTGATCAGTTACTAGTCGGGCATTTACATTCTGAACATTACGTTTAACTGGTATACATGAGGTACAAGTAGAAATACATAGGGAACAGAGCGTTGGGACATAATGAACACACAGATAGCAGGAGAAAATAATGGCTATTATCACAAACAGAACTGTCAATATTTTACTACCCCAAGCAGAAAGCAAATCCCAAAACCACCCAGTCCAATTCCAAGTTCCAGGGCTCGGATGTATTTCAGTGGCTATCTTATTCAGTTTGCAAACAGCCAACAGCACATGTCTGATTTAATGTCTAAATAAAAACATTATCTTGATAGACCTTCCAGTGTTTTCTTTATGAGGGCTAGAGTACCAATGATATGTTCAGGGGGAGGGCGGAGTAGTACTTATCAAAGTGTACACAAAATATTTTTCTTGCAGAAAAAACAGTATTCCAAATACGAATATTAAAGCAAATACACATATTGTCACAAAAACAATCTTTGTTTTGGGGGACCAGGAGGACCAAACGGGGCCATGGGAATTAGGATGAGGAGCCGCAAAGGGCTGCTCCTCCTCAAAAATGGGACGACCAAAGGGGTACATTACTAACAAAAAAAGTACTTGAGGAATTGAAGCCACTGTATAACCAACCAGAGGGAAGTCTTCTCCCTGTGTCCGTCTGAGCCTCACAGGCAGGCTCTTATCGTTCATCAAGTGTTCACTTCTCCCACGGTGGAGCTGCACAACTTGCAACCCAGAAAAACAATCACGGCCCAGGCTAAGGGAAAAGTCTTTCTTTCAGGATAGGGCAATCACCCTCCAGGGCAAATACCCTCAACGATCCTGTCCAGTGTCTCTGGCAGTGCACCAGTATTTTTCACTCTAATCTAACAGGCACCAGATGCACAGCACCTGTACCCTGAACTCAAGTCCTTCCCTTAACTCCTGTGTTGCTCTGCTGGCGCACTGCTCTTTCGTCGGGGCCGCAGATTGTACCTAGTGTGCCCAGGCACCTCCTTATCAACAAACAAAGGTGCAGACTTGTTTTCACTTGGGGACCGGAACTCAGAGGCCTGATGCACAGAAACTGGAGTAACTGAAGCAACCCTTGTTTCAAAGAGAGTCCCCTCAGGCAAAACCTCCTTGCTTCTTGTTATCGGTCTGTGCCTCTCTTAGCTAGGCATCAAAAAACAGGAACAAAGCGAAGAATCAACTCTCCGTCCTGATTTGTGACCCCGTCTTTCACCCAAGAATTATCCAACAGTGGTAGGGGTACATGTTTCTTCCGGTCTTCCACCTTCACCGCTGTTATAGTTGCCAGCAACGCCTGTGCTGGTTCCCTGGTTGGATCTGATGTCCTGACCCCTCTGCCAATGGTTGTAGGGCAGCAGATATCTGTTAGTGAACAGAACAGAAATCTTTAGACACAACATACAAATAATCAATTAAAAGAGGATATTCAATTTCAGAAACGCCCCTATATTATTCATCTGAGGAACCTCAAAGAAAAGGAATTTCAAAACAACTATTCTTTTTAACAAACTTGTACTTAATAAGTCATAGAAATCACAATATAGCTTCTACTTTGTGAACCTTCACTATTGTGCAAAACGGCAGACACCTCTAAAATTATTTTCCTTGCATAAGAACAACCATGTTTTGCCCTTTATGACCATGCTCTCATATTATAGGTGTAGCGGGAAACTCTAAAACTATGAATGTAACAGAGATCCATATTACATGAATAACTGATAAATTAAACATAACCTAGTAGGTACATGAATTTTCCAGCAGAACTTGTTTGTGGCAGATAAGAAAACAAGCAAAAGAACATTTTGTTCTTAAAAATGTGTGCTAAGGGCATATGGGCATCTTTCCTAGCATTGTGAACCATATACATCATACTTTTCATGATCTGGGCCATGTAATATCATATTCAGGGGAGAAACCTATTCACCAGCTCTAGCAAGGGCTGTCAGCTCTATTACATAGACTAACTAATGAGGGACTCGTGATGACTCTGCGACTTATGTAGTGCTGTAATAACATCAACAATAATGGTGTTGCCACCTGAGAATTTGGAACAAAACCCCCCAACATATTGTTCCCCTTAAAGGTCAAATAAGGGAACATCAGTCTATTCTACCCATCCTTTCATCCTTATCTAATTCCCATTTTATCAGTTTACAAACAGGATGGGCAGTAACGGCGTATTTATTCATTCATTTTGTTAATTCTAACAATTTATTCAAACAGTATTACTTAATAGCCAATTAGACGTGCACTGGTGAGGTGCTTTGTCTCTACTTATTCAAGAACATATTCACAGCATCCTGTGAAATGAATGACTAAAGCGAGCCCAACCGATTGTCTCATGGCCATTCCTAGACAGCTCAGGCAGGCTCGAGGGAGGGAGAGAGAGAGAGAGAGAGAGAGAGAGAGAGAGAGAGAACACAACAATAAACAAAAACAACAAAAAAATACAGTGTGTTACTTAATTGTGCTTACCCTTGATTTGCCCAGGAGATAGTCTTCTACACACCTTCGACAGTAGGTCACCTAAGCAGGTGACCTCCTGTCGACAATACTTACCCCCTTTGGCAGCTGGGCACAAACAGACTTGTAGGAGGTAAATAGCTAGGGGAATCCATACCAAGGAGGCCATGTCCAATACTATTGGACTGTACCACTTTACAAGCACATTGAGCTAACTAGAAAACATTAATCCAATGACCAACTACCAATTCCTTGAGCTATTGTACTGTCCCATGATGGCGCATTAATGCAAACTTTATTTTATTGCCTCCTCATCTGGCCCTGGCACAGCAACAAACTATTATACTGTATATATGGCAGAGCTATTTTCTGTGTTAGAAGTTGCATATGGCCCATAGACACTGCTGCCCCTCCTTCTCTCTCATGGTTTCATAGAACCTGCCTAGGTTTTTTTTCCAAAAATAATAAGCAGAGCCTCCTTTCTCTCTACGCTCTGGCCCCCTCCTTCGGAATGTCTTCCAAGGTCGAAGTGCCAGAGCAAGCCTGCCAGAAATAAACCCTCCTATGTGGCCATTTTGCTTTCATCAGTGCTAGTCTGCTAAATACAAAACTTGGCCTCTGACCCTTAAACCTGTTGTCTCTCGTCTGGGCAAAGTTATCCCCATGCGGCCATCACAATTCAAAGTAACTCTTCGAAAAGCATGACTGAGGGCATCCCTGCTCCGTGCCTGTGTGTTGATATTTTAAAGGTAGGATGTAACTTTTGCTCTTCATTTTTTTTATTCTTGTGCACTGTGCGTTCTAGCACCTAAAGAACTGGCTCAAAATTTTAGTTTCAGAACGCCATAATGCGCCCAGAACTATTGTGCATTAAGGCGTGCGATGTAATTCACATGTCTCTAGAGCTACTCTTTTTGTATAACTTTTAAATGTATTGGAGACTGCAGCCATTAGGCCATACTAGAAATCATTTTTTAAGTTTGTCACTAAGATACAGTAATATTGTCATTGTTAGAGAAACTAATATTCACCTTTTTAATTTTGATGCACAATATATTTAACCATTTAAACATTGAAATCTTAATGCACACTTTGCACAAGGTAATTGCTAAATATTATTGAATTTTCACAGTAGTGTTATTAAACATTATAAAGATCATAATAATGCAAAAACGATTTTAGTGCAATGACTTTAACAATTTTTTACATGTAGTCATTTTTTGAATAATGATCACTAACCCTTTTGTTGTTTCTACATATGAAAAGCAAGTCTCATTCCTTTCCTTTTGTCCTTAAATGCATTTATTTATAACACTTACAAAACTTCTTTTGAAACTAAGCACAGAAGTTTTACTGAAACATAGAAAGTTTGTTCCACCCTTTAGAAAGTGGTAATTATTTACCATCAGATCCACAAATGTGCTTCTTAAGAAAGCAACAGGAAAGAAAGTCCTTACTTTTATCCTTTCTCTTTTATCCAAAATAATGAAGCTGTATTTCTAACTTTTCAAAATTAGTAATCTTTAATGCACATGCTTTTATGCCATTTTGTACTAACTTAAAACCTAGTTGCCACAGTGTTTATTTGTAGCTTGTGCCTGGGTAAAGCCTGTCCTATTTACTTAGCTGTGTTTTATGACCGGCAGGTGTTTAGCTTCTACACTTTTTCAGGAGAGAAGGCCTTGTGCTCTAGGACTGATAAATCCTGTCTGACAATTAATGGCACAGGGCCCCTCATGATGCTATCTGTTTCCAATATGCTCTGACAGACAGCTTACTTCGGACAGACAGTTTGAACAGCTGTTAAAAGCTCTTTTTCTAGTGCTGGGAATGAGGCTCAGTTCATTCTATTAAAAACCAGGCATTCCAAGCCAGTCAAAATCTATCATTTGCAGTATGGTAAAAGGACGACGCTTTTATTTTAGCAGCAACCAATTACTCATATAATGTGAATGCCTTTTAATATTTAATATGATGTATCTAAGGATAGTGCTGTAATATTTTGCACAGCTGATAGGAGGTGTTAAACACACAAATACGTTTTTCTCTGTGAGGCCTACTTTTTCCTATTGAGTGCCTTTTTCTAGGTAAAGTTAGTTTTAACATTTTATAGCTCTAGCTATACCCAAAGGTCTCAAAGCGCTTTACTTGTTGTGAGATAACATTTACAAGTAGTACATAAAACATGAACAGTCCTTAATACATCAATTATGTACAGAAACAAACACAAAATATCTTCCATGAAACACAGGACAATGTATGCAAAATCCATTCTCTTTTGTATGGAATGCTAGGCAACTCTGCCTCGATTTTTAATTCTAATTTTTTTACTATTGTGGCAATATAATAATTGAATGTTCACATATCTATACTTTGTTACTGCTTTTACTTTCCATAGTAGCGTGCAGCTACTTAACATATTTTATATAATTCATTCTTTGAAATTTAAAGTGTAATTCTTCCAATGGCATCTGCAGAACACAATGACGACAACAAACCAAATTGAGCTCATTCCAGACATTTTCAAGAAGGGGCCACACACTCATAACACACAACACAGCTTCCTGAGGCAAGCCATCCTTACACAAAGAGCACAGTCGCTACTCACTCAAACAAGTACTTCACAAGCATTACCACCGGTGTCAGTCCACAAACCTCATAGACACTCAAACACACAATCAACCCACAAATCAACACTAGGACAAAAACAAGAGGCAGCCCACAGACTGTACTCAAACCAAACCAATTCTAAATACACAATCAAACATATCTTGTCAACTCTTTCTCTGAAACAGACACTGCTCAACATACTGAATCTTCTTAAAATCAAATGACTCATTTACTGACCATCGTAAATCAGGATCCTTTTTCGTATATTTGTTCCACAGTGTACTATACATTATGGAAGAAATACCATATTTAATATACATAAACCTATTAAGTGTCCCCTCTAGGGGAGCCGGCTGATTACTTTCTAGATCCATATTGGTACCTCCAAGACAGCAACACATTCTACGAAGTGTGCTAGGAGCAGGCATGCCAAAAATATTATAACAAAATATAATATTATAATCAAATAGTATTTATCTCAAGTATTATAAAAAGTGGCGACAAAACATCTCCTCATTACCTGCCTTTGTTTATTGCAATAGACAAATCAAACAAAACCAGAATCTTGGCCAAGCAAATCCAAAACAAGAGTGTCGCGTCAGCGACCTACCAAAGAAGACAGGCTCTAGCCCCAGACCTTTTCCAAAATATGCCGAATTACCAGTTGGTCTGGCAGAGTGTTCGTAAACACTCTGTGTCTTTACCAAATCATAAGGCATGCCTATTACAGGGGTCCGCAGACCCACCCAAAACAAGATAGGGTAAAACCCCCAAGCCTTTTGTAAGAAGAGACCGAATTACCAAGTGGCCTGGCGGAACACTCAAGAGCGCTCCGTATCTCTACTTACGAATTTTACTAAATGACAAAAGTCTCCAGCCTCCACCTGCCAAGCTCTGGGTTGACCTAATGGTCACTGCAATACTTACGCCAAAGGAGATCTCAGTCGGGACCGGGCACCACCTGGAGGGTCAGATCAGGAGAACCGGAAAAACACGTCGGTCTGCAAAGACAAAGAGTCTCCTCGTGCAGGGTACCTCCTAAATAGATTCCTGTCCTCCGTCAAGACCACTTCTTCGGGCAGCCGCGTCTCCGATGAGCCCCACGAGTCGGGCGCCAAACTGTGGAAATGAGCCTTTTTAGGGGCCCACCGGTGCAGGGGTTCACCCTTATCTGTCCACGGGTCCTTAGACCAACAAAATAGAGATTGGCACGGAAGCTGGAATATCAAATAACACATTTATTCACTCATGAGTGGGACTACATCAATACAACACCCTCGGGCACTGTATGAGGTAGTACATGGAATACAGAAACCAAGGGTCTTATATACCCAGTTTGTTGCACAGTAAGCATGGAGACTCAAATAGAAGGTACAGGCACCCAGGAATAGCTATCGACTAACATGGACAGATAGAAACCACTTTGACAGCAGAGTGGGAGGAGAAACAGAACTGCTTACATCAGTTACATTCTACAACAGGTGCTTTCTAGCAACTACAGGCCTTTCTGAGCTTACACAGTGCTCTGGCTCAGTACTGAAGGAGTTAACTACAATTGATGACTCAAGCAGAATAGAAAGGCAGGCAACAGGGAAGACAGCAGAATCACATGGCTAACACATGGCTAATGCAAATGGATGCCACAAACAAAATGGCTTCAGCTTATGCTAACGGTAATTTCTGCGATTTCCACAACTACACTACTGGATTAAAGCTAGCCTGGCTGATGAAGGGTGATGCCCTGAAACTGGTCCCAGGATGCTTGTCTCCGTTCCAGGGAGGACCTGGCTTGGCAGTTCGGGCTGGACTGTTCCCACAAGGAACGGGGTCAAGACTGATTTGCATATGGCTGGGTCCAAACTGGGGTGGTGTGGTGAGCAAAAAAATGATGGATTAAACCCACATCCTTGTGACTGGGGGTGAATGTTTGCATTGTCCAGCATTCCGTCCATCAATTGTTTCTTTTGCATATGTCGCCCTAAGTGGGAAGGGTATGCCAAGACGTGGGTCCCGTGCTCACTACACCACTGGATTCAAGCTAGCCTGGCTGATGAAGGGTGATGCCCTGAAACCGGTCCCAGGATGCTAGTTTCCGTTCCAGGGAGGACCTGGCTTGGCAGTTCGGGCTGGACTGTTCCCACAAGGAACAGGGTCAAGACTGATTTGCATATGGCTGGGTCCAAACTGGGGTGGTGTGGTGAGCAAAAGAATGATGGATTAAACCCAGATCCTTGTGATTGAGGGTGAATGTTTGCATTGTCCAGCATTCCGTCCATCAATTGTTTCTTTTGCATATGTCGCCCTAAGTGGGCAGGGTATGCCCAGACATGGGTCCCGTGCTCACTACACCGCTGGATTCAAGCTAGCCTGGCTGATGAAGGGTGATGCCCTGAAACCGGTCCCAGGATGCTTGTTTCCGCTCCAGGGAGGACCTGGCTTGGCAGTTCGGGCTGGACTGTTCCCACAAGGAACAGGGTCAAGACTGATTTGCATATGGCTGGGTCCAAACTGGGGTGGTGTGGTGAGCAAAAAAATGATGGATTAAACCCACATCTTGTGACTGGGGGTGAATGTTTGCATTGTCCAGCATTCCGTCCATCAATTGTTTCTTTTGCATATGTCGCCCTAAGTGGGAAGGGTATGCCCAGACGTGGGTCCCGTGCTCACTACACCACTGGATTCAAGCTTGCCTGGCTGATGAAGGGTGATGCCCTGAAACCGGTCCCAGGATCCTAGTTTCCGTTCCAGGGAGGACCTGGCTTGGCAGTTCGGGCTGGACTGTCCCCACAAGGAACAAGATCAAGACTGATTTGCATATGGCTGGGTCCAAACTGGGGTGGTGTGGTGAGCAAAAGAATGATGGATTAAACCCAGATCCTTGTGACTGGGGGTGAATGTTTGCATTGTCCAGCCTTCCGTCCATCAATTGTTTCTTTTGCATATGTCGCCCTAAGTGGGAAGGGTATGCCCAGACGTGGGTCCCGTGCTCACTACACCACTGGATTCACGCTTGCCTGGCTGATGAAGGGTGATGCCCTGAAACCGGTCCCAGGATGCTAGTTTCCGTTTCAGGGAGGACCTGGCTTGGCAGTTCGGGCTGGACTGTCCCCACAAGGAACAGGATCAAGACTGATTTGCATATGGCTGGGTCCAAACTGGGGTGGTGTGGTGAGCAAAAAAATGATGGATTAAACCCACATCTTGTGACTGGGGGTGAATGTTTGCATTGTCCAGCATTCCGTCCATCAATTGTTTCTTTTGCATATGTCGCCCTAAGTGGGAAGGGTATGCCCAGACGTGGGTCCCGTGCTCACTACACCACTGGATTCAAGCTTGCCTGGCTGATGAAGGGTGATGCCCTGAAACCGGTCCCAGGATGCTAGTTTCCGTTCCAGGGAGGACCTGGCTTGGCAGTTCGGGCTGGACTGTCCCCACAAGGAACAGGATCAAGACTGATTTGCATATGGCTGGGTCCAAACTGGGGTGGTGTGGTGAGCAAAAGAATGATGGATTAAACCCAGATCCTTGTGACTGGGGGTGAATGTTTGCATTGTCCAGCCTTCCGTCCATCAATTGTTTCTTTTGCATATGTCGCCCTAAGTGGGAAGGGTATGCCCAGACGTGGGTCCCGTGCTCACTACACCACTGGATTCAAGCTAGCCTGGCTGATGAAGGGTGATGCCCTGAAACCTGTCCCAGGATGCTTGTTTCCGTTCCAGGGAGGACCTAGCTTGGCAGTTCGGGCTGGACTGTTCCCACAAGGAACAGGGTCAAGACTGATTTGCATATGGCTGAGTCCAAACTGAGGTGGTGTGGTGAGCAAAAGAATGATGGATTAAACCCAGATCCTTGTGACTGGGGGTGAATGTTTGCATTGTCCAGCATTCCGTCCATCAATTGTTTCTTTTGCATATGTCGCCCTAAGTGGGAAGGGTATGCCCAGACATGGGTCCCGTGCTCACTACACCGCTGGATTCAAGCTAGCCTGGCTGATGAAGGGTGATGCCCTGAAACCGGTCCCAGGATGCTTGTTTCCGCTCCAGGGAGGACCTGGCTTGGCAGTTCGGGCTGGACTGTTCCCACAAGGAACAGGGTCAAGACTGATTTGCATATGGCTGGGTCCAAACTGGGGTGGTGTGGTGAGCAAAAAAATGATGGATTAAACCCACATCTTGTGACTGGGGGTGAATGTTTGCATTGTCCAGCATTCCGTCCATCAATTGTTTCTTTTGCATATGTCGCCCTAAGTGGGAAGGGTATGCCCAGACGTGGGTCCCGTGCTCACTACACCACTGGATTCAAGCTTGCCTGGCTGATGAAGGGTGATGCCCTGAAACCGGTCCCAGGATGCTAGTTTCCGTTCCAGGAGGACCTGGCTTGGCAGTTCGGGCTGGACTGTTCCCACAAGGAACAGGATCAAGACTGATTTGCATATGGCTGGGTCCAAACTGGGGTGGTGTGGTGAGCAAAAAGAATGATGGATTAAACCCAGATCCTTGTGACTGGGGGTGAATGTTTGCATTGTCCAGCCTTCCGTCCATCAATTGTTTCTTTTGCATATGTCGCCCTAAGTGGGAAGGGTATGCCCAGACGTGGGTCCCGTGCTCACTACACCACTGGATTCAAGCTAGCCTGGCTGATGAAGGGTGATGCCCTGAAACCTGTCCCAGGATGCTTGTTTCCGTTCCAGGGAGGACCTGGCTTGGCAGTTCGGGCTGGACTGTTCCCACAAGGAACAGGGTCAAGACTGATTTGCATATGGCTGGGTCCAAACTGGGGTGGTGTGGTGAGCAAAAGAATGATGGATTAAACCCAGATCCTTGTGACTGGGGGTGAATGTTTGCATTGTCCAGCATTCCGTCCATCAATTGTTTCTTTTGCATATGTCGCCCTAAGTGGGAAGGGTATGCCCAGACATGGGTCCCGTGCTCACTACACCGCTGGATTCAAGCTAGCCTGGCTGATGAAGGGTGATGCCCTGAAACCGGTCCCAGGATGCTTGTTTCTGTTCCAGGGAGGACCTGGCTTGGCAGTTCGGGCTGGACTGTTCGCACAAGGAACAGGGTCAAGACTGATTTGTATATGGCTGGGTCCAAACTGGGGTGGTGTGGTGAGCAAAAGAATGATGGATTAAACCCAGATCCTTGTGACTGGGGGTGAATGTTTGCATTGTCCAACATTCCGTCCATCAATTGTTTCTTTTGCATATGTCGCCCTAAGTGGGAAGGGTAAGCCCAGACGTGGGTCCCGTGCTCACTACACCACTGGATTCAAGCTAGCCTGGCTGATGAAGGGTGATGCCCTGAAACCGGTCCCCGGACGCTTGTTTCCGTTCCAGGGAGGACCTGGCTTGGCAGTTCGGGCTGGACTGTTCCCACAAGGAACAGGGTCAAGACTGATTTTCATATGGTTGGGTCCAAACTGGGGTGGTGTGGTGAGCAAAAGAATGATGGATTAAACCCTGATCCTTGTGACTGGGGGTGAATGTTTGCATTGTCCAGCATTACGTCCATCAATTGTTTCTTTTGCATACAAAGAAACTGGCAGCAAGGAGAAGCATGGTAGTAGATATGTTATGTTTAATTGGTTGCAAAGTCTGCGCGTTCATATATTTTATGGGGTTAATACAGCTGCTGCAGAGGTGCCCAGTAAATATCAGGGAATAATAATGGTGAAATAACTCTGGAGGTTAAAGTATTTGTTGGAGAGATCTGTGTTTTGTGTAGTCCCGGATCGGAATCAAAGTGGTATAGAAGATTAATGTGTCTCCTGCAAAGCACATCATGTAATATGCAGATGACAGATTTTATTTTTATGTAGCTAGGTACTTGCAGTTCATAAATTGTAAGCCTTCTAATATAGTACAGTGAGCTATGTAGAATATGTGACTGCTACACCTTTTAACCCTCCCTGACTCATGCAATGCATCTTGTACATTAATTTACACACCTGCATGATTTATTGTCAATGTGTATGTTATGTAAAGTGCTCTGACACCCTTCATTGGGATGAGTAGCGCTATAAAAGAAATAAAATAGTGCTATTTAAATTGTGTGTAAATACTGGGACAGACCGACACATCGCACATTCTTACAGAGCATGCAGTTACATAAAGGGGCTGAACAAAGTCATAAGCACGCCTCTCTTAAGTACCTGTGAAGAGATAACAAGCTGTGTGCTTTTGTTTCCCCTCCGTCGCATTTGCATTTAAGTGGGAGGTTCCAGGCCACATCCAGCTAAGATACTCGATCAAAAGGAGGCCTGATGGCCCCTTAACTTGGCCATTATATTTGGCCCAACTGGAGGTGAAAATAACAAAGCCACCGCCCCCCTGTGCGTTGCTGATGGGAATGAAAAGTAGACAACATGCAGGTTCTGCTGAATGTATCCCGGTGTCTGAAAATGACACGGGGACAAGTTCAGCATATTTCTGTGGGGCCCAACTTCTTGGTAGGGTGGATGGCGTTCACCCTGTGAAAATAGTGGGTGGACGCCGTGTAGCTGCTTGTACCCTAGACTTGTGCCCTGGTTGGTGTCTTCCAGTGGCTGCATGGTTGTTTCAGTCCGAGTCCTGGCAATTCACAAATAGAAACTAACCTAGACTTTTAAAGGCACATCTGCTAATGTAACAGACAGGCTGAAACCCTGAGCAGGAAACCGAATGACTATTTGTACATTATCCTGAGTAGTAGTTATTGCAAAATTAATTCACATAACCTTTTGGACTTTGGAGTGTATTTTTGTCCAAGGCTAGAGATTAGTAGACCGGTGGCTCTGTCAATTTCTTTTGGTCATAGAAGTCAAGGTGTATGAAAGGACAAGGTCTCAAATTCTGTTTTTCCTTCATATATTTTGACTCTTTTATGTAGGGATTTCTGCATTGAGACAAGCAGTTTCTAACATTAAATTTGCTGATTTTCTTTATTCAGTACATATATTCTAACCAGTGGCATTAAGACAGGTGCCCAGTTAACCCCCTCCCACTATCTGTATATTGAATTCAATTTATATTCATCCTTAAAATGGTTTCTGATGACTATTTCTGCATAATTTGAGAGTTGCTACTTTGGGCTGGTTTTTGGGCTGACACTGGTCTGCGTTGGGCTGAATTTGGCCTTATACTTCAGCCGCTTTGGGCTTGGGGCGGGTCTCAAAATCTGGCAACACTGGCACCCGGACAAAGGGCGGGCCTGTCCTGCACCCGGAAGAGGCTAGGCTGGGCCACCCCCTTGCCCCAACATTGAACTACTATCATTATCTACGATAAGCATATCGAACTGTATTTTGAACTGTATCTGCTTGCCTCAAGTCCAGTTCATTTGGATTCAAGCACGAAGCAGACTCTCTCTTTGTGTTGTGTTTGAACAATTAGAAGACCATAAGAGGCTGTGGAGCTAGCGGTCTTTTCCTGTAAGTGTTTGCTTTAAACGTACCGGCCAACCTCCCCTATTCAAGATATATATTTTTCTAGGGGGCTTGGTGCTGCCCTCAATGGAGCAGCACTTTGGGGGGGAAGACCAAATAAAAGTACTGGAAATAATAGAAAATAAGTATCAGAGTATTATTAGCAATGCAAAAGAGAGCTCCACTTGATCTAGTAACAAAGAACATATAACACATATTGCTGCACTTAAACCCTTAGTTTATTGGGGTCAAGGTCTGGACGGGGAGTTCACAGATTCCCATTAAACAAGTTGTATTAGAGGCTAAAATAATGGACAAAACGGAATTGTGCCCCTGGCTTAAATATGTTGAGACTTAGTTGTATAAATTGGGCCTAGAAGAAGTATGGGATAAACCAGAAACCTTGGACAAAGGCATTATGGCTAAACTGAAGTCAAGCTATTGGGCCTATACCTTGGATAATTGGTTGTTTACAACGGCACATGGCACTTTAAATAATCATTTTATTGATATTAAAAATATTTTAACCCATGAATCGTTTATGGACCGTATAGAACCCTTAGTAGCAAGGACACTGTTTTTGAAATTTAGATATGGGATTTTACCAGTAAATTCAGTAAATGCTAAATGGAAGCAAAGTTCCATTATACCAGCATGCCCGATATGCAAACACATCCTAGAGTCTGTGAGCAATTTATGTTCTTCTGCCCTGCTTACATGAAAACTGGGAGGCGGTGGCTAATGCCAGTCTGTCGGCTATTATCCATAAACCGATTCACAGATGCCATTCATATTTTTAGATCAGAAAACACTGAATGGCTCGTGTTCAGTATCCAGATATCTAATGTATGCATGGCGGACTCGCTGTAAAGCACTGACATCTGTTTGACATTAGATAAACATTCACTGAGTTCAGACGTACGCTAACGTGATTTTATTACAACTTAATGATATTGTTGTTCAATGTATTAAGTATTTTATTGATGATTTATGCGGTATTCTAATTTGACGAAACGTTTTACCTTTGTTTTAGATATGGCCCCCCATTGCTGTATGCCGCATCAGATACATATCTAGGCTAGTAATGCTTTTTACTAATGTAGATGCTTGTCTCTATATTCACACCTCTGTATTCTGGGTTATAAGGAATAACTTTAAACGCCACAATTTATTGCAGAATTTTTATATTTTGAGCTACTAATTAATGTGTGTAGATGATCTTTTATATGAAATGCTTATAAAACTGGAATCCAATGGCTCATTAGACACCAGTCCTCGCACCTTGTTTTATACTGCACTTCTAATTGTAATAATGTGTCTGAAATTTATGATGATAATCTATATCCAGATTGCATGTATTTACTGTTATTGTTTCATTGTATTGTTTGTATTTAAATGATCATATACTGATTGGCTAAATTACTACTACTACCACCCAAATATAGCAATATGCTACAGAAAGGTGTCCAGTCCAGCTTTGCAAAGAGCCTTCCACTGCGCCGAAAAACATGACATAGCATTTTCAATAACATTTGAACCGCTTGCGCTAGAAACAAAATTACTTTTTTGTTTAAATCTGCAGATTATACAGCAAATGATGGATTATATTGCACTTGCGGCAAATCTATCATTATGCGAAAGTCGCCGTGGCCGCACAATCGCATAATTCCAGTGGCCATGGCTATGAGGAAAAAAAAGGAAGAGTTCTCCTGGTCGAGGTTAAGATCCCACGATAGCAGCGGGTTTCACACTGGGGTTATAGGCCAGCATCGAAGGCCCCTGGCTTCCCGCCTGTATAAAGCTGTTGCATGGGCCTCTGCCCCGTGCACTACAGTGGCCCTGTAGACCATGCTGGTGGGGGGGGTTGTGCTCTTCCAGCATTTTGTCACGGCTCTCTTCACCAAGGTAAGGGCCAGATCTTTGAAACGGGCTGCCGTTTTGTACTTTTTCTGCCGTATGTAGACTTCTAGCCCACCCGCCTCCCAACTGTGTAAAAGCGGGCAACTGGTGGTCGAAGATATAGTAGTTGGTGATACAGTGCCAATAATGGCTGAGGTTAGGGCAGTCCCATAAGACATGCTTGAGATCAGCAGCTGGGCCTGACATCGAACACACATGCCCAGGGCTGTCAGGAAGAAACGATAGATGTGCCACAGTGAAAGATATGCCCTGTGCAGTTTGTGAAATTTAATCAATTGTAGTTGGGTGTTGCGAGAAATCTTGTGTGGGTGTGCTAATGTCCTCGCCCATTCCCTGTCGTGAAGGGCCCTACTGAAGTCTGCCTCCCTAATGTCATGAAGAGATTGCACAGAGTTGATTGTGTGCGATCATGGCCTTAGTGAGCCAGGTTACCAATCTCCTCCTGTCTCCAAGAAAGTGGAGGCAATCAATAGGACTATTAGTCGATGATCCAGAGTTTTCAATGTGCCAGCGCTCTCTAAAGAGGTTGCGGAGTAGGCTATATGCCATAAACTGTCCCTGATGAAGACTATATTGTTCCACCAGTTCCTCAACGGAGGCTATCTGGCCATTGGCAAAGAGGTTCCCAAGGTTAGAAAAGTCAACTCAGTCCCAGGCTTGAAGGTCGCGTCCGGAGAGAGCCCCGGGTCCCCCAGAGAGGCCCAGTAGGGCGATACAGGTAAGCCAGCAGCCCCTCCGGAGACACTGAATCACCATAGATACCAGGCGTGGAAGCGCCCTGGGAGGCAGAGTTTCGGGGTCCAAGAGGGTCAAGACCGCCACTGTGCTCAGGGGAGGCCACATAGAACTAACTTCTACCATCCCATGGCCCACCAACCAGCAGTCCAACCACTGCAGTTGAGCTGCTAAGAAGTACAATTTGAAATTTGGGACTCCAAGACTGCCCAACTCCAGTGGGAGATGTAGTTTTGTAAGAGCCACTCTGCTTCTACTACGATGCCAGATGAGATCCTCTAACAGCTGGTGTAGGTCATGGACTAGCGTCTGGCGAAGGATCACCGGGAGAATGGTAAAATAATGTAACAGGCGAGGGAGCATTATCGTCTTCCCCCAGGGCTATGAGCTCCTTCATGAAGAGCGAGAGGGTCCTCCGGAAGGTGAAATGGGCCAGAAGCGAGGATACTGTCCTACTCCGGTTTCCATCCAAGAGGTCCAGGTCAGTATGAAAAATGTTCATGCCGAGGTAACAGAAGAGCATGCCTTCCCAACACAAGGGGGTGACACCCATAACAACTAAGGGCACCAGGGGGTATATATAGGATTTTGCCTCACTCACTTGGAGCCCTGAGAGCACTCCAAAGGTGGATAAGAGATTGGCAATGCCGGCAAGGTCAGCAAGGTAGTCCCATCCAAGTGAACTAAAGGACTTTTCCAGGTCCGAGACCAACGCAGCTGCCTGGGGATAATGAGGCTGCACAACTCCATGACGCCAAAAGAAGCATCTAATATTGAATGCGGTGGTGCGGCTGGAATAATGCTGAACTGATCTGTATAAACCAGGAGGGGAAGAACCCACTGAATCTTGTATACCAGGATTTTACTGAGTATCTTATAATCCATGTTTAGAATAGTGATAAGACAATAGGAGGTCAGATTCAAGGGGTCCTTTCCCATCTTCAGCACAGAAACCAGCAGCCTCTTGCGAAAAATTTCCCAGAGGCATCCTGATTACATCACGGCTTCAAAAGGTTTCACCAGTCAGGAAGCTAAGGAGGCCGCATATTGTTTGTAGACTGCTGCTGGACGCCTGTCAGTGCCAGGTGATTTCTGTGTCACCATTTCAGTTATTGCAACCCTGAAGTCTGCGGCTGTAATGGGGGCATCAGTCTCAGCTCTCCTGACCGTGTAGAGGGTGGGAAGGGGGGCAGCATCCAGGAATCTCTGTATGTCTGCCTCCAGGACTCTCTGGAGCCGGGAGTAATGCCAGATGCAAAAGGCCCCAAAGGCCTCATGGATATCCCCGTGAGAGAAAAGGAAAGTGCCATCCAGCCGTTTAAGTTGCAGTTTTGGGGGCTGTTGAGAATAATTTTTGACCAACCTGGCCAAGAGACAGCCCGATTTGTCCCCCTCTGAGTGAGATCTGGCAATGTATGCTCAGTAGTCAAGGCAGCCCAAATTCTCCAGTAGCTGGGTCTCCCACCCCAAAGCTGGGTCAGGGAGGGTCACCACACCGGGCCACCTACCACGTGACATTCCAAGGTAACATAGGCCTGTTAAGTACCTCATGAGACTCCGGCCCTCACTGTGGATGTCGTAAATACAAGAACACCTAAGGAGCACTTTAAAGGCCTTTCACTCTGTCAGAAGCCACTTGGCCCTCGTTCAGCCCCTTTGTGGGTTAAGGCAGTGAACCCTAGGCAAGGATACACTCACACATGCGCGCAACCTGGACATCCCCACAATCTGGACATGCCCTGGCCCAGAACCACCCAATTGGTGGTTTCCCGGTCGCACGAGACTCGTAAGTCTCGGTGGCCACCTTGTTAGCAGCAGGCAGTAAAGGGCAGCGCACAGAGCCACGCCTTGCTTAGCAATCGACCTCCGGCACCCAAACCAGCAACATCTTTATTGTTTTCCGGCTTCCTTCAGGTCCCACATCATGGCTGCTTCATCCTCCTGACTTCAGCACAGCAGCTCCGAGGCGCTGAATCTTGCCCTGCAAAACAAAAGAAGGAAACAGCTAAGTAGAATGTGTAACCTAGCGTGCATGTGCACTAGGGTCAATAAAATCAGCAGCAAACAACAAAGACTTGCATGTAAAGCGCGACTACAAGACTTTCAGCTACAAAGCTACCGCTTGTGAAATCCTTCGTTTGCTGCGCAGCAACGCATTGGGCATGATATACCAGCACTCTATGTTGGTGTGGGCCAGGCTGGTGCCTTTACCGATAAAAGAGTTAAATTCGAATTGGAAATTGCTATTGCACAATATAGGATGTAGACTTTGTAATTACAGAAATGAGTATTTGTTGCCTCTCACATGCTTCTGTCCAACCCTGCTACAGCTATGACGAAAATTATTAAGACCAACTTTCCTCGCCAAGGGGGTACACATATATGTACAAGCAGTCTCAGCTCTCTTTTCTTGCACATAGGATTTGGCTAAATTGGGTAAATTTATGTCACCAGCAAGATCCTGCCTGAAAGAAGCCATGCAGCAAGTTCCCTACAAAGGCAAAAGCTGAAGACTCGCTGTGAGGAAGTGCCTCTTTTTGCATGGTTAGCCTCCACCTTTTGCCTGGTTTTGATGTGGTTTAAATTGTAGTGCACAGGGCCCCTGCCATCCAGGTCCCCTATGCCATTGTTAAAAAGCAAATTCAGCATCCCATAAAAATGTGTTCCAATTTCGTGAGGAATGCAGCAACTGACACCTTAAGTATTGCTCAGGGCATTGGTTAACTCTCTCAGCCAGACCGTCAGTTTGAGGATGATGGCCAGATGAAAAGCAAATGTCTATTTGTAATAAAGTTCCCAACCCTTTCCAAAATTTAGAAATAAACCGGGGTCCCCGATCTTACACCATCGCAGAAGTAAGTCCATGTAACCTCACTATGTGTTGTACAAATACCGTGGCTATCTCTTTAGATGTAGGAAGTGCTTGCATAGGGATAAAGTGGGACATCTTAGTCAGCATGTCCACCACAACTAACATGACTGTAAACCCTTGTGTGGTTTTTGGTAGTTCCAATATGAAATCCATGGGAATTGAATGCCATGAACCAGTGGGAGTGGGTACAGGAGTTAAAAAGCCAGTAGAAGCCTGGTGGGATCTTTTGCTTTGTGCACATACATGGTATTTCTGGATATATTGCTTAGTGCCTGTTGCCATATTGGGCCACCTGAATTGCCGTTTTAATAACTCTAGTGTCTTTTTGTATACTGGATGTCCTGTGAGCAGATGAGCATGGCACCATTCTAAAGCTTGTTGTTGTAGGGGCAATATCGGACTAACCAAGCCCCCCTGAATGTAAAGGAGGTTTTACACTATAACACCCTGTGTTTCTGTTTCAATTCCTCTGCTTCTTTGGAATTCTGAGCTTGTAATACCTCATTTATGTAGTTCTCTTCTGAACATATAGCCCCTAGAATACATTCCCTGGCTATAATAGGGGGTTGGTCGTATGATTGTTCCCCAATCTCATATACTAGCCGGGAAAGGGCGTCAGCTTTCCCATATTTTTTTCTGGCTTGAAATTGTATTATGAAGCCAAATTCACTGAAGTATTGAGTCCAGCGCAATTGTCTCATGGGCAAAGCTCTGGCTGATTTTAAAAATTTCAAATTCGTATGATCTGTAAGAACTGTAACAGTGTGTAATGCTCCCAATAAATACCAGTGCCACTCTTCGAACACCCTTTTTATTGCAAGAAGTTCTTTATCTCCTACGGAGTAGTTTTGTTCAGTGGAATTCAGTTTATGTGAATAAAAAGGAACAGGATGTAAACACCCTGAGGTTGTATCTCTTTGAGAAAGCATTCCCCCAATAGCCATTTCTGATGCATCAACCTCAACTACAAAGGGTTGGGATGGGTCTGGGTGTTTCAATACGGGGGCATGGGTGAAAACCTCTTTCAATTTTTTTAATGCTTCCTTGGCTGCAGGGGTCCAAATGAATTTAACTTCCTTTTTTAAGAGGTTAGTGATTGACGAAGCCAGGGCTGAGAAATTATCAATGAAACGCCTATAAAAGTTGGCAAATCCTAAAAAACTCTGTGCTTCTTCACTGATCAAGGAGACTACCAACGTGTTATGGCTGATACCTTTTGAAGGCCCATACTCACCCCATCCAGAGATAACACAAACCCCAAATAAGGTGACTTGAGAGGTGTTAAATTCACATTTATCTAGTTTCACAAACAGGTGATTGTCTCTAAGTCTATCATCTATCATCTATATACATAATTGCATATATGTTCAACATTTCTCTCAAGGCTTAAATT
This sequence comes from Calotriton arnoldi, assembly GCA_963921515.1. Classification (NCBI taxonomy): domain Eukaryota; kingdom Metazoa; phylum Chordata; class Amphibia; order Caudata; family Salamandridae; genus Calotriton; species Calotriton arnoldi. The sequence continues at coordinate 164,122 of CAWUFW010005288.1, read as the reverse complement.
ATGAAGAATTGAAAGGCTGCAAGGGCATTACACAGACCAAAGGGCATAACTAGGTAGTCATATAACCCAAACTTGGTGCGGAATGCAGTCTTCCATTCATCGCCTTCCTTGACCCTTACCAAATGATATGCTCCTCGTAGATCTAGTTTAGTGAAGATTTTGGCATGTTTAACTATGTAAACATGGAATTAGGGGTAAAGGATATCGTTTTTTAATAGTGATGCCATTGAGAGCTCTGTAGTCTATGCAACACTGAAGACCTCCCTCCCGTTTTGGAATAAAAAAAAGAGGAGAAGAAGCAGGCCATCGAGAAGGTCGATTAAACCCAATGCATAGCATTTCGTCCAAGTAGTCACTTAAATATAGGTTCTCTTTTTCTGTTGAGGTGTAAATCCTACTACATAGTATCTGTGCTCCAGTAATTAAGTCAATCCTGCAATCATATGGTCTATGTGGTGGAAGGTTGGACGCCTTTTGCTTATCAAATACTTCAGCTAAATCTTGATAGCAAGAAGGCAATTCAGGAACTACAGTTTCGGTGGTAATGCTATATCCAAATGCCTTTCTGTTTCATAGGTACAATGAGAATTACAGTAGTCAGAATGAAAGGACAAAGATTGACTTCTCCAATCAATTTCAGGGTTGTGTTGTGTTAGCCATGGAATGCCCAAGATGGCTGGAAACTGAGGGGATTGAATAAGGTCAAAAGATACTCACTCTTTATGTTTATCATGTATGAACAGGGTTAATTCCCCAGTAGCATGTTTTATGGGGCCCGATTAAATGTCACTACCATCTATGTTTTTTGACCTCATCCATGATAGCCTTAGTTATAAAAGGGATTCTCATTTGTTTGGCCCATTGTATGTCCATGGAATTCCGCGTAGCACTAGAATCTAACATGATCTGGACTTCAATGGCGTCCATTTCCCATTTAAGTTGAGATTTAACAAAAAAATGATGAAAGGAAGGTAATGAACTGTGGGAGGGCTGGGCGGAAAAAGAAGCGAGGAGGCTGAATGTGTTTCTTAATGTTGGCATTTATTTCAGGATAGTTATCTGTAGATATCATTGATGTCTTGTTACAAGAAAAAGAGTCCCTTTTGATCTTCTTTTTTCTGTTCTTCTACTTATAGGTCTTCTTCTTCTAGGAGAGTACCACCCGGAGGCTCAAAAGGCAAAAAGAAGAAAGTAGCGGTAAGTATGAGTACTTGGTTTAAGTAAGTTAGGATAGGTACCTTCACCACACCCCAGTGACGTCCGGAGTTCTATCTCTAGTGAGTAACGTGAGTAAAAAAAAACAAAGAAATAATAATAAATCTGTCAGGATTTCCCTGATGGAGGTCTGTGCAACTTATGCCTCCTGGTTCAATATCCCCGGGGAGCTGCAGAATACACCTGGGAAACAAGGAAGAAACAACAAAGGAGAGGGAATCCTATTGGCTTTGTGTGGATTATCTTTACCCACTTATAAGGAGCTTTTCTGTAATTTAGTAGGGCTCCTTTTTGGAACGTTTTCGAATGCTACTGTTTTTTTTTTCCAGGGTGACCCCATACACTGTCAATTTCACTCCAATGACAACGAGTATCCAAGGTATACTTGCTCAAAAGTCCCTCTTACTTAGTGGCTGGCTGAATTCCAGTATCAATTTAATAAACACAAGAAGTTACGGGGAAACAAAGGGAAACGAAGAAAAGAAAGAGGGGAGAAATAAAAAAACCTTTTATACCTTCCTTGTATTCCCTGTCGTTCTGTCCCTCCCCTTTTCAGTCATGTACCGCAACTGCTGCAACTCTCCTGAGTTGCGGCGGCTTGAATGCTTCCTCCGTGGGCGTCCACAATTCTCCTGTGGTCTCTGCGATCTCGTCCTTTCTGCGTTGTCCGGTCCCTTTTCCCCAGACTCCCCGTTCTCGGCTCTGCCAGTTTCCTTTTCTCCCCTGTCCACGCTATCCAATTGGTTTCTTGTGTCTTTGGCTCCTCCTTCTGCCTGCACAAACAAGAAGAGTCCTTCTTCAATTTTGTAACATTGTCTTTTTTTTCTTTCCAGGTTCAGCGGTTGGAAGTTTGGGGAAGAGGCGTCGCTTAAGGCGATAAGTAGGTGGGGTTTGGGTTAACATTTCCTGGTCTCCCCTCACATGAACTATTCTGAGCTGCAAGTTGTGAGACAATCAATCTTGACCTACCCGAAGCACTTGTCCCCACAGGTTTCGGGCTTAAGAGTTTCTCGACTCACTTAGTCTCTTAGGTTTTACAGGACATTCACACAAGAAATGTCCCTGCTTTCCACAGTAAAGACAAAGCTTCTTGTCTCAATGTCTCTGTCGCTCTTCATTAGTGAGGGGGCCCCTAATGCTACCAATTTGCATAGGTTCTGGTTCGTCTGCCGGTTTCTCAGATTCTACTTTTTTTATCTTTGTACACCACTATCTGCATGTCAGAACACACTTTTTCTTGCCTTCTTTCATTTAAACGGTGGTCTAATTTTACCAACAAGTCAATAGGAGCACTACATGACTCAGGAGGATCTACTACTTGTGCCAAGAGGTCTTTTAATTTGTCTCTTAGTCCTTTGTAGAATAGAACACTATGCTTTGCTTCAGGCCACCCTGCTTCTGCCACCAGTCTATTGAAACTGGATAGTTAGGTCATCAGATCTTTAGTGCCTTGTTTCTGATTCAGCAATTTGGTATCAACAGACTGCATAAAGGAATGCCTAGCAAATAACCTCCTTAGCTCTTCTTTAAAAGCAGCGTAATCGTATAATGGAGGACCATTAAGATCTACCAATGGAATGGAACAAGTGGCCGCAGTTCTGCCTAAATAGGATAAAACAAATGCTACCATAGCCTGTTCAGTAGGGAAACAAGAGGCTGTACACATGAAATGTAGTTGACATTGATTTATGAATGTGGCGAACTTTGTGGGATCTGCCATGAACCTTTAAGGAGGAGTAGTGACAAGAATGACAGGATTACCTGAACTAGCAGAGGAGGAGAGAGTAGAAAACAAACCACTTGTAGCCCCGGTATTGGACCCAGATGCTATGTCAGGTCTAGAGCCCTGCTGTAAAGAGTCTACCCTCAGTGTAAGGGCTTGGGTTTCCTTTTGTAGATTCCCTATCATGTGAGCTAAATCTGTTAGGGTTATTTGGTGTTCTTCCATATCGCGAAGGCGTAAAATAAACATGGGCTTCACATTCTGTAAACTCTCACCTGTGTTTCTGCAGGAGCGATATGCAAATTCAGAAGAAAAGGTCTCAACTTCCCTTACCCACCAAGCATGCCCAACAAAGTCAAAGCAAAACTGGACTGGTGTAATGGGGGAAGAGGGGAACAAGGGAAGATAAATGAAGTAATGTCCTATGGCATACCCAGTGAAGAAGGCAAGGTTCAATGCAGTCATATGTGTTCCCTGTATGTAAAAAGCAGAAAAGGCTGGTTAGTGTATGTACTAGTTTTGTAATAGGAATTGCAATTGTATTTAAGTGTGTATGTACTGTAAAGGCCTTCGCTACCTGCTTAACTCCCCTCTTCCACTTATAAATCAATCACAGTATTTACAGGAACATTTGTACAATCTATAAGAGAGAGAACAAAGGCATAGTTTGTAACCCCGATACGAGAGAGCAACCAGAATATAAATGAATGGGACAATGAAACACCAACCTGCTATTAGGATATAGCAGTGAGTGAAGAATAGCCCAAAATTCATGTATTTATAAGGGAACTGGTAAGGAGGTATTTAACAACCTGAACAGTTCCCTAGAAAAATAATAAAAAGAAAAGTATGCAAAAATATACAGGCTATACGATATGCCTCCGTAACTTCAGGAAACACTAACGAGCTGTTTCTATTTTACAGCTTACTCAGCATGTACAGACAGAAAACGAGATCTCCAAAGCTGTGGGGACAACAATCAGATAAGTAACTCCTATATCTTTAACATGTCAGCGCAGAGCGCTTCTACCGCAATTCAGATACTGAGTGATACTTTATAGGTTTTCTTCTTTCTTCTTTTTCCTTTGCAGGAGATTCCAATTATGGGTACAGAAGCACTGATGAGGGGGAGGCAAGCAGGAGACTGAGAGATCCACCGCACCACAACCTGACGGGAAACTCTGACCGCAGCATGAACCCGACTACGCGGAAGGAACAAGGTAAGTGAACCGGACGCGGAAGAGCTGCACACCATCACTAGAACACGAAGCGCTCTTCCACGGTCACAGGTCCGCTTTATGCCCACACCGCTCTGTCCCTGCTGCAACATGCAGCAGAGGCGGAGCACTCCATACACAGGCTAGTTCTGAGTCTGTATGCTGAGCTCTTCTCTGTGCCTCCTGGTCAGACTAGCTGGTGTACCCATGACATGGACACTGGTGACAGCCTACCTGTCAAAACAAAATTTGCAGGCAGTCTGATAATGTCAGAGAGAACATCCAAGCTGAACTAAGCAAGACACTGGAATTGGGTGTCATTGAACCCTCAGAGAGCCCCTAGGCCAGTCCAATTGCCATAGTCCCCAAACCTCACTCCAAGGGTGAAAAGAAAGACATTAGGTTTTGTCTGGACTATAGGGGTCTCAATGCTGTGACAAAGACTGATGCACACCCAATCCCTAGAGCAGATAAACTGATTGGTAGGTTAGGGACAGCCAAACATCTCAGTATCTTTGATCTCACATCTGGGTACTGGAAGATAGGTCTGAGCCCTGGAGCAAAAGAAAATACGGCATTCTCCACCCCAAATGGGCACTTCCAGTTTACTGTGATGTCCTTCGGAATAAAGAATGCCCCTGTCATGTTCCAGAGGTTGATGTACAAAGTCCTTGCTGGATTGGAATCCTATAGTGCAGCTTATCCGGATGGTATTGCTGTCTACAGCTCCACCTGGCAAGATCACCTGATCCACCTTGGCAAGGTCCTTGAGGCTCTGAGAAGTGCAGGCCCCTCTATCACGGCAAGTAAGTGCCAGATAGGGAAGGGAAAGGTTGTTTACTTGGGTCACCTGGAAGGAGAAGGCCAAGTTCAGTAACTCCAACCTAAGATTCAGACAATTCTGAACTGGGTAGCTCTAACAACCCAGACCCAAGTCAGGGCATTCCTTGGCTTGACTGGGTACTATAGGAGGTTTGTGAAGGACTATGGGTCCATAGTGACTCCCCTCACAGAACTTCCCTCCAAAAGGATGCCAAAGAAAGTAAACTGGACAGTGAGCTGTCAAAAGGCTTTTGACACTCTGAAGGATGCAATGTGCTCTGCCCCATTCCTAAAAGCTCCAGACTACTCCAAGCAGTTCATTATGCAGCCAGATGCCTCTGAGCATGAGATAGGTGCAGTCCTAGCCCAAACAAATGAAGAGGGACATGACCAACCTGTTGCTTTTATAAGCAGAAGACTACTACCTAGAGAACAGCGTTGGAGTCCCATTGAGAGGGAAGCCTTTGCTGTGGTCTGGGCCTTGAAGAAGTTGAGGCCATACCTGTTTGGCACTCAGTTCCTAGTTCAGACATACCGCAGGCCTCTCGGGTGGTTACAACAAATGAAAGGTGAAAATCCCAAACTGCTAAGGTGGTCCATATCCCTACAGGGAATGGACTTTACAGTGGAACAAAGACCTTGCCCATGCCAATGCAGATGGCCTTTCCAGGTTCTTCCACTTAGAAGATGAAGACTCTCCAGGGAAAGGTTAGTTTCATCCTCTTTCATTTGGCGGTTAGGGGGTCATGTGAGAAAGTGCCTCTTTTTGCATGGTTAGCCTCAACATTTTGCCTGGTTTTGATGTGGTTTCAGTTGTAGTGCACAGGGTCCCTGCCATCCAGGTCCCCTGTGCCAGTGCTTCTTCCCTAAAAACATATCCCCAATTGGTACTTCTGCCCCCTGTAAGTCCCTAGTAAGTGGTACCCTGGGTACCTAGGGCATGGGAGTTGAAGAGGCTCCCCTGGGACCCCCCTTACTGGGACCATGCCACTGCCCTTGCAACTTGAAGGCCCCTGTGAGAGGAAAAACAACAAAGTCGACATGGCACCCTGTCTGGGTGCCATTCCAGCTAGCACTGTCTGATGGTATAGGTAAGTCACCCCTCTAGCAGGCTTCACAGCCCTAATGCAGGGTGCACTATACCCCAGGTGAGGGCAGATCTGCAGGAGCAGATATGCCCCTACAATATTAGGGTCTATTCCTTAATATTGTAAGTGCCAGTGAAGCCATAGAGAGTCCATGGGCTGGAAACAGGACAACACGAGTTCCACACCACCATGATGGCTTGACTGAACAAAGGAGTGTTTGGTACCAAACTACTCCTCTCAATAAATCCACACTGATGCCAATGTGAGATTTATTGCACCATGTACTCAGAGAGCACCTCAGAGTTGCCCCCTGAAAACCTACCAACCCTGGTGAGGCAACCGGCTGTAGGCAGCCAGCCACCACCAGACTTGTTGATGGACCCCTGGGTAGTGAGCGCCTCTGCTCTCTGGGACCAGAAACAATGCACATCCTGGGCAGAGGTGTCACACCTCCTTCCCCAGGATGGGCCAATGCTTGAAGGGGGAAGTTTCAAAGGCCTGCCACCTTTGTAATGAGACCCCCAGCCCCTGCTGCTAGCAGCAGATGGCAGCCCCTGGTTTACACCCCCACTTTGGGCAGGAAAACTCAGGAGAATAGGAGGTGTGCCCACCTCTGCCAACTACACTCCTAAGGTGGGTTAGGTGAGGTGAAGCACATCTTTCAGTCCCCGCCATCTTGAAGGTGGGGAGACCCCTCCAATCAGGGCTAGGTTTATGCCCTCCTCCCATAGGAGGGTGGCAGAATAGAGGGTGTAGTCACCCCAGGTAGGGTACCCATTGGCACTACCTGCTACTCCCCTCAAACGCCCTAAGTCTAGTATTTAGGTGGCTCCCCCAGACCTAGAAACTAGATCTGCGACTACCTAAGAAGAAAGAAGACATCCCTGCAGAGAAGACTGAAGACGACGACTGCCTTGGCCCCAGCCCTACCTGCCTGTCTCCAGCTTCTGCGAACCTGCAACCTATCTTGCAGCCGGGGAGCTCTGAAACCCTGGGAGGACTGCTGCCTTTGAAAAAGACTCCAATCTCCCGTGGACAGCGGACCTGTCCAGAAGAAACCCACTCCAAGGACTCCGGATCCAGGCGGATCAGCGTCTCCTGTCTATTCTGCACCCGATGCCCACGGCCCGAGTCTGAGAGGCTCACATGTGCAGAGAAGTATCCCCAGCGATCCTGACCTCCAGTTCAGCATTGGCTGACCTCTCGTGATCTCCACGGCGGTGCCTGCAGTGTGTATCCAGAGGCTCCCCCGACCGCCTCTGGTAAGAAGCCTCCGACGTCGAAAGGCACCGCTGCACCCGAAGCCCCGGGGTCTTGGTGAGTTGAACCAACGGTGCCCCTACTAACCTCTATATCTCTACTTACCTCTGCTGTCATTGGTTTCCCTCCTGCAACCTCTGGTACCACGCCTGCAGCCTGTTTACCAAAAGAAGAAACTCCATTGAAAAGCACTGGGCGCCCAATGCTGATTTTGCACCCTGCACCCACCCGCCCCTGTGCCACTGGTGGTGTATATTTAGTGTTGCTTTGTGGGGCCACCCCCCTGTGCTTGTGGTAACCCCCAAAGCTTAGCCTCTGCAACTGATTTACCTACCTGCAAGCAGTGTGGCTCAAGGCACTCCCAATCTCCATTGAAAAGCATTTGGCCGAACTCCGACTTTGACCTCTGCACCCGTCTGCCCCTGTGCCGCTGGTGGTGCAGTTTGGTACTCATCTGACCCTTGCCCCTTGCTGACCTTTGGTCCTGAAGACTGGAATTGTAAGTGTATTACTTACTTGTTTAACCGCAATATTGTTTTCCCCATAGGATAACATTGAACTGTTCTGAAAAGTTTCTAAGTGTCGATTTTTCAAGTGAAAAGTATTTTTATTTAAAAACGTACCTACCTGATTGCGAAGATCTTGGTCTTAAAATAAAATACAAACAAAGTATATTTTTCTAAAATTGGCGTGGATCTCCTTTTTGAGTCGTGTGTCCATTATTGGTCAATGTTGTGCAATAAATGTCTTACACTGCTCTGTGTTAGGCCTTAGGCTGCTCGCCCACACTACCACTAATAGAGCACTTTGGGTTTTACATCGAGTCCTGTACACTTTTGGGGAACCCCTGGACACTGTGCATGGTATATCCACCTAGTGGAAATACCATATACAGAGCCGGCTTCCTATACTCTCTTAATTTAACTGGAAGATTTTGCCTCCTAACATGTCCAGCCGCAGACATTATTTCATGTATTTGTATATTTTCGAGCCGGTTGTGTTGAATCAATGCTTTTATAATGTTTTAACCGACATGAAAGTTTTAGTACATTCATCTGCCCATTTCTGGAGAAAAAGATGATATGGAAGTCTCATATCATGCCCTCTGTATAGTGCTTTTCGTGAATAATCTGATTGAACAATGAAGATTTTGCTCTTTAGCCTGCATATTTGCACATGGTACAAGCTGTTTTAATCACAACTGCCCTCTGTATTGTGCTTTTAGTGAACAATCTAATTGAACGAGGGAGATTTTGCATTTTACCTGAGCATTTGCACATGGTACAAGCTGTTTTAATCACAACTGCCGCACATGGGGCATTCCATAACTGCTCTGTGGCGCAGGGAGACCCTGCACTCCGTCCTGCTCACTCGCACAAGGTTGTAGGTCATCAGTTGCTGCATTTTGATGCTCTTCTTAACCACAATGTATAGAATGCCTTTATAACTGTTACTGTATGCTATACGAGGGAGATCACACACTTTACTCTGCTTTTTTGCACCTGGTTGTATCGCCAGTCAATACTCTTCGTTTTCGATTAATTACAATGTGCTCTTGCACTTTGACCTCCTCTCTTGCAGAAGGCTGCAAGACGCCGGCCGTCGTTTTTTCTTCTTTTAATAGAACTGTTGAATACGATGCTTTTATCATTTTTAATCACACGTGTAAGGTTTGTTACAGAAAACTGCCACAGGGGAGATGTAGGAGAGTAGGATCTGCTTCTTATAGTTACCCCCACTTTTTGCTGATGTATCACTGTTTTCGACTTAGACTGGCGGGGATCCTGCTATTCAGGACCCCATCCGAGCTGCTGCTTTCTCCTCTAAATTGATTGCATGTACTTTAGGTACACTCCAGATTGGATACTGGGGTACCCTTATAAGTCCCTAGTATATGGTACACCATGTACCCAGGGCTGAGGTACCCCAGAGGCCTCCCAGGGGCTGCAGCATGTATTGTGCCACCCCTGAGAGACCATTCAAACTGACACCACAGGTCTGCTACTGCAGCCTGTGTAAGGTGGTGCATGCACCCCTTACTTAGATATAGGTTCACTATATCTATTCTAAATCACTACACATATAAACATATCAGTCACCCCTATGGCAGGCCTTATCAATCCTGAAGGCAGGGTGCTGGGTTTTGTGTGAGAGGGTGCCCTGCATTAGCAGAGCCCTCTGCAGCCTTCGGAATCTATTCTCCGGGGTTGTCTGTGATGCAGCCAACCATATATACTTAAGTGCATTAGCTAACTTTAAAACGGCTGCTTAGAAACTTGTCGTGTTTGGTGTCAAACACCTTGGAATCATATCACCACACCAGTAACTGGTGTGGGAGGTATGATTCCTCCCTTGTAGTACCACTACTATGGGGCACCGGTCTACCCAGTACCAGCTTTCTCGACCTGGGCAGCACAAAATGGATGCTGCCAGCCACAGACATGAGTCTGCCCTCCTGCTGCTGAGCCAAGCTCGAGCAGAGGAAGGCCTGACAATAGGTTTCCTGTCACAGGGAGGTGTGACCACCTCCCAGACAGGCTTTAGTGTATTGGGGCTGGGTGGGTGCACTCTTAGAGTGCCAGAAAGTCTGCACTGGGGGCACATTTGGTGTCCCCGTGCATAGTCCTGCTCAAACCAGTTACAGGAGCCATTTTCTCCTGCTCTGGCGTGAAACTGGACAAAGGACATGGGTGTAGCCACCCCTCTGTCCTGACCCTCCCCTAGGTGGGTCCCCAGAGTTTGTCCCACCCCTTCCTTGGGTATAAAGTAGGAACCCTGACTACAGGACTTTAGAATTTACCTGGACTAAACTCTGCTACAGAAACCAAGTACTTCGACGATCTGCACAATGCTGGACGACTGAAGAAATCTCCCTTGGAGTAAAGGAGTTACTCCCCTGTAAGGCAGGCACCTAAACGCATCTGACCAGTTTGCATCTCCCAAGCTCCTGAGGACTCCGAAGATTTCTGCAACACAGGAGGTGGGTTCCAGAGGTCTCTGAGGTTGATCTGCTCTCTCAGCAATTCTGAGGTCCGTATCCCTCATGGGGACCGTGCAACCCGTACCCCTGTGCACCGTGTTCTTTTGCAGCAGCATATGCTTTTCGGCGATCCCTGAGGCTGTGCTTTAGGCTACTTGTAGTCCTGACCCCGAGCAGTAATTCCACTGAAGGTTCCCGGCCTACACTCCACGAGTGTTCCGTGGGCTGGTATTTTGTGATTCAGCTTGAGGTCCCTTTGTGATCCCTGGTCCGTTGGCCTGTGGGTCCCTGTGAAGGTAACTTTGACTTTCCGTGGGCTTTCCTGGTTGCTCTAGATGTGCCCTGACTCTCCATAGCTTGGAGAGTCCCCAGGACCTTGCTGGTCCTCACCGAAGCTTATTTCCTCTTCCCGCATGGGTTGCATTTGTCAAGGCTTGTTGGTGTTCAAACCAGACACTGACCCTTCCGCACTCGACATCCTTTGTGGGACAGCTCACCTCTGGACTTTGGTTGTTGTCGATGTCTCCTGGTCCCCGTGGCTGCAGAGTCAAGCATCACCTCTTCACACCTGAAGCACCCGACATCGGTGGGCATTCGTCTATCATTCCCCGGGTCACCCTGAAGTGACCCAGACTCTGTCCCCTCTGCTTTCAGGTTCTTCTCACCTCAGATCCAGGCTTGGATTCCACCGGACACTTTTCATCTTCCCGGCAGCAGCACTTTTCCGCATCACGCCATTGAAAACGACGAAGGTTTCCGACATCACTTGACCCCTATGCACCCGGCTCCTCTGGGTTAGCTAACACGGGTACCTCGGTACTCTCAAGGCTGCTGGCCTTAGAACCTTCTATGTTTGAAAGGGTTTGCCTAAAGTCCTCTCCGAAGTGTCCTTAATCTTTAAAAATTCCAACCTCGACTTTCCCATAGAGTTGTACGGAGCTCGCGTCTGTGTTCTCACACTGCACCCGTCCTCCGTGGGTCCCCTGTGTCACTACTTTGGGTGGTTCCTTGGGGTCCCAGCAATTCTACGTGCTCTAGGCACTGTGTCTAGTCAAGTCGTGGTTGTTATACCACTTTCTTAGTATATGGTTCGGTCTCCCCCTGGAGCTCGCTGTGTATTGTGCTATTTACTGTTGTTCTAGTAATTTAATATTGTGTGCTTTGTTCTCTAATCCCATAAAGAGGTTAGTAGAGAATGTTTAGTAATAAATACATATATTTTATATATTCCTTGTGTGGTTCTCCTTTCATTTGGTCATTCAGGAGGTTCTGATCTGGTAAAACAGGCTGCTTTACATTCCTTCGGGACTTAGCCTGAAGGCTGCTCTCAATAGCTACCACTAGGATAGCTTTCAATAAAGGTTGTTTTTAACCTAATCATCAATAAGGGTCGTTTGGACTGGTGCAAGGTGCCCACTTTAATTAGTGGACAGCATATACCAGGCCAACTTCTCACATTGGTGTGCAGCGGTTGGGATTCAAGCTTGCTATTGTTTTACCAGATAAATCTCATTGAGTGATTAACTGAAAACCACTAAAGGTATTAGGTACATATAAATCAAGACTAGAATAAGTAAGTTCTACTGAACTTGGAGTTGGGTAGTCAAGGGTCTAGCACACCCTCTCTCCAACTCAAGAGAGTTTAGTTCCCACTAGGTTAGGTAGGTGCCTACACCACATAACACTAATATGTCTTATAGGCCTGAAGCCAGTGGCTCCTTGCCAACTAAATATGACCCTCTCTCATTTCAAGAACTGAGAAATATGTGTACATCTAGGAAATTGAAGACAGGGAGACATGCAAGCACTCAACGTCTCATAGAGACTTTGCTTTTAGATGACCTCAGAAAGACCCCAGGGTCTGATGAGGCAGGCAAGTTGGGTGGGACAGCAGATGAGGACAGACCAGGAAGTGAACACTTCTATGAGCTAGACTCAGATGCTGGCCAGGAGGATCAAGATGATTCTAACCTGGACAATGGAATTCTTCCTTCAGATGAGGGAGAAGGCCCCAGTGGCCCTCTCTTTACTCCACCAGGGAGAGTTAACAGTTTACCAAGAAGATCAAGATCTCCTTCTCAGGAATCTAATCATTCTAGTACTTCTGTAGGGACCTCAGCTTCTCACAAAAGAGAATCCTCTTATGAGAAGAAGTGCCAACTGCTTGAGTTTGAGAGAGCTAAGCTCAGAATCAAGAGAGAGCAATTGGCCTTAGAAGGGGAATCCCTAGAGCTCCAGAGAGCTTCCAAAAGGTTGGGGCTAGAGCCCCATGGTGGCAGAAACAGTGTCCCTAGAGGTAGAGAAAATACTCATGACCATAGGAACCTGAACAAGATAGTCCCTCCCTATCAGAGTGGGGATGACATCCACAAATGGATAACTGCACTAGAGAGGGCCTGTAAAGTACAGAGGGTCCCTCAAGAGCAGTGGGCAGCTATATTGTGTCTCTCTTTTGCAGACAAAGGTAGAGACAAGCTCCTCACTGTTAGAGAAGAGGATGCTGATAATTACAAAGTCTTGAAGAGTGCTCTGATTGATGGGTTTGGCTTAACCACTGAACAATACAGGATTAAGTTCAGAGATACCCAAAAGGCACAGACTCAAGACTGGGTTGACTTTGTAGATTGTGCTACTAAGGCTCTGGAAGGCTGGTTACTTGGCAGTAAAGTGTGTGATTTTAAAGGATTGTACAATTTAATTATGAGGGAGCAGATCCTTAATAATTGTCAAAATCAGTTGTTGCATCAGTACCTGGTGGACTCTGATCTGACCTCTCCCCAAGAATTGGGTCAGAAGGCAGACAAATGGGTCAGAACCAGGGTGAGGCAGAAGGTTCAGAACCAAGGTGGTGACTCCAAGAAGCAAGATTCTAAAAACTCAGATAACGGTGGGGAGAAGGGTAAAGACCAGAAGTCTTCTCAAGGGCCCCAAAAATCTGCATCTGGTGGGGAGTCACTTGGGCCAAAACAAGACTTGGGACAGGATTGTTCCTCACTTTCATTGGCCACACATGTCAGAGGACACAAAGGAGTTTTGTCGCTCCTGTATCACCTGTCAAGCCAGTGGTAAGGCAGGTGGTACTACAAAGGCCCCCCTGATACCACTACTTGTGGTGGGGGTTCCCTTTGAGAGGGTTGGGATTGACATTGTTGGTCCCATGGATCCTCAAACTGCATCTGGGCATAGATTTATACTGGTGGTGGTGGACCATGCCACTGGGTACCCAGAGGCAATTCCACTTAGGACCACCACAGCTCCTATGGTGGCTAGAGCCCTCCTGGGAGTCTTTTCCAGGGTGGGTTTTCCTAAGGAGGTAGTATCAGACAGAGATGCAAACTTCATGTCTAGTTACTTGACTGCTATGTGGAAGGAGTGTGGGGTAAATTACAAATTTACCACCCCTTATCACCCACAATGCAATGGGTTAGTTGAAAGGTTCAACAAAACCCTCATGGGCATGATTAAAGGTCTCCCTGAAAAGCTCAGGCGTAGATGGGACATACTTCTGCCCTGCCTTCTCTTTACCTACAGAGAGGTTCCTCAGAAGGGGTTGGTTACAGCCCTTTGAACTTCTGTTTGGACATCCAGTTAGGGGTCCTTTATGTCTAGTGAAGGAGGGATGGAAGTTACCTCTCAAACCCCTAAACAGGATATTGTGGACTATGTACTTGGTCTCCGCTCCAGGATGGCTGAGTACATGAAGAAGGCATCCAAAAACCTTGAGGCTAGTCAGGAATTGCAAAAGGCCTGGCATGACCAAAATCAATCAATCAATCAATCACAAGATTTGTAAAGCGCACTACTTACCCGCGAGGGTCTCAAGGCGCTGAGGGAGAGGAGGGGGGGTGTTGCCGCTACTGGTCGAATAGCCAGGTCTTGAGTCGTCTCCTGAAGGTCAGCAGGTCTTGGGTCTGTCGTAGGTTGAGGGGAAGGGTGTTCCAGATCTTGGCGGAGTGGTGAGAGAAGGATCTGCCCCCGGTGGTGGTTCTCCGGATGCGCGGGACGGTGGCCAGGGAGAGGTCGGCGGAGCGGAGCGGAGCTGACGGTTGGGAATGTAGAAGGAGAGTCGACTGTTGAGGTAGGCTGGGCCGGTTTTGTGGAGTGCCTTGTGTGCATGGATCAGGAGTTTGAAGGAGATTCTCTTGTCGACGGGGAGCCAGTGCAGGTTTTTCAGGTGGGGGTGATGTGGCTGTGGTGTGGAATGTCGAGGATCAGGCATGCAGAGGCGTTTTGGATTCTTTGCAGTCGTTTGATGAGCTTGGTCGGGGCTCCTGCGTGAGGGCGTTTCCGTAGTCGAGTCTGCTGCTGACGAGGGCCTGGGTGACTGTTCTTCTCGTGTCTGTCAGGATCCACCTGTAGATCTTGCGGAGCATGCGGAGGGTGTTGAAGCAGGAGGAGGAGACTGCGTTGACTTGCTTGGTCATGGTGAGCGTTGAGTCGAGGATGACTCCCAGGTTGCGTGCGTGGTCGGTTGGTGTCGGGGGTGCCCCTAGTGACGAGGGCCACCAGGAGTCGTCCCAGGCTGATGGGTTGGAGCCAAGGATGAGGATCTCTGTCTTGTCTGTGTTCAGCTTAAATCAGCTGCACTTCATCCAGTCGGCGACGGCTTTCATTCCTTCGTGGAGGTTGGATTTGGCGGTGAGGGGGTCCTTGGTGAGGGAGAGGATCAGTTGAGTGTCGTCGGCGTAGGAGATTATGTTGAGGTCGTGCTGTCGGGCGATGCGTGCGAGTGGAGCCATGTAGATGTTGAACAGTGTCGGGCTGAGGGAAGATCCCTAGGGTACGCCGCAGATGATCTCGGAGGCTTCGGATCGGAATGGGGGAGGCGGACGCTCTGGGTTCTGCCGGAAAGGAAGGAGGTGGTCCAATCCAGGGCCTTGTCTCGGATCCCTGCGTCGTGGAGGCGTGTGCGTAGTGTGCGGTGGCAGACAGTGTCGAAGGCGGCGGAGAGGTCCAGGAGGATGAGGGCCGCCGTCTCGCCGTTGTCCAGCAGGATCCTGATGTCGTCTGTGGCGGCGATGAGGGCGGTCTCGGTGCTGTGGTTGCTGCGGAATCCTGACTGGGAGGGGTCCAGGATGCTGTTATCTTCGAGGTAGCGGGTGAGCTGTCTGTTGACGATCTTCTCGATGACCTTAGCTGGGAATGGAAGCAGGGAGATGGGCCGGAAGTTCTTGAGGTCGCTCGGGTCCGCCTTGGGTTTTTTGAGTAGGGCGTTGATCTCGGCGTGTTTCCAGCTCTCTGGGAAGGTCGCGGTCTCGAAGGAGAGGTTGATGACGTTGCGCAGGTGGGGTGCGATGGAGCTGCCGGCTTTGTTGAAGATGTGGTGTGGAAAAGGGTCTGATGTGTCGGGGCCTGTTGGGGTCGTCCGGGAGTCGAAGCTGTCGTGGATGTCGGCGATCTTGCGGTGGAAGACGGTGGCGAGGGAATCACACAGGGCTTGCGACGGCTGGATGTCGTTGGCGTTGGAGCTGGTGTTGGAGAGTTCCTTCACGATGCTGAAGAGCTCCTTGCTGTTGTGTGCGTTGTTGTCGAGGCGGTCTTTGAAGGAGGTCCTCTTGGCGGACCTGATGAGGTGATGGTGGTTGCGGATGGCGTCTTTGTGGGCTGCGCGGCTGTCCGGCGTCTTCTCACTGGGCCATTTGTTCTCCAGTTTCCGGCAGGTGCGCTTGGATGCTAGGAGTTCCGGGGTGAACCAGCTGGCTCTCTTGCTGGTGTCTTTGTAGGTTGGTTTTTTCAGCGGGGCTAAGGTGTTGGCGCAGTCGTCCATCCATCGTCTGAGATTGCGGGTGGCGGCGTCGGGGTTGGAGGGGTCGTTGGGTGGGCTGAGTGTGAGGTTTGTCTGGAGTTGGTCTTCGGTGACTTTGCTCCAGCATCTGCGGGGGATCTGTAGGGTGCGGTGGTGTGCGGCGGGTTTCCGGAAGGTGGAAGTGGATGCAGTGGTGGTCGGTCCAGGTGAGTTCGGAGGTGTGGCTGAAGGAGACGTGGGAGCTTGAGGAGAAGATGGCGTCGAGCGTGTGTCCGGCGATGTGGGTCGGCGTCGTGACGAGCTGTTTCAGTCCGAGGTTGTCGATCAGGGTGGAGGAGTTGCTGTCGTTGTTGTTCTCCAGATGAAAGTTCAGGTCTCCAAGGAGGATGTAGTCGGTGGAGGTCAGGGCGTGCGTGCTGATGAAGTCGGCGATGGAGTCGCTGAACTGGGGTCCGGGGGGTCTGTAGATGAGGGTGCCTCTTACGGTGGTGTTGGGATCCGTGTGGATCTGGAAGTGCATGTGTTCGGCGGTGCTGAGAGTGTCGTCGGTGCTGTTCGAGACCCTGATGGTGTCTTTGTGGACGATGGCGATTCCTCCTCCGATTCCGTTGGTGCGGTCTCTGCGGGTGATCTTGTAGCCGTCGGGGATGGCTATGGCGATGTCGGGTGCGGAGGATTCGTTCATCCAGGTCTCTGTCAGGAAGGCGACGTCCGGTGATGAGGTGTCGAGTAGGTCCCAGAGCTCGACGGGCGTGTTTGCGTGCGGAGCGGGTGTTTAGTAGGATGCACCGGAGATGGTTGAGGTCCTTCTTGGCGGGAGTCTCGGGCTCTCCGAGGCAGGTGAAGCTGCAGTTCCGGCAGGTGAAGGGACCATGGGTGCGTTTTGGGGCGGCCTTGAAGCAGGTGGAGGTCCGTTCTGGGTTGAGAGCGATGAGGGTGCTGGCGTCGTATCGGAGGTGGTCTTCGTGGCGGATGCAGGGGCCAGGGGTTCTGGCGCTGGGCACGGTCCAGGCGCGGACGGGCTCAGACGGGCTTGCCTTAGGCGCGCCAGCGGCGCGCCCGCTGCGCGCGGCCGCCATATATGGGGAGGTGGGAGGGAGGAGCAGCTGGGAGGCGGGAGGCAGGGGCAGCGAGTGGTCAGCGAGGGGGGCGGGGCAGCAGGGGACACAGCGGCAGGAAACGGGAGGGCGAAGGGGTACAGAAATCAAAAGGGGCACAGGGGGGCACAGAACGAAAAACAATGCACAGCAGTGGGGGCACAGAACGGAAGGGCAAAAACTGTGGAAAAACAGTGGGGGCACAGAACGAAAAACAGTCACAGCAGTGGGGGCACAGAACGGAAGGGCAAAAACAGTGGAAAACGGTGGGGGCACAGAACGAAAACAGTCACAGCAGTGGGGGCACAGAACGGAAGGGCAAAAACAGTGGAAAACAGTGGGGGCACAGAACGAAAATAGTCACAGCAGTGGGGGCACCGAACGGAAGGGCAAAACAGTGGAAAAACAGTGGGGGCACAAATATAGAGGGGAAAGACAGTAACAGTGACGCTCACAACGACAAGAACCTACCTACGGCCTACCACTGGCCACCAGGGATGAGGCGCAGGTGGAGGAGGGCCTCAGATCAGCAGCAGCAGCAGAGAGCTGGACGCACAGGTGGCGCTGTGCGGATGGGGGGGCGACCTACTCAGAGGTCAGGGGTCGCTCACCTCACCGCGCAGCGGCCGCCATATATGGGGAGGTGGGAGGGAGGAGCAGCTGGGAGGCGGGAGGCAGGGGCAGCGAGTGGTCAGCGAGGGGGGCGGGGCCGCAAGACCAAAAGGCTGTGTTGACTGTTTATCAGCCAGGACAGAAAGTATGGGTGTTGGAGCCTGTGGCCCCAGCAGCCCTCCAAGACAAGTGGAGTGGCCCTCATACAATCATTGAGCAAAAGGGAGAGGTTACCTACCTGGTGGACCTTGGAACTCCCAGGAGCCCCCATAGGGTGCTCCATGTGAACAGGCTCAAACCATATGTTGACAGGGCAGACATGGGCTTGCTCATGGCGACTGATGAGGGACAGGAGGAAGAGAGTGATCCACTCCCTGACCTGCTCTCACAGAACCCTGATGATGGTTCAGTTGATGGTGTGGCCTTGGCAGGCAGCCTCACTGTCCAGCAGCAAACTGATTGCAGAAAAGTTCTTAATCTGTTTAGACATATGTTCTCACTGACTCCAAGTCAGACTACCTGGTGCACTCATGAAATGGACACAGGTGACAGTCTACCTGTTAAAAATAAGATTTACAGGCAACCTGACCATGTCAGGGACTGCATCAGGACTGAAGTCCAGAAGATGTTGGATTTGGGAGTCATTGAACCCTCAGATAGCCCTTGGGCTAGTCCAGTAGTCTTGGTACCAAAACCTCACACCCAGGGTGGTAAGAGAGAGATGAGGTTCTGTGTTGACTACAGGGGTCTCACAATGCAGTCACTAGGACTGATGCCCATCCAATACCCAGGGCAGATGAGCTTATAGATACTTTGGCCTCAGCCAAGTTTCTGAGCACCTTTGACCTGACAGCTGGCTACTGGCAAATCAGATTAGCTGAGGATGCAAAAGCCAAGACAGCATTTTCAACCCCTAGTGGGCACTACCAATTTGTGGTGATGCCCTTTGGCTTGAAGAATGCACCTGCCACTTTTCAAAGGTTGGTGAATAAAGTCCTTACAGGCCTGGAAGCCTATAGTGCAGCTTATCTAGATGATATTGCTGTCTTTAGCTCCACCTGGGAGGATCACCTGGTCCACCTGAGAAATGTTTTGGAGGCCCTGCAGAAAGCAGGCCTCACTATCAAGGCCACCAAGTGCCAGATAGGGCAGAGTCAGGTTGTATACCTGGGCCACCTTGTGGGTGGAGGTCAGGTTCAACCATTGCAGAGCAAAATCCAGACCATCATGGACTGGGTTGCTCCCACCACCCAGACTCAGGTCAGAGCTTTCTTGGGCCTGACTGGGTACTATAGGAGGTTTGTCAAAGGATATGGATCCATAGTGACCCCTTTGAATGACTTAACTTCCAAAAGAATGCCAAAGAAAGTTCAGTGGACAGTTAGCTGTCAAAAGCCATTTGATGACCCGAAGCAGGCCATGTGCACTGCTCCCATTCTGCAAAGTCCTGACTAGTCCAAGCAATTCATTGTTCAAACTGATGCATCTGAGTTGGGGGTAGGGGCTGTGTTATCACAACTGAATGATGAGGGTCAGGATCAGCCAGTAGCTTTTATTAGCAGAAGGCTGACCCCCAGAGAGAAACGTTGGTCAGCTATTGAGAGGGAAGCCTTTGCTGTGGTTTGGGCCTTGAAGAAGCTGAGGCCATACTTGTTTGGCACTCACTTCATTGTTCAGGCAGACCATAAGCCCCTCTTGTGGCTAAAACAGATGAAGGGTGAAAACCCCAAACTATTGAGGTGGTCCATTTCCCTACTGGGGATGGACTATACAGCGGAACATAGACCTGGGAGTAACCATGCCAATGCAGATGGACTCTCCAGATATTTCCACTTAGAACATGAAGACTCAACTGGTCAAGGTTAGTTTAATGTCCTTACGTTTGGGGGGGGGGGGTTGTACAGGAGAGTAGGATCTGCTTCTTATAGTTACCCCCACTTTTTGCTGATGTATCACTGTTTTCGACTTAGACTGGCGGGGATCCTGCTATTCAGGACCCCAGCCTAGCTGCTTTCTCCTCTAAATTGATTGCATGTACTTTAGGTACACTCCAGATTGGATACTGGGGTACCCTTATAAGTCCCTAGTATATGGTACACCATGTACCTAGGGCAGAGGTACCCCAGAGGCCTCCCAGGGGCTGCAGCATGTATTGTGCCACCCCTGAGAGACCATTCAAACTGACACCACAGGTCTGCTACTGCAGCCTGTGTAAGGTGGTGCATGCACCCCTTACTTAGATATAGGTTCACTATATCTATTCTAAATCACTACACATATAAACCTATCAGTCACCCCTATGGCAGGCCTTAATAATCCTGAAGGCAGGGTGCTGGGTTTTGTGTGAGAGGGTGCCCCTGCATGAGCAGAGCCCCTCTGCAGCCTTCGGAATCTATTCTCCGGGGTTGTCTGTGATGCAGCCAACCATATATACTTAAGTGCATTATAACCTCGCGGAAAATGCTAACTTTAAAACGGCTGCTTAGAAACATGTCGTGTTGGGTGTCAAACACCTTGGAATCATACCTCCACACCAGTAACTGGTGTGGGAGGTATGATTCCTCCCTTGTAGTACCACTACTATGGGGCACCGGTCTACCCGGTACCAGCTTTCTCGACCTGGGCAGCACAAAATGGATGCTGCCAGCCACAGACACGAGTCTGCCCTCCTGCTGCTGAGCCAAGCTCGAGCAGAGGAAGGCCTGACAATAGGTTTCCTGTCACAGGGAGGTGTGACCACCTCCCAGACAGGCTTTAGTGTATTGGGGCTGGGTGGGTGCACTCTTAGAGTGCCAGAAAGTCTGCACTGGGGGCACATTTGGTGTCCCCGTGCATAGTCCAGCTCAAACCAGTTGCAGGAGCCAGTTGCTCCTGCTCTGGCGCGAAACTGGACAAAGGACATGGGTGTAGCCACCCCTCTGTCCTGACCCTCCTCTAGGTGGGTCCCCAGAGTTTGTCCCACCCCTTCCTTGGGTATAAAGTAGGAACCCTGACTACAGGACTTTAGATTTTACCTGGACTAAACTCTGCTACAGAAACCAAGTACTTCGATGATCTGCACGACGCTGGACGACTAAAGAAATCTCCCTTGGAGTAAAGGAGTTACTCCCCTGCAAGGCAGGCACCTAAACGCATCTGACTGGTTTGCATCTCCCGAGCTCCTGAGGACTCTGAAGATTTCTGCAACACAGGAGGTGGGTTCCCAAGGTCTCTGAGGTTGATCTGCGCTCTTAGCAATTCTGAGGCCCGTATCCCTCGTGGGGACCGTGCAACCTGTACCCCTGTGCACCGTGTTTTTTTGCAGCAGCATATGCTTTTCAGCGATCCCTGAGGCTGGTCTTTGGGCTACTTGTAGTCCTGACCCCGAGCAGTAATTCCACCGAAGAGTTCTGGCCTACACTCCACGAGTGTTCCGTGGGTTGGTATTTTGTGATTCAGCTCGAGGTCCCTTTGCGATCCCTGGTCCGTTGGCCTGTGGGTCCCTGTGAAGGTAATTTTGACTTTCCGTGGGCTTTCCTGGTTGCTCCAGACGTGCCCTGACTCTCCATAGCTTGGAGAGTCCCCAGGACCTTGCTGGTCCTCACCGAAGCTTATTTCCTCTGCCCTCGTGGGGTGCATTTGCCAAGGCTTGTTGGTGTTCAATCCGGACACTGACCCCGGCTCCTCTGGGATAGGTAACACGGGTACCTCGGTACTCTCAAGGGTGCTGGCCTTAGAACCTTCTATGTTTGAAAGGGTTTGCCTAAAGTCCTCTCCGAAGTGTCCTTAATCTTTAAAAATTCCAACTGCGACTTTCCCATAGAGTTGTACGGAGCTCACGTCTGTGTTCTCACACTGCACCCATCCTCCGTGGGTCCCCTGTGTCACTACTTTGGGTGGTTAATTGGGGTCCCAGCGATTCTACGTGCTCTAGGCACTGTGTCTAGTCAAGTCGTGGTTGTTATACCACTTTCTTAGTATATGGTTCGGTCTCCCCCTGGAGCCCGCTGTGTATTGTGCTATTTACTGTCGTTCTAGTGATTTAATATTGTGTGCTTTGTTCTCTAATCCCATAAAGAGCTTAGTAGAGAGTGTTTAGTAATATATACATATATTTTATATATTCCTTGTGTGGTTCTCCTTTCATTTGGTCATTCAGGAGGTTCTGATCTGGTAAAACAGGCTGCTTTACATTCCTTTGAGACTTAGCCTGAAGGCTGCTCTCCATAGCTACCACTAGGATAGCTTTCAATAAAGGCTGTCTTTAACCTAATCATCAATAAGGGTCGTTTGGACTGGTGCAAGGTGCCCACTTTAATTAGTGGACAGCATATACCAGGCCAACTTCTCACAGGAGAGACTTTGCACTGCGTACCATTTTCTTGCACATGGATTTGTGCTGCTGGTTGACGTTCTTCTTTTTTTAACCTATCACTGCTGCACATGGTGCGATTACTAATTTTAATCTCACACGAAAGGTTTTAGTCTGTTATCAATTGCACATGTTCAACTATCAATTTGTATGAGACATCGCAATGCGCCCTTTGTAAAGGTTTCTTATCATTTTTGAAATATGGCACTTTTTGATTTTTGGACTGTATGCGGTACTATGCAAAGTTAAATCACAATTGTATTAGTTGAAGAGTTGCAATAATTTTAATTAATCGCGCAATAAACATACTCATTCACTCATTCATTCATTGACTGGATGTTGGCGTGCGAGAGAGCGGGAGCCTTATTATCTATAGACATTATTTCGGCAAGCCATATTATTCCTGGGTATACCGAAGCGCAAGATTCTTTAAAGCAACACCGAGCAGTGTACCGTAGACCTTGTGACATTGCGCTTATTTTTCTTTGGAATGTGTGGAGCAGTGCGAGTGGAGTGAGGATTGAATGAGTGTTCCCTAGCTATCCCAGAAACCTCCGCAGGGCACTAGTCCTATAAAAAGAAGTGGGGGGACTGACCCAGTTAGACACTATGCAAGTGACATCATGACGCGTGCCATCACAGCCCATGACGTCACGACATCGCGCTATAAAAGAAATAAAATAGTGCTATTTAAATTATTTGTGTAAATACTGGGACAGACCACCCCATCCGAGTCTTACAGTGTGTGCACTTATATACAGGGACAGAACCAAGGCAAAAGCATGCATCTCTTAAGTACCTGTGAAGAGATACAAGCTGTGTGCCTTTGTTTCCCTCTGTGGCATTTACATTTGTGTGAGGTTCCAGGCAGCCTCCAGTCAAGATATTCAAACAAAAGGAGGCCTGATGGCCCCTTAACTTCGGCCTGGCTGGAGGTCAAAATAAAAAAAACACCACTCGCTTCCTGCACGTTGCTGCTGGAAATGAAAAGCAGACAACGTGCAGGCGCTGCTGAACGTGTCCCGGTGTCTTACACCAGGACAAGTTCAGCATATTTCTGTGGGGCCCAACTTCTGGGCAGGGGGGGACGGCGTCCACCCTGTGAAAATAGTGGGTGGACGCCGTGTACCTGCGTGTACCCCGGACTCGTGCCCTGAACCTACGTACCTTTGCTCTGGTGACTATAAGAGCCTCCGCCCCCTTTTCAGCGCTCTGGTTACAAGAGCTTCCTTCTGCCCTCTGATTACGGAGCTCTATCTATTCTGAGCACTAGCTATTCTGTCCTCAACCTTGGTTAAGCTGGGCCTTCTCCAGGACTTTTCGGCAAGGCATCACAAATCCGCACGTTTCACTGAGTTCCAGAACACTGCTTACTTAACACTTTTCCAGGTACAAGAATTTAACATGTTGGTCATCACATAGAGCACCATCAGTAGCGTTTTCCATGTTCTCACATTTGTCTCTTTTCCATGTTTACACGCCTCCCAGGGGTAGTGATCCTTCCAGTGGTGCACGACACAGCATTCCGCAAGCCAGCATTCCAGAGGGCGGACAGTGGCGGAACCAGGGCTAAAACCCAAGCTGTATCTCTTCCCCTACTCACCTTGTTTTTTTCCTCCCTTTCCCCTTGGTGCTTTCTCCTGGTGGGTCGTTTTTACACTCATCAAAATGAGCACAGTTGGGCATTGGGAGACTGCACTTCGGAACATTGCTCCTGCTGGGTACGACGAATACAGGTCAATGACGCTTTAATTTACTTTATAGCACTGAGCTGTCTGATGCACTCCATTGCTAGGGAAGAGGTAGAGCTGTAATTATGCTCAGAGTAGTCCATGATCTGTCTGAGATCGTGGTCCTAAAGATTGTGCCCTCCAAAGCTGAAGGTTGTAGCTTCCACATAGAGATTTGGAAGGGGGTTCGCCCCACTGCAGGCACATCAGTTGGGGCTTGTGATCGGAGATTTCTCTGCTCAGATCTGGGGAAGAAATCAAAGAGCATATTGAGGTCGAGCACACTATCCGATCGAGGCAGACATAGAGGTTCTATACAGGGGAATAAAATGTGTAATCTTGTGTATGGGTTGAGTCTTCGCAAGGCATCGCCGAGTGACCACTGGTGGAGCCAAGAAGTTAGGCTACGAGCAGTGGGCGTCATAGGGGATGCCGGTAGTGGAAGGGTGAGAGTGATCCAAGGAAAGATCAAGGACGCTATTAAAGTCCCCTCTCAAAAACCCACAGCAATTGTGCCTGCCTCATTAAATGGGCCGACAGATGTTGCAAACCCCTCCCAGGGGGAGTCCCCCTCCTTCCCTTGCCCACTTAACTTTGTCCTTTTTACCTTTACATCACACCACTGACAACATGATTTGGTGCCTTAAAAGGTCGCAGTTTATTCAGACATAACATGGTTGTACATTTCGCAATTTCATTGGTCATTCATAACATCCATGTTATTGTATACTTCCATTGTCTTTGTACCTTCATTGTTGTTATTTGCTCCCAAACAGTATAGTTTTGTGAGGTGCCCCTTTGGCCGGGCCTCTGTGTCTGTGGTTTCAGGCTTCAACTTGCTACCGAATTTGGTAGGTGTCCGTCAGGACCTGCCCGGGCTGCAAGTGCTTTTCCGCTTGCCCTGGACCCTTTGTTGGCCCCTCGCCTGCTCCTCAGGGCCCCTGCCATGTGGCATCCCAAGGATCCTGTGTGAGCATCTCATCTATTCGGCCTATTGGGCCCTGTGGGAGCACCACATCTACTCTGCCTGTGGCTGTGTGCCGTCATTAGCTCCCTCAGTGCCCCTGCCGTGAGGCATCCCAAGGGCCCTGTGGGAGCGTCACATCTACTCTGCCTGTGGCTGTGTGCTGTCATTAGCTTCATCATTGCCCCTGCCGTAAGGCATCCCAAGGACACTGTGTGAGCCTTCCATCTACCTCTAGTACATTTTCTTTCTTTTGTATATCTTTCCTGGGTTTCTTCCGCCACACTACCTACGGTTTTACGATCGGAGGGAGCTCCCCCTGCTCTCCCTTCCCTTCCTTCCTCACCAGAAACCCCTCTGCATCTTTGACGGATGCAGGAGGGTCTTCCTATAACCTGCCCCCAATTCCACGTCTGCCCGGCATGTGTGGGCTGTTCCTGAGTTACCTCATCTAGTGCCCATATTATTTCCCGTAGTACTGCAAAACAATGATCCGCACTAGTGCGCTGGCTGACAGTTGTGGACGATTATAGCGCTTGCTCCCAGTAGCGGAAAATTGGTGGGATTTGAACCTGCGAATGCTAACTACTGATTCAACTATTACTTCCCAGCCCCAAGTGGGATGCCAATAGGAGGCAGTCTTGCCACAGGCAGCGTGGCTTCACCATTATTACCATCTAATGCAGTGATTTCGGCTGCATTTCCCTTATTTAAATTATTTGTGGTCTCCCTGCCTACCAACCTTGAGGGCACTGGAGCCTGATTTGATATACCCGAAAGTTACGCTTTTTTAACTCATTAAGCTATGCTTCAGTCAGTCTCTTAAAACAGTTACACAGGTGGGAGACAGGTACCTTAAACCACACCCCAACCTTACACCGATAGCATCAATCCTCTGTGTTTAAAGCAGTGCATGGGCAATGACTACAAGTACCCGGCACAGAGAAAAACAAACTCAGAACAAACCCGTTGGACCATGGTTTCAGCCCAAATGACTCTTTTTGCAGTGTCCGGATAATTAAAGACTGGGGAAGTCGTACCATTCCGCTCTGCACCTCGTGGTTGGATGCAGCTCCCTGCTAACCGGTAATGGCTCACTGTTCTGATGAACCCTTTAGTCCATACTGCATGTGTTTTCAATATAGTGACCCCAAATAATCCCTATGACCTATGACTACGAGAGTTCCTGATCTAAAAGTAACTTTGTATGGGTGTGTGCATGAAACAAATGCAATATTTCTCTGCAAAATATCTATAAGACTCATAAATCTCCCACATTAAAATGAATTAAAGGAAAATGGCCTATCACTGCCACTGCATAGGACAATGGTACAAGTTCTAACTGTGTTTACATCTAATATTGGGGGATAGTGACATGCAATATAGTGACATCCCACTAGTACTACTACAATTATTCCCTGTGTCCTCTGACTCAGAAAGTTCCCGTTTTGATCCAAAAGTAATTTTTGTAAGGATGCTTGCAAGAAACAACACAACATATTTCTGCAAAATCTCTATCAGACTCGCATCTCTCCCACTTCAACATGAATTAAGGTAATTGGTATTTGAAACCTCTGTTTAAGCCCTATTTAAGGTCATCCAACCACCCAATCTGTGACCATTTGTGAAAAGCTTTCTGAATCAATTTGAGGTTTTCAGATCTTGCTCACTCTTCCCTCTTGCTCCTTTCCTCCTCAAGGTAACGAAGCCTTTTAGGGGAGCACCGTGCCACAGTAAAGACGTTGAGCTGTCACTAAATTAGCCTCTTCTGGTCCCTTGAAACTGACCCTTTTCTTGCCCAACCGGTGTGCTGAGAGGCATGCACATCTCCATTAGAGCCGCATTCCAGCTCCACGCGCGCTTACCTCCGTGTTAAAGATTGCCTGCTGTAACCTTCTCGGGGGGTCTGCCAACTTCGAGCAGACGGATTCTGCCCCAGTAACGCTCCGGCATACCGAGCCGGTTCATTTTTCATCCTTAACCCCTTCACTGCTAGGCCTTTCCCCCCGTGCTAAGCCTTTTTTTGGCTATTTGGGGTAGTTCGCGCTTAGTCCCCTGTAACTTTTTGACCACATAAGGTATCCACGCCAATTTTGCGTCCTTTTCTTCCAACATCATGGGGATTCTAAAGGTACCCCAAGTTTGTGGATTCCCCTGGAGGGGACCCAGAAATTAGCCAAAATACAGCTAAATTTTGTTTTCTTTTTAGAAAAATAGGAAAAAGGGCTACAGATGAAAGCGTCTGTTTTTCCCCTGCAAATGGTATCAACAAAGGGGTTGTGGTGCTGAAATCACCATCTTCTCAGCTTTCAGGGACAAGCAGACTTTTGTCAGAAAACCAAAAAATTTTACACAGTTTTGGCATTTTTCTGGGACATAGCCTATTTTTGCTATTTGTTGTGCTTTCAACCTCCTTCCAGTTAATGGTAGAAATGGGTATGAAAGCAATAATGGATCCTGGAAAGCTATTCATTTTAGAAAAGTAGACAAAATTCTGAATTCAGCAAGGGGTCATTTGTGTAGATCCTTCAAGGTTTCTTTATAGAAACTAACAGTTGAATATAGGAAAAATTAAACATTAGTTGAAAAAACAGCCATTTGTATCAACGTTTTCACCTGTAACTTCTTCGAATTATGACAGCTGTTTGAAAGCAATATACTGTTACATCCACTGGACCTTTCTGGTTGTGGGGATATATAGGACTTGTAGTTTCACCAAGAACCCGACGAACCCAGAGCCAATAACTGAACAGAGTCTTGCAATGGTTTTTTATTATGAACCGGGTATATAGCAATTAATTTGGGAAAATAAATACATGGAAAAATCGGTATGAAAGACACCTGTGTATTTCTGAAATTGGAACAAAATATAGAGTTTAGAAACAGGAGATATTTGCACATTTCCAAAATTGTGAGTTCCCATACTAGCATGAGAATTATAGGTCATTTTTCAAAATGACTTATTTTTTACACATTGTCTTTCATTTGGAAGGCAGAAATGCATCGAAAGTCAATAGGTAATAACAGTTACTCTACAATTCTGTGTTACCCTAAGTCTCCCAATAAAAATGGCACCTCACTTGTGTGGGTAGGCCTAGTGCCCGCGACAGGAAACGGCTCAAAACGCAACGTGGACACACTTTATTTTTACAGTGAAAACTGACCCTTTTTTTGCAAAGTGCCTAGCTGTAGATTTTGAACCCTAGCTCTGCCGGCACCTAGGGAAACCTAGCAAACCTATACATTTTTGAAAACTAGACACACAGGGGAATCTAGGATGGGGTGACTTGACTGGCTTTCACCAGGTTCTATTACCCAGAATCCCTTGCAAACCTAAACATTTGTAAAAAATCCCACATTTTCCTCACATTTCTGTGGTAGAAAGTTCTGGAATCTGCGTGGATCCACAAAATTCCACCCACCCCACGTTTCCCAAAGTCTTCCGAGAAAAATGGTACTTCACTTGTGTGGGTAGGCCTAGTGCCCGTGACAGGATATTGCCCAAAACGCAACGTGGACACACCACATTTTCACAGTGAAAACGGACCCTTTTTTTGCAAAGTGCCTAGCTGTAGATTTTGAACCCTAACTCTGCCAGCACCTAGGGAAACCTAGCAAACCTATACATTTTTGAAAACTAGACACCCAGGGCAATCCAGGATGGGGTGACTTGACTGGCTCTCACCAGGTTCTGTTACCCAGAATCCCTTGCAAACCTCAAAATTTGTCCAAAAAAACACATTTTCCTCACATTTCTGTGGTGGAAAGTTCTGGAATCTGCGTGGATCCACAAACTTCCACCCACCCCACGTTCCCCAAAGTCTTCAGAGAAAAATGGTACCTCACTTGTGTGGGTAGGCCTAGTGCCCGTGACAGGAAACGGCCCAAAACGCAACGTGGACACACCACATTTTCACAGTGAAAACTGACCCTTTTTTTGCAAAGTGCCTCGCTGTAGATTTTGAACCCTAACTCTGCCAGCACCTAGGGAAACCTAGCAAACCTATACATTTTTTAACACTAGACACCCAGGGGAATTCAGGATGGGGTGACTTGACTGGCTCTCACCAGGTTTTGTTACCCAGAATCCCTTGCAAACCGAAACATTTGTCAGAAAAAGCACATTTTCCTCACATTTCTGTGGTGGAAAGTTCTGGAATCTGCGTGGATCCACAAACTTCTACCCACCCCGCGTTCCCCAAAGTCTTCCAAGAACAATGGTACCTCACTTGTGTGGGTAGGCCTAGTGCCCGGGACAGGAAACGGCCCAAAACGCAACGTGGACACACCACATTTTCACAGTGAAAACGGACCCTTTTTTTGCAAAGTGCCTAGCTGTAGATTTTGAACCCTAGCTCTGCCGGTACCTAGGGAAACCTAGCAAACCTATACATTTGTGAAAACTAGACACCCAGGGGAATCCAGGATGGGGTGACTTGTCTGGCTCTCACCAGGGTTTGTTACCCAGAATCCCTTGCAAACCTAAACATTTGTCAGAAAAAGCACATTTTCCTCACTTTTCTGTGGTGGAAAGTTCTGGAATCTGCGTGAATCCACAAAATTCCACCCACCCCGCATTTCCCAAAGTCTTCCGAGAAAAATGGTACCTCACTTGTGTGGGTAGGCCTAGTGCCCACGACAGGAAACGGTCCAAAACGCAACGTGGACTCACCACATTTTCACAGTGAAAACGGACCCTTTTTTTGCAAAGTGCCTAGCTGTAGATTTTGAACTCTAGCTCTGCCGGCACCTAGGTAAACCTAGCAAACCTATATATTTTTGAAAACTAGACACCCAGGGAAATCCAGGATGGGGTGACTTGTCTGGCTCTCACCAGGTTCTGTTGCCCAGAATCCCTTGCAAACCTCAAAATTTGTAAAAAAAAACACATTTTCCTCACATTTCTGTGGTGGAAAGTTCTGGAATCTGCGTGGATCCACACAATTCCACACACCCCACATTTCCCAAAGTCTTCTGAGAAAAATGGTACCTCACTTGTGTGGGTAGGCCTAGTGCCCGCGACAGGAAACGGCCCAAAACGCAACGTGGACACACCACATTTTCACAGTGAAAACGGACCCTTTTTTTGCAAAGTGCCTAGCTGTAGATTTTGAACCCTAGCTCTGCCGGCACCTAGGGAAACCTAGCAAACCTATACATTTTTGAAAACTAGACACCCAGGGGAATCCAGGATGGGGTGACTTGTCTGGCTCTCACCAGGTTCTGTTAACCGGAATCCCTTGCAAACCTCAAACTTTGTCAAAAGAAACACATTTCCTCACATTTCTGTGGTGGAAAGTTCTGGAATCTGTGTGGATCCACAAAATTCCACCCACCCCGCATTCCCCAAAGTCTTCCGAGAAAAATGGTACCTCACTTGTGTGGGTAGGCCTAGTGCCCGCGACAGGAAACGGCCCAAAACGCAACGTGGACACACCACATTTTCACAGTGAAAACTGACACTTTTTTTGCAAAGTGCCTAGCTGTAGATTTTGAACTCTAGCTCTGCCGGCACCTAGGGAAACCTAGCAAACCTATACATTTTTGAAAACTAGACACCCAGGGAAATCAAGGATGGGGTGACTTGTCTGGCTCTCACCAGGTTCTGTTGCCCAGAATCCCTTGCAAACCTCAAAATTTATTAAAAAAAACACATTTTCCTCACATTTCTGTGGTGGAAAGTTCTGGAATCTGCGTGGATCCACACAATTCCACCCACCCCACATTCCCCAAAGTCTTCCGAGAAAAATGGTATCTCACTTGTGTGGGTAGGCCTAGTGCCCGCGACAGGAAACGGCCCAAAACGCAACGTGGACACACCACATTTTCACAGTGAAAACGGACCCTTTTTTTGCAAAGTGCCTAGCTGTAGATTTTGAACCCTAGCTCTGCCGGCACCTAGGGAAATGTTAGATTTGGGGGTCTCTAGTTGGCAGAGGTATGTACCTTTGTCCAAATAGGGACCCTTGAGTCTAGTCAGGGAAAGTAGGTACACTCCCGAAATAACCCCTGCTCACCCTCTTGGTAGCTTGGCACGAGAAGACAGGCTTAGTTCAGAGGCAGTGTGTAAAGCATTTGTGAACACATACAGTAATCAAGTGACAACACTACAAATGGACACCACACAGGTTATATATTTATAAAAATAGGTATACTTTATATAGATTTATCACAAGACCATAAACGACAAAAATAATCCACAATACTGTTAAGAATACTTAGTTCTGATCAAAAAGGCTTAATTCAAGGTTCTGTGCGAGTCGGTAGCCTCCTCCGGCTACGGCGATGTCGAGAACAAACAGAGTCTAACAAATCCAGCTGACCGCGTCGAGACGGGCCAACACAGCGTAGACAGACTCGGTCACAGTACCTTTACTTGAAGCGGCAGGCACGGGCGTGCGAGCCGGATGGCTGTTCGTCGCGGTCGCGATTCAGAAATGGAAGCGTTGCAGGACGTGTTGTCCCTCGATGCGGTGCAGGCAGCGGCTCGTTGACGTCGTCGAGACGGAGTCGGTGAGACCAGGGCCGTGCGTTGCAGGGCGAGACGGTGCGGCAACGGAGCCGGATTCAGGAGCTGGCGTCGATCAGTCCGGACAGCGGTGCGAGTCGGGCGGTGCGTCGCAAAGCGTGCGAGCGGTGCCCAACTCCGGTGCGGTCACAGGACTCGAGCTCAGCAGCAGTGACCGTGTCGGTCGGACCAGTTCGATTCGGCGTAGCGAAGCGTTGCAGGACGCGTTGTCCCTCGATGCGGTGCAGGCAGCGGCTCGTTGACGGAGTCGGTGAGACCAGGGCCGTGCGTTGCAGGGCGAGACGGTGCTTCGATGCGGTGCTTACAGGACACCGAGTCGGTCGTGAGAGTCGGTCACAGCTCCCTACCTCTGTAGCCATTGAAACAGAGTTTCCAGCAGCAATTCACAAAGGGGGTGAAGTCCAATGGTCCTGGGACTTCGGTCAGGGGGCAAGCTCTCTTCCAAGCCCTTGGAGATCCTTCACAAGTTGATGAAAGTCACAGCAAAGCAAAAGTTCCTTTCTCCTTTCTTTGGCAGTCAGGCAAACCACTGAAGGCCAATCCCCCAAGCAGCACTTCAGGCTTAGGGATAGTCTCTCCTCAGTTTCTTCTTGGTTCCGCTCCTCAGCAAAGGTTTCTTCTTGTTCCCAAAAGTGATCTAATCTCCTAGGGGTCTGGGTCCCCTTTTATACACAGTTTCTCTTTGTTCTCTGAAGGCAGAGAGGCCTCTGCCTAGCCCAAAACCAGTTCTGGTCAGTCCTGGAGCACTTTATTTTTCTGACTCCTTCTTTCCTTTCAGAATGTGGGGCAGAGTGCTCAGCCGCCCGGCAGGAGGTGGAGCCAGTATTGTGGAAGGCAGGCACAGCCCTATTCAGACCCAGGTGCAACTCCTCCCTCCACTCTGGATGCAGATCTTTCTATTCAGCCCTGCGCTGACTCACCCTGTCTCCTGTAGCCACCCCCAGCCCCTGTCACTCAATCTCCAGACAAGGAATACACAACCTAGCAGAGGCAGGCTTGGATAGTTAGGCAAGAAAATACCCACTTTCTAAAAGTGGTATTTTCAAACACAGAATGTTAAAACCAACTTCACTAAAAGATGTATTTTATCATCCTGAGTTCAGGCATACTAAATTCGTTTTTCTACCCTGTTCCCGGGGTCAGTTCTGATTATAAGGTGTAATAGTCAGTCTGCCCATTCTGGCCTATGGGGAGCAGGTAGCCTTGCAATAGTGAAAAACGAAAATGGCTGTAATTCACTATTAGGACATGCCACACACACCAGGGCATGTCCTACCTTATACTTACAATGCACCCTGCCCCAGGGCCTACTTTAGGGGTGACCAACAGGCAGTAAAGGGAAGGTTTAGGGACTGGTAAGTGGGTGCACTCACCAAGTCGACATGGCAGCCCTAGGCTGCACACAGGCTCTGCAATGGCAGGCCGGAGACACACTTTACAAGCTGCCTCTGTGGGTGGCACAACCCGTGCTGCAAGCCCACCAGCAGCATTGGATTTACAAGCCCTGGGCACACTCAGTGCACGGTACTAGGGACTGACAAGTAAACCAATCATCCAATCATGGAGTCACTAATACATACATCAATTAATGATAGGGAGCACTTGCACTTTGGCACTGATTAGCAGCGGCAAAGTGCCCATGAGCATCTAGTCCAGCAAAAACATATCGGCAACGGTGGAGGCATTACGAAAAAATGGAAGGGAGACCCACGCCAAGGATGCCAGGTCTAACAGGAAACCTAGCAAACCTATACATTTTTGAAAACTAGAGACCCAGGGGAATCCAGGATGGGGTGACTTGTCTGGCTCTCACCAGGTTCTGTTGCCCAGAATCCCTTGCAAACCTCAAAATTTGTCAAAACAAACACATTTTCCTCACATTTCTGTGGTGGAAAGTTCTGGAATCTGCGTGGATCCACACAATTCCACCCACCCCACATTTCCCAAAGTCTTCTGAGAAAAATGGTACCTCACTTGTGTGGGTAGGCCTAGTGCCCGCGACAGGAAACGGCCCAAAACGCAACGTGGACACACCACATTTTCACAGTGAAAACGGACCCTTTTTTTTGCAAAGTGCCTAGCTGTAGATTTTGAACCCTAGCTCTGACGGCACCTAGGGAAACCTAGCAAACCTATACATTTTTGAAAACTAGATACCCAGGGGAATCCAGGATGGGGTGACTTGTCTGGCTCTCACCAGGTTCTGTTAACCAGAATCCCTTGCAAACCTCAAACTTTGTCAAAAGAAACACATTTTCCTCACATTTCTGTGGTGGAAAGTTCTGGAATCTGTGTGGATCCACAAAATTCCACCCACCCCGCATTCCCCAAAGTCTTCCGAGAAAAATGGTACCTCACTTGTGTGGGTAGGCCTAGTGCCCGCGACAGGAAACGGCCCAAACGCAACGTGGACACACCACATTTTCACAGTGAAAACTGACACTTTTTTGCAAAGTGCCTAGCTGTAGATTTTGAACTCTAGCTCTGCCGGCACCTAGGGAAACCTAGCAAACCTATACATTTTTGAAAACTAGACACCCAGGGAAATCAAGGATGGGGTGACTTGTCTGGCTCTCACCAGGTTCTGTTGCCCAGAATCCCTTGCAAACCTCAAAAATTATCAAAAAAAACACATTGTCCTCACATTTCTGTCGTGGAAAGTTCTGGAATCTGCGTGGATCCACACAATTCCACCCACCCCACATTCCCCAAAGTCTTCCGAGAAAAATGGTATCTCACTTGTGTGGGTAGGCCTAGTGCCCGCGACAGGAAACGGCCCAAAACGCAACGTGGACACACCACATTTTCACAGTGAAAACTGACCCTTTTTTTGCAAAGTGCCTAGCTGTAGATTTTGAACCCTAGCTCTGCCGGCACCTAGGGAAACCTAGCAAACCTATACATTTTTGAAAATTAGACACCCAGGGGAATCCAGGATGGGGTGACTTGTCTGGCTCTCACCAGGTTCTGTTGCCCAGAATCCCTTGCAAACCTCAAAATTTGTCAAAACAAACACATTTTCCTCACATTTCTGTGGTGGAAAGTTCTGGAATCTGCGTGGATCCACACAATTCCACCCACCCCACATTCCCCAAAGTCTTCCGAGAAAAATGGTACCTCACTTGTGTGGGTAGGCTTAGTGCCCGCGACAGGAAACGGCCCAAAACGCAACGTGGACACACCACATTTTCACAGTGAAAACTGACCCTTTTTTTGCAAAGTGCCTCGCTGTAGATTTTGAACCCTAACTCTGCCAGCACCTAGGGAAATCTAGCAAACCTATACATTTTTGAAAACTAGACACCCAGGGGAATTCAGGATGGGGTGACTTGACTGGCTCTCACCAGGTTTTGTTACCCAGAATCCCTTGCAAACCCTAAACATTTGTCAGAAAAAGCACATTTTACTCACTTTTCTGTGGTGGAAAGTTCTGGAATCTGCGTGGATCCACAAAATTCCACCCACCTCGCATTCCCCAAAGTCTTCCAAGAAAAATAGTACCTCACTTGTGTGGGTAGGCCTAGTGCCCACGACAGGAAACGGCCCAAAACGCAACGTGGACACACCACATTTTGACAGTGAAATCGGACCCTTTTTTTGCAAAGTGCCTAGCTGTAGATTTTGAACTCTAGCTCTGCCGGCACCTAGGGAAACCTAGCAAACCTATACATTTTTGAAAACTAGACACCCAGGGGAATTCAGGATGGGGTGACTTGTCTGGCTTTCACCAGGTTCTGTTGCCCAGAATCCCTTGCAAACCTCAAAATTTATAAAAAAAAACACATTGTCCTCACATTTCTGTGGTGGAAAGTTCTGGAATCTGCGTGGATCCACACAATTCCACCCACCCCACATTCCCCAAAGTCTTCCGAGAAAAATGGTATCTCACTTGTGTGGGTAGGCCTAGTGCCCGCGACAGGAAACGGCCCAAAACGCAACGTGGACACACCACATTTTCACAGTGAAAACTGACCCTTTTTTTGCAAAGTGCCTCGCTGTAGATTTTGAACCCTAACTCTGCCAGCACCTAGGGAAATCTAGCAAACCTATACATTTTTGAAAACTAGACACCCAGGGGAATTCAGGATGGGGTGACTTGACTGGCTCTCACCAGGTTTTGTTACCCAGAATCCCTTGCAAACCTAAACATTTGTCAGAAAAAGCACATTTTCCTCACTTTTCTGTGGTGGAAAGTTCTGGAATCTGCGTGGATCCACAAAATTCCACCCACCCCGCATTCCCCAAAGTCTTCCAAGAAAAATAGTACCTCACTTGTGTGGGTAGGCCTAGTGCCCACGACAGGAAACGGCCCAAAACGCAACGTGGACACACCACATTTTGACAGTGAAAACAGACCCTTTTTTTGCAAAGTGCCTAGCTGTAGATTTTGAACCCTAGCTCTGCCGGCACCTAGGGAAACCTAGCAAACCTATACATTTTTGAAAACTAGACACCCAGGGGAATTCAGGATGGGGTGACTTGTCTGGCTCTCACCAGGTTCTGTTACCCAGAATCCCTTGCAAACCTCAAAATTTGTCAAAAGAAACACATTTTCCTCACATTTCTGTGGTGGAAAGTTCTGGAATCTGTGTGGATCCACAAAATTCCACCCACCCCGCATTCCCCAAAGTCTTCCGAGAAAAATGGTACCTCACTTGTGTGGGTGGGTCAAGTACCCAAGACAGGCAAGGGCACAAAACCTATTGAGGCAACATCAAAATTACCTATCACAAAACAACCTGGTTTTGCAAGGGGGGTCCAATGAGTTTTTGGCCCTGGGCTCGGCGGCCATCTAGGGAAACCTACCAAACCCACACATTTCTGAAAAGTAGACACCCGGGGGAGACCAGCAAGGTATGGCTGGCGTGGGTCCCCCAACATGTCCCTACCCAGAATCCCCTGCAAACCTCAAATTTAGCTGAAAAAAATCACTTTTTCCTCAAATTTCTGTGAGGGAAAGTTCTGGAATCTACGTGGCTCCACAAATTTCCTACCACCCAGCGTTTCCCCAGGTCTCCCGATAAAAATGGTACCTCACTCGCGTGGGTAGGTTAAGTACCCGGTGGAGACCAGCAAGGTATGTCTTGCGTGGGTCCCCCAACATTTCCCTACCCAGAATCCCCTGCAAACCTCAAATTTTGTTGAAAAAATCAAGTTTTTTCTCACATTTCTGTGTGGGAAATTTGTAGGATCACCGGGCTGACACAAATTTCCTACCACCCAGCGTTCCCCCAGGTCTCCCGATAAAAATGGTACCTCACTTGGGTGGGTAGGCCTAGTGCCCGCGACAGGAAACGGCCCAAATCGTACTGTGGAGACTTCAAAATTACCTATAACAAAACTACCTGGTTTTGGGGGGGGGGCACCAGGGGTTTTGGCCCCGGGCTCGCCGCCATCTAGGGAAACCTACCAAACCCACACATTTCTGAAAACTAGACACCCTGGGGAGTCCAATGATGTATGCCTGGTGTGGATCCCCCAACGTTTCCCTACCCAGAATCCCCTGCAAACCTCAAATTTAGCTGAAAAAAACAAATTTTCCACATATTATTGTGTGGAATCACCATGGCGTCACAAATGTCCTACCCCACAGCGTTCTCCTTAGTGTCCCGAGTAAAATGATACCTCACTTGTGTGGGTGTCCAATGCAGAATTGGCTAAAAATGTATTTTAAAAAAAATGTAGCACTTAGAATTCTCTGTGCTATACCCTTATTCCCTATGTTTTGGGCTCTTCCCAATCACAGGCCCTTGCCCCACCCACACAAGTGAGGTATCATTTTACTCGGGAGACTGAGGGGAACGCTGTGGGGTAGAGCATTTGTGCCGGCACGGTGATTCCACCCAAAAATATGTGGAAAATGTGGGTTTTTCAGCTAAATTTGAGGTTTGCAGGACATTGTGGGTAGGAAAACGTTGGGGGATCCACGCAAGCCATACCTCGCTGAACTCACCCGGGTGTCTACTTTTCAGAAATGTGTGGGTTTGGTAGTTTTCCAAGATGGCCGCCGAGCCCTGGGCCAAAAACACAGGTGACTCCCCTTGCAAAACCAGGTTGTTTTGTGATAGGTCATTTTGATGTCTCCTCAATACGTTGTGGGCCCTTGCCTGTCGCGGGTACTTGACCCACCCACGTGAGTGAGGTACCATTTTTGTCGGGAGACCTGGGTGAACGCTGGGTGGTAGGAAATTTGTGGATCCACATAGATTCCAGAACTTTCCCACACAGAAATTTGAGAAAAAAGTGATTTTTCATCAAAATTTGAGGTTTCCAGGGGATTCTGGGTAGGAAAACTTTGGGAGACCCACTCAAGCCATACCTTCCTAGACTCCCCCGGGTGTCTAGTTTTCAGAAATGTATGGTTTTGGTAGGTTTCCCAAGATGGCAGCCGAGCCCGGGGTCAGAAACCCAGGTGACTCCCCTTGCAAAACCAGGTTGTTTTGTGATAGGTCATTTTGATGTCTCCTCAATACGTTTTGGGCCCTTGCCTGTCGCGGGTACTTGACCCACCCACGCGAGTGAGGTATCATTTGTATTGGGAGACCTGGGGGAATGCTGGCTGGTAGGAAATTTGTGGATCCACGTAGATCTAATCTACAGCTAGGCACTTTGCAAAAAAAGGTCAGTTTTCACTGTGAAAATGTGGTGTGTCCACGTTGCGTTTTGGGCCGTTTCCAGTCGCGGGCCCTAGGCCTACCTACACAAGTGAGGTACCATTTTTCTCGGAAGACATTGGGGAATGCGGGGTGGGTGGAATTTTGTCATGAGCACCGAAAGGGTTAAAACACAGGTCAGTTACCATTCCCGATGTGGAAGGGGAGTCTACGTGGGATTAATGATCGTAACACAATGATGGCGTGGGAAGTGGGAAATATTATTTTTTCTGTTAAAGACACACCATTTAATTATGTATTATTTTTCCAGTCTTTCTACAGCGCGAACTTGGCCCAAGGGCTTTACATAAGCCCCAGATTCCGTTACGGATTCAATTTTTTAGGCACTGGGTGATTAACTGATTTGTTCAGAATTGCAGGACACAGAAATAAAGCCCCGAATCGAACGTGATCCCTCAGGCCAAGGGTCGGCAGCTCTATCCATTAGGCCCCGTATCCTCAACCCTTCTATCCCATGCTTCTTATTTTTGACTTTAAGGCCCAGCCGTCTGTATCTTCCCGCCAGACCCCCGCCCTAGTCAGTAATGCTCGTGTTTGTAACCGTGGCGGTATGAAAACAGGGGGGGTATGCTTTACTAGTTAAAAATGAATCCGTCATGTATTTGGTTTAATTAACCAGCTCTAAAATCGGCTGCTCTAGACTTTACTGCCTGAAGCTGCCTAACTATGAGTGCTCCGTGTAGGGATGGGGTACCAGGAGGGGCTCTGGTGCCTCCCTCTGCCGCTTGCGTTCTGTACAAGGCATTCTCGCGCCCGCCCCCCTATGACCGCCCAGCACAGAAATAAATATAGGTTGTTAATTATGACCGTGCTCACCTAATGCATGATGACACTCTTCGGGGGCACAGCCGCCCGCTCCGACCATTCTGCAGTGCACGACCTAAGCCGCTGGCCACCGAACGTGAGGTGGGATCTCCCAGTCGGACCATCCTGCACCTTGGCTGTGTCGCCCAGTGCGCGCCGCCGCAATGGCTCGAGGTGCTCTTGTGAAGCCCGCCTCGTCTCGCTGCCCAGGACGTCGGTCCCTCCGCCCGGTATGTTTCTTCCCTGGTGTGGCGACGTCCATTCTCCTTTCACGGTGATGATTATAAATTCTCCTGGCAGAATACACTTCGGACAGACGGACGGACGGATAAACGGAAGAATATATCATGTGGCGATGCATGCTACTAATTGCTGCCTGCTGAAGTCCCCAGGTGCCCGACGCCTCGTCGCACCACCATCCTGGCTGCCGGTAAGGGGGATGGTGTACTCGTCTTTTCTGTAGATAGTGGTATCGGCCGTAGGCTCCTCAACCGGTTCCCGCCGGATAGAGCCCGATCCCCGCCGCAGCTCGATTACTCCCGGCGCCGCCTTCCTCCTCGACGGCCTGGTCCCAGCCGTCGAACCGACGATTCCTTCTTCTCCTTGCAGGGGGGGGGGGGGGGTTGTAGGCTAACTCAGGGTCTCACGCCCCTATTTAACCCCCCAGCTGCTTGCCAACTCGCCCCTTGATTGGGGGGGGGGGCATTGGCTATCTTGAGGCGGCCAATCCTGGTCGCCCCTTCTTTTGCGGGCTTCGCGACTGGGGGGGGAGGGCTTCCCACCTCCGGGCGGCGTTTGCCCCGGGCCCCTATTGGGTCCAGCTGCACCTTCCCCGGCCCGGGTTTAGAAAGGTTGGTTGATAAAAGTTAGGGATGTAAATACTGCAGAGTAGTAAGGGTGTGCCATCTAGCCTAGTCTCCAGGACAGAGAAGCTTCCCTCCGGATCTATCACATGGGCAAAACCTGAAAGGGAATGCCCGCCCGAACCCAGATGACAGTTCCCCTGGGATAGGGTGAGTGGCTAGTAGAGTACACCTGACCCCTCCATCCCCTCTGGAGACACTCTGCTTCTAAGTGCATGAGTGTTAGAGCTGGCATCTTTTGGCATGTTTCCCCTGTCTTTTTGCTTTCTGACCTCCCGGTTTTGACTCTGTTTTTGCTG
Source organism: Calotriton arnoldi (assembly GCA_963921515.1). NCBI lineage: Eukaryota > Metazoa > Chordata > Amphibia > Caudata > Salamandridae > Calotriton > Calotriton arnoldi. The sequence goes on along the minus strand of CAWUFW010005288.1, from coordinate 124,148 downwards.
GTTTAGTGTCTCTGCGCACTTTCTCACTGCTGTTCAGTGTTAAAGTGCAAGTGCTCCTATTGTAAATTAGAATATGCATTGGTGTTTCCATGATTGGCATATTTGATTTACTTATAGAAAATATACCCCGGCACTCCACATTAACATATGATATCTGTTACGACTTCGGTTTGTCCTCATGAAAGACATTTTTTATTCTTTTCACAGGTTACAAAACAGCAAAAGGATTTTTGTTAATTCATTTTCGTAACAGTTGGCAGTTCAAATATAGACATAATACATTCAATTCAATGTTGTTACAAAAAGTTGTTCAAAGATGCCAAAAATATAATTTTGAAATTTTCAAGTCCAATTTTTGGCAACAGTGTTCGGTGACAGACAACAGCCGACACGTGTTTCGTCACTGATGTGACTTTTTCAAGGCTGTATAACAGTAAAACAACATATGTAGCAACAATTCTGTATTACTGATATTGGATTGATTAAGAGAATAGTTGATTTCATGACCAACCTGAAACAAGTGTCATAGGGAACATTTGCCTTGTGAAAGCCCAAAGTAAAGAAAAGAAAAAGCGGTTCAGTGAATGGTAGATCGTCAGTAATTTAAGTGTTTTGACAAAAAATGGAGAAAAAAGGTATGCAGGAAAAGTGCTACCGCACAAACCTTTATACTGCCCATATGCAATAAAACTGATAGGTTAAAACCAGAAGACGAAATGTTACACCAGCTGTGGTAGATTTGGTATATCTTAGAGATGGCCTAACCTTCAAACTAATGTCTCCACGTTGCGCCGAGTGACAAACGAAGCGCATGGTTTGGAAAAAGAGAAATAACGTCCCAAAAGCTTCTAAGTACCAGTCTTGGCTGTCATGAATGTAAGATAACACGGAAAGCAGGTCATTTGGTTTATGGAATCACTATGTAAAAGGTCTAATATGTATCATAGTCTTTTATGACAGTAAACGTATGTGTTCTAAAGAGTCAGATAAACTCCAAATTCCGATTGTATCAACGTAGCAGTTATGTATAATATGTACAGTCAGTTAACAAAAAGGGAGGTTTGCCAACTTCACTATACGAGTTCTGAAAAGGATGTAAAGAGAGAGATACAAGGGGGAACGGACAGAGAAAATTATATACAATTAGTTAATTGTATATTATAATATTCTGGAATAAACTATAAGTTGCCCAACTTGTGTTGCTGTGTTTTCAATAATAGTGCCAAAACCACATATGTATTAAAAATTTGTCAATTATCCATAGTCCTCCAAATACCTAATACTATAGGAGGACTGGTATTGAGGTTAAAACTAGTAGTCTGTGTGCAAAAAAACACCAGGTACAAAAATGATAGATCGAATATCTCACTATGGTATAAGAGAGTCGGTCATAAACAGTGTACCCGTAGCTGGTTACACCATGTAATGGTCAGTGAAGCAATACGACTATTTGGAGAGGAAGGATCTCTTCCTTATAAAATACAAAAGTCGATTGAGTAAATACTGTATTACATAAAAACTGACCTCATTATGCTATTACAGCTGCATTCCATTAGTTAGTAAAAATCGATTTAGTTCATCACATGCGGACCATGATAAGTTCCTGTAAAAAAGCAAAACTTAAATGAGACGGGGACATCACCCGCTTTTCGACCATATGTCCATGCCTCATTGAGTATCATGAAATGAGCTCCCAACACTTCTAAAATACACTCCACTCTACAACCGGGGAGAGGAGAATTCTATTGTAATGGTGTGTCTAAAGTACAAAGAGGAACTGACCTGTGTTTCGATCGTCTTCACCGTGCTCCTATTGTAAATTGGATTATGGATTGGTGTTGCCATGATTGGCATGTTTGATATACTGGTAAGTCCCTAGCAAAGTGCACTGAGAGTGCCAGGGCCTGTAAATCAAATGCTGCTAGTGGGCCTGCAGCACTGATTGTGCCACCCACACGAGCAGCCTTTCAAAGGGTTGTCAGATCTGCCACTGCAGTGTCTGCATGCAGTTTTTACTGCCATGTCGACTTGGTAAGTGCACCCACTTGCCAAGCTCTAACCTTCCCTTTTAGTACATGTGAGTCACCCCTAAGGTAGGCCCAAGGTACCCCTATGGGCAGGGTGTAGTGTATTTGAAAGTTAGGACTTGTACTGGTGTGTAAACATGTCCTGATAGTGAACTACAGTGTAATTCGTTTTTCACTGTTGAACGGCTATCTATCACATAGGATAGAATGGGGAATACTCTGTAACCTTTTACAAGTATATCTTCCCATTGGGACAAGATAGAGAAACGGGGTTGTGAGAAGCTGGCTTGGTATATGGTGTACACTTATGTAAGTGGGCATCATGCACCAATACAGACAACTGATTTTAGTGGTCTTAGACAGCCTTAGAAAGCTCTCTAAGTGGTAGCTGTTGAGAGCAGCCTTCAGGCTTAGTCCAGAAGGAGTGTAAAGCAGCTTGTTTTACCAGAACATAATCTTATAGGTATAGATTAAGTGAAAAAGAACCACACAGTATATTTATAAAAATATGTATTTATTATAAGACACTCACTAACACATACAGATATCTCCTAGCCGGAGATATACACAATGCACACAATACTTTTCAATAGAAACAGGTAAGTAGCACGTAATACACAGTGGTCGCCAGGGGAGACCAAACCATATACTAAAATAGTGGTATGCGAACCACGACTCAAGTCAAGGCTATACCCAGAAGACGTAGAAGTGCCAGGGACCCAAGGAACCACCCGAGGTAAGTAACCAAAAGCCCCACGGATGCCTTGTGCAGAATGGGAACACGACCGCAGTATCAATGCAAGTCAAAGGGTAAGTCGCGGTTGCAATTTTAAAGAAGGACCCTTCCCAGCGGACCCTGAAGAAACCCTGTGGAAGACAGAAGGTTGGAGAACCACCCCACTCATGGATACCTTAGGAACCAGGATACCTGCACCAGGGATACAGATATCTCCTAGCCGGAGATATACACAATGCACACAATACTTTTTAATAGAAACAGGTAAGTAGCACGTAATACACAGTGGTCGCCAGGGGGAGACCAAACCATATACTAAAATAGTGGTATGCGAACCACGACTCAAGTCAAGGCTATACCCAGAAGATGTAGAAGTGCCGGGGACCCAAGGAACCACCCGAGGTAAGTAACCAGGAGCCTCACGGAGGCCGTGTGCAGAGTGGGAACACACCCGCTAGATCAATGCAAGTCAATGGGTAAGTTGCGGTTGCCATTTCAAAGAAGAAGGACCCTTCTCAGCGGACCCTGAAGAAACCCAGTGGAAGGCAGAAGGTTGTTGAGCCACCCCACCTGTGGATACCTTAGGAACCTGGATACCTGCACCAGGGAACCCGGGTGCATAGGTGTGAAGTGGCGTCGGAAACCACCGTCAAACTCAATGGAGGACTTCAGAAAGATGCCACTGCTGGAGAAGGTGAAAGTGTCCGGTGGAACCCAAAGGTGGATTTGAAATGTGAAGAACCTGCAAGCAGAGGGGACAGAGTCTATGCCACTCAGGAGTGACCAGGAGGCACGGAAGACGAATGCCTACCGATGTCGAGAGTTTCAGGAGAGCTGACGGTGACCTTGAAACTGCAGCTGTGTGGACCAGGTGACACTGTGGAAGACCAGGAGCCATACACAAGCTGTCCCATGTGGGAAGTCGTGAGTTGAGGGGTCAGTGTCTGGCGGGAGCACCAACAAACCTTGGCAACTGCAACCAACTTGGAAGTTGAAGAAGTTTCAATGTCGGGAACATAAGGTCCAGGAGACTCACCACAAGCAGGGGAGTCAGGGCAGGCCCGAGCAATCAGGAGAGCCCAAAGAATTAAAAGTTGACCCTCAAGAGGACCCACAGGTCTGAGGCACTGGAGTCGCGAGAGGACCTCAAGTAGCTCACCAAAGATGCAAACCCACGATGCAGGTGATATGGTGAGGATGAAGATCTTGGTCACTGGAGATGCTTAAGGTTGGGGCTACTTGCACCCCGAAGATCTTGGTGGAAGGAAGCCAACAAGCCTTTGCAACTGCAAGTCAACACGGTGCACAGGGGTTCAGTTCCTGCGACTCCGATGAGGGATAGTGGCCTCAAACTTTGTGAGAGGACAGGGTAGGCCTCAAGGGATGAGAAGAACCATGGCCAGTGTTCCTGAGCCTTTTGGAGTCCATGGGAACCCAGGATCAGCAGACCGATCAGTTTAGTTGCGGTGCCTGCAGATACAGGGAAGTGCTCGTTCACTTCAAGGGAGATTCCTTCAGGTGTCTTGGATGCCCACAGGTCTTGGAAGGTTCCTGTATGGTGCACAGGCACGGACGTTGCAGCAGACGAGCAGGGCGAGGAGATCAGGAGCAGCAGGAGTATTCCCAGTTGCAGCCTTGATGCCCAGAGTGAAGTCCAGCGAAGTCCAGAGTGCCCAGACAGTTGAAGAAGAAGTGGTGTCTGAAAGGAATGTTGTCCCACGACGAATCTATGGACCCACCCACAGGTAAGCCCTTAAGTACCCTAAGGAAAGGGTTGGGACAATTCAGGGGTCCCTCCCTAAGGAGGGGCTGGACAAGGCGGAGGATACTCCCCTGTCCTTTGTCCAGTTTCGCGCCAGAGCGGGAGCCAATTGCTCCCTAAACTGGTTTGAACTGGACTATGCATGGAGGGCACCAAGTGTGCCCTGCCCGCAGACTATGTGACGCTGGCAAGTGCCCCCACCCTGCCCCAATACACCCTATCTGGTAGGTGTTCACACCTCCCTGTGACAGGATACCTATTGTTATGCCTTCCCCTGCGCCAGCTTGGCTCAGCAGCAGGAGGGTAGAATCATGTCTCTGGCCGGCAGCCGCCCTAGCTTGCTGTCCCTGTCTGGAACACTGGTACCGGGAGCACCGAGTGCCTCCCAAAGGAGCTTTACGGTGCATGGAATCATACCGTTTGATACTAAACATGACAGGGTTCATTACAGCCAGTTTAGAGATGGTCATCGTGTAATGACGCGGTGCCCTTCTATATGTTATATGACTGTCTCAATAACAACCTGCAAGAGTTCAGACAAGTGCACTCCCGTGTGTTATAAATTTTCAGCGAATTCATCCATAATTCAAAAGTAGTTGCGTGCAGCCCGACCATGGCCTGCCCTAGAGCCAAGTGCTTACGAAACGTGAAGAAGTTGAAGCTTGAACGCACTCCAAACTCAGACGCACTGCGAAAAATGCCAGTAGCGTATCACAAATACACCAAATTACTCCAATTTTAATCCAATTTTTTCAAGGTAATCCAAGTTTTCATCTTGATTCATCATGTTACATGGTAGACGATAGTATGATTAGCTTCTAAAACGGCAGATGTGCCATAGGCTTCTGTCTGTCGCATGCCCCATACATTAATCATATCCTTAGTGATTCTTTTCCCAATGCATTTCGGGCTTATCTCATAGCCCTTCTTCAGGGGTTCACTAAAAGTTTAAAAAAACATGACCATTAGATTATATGTCCTGACTAAAGTAAGCATTTCAACAATACATCATATCGAATTACCCCAACTTTCTAATTGACATTTTCCCGCTATGCGCGTTATAGTGCGCTACACCCTCTCGTTTAAACAAGACTCGCCTCGAGTTAAGCTCGAATTGTTTTACCGCTTTTCAATAGTTACACATTTCAATTGCGACACCCCGTTTGTGCGCCCCCACGATCTCTACTTTCAAATGCGAGCAGTCTTCTAGAACCATCATCTCTTCATACCGTCTTATCTTTGTTGTTGCGATCACTCGCTTTCACAATCCCACGTTACTTTAATTTCTAACGTTCTAATTTTTAAACTGGTTCTCTACGTGCTCCTCCCCTCTTTGTTAATCAATGACGTCAAAAGAGCCGTCTCACCTCGCTACTCATACAACTACAACTCCCATAGTACAATATATCAACCGACATAAATTCCGTGAATTAGAAATGTGCCTGTAGTTCTTAATTTTGCATTAGACTCTTATTTAAACTTTTTACTCGTATACCCCGCCCTCCCTTGGTTGTGTCCATCCAACATCAATTAAAAAATCGAAATCAAAATCAAACTCCAATATGTGTCAAATATAAAATTACACATGATGTTACTAACAGTACTAAGACGTAATTTAACACTGCAAAGTCCAACTTGCTGTCATCATGTTTCCTAAACTGCCGTTGCGGAAGGATAGATAGTGATTATATTGTCCACTTCATGTAACATTGTAACATAATGTCATTAGCCGGTAATCATGGGTGCCACTTGTTTCAGGCCAGAGTTATATCGCACTGCAAGAGTTCAGACAAGTGCGTCCGAGTTTGGAGTGCGTTCACGCTTCAACTTCTTCACGTGTCTCAATAACAACCCAGGAGAATGGACTCCGTAGGCTGTAGGTGTGCCTTGCTCATGCAGGGTCCCCCTCACAATTAGAACCGAGCACCCTGCCTTCAGGATTGAAAGGCCTGCTTTAGGGGTGACATAAGTTTTAAGTGCAGTGACCTTAGATATAGGTAAACCTATATCTTTCATAAGTGGTGCTAGCACCAGTTTACACAGGCAATGGCAGGCCTGTAGTTACAAATTGAGTGGTCTCCCAGGGGTGGCATAATACATGCTTCAGCCCATGGGGGACCCCTGGTGCAGCTATGCCCTGGGTACCTTAGTACTATATACTAGGGACTGATAAGGTTATACCAGTGTCCAATCTGGGATGTACCTAAGTACTTACCAAACCAATTTAAGGGAGAAAGCACAGAGACTGGGGTCCTGGTTAGCAAGATCCCAGTCAGACTAGTCAGAAAACAGCATTATAGCAAGCAAAAAGGGGGGGAACCATAAAAGCAGATCCTACTTTCCTACACAGCCCCCCCAAACATAAGGAGATGAGACTAACCTTGCCCAGTTGAGTCTTCATTATCTAAGTGGAAATATTTGCAGAGGCCATCTGCATTGGTATGGTTACTCCCAGGTCTTTGTTCCACTGTATAGTCCATCCCCTGTAGGGAAACGGACCACCTCAAAAGTTTCGGATTTTCACCCTTCATCTGTTTAAGCCATAAGAGGGGCTTGTGGTCTGTCTGCAAAATGAAGTGAATGCCAAACAGGTATGGCTTCAGCTTTTTCAAGGCCCAGACCACAGCAAAGGCCGCCCTCTCAATGGCTGACCAACGTTTCTCCCTGGGGGTCAATCTTCTGCTGATAAAAGCTACTGGTTAATCCTGGCCCTCTGCATTAAGTTGTGATAACACAACCCCTACCCCTATCTCAGATGCATCTGTCTTGACAATGAAAGTTTTGGAGAAGTCAGGACTTTGCAGGATGGGAGCAGTGCACATGGCCTGCTTCAGGTCATCAAATGCCTTTTGACAGCTTACTGTTCACTGAACTTTCTTGGGAATTTTCTTTGATGTCGGATCATTCAGGGGAGTCACAATGGACCCATATCCCTTTACAAATCTTCTCTAATACACAGTCAGGCCCAAGAAAGCTCTGACCTGAGTCTGGGTGTGGGAGCAACCCAGTCCAGAATGGTCTGGATTTTGCTCTCCAATGGTTGAACCTGGCCTCCACCTACCAGGTGGTCCAAGTACACAACCTTGCTCTGGCCTGTCTGGCACTTGGTGGCCTTGATAGTGAGGCCTGCCTCTTGCAGGCTTTCCAGAACATTTCTGAGGTAGACCAGGTGATCTTTCCAGGTGGAGCTAAAGACAGCTATATCATCTAGATATGCTGCACTATAGGCTTCCAGACCTGTTAAGACTTTATTCACCAACCTCTAAAATGTGGCAGGTGCATTCTTCAGACCAAAGGGCATTACAATAAATTGATAACGCCAACTAGGGGTTGAGAATGCTATTTTTGGCTTGGCATCCTCAGCTAGTCTGATTTGCAAGTAGCCAGCTGTCAAGTCAAATGTACTCAGAAACTTGGCTGAGACAAAAGTATCTATGAGTTCATCGGCTCTGGAAATTGGATGGGCATCAGTCCTAGTGACTGCTTTGAGGCCTCTGTAGTCCACACAATACCTCATCTCTCTTTCTCCACCCTTGGTGTGAGGTTTTGGCTCAATGACTACTGGACTAGCCCAGGGGCTATCTGAAGGCTCAATGATCCCCATTTCCAGCATCTTTTGGACCTCTGTCCTGATGCAGTCCCTGACATGGTCAGGCTGTCTGTATATTTTAACTCTTTACAGGCAGACTGTCACCTGTGTCCACTTGAGGGGTACACCAGGTGGTTTGACTGGGTGTCAGGGAGAACATATGTCTGTACTGATTGAGGACTTGCCTGCAATCAGTCTGATGTTGATCGGTGAGGCTGCCTGCCTAAGCTACTCCATCTACCGATCCATCATCAGGGTTCTGAGAGAGGAGATCAGGGAGAGGGTCACTCTCTTCCTCCTGTCCCTCATCAGTTGCCATGAGCAAGCCCATGTCAGCCCTGTCAACAAAAGGTTTTAGGCAATTCACTTGAAGTACCCTATGGGGACTTCTTGGAATACCTAGGTCCACCAGGTAGATGACCTCACCTTTTTGTTCAAGGATGGTGTGGGGGCCACTCCACTTGTCTTGGAGAGCTGCTGGGACCACAGGCTCCAACACCCACACGTTCTGGCCTGGCTGGTAAACAGTCAAGACAGCCTTTTGGTCATGCCAAGCTTTTTGAAGTTTTTGGTTGGCTTCCAGGTTTTTGCTGGCCTTCTTCATGTACTCAGCCATGCGAGAACGCAGGCCAAGGACATAGTCCACAATGTCCTGTTTAGGTGGTTTGAGAAGTTGCTCCCAACCATCCTTTACTAGACATAAGGGACCCCTAACTGGATGTCCAAACAGAAGCTCAAAGGGGCTGTAGCCAACCCCCTTCTGAGGAACCTCTCTGTAGGCAAAGAGAAGGCAGGGTAATAAGACATCCCATTTTCGCCTAAGCTTTTCTGGGAGTCCCATGATCATACCCTTTAGGGTCTTGTTGAACCTTTTAACAAGCCCATTGCATTGTAGATGTGTAGGGTGTGGTAAACATGTAGTTTATTCCACACTCTTTCCACATGGCAGTAATAAAACTAGACATGAAGTTTGTACCCCTGCCTGTTAAAACCTCCTTAGGGAAGCCCACTCTGGAAAAGATTCCCAGGAGGGCCCTGGCCACTACACGAGCTGTAGTGGTTCTAAGGGGAATGGCCTCTGGGTACATAGTGGCATGGTCCACCCCCACTAGTATATAACTGTGCCCAGATGCAGATGGAAGGTTCCAGGGACCAACAATGCCAATCCCTACCCTCTCAAAGAGAACCCCAACCACTGGAAGTGGGATTAAGGGGGCCTTTGTTGTGCCACCTGACTTACCACTGGCTTGGCAAGTAGCACAGGAGCGACAAAACTCCTTCAGATGTATGGGGCCAGTGAAAGTGAGGGACAAGCCTGTCCCTAGTCTTGTTTTGCCCTAAGTGTCCTGCAAGAGGAATATCATGTGCTAGGGAGAGGAGGAAACCTCTTCATTTCTTGGGTATTACCAACCTCCTGGTGGCACCAAGCTTGGGGTCTCTACCCTCAGAGTACAAGAGCCCATCTTCCCAATAGACCCTTTAGGACCCACTGATATTCCCTGCTTCCTCAGCAGCAGCTTGCTGTCTGATGGGTTCAAGAGAGGGCAGGACTGCTAGTTCAAACTCAAGTCTGCACTGGAAGGTCACCTCCATTATCATGGTTCTTCTGCCTAACCCTGGTTCTGACCCACTTATCTACCTTCCTTCCCAATTCTTGGGGGGAAGTCAGATCTGAGTCCACCAGGTGCTGATGCAAAAACTGATCCTGACAGTTATTAAGGATATGCTCCCTCATAATCAAATTGTACAATCCCTCATAGTACTGTACCTTGCTTCCATGAAGCCACCCTTCCAGAGCCTTAATAGCACTGTCTACAAAATCCACCCAGTCCTGGGCCTGTGCTTTCTGGGTGTCTCTGAACTTAATTCTATACTGTTCAGTGGTTAAGCCAAACCCATCTATGAGAGCACTCTTCAGTACTGAGTAATTGTCAGCATCCTCTTCTCTAACAGCGAGTAGCTTATCTCTACCTTTGTTAGCAAAGGAGAGCCACGGGATAGCATCCCACTGCTCTTGAGGGACCCTCTGAACTTTACAGGCACTCTCCAAAGCAGTGATCTATTTATAGTAAGAGTGGGAACACGACCGCGGGATCAATGCAGGTCAATGGGTAAGTTGTGGTTGCAATTTTAAAGAAGAAGGACTCTTCCCAGGGGACCCTGAAGAAACCCCGTGGAAGACAGAAGGTTTCCGACGCTACTTCACACCTATGCGCCCAGCTTTCCTGGTGCAGGTATCCTGGTTCCTAAGGTATCCATGAGTGGGGTGGTTCTCCAACCTTCTGTCTTCCACAGGGTTTCTTCAGGGTCCGCTGGGAAGGGTCCTTCTTTAAAATTGCAACCGCGACTTACCCTTTGACTTGCATTGATACCGCGGTCGTGTTCCCACTCTGCACACGGCATCCGTGGGGCTTTTGGTTACTTACCTCAGGTGGTTCCTTGGGTCCCCGGCACTTCTACGTCTTCTGGGTATAGCCTTGACTTGAGTCGTGGTTCGCATACCACTATTTTAGTATATGCTTTGGTCTCCCCCTGACGACCACTGTGTATTACGTGCTACTTACCTGTTTCTATTGAAAAGTATTGTGTGCATTGTGTATATCTCCGGCTAGGAGATATCTGTATGTGTTAGTGAGTGTCTTATAATAAATACAGATTTTTATAAATATACTGTGTGGTTCTTTTTCACTTCATCTATACCTATAAGATTATGTTCTGTTAAAACAAGGTGCTTTACACTCCTTCTGGACTAAGCCTGAAGGCTGCTCTCAACAGCTACCACTTAGAGAGCTTTCTAAGACCACTAAAATCAGTTGTCTGGATTGGTGCATGGTGCCCACTTACATAAGTGTACATCATATACCAAGCCAGCTTCTCACAGTGGTTTAGTATCCTGAACTCAGAATATAAAAATGCATCTTTTAGTAAAGATGATTTTTATGTTCTGTGTTTGAAAATACAATTTTTAGAAAGTAGGTCTTTTCTTGCTTAGCAATCATGTGTGCCTCTGCTGGGTTTGTGGATTGACTGTCAGGCTTTGGAGTGACAGAGGCTGGGGATGTGTATTTTCTTCAGACAGCCACTGGGGGGGGGGGGAGTTGAGGTGTGTCCGGCCTTTCCTGGATGAGTCAGGGCTGGGCTGAATAGACCTGGGCCGCATTTAGGGGCATATTCACAAGGAGCTATCGTCGAATTAACGGCACTTTATCGCAGCCAAAGTCGTGATAAATGTACCCCCCCCATTCACAAGCCGGTGTTAACAGCCCACAGCACCAGTTTACCCGCGATAGCAGCCGCAAAAAACATCGCCACAGAGGACCCGCGCAAATATCGCTAATGAGATGCAGAGTAGGCGTTTCCGTGACAAAAGCCGAGACAACAGCACACCTCAACATTCACAACGACCAGCCACATCCGCGATAAAAACACAAAACAGGCAATAAGGCGCGTTAGCACCAGGAAATCTACACCTGCTTTGACCTGGTGTAAAGTCGGACGGCAGCCAGCACCACAAAAGGGAGCACAGCCCAGGGCCACATCTGAAGGGCAACAGATGCCATGGAGCCACCCATCATGCGGCCCGGACACCCAAGAGGGCCACAAGACCCACCACCACCACCCCCAGGACCCCACCCCACACTCGGAACACCCCCACCCCCCGTACCAACACAGACGCAGCGCAGACAAAGACAGCGGAACCCCAGGAAACGTACCATCCGCACAGACCCAACACCTGACAATGTCACCGTCCACTACAGGCTGAAAGGGACAACCAACCTACGCATCCTGACCATCATCGCCTAACAGGCCTACGGCAACAACACAGCGGACAACCAACATCCCACCCCACACAAAGCTGATGGCGTGGCTGCACCTGTTGGCCCCTGGGAACCCCCATCCAACACCCGCCAGAGTCGGAGGAGTCTCACAGCCAGCCACATACAAGTCCCCCACACCTGTCCTGGACATCACCATCACCCTGGTACCCCAGTCCCCATACGTACAACACAAGGCGCAGGATCCTCTGGAGACCAAGCAAGGACCATACGCCATAGCAGGATGCACGCACGTGTTGGGAGCAATACACAGCACACATGTACTACCTGTGCCCCCTGGTGACACAGCACACAATCACCACAACAGGAAGCACATGTCTCACACCAATGTGCAGGCAACAACAGAACACCGTGGAACACCCAACAATGTCGCCTTCAAATACACAGCCAGTGTGCATGATAACTTCATCCTCCGACAGTCCGTCATCAACCAGCGTTCCCAGGATGGCAACAAGGGAAATGTACAGCCCCTTGGCAATATACAAATGAACATCCCACACACCTCAACACCACAACCATGCAACTCACAACTCTGGCAATGCACACGTCACAAAATCACATACAACAGGCACAACAATATGCCCACCCACCAGACACGACAGAACAACTTACAATGTCCACATGGGCAAGCCCTGAAAATGAGCCAGCAACGTCATGGCACCTCAGCCACATACTAGCCGAATGTGGGGAGAGGTGGCAACCAGGCATGTGTGAAGGATGCAGACGAACCATGATTGGGAAAGTACACAATGCCAACAGTGCCGGAGATGTGCTGGACACCTCGCAGTATGCAGAACACACCCATATCCATGGTGACATACACCGCTTGCATATGGAGTGTAGTGGACAGTGGACGCCACCATGTCACCACAGCCAGTGGGGGTCCTCGCGGAAATGTTGCCGGTTACGCCCCCCCCTAAGAGTCAGCGGAGTGGAATGGCCCGGCGTACGCCACGCCAGCGTAGGGGTGTGTATAAAAACCACATAGGCCTGGGCGTGGTCCACTTCCGGAAAGACCCATGTCTCTGCCAGGGCGCACCTCCCACCTCACCACGAGGCCGACGCCATCCTCGTGAGCGGAGTTGCCTGCGATGCCGTGCACCTGCCGGACCCCAGCAAGCTGGTCCACGAACCCGTCAGGCCAGCCCCTGCGCAGCTAGGCCACACTGATCACCTTCCGACACCGGCGTGTGTCAAGGAGGGCCCACCACGTGCCGGCGCAAGCCACAAGCCCGAGGCCCGAGACCTTGGCAGCCACCTCAGACCATCACGGCCGCCACAACACTGGCCCGCTTTATTCCCTTTTCGTTGACGTACTCCACTGCCGCCCCCGTAACTACTCTTCGGACCAGTAGGTCCCACATGTGGAACTGTGTCTTGAGTCATGAATGGCAGTGACCCCATATCCCGGCCAGCGGCCACAGCACCAGACCCACCCAGTTCAGTGAGGCATAGTTCCATATGGGCATCTTGCGACACGTGGTGCCACTAACCCTGTCCAACGCCAGCCTGCTACATGTGGTGCCACTAACTCTGTTCAACGCCAGCCCGCTACACGTGGTGCCACTGAACCTGAACTACGCAGGCTGGTGGGGCCATCCAACCTATGCCGGCGACACTCGGTGAATGGGCCGTGCTGACCGCTGCCTCAGGCCTACACCACGGTCAGGTAGGTCACACATTTGGAACTGAGCCTTGATTACACCATGGCAGTGAACATTATTTAAGGCAGAGAATTATTCACCATACACCCTTCGATGTGGTGGCAACAAGTCTGTGCATGGCATCACAACCACACGTGTCTGTGGGCCTACGCGGACCACTGCCCTCGGCCTACGCTGCGCTCGAGTGGGATCCCAGAATTGGAACTGAACATCGGTAATTCAAAAGGCTAAATACATGTCTTGGCATGCACAGAGGGGCGTAAGAGGATGACGCGTTGCAGGCCGGAGGGAACAGGATCATCGTCACGGAGGTGATTGAACACTACCGACAACTGCCACTGTGTCACTAACTCTGTGCCTCGCGAGCCAACGACAGGTGGCTGTGAGCCCATGCTGACCGCTGCCTCCGGCCTACACTGCGGTCCAGTAGGTCACAGAGCCTTGATTTGGCAATGTCGGAGTTCACATATGTGTACCGGCATCATCGCAGACTGCATGCCCTCACACCACCTGTGCCACTGAGTTTGTTCCCCGACATTCATGGACACTCACTGGTCGTACATTGGGGGCGTTTGAGTCTATGGAATAGGGGCTAGTTTTCATCCTCATGTAGCTGATCCCGAATTGTTGGTGACAACGAGGGTTGCGCTTTCCACTCCTCAATTTGCTGCTTCCGGATAACATCAGACCTTCCGCATCATGCCCTGGAGGACACCTTCCACTGTCCCCCGCAACACTCTGCAACATACACCTCGGCCATTGATGGGGACCCGCTCAGGTCGCATGGCCCATCTGACTGCACCGCAAGTCACCGTCCCGTGGCTGGGTGCCTGTGCCGGCCGCAGTGCATCCGGGGCCACTAACTCTGTGCTGCTCAGGCCTGGGACCCCTTCTTCTGAGACATTGAATGGCCTCTGTAGCGATGGTCTTGGGTTCATCAACGCCATGTGTCTGTGGCCCTGTGCTGTCCGCCTCCTCCGGCCCCAACTGAGGGCCACAAGGGCCCACACATGGCATTGAGTCTTGACCGGCCCGGACGTCGCATCACCGCAGGAGGCACACGCCACCACGGCAAGGACCACCTCCAACCGCCATCTGCCAGAGTCGAAAGGGTGGTCCTGACAGACCTACGGAGTTGCCCAGACCTGTCGTGGATGCCATCATCGGCCTGCTGCCCTGCTCAGCACTCCAGGTGCCAGTGACTCAGTGCACCGCAAGCCATTGTCCGTTGCTGATTGAGTTTTGTGCTGTTGTGAGGTTGCGCAGCAATGTCACCTCATGCAGTGGGGAAGACCTGGGACCATGAGGAGGAGGATGTGTCAAGTGTGTGGACGGGAGAAGGCACATACAATGGGAGGGCAGGTGGCAGCAGCCCCAAGGCAGGAATGCAGACTGGTGGCGGTAGTCAAGCTACACACCCGGATCTGATACTGGGTATTGCGCTGTGGACTGCGGACGCAACTGTCACCTCAGGCAGTGTGGGAGACCTGGGACGTTGATGATGAAGTTGATGCAGGTGTACCACACCCCACTGCATCTGCATCAGGACTAACCCGAAGGGACACAATCCTAGCAATTCCTTCACATGAGCGTGCTCTTCTCTAGTGCCCCTACCTCAGTGCACTGCAACTCACGGAACGTCCAGAGTGAATATTGGGTGACCTCAGTCCTTACTCCGGATCCCTCCATGTCGCTCTGCAATTGACTCTGTTATGCTGGTGTTTTCTGTTTCCATTACACTGGTGTCCACTGTTCAGGTTGTTGCTAGCACCAAGCACTCCGTGCGGGCTGGCTTATACTCACCCCACACACATCCAGCACAGGCGTCACTGTACATGTGGCCCTGCCAATAAAGGGGCCGGGCGCACGTGCCCGTAGCCAGTTCAACATGATATGTGCATGTGTCTCTGTGGAGGTGTGGGTCTCCTTTGTGGGGTGTAGGTGGTCCCTGAAGGGTATTGGACACCCACGTATGTGTTCTACTTTGCATTCCATGGGTTAGGCAACACCCTCACCTGTTGGGCCACCTCCTTTTGGCGTTCGGCCACCTGGCATTGGGGTGCCATGTGTGGGTGGGTGACGTGTTGTGAGGCAGCCGTGATTGCGGGTGCTTCATGCTGTGTGGTCTGTTGCAGAGTCTGGGTTCTCCTCTGAGTAGCTTGTCTGCCCTGGTCCTGGTGGTGGGTTGTGTGGGATGTCCATGGGCTGTTGTAGGGCGTCGGGTTCGGGGTGTGGTGTTCGTCTTGGGCATCACTGATGGGTTGTCTGTTCAGACCTGCTGGAGGTGTTCTTTGTCCCTCTGCATTGTGAAGGGGAGGTGCATGTTGGCATTGTGTTGGCGCCTTGTTCTTGTCGACATGCAGACTGTGTGACAATGTACATTGTGACTGTTTGGGCGGTGGTGGCTATTTGAGTTGGGGCAGTGTACATTTGGCCTACATGGCTGATGTGGGGTTGTAGGGGTAGATGTGCATCTCACAGTTCCCTGCTCTGTCCAATGTGATTGTTCTGTTTCTGTGCTTGG
The DNA here is from genome assembly GCA_963921515.1 of Calotriton arnoldi. Taxonomy (NCBI): domain Eukaryota; kingdom Metazoa; phylum Chordata; class Amphibia; order Caudata; family Salamandridae; genus Calotriton; species Calotriton arnoldi. The sequence continues at coordinate 108,010 of CAWUFW010005288.1, read as the reverse complement.
GTGGACCCAGTTGTGTCCCCTGTTCTGTAGTGTGGGTGTTGCACTTTGTGCCACATTGTCATGGTATGTGCTGTGATTGCTCTGTGTGTGTGCTGCAGTGTGCTACGGGGATGGAGGACATGTCCTTGGGTAATTGTGGATGTGCAGTGTGCTACTGTGCCCATCACCCCCCGTCCCCCCCAGTCCCTGTTGGATCCTCACCCTGTTGTTGTTATGTCTGGTCCTATCGAGCTGTGTCCGTACTCCCTACTCCTTGCACCCTCTCCACACTGATGACTGTGGCCTGGCTTTTCTCCTGCTCCTCCTGTGTCGCTGGACTGCCACCTCCTGTCGCCGTTGCTGCCTTCCTGTTGGCAGCGGGTTTGTGCCTGGTTTAGGTTGTCTCGTCCTGGCGGATTCTCTTGGCCTCCTGGATTGGCCTCCTGGGCTCTGCGACTGCATTCCAGGCGGTCTGCTTATGTGTCATTTGCTGGTAGTGTTCTGTCGCCTCCGTGGCCTTGGTCTTGTTTTCCTGCGGTCTGCACCCCGTCTTCCTCTCCATTTTCTCCTTGGCCTTCCCCGTCCCACTTGTTCCTTGCTGGTGGTCTGTGGGGGTTGTGGGGTTCGCGTTACCCTCTGCGCTTGGTCAGGGTGCATAGATGTTGCTACGTGCTTTGGCTTGTTTCTGGTGTGTTGTGCCTGTGGTTTTTATGGTGCAATTGCCCGCCAGACGCGTGGGAGTTGCAGGCCTGAGGCTGCTTTTCGCAGCTTTTTGTACCGCGATTGGCCTCATCGCATGATTTCTCGCATTTGCATTTCGCATTTTTTGGGCGTGGTGTTGATTTACACGCTGTCATTTGACGCGTTATCTGGTGACTATCGCATGCTACCGCCTTGTTGTGAATCCCACGTTCAAACGGGGTTATTTTCCCGTGATAGGCTGCGTTATTGGAAGTTTTGTTACGCTACTCTTGCGGTAGTTATCACACGTTCTTGTGAATATACCCCTTAGAGTAGTGGAAGGAGATTTCCTTACACCTGAATGGGCCTGGTCTGCCTTGGACAATGCTGTCTCCACCTCCTGCCAGAGAGGATAGAACTGGTTTGGGCTGGGCACAGACACTCTCTGCCCAAGAGAACAAAGAGAAAGCCAGTATAAATATTGGGGCCCTAACCCCAGAACTTTAGAACTCGCTTGGCTCAAGGAACCTGCCAAGAAGAAGAGCTGGAAGAGCTGCCAGCAGGAGGACTGCCCCTTTGCTGTTTTGTTGCTTTGTTGGGTTGGCCTGCAGTTGCTGCTTCTGCCTTGGGCAGTGAAAGGACTGGACTGAACATTTTTCTTTTACTTGTTGCTGAGTATTTCCAAAGGCTTGAAATAGAGCTTGCCTCCTGTTCACAAAGTCTCAGGGACCACAAAGACTTCACCTACCTCTGGGTACCGCCTCTGGAACCGTGGTTTCTGTTGCCATAGAAGGTGAAAGCAGCCGACACCATCACCGACAACGATGCAGACTCCATGTCCTAAAGACACCGCAGAGAGCACCGTCGCACCTCAGACCGCAACCCTGGTTTCACCGTCGACGACCTCCGCCGCCAACGAGCCGCTGCTTGTACTGCGACCTGTGGGCACCACACTCTGCACCGCCTCGCTTCACTCTGCTGCCCTGGTCTCACCGACGACGACGCTGCCCGCTGACCACGACACCCGTGGCTGCACCGTGGTTTGGGGGCACCGCTCGTGAGTTACACAATGCACCGCCCCGTCTCACACCGGAGCCGTGGTCTCACGACGCCGCTGGATGACTGTCACCAAGCTGCTGCCTGCACCACAAATGGGTACCGCACGCCGCACCACTTCACATCGCACCCACGATGGTTGTGACGACCGGCCGCACCAACGTGATTGGCCGCAACGAAAAGGTACTGTTTACGAGTCTGCCATCACCACGACCGATGCGGTTGGACGGAAATGTTGGATTCTGTTGTTTTCAACACCGCGGTAGCACTGGACGCAGCTACCGGCTTCAAAGAACTGAATTTTAAGGTTATTCTTGCAAAGTGCTTATTTTTAATTACTGTATGTTGGATTTTTATCGTTTTGGTCGTGTTTTGAATATATAAACTATTAGATATTTATCTAAACCGGTGTGGTTTATTTTTATAGTGTTTTCACTGTATTACTGTTGGTTATGTGCAAATGCTTTACACGCTGCCTCTAAGATCAGCCTGACTGCTCGTGCCAAGCTACCAAGGGGGTGAGCAGGGGTTCTTTCAGTAGTGTATCCCCCTTACCCTGACTAGAAGGAAGGGTCCCTACTTGGACAAAGGTGCAAACCATTGCCAACTAGAGACCCCCATTTCTTAAAATGAGGTGAGATTCCGGTAGTAGTGCTATATCAAGAGACCTATGCCGGAGGAAGGAGTGAATTTTTTTAGCAGATTGCAGGTGTTTGCATACCTTTGATGTTCCAGGTGATACTCTGAAATGTGCGGGATTGGGGCATCATGTCAGGGAGGTTCCCAGTAGTTGCCACGGGGAGTCAGGGAGCAAGGGACTCATTTGAACTAAAAGGTCCCAGGGAGGAAAGGGTGTGGGGTAGGAGAGAGTACCGGGAACAACAAAACTAGATACCACATATGCGGACGATGTCCTATTCTTCCTTACCGACCCGGGATATATGGGCCCTCGGATACGGCAGATCCTGAGGGTGTTTGGGGAAACTTTGGGCCTCCACACAAATCAGTCCAAATCCATTTTATATCCGATTTGCAGAGACCAGGGGCGGAGTACGTGGGCTACGCAACTGACACATGCACCCGTCGGCTTTACATACCTGGGAGTGTCTATATCAACAGATCCAGCGAAGTCCTGGGCCCACAACATGCAGCCCCTCATACCTAAGGTCAGAAACAAGGTGCAGGCCTAGTCCCCTCTGCCATTGTCCCTCACGGCCGGTCAGCGATTTTCAAGATGGTCTCACTACAGCGTATTTTGTATCGGCTCCAAAATTACCCGTATGACATCCCCCAATCATGGTTCAAACAAATTAACTCACTCCTCAATACGTTCTTGTGGGGTGGTGGGGCTATACGCGTCGCACTACGAACATGTACTCAATCCACCTACTGCGGCGGGATTGCAGCATCTGACATCTTCACTTATTATGCTGACTCCCATCTCCTCAATATAAATGAATGATGGTATAATCCCCAAGCAGACCCTGCCTATGCTGTCGAAAGAATAATGTTTGAAAGCCACGCATTGCTCGACATGCTGTATAGTTGTTGTCGATTAGACCACCTGCCTCCAGCCACTAGAGTTGTTATCCAGCTATGGAGACGCATGGTCCGACAGATGGGATGGGGAGGGTGTTTAACACAGACAACTCTGTTGTGGTAGGGAGGCAATCTTTGCCAAGTGGCGTCGCTGACAGGGTTCTGTACATGGGACCTCCTTGGCATATCCACACTTGGGGACATCATGAAGGGGGCCATTCTAAAATCCTTCCAACATTTGCAGGAATAATTTCATCTTCATCATAATCAGTTCTATAACTACCTTCAATTACGACATGCCCTATCCCCATACATCGCAACATTGACAGAGCTTCCGGAATTCCACCCCCTAGAAGGGCGACTATTGATGGGGGATATTGGAGCCCATAAGATTAGACAGATATACCAAACTATAGTTACGCACGCGGCACAACACTAGATGCTCTCCGACAGAGCTGTGTAAGTGACATACCCGACCTATCGGACGATGATTGGACAGAGGCACTGGCGAGCCCCCGTGGTGCGACCATAGCATCCCGTTATCGCCTGATACAATTTACATTTTTACACAGAGCCTACTACACTCGGCATCGCCTTTGGCGCATGGGGGTAATACCGTCGCTGGGGTGTCTGAGATGTGCACGAGAGGCGGGCACCTTCATGCCCACAGTATGGAACTGCTCTACCCTCTAGCCTTACTGGGGTAAAATACTGGCCTGTCTGGGCAAAGTGCTCTCATGGAGTATTCCGTCTGATCCCAAAGTCGTTTTACTACATAGCACAGATGGCATTGGAGGCAAAAAGTACAAACAGCACTTGCTTTTCACTGGACTTACATTAGCCAAAAGGGATATCGCCCAGTACTGGAAGAGTAGTTCTCCGCCGCCCATTGGGAAGTGGGAAAAAGACTGGTGCATGGGAATGGAGTTATCTGTGTTTCAGGCTCGGGGTTGCCCAGAGAAACACCAAAAGATTTGGCAGAGATGGGCGGAGTACAGGGGTATTGAATTGCCGGAGGTGGAATCCCTAGACACTTTCCTACAACAAGAGTAGTTATGTAATGGTGTAGCCCTCAGGACGTTGGATACAACCATCCAGCGGACATCTGGCATCAATGATCAAGAGGGGTGGGGGAGGGGCGGTCCCGGTGCCTAAATCCGCCATGGTTGTTATATGTTCTCTCTTTTTATTTCTTTGTATTATCACTTTGGTACTCTACGACAAACAGTAATGTTTCTTATTGATGTGTCGGCCTCCTGCCTATGTTCTACCACTACAAAACTGAATAAAATTTGATATTAAAAAAACAACACTAGATACCACCGGGTATTGGTAAAAGGAAATACAATGGGTGACAAGCCTGGGGGCCATCGTCCAAACCATATGGTAACAACCCCAAAAGGGGCGCTGGGTATGCTAGGTTGCAATGTGAGTCAAGAGCAGTCCTTGGCTCCCAGAGTGGAAGATAGTAAGTGCGCTGGGTAGGTAGTCACCCAGATTAAGGTAGTTGGTGTGAAGAAATCACGGTGTCAGTCTTTTACTTAGGAGCAGTCGAAGGGTGTAGAAGCTGGGAGGAAAAGAGCAGGAGGAAGCACAACTAGAGTGGCCAAGGTTTAGGGGCAGGAGTCCCCCAGGGCTGGTGTAGGTGTGTCATTTGAATAAAAAAACTGTATTTAGGAATGTCAGGTATTGTTATCTGCAGTTTGAGGAATCATACCTGGTAGGGGACTTAGGTCATGCAGGTTTGACAGGAAAGTGTTATCGTCTCCAGAGTTGTTTCCTGAAGGGCCAGGGGACGCCAATTTAGAATCCAGGAATGCAGAGGCAATATCTAGGGCAGAGCGTTGACTATTTTGGATCTGGGCTCTGCTGGTCCCATGAGACCCCCCCCAGGAGCGAAGGCTGCACCGCCAAGGCAACCATGGGGGGAGGATGGAAGTCCAGGGGCATGCCAGCCACAGAGAAGGCATCCCAGGTCTCTGCTCACCTCCAAGCATCTTGTGAGTCAGTGAAAAAGTTGTCTTCTGGCCCACTATAACGTGTTTCACTGTGAAAAGCAGGATAAATGTCAGGCCCAGGTCTCTAAGTCGCCGCTTTACCCCCAAAAAGGATGACAACATTTTTCAGAGAAATTACCATTGTCTACTTTCCCTTAGAAACCACAACCATTGAAATACCAGGATGTGAACACATAACCTTTGAGTAAGAATCAGAGACCTTAACCACTAGGCAATTGTGACTCTTAAGTAATTTGCACGAAAACATATATATGACATTCGAATCAAACACTCCAGTGAATGCAGTACCATAGGTTAGAGTTCACCTATGTTGACCTCATTGACAGTGATGACTGGAAGGAAAGAGGGAGAGAGAGAAAAAGAAAGCAAGACAGAGGGAGAGAGAAGATTTGTTTTTTTGTGGTAAGACATACTTTCAAAGAGAGATATTCAAACAAGGAGAAATGGAAAAAAATCCAACATTTATCAGAAAAAGTACCATTGCCTATAATTTTACCTCATAAACCAAAACTAGTCATACACCAGGATTTGAACAGATGACCTTTAGAGTAAGAAACCTTAACCACAAGGCCACAGTGGATCATGAGTGACTTGCATGAAAACATATATATGCCATTCGAATCAAACACTCCAGTGAATGCAGTACCATCTCATTAACAGTGTTGAATGGAAGGAAAGAGGGAGCAAGAGATAGAAAAAGAAATCGAGACATAGGGAGAGAGAAGTTTTGTATTCTTTGGGGTAAGACGAACTCATAAAGAGAGATATTCAAACAAGGCGAAAAGAAAGACATTTATCAAAGAAAGTAAAATTGACTTTGTTGTTGACTGAGAATTCACAACCAGTGAAACAACAGGATTTGAACACATAACCTTAAGGTTTAGAGTCTGAAACTTTAATAACTAGGCCCCAGTAACTCATGGATACTTTGCCCGAAAACTTATATATGACATTCAAATCAAACAGTCCAATGTATGCAGTGCCCTAGGTTAAAGTTCGCCTATGTTGACATCATTGACAGTGTTGAATGGAAGGAAAGAGGGACAGAGAGAGAGAAAAAGAAAGAGAGACAGAGGGAGATAGATCTGTTTTCTTTGTTGTAAGACATACTTTTAAAGAGAGATATTCAAACAAGGAGAAATGAAAAAGAAATTCCAACATTTAACAGAAAAAGTACCATTGCCTATAATTTTACCTCATAAACCAAAACTATTCATACACCAGGATTTGAACAGATGACCTTTAGAGAAAGAAACCTTAACCACAAGGCCACAGTGGATCATGAGTGACTTGCATGAAAACATATATATGACATTCGAATCAAACACTCCAGTGAATGCAGTACCATCTCATTAACAGTGTTGAATGGAAGGAAAGAGGGAGCAAGAGATAGAAAAAGAAATCGAGACATAGGGAGAGAGAAGTTTTGTATTCTTTGGGGTAAGACGAACTCATAAAGAGAGATATTCAAACAAGGCGAAAAGAAAGACATTTATCAAAGAAAGTAAATTGCCTTTGTTGTTGACTGAGAATACACAACCAGTGAAACAACAGGATTTGAACACATAACCTTAAGATTTAGAGTCTGAAACTTTAATCACTAGGCCCCAGTAACTCATGGATACTTTGCCCGAAAACTTATATATGACATTCAAATCAAACAGTCCAGTGTATGCAGTGCCCTAGGTTATAGTTCGCCTATGTTGACATCATTGACAGTGTTGAATGGAAGGAATGAGGGACAGAGAGAGAAAAAGAAAGCGAGACAGAGGGAGAGAAAAGATTTGTATTCTTTGGGGTAAGACGAACTTATAAAGAGAGATATTCAAACAAGGCAAAAAGAACAACATTTATCAAAGATAATAACATTGCCTTGATTTTTGACAGAGAACTCACAACCAGTGAAACACGAGGATTTGAATACATAACCTTTAGAGTAAAGGTCTGCAACCTAACCCACTAGGCCAAAGAGACTCATGAGTCATCTATACAAAAACGTATATATGACATTCGCATCAACCACTCCACTGTATGCAGTGCCATGGGTTAGAGTTCACCTATATTGACATCATTGACAGCGTTGAATGGAAGGAAAGAGGGAGAGAGAGAGAAAAAGAAAGCAAGACAGAGGGAGAGAGAAGATTTGTATTATTTGGGGTAAGACATACTTGTAAAGAAAGATATTCAAACAAGGAGGAATGAAAAAAAAATCCTACATTTATCAGAGAAAGTACCATTGCGTATAATTTTACCTCAGAAACCACAACCATTGAAAGAAGAGAGATAGTAAAAGAAGGAGAAATTAAAAATATTTTCCAACAATTATCAAAGAAAGTACCATTGCCTTTAATTTTACAACAAATCCTTAACCATTCAAACACCAAGATTTGTACATATGACTTTTGGTGTAAGAGTAAGGGACCTTAACCACTAGACCACAGTGCCTCATGAGCTACACACACAAAAACGTAGATATGACATTCGGATCAAACACTCCAGTGTACGAAGTGCCGTAGGTTAGAGTTCACCTATGTTGACATCAGTGACAGCGTTGAACGGAAGGAAAGAGGGACAGAGAGAGAAAAAGAAAGCAAGACAGAGGGAGAGAGAAGATTTGTATTCTTTGGGGTAAGACAAACTCATAAAGAGAGATATTCAAACAAAGCGAAAAGAAAAACATTTATCAAAGAAGTAAATATTGCTTTTATTTTTGATTGAGAACTCACAACCATTGAAACACCAGGATTTGAACACATAACCTTTAAAGTAAGCGTCTGAGACCTCAACCACAAGGTCACAGTGACACACATGAAGTATGCACGAAAACTTATATATGACATTCAGATCAAACACTCCAGTGTATGCAATGCCATAGATTAGAGTTCACCTATGTTGACATCATGCAGTGTTGAATGGAAGGAAAGAGGGACAGAGAGAGAAAAAGAAAGCGAGACAGAGATCTGTTTTCTTTGTGGTAAGACATACTTTTAAAGAGAGATATTCAAACAAGGAGAAATGAAAAACAATTTCTAACATTTATCAGAGAAAGTACCATTGCCTATAATTTTACGTCAGAAACAACAACCATTGAAACACCAGAAATTTAACTCATAACCCTTTGAGTAAGAGTCAGAGACCTCAGCCACTAGGCTACAGTGACTCATGAAGCCTCGAAAACTTAAATATGACATTCTAATCAAACACTCCAGTGTATGCAGTGCCGTGGGTTAGAGTTCACCTATGTTCACATCATTCACAGTGTTGAATGGAAGGAAAGAGGGAGAGAGAGAAAAAGAAAGCCAGACAAAGGGAGAGAGAAGATTTGTATTTTTTGTGGTAAGACATACTTGTAAAGGGAGATAGTCAAACTAGGAGAAATGAAAAATATTTTCCAACATTTATCAGAAAAAGTACCATTGCCTATAATTTTACATAAAAAACTACAACGATTGAAACACCAGGATTTGAACACATGACCTTTGGAGTAAAAGTCAGAGACCTTAAACATTAGGCCACATTACCACATCAAACATATGCTTAAAAACGTATATATGACATTCGAATCAAACACTCCAGTGAATGCAATACCATAGGTTAGAGTTCACCTATGTTGACACATTGACTGTGCCGAATGGAAGGAAAGAGGGACAGAGAGAGAAAAAGAAAGCGAGACAGAGGGAGAGAGATTTGTATTCTTTGGGGTAAGACAAACTCATAAAGAGAGACATTAAGACAAGGAGAAAAGAAAAATATTTAGCAAAGAAAGTAACATTGCCTTTATTTTTGACTGACAACTCTCAACCAGAGAAACACCAGGATTTGAAAACATAACCTCTTGAGTAAGAGTCTGCAACCTTAACCACTTGGCCAAGGTGAATCAAGCTAGCCAGGCTGATGAAGGGTGTTGCCCGAAACCGGTCCCAGGATGCTTGTTTCTGGTTCAGTGAAAACCTGGCTTGGCAGTTCGGTCCATGAGGCACAGGGTCAAGACTGATTTGCATATAGCTGGGTCCAAACTGAGGTGGCGAAGTGAGCTAAAGAATGATGATGGATTCAACCCAGATCTGTGACTGGGGGTGAGTGGCTGAAAAGTTTCAGCGCTCCGTCCATCATCTCCTTGTGTTTGCTTTGTTCGCCCTAAGTTGACAGGGTATGCCCAGACGTGGGTCCCTTGCTCACTTTGCCACTGGATTCAAGCTAGCCTGGCTGATGAAGGTTGTTACCCAGAAACCGGTCCCAGGACGCTTGTTTCCGGTTCAGTGAAAACCTGGCTTGGCAGTTCGGGCTGGACTGTTCCCATGAGACACAGGGTCAAGACTGATTTGCATAGAGCTGGGTCTGAACTGAGGTGGTGAAGTGAGCTATAGAATGATGATGAATTCAACCCAGATCTGTGACTGGGGGTGAGTGGCTGAAAAGTTTCAGCGCTCCGTCCATCATCTCCTTGTGTTTGCTTTGTTCGCCCTAAGTTGACAGGGTATGCCCAGACGTGGGTCCCTTGCTCACTTTGCCACTGGATTCAAGCTAGCCTGGCTGATGAAGGTTGTTACCCAGAAACCGGTCCCAGGACGCTTGTTTCCGGTTCAGTGAAAACCTGGCTTGGCAGTTCGGGCTGGACTGTTCCCATGAGACACAGGGTCAAGACTGATTTGCATAGAGCTGGGTCTGAACTGAGGTGGTGAAGTGAGCTATAGAATGATGATGGATTCAACCCAGATCTGTGACTGGGGGTGAGTGGCTGAAAAGTTTCAGCGCTCCGTCCATCATCTCCTTGTGTTTGCTTTGTTCGCCCTAAGTTGGCAGGGTATGCCCAGACGTGGGTCCCTTGCTCACTTTGCCACTGGATTCAAGCTAGCCTGGCTGATGAAGGGTGTTACCCAGAAACCGGTCCCAGGATGCTGGTTTTCGGTTCAGTGAAAACCTGGCTTGGCAGTTCGGGCTGGACTGTTCCCATGAGGCACAGGGTCAAGACTGATATGCATATAGCTGGGTCTGAACTGAGGTGGCGAAGTGAGCTAAAGGATGATGATGGATTCAACCCAGATCTGTGACTGGGGGTGAGTGGCTGAAAAGTTTCAGCGCTCCGTCCATCATCTCCTTGTGTTTGCTTTGTTCGCCCTAAGTTGGCAGGGTATGCCCAGACGTGCGTCCCTTGCTCACTTTGCCACTGGATTCAAGCTAGCCTGGCTGATGAAGGGTGTTACCCAGAAACCGGTCCCAGGATGCTTGTTTCCGGTCCAGTGAAAACCTGGCTTGGCAGTTTGGGCTGGACTGCTCCCATGAGGCACAGGGTCAAGACTGATTTGCATATAGCTGGGTCTGAACTGAGGTGGCGAAGTGAGCTAAAGAATGATGATGAATTCAACCCAGATCTGTGACTGGGGGTGAGTGGCTGAAAAGTTTCAGCGCTCCGTCCATCATCTCCTTGTGTTTGCTTTGTTCGCCCTAAATTGGCAGGGTATGCCCTGACGTGGGTCCCTTGCTCACTTTGCCACTGGATTCAAACTAGCTTGGCTGATGAAGGGTGTGACCCAGAAACCGGTCCCAGGATGCTTGTTTCTGGTTCAGTGAAAACCTGGCTTGGCAGTTTGGGCTGGACTGTTCCCATGAGGCACAGGGTCAAGACTGATTTGCATATAGCTGGGTCTGAACTGAGGTAGCGAACTGAGCTAAAGGATGATGATGGATTCAACACAGATCTGTGACTGGGGGTGAGTGGCTGAAAAGTTTCAGTGCTCCGTCCATCATCTCCTTGTGTTTGCTTTGTTCGCCCTAAGTTGACAGGGCATGCCCAGACGTGGGTCCCTGCTCACTTTGCCACTGGATTCAAGCTAGCCTGGCTGATGAAGGTTGTTACCCAGAAACCGGTCCCAGGATGCTTGTTTCCGGTTCAGTGAAAACCTTGCTTGGCAGTTCGGGCTGGACTGTTCCCATGAGACACAGGGTCAAGACTGATTTGCATATAGCTGGGTCTGAACTGAGGTGGCGAAGTGAGCTAAAGAATGATGATGAATTCAACCCAGATCTGTGACTGGGGGTGAGTGGCTGAAACGTTTCAGCGCTCCGTCCATCATCTCCTTGTGTTTGCTTTGTTCGCCCTAAGTTGGCAGGGTATGCCCTGACGTGGGTCCCTTGCTCACTTTGCCACTGGATTCAAGCTAGCCTAGCTGATGAAGGGTGTGACCCAGAAACCGGTCCCAGGATGCTTGTTTCTGGTTCAGTGAAAACCTGGCTTGGCAGTTCGGGCTTGACTGTTCCCATGAGGCACAGGGTCAAGACTGATTTGCATATGGCTGGGTCTGAACTGAGGTGGCGAAGTGAGCTAAAGGATGATGATGGATTCAACCCAAATCTGTGACTGGGGGTGTGTGGCTGAAAAGTTTCAGCGCTCCGTCCATCATCTCCTTGTGTTTGCTTTGTTCGCCCTAAGTTGGCAGGGTATGCCCAGACGTGGGTCCCTTGCTCACTTTGCCACTGGATTCAAGCTAGCCTGGCTGATGAAGGGTGTTACCCAGAAACCGGTCCCAGGATGCTTGTTTCCGGTTCAGTGAAAACCTGGCTTGGCAGTTCGGGCTGGACTGTTCCCATGAGGCACAGGGTCAAGACTGATTTGCATATAGCTGGGTCTAAACTGAGGTGGCGAAGTGAGCTAAAGGATGATGATGGATTCAACCCAAATCTGTGACTGGGGGTGAGTGGCTGAAAAGTTTCAGCGCTCCGTCCATCATCTCCTTGTGTTTGCTTTGTTCGCCCTAAGTTGGCAGGGTATGCCCAGACGTGGGTCCCTTGCTCACTTTGCCACTGGATTCAAGCTAGCCTGGCTGATGAAGGGTGTTACCCAGAAACCGGTCCCAGGATGCTTGTTTCCGGTTCAGTGAAAACCTGGCTTGGCAGTTTGGGCTGGACTGTTCCCATGAGGCACAGGGTCACGACTGATTTGCATATAGCTGGGTCTGAACTGAGGTGGCAAAGTGAGCTAAAGAATGATGATGAATTCAACCCAGATCTGTGACTGGGGGTGAGTGGCTGAAAAGTTTCAGCGCTCCGTCCATCATCTCCTTGTGTTTGCTTTGTTCGCCCTAAGTTGGCAGGGTATGCCCTGACGTGGGTCCCTTGCTCACTTTGCCACTGGATTCAAGCTACCCTGGCTGATGAAGGGTGTGACCCAGAAACCGGTCCCAGGATGCTTGTTTCTGGCTCAGTGAAAACCTGGCTTGGCAGTTCGGGCTGGACTGTTCCCATGAGGCACAGGGTCAAGACTGATTTGCATATAGCTGGGTCTGAACTGAGGTGGCGAAGTGAGCTAAAGAATGATGATGGATTCAACCCAGATCTGTGACTGGGGGTGAGTGGCTGAAAAGTTTCAGCGCACCGCCCCTCATCTCCTTGTGTTTACCAAAAACGTATCAATGACATTCGAATCAAACACTCCAGTGTATGCAGTGCCGTGGGTTAGAGTTCATCTATGTTGACATCATTGACTGTGTTGAATGGAAGAAAAGAGAAAGAGAGAGAGAAAAAAAGAAAGCGAGACAGAGGGAGAGGGAGAGGGAAGATTTTTATTCTTTGGAGTAAGACATACTTGTAAAGAGAGATATTCAAACAAGGAGAAATGAAAAATATTTTTCAACATTTATCAGATAAAGGAGCACTGCCTATAATTTTGACTCAGTAGCCACAACCATTGAAATACCAGAATTTGAACGTACAACATTTGGAGTAAGCGTCCGTAACCACTAGGCCATGGTAACTCATGCAAAGCCTTCCCGAAAACCTATATATGACATTCGAATAAAACACTCCAGTGTATGCAGTGCCATAGGTTAGAGTTCACCTATGTTGACATAATTGACAGTGTTGAATGGAAGGAAAGAGGGACATACAAAGAAAAATAAACATTTCAACATTTATCAGATAAAGGAGCACTGCCTATAATTTTAGCTCAGTAACCACAACCATTGAAATACCAGGATTTGAAAACATATCATTTGGAGTAAGAGTCAGAGACCATAACCACTAGGCCACAATGACCCATAAATAATACGCATGAAAAATTATATATGACATTCGAATCAAACACTCCAGTGTATGCAGAGCAGTAGGTTAGAATTCCCCTATATTGATATCATTGACAGTGTTGAATGGAAGCAAAGGAGGCGAGAGAGGGAAAAAGAAAGCGAGAGAGAGGGAGATAGAAGATTTGTATTATTTGGGGAAAGACAAACTCATAAAGAGTGATTTTTAAACACGGAGAAACGAAAGACATTCATCAGAGTAATTACCTTGGCCTATAATTTTTCCTCAGGAACAACAATCACCATTGAAACACCAATATTTGAACATGTAACTTTTGGAGTAAGAGTCTGAGACCATAACCACTGGGCCACAATGACCCATAAATAATATGCATGAAAAATTATATATGACATTCGAATCAAACACTCCAGTGGATACAGTACCATAGGTTAGAGTTCACCTATGTTGACTTCATTGACAGTGTTCATTGGAAGGAAAGAGGGAGAGAGAGAAAAAATTAAAGCAAGACAGAGGGAGAGAGAAAATATGTTTTCTTTGTGGTAAGACATACTTTCAAAGAGAGATACTCAAATAGAGATAAATGAAAAAAAATCCAACATTTATAAGAGAAATTATCATTGCACCTCAGAAACCACAAGATTTGAACACATAACCTTCTGAGTAAGAGTCAGAGACCTTAACCACTAAGCCACAGTGACACCTATGTACTCTGCACAAAAACGTATATATGACATTCGGATCAAACAGTCCAGTGTATGCACTGCCATAGGTTAGAACTCACCTATGTTGACCTCATTGACAGTGTTGAATGGAAGGAAAGAGGGAGAGAGAGAAAAAATAGAAAACGATACAGAGGGAGAGAGAAGATTTGTTTTCTTTGTGGTAAGACATACTTTCAAAGAGAGATATTCAAACATGGAGAAATGAAAAAAAATCCAACATTTATTAGAGAAATTACCATTGCCTATAATGATACCTCAGAAATCACAGGTTTGAAACACATAGCCTTTAGAGTAAGAGACCTTAACCACTAGACCACATTGACTCATTAGTACTCTACACAAAAACTTATATATGACATTCTAATCAAAGTGTCGAGTGTATGCAGTGCCATCGGTTAGAGTTCACCTATGTTGACATCATTGACAGTGTTGAATGGAAGGAAACAGGGAGAGAGAGAGAAAAAGAAAGCAAGACAGAAGGGAGAGAAGATTTGTTTTCTTTGTGGTAAGACATACCTCTCAAAGAGAGATATTCAAACAAGGAGAAATGAAAAAAATAGTAACATTTATCAGAGAAATTACCATTGCCTATAATTATACCTCATAAACAACAACCATTAAAACACCAGTATTTTAACACATAAGCTTCAGAGTAAGAGTCAGAGTACTTAACCACTAGGCCACATTGCCTCATAAGTACTCTGCGCAAAACCTTATATATGAAATTCAAATCAAACAGTCCAGTGTATGCGCTACCATAGGTTAGAGTTCACCGATGTTGACCTCATTGACAGGGTTGAATGGAAGGAAAGAGGGAGAGAGAGAAAAAGAAAGCTAGACAGAGAGAGAAGATTTGTTTTCTTTGTGGTAAGACATACTTTCAAAGAGAGATATTCAAACAAGGAGAAATGAAGAAAAAAAACAACGTTTATCAGAAAAATAACCATTGCCTATGACTTTACATCAAAAACCACAGCCATTGAAACACCAGGATTTGAACACAGAACCTTTGGAGTAAGAGTCAAAGATCTTAACAAATAGGCCACAGCAAATCATGAGTAGTTTGCACAATATATATGACATACGAATCAAACACTACAGTGAATGCAGTACCATAGGTTAGAGTTCAGCTACGTTGACCTCATTGACAGTGTTGAATGGAAGGAAAGAGGGAGAGAGAGAAAAAAAGAAAGCGTGACAGAGGGAGAGAGAAGATTTGTTTTCTTTGTGGTAAGACATACTTTCAAAAAGAGATATTCAAACAACCAGAAATGAAAATAACCTCCAACATTTATCAGAGAAATTACCATTGCCTATAGTTTTACCACAGAAACCACAGCCTTTGAAACAACAGAATTTGAACACTAACCTTTAGAGTAAGAGTCCTTCAGCACTAGGACATAGTGACTCATAAGTACTCTGCACGAAAACTTATATATGACATTCAAATCAAACAGTCCAGTGTATGCAGTGCCATAGGTTAGAGTTAACCTATGTTGAAATCATTGACAGTGTTGAACGGAAGGAAAGAGGGAGAGAGAGAGAAAACAAAGCGAGACAGAAGGAGAGAGAAGTTTTTTTTCTTTGTGGTAAGACATACTTTCAAAGAGAGATATTCAGACAAGGAGAAATGAAAAAGAAATTTCAACATTTATCAGAGAAATTACCAGTGCCTATAATTTTACCTCAGAAACCACAGAATTTGAACACATAACCTTTAAAATAAGAATCAGAGACCATAACCACTAGGCCTCAGTGACTCATTAGTACACATTGCGAAAACTTATATATGACATTCAAATCAAACACTTCAGTGAAGGCAGTACCATAGGTTAGAGTTCACCTACGTTGAACTCATTGACAGTGTTGAATGGGAGGAAAGAGGGAGGGAGAGAGAAAAAGAAAGCGAGACAGAGGGAGAGAGATTTGTTTTCTTTGTGGTAAGACATACTTTCAAAGAGAGATATTCAAACATGGAGAAATGAAAAAAAATCAAACATTTATTAGAGAAATTACCATTGCCTATAATGTTACCTCAGAAACCACAGGCTTGAAACACAGCCTTTAGAGTAAGAGTCAGAGACCTTAACCACTAGACCACATTGACTCATTAGTACTCTACACAAAAACTTATATATGACATTCTAATCAAAGTGTCGAGTGTATGCAGTGCCATAGGTTAGAGTTCACCTATGTTGACATCATTGACAGTGTTGAATGGAAGGAAACAGGGAGAGAGAGAGAAAAAGAAAGCAAGACAGAAGGGAGAGAAGATTTGTTTTCTTCGTGGTAAGACATACCTCTCAAAGAGAGATATTCAAACAAGGAGAAATGAAAAAAATAGTAACATTTATCAGAGAAATTACCATTGCCTATAATTATACCTCATAAACAACAACCATTAAAACGCAAGTATTTTAACACATAAGCTTCAGAGTAAGAGTCAGAGAACTTAACCACTAGGCCACATTGCCTCATAAGTACTCTGCGCAAAACCTTATATATGAAATTCAAATCAAACAGTCCAGTGTATGCACTACCATAGGTTAGAGTTCACCGATGTTGACCTCATTGACAGGGTTGAATGGAAGGAAAGAGGAGAGAGAGAGAGAAAAAGAAAGCTAGACAGAGAGAGAAGATTTGTTTTCTTTGCGGTAAGACATACTTTCAAAGAGAGATATTCAAACAAGGAGAAATGAAAAAAAATCCAACATTTATCAGAAAAATAACCATTGCCTATGACTTTACATCAAAAACCACAGCCATTGAAACACCAGGATTTGAACACAGAACCTTTGGAGTAAGAGTCAAAGATCTTAACAACTAGGCCACAGGGAATCATGAGTAGTTTGCACAATATATATGACATACGAATCAAACACTACAGTGAATGCAGTACCATAGGTTAGAGTTCAGCCACGTTGACCTCATTGACAGTGTTGAATGGAAGGAAAGAGGGAGAGAGAGAAAAAAGAAAGCGTGACAGAGGGAGAGAAGATTTGTTTTCTTTGTGGTAAGACATACTTTCAAAGAGAGATATTCAAACAACCAGAAATGAAAATAAACTCGAACATTTATCAGAGAAATTACCATTGACTATAGTTTTACCACAGAAACCACAGCCTTTGAAACAACAGAATTTGAACACTAACCTTTAGAGTAAGAGTCCTTCAGCACTAGGACATAGCGACTCATAAGTACTCTGCACGAAAACTTATATATGACATTCAAATCAAACAGTCCAGTGTATGCAGTGCCATAGGTTAGAGTTAACCTATGTTGAAATCATTGACAGTGTTGAACGGAAGGAAAGAGGTAGAGAGAGAGAAAACAAAGCGAGACAGAGGGAGAGAGAAGTTTTTTTTTCTTTGTGGTAAGACATACTTTCAAAGAGAGATATTCAGACAAGGAGAAATGAAAAAGAAATTTCAACATTTATCAGAGAAATTACCAGTGCCTATAAATTTACCTCCGAAACCACAACCATCAGGATTAGAACACATAACCTTTAGAATTAGAGTGAGAGACCTAGAACACTAGGCCACAGTGCCTCACAAGTACTGTGTACAAAAACCTATATATGACATTCGAATCACACAGTCCAGTGTATACAGTGCCATAGGTTAGAGTTCACCTATGTTGTCCTCATTGACAATGTTGAATGGAAGGAAAGAGGAGAGAGAGAAAAAGAAAGTGAGACGGAGAGAAAAGATTTGTTATCTTTGTGGTAAGACACATTTTCATAGAGAGATATTCAAACAAGGAGAAATGAAAAAGAAATTCTTACATTTATCAGAGAAATTACCATTTCCTACAACTTTACCTCAGAAACCACACCCATTGAAATACCAGGATTTGAACATATAACATTTACAATAAGAGTCAGAGACCTTAAAAAAAAAGGCCACAGTGACTCATAAGCGCTCTGCATGAAAACGTATATAGGACATTCTAATCAAACACTCCAGTGAATGCATCACCATAGGTCAGAGTTCACCTATGTTGACCTCATTGACAGTGTTGAATGGAAGGAAAGAGAGAGAGAAAAAGAAAGTGAGACAGAGGGAGAGAGGAGATTTGTTTTCTTTGTGGTAAGACATACTTTCAAAGAGAGATATTCAAACAAGGAGAAATGAAAAAAACCTCTAACATTTAACAGAGAAATTACCATTGCCTATAATTTTACCTCAGAAACCACAGAATTTGAACACATAACCTTTAAAATAAGAATCAGAGACCATAACCACTAGGCCTCAGTGACTCATTAGTTCACATTGCACAAACTTATATATGACATTCAAATCAAACACTTCAGTGAATGCAGTACCATAGGTTAGAGTTCACCTACGTTGAACTCATTGACAGTGTTGAATGGGAGGAAAGAGGGAGGGAGAGAGAAAAAGAAAGCGAGACAGAGGGAGAGAGATTTGTTTTCTTTGTGGTAAGACATACTTTCAAAGAGAGATATTCAAACAAGGAGAAATGAAAAAAAATCCAATGTTTATCAGAAAAATAACCATTTCCTATAATTTCACCTCAGAAACCACTACCATTGAAACACCAGGATTTGAACACATAACCTTTAGAGTCAGAGACCTTAAACACTAGACCACATTGACTCATTAGTACTCTGCACAAAAACTTATATATGACATTCTCATCAAAGAGTCAAGTGTATGCAGTGCCATAGGTTAGAGTTCACCTATGTTGACATCATTGACAGTGTTGAATGGAAGGAAACAGGGAGAGAGAGAGAGAAAAAGAAAGGAAGGCAGAAGGGAGAGAAGATTTGTTTTCTTCGTGGTAAGACATACCTCTCAAAGAGAGATATTCAAACAAGGAGAAATGAAAAAAATAGCAACATTTATCAGAGAAATTACCATTGCCTATAATTATACCTCATAAACCCATTAAAACACCAGTATTTTAACACATAAGCTTCAGAGTAAGAGTCAGAGAACTTAACCACTAGGCCACATTGACTCATAAGTACTCTGTGCAAAACCTTATATATTAAATTCAAATCAAACAGTCCAGTGTATGCACTACCATAGGTTAGAGTTCACCGATGTTGACCTCATTGACAGGGTTGAATGGAAGGAAAGAGGGAGAGAGAGAGAAAAAGAAAGCTAGACAGAGAGAGAAGATTTGTTTTCTTTGTGGTAAGACATACTTTCAAAGAGAGATATTCAAACAAGGAGAAATGAAAAAAAATCCAACATTTATCAGAAAAATAACCATTGCCTATGACTTTACATCAAAAACCACAGCCATTGAAACACCAGGATTTGAACACAGAACCTTTGGAGTAAGAGTCAGAGATCTTAACAACTAGGCCACATTGAATCATGAGAAGTTTGCACAATATATATGACATACGAATCATACACTACACTGAATGCAGTACCATAGGTTAGAGTTCAGCTACGTTGACCTCATTGACAGTGTTGAATGGAAGGAAAGAGGGAGAGAGAGAAAAAAGAAAGCGTGACAGAGGGAGAGAGAAGATTTGTTTTCTTTGTGGTAAGACATACTTTCAAAGAGAGATATTCAAACAACCAGAAATGAAAATAAACTCCAACATTTATCAGAGAAATTAACATTGCCTATAGTTTTACCACAGAAACCACAGCCTTTGAAACAACAGAATTTGAACACTAACCTTTAGAGTAAGAGTCCGTCAGCACTAGGACATAGTGACTCATAAGTACTCTGCACGAAAACTTATATATGACATTCAAATCAAACAGTCCAGTGTATGCAGTGCCATAGGTTAGAGTTAACCTATGTTGAAATCATTGACAGTGTTGAACGGAAGGAAAGAGGAGAGAGAGAGAAAACAAAGCGAGACAGAGGGAAGTTTTTTTTCTTTGTGGTAAGACATACTTTCAAAGAGAGATATTCAGACAAGGAGAAATGAAAAAGAAATTCCAACATTTATCAGAGATATTACCAGTGCCTATAATTTTACCTCAGAAACCACAACCATCAGGATTAGAACACATAACCTTTAGAATTAGAGTGAGAGACCTTGAACACTAGGCCACAGTGAATCATAAGTAATATGCACAAAAACCTATATATGACAATCGAATCACACAGTCCAGTGTATACAGTGCCATAGGTTAGAGTTCACCTATGTTGTCCTCATTGACAATGTTGAATGGAAGGAAAGAGGGAGAGAGAAAAAGAAAGTGAGACGGAGAGAAAAGATTTGTTATCTTTGTGGTAAGACACATTTTCATAGAGAGATATTCAAACAAGGAGAAATGAAAAAGAAATTCTTACATTTATCAGAGAAATTACCATTTCCTACAACTTTACCTCAGAAACCACACCCATTGAAATACCAGGATTTGAACATATAACATTTACAATAAGAGTCAGAGACCTTAAAAACAAGGCCACAGTGACTCATAAGCGCTCTGCATGAAAACGTATATAGGACATTCTAATCAAACACTCCAGTGAATGCATCACCATAGGTCAGAGTTCACCTATGTTGACCTCATTGACAGTGTTGAATGGAAGGAAAGAGGAAGAGAGAGAGAAAAAGAAAGTGAGACAGAGGGAGAGAGGAGATTTATTTTCTTTGTGGTAAGACATACTTTCAAAGAGAGATATTCAAACAAGGAGAAATGAAAAAAACTGACATTTAACAGAGAAATTACCATTGCCTATAATTTTACCTCAGAAACCACAGAATTTGAACACATAACCTTTAAAATAAGAATCAGAGACCATAACCATTAGGCCACAGTGACTCATTAGTACACATTGCGAAAACTTATATATGACATTCAAATCAAACACTTCAGTGAATGCAGTGCCATAGGTTAGAGTTCACCTATGTTGACCTCATTGACAGGGTTCAATGGAAGGAAAGAGGGAGAGAGAGCAAAAAAGAAAGCGAGACGGAGAGAGAAGATTTGTTTTCTTTGTGGTAAGACATACTGTCAAAGAGAGATATTCAAACAAGGAGAAATGAAATAAAATCCAACATTTATCAGAAAAATTACCATTGCCTATGATTTTACCTCGGAAATCAAAGCCATTGAAACACAAGGATTTGAACACATAAACTTTGGAGTAAGAGATCTTAACAACTAGGCCACAGCGAATCATGAGTAATCAGTACGAAAACATATATATGACATTCGAATCAAACACTCCAGTGAATGCAGTACCATAGGTTAGAGTTCACCTACATTGAACTCATTGACAGTGTTGAATGAGAGGAAAGAGGGACAGAGAGAGAAAAAGAAAGCGGGAGAGAGGAGATTTGTTTTCTTTGTGGTAAGACATACTTTGAAAGAGAGATATTCAAACAAGGAGAAATGAAAAATAATCCAACGTTTATCAAGAAAATTACCATTGCCAATAATTTTACCTCAGAAACCACAACCATTGAAACAACAAAAATTTGAACACATAACCTTTAGAGTAAGAGCCCTTAACCACTAGGCCACAGTGACTCATAAGTACACTGCATGAAAACTTATATATGACATTCAAATCACACAGTTCAGTGTATGCAGTGCCGTAGGTTAGAGTTCAGCTATGTTGACCTCATTGACAGTGTTGAATGGAAGGAAAGAAGGAGAGAGAGAGAAAAAGAAAGTGTGACAGGGGGAGAGAGATGTGTTTTCTTTGTGGTAAGACATACTTTCAAAGAGAGTTATTCAAACAGCGGGAAATGAAAAGAAATCCAACATTTATCAGAGAAATTACCATTGCCTATAATTTTACCAGAGAAACCACAGCCATTGAAACACCAGGATTTAAACACATAACCTTTAGAGTAAGAGTCCTTCAGCACTAGGCCATAGTGACTCATAACTACTCTGCCCGAAAACTTATATATGACATTCGAATGACACAGTCCAGTGTATGCAGTGCCATAGGTTAGAGTTCACCTATGTTGTCCTCATTGGCAATGTTGAATGGAAGGAAAGAGGGAGAGAGAGAGAGAGAAAAAGAAAGTGAGACGGAGAGAAAAGATTTGTTATCTTTGGGGTAAGACATATTTTCATAGAGAGATACTCAAACGAGGAGAAATGAAAAAAATCCAACATTTATCAGAGAAATTACCATTGACTATAATTTTTCTTCAGAAACTACAACGATTTGAACATATAACATTTAGAATAAGAGTCTCAGACCTTAACCACTAGACCACAGTGACTCATAAGTATTCTGCACCAAAACTTATTTATGACATTTGAATCACACAGTCCAGTGTATGCAGCACTATAAGTTAGAGTTCAAAGATGTTGATCTCATTGACAGTGTTGAATGGAAGGAAAGAGGGTGAGAGAGAGAAAAAGAAAGCGAGACAGAGGGATAGAGAAGATTTGTTTTCTTTGTGGTAAGACATACTTTCAAAGAGAGATATTCAAACAAGGAGAAATGAAAAAGAAATTCCAACATTTATCAGAGAAATAATCATTGCCTATAATGTTACCTCAGAAACCACAGAATTTGAACACATAACCTTTAAAAAAGAGTCAGAGACAACAACCATTAGACCACAGTGACTCATTAGTACACTTTGCGAAAACTTATATATGACATTCAAATCAAACAGTCCAGTGTATGCAGTGCCATAGGTTAGAGTTCACCTATGTTGACCTCATTGACAGGGTTCAATGGAAGGAAAGAGGGAGAGAGAGAAAAAAAGAAAGCGAGACAGAGAGAGAAGATTTGTTTTCTTTGTGGTAAGACATACTTTCAAAGAGAGATATTCAAACAAGGAGAAATGAAAAAAAATCCAACATTTATCAGAAAAATTACCATTGCCTATGATTTTACCTCAGAAATCACAGCCATTGATACACCAGGATTTGAACACATATACTTTGGAGTAAGAGATCTTAACAACTAGGCCACAGTGAAACATGAGTAATTAGTACGAAAACATATATATGACATTCGAATCAAACACTCCAGTGAATGCAGTACCATAGGTTAGAGTTCACCTACGTTGAACTCATTGACAGTGTCGAATGAGAGGAAAGAGGGACAGAGAGAGAAAAAGAAAGCGAGACAGAGGGAGAGAGGAGATTTGTTTTCTTTGTGGTAAGACATACTTTGAAAGAGAGATATTCAAACAAGGCGAGAAGAAAAACATTTATCAAAGAAAGTAACTTCGCCTTTATTTTTGAATGAGGATTCACAACCATTGAAACAGATTTTGAACACATAACCTTTGGTGTAAGAGTATGGGACCTTAACTACTAGGCCACAGTGACTAATTAATAATGCACACAAAAACGTAGATATGACATTCGGATCAAACACTCCAGTGTATGCAGTGCCGTGGGTTAGATTTCACCTTTATTGACATTATTGACAGTGTTGAATGGAAGGAAAGAAGGAGAGAGAGAGAAAAAGTAAGCGAGGTAGAGGGAGAGAGAAGATTTGTATTCTTTGGGGTAAGACATACTTGTAAAGAGAGATAATCAAACTAGGAGAAATGAAAAATATTTTCCAACATTTATCAAAGTACCAGTGCCTATAATTTTACATCAAAAACTACTACCACAGAAACAGTAGAATTTGAACATATAATCTTTAAAGTAAGGGTCAGATACGTTAACCAGTAGGCCACAGTGACCAATGAGATTTCTTCACAAAAACGCATATATGACATATGAATCAAACACTCCAGTGCATGCAGTGTCATAGGTTAGAGTTCACCGATGTTGACATCATTGACAGTGTTGAATGGAACGAAAGAGGGACAGAGAGAGAAAAAGAAAGCGAGGCAGAGGGAGAGAGAAGATTTGTATTCTTTGGGGTAAGACAAACTGATAAAAAGAGATATTCAAACAAGGCGAAAAGAAAAATATTTATCAAAGAAAATAACATCACCTTAATTTTTGACTGAGAACTCACAACAATTGGAATGCCAGGATTTGAACACATAACCTTTGGGGTAAGAGTTTGGGACCTTAACCACTAGGCAACAGCGACTCATGAGTAATACCCACAAAAACGTAGATATGATATTCGGATCAAACACTTCAGTGTAAGCAGGGCCATGGGTTAGATTTCATTTTTATTGACATTATTGACAGTGTTTAATGGAAGGAAAGAGGGAGAGAGAGAGAAAAAGAAAGCCAGACAGAGGAAGAGAGAAGATTTGTATTCTTTGGGGTAAGACAAACTCATAAAGAGAGATTCAACCAAGGAGAGAAGAAAGAACATTGCCTTTATTTTTGACTGACATGTCCCAACCAGAGAAACACCAGGATTTGAAAACATAACCTTTGGAGTAAGAGTCTGCAACCTTAACCAATTGGCCACGGTGATTCATGGGTGGCATGCACAAAAACATATAAATGACATTCGAATCAAACACTCCAGTGTATGCAGTGCCTTGGGTTAGAGTTCATCTATGTTGACATCATTGACTGTGTTGAATGCAAGAAAAGAGAGAGAGAGAGAAAATGAAAGCGAGACAGAGGGAGAGGGAAGATTTTGATTCTTTTGGGTAAGACATACTTGTAAAGAGAGATATTCATACAAGGAGAAATTAAAATTATTTTTCAACATTTATCAGAGAAAGGAGCATTTCAGATAGATGTCGTTGCATCACATCATTCAAAATGGCATAGTTCTTTTCGGTTGCCTCTGTCAGGTTATGTTGTTTGATTTCCAATTCTAATATATCTATTTCTTTCTGCAATTTAGTAGCCTTCCTGTCACAGTTTTCAATAAGAATACCCATCAATCTGTTTGAATTGTCCGTTAATTCCTTTTCCCAGGCGACCAGTAGGTCTTCATCAAGATCAACATACGTTGGTATTATCTGTGATCTTAAGCCTCTGGGAATTCTTTTTACCCTGATATATTCTCTCAAAGTGGCACCGTCCCACCACTTGGACATTTCACTCTTCCTCAACCTCTCTAATCTAATGAATTTCTCTCTGAGACTATTATGGTGATATGTGGCTATATACTGACCTATATTAAAAAGTCGGATACATTGAGGCATCTCTTTTGAATTTCAGAGTTTGCCCATTTGGATCATAATAAGATCCCATACAAGCCTGGAGCTGAAATATTTGATTCTCCCAGCGAATATCGTCTATTGTTTACTGTGGGATGGAATTATCACCACACGAAAAGTAGGTGTGTAATCTTTTGCGGGTTTGTAATAGGAATTAGACTCAGTAGATGTCTTTCTATTCTCAACACGTGATTTATTTGGGTGATGGATACTGGGGTCTTTAAGGCAGGGTACGGAAATGATAGATAGTAAAAACAAATAAGTATCTTGTCGAGCTCCCTCGTCACGTCTTCCTTTTTCTTTCAGGTTCACCGAGCGAGCCCACGACGTCTTCGGGAGAGTCCCTCGAAAAAATAGAAAATATGCCAGGTAAGAGAAGTGTTTCTTACTTATCTCTCACTTTTAGGTATAGAACGATTTTTACTGTGGTAGGTTGATACCGGGAGGTGAAAGACCCGTGCCCGTAGAATTCTTTAGCAGGAGTCAAGGAACGAAAAGAAAAGGAAAATAAGAAAGAGAAGAAAACGTAAGCTCTCTTCGGTGTTCTAATCTCACACCGTGTCAAACAATTCGTGCTGCTTCGTGGTTAGATTCAGGTGAGGAAAAAGGAGTGGTTTACGCCAGCACCTGTTCCCCAGAAGAAAGGCCGGAACGACCCCTCCTACCCCGTTTGCCACCCTCCCTTTTGCCAAAGATACGGCCGCGTACCTGGCTGAGCCACGTTTCGCCAGAAACGTGGTGGGACGTAGGGCCAGTCGTGGGACTCTTCTGGACAGCTGCACTTCTTCCACGTCTCTGCAGGCTGTCGGTCAGCCGGGACCTCCAGTTCACGGCCTCAGCGTTCCCTCTCCCGGTTGCTCGGGGTGTCTCGTTACGGAGTGGTGGAAGCCCCGCAGATTCTTGATTGCTACTCAGGAAATAGGTGGATTTTGGCGATGTCCCTTCCTCTCCTGAACGCTCTGTTATCCTTTCGGTCTTCTCCGTACACATCTCTCTCCGGAGATTTTGCCAGACAGACTTCTTCCGGTTTTGGGGATTTAAATAGCCCTCCCTTATTGTCCATTGGTGAATCAGCTGTCACGTGGGGATCCTCGCTGGTGACATTGGAGCCGGTCGTGCTCAGACTTCCTGTTTCCTTGGAGTGTCATCTAAGGTGGTGGGCTGCAGGGAAGAAGGAGGGCAAGCAGGTAAGCGGAGAATATGCCAGGGAATGGGCTCTTCGTCCTCTGGCTCTATCTCCCGTTCACACACCCCTCCCTCAGATTTTCCCTTTCGGGGAAAAGGGCATACGTGAGAGAAAATCGGCATTAAGGTGATCCTTTCCTTTCTTATGGTGAACTTTAAACTGATAGGGTTGGAGGGATAGAAACCACCTGAGGACGAGGGTATTATGTCCCATATTTCCGCTCATCCAGGTGAGAGGAGCATGGTCAGTATACAAGATGAAAGAGCATCCTTCCAAATAATAGCGCAATTTTTCTATTGCCCACTTAATAGCCAGACACTCCTGTTTAATAGTAGCGTACTTCTGCTCCCAGGGAAAAAGTTTGCGACTAATGAACAGGATGGGCACATCAAACCCTTTATCGTTGGCCTGTGATAGGACAGCCCCTATGCCGCAATCAGAAGCATCTGTTTGTAAAAATGAATTGTTTGGAAAAATCTGGGGAGGTGAGGACAGGACTGGTAATTAAAGTGCACTTTAGTTCCTGAAAAGCCGCCAGGGCTTCCTCAGAGGGATTCAGTATCTCTCTCTTGGATGTCTTTTTCTGTAAGAAGTTCGTGAGGGGAGCGGCTATGTTGGAAAAGTGAGGAATAAACCTTCTGTAGTACCCCAGGAGTCCCAAAAATGCCCTTACTTCCTTCCTATTCCGGGGAAATGGGGAATCCGCGATGGCCCTTACCTTCTCCTCTTGGGGTTCAATTAGGCCGTTCCCTAGCATATAGCCTAAATACTTGACCATTGGGAACCCCACCTGGGATTTCTTGGCATTAATATGGAGGCGGGCTCTTTGCAACTCGGAGAGTATGGTACTTAAGTGCTTTAAGTGTGACTCCCAAGTGGGACTGAAGACAACAATATCATCCAAATAGGCTGATGAATAAGATTGATGGCCTTGTAATACTTAATTCATCAGCCTCTGGAAGGTAGCTGGGGCCCCATGTAGTCCGAAGGGTAGAACTGTAAATTCAAAAAGACCGTCTGGTGTAGCGAAGGCGGTCTTTCCTCGGTCTTCTGCCCTTAGGGGGATTTGCCAGTACCCTTTTGTGAGGTCTAGGGTCGTGATGTATTTTGCCTCTCCTAGTTTCTCTATTAGCTCATCTATCCGGGGTAAAGGATAGGCATCGCATTTGGAGATTTTATTTACTGCCCTAAAATCTATGCAGAACCGGACAGAGCATCCGGCTTGGGAACTAGGATGATCGGTGATGACCAGTTACTCTTAGAGGGCTGAATAACCTTCATCTGCAGCATTTGGGAAATCTCTGTTTTTATAGTCAAGCGTCTTGCTTCAGGCAACCTATAGGGCTTCTGCTTGATTACTATGCCCTTCTCGGTAGAAATGGTGTGTTCGGCTAAATGAGTGTGCCCTGGTAGATCTGAAAATATGGGTGAATAAGCCTGTAGGAGGAGTTGGAGAGAACGGTTCTGATCTCCAGTCAGCTGATTATTAATAGTTAATTGGTTTATAGTGCACAAATCTGTAATGGGATTCTGAGTGAGGGAGACCGGCTTGGGAGGTGGACCTATCCATTTCTTTAAAATATTTATGTGATAGACCTGTTCTTTGTTTTTTCCCATCCTAATCCTATAGGTGGTCCGGCCATGTTTCCCTCTGATTTGATACGGGCCCTTCCATTCGGCAATCATTTTTTTAGGAGAAGTAGGCAGGAGGACCAAGACCCAGTCATTTATCTGATATTCTCTCCCCCTATCGTACATCTTCTTCTGTCTTTGTTGGCTTTTCTCTAGCTGGGTATGGGCTAGCTCTCTTAACTTCCCTAGTCTGGAGCGTAATTGCTGGACATTTTCCGTTAGCTCTTGGGCTTCACTCCCTTTCTGTTTCTCCCAGGCCTCCTTGGTTATTTCCAAGAGAGTTCGGGGTTGTCGTCCGTACAGTAGTTCGAATGACGAACAACCCAGACTGCTTTGCACCTGCCCCGGAATGACAAAAAGGGCTAGTGGTAAGAGAAGATCCCACTTCTTGCCTTCCCCTAGGAGCATTTTTTTAGGGTGAGTTTGAGGGTACCATTATAGCGTTCAACTAGCCCATCTGTTTGGGGGTGATAGACTGCAGTCTTGGGATGTTTTACATTCAATATAGTGCATACCTCCTGCATTATTTTAGAGACAAAGGGGGTCCCCTGGTCAGTAAGGATCTCCTTCGGGAACCCGACTCTGGAAAAAATATCGACTAACACCCTAGCTATATTCTTGGTGGTCACGCTCCTTAGTGCCACTGCCTCCGGGTACCTGGTTGTATAATCTACGACTACCAAACAATACATGTTTCCCTGACTAGATTTTGGGAACGGGCCTATTAAGTCCATTCCCATCCATTCAAAAGGAGGTCCTATTATAGGTAAGGGTTGGAGGGGGACAGGAGGTGGTCGGTATGGGTTCTTTTTTTGACAAATTTCATAGCTTTGACAGTAGGCTTTTACCTCGGCATAAATACCCGGCCAATAAAAATACCTTAGCAATGTTTGGGAGGTTTTTTCTGAGCACAGGTGTCCGGCCAAGAGATGGAAATGTGAGAAGAACAGATTCTGTTCCCGAAAGACCCTAGGGACCAATAGTTGGGGTTCGGCTCCCCGGGCACTGATTCTGTACAAAAGCCCTCCTTTCTCAATAAAGTGAGGAAAACACTGGTTATCATTCATCTTGTTTTCCTCTGCAGCCCTCCAGGCATTCTGTAAGGTAACATCATTCCTTTGCGCCTGCCTAAAATAAGTTCCTCGGGAAGAGTGGGGACTACGCCTGCAAGAACGGTGACAGCGCTGCCTTGGGGAGGGACGAGAGCTATTCGGGCTACCGGATATTGTTTGACATCCCCATGAACACACCTAATGCTGATGGTCCTAGAGGGGAGAATACAATTTGAATCAATCCACTTAGATGCTATAACCGTTTGACGGCACCCCGAATCCAGTATCGCCCGTATTAAGTCCCCTTTTACTCGTAGACTTACATAAAAACAGCGCCCCATTTCTTGAGTGTACAATACGGCCTGAGGAACGCAACTGATATCCATCGGTTCCTCTGTTGTCAGGGCCTTTTTATTATGACAATAGCGGGAAATATGTCCCTACTCCCCACACTCAAAGCATTGTGGATTTTTGAAAGAGTTTGTCATGGTTCTAAAGATTTTGGTCTTAGAGGGCTCGGTTGTCATCTTGGTTGATTTCTTTATTGAGGAGTGGGATGCGGGTTTTGGTACTTCTAAGGGTCTCGGTTGGGCTTGTGAAAATGTAGTGGCCATTTCCACGGCCTGGTCGATGGTCAAGCCAGTATGTTGTTTTAACCACCTTTGAGTGCTGGGATGTAAAGCTTCCAGATATTGCTCCAGGTAAATGAGGTTCATAATGTCCTCTTTAGAATTTTCCAAAGGACGTAGCCATTTGTCAGCAGCTAACTTTAACTTAAAGAAGAGTGTCTTGGGGTTGTCCCCGGACGTTCCCCGCTCCTTGCGGAACCGGACACGATAAGCTTCTGCATCCAACCCCAAATGATCTAGAGTAACCAGTTTGATGTCCTCGTAGGGTGTAGTGCCATATGGGTTAGCAATTTGGTATGCTGCTTGAGCTTCCCCTACTAGTAGAAGACCTAGGAAAAAAGGCCACTTCTCCGGGGGCCAAGCACAGGGCCTAGCAGCCCTTTCAAAATTGAGGAGAAAGGCATCCGGGTCTTCTTCCGGCGTGAATTTTTGTAAAGAAATGTGGGGTCCTGCAATGTTGGAGCGTTGAGTAGTTAACTGCGACATGAGGTTGTATTGATCTTCTGCCACCTTATGCAGGCTTGCAACATGGATCTTCATAGAATCTTTAAAGGCTTCCCTGTCCGCTTTAGCCGAGGACATTTGCAGCTCCAAGGCCCATTCCAACTTTTTTTGTCCATGAATCAACTGTTGCACCACAGGTTCCATTTTTATCAATGGCGTCTCCACCACTTGTAATCTTTTGCGGGCTGGTAATAGGAATTAGACTCAGTAGACGTCTTTCTATGCTCAATACGTGATTTATTTGGGTGATAGATACTGGGGTCTTTAAGGCAGGGTACGGAAATGATAGATAGTAAAAACAAATAAGTCTCTTGTTGAGCTCCCTCGTCACGTCTTCTCCTTTTCTTTCAGGTTCACAGAGCGAACCCACGACGTCTTTGGGAGAGTCCCTCGGAAAAATAGAAAATATGCCAGGTAAGAGAAGTGTTTCTTACTTATCTCTCACTTTTAGGTATAGAACGATTTTTACTGTGGTAGGTTGATACCGGGAGGTGAAAGACCCGTGCCCGTAGAATTTTGAGCCTCCTGTGTGCTCCGAGTCACCCGTGCCCGATATAGTAACAAAGAGGGGGGGGGACAAAAAACAGAACTAATGCTTAGACCGGCTAGCGAGAACCATGCTCCAGTCCGCTGCTTTCCTTAAGGTAACTTCCCTCTCCCTTCAATTTCTTTAGCAGGAGTCAAGGAACGAAGAGAAAAGGAAAATAAGAAAGAGAAGAAAACGTAAGCTCTCTTCGGTGTTCTAATCTCACACCGTGTCAAACAATTTGTGCTGCTTCGTGGTTAGAGTCAGGTGAGGAAAAAGGAGCGGTTTACGCCAGCACCTGTGCCCCAGAAGAAAGGCTGGAACCACCCCTCCTACCCCATTTGCCACCCTCCCTTCTGCCAAAGATACTGCTGCATACCTGGCTGAGCCACGTTTCTCCAGAAACGTGGCGGGACGTTGGGCCAGTCGTGGGACTCTTCTGGACAGCTGCACTTCTTCCACGTCTCTGCAGGCTGTCGGTCAGCCGGGACCTCCAGTTCACGGCCTCGGGTGTTCCCTCTCCCGGTCGCTCGGGGTGCCTCGCTACAGAGTGGTGGAAGCCCCGCGGATTCTTGATTCTCCAGCTGCTACTCAGGAAATAGGTGGGTTTCGGCGATGTCCCTTCCTCTCCTGAACGCTCTGGTATCTCCTTTTGGTCTTCTCCGTACACATCTCTCTCCGGAGATTTCGCCAGACAGCCTTCTTCCGGTTTTGGGGATTTAAATAGCCCTCCCTTACTGTCCATTGGTGAATCAGGTGTCACGTGGGGATCCTCGCTGGTGACGTTGGAGCCGGTCCGTGCTCGGACTTCCTGTTTCCTTGGCATGTCGTCTAAGGTGGTGGGCTGCAGGGAAGAAGGAGAGCAAGCAGGTAAGCGGAGAATATGCCCGGGAATGGGCTCTTCGTCCTCTGGCTCTATCTCCCATTCACAAGCTGTTAATGTGATTAGAATTGATGTATAGGCTGTAACTGAGAAGAGTAGACCCATGTATGACGTGGTCGTTCTGATTATACTTCTGTGTCTCTCTTTGCACAGATTTCTACAGGAAATATTGGAGGTATTTTGAGCAATTCCTATTTATGCATGAGGTCTAATTTACTATTGGTTGGTGTTCAGTTCACTTTTTCGTCCTCTTTTCAGTTTGGACTTGTTTGTTTTCTGCACCTTCCGGTTTTCAGTTTCCGCTTTGACACATATCGGAGATATATATGAGTCTTTGCAACAATGGGATTTTATTCACGCATATGTTTTTTCTCCATCACCCAGATGCTGGGACTATAGGGTTCCCTTTTCACATCCTGATTATGAGACTTTCTCTTACTGAATAATTGGTGAACTCTTAGAAATAAGGTTTTAGGGATCCACTCTGTGCATGCTTGTATATATGTCTCCAATCTGTAAGTGGAGCAACATCAAGTCACGGGGAGGCCTTTAAAGATTTCTGTACACCAGTTTTCTGTATGGGGTCACAATGGGCAATTTTCATTTTTTGTTTTACTCAGCCTTGAGAAAGTCGTGGGACAAATTCCCAATGTTTGCGACGAAACACGTGTTGGCTGACAAAGAACTTTGTGAAATAACAGAAGAAAAAGAATAAAAAGAAGATAAAAAGAATATCGAATATTGTGTTTCTAATTTGTGCACACCATTATGCATTACTATTGTGTTTACCTTGCAGACGTGTGCTGAGGATTGCATTTATCTGTTGTGTTGGCCTCGGCCACATTTATTTTGGGGAGGTGGGTGGTTCTCCTCACCTTACAGCAACATCCTTCAATTTTTGTTTATGATCAATATATGTGTGACTTCTCCTAAGTCGCGCCATTATACCTAGTATTATACCACTGATCATTAGAGTCTAGGCGCAGGATGGTCCACGAGACAGCAAAGACCCCAGTGGGTATACACATTATGATGCCTTCATCATGCTGAGTGCAATAAATATATAGCATTGCAATGAAAATAAAAAACACAATTAAACATATAGTTAACAACAAAAGGGTAACCCAAATGAAAAGAAAGACCCCCCTAACCCACCTCCCTCCCTCTCTCCTTCCAACAATGCCCGCCCTGGTGTAAGTGTGTGTTGGGGAAGCTGACAAGTGTCAGGGGTGTCGCCCCGATGTGGACTGGCACCATCTTAATCCGGTGGAATCAGTCTTAGGATACATAAATATGCAGGGCAGCTAAGCTCTCTGAATTCCTTAGACAGAATATTAATGAAAGGGGACCATATTTTCGCATACATAGAAGAGTCAGTATTAGCCGGCATAGACAGTCGTTCCAGACCTAGAAGTGTCTAGAGTTCATGAAGCCATTGCCGATGATCCGGTATGGTGTGTGACCCCCAAAGTGCCAGCAGGATCCTATGTGCAGCGTTAAGGGCCATCGCCCTCTGTCGGCCCCTAATGGCCCCAGTAATATATGCAGGGAAACAAGGTATTTCTGTTTGGAAAGCTTCGTCCAAGTCATCTAGTACTTGTTCCCAGAATCTCGTGAGCTTGGGGCAGTTCCAAAGCAGGTGAAGCAGCGACCCGGGATTCCCGCATCCCCACCAACACTGGCCATCACAGAGTGGGTTCCACTTTTGCATGCGTGTGGGAGTGTAGTACCAATAAGAGGTAATTTTATACGCAGTTTCAGTGTTAAATGTGGGATGGTGGGCCCTGTAAAATATATCCCCCCACTGTTTATCAGATAGGTTGCGTCCCAATTCTGCCTCCCATCGTCTTTGGCCCGGTGTTTTGTGTGTGCATGTGTTTGGCGTTAGAAAGCGGTAGATTTCAGAGATGAACTTCTTATCATCCGACTTCAGAAAAACCCATTTCTCAAAAGTGGTCATGGGCCTACCGACGGTGGGGAGTACTTTGGGATTCAATAGCCAATGAACAAATTGGTTGTGCATGTACCTGTCTTGATCCAACAATGAGTTTTGGGATTTGAGCTCGTCAAAGGGAATGAAACCAGCGGAGTCAAAGAGGCAACCCACTCTCTTGCATCCACCAGCTAACCAACGTTTAGCCACTTGCGTCGAGGTGCCCGGCGGGAAGTCAGGGTTGGCGAATAGTGGGGTTAATGGAGATGGGAATGACGAAAGACAAGCTGTGCGTACCACTTTGTCGCAGACCTTGAGAGTAGTGCTCATGACTGGGGACGGGTAAAGGCCCCAGGCCTTGTGAACATGTGGGAGCCACACCTCCCTCCAAATGTGGGATCCTGTCACCGTTTGGTCCATGAAGACCCAATGCTTTTCAGTCATGGGACGGTTCAATTCCATCAAAAATCTAAGTTGGGTGGCCTGGAAGTACCTCAGGACATTTAGGACCGCCAGGCCCCCCTCCTGTTTTGTACGACTTAAAAGCTGCTTCTGCAGTCTTGGTTTCGTCTTCCCCCAAATAAAGCGGTCTATGGTCTGCTGGAGCTGTCGTAGTGTCCCAGGTGGAGGGGTAAGCGGCAGTGCCTGGAAAACAAATAAGATCCTAGGCAGTACATTCATTTTTACCGTGGCGATTCTACCAATCCACGACAGTGGCATCCGTTGCCAACGGTCTAGATCACCACAGATCGCTGCTCTAAGTGTAGAGAAATTTGTCTTGGCTGTCCTAGTGAGAGTCCGGTCTAAAACAACACCCAAATATGGAAGAGCCCCCTCCACCCATTGAAACTCATATTGTGCTCAGAGGGCGTGCTCAGTGTCTGGAAGTGTGGTGAGATTCAGGATCTGCGATTTGGACAGATTCATGTTGAAGCCAGACACTGCTCCAAAAGCTTCAATTTCAGAGATGATCGCCTCTAGCGAAGAAAGGGGTTGAGCGATAGAGAAAATGATGTCGGCGGCATAGAGTCTGATGAGATGCTGGTCCACCCCAAATTTTATGCCAACCGCACCAGGATTGTCCCTTAGCCTCTGAGCAAAGGGTTCCATATAGATGGCGAACAGGAGTGGGGAGAGCGGGCAGTCTTGTCTGGTGCCCCTCTCCACACGCAATCCCTCTGAGCTCACCCCGTTCACTCGCACCATTGCTTTGGGTGCACTGTAGATGCTGCGGATCCAATTCAGGAACCGGCCTCCCAACCCAAATTGCTGAAGGGTCGCGAACAGATAAGGCCAGTGCACCCTATCGAACGCCTTCTCCGTGTCCACAGCCAACAGTAGAGCCTCTCCTCGGGATCGTTGAACTTTGTCAATGAGGTGACAAGGACGCTTGGTGTTGTCCTCACATTGACGAGAGGGGATAAGCCCTGCTTGGTCAGGATCGATCAAGCCTGGCATCAGAGGATTGAGATGGTGTGCTAGGATCCCAGTGAAAAGCTTCACGTCAACATTCAGCAGTGAAATTGGGCGGTATGAACTACAGAACTCAGGGTCTTTCCCTGGTTTCTGGATCACAGAAATGGAAGCCTGAAACATAGTGTCGGTGAGGGAGCCGGTCTCCGCGAAGAAGTTGAATAATCTGGTTGGGACAGGAGCTAATTCTTTGCAAAAGGTCTTATAAAAGGCGACACTGCAACCATTAGTTCCCGGTGCTTTCATGGGCTTTAGTCTGGCGATTGCAGCGATCACCTCCTCAATCTTAATGGGCTGATTCAAGCTCATCAGCTTCCTGAGGTGGTAGCGGGGTGATCGCAGCCGACTGGAGATAGGGAAGTGGATCGGGGACCATCAGGTGGTCTTTCAAGTATAGGGATGAGTAGAATGCTCGGAATTCTGCCGCTATATCAGTGGCCTCTTGTGCTACAGTGCCCATATGCGATCGGATGGCTTTAACTGTGTTAGCGTGCTGAGTGCTACGCAGGCAGTGGGCTAACATTTGTCCCCCCTTATTGGTGCCTACATGGAATTTGTGTTTTAAGCGGAGCATAGTGTATTCTGCCCTGTCCAGATCAAAGCGCTTAAGCTGAGTCCGAGCCTGTTCTAATTCCCGCCAAACCCGAGGAGCACCTGTGCGTTTGTGAATGGACTCCAGTTCCAGTACAGATTTACTCAGTTCCTCTCTTTTGTCCTTTCTGAGTTTGTTTTCATATGCAGATTGTGAAATGAGGGCCCCCCTTACAACCATTTTAAGGGCCTCCCAAACAGAAGAGAGTGAGACCTCTCCGGTGTCATTTACTGCTAGGTAGTTAGATATCACCTGCCTAATGGAAGAGACTGTATCTGGTGAAAGCAACAAGGATTCTCGTAGGCGCCATGTAGGTCGTTGGGAGCTGCGTGTTGGGACAGAAAGGTAAGAGTGATAGCGACAGGGTCTGAAAGAGAGCGGGGTTCAATAGAAGAGTCGGAGATAAGCTCCCTACCCGCAGGGGAAGCGAGGAAGTGATCTAACCCTGTGTAGGTTTTGTGGGCTGTGGAATAGTATGTGTAATCCTGGATCCCCGGGTGCTGCAAGCGCCACACGTCATGTAGCCTGCATTTGGTCAGCCATGCCAGCCCCTCAGGAGTGAGGGCCCCCGTCTGTACTGTCCGTTGTACAGAGCGGTCAGTCCCCCGTCCATAACTAGGTTGAAGTCGCCTCCTATAAAAAGAGCTTGGTCAGGGGATTGGAGTATCCCTGCGATTGCTTTGGTTAGAAAGGCTTCATGATGTTCATTAGGGGCATAGAGCGAAGCAACCGTAAAGTGAAAAGACCCAATCTGAACCCGAAGTGCCAATGTACGACCCTTCAGTTCGAAGCAAGTGTCCAGGGCAACCCCTTGAAAGCGGTGAGACAGAAGAACCACTACCCCACCCTTTCTCCCCTTCATAGACGACCATACCTGCCGGGGGAATTTCCTAGAGTGCATTCTGTGGGTGTCTTGCGCCAGGAGGTGTGTTTCCTGGAGCAAACAGATATCCCCTTGCGAGTGTTCCAGAAGGGAAAGAATTGCTGCTCGTTTAGTGGGGTTATTAAGGCCCTTTACATTTATGCTAAGAATTCTAACCTCCATGTGATAGACGCGAGGGAAAGTGTGGCTGTGACAGGGAGGTCATCACATTGGCGATTCGGGCAGTCTCAAACGGCACCCGGGCAGTGGCGAAGAGATACACGGGAGCACAAGCATATTTGTTCAATAAAAGTAACGTTCAGAAGGAGAGTCCCAGAACCTTGTCCCAACCCCAAACCATAACAAGGGAAAAAATTACAGACCAACGGGTCCTAGTGTCTTTCAAGTAGAGAAAGTCTGAGTCCTGTGAGACAGCCATGTCGATAACGGTCATCTCCAGCCAGGTAGGTGCCCGGCCTCCGTCCCTACCCATGAATCATACCCCCAAGCATAGACATACAGTACCTCAATGGGGGGGATCCGAGGCTTGTAGCTCTCCACCTGAGAGGGAGCGTAACTCCTCCGATCTCTCCTTTGCCATGGTCGCAGGGTCAGGTCGAAAGGGCGTAGATCTTAGGCCACGCCTGGGCCCTCGGTTGTCCCCATCATGGGCTTTCTCTTCCGACAGAGATCGGCGAGATGGCGGGTCGGGGGGTGTAATCTCAAGGACTTTGTAAGCTTCCACCAGAGAGCGTATCTGCATTGTCCTGCCATTGAGTTGAAAGATGAGGCGAAACGGGTGGCCCCAAGCATAGGATATTCCACGGGAATGAAGGTGGCTTGTGATTGGACGAAAGTCCTTCCTTTTCATTAGTGTGGATGCAGCTAGGTCCTGAAAAAGATGGAGGGAGTGGCCGCAAAACTGGAGCCCCTGGTCTGCCCGAGCTGCTTTAAGGATCACTTATTTTTCTATAAAGTTGTGGACACACACCAGGATGTCCGCCGGTGGTCTAGGTTGCGCTCTGGGGGGTCCGACTCTATGGCGTCTGTCGATCTTGATAGTCTTGGGGGGAGATCCCCCAAGGATGTTCCTGAACAGCTCTTGCACATAACCCTCCAGGTCGGTTCCTTCGTCCCCTGTTGGTGCGCCCCTAATGCAAACGTTATTCCTCCGGGATCTGTTTTCCAAGTCCTCAGCATGGGCCTGGAGGTCGAGCTGCTGATCTTGCAAATGAATGATTTCTTGCTGGAGGGCCTCGATCTCCGCAACCCTGGTAAGGGAGCCCTCCTCCAGCGTGGCCACCCTCAATCCCACCTCGTCAATGTCTCTCCGTGCCTCTCGGAGCTCAGAAGTGAGGTCTTTTTTGACTGTTTGAAAGTCCTCTCATAGTGAGGCGAAAAAGGCTTCCATGAATTCACAGGTGATACCACTATCTCCTTAAATTCCGCTCATCGATTGGGAGCCCTCCCCTGTGGCTGTCTCATGTTGACTGGCTGCTGGGCCCTTGAGGAGCATGTCTTTGACTGAACGGTCTTTTTTAGCCTTGCCGGTTGCCATATCCACACAGGGGCATGATGAGGTAAGTAGCCTCAGTAAGAGGGTGCCAGGAGTGAGTGGGCCAGCAAGCAGGAAGTTCGGGTTCTCAGGAGTCCCGCATTTATTAGGGAGGGGAGAGCAGGCCTCAGCTCACTGGGTGGTGAACAACGGAAGACCACGTTAAGTGCGGCTCGCCGACAGTTGTGAATATTTAACAGGCACCCCTCCAGAGGACCGGATGCCAGTTGCGTGAGGGGGGTCTGCCGAAAGAGCTCCAGCCGGTCCGCACACAGCCACTCTCTCAGTGCAGGCTGCTGGGCCACAACCGGCTCCTTGCGCTGCTAAGTGGGCCTCTGGCGTGCTACGAATACGATGCATTCCCCGTGGACTTATATCTTCCCCCGGCCTCCACCCCATGGGTCGGATCTCTGGGGAAGGATGCAAAAGCCAGTGTCTATGCTTCCACTGGGGGTCGAGACTGCTTGGCCCCGAGGATTTGCTTCTAAAAGGGTGGGGGAGGGCCACACCCCCTCTGCAGGCCAAGTGGTCTCCGATGTGCCGGTGCTGCCCCCAGGGGGCCAACCGGAGGGTACTTTAGGCCAGGACCAGGAGCTTTATTCACTGTAGGATGGGAGCGAGTCACCGGAGGGGGGGCCCACTGCGGACGCTGCCCACCCACTTTGAGAAGTGCAGTGAGGCCTCTCCGCCTCTTGGTATAGCGGCCCCATTGCTGTAGAGCGGCAGGCATCCTCGCGAGTGCGGGGGTAGCTGAAGGCTGTAACACTGCCGCTACAGGATTGCGCCGCTACAGGGATGGGGCGGGGGGGCCACACTAACTCAGGTCTCCGCCGGTGCCTCCGGTAACCACACAGCCCACCGGAGCGCTCCTGCCGGGGTGCTGTTGATGATGTGTCCCAGTCAGACCTCCATCCCCAGGGCTTCAATGCGGCATTACCTCCAAAGCAGCTTCAAGTCAGGCTCAATCCGGGATCTCGAGTGGGAAATAGGGGTACGGACCCACTACTGGATCTGCACGCCGGAGTATCTTCCTGGTGGCAGAAGCATAGGCCGCCTGGGCTGCCGTTGCACAGCTCATGGCCCACAAGGAAGCCCTAAACCTCCAGGCCGCACCTCCGTCACAAATATTGGCCAGTGCATGCCGATCGGTTCACCAGAATACACCGTCCGTCTGCCAGGGCTGATTTCCACCCCGTGTGCGAGATGTAGAGCTGGGGGGAAGCTAATTTAGGTACTAAAGTTCCAGGAAGGGACAGAGTTTGCGGCAGGCACGTTTTCTCACGCCACCATCTTGGACATGCCCCCACACATAACTTTTAGACTAAGAGTCAGAGACCTTAACCACTAGGCCACAGTGACTCGTAAGTACTCCGCACAAAAACTTATATATGACATTCGAATCAAAAAGTCCAGTGTATGCAGTGCCATAGGTTAGGGTTCACCTATGTTGACATCATTGACAGTGTTGAATGGAAGGAAAGAGGGAGAGAGAGAAAAAAAGAAAGCGAGACAAAGGTAGAGAGATTTAGTTTTCTTTGTGGTAAGACATAATTCAAAAGAGAGATATTCAAACAAGGAGAAATGAAAAAAAAAATGCAACATTTATCAGAGAAATTACAATTGCCTAAATATAGCATCAGAAACCACAACAACTAAAATGCCAGGATTTGAACCCAAAACCTTCAAAGTAAGAGTCCAAGACCTTAACCACTAGGCCACAGTCACTTATAAGTACTTGGCACAAAAACATATATATGACATTCTAATCAAACAGTCCAGTGTATGCAGGGCCATAGGTTAGAGTTCACCTATGTTGACATCATTGACAGTGTTGAATGGAAGGAAAGAGGGACAGATAGAGAAAAAGAAAGCGGGACAGAGGGAGAGAATAGATTTGTTTTCTTTGTGGAAAGACATACTTTCATAGAGATATATCTTAAAACAATGAGAAAAAAAAAAAAATTATCAAAGAAATTACCCTTGTCTATAAGTTTTGCTCAGAATCCACAGGCTTTGAACACATAACCTTTGGAGTACTAGTCATTGACCTTAACCACTAAGCCAAAGTGCCTCCTGAGCATTTGGCACAAAAACTTATATATGACTTTCAAATCAAACAGTCCAGTTTATCCAGTGCCATAGGTTAGAGTTCACCTACGTTGACCTCATTGACAGTGTTGAATGGAAGGAAAGAGGGAGAGAGAGAAAAAAGAAAGTGAGACAGAGGGGGAGAGAAGATTTGTTTTCTTTGTGGTAAGACATACTTTCATAGAGAGATATTCAAACAAGGAGAAATGAAATCAAAATCCAATATTCATCAGAGAAATTACCATTTCCTATAATTTTACATCAGAATTTAAACACATAACCTTTAGAGTAAGAGTCAGAGACCTTAACCAATAGGCTACAGTGACTCATAAGTCCTCTGCACAAAAACCTATATATGACATTCTAATCAAACAGTCCAGTGTATGCAGTGTCATAGGTTAGAGTTCACCTATGTTGACATCATTGACAGTATTGAATGGAAGGAAAGAGGGACAGAGAGAGAAAAAGAAAGCGTAACAGAGGGAGAGAAAAGATTTGTTATCTTTGTGGTAAGACATACTTTCATAGAGATATATCTTAAAACAAGGAGAAATGAAAAAAAAATCAACTTTTATCAGAGAAAGTACCTATGTCTATAAATTTAGCTCAGAATCCACAGGCGTTGAACATTAAACCTTTAGAGTACTAGTCAGAGACCTTAACCACTAGGCCACAGTGCTTCATAAGTATTTGGCACAAAAGCGTATATATGACATTCAAATCAAACAGTTCAGTTTATGCAGTGTCATAGGTTAGAGTTCACCTATGTTGACCTCATTGACAGTGTTGAATGGAAGGAAAGAGGGAGAGAGAGAAAAAAAGAAAGTGAGACAGAGGGAGAGAGAAGATTTGTTTTCTTTGTGGTAAGACATACTTTCATAGAGAGATATTCAAACAAGGAGAAATGAAAAACAAATTACATCATTTATCAGAGATATTAGCATTGCCTATAACTTTACCTCAGAAACAAGAGGATTTGAAAACTTAGCCTTTAGAATAAGAGTCTGAGACCTTAACCACTAGGCCACAGTGCCTCACAAGTGTTCCACACGAAAACTTATATATGACATTCGAATCAAACAGTCCAGAGTATGCAGTGACATAGGTTAAAGTTCACCTATGTTGACCTCATTGACAGTGTTGAATGGAAGGAAAGAGGGACAAAGAGAGAAAAAGAAAGCGAGACAGAGGGAGAGAGAAGATTTGTTTTCTTTGTGGTAAGACATACTTTCAAAGAGAGATATTCAAGCAAGGAGAAATAAAAAAAAAATCCAACATTTATCAGATAAATTACAATTGCCTATAATTTTACCTCAGAAACCACGTCCGTTGAAATGTCAAGAATGGAACACATAACCTATGGAGTAAGAGTCAGAGACCTTAACCACTAGGACACAGTGACGCATGAACCATTAGCATGGAAACGTATATATGACATTCGAATCAAACACTCCAGTGAGTGCAGTACCATAGGTTAGAGTTCACCTACCTTGAACTCATTGACAGTGTTGAATGGAAGGAAAGAGGGAGAAAAAGAAAGTGAGAAGATTTGTTTTTTTTTGTGGTAACACATACTTTCAAAGAGAGATATTCAAACAAGGAGAAATGAAAACCAATTCCAACATTTATCAGCGAAATTAACATTGCCTATAATTTTACCTCTGAAACCACAACCATTGAAACACCACGATTTGAACACATAACCTTTAGCGTAAGAGTCCTTAACCACTAGGCCACAGTGACTCATAAGTACTCTGCATGAGAACTTATATATGACATTCGAATCACACAGTTCAGTGTATGCAGTGCCATAGGTTAGAAGTCAGCTATATTGACTCATTGACAGTGTTGAATGGAAGGAAAGAGAGGAGAGAGAGAGAGAGAAAAGAAAGCGAGACAGAGGGAGAGAGAAAATTTGTTTTCTTTGTGGTAAGACATACTTTCAAAGAGAGATATTCAAACAAGGAGAAATGATTAAAAAAAATCCAACATTTATCAGAGAAATTACCATTGCCTAAAACGTTAGCTCGTAAACCAGAGGATTTGAACACATATACTTTAATGTAAGAATCACGCCCATAACCACTAGGCCACAGTGACTAATAGTTATACTGCACTAAAACTTTTATATGACATTCGGATCAAACACTCCAGTGTATGCAACGCCATAGGTTAGAGTTCACAAATGTTAACATCATTGACAGTGTTGAATGGAAGGAAAGAGGAACAGAGAGAGAAAAAGAAAGTGAGACAGAGGGAGAGAGAAAAAAAAAATTCTTTGTGGTAAAACATACTTTCAAAGAGAGATATTCAAACAAGGAGAAATGAAAAAAATATTCCAATATTTATCAGAAAAATTACCACTGTTAATAACCTTACCTGAGAAACCACAGGATGTGAACACATAACCTTTAAAGTTAGAGACCTTAACTACTAGGCCACAATTACTCATAAGCATCCTATACGAAAACTTATATATGACATCCGAATCAAACAGTCCTGTGTATGCAGTGGCATATGTTAGAGTTCTACTACGCTGACATCATTGACAGTGTTGAATGGAAGGAAAGAGGAACAGAGATAGAAAAAGAAAGCGAGACAGAGGGAGAGAGAAGATTTGTTTTCTTTGCGGTAAGACATACTTTCAAAGAGAGATATTCAAACAAGGAGAAATGCAAAAAGTATTCCAACATTTATTAGAGAAATTACCATTGCTTATAACTTTACTTGAGAAACAACAGGATTTGAACACATAACCTTTATAGTTAGAGTCAGACACCTTACTAGGCAACAGTGACTCATAAGCATTCTATACGAAAACTTATATACGACACCCGAATCAAACAGTCCTGTGTATGCAGTGGCATATATTAGAGTTCTCCTATGCTGACATCATTGACAGTGTTGAATGGAAGGAAAGAGGAACAGAGATAGAAAAAGAAAGCAAGACAGAGGGAGAGAGAAGATTTGTTTTCTTTGCTGTAAGACATACTTTCAAAGAGAGATATTCAAACAAGGAGAAATGAAAAATGTACTCTAACATTTATTAGAGAAATTACCACTGTCTATAACTTTACCTGAGAAACTACAGGATTTAAACACACAACCTTTAAGTAAGAATCAGAGACCTTAACCACTAGGCCATAGTGACTCATGTGTCTTATGCATGAAAACTTGTATATATGATATTCGAATCAAACACTCCAGAGAATGCAGTACCATAGGTTAGAATTCACCTATGTTGACCTCATTGACAGTGTTGAATGGAAGGAAAGAGGGACAGAGAGAGAAAAAGAAAGCAAGACAGAGGAAGAGAGAAGATTTGTATTCTTTGTGGTACGACATACTTTCAAAGAAAGATGTTCAAACAAGGAGAAATGAAAAAAAATACCCACATTTATCAGTGAAATTACCATTGCTTATAATGTAATTCAGAAACCACAAAATTTGAATATATAACCTTTAGATTAAAAGTCAGAGACCTTAACCACTAGGCCACAGAGACTA
Organism: Calotriton arnoldi; assembly: GCA_963921515.1. Taxonomy (NCBI): domain Eukaryota; kingdom Metazoa; phylum Chordata; class Amphibia; order Caudata; family Salamandridae; genus Calotriton; species Calotriton arnoldi. The sequence continues at coordinate 64,542 of CAWUFW010005288.1, read as the reverse complement.
ATGAGTACTCTACACGAAAACGTATATATGACATTTGAATCACACAGTCCAGTGTATGCAGTGCCATAGGTTAGAGTTCACCTATGTTGACCTCATTGACAGTGTTGAATGGAAGGAAAGAGGGAGAGAGAGAGAAAAAGAAAGCAAGACAGAGGGAGAGAGAACATTTGTTTTCTTTGTGTTACGACATACTTTCAAAGAGAGATATTCAAACAAGGAGAAATGAAAAATAAATTCCAACATTTAACAGAGAAATTAACCTTGCCTAAATTTTTATGTCAGAAACCTCAACCATTGAAACACCAGGATTTGAAAACATATCCTTTAGAGGAAGAGTCCTTACCCACTAGGACACAGTGACTCATAAGTACTCTGCATGAGAACTTATATATGACATTCAAATCACACAGTCCAGTGTATGCAGTGCCATAGGTTAGAGTTCAGCTATATTGACTTCATTGACAGTGTTGAATGGAAGGAAAGAGGGAGAGAGAGGAAAAAAGAAAGCAATAAGGAGGGACAAAGAAGATTTGTTTTCTTTGTGGTAAGACATACTTTCAAAGAGAGATATTCAAACAAGGAGAAATGAAAAAAAATTCCAACATTTATCAGAGAAATTACCATTGACTTAAATTAAACTTCAGAAACAACAGGATGTGAACACACAAACTTTGGAGTAAGAGTCAGAGCCCATAACCACTAGGCCACAGCGACTAATAAGTATCCTGCACTTAAACTTTTATATGACTTTCGAATCAAACACTCCAGTGTATGTAGTGCCATAGGTCAGAGTTCACCTATGTTGACCTCATTGACAGTGTTGAATGGAAGGAAAGAGGGAGAGAGAGAAAAAAAGAAAGCAATAAGGAGGGTCAAAGAAGATTTGTTTTCTTTGTGGTAAGACATACTTTCAAAGAGAGATATTCAAACAAGTAGAAATGGAAACAAAATTCCAACATTTATCAGAGAAATTACCATTGCCTATAACATTACCTCAGAATTTGAACATATAACCTTTAGAGTAAGAGTCAGAGACCTTAACCAATAGGCCACAGTGACTCACAAGTACTCTGCACAAAAACATATGTATGACATTCTAATCAAACAGTCCAGTGTATGCAATGCCATAGGTTAGAGTTCACCTATGTTGACATCATTGACAGTATTGAATGGAAGGAAAGAGGGACAGAGAGAGAAAAAGAAAGTGAAACAGAGGGAGAGAGAAGATTTGTTTTCTTTGTGGTAAGACATACTTTCAAAGAGAGATATTCAAACAAGGAGAAATGAAAAAAAATCCAATGTTCATTAGAGAAATTAATATTGCCTATAATTTTACTCTCAGAAACAACAACCATCGATACACCCAGGATTTGAACATGCAACCTTTGGAGTAAGAGTTAGAGACCTTAAAGACTAGCCACAGTAACTCATGAATAATTTGCACGAAAACTTATATATGACATTTGGATCAAACACTCCAGTGTATGCAGTACCATAGGTTAGAGTTCACGTATGTTGACCTCATTGACAGTGTTAAATGGAAGGAAAGAGGGAGAGAGAGTTAAAAAAAAAATGAAGACAGAGGGAGAGAGAAGATTTGTTTTCTTTGTGGTAAGACATACTTTCAAAGAGAGATATTCAAACAAGGAGAAATGAAAAAGAAATCGCAAGAGTCATCAGAGAAATTACCTTTGCCTATACTTTTAACTCAGAAACCACAGCCATTGAAACACCATGATTTGAACAGATAACCTTTGGAATAAGAGTCAGAGACCTTAAGCACAGGCCACAGTGACTCATGAGTAGTATGCACAAAAACGTACATATGACATTCGAATCAAACTCTCTGGTGAATGTAGTACCATAGGTTAGAGTTCACCTCAGTGACAGTGTTGAATGGAAGGAAAGAGGGAGAGAGAAAAAGAAAGCGAGACAGAGGGAGAGAGAAGATTTGTTTTCTTTGTGGTAAGACATACTTTCAAAGAGAGATATTCAAACAAGGAGAAATGGAAAAAAATTCAAACATTCATCAGAGAAATTACCATTGCCTATCATTTTACCTCAGAAACCACAGCCATTGAAACACCAGGAATTGAAAACGTAACCTTTATAGTAAAAGTCAGAGACCTTAACCACTAGGCCAAAAAGACTAATAAGTACTCTGCACAAAAACTTGAATATTACATTCAAATCAAACAGTCCAGTGTATGCAGTGCCATAGGTCAGAGTTCACCTATGTTGACATCATTGACAGTGTTGAATGGAAGGAAACAGTGAGAGAGAGAGAAAAAGAAAGCGAGACACAGGGAGAGAGAAGATTTGTTTTCTTTGTGGTAAAACATACTTTCAAAGAGAGATATTCAAGCAAGGAGAAATGAAAAAAAATCCAACATTTTCAGAGAAATTACCATAGATTATAATCTTTCCTCAGAAACCACAGGATTTGAACACAAGACCTTTAGAGAAAGAGTCAGAGAGCTTAACCACTAGGCCATCACGAGTCATAAGTGTTCTGCATGAAAACTTATGTATGACATTCAAATCAAACAGTCCAGTGTATGCAGTGCCATAGGTCAGAGTTCACCCATGTTGACATCATTGACAGTGTTGAAAGGAAGGAAATAGAGACAGAGAGAGAAAAAGAAAGCGAGACAGAGAGAGAAGATTTGTTTTCTTTGTGGTAAGACATACTATCACAGAGAGATATTCAAACAAGGAGAAATGAAAAAAGTTCCTACATTTTTCAGAGAAATTACAGTTGCCTACTATACCTCAAAAACCACAACCATCGAAACACCAGAATTTGAACACGTAACCTTTAGAGTAGCAGTCAGTGACCTGAACCACTATGCCCCAAAGTCTCATAAATACTCTGCTCAAAAACTTAGATATTACACTCAAATCAAACAGTCCAGTGTGTGCAGTGCCATAGGTCAGAGTTCACCTATGTTGACCTCATTGACAGTGTTGAATGGAAGGAAAGAGGGAGAGAGAGAGAAAAAGAAAGCGAGACAGAGGGAGAGAGAAGATTTGTTTTCTTTGTGGTAAGACATACTTTCAAAGAGAGATATTTAAACAAGGAGAAATGGAAAAAAATATCTAACATTTATCAGAGAAATTATCAATGCCTATAATTTTATCTCAGAAACGACATCCATTGAAACACCAGGAATTGAAAACGTAATCTTTATAGTAGGAGTCAGAGACCTTAACCACTAGGCCACAAAGACTCGTAAGTACTCTGCACAAAAACTTGAATATTACATTCAAATCAAACAGTCCAGTGTATGCAGTGCCATAGCTTAAAATTCACCTATGTGGACCTCATTGACGGTGTTGGATGGAAGGAAAGAGGGAGAGAAAGAGAAAAAGAAAGCGAGACAGAGGGAGAGAGAAGATTTGTTTTCTTTGTGGTAAGACATACATTCAAAGAGAGATATTCAAACAAGGAGAAATGAAAACAAATTCCAACATTTATTAGAAAAATTATCATTGCCTATACTTTTACCTCAGAAACAACAGGATTTGAACACATAATCATTAGAGTAAAAGGCAGAACCTTAACCACTAGGCCACAGTATCACGTAATTACTCTTCACGAAAACGTATATATGACATTCGAATCAAACAGTCCACTTTATGCAGTGCCATAGGTTAGAGTTCACCTATGTTGACATCATTGACAGGGTTGAAGGAAGGCAAGAGGGACAGAGAGAGAAAAAGAAAGCGAGACAAAGGGAGAGAAAAGATTTGTTTTCTTTGTGGTAAGACATACTTTCAAAGAGAGATATTCAAACAAGTAGAAATGAAAAAAATACCAACATTTACCAGAGAAATATACATTGCCTATCATTTTATCTCAGAAACGACTGCCATTGAAACACCAGGAATTGAAAATGTAACCTTTATAGTATGAGTCAGAGACCTTAACCAGTAGGCCACAAAGACTCATAAGTACTCTGCACAAAAACTTGAATATTACATTCAAATCAAACAGTCCAGTGTATGCAGTGCCATAGGTCAGAGTTAACCTATGTTGACCTCATTGACAGTGTTGAATGGAAGGAAATAGTGAGAGAGAAAAAGAAAGCGAGACAAAGGGAGAGAGAAGATTTGTTTTCTTTGTGGTAAGACATACTTTCAAAGAGAGATATTCAAACAAGTAGAAATGAAAAAAAATACCAACATTTACCAGAGAAATATACATTGCCTATCATTTTATCTCAGAAATGACTGCCATTGAAACACCAGGAATTGAAAACGTAACCTTTATAGTATGAGTCAGAGACCTTAACCACTAGGCCACAAAGACTCATAAGTACTCTGCACAAAAACTTGAATATTACATTCAAATCAAACAGTCCAGTGTATGCAGTGCCATAGGTCAGAGTTAACCTATGTTGACCTCATTGACAGTGTTGAATGGAAGGAAATAGTGAGAGAGAAAGAAAGCGAGACACAGGGAGAGAGAAGATTTGTTTTCTTTGTGGTAAGACATACTTTCAAAGAGAGATATTCAAACAAGGAGAAATGAAAAAAAATCCAACATTTATCAGAGAAATTACCATAGCCTATAATCCTACCTCAGAAACAACAAGATTTGAACACACAACCTTTAGCACAAGAGTCCGAGAGCTTAACCAATAGGCCCCAGTGAGTCATAAATGCTCAGCACGAAAACTTATGTATGACATTCAAATCAAACAGTCAAGTGTATTCAGTGCCATAGGATAGAGTTCACCTATGTTGACATCATTGACAGTGTTGAAAGGAAGGAAATAGAGACAGAGAGCGAAAAGAAAGCAAGACAGAGGGAGAGAGAAGATTTGTTTTCTTTGTGGTAAGACATACTATCAAAGAGAGATATTTAGACAAGGAGAAATGAAAAAAGTTCCTTCATTTTTCAGAGAAATTACAGTTGCCCATTATAACTCAAAAACCACAACCATCAAAACACCAAGATGTGAAGGTATAACCTTTGAAGAAGAGTCAGAGACCTTAACCACTATGCCACAGTGACTCATAAGTTCGCTGCATAAAAACCTATATATGACATTGGTATCAAACAGTCCAGTTTATGCAGTGTCATCGGTTAGAGTTCACCTATGTTGACATCATTGACCGTGTTGAATGGAAGTAAAGAGGGAGATAGAGAGAAAAAGAAAGCGAGACAGAGGGAGAGAGAAGATTTGTTTTCTTTCGTGTAAGACATACTTTCAAAGAGAGATATTCAAACAAGGAGAAATGAAAACAAATTCCAACATTTATTAGAAAAATTATCATTGCCTATACTTTTACCTCAGAAACAACAGGATTTGAACACATAATCATTAGAGTAAAAGGCAGAACCTTAACCACTAGGCCACAGTATCACGTAATTATTCTTCACGAAAACTTATATATGACATTCGAATCAAACAGTCCACTTTATGCAGTGCCATAGGTTAGAGTTCACCTATGTTGACATCATTGACAGTGTTGAATGGAAGGCAAGAGGGACAGAGAGAGAAAAAGAAAGCGAGACAAAGGGAGAGAGAAGATTTGTTTTCTTTGTGGTAAGACATACTTTCAAAGAGAGATATTCAAACAAGTAGAAATGAAAAAAATACCAACATTTACCAGAGAAATATACATTGCCTATCATTTTATCTCAGAAACGACTGCCATTGAAACACCAGGAATTGAAAATGTAACCTTTATAGTTTGAGTCAGAGACCTTAACCAGTAGGCCACAAAGACTCATAAGTACTCTGCACAAAAACTTGAATATTACATTCAAATCAAACAGTCCAGTGTATGCAGTGCCATAGGTCAGAGTTAACCTATGTTGACCTCATTGACAGTGTTGAATGGAAGGAAATAGTGAGAGAGAAAAGAAAGCGAGACAAAGGGAGAGAGAAGATTTGTTTTCTTTGTGGTAAGACATACTTCCAAAGAGAGATATTCAAACAAGTAGAAATGAAAAAAATACCAACATTTACCAGAGAAATATACATTGCCTATCATTTTATCTCAGAAATGACTGCCATTGAAACACCAGGAATTGAAAACGTAACCTTTATAGTATGAGTCAGAGACCTTAACCACTAGGCCACAAAGACTCATAAGTACTCTGCACAAAAACTTGAATATTACATTCAAATCAAACAGTCCAGTGTATGCAGTGCCATAGGTCAGAGTTAACCTATGTTGACCTCATTGACAGTGTTGAATGGAAGGAAAGAGGAACAGAGAGAGTAAAAGAAAGAAAGACAGAGAGAGAAGATTTGTTTTCTTTGTGGTAAGACATACTTTCAAAGAGAGATATTCAAACAAGGAGAAATGAAAAAAAATCCAACATTTATCAGAGAAATTACCATAGCCTATAATCCTACCTCAGAAACAACAAGATTTGAACACACAACCTTTAGCACAAGAGTCCGAGAGCTTAACCAATAGGCCCCAGTGAATCATAAATGCTCAGCACGAAAACTTATGTATGACATTCAAATCAAACAGTCAAGTGTATTCAGTGCCATAGGATAGAGTTCACCTATGTTGACATCATTGACAGTGTTGAAAGGAAGGAAATAGAGACAGAGAGCGAAAAAGAAAGCAAGACAGAGGGAGAGAGAAGATTTGTTTTCTTTGTGGTAAGACATACTATCAAAGAGAGATATTTAGACAAGGAGAAATGAAAAAAGTTCCTTCATTTTTCAGAGAAATTACAGTTGCCTATTATAACTCAGAAACCACAACCATCAAAACACCAAGATGTGAAGGTATAACCTTTGAGGAAGAGTCAGAGACCTTAACCACTATGCCACAGTGACTCATAAGTTCTCTGCATAAAAACCTATATATGACATTGGTATCAAACAGTCCAGTTTATGCAGTGTCATCGGTTAGAGTTCACCTATGTTGACATCATTGACCGTGTTGAATGGAAGTAAAGAGGGAGATAGAGAGAAAAAGAAAGCGAGACAGAGGGAGAGAGAAGATTTGTTTTCTTTCGTGTAAGACATACTTTCAAAGAGAGATATTCTAACAAGGAGAAATGAAAACAAATTCCAACATTTATTAGAAAAATTATCATTGCCTATACTTTTACCTCAGAAACAACAGGATTTGAACACATAATCATTAGAGTAAAAGGCAGAACCTTAACCACTAGGCCACAGTATCACGTAATTACTCTTCACGAAAACTTATATATGACATTCGAATCAAACAGTCCACTTTATGCAGTGCCATAGGTTAGAGTTCACCTATGTTGACCTCATTGACAGTGTTGAATGGAAGGAAATAGTGAAGAGAGAAAAAGAAAGCGAGACAAAGGGAGAGAGAAGATTTGTTTTCTTTGTGGTAAGACATACTTTCAAAGAGAGATATTCAAACAAGTAGAAATGAAAAAAAATACCAACATTTACCAGAGAAATATACATTGCCTATCATTTTATCTCAGAAATGACTGCCATTGAAACACCAGGAATTGAAAACGTAACCTTTATAGTATGAGTCAGAGACCTTAACCACTAGGCCACAAAGACTCATAAGTACTCTGCACAAAAACTTGAATATTACATTCAAATCAAACAGTCCAGTGTATGCAGTGCCATAGGTCAGAGTTAACCTATGTTGACCTCATTGACAGTGTTGAATGGAAGGAAATAGTGAGAGAGAAAAAGAAAGCGAGACACAGGGAGAGAGAAGATTTGTTTTCTTTGTGGTAAGACATACTTTCAAAGAGAGATATTCAAACAAGGAGAAATGAAAAAAATCCAACATTTATCAGAGAAATTACCATAGCCTATAATCCTACCTCAGAAACAACAAGATTTGAACACACAACCTTTAGCACAAGAGTCCGAGAGCTTAACCAATAGGCCCCAGTGAGTCATAAATGCTCAGCACGAAAACTTATGTATGACATTCAAATCAAACAGTCAAGTGTATTCAGTGCCATAGGATAGAGTTCACCTATGTTGACATCATTGACAGTGTTGAAAGGAAGGAAATAGAGACAGAGAGCGAAAAAGAAAGCAAGACAGAGGAGAGAGAAGATTTGTTTTCTTTGTGGTAAGACATACTATCAAAGAGAGATATTTAGACAAGGAGAAATGAAAAAGTTCCTTCATTTTTCAGAGAAATTACAGTTGCCCATTATAACTCAGAAACCACAACCATCAAAACACCAAGATGTGAAGGTATAACCTTTGAGGAAGAGTCAGAGACCTTAACCACTAAGCCACAGTGACTCATAAGTTCTCTGCATAAAAACCTATATATGACATTGGTATCAAACAGTCCAGTTTATGCAGTGTCATCGGTTAGAGTTCACCTATGTTGACATCATTGACCGTGTTGAATGGAAGTAAAGAGGGAGATAGAGAGAAAAAGAAAGCGAGACAGAGGGAGAGAGAAGATTTGTTTTCTTTCGTGTAAGACATACTTTCAAAGAGAGATATTCAAACAAGGTGAAATGAAAAAAAATTCAAACATTTATTAGAGAAATTATCATTGCCTATAATTTTACCTCAGAAAATACAGGATTTGAACACATAACCACTAGGGGACAATGACTTGTAAGTTTGCTGCACAAAAACGTATATATGACAGTCACATCAAACAGTCCACTGTATGCAGTGCCATAGGTTAGAGTTCACCTATGTTGACATCATTGACAGTGTTGAATGGAAGGAAAGAGGGAGAAAGAGAGAAAAAAAAGCGAAACAGAGGGAGAGAGAAGATCTGTTTTCTTTGTGTTAAAACATACTTTCAAGAGAGATATTCAAACAATTAGAAATGAAAAAAAAATCAACAATTTTATAAGAGAAATTACGATTGCCTATAATTTTGCCCCAGAAGCCATAACCATTGAAACACCAGTATTTGAACACATAACCTTTGGATTAGGAGCAAGATACCTTAAACATTAGGCCACTGTGACTCATACGTACTTTGCACGAAAACTTATATATGACATTCAAATCAAACAGTCCAGTGTATGCAGTGCCATAAGTTAGAGTTCACCTATGTTGACCTCATTGACAGTGTTGAATGGAAGGAAAAAGGGGGAGAGAAAAAGAAACAACAGGATTTGAAGACTTTTCCTTTAGAGTAAGAGTCAGAAATCTTAACTACTAGGCCACAGTGACTCATAAATGCCTTGCACAAAAACATATATATGACATCTGAATCAAACACTGCAGTGAATGCAGTACCATAGGTTAGAGTTCACATATGTTGACATCATTGACAGTGTTGAATGAAAGGGAAGAGGGAGAGAGTGAGAAAAAGAAAGGAAGACAGAGGGAGAGAGAAGATTTGATTTGTGGTAAGACATACTTTCAAAGAGAGATATTCAAACAAGGAGAAATGTAAAACAAAATTCCAACATTTATCAGAGAAGTTACCATTGCCTAAAATTCTACCTCAGAAGCCACAATCATTGTAACAAGAGGATTTGAACACTTAACCTATGGTGTAAGAGTCAGAAACCGTAACCAGTAGGCCACAGTGACTCATGAGTAATTAGCATGAAAGCTTATATATGACATTCAAATGAAACACTCCAGTCAATGCAGTACCGTAGGTTAGATTTCACCTATGTTGACCTTATTGACAGTGTTGAATGGAAGGAAAGAGGGAGAGAGAGAAAAAGAAAGCGAGACAGAGGGAGAGAGAGATTTGTTTTCTTTGTGGTAAGACATACTTACAAAGAGAGATATTCAAACTAGAAGAACTGAAAAAAATATCCAACATTAATGCGAGAAACTACAATTTACCGTAATTTTACATCAGACACCACAGGATTTAGACACATAACCTTTAGAGTAAGAATCAGAGACCATAACCATTAGGCCCCAGCGGCTCATAAGTACTCTCCACGAAAACTTATATATGACATTCAAATCAAACAGTCCAGTGTATGCAGTGCCAAAGGTTAGAGTTCACCTATGTTGACCTAATTGACAGTGTTGAATGGAAGGAAAGAGGGAGAGAGAAAAAGAAAGCGCGACAGAGGGAGAGAGAACATTTGTTTTCTTTGTGATAAGACATACTTTCAAAGAGAGATATTTAAACAAGGAGAAATGAAAAGAAATGCCAACAAATATCAGAGAAATTACCATTGCCTATAATTTAACCTCAGAAATCAGAACCATTAAAAAACCAGGATTTGAACACATAATCTTTGGAGTAAGAGTCCGAGGGCTTAACCACAAGCCACAGTGACCCATAAATAATTTGCATAAAAACCTGTATATGACATTCAAATCAAACACTCCGGTGAATGCAATACTATAGGTTAGAGTTCACCTATGTTGACCTCATTGAAAGTGTTGACTGGAAGGAAATAGGGCGAGAGAGAGAAACAGAAAGCAAGACGGAGAGAGAAGATTTGTTTTCTTTGTGGTAAGACATACTTTCAAAGAGAGATATTCAAACAAGGAGAAATGAAAAGAAATTCCAACAAATATCAGAGCAATTACCATTGCCTATAATTTAACAACAGAAATCAGAACCGTTGAAACACCAGGATTTGCACACGTAACTTTTGGGGTAAGAGTCAGAGATGTTAGCCACTAGGCCACAATGACTCATGAGCAACTTGTGTGAAAACTTATATATGACATTTCAATCAAACACTTCAGTGAATGCAGTACCGTAGGTTAGAGTTCACCTATGTTGACCTCATTGACAGTGTTGAATGGAAGGAAAGAGGGAGAGAGAAAGAAAAAGAAAGCGAGATGGAGAAAACAAGGAGAAATGAAAAAACAAATCTTTGGACTAAGAGTCAGAGACCTTAACTACTAGGCCACAGTAATTTTTGTTTAAATTTTTCCTTGTTTGAATATCTCTTTGAAAGTATATCTTACCACAACGAAAACAAATCTTCTCTCTTCCTCTGTCTCGCTTTCTTTTTTGCTCTCTCTCCCTCTTTCCTTCCATTCAACATTGTCAATGAGGTCAACATAGGTGAACTCTAACCTATGGCACTGCATACAGTGGACTGTTTGATTCAAATGTCATAGATACGTTTTCATGCAGAGTACTTATGAGTCACTATGGCCTAGTGATGAAGGGCTCTTACTCTAAAGGTTATGTGTTCAAATCCTGGTGTTTCAATGGCTGTGGTTTCTGTGGTAAAATTTTAGACAATGGTAATTTCTCTGATAAATGTTGGAGTTTCTTTTCATTACTCTTTGTTAGAATATCTCTCTTTGAAAGTATGTCTTATCACAAAGAAAACACATCTTCTCTCTCCCTCTGTCTCGCTTTCTTCTCTCTCTCTCTCTCTCCCTCTCTCCCTCTTTCCTATGGCACTGTATACACTGAACTGTGTGTTTCAAATGTCATATATAATTTTTCATTCTGTGTATTTATGAGTCACTGTGGCCTAATGGTTAAGGACTCTTACTCTAAAGGTTATGTGTTCAAATGTTGGTGTTTCAAGGGTTGTGGTTTCTGCAGTAACATTATAGGCAATGGTAGTTTCTCAGATAAATGTTGGATTCTTTTTTCATTTCTCCTTGTTTGAATATCTCTCTTTGAAAGTATGTCTTACCACAAAGAAAACAAATCTCCTGTCTCCGTCTGTCTTGCTTTCTTTTCTCTCTCTCTCTCCCTCTTTGCTTCCATTCAACACTGTCAATGAGTTCAACAAAGGTGAACTCTAACCTATGGTGCTGCATTCCCTGGAGTGTTTGATTCGAATGTCAAATATATGTTTTTGTGCAAATTGCTCATGAGTTACTTTGGCCTAGTGTTTAAGGTCTCTTAATCTGAAAGTTACGTGTTCCAATCCTGTTTCATTTGTTGTCATTTCTGAGGTAAAATTATAGGCAATGGTAATTTCTCTGATAAATGTTGGCATTTCTTTTTCATTTCTCCTTGTTTGAATATCTCTCTTTGAAAGTATGTCGTACCACAAAGAAAAAAAATCTTCTCTCTCCCTCTGTCTTGCTTTCTTTTTCTCTCTCTCTCCCTCTTTCCTTCCTGTCAATGAGGCCAACATAGGTGAACTCTAACCTATTGTACTGCATTCACTGGAGTGTTTGATTCGAATGTCATATATAAGTTTTCCTGCACATAAGTCACTGTGGCCTGTGGTTAAGGTCTCTGACTCTTACTCTAAAGGTTATGTGTCCCAATTCTATTGTTTCAATGGTTGTGGTTTCTGAGGTAAAAATATAGATAATGGTAATTTTTCTGATAAATGTAATTTTTTTTCATTTCTCCTTGTTTGAAGATCTCTCTTTGAAAGTATGTCAAGTCAAATTAACTTTATTCGGTTACAATAACCATAAAAGTCTGACACAATTGCATTACAAGGATAACATTTACATATCATGATTACGGAAGCATAAATAAAAACAGATAATAAAAACTGTCAATTGAAAAAGTGCGTACATATTAAAAGGAAATATGAACCCTAATATCAAATCCCAAAAACATTCATCTCTAGTATCACCCATACAATATGGTCCATGTAGCTAATCTGTAAGAAAGAATTAGTAAAAATATCTTCAGTTATAATAGCTCGTAGTGTTTTCTTATTGACATTGCAACTCTGATAAAATTCAAAACAGCAGTACAGATAATTGAGGTAGACAAAAACAGCAAAAAATTAAAACCGTCAATATAGGTGCATGGTCTTATTTCCCTCAGTAAAGAAATTAAAAATTGCTCCTTCGGCTCTTTATAGAGCGGGCAAAACAAAACAAAGTGCAATGTGCTTTGTGCTACTAAGTTGTCACATGGACAGGGAGATAAACTATGGACCCAACCTGATTGTTTAGGGAAAGCCACTAAATAGTGCAATGTATTAAGTTGAAACCTAGTCAGGTAAAATCGTGCTTGTACATTTGTGGTAAAGGTTAGATAAAATTTCTGTTCTCCAGGTAATGAATGAAGGGGATCAGGTGCTGCCAATTGCGCACGGCGCAGATGGGCCCTGGCAAAAAAGGCCTCTATTACGATGTTTTTAGCGTTTGTATTAATACTTGCAGGATTATCATAATAATGCCCCAAACTAGCTCATATAGATTTTCCTTCACAAAGCGGAGCCAGGGACTAGACAATGTACTATCTAGATTAATACAGTCTTGGATAACATCTCTTGAGAACATTAAGTCCTCAGATAGCCAAATCTTGGCCCATAAAAGCAGTGGGGCAATAACAATTTGATCTTCAAGATAGGCAAACCCGAGCTCCTGATGGCAAAAATATGTGGGGGCACTATTCGGAACCATTAATAATCTCTTTATAAATTTATTTTCCAGGACCTGCAGCTGTTGGGCGTTCTGGTGGCCCCAGACTCCCGCCCCATAAGATGCCACCAACAAACATTTCACTTTATGGAGAGATACTAGTTCTCCTCACTGGTTTGTGACCAAGCTTACGGGCAAATCGGAACAATCCTTCCACCACCCGACTAGTGTGTTGTACCCTGGCTGTAATGAGATGGTCCCATTTCATAGTATTATTGAAAATGTTCCCTAAATATGTAAAATTCTTTACCTTACCAATTGTCTTGCCCATGACCTCAAATTTTCTTGTTTTGGCACCTTTAGGGTCACAGACCATGACATAAGATTTAATAAAATTCACTTTTAAATCCAATGATGCCTTAAAATCAGTAAAAACATTAAGTGACTTTTGGAGGCTATTAGCTGTCAATGCCATTAAGACTGTATTGTCCGCATATGATAGCAATGGGATCAGTTTGCCTCCAATTTTAGGGAAATCAAGTTCCTTCTCAATTAAAAAAGCCTCCAAACCATTTGTATACAGTAAAAAAGAAACAGAGCTAAAATGCAGCCCTGCCGAACACCTTCTGTAGATGCAATTGGGCCCGTCTTCTCCCCCCTAGTACCATAACGTACGGCAACCGATGTGGAGGTGTGAAGCCTACGTAGGAGGGATACGAGAGCTTCTTCGAAACCCATTTGCTCCATTAATCCCCACAATTTCCCCCTGTTTACCGTATCAAAGGCACTGGACAAGTCCATGAAGGCCAAATGGATAGAACCCCTCCTGGCCTTCATGTACTTGCCCATAACAAGGGACAGGTTTAGACACTGTTCGGTAGTACCCATCCCCCTTCTAAATCCGTATTGCAGTCTTGACACAATCCCTGCACTATTCCCCCAGGTCTCAAGGCGCGCAAGGATAACCCTCCCCAGAATTTTAGCGGTAGCGTCAATTAACGAAATTGGCCTGTAACAGGCAAGATCATTCCTACTACCTTTCTTATATACAGGAACAACAATTGCCTCCTTCCAGGTCGTTGGAATGGGACCAATCACCACAGATTTATAAACATTTGTAAGTATTGGTGCCCATAATTTAGAGTTGTTTTTAAACAGATCAAGGGGAACACCATCGGGGCCAGGGGCTTTAATACTAATACCCTTTGTTAAGGCCTCCTCTACCTCTAACACTGTAATCGATCGACTTAATAGTGAGGCTGAACTTAAATCAAATAGCGGTTCCCCACTTGCTTCAACTATTAAAACATTTTTCGGGTTAAATATAGCCGAGAACTGAGATTCCCAGGTAGAGCCCAAGATCACCGAATTCACAGACTTAGGTTCATCTTTAAATAGAGGGCGATTTATTATATTCCAGAAACTCTTTGAGTCTTTCAGAGCACTCGCTCTCTCTAAGTCCTCCCAAGCCAAGCTCCTCAATTCCTCTTGCCTTTGTTTGATTGTACACTTATAAATCTGCCTTATATTTTTGATTTGTGTTCTATCACGTGGGGTGGGGAGATTCCTATGTGCTCTGGAGCACTCCGCGTTGAACCATTGCACCTCCTGTGGTTCACTTCTCTGAGCCGAACTGGTCAGACCTTTTGCCACATCTGCACAGATCAGCTCAAAGTCATGAACCACCTCAGTGGGGGAAATATCATCACTGAGGCAATTCATAATAGAATTCAAGTTTGCCTTAATAATTTTTTCTTCAAATTGAGTAGGATCGACTTTACCCCAATTTAACCTCATTCCTCTGTTTTGATTGAAATCAATAGGGCATCCATCACCTTTCCCTTCCATAGCTGTTATTCTAAAGAGCACAGTTAGTGGGTTATGGTCACTTGCAGCATTTGGGACTATTTCAAAATCATGAACAAGTGGGGAATACTTCCGAGAAATGAACATAAAATCAATTGTACTTCCACTGCCTCCTCCAACGTATGTAGGACACTGGGGTAGAGAATTACAATCCAAATGATTAATATTAATAAGACCTAGGTCATTGTCAACGATAATAGAATTCAAGGCCTCGCCCTGTACAGTATGGGTGAAGTGTGACTGAGGCTGATCATCTGTATCTAACAACCCACAAACTCCAGTGTTGCTCAGTGTACAAATCGAACAATTAAAATCCCCTACCCAAAAGATGCAAAGGGGCTGCCACTTCCCTGCGATGTTATTTATCTGCGCCTGTAAGTCCTCAATCACATGGCTGCTATTCTGGGCAAAGATATTATATTACCAGTTTATTAACAGTATCTTAACCCGAATTAGGTCGGAGATAAGGACTAACTGATACCAGGGTGTAGTTTTTACAACTTGGGTTTGTATATGCCCATATTTGACTGAGATTAGGGTCACAAGCCCCCCTTTCGCCCTCCCAGCTGCTGCGGGTATTGCATTGACGTTCAATGCATTGTAACCGTCCAACACGATATCAACTTGGTGCCATGTTTCTTGTAGACAAATGATATTGAAATCCTTAATGTAGTTCACCCAATCCTCATTGTTTAATTTTGCACGTATTCCTGCGATATTCCACGAGATGATTCTACACATGGCAGTAACAGGGATCTGGTTCGCCTGGCCTGCCTTGGTTAATTGTGATACAGATACAGTGGGGGTGAATAAAATTTCAGATCCCTCTCCCCTCTGGTTCGCATTGGGAGCAAGGATTGAATCCCAAATGAGAATTTCAGGGGTCTTCATATTATTGCTGGAGATACTGGTATTTAAAAAGGGAGGAGCAGATAGATCTATTAGTTGCCTACTCCCGATATCCTCTGAATCTAAATTTCTCCCTAAAACCGGGCACCATGGACGTAATCTTTTCGGGTCGACTATACTGCCTGATTTTACAGGGAGTCAGTCAATGTCTAACAAGCCCGAGAGAGCATCAAAGCGGTTAGGGTGGGCAAATGAACAGGGCTGAAAAGGAATTTGTCTTCTTGGCCCATACCCTGGAAGATATTGCCTCAGGCTCGTCCCCTGTGGGGTGGGGGGGGTAGAAAAAACCAGAGGACAAACCTTTATTAAATCGTTTGGTAGATACCTGGTGTGCTTCAGGGCGAAAAGCGCGCATCTTGCATCATTAAAATTAAGTACAACACAGTCCCCCTCTGAGCATTTAGTTATAGTGACTAATCAGCCCACCGTCATTGCCATGATAATGTGGTTGAGCCAATTAATTTGTGATGGGACTCTCCTAGAGCTGGTCATAACAACTATGAAATCCTTGGGTCTAAACAAAAACAAAAAACAATATTGCAAGGTAAAAAACTACCAGAAGTCAACGCAATGTACCAATACGCACCAACTAAGGAAAGCTCCCTTTTCAGGACGAAATCCCTCACTCACCAGAGGTGACATGCTTCATCATATGGGATTCTCCTCTCAAAAGAAAACCTAGTTTCTTTGAGGGCTACAACCCCCTCTCTGAGAGGGAGGAGCTCAGGGATGTTTTATTAGGATATCTCTAAATCCTCATGTGATGAACAAAAAATTTAAGTATGAGCAAGGGCGCAGCGCAAAGAAAACGTGTGAATTGTGAAAGATAAAACTGGCTAGTGAGCTCAAATTGTACAATTTATTCGTATGCACCCACTGTCAGGATTAAAAACAGTGCACCAGCGGTATAAATTTAACCCGCATTCGTGCAGTGGACGATGATGGTCAACATGTTTTAGCCAACAAGACCCGAACTCATTGGGTCTGGCTTTCGTCAGGACCTACAAAAATGCTGCTGCTACTAAATATTTACAAAGTGAGAAAGGATACATCAGATTTTTCTATATCCAATTGCTTCAGTGGTGACTTGCCCTAATAGGAATAAAAGCAATGGAATCAGTGCCATGGTACATAGGTGATTGATAAAAATAATATTATGTATAACTGTTAGAAAGACACACTCACCCGCTATAGCTGGGTAAGGAACTCCACCTCAACCTGGCAACAGCTCAGGATGGGGGCACCGCTCTACGGAAAAATTTAAACAACAATGCAGTGTCACTTACACAGCATGTACTCCCTGTGACTTCATAGTAGAATTAATAATATCACCGGTTTCAACTCATGTGAGTTTGAACATTAATCTTAACAAACAACAAACAAACTTGTGTAACATATCTCATAGAACTCGAAAGTTCCAAGAAAAAAGGAAAAAGAACCCCCCAAAAATGGCGGGCTAAAATCCAAACTCAGGTGGCTCTCTAACTTGAGGCTCTCTAAACATATGGGAGATCTCTAAACATATGTTAGGGCACTCAGCCTAATGACGAAGATCCAACCTCTCAAAAGATAATAAATAATGGAAGGCATCCCCCCATTTGTAAGGGCCTGCATGGATCCTGCTGTGTTGGTCGTATTAATTAAATTGCAAGATGCACACTACCCCTGACTTCCCTTTTGTAGAGAAAAACGATGTATCAGAGGGGAAATCTCAAAGCAAACTGTAGCCGGTCAAAATACGAAAGTGCGATAAAGCACCATCTAGCTAGATCGGCAAAGTATGTAGTCTAACAAAACAAACGACGCAACACTCACCTCTCCGTCGGTACTCCACGCTTCAGTGAGCCTGTGACCGGAGGTAAAGTGTCTGTGACAAGAATACTCCCTTTTATAATAGCCTCATCTACAGATAAGTCGCAGGTGTGTCAGGACCGTCAGATCAAACGGAGCCTGCTTCAACGTCAGAACACTGCACCATCGCGCATGCGCACTGCAATTTGTTAAAATGCATAAAGTTTTTGAGTTTTTGACATTGATAACCAACTAAGGTTTATCAGAAAGTCACCAAATATAATTCAAACAATGGGAACAACAACAATTGAACAGACCATAAGCGTCCGCGTTTGTCAGCGCTCTGTTTGCAAGTATTTCAAAAACACTCAAGCGCAACACCAAAGGCATGACACTAACCAATGTCAAAAAACTGCATAAGGCATGCGTGAAGAGAGATACACTGCGTCTTTGTTTGCGTGTATCTGCTACTGCTCTTATTCACTAAACTCTAACTCATTACGGGCTGAATAATGTGCAACAAATTCATATTAAATGAGGAAATAGAGAAACCTCATCAAGATAGCACAAGTGCTGAGAATTAAAACGAGCACATTTCTCCTATAAACAGCAAAAATTAAGTATAATGAGTTTAGGGCAGCCCCATGCTATTTAGAGGTCTATTATTCAATTTATACAGTAAGTCATTCAAACAATAGACCATACCAGATGGAATAGCTATCTATAATGCTAATAGGGGTAAGATGTAATAGACCCTTACTAAAGAACAAATAATGGCACAAGGTGCTGAACCCTGAAAAGGTACAATTTGTTATCATTATAATGCTACCCAGGGAATCTCATCGTTCCCACGCGTGTCCCGCGCTGTGGGTGCCCCGAGCTCATTAAGAGCGCCTCCGGGTGCGGGAAGATCGCGTTGGCGCCTCCTGGCGCTTGAGGGCTGCTAGGGGCTGAAGTCCCAAAGGTAAAGTGCTGCGTGCGTGGACTCTGAAAGGTAGAGAAAGGTTCGCGCGCTGCTGGTGCCCTGAGCTGATTAAGAGCGCCTCCGGGCACGGGAAGATCGCGTTGCCGCCTCCTGGTGCTTGAGGGCTGCTGGGGGCTGAAGTCCCAAAAGTAAAGTGCTGCGTGCGTGGACTCTGAAAGGCAGAGAAAGGCTCCCGAGCTGCGGGTACCCCGAGCTGATTAAGACCGCCTCCGGGCGCGGGAAGATCGCATTGGCGCCTCCTGGCGCTTGAGGGCTGCTGGTGGCTGAAGTCCCAAAGGTAAAGTTCTGCTTACGTGGACTCTGAAAGGCAGAGAAAGGCTCCCATGCTGTGAGTGCCCCGTGCTGATTAAGAGCGCCTCCAGGCGCGGGAAGATCGCCCAGGCGCGGGAAGATCGCATTGGCACCTCCTGGCGCTTGAGGGCTCCTGGGGGCTGAAGTCCCAAAGGTAAAGTGCTGCGTGCGTGGACTCTGAAAGGCAAAGAAAGTATGTCTTTCCACAAAGAAAAAAAATCTTCTCTCTCCCTCTGTCTCACTTTATTTTTCTCTCTCTGTTCCTCTTTCCTTCCATTCAAAACTGTCAATGATGTCAACATAGGTGAACTCTTACCTATGGCAATGCATTCACTGGACTGTTTGATTCGAATGTCATATATATGTTTTCGTGCAGCATACTTAGGAGTCACTGTGTCCTAGTGGTTAAGGGCTCTGCCTCTTATACTAAAGGTTATGTGTTCAATTCCTGAGGTTTCTAAAGTAAAATTATAGGCAATGGAAATTTCTCTTATACATGTTGGATTTTCTTTTCATTTTCCTTGTTTGAATATCTCTCTTTGAAAGTATGTCTTACCACAAAGAAAACAAATCTTCTCTCTCTGTCTTTCTTTCTTTTACTCTCTCTGTTCCTCTTTCCTTCCATTCAACACTGTCAATGATGTCAACATAGATGAACTCTAACCTATGGCACTGCATACACTTGACTGTTTGATTCGAACGTCATATATACGTTTTCGTGCAGAGTACTTATATGTCTCTCTGGCCTAGTGGTTAAGAACTCTTACTCTAAAGGTTGTGTGTTTAAGTTGTGGTGTTTCAATGGTTGTGGTTTCTGAAGTAAAATTATAGGCAATGGTAATTTCTCTGATAAATGTTGGATTTTTTTTTATTTTTCCTTGTTTGAATATCTCTCTTTGAAAGTATGTCTTACTACAAAGAAAACAAATCTTCTCTCTCCCTCTGTCTCGCTTTCTTTTTCTCTCTCTCTCTCTCCCTCTTTCCTTCCATTCAACACTGTCAATTAGGTTAACATAGCTAAACTCTAACCCATGGCACTGTATTCATAGGAGTGTTTGATGCGAATGTCATATAGCAGTTTTCGTGTGGAGTACCTGTGAGTCACAGTGGCATAGTGGTTAAGGGCTCTGTAGCAAACTCTAAAGGTAATGTGTTCAAATCCGGTGGTTTCTGAGATAAAATTATAGGCAATGGTAATTTCTCTGATAAATGTTGGATTTTTTTTCATTTCTCCTTGTTTGAATATCTCTCTTTGAAAGTATGTCTTACCACAAGGAAAACAAATCTTCTGTCTCCCTCTGTTTTTCTTTCTTTTTCTCTTTCTCATCCTCTTTCCTTCCATTCAACACTGTCAATGAGTTAAACATAGGTGAACTCTAACCTATGGTACTGCATTCAATGGAGTGTTTGATTTGAATGTGATATATATGTTTTCATTCAAATTACTCAAGAGTCACTGTGGTCTTGTGGTTAAGGTCTCTGACTTTTACTCCAAAGGTTATGTGTTCTAATTCTGGTATTTCAATGGCTGTGGTTTTTGAAGTAAAATTATAGGCAATGGTAACTTCTCTGATAAATGTTGGATTTTTTTTTCATTTTTCCTTGTTTGAATATCTCTCTTTGAAAGTTTGTCTTACCACAAAGAAAACAAATCTTCTCTCTCCCTCACTTTCTTTTTCTGTCTCTCTCCCTCTTTCCTTCCATCCAACAATGTCAATGATGTCAACATAGGTGAACTCTAACCTATGGCACCGCATACACAGGACTGTGTGATTCGAATGTCATATGTAAGTTTTCAGGAAGAGTATTTGTGAGTCACTGTGGCCAAGTGGTTAAAGTCTCTGACTCTTACTCTAGAGGGTAAGTGTTCCAATCCTGTGGTTTCTGAAGTAAAATTATAGGCAATGGAAATCTCTCTTAGAAATGTTGAATTTTCTTTTTCATTTTCCTTGTTTGAATATCTCTCTTTGAAAGTATGTCTTACCACAAAGAAAAAATCTATTCTTTCTCCCTCTGTCTTTCTTTTTCTCTCTCTGTTCCTCTTTCCTTCCATTCAACACTGTCAATGATGTCAACATTGGTGAACCCTAACCTATGGCACTGCATACACCGGACTGTTTGATTTGAATGTCATATATAAGTTTTCATGGGCAGAGTACTTATGAGTCACTGTGACCTAGTGGTTAAGATCACTTACTCCTTCTCTAAAGGTTATGTGTTCAAATCCTATGGTTTCTGAGGTAAAATTATAGGACATGGTAATTTCTCTGGTAAATGTTGGAGTTCTTTTTCATTTCTCCTTGTGTGAATACTCTTTCTCTCTCTCTCTCTCTCTTTTCCTTCCATTCAACACTGTCAGTGATATCAACATAGGTGAACTCTAACCTATGGTACTGCATTCACTGGAGTGTTTAATTCGAAGGTCATATTTAAGTTTTCGTGCAAATTACTCTTGAGTCACTGGGGCCTAGTGGTGAAGGACTCTGACACTTCCTCCAAAGTTTACGTGTCCAAATCCTGCTATTTCGAGGTAAAAATTATAGGCAATGGTAATTTCTCTGATAAATGTTGGAATTTTTTTCTTCATTTCTCCGTGTTTGAAATCTCGCTTTGAAAGTATGTCTTACCACAACGAAAACAAATCTTCTCTCTCCCTCTGTCTCTCTTTCTTTTTCTCTCTCTCTCCCTCTTTCCTTCCATTCAACCCTCTCAATAGAGGTCAACATAGGTGAACTCTAACCAGATGCCACTGCATTCACTGGAGTGTTTGATTCGAATGTCATATATAAGTTTTGGTACAAATGTCTCATGAGTTATTGTGGCCTAGTGGTTAAGGTCTTTGACTCTTACTCTAAAGGTTATGTGTTCAAATCCTGGTGTTATAATGGTTTTGATTTCTGAGATAAAACTATAGGACAATGGTAGTTTCTCTGATATAGGTTGTATTTTTTTTCATTTCTCCTTGTTTGAATATCTCTCTTTGAAAGTATGTCTTACCACAAAGAAAACAAAACTTCTCCCTCCCTCTGTCTCGCTTTCTTTTTTTCTCTCTCTCCCCTTTCCTTCCATTCAACACTGTCAATGGTGTCAACATAGGTGAACTCTAAACCCATGGCACTGCATACACTGTACTGTTTGATTTGAATTTCATATATGTTTTCGTACTGATTACTTATGAGTCACTGTGGTCCAGTGGTTATGGTCGCTGACTCTTACTCCAAAGGTTATGTGTTCAAATCCTGGTGTTTCAGTGGTTGTGGTTTCCGAGATGCAATGGTAATTTCTCTGATAAATGTTTTTTTTTGTCATTCCTCCTTGTTTGAAATCTCTCTTTAAAAGTATGTCTTACCACAAATAAAACAAATCTTCTCTCTCCCTCTGTCTCACTTTCTTTTTCTCTCTCCCTCTTTCCTTCCATTCAACACTGTCAATGATGTCAACATATGAGATATCTAACCTATGGCACTGCATACACTGGGCTGTTTGATTCAAATGTCATATATAGGTTTTTGTGCAGTGAACTTATGGGTCACTGTGGCATAGGGGTTAAGGTCCCTGACTCTTGCTCCAAAGTTTATGTGTTCAAATCCTGTGGTGTCTGAAGTAAATGTATATGCAATGGTGAATTCTCTGATAAATATTGGAATTTTCTTTTCATTTCTCCTTCTTTGAATATCTCTCTTTGAAAGTATGTCTTTCCACAAAGAAAACAAATCTCTCTCCCTCTGTCTTGCTTTCATTTTTTCTCTCTCTCCCTCTTTCCTTCCATTCAACACTGTTAATGATGTCAACATAGGAGAACTCTCACCTATGGCACTGCATACACTGGACTATTTGATTCGAATATCATATAAACGTTTTTTTACAAATAGTTTATGAGTTACTGTGGCCTAGTGGTTAAGGTCTCTGACTCTTTCTCCAACAGTTACATGTTTAAATCCTGTTGTTTCAATGGTTGTGGTTTCTGAGATAAAATTATAGGCAACATTAATTTACTGATAAATGTTGGATTTTTTTTCATTTCTCCTTGTTTAAATATCTCTCTTTAAAAGTATGTCTTACCACAAAGAAAACAAATCTTCTCTCTCCCTCTGCCTCGCTTTCTTTTTCTCTCTCTCTCCGTCTTTCTTTCCATTCAACACTGTCAATGAGGTCAACATAGGTGAGCTCTAACCTATGGTACTGCATTCACTGGAGTGTTTGATTCCAAATGTGATAATTAGGTTTTCGTGCATATTACTTATGAGTAGGGGTGGGCAGAGAACTCCGCTCCGCCAGCGGAGCGCAGTTAGCCAGCCACCCCTGGCCCGATCCCTGCTTCTGAACGCAGCCTGGCCGGGGAGAGCCTCCCTGGGCCCTGATGGACCCCGTCCCCAGCGCCAGAACCCTCCAATGGCTTGCAGGACCGGGGGCTCTTGCACCCCGGGGCCCGCCAGATGGAGCTCGAGCCCCGGGCATGGTCCCAGCTTCCGAACCCTAGCCAGGCCGGGAAGAGCCTCCCCGGGCCCCGGTGGGCGCCCATCCCCAGCCCCCGGACCCTCGGCTGGCTTGCACGGCGAGGGGGTTTCCGCACCCGGGGGCCCGCCGGACAGAGCAAGAGCCCCGGGCCCGGTCACAGCTTCCGAGCCCTAGCCAGGCCGGGGAGAGCCTCCCCGGGCCCCGGTGAACCCCTGTCCCAGCGCCCGGACCCTTGGCTGGCTTGCAGTACGGGGGGCTCCCGCACCCCAGGGCCCGCCGGACGGAGCTCAAGCCCCGGGCCTGGTCCCAGCTTCCGAACCCTAGCCAGGCCGGGGAGAGCCTTCCCGGGCCCCGGTGGACCCCGTCCCCAGCGCCCGGACCCACGGCTGGCTTGCAGGATGGGGGCTCCCACACCCGGGGCACAACGGACGGAGCTTGAGCCCCGGGCCCGGTCTACAGCTTCCGAAACCTAGCCAGGCTGGGTAGAGCCTCCCTGGGCCCCGGTGGACCCCTGTCCCCAGCACCCAGACCCTCGGCTGGCTTGCAGGACGGGGGCTCCCGCACCCTGGGGCCTGCCGGACGGATGGAGCTTGAGCCCTGGGCCCGCTCCCAGCTTCCGAGTCCTAGCCTGGCCGGGGAGAGCCTCCCCGGGCCCCAGTGGACTGTCGTCCCCAGCACCTGGACCCTCGGCTGGCTTGCAGGATGGGGGCTCCCGCTCCTGCCGGATGGAGCTCAAGCCCGGGCCCGGTCCCGGTCCCAGCTTCTGAACCCTAGCCAGGCCGGGAGAGCCTCCCTGGGCCCCGGTGGACCCCATCCCCAGTGCCCGGACCCTCGGCTGGCTTGCAGGACGGGGCTCCCGCAACCCGGGGCCCACCAGACGGAGCTCAAGCCCCGGGCCCAGTCCCAGCTTCCGAGTCCTAGCCAGGCCAGGGAGAGCCTCCCTGGGCCCCAGTGGACCCCCATCCCCTGCGCCCGGACACTCGGCTGGCTTGCAGGATGGGCGGCTCCCGCACCCTGGGGCCCGCCGGACGGAGCTCAAGCCCTGGGCCCGGTCCCAGCTTCTGAACCTTAGCCAGGCTGGGGAGAGCCTCCCGGGGCCCGCCGGACGGAGCTCAAGCCCCGGGCCCGGTCCTAGCTTCCGAACCCTAGCCAGGCCGGGAGAGCCTCCTGGGCCCCAGTGGACCCCTGTCCCCAGCGCCCGGACCCTCGGCTGGCTTGCAGGATGGGGGCTCCCGCACCCTGGGGCCCGCTGGACAGAGCTCAAGCCCCGGGCCCGGTCCCAGCTTCGGAACCTTAGCCAGGCCAGGGAGAGCCTCTCCGGGGCCCGCCGTACGGAGCTCAAGCCCCGGGCCCGGTCCTAGCTTCCGAACCCTAGCCAGGCCAGGGAGAGCCTCCCTGGGCCCCAGTGGACCCCCGTCCCCAGCACCCGGATGCTCGGCTGGCTTGCAGGACGGGGGGCTCCCACACCCGAGGCCCACCGGACGGAGCTCGAGCCCCGGGCCCGGTCACAGCTTCCAAAACCTAGCCAGGCTGGGGAGAGCCTCCCGGGCCCCGATGGACCCACGTTCCCAGCACCCGGACCCTCGGCTGGCTTCCAGGACGGGGGGCTCCTGCACCGCGGGCCCCGCCGGACGGAGCTCGAGCCCTGGGCCTGGTCCCAGCTTCCGAACCCTAGCCAGGCCGGGGAGAGTCTCCCCGGGCCCTGGTGGGCCCATGTCCCCAGCACCCAGACCCTCGGCTGGCTTGCAGGACAGGGGGCTCCCGCACCCCGGGGCCTGCGGATGGAGCTCAAGCCCCGGGCCCGGTCCCATCTTCCGAACCCTAGCCAGGCTGGGAGAGCCTCCCGAGCCCCGGTGGACCCCGTCCCCAGTGCCCAGACCCTCGGCTGGCTTGCAGGACGGGGGCTCCACAACCCGGGGCCCGCCCGTACGGAGCTCAAGCCCCTGGCCCGGTCCCAGCTTCCAAACCCTAGCCAGGCCAGGGAGAGCCTCCCTGGGCCCCATTGGACCCCCGTCCCCAGCGCCCGGACCCTCGGCTGGCTTGCAGGACAGGGGCTCCCGCACCCAGGGGCCTGCCGGACGGAGCTCAAGTCCCGGCCCCGGTCCCAGCTTCCGAACCTTAGCCAGGCCGGGGAGAGCCTCCCCAGGGCCCGCCGGACGGAGCTCAAGCCCCGGGCTCGGTCCTAGCTTCCGAACCCTAGCCAGGCCGGGGAGAGCCTCCCTGGGCCCCAGTGGACCCCCGTCCCCAGAGCCCGGACCCTCAGCTGGCTTGCAGGACGGGGGGCTCCCGCACCCTGGGGCCCGCCGGACAGAGCTCAAGCCCCGGGCCCGGTCCCAGTTACCGAGCCCTAGCCAGGCCGGGGAGAGCCTCCCCGGGCCCCGGTGGACCCCCGTACCCAGCGCCCAGACCCTAGGCTGGCTTGCAGGACGGGGGGCTCCTGCACCCCGGGGCCCGCCAGACGGAGCTCAAGCCACGGGCCCGGTATTAGCTTCCGAACCCTAGCCAGGCCGGGGAGAGCCTCCCCAGGCCCCGGTAGACCCCGTCCCCAGCACCCGGACCCTTGGTTGGCTTGCAGGAGTGGGGGCTCCTGCAACCCGGATCCCGCCGGACAGAGCTCAAGCCCCGGGCCTGGTCCCAGCTTCTGAGCCCTAGCCAGGCCAGGAGAGCCTCCCCGGGCCCCGGTGGACCCCCGTCCCCAGCGCCCGGACCCTCGGATGGAACCAAGGAGGGTTAAGCCCAGGCCACGTCCTCTTCCCGCCGGCCTGCCCGGGGAGCCCATTTTCCTTGACTATTAAGCCCCCACACACAACCCTGGGGAAGGACAAAAGTCTCTGATAAATGTTATTTTTTTCATTTCTCCTTGTTTGAAATCTCTCTTTGAAAGTATGTCTTACCACAAAGAAAACAAATCTTCTCTCTCCCTCTGTCTCGTTTCTTTTTCTCTCTCCCTCTTTCCTTCCATTCAACACTGTCAATGATGTCAACATAGGTGAATTTTAACCTATGGCACTGCATACACTGGACTGTTTTATTCGAATGTCATATGTAAGTTTTCGGGCAGCATATTTGTGAGTCACTGTGGCCTAGTGGTTAAGGTCCCTACCTCTTACTCTAAAAGTTGTGTGTTCAATCCTGTTATTTCTGAAGTAAATGTATAGGTAGTTGTGAATTCTCTGATAAATGTTCAATGTTTTTTTCATTTCTCCTTGTTTGAATATCTCTCATGGAAAGCATCACTTACCACAAAGAAAACAAATCTTCTCTCTCTCTCTGTGTCTATCTTTCTTTTTCTCTCTCCCTCCCTCTTTCCTTCCATGCAACACTGTCAATGGTGTCAACATAGGTGAACTCTAACCTATGGCACTGCATACACTGGACTGTTTGATTTGAATATCATATATAAGCGTTTGGGCAGAGTATTTATGAGTCACTATGTCCTAGTGGTTAAGATCCCTTACTCCTTCTCTAAAGGTTATGTGTTCAAATCCTATGGTTTCTGAGGTAAAATTATAGGACATGGTAATTTCTCTGGTAAATGTTGGAGTTCTTTTTCATTTCTCCTTGTTTGAATATCTCTTTTCTCCCTCTCTCTCTCTTTCCTTACATTCAACACTGTCAATGAGGTCAACATAGGTGAACTCTAACCTATGGTACTGCATTCACTGGAGTGTTTAATTCGAAGGTCATATTTAAGTTTCCGTGCAAATTACTCATGAGTCAATGGGGCCTAGTCGTGAAGGACTCTGACAATTCCTCCAAAGTTTACGTGTCCAAATCCTGCTATTTCCGAGGTAAAAATTATAGGCAATGGTAATTTCTCTGATAAATGTTGGAATGTTTTTTTTTCATTTCTACTTGTTTGAAATCTCACTTTGAAAGTACCACAAAGAAAACAAATTTTCTCTCTCCCTCTGTCTCTTTCTTTTTCTCTCTCTCTCTCTCTCTCTCTCCTTCCATTCAACCCTGTCAATGAGGTCAACATGGGTGAACTCTAACCGATGCCACTGCATTCACTGGAGTGTTTGATTCGAATTTCATATATAAGTTTTGGTACAAATGTCTCATGAGTTATTGTGGCCTAGTGGTTAAGGTCTTTGACTCTTACTCCGAACGTTATGTGTTCAAATCCTGGTGTTATAATGGTTGTGATCTCTGAGATAAAATTATAGGACAATGGTAGTTTCTCTGATATAGGTTGTATTTTTTTTCATTTCTCCTTGTTTGAATATCTCTCTTTGAAAGTATGTCTTACCACAAAGAAAACAAATCTTCTCCCTCCCTCTGTCTCGCGTTCTTTTTTCTCTCTCTCCCCCTTTCCTTCCATTTAACACTGTCAATGGTGTCAACATAGGTGAACTCTAACCCATGGCACTGCATACACTGTACTGTTTGATTTGAATTTCATATATGTTTTCGTACTGATTACTTATGAGTCACTGTGTCCAGTGGTTATGGTCACTGACTCTTACTCCAAAGGTTATGTGTCCAAATCCTGGTGTTTCAGTGGTTGTGGTTTCTGAGATAAAATTGTAAGCAATGGTAATTTCTCTGATAAATGTTTTTTTTGTCATTCCTCCTTGTTTGAAATCCTCTTTAAAAGTATGTCTTACCACATAGAAAACAAACCTTCTCTCTCCCTCTGTCTCACTTTCTTTTTCTCTCTCCTCTTTCCTTCCATTCAACACTGTCAATGATGTCAACATATGATATATCTAACCTATGGCACTGCATACACTGGGCTGTTTGATTCAAATGTCATATATAGGTTTTTGTGCAGTGAACTTATGGGTCACTGTGGCCTAGGGGTTAAGGTCCCTGACCCTTGCTCCAAAGTTTATGTGTTCAAATACTGTGGTTTCTGAAGTAAATGTATATGCAATGGTGAATTCTCTGATAAATGTTGGAATTTTCTTTTCATTTCTCCTTCTTTGAATATCTCTCTTTGAAAGTATGTCTTTCCACAAAGAAAACAAATCTCTCTCCCTCTGTCTCGCTTTCATTTTTTCTCTCTCTCCCTCTTTCCTTCAACACTGTTAATGATGTCAACATAGGAGAACTCTCACCTATGGCACTGCATACACTGGACTGTTTGATTCGAATATCATGTAAACGTTTTTTTACAAAGAGTTCATAAGTTACTGTGGCCCAGTGGTTAAGGTCTCTGACTCTTTCTCCAACAGTTACATGTTCAAATCCTGTGGTTTCTGAGATAAAATTATAGGCAACATTAATTTCACTGATGAATGTTGGAATATTTTTTTCATTTCTCCTTGTTTGAATATCTCTCTTTAAAAGTATGTCTTACCACAAAGAAAACAAATCTTCTCTCTCCCTCTGCCTCGCTTTCTTTCTCTCTCTCTCTGTCTTTCCTTCCATTCAACACTGTCAATGAGGTCAACATAGGTGAGCTCTAACCTATGGTACTGCATTCACTGGAGTGTTTGATTCAAATGTGATACTTAGGTTTTCGTGCATATTACTTATGAGTAGGGGTGGGCAGAGAACTCCGCTCCGCCAGCGGAGCAGAGTTAGCCAGCCACCCCTGGCCCGGTCCCTGCTTCTGAACGCAGCCTGGCCGGGGAGAGCCTCCATGGGCCCTGATGGACCCCCGTCCCCAGCGCCAGGACCCTCCAATGGCTTGCAGGACCGGGGGGCTCCCGCACCCCGGGGCCCGTCGGAAGGAGCTCGAGCCCTGGGCCTGGTCCCAGCTTCCGAACCCTAGTCAGGCAGGGGAGAGCCTCCCTGGGCCCCGGTGGACCCCCGTCCCCAGTCCCCGGACCCTCGGCTGGCTTGCACGATGAGGGGCTCCCGCACCCGGGGCCGGCCGGTCGGAGCTCGAGCCCCAGGCTCGGTCCCAGCTTCCGAACCCTAGCCAGGCCGGGGAGAGCCTCCCCAGGCCCCGGTGGACCCCTGTCCCCAGCGCCCGGACCCTCGGCTGGCTTGCAGTGCGGGGCTCCAGCACCCCAGAGCCCGCCGGACGGAGATCAAGCCCAGGGCCCGGTCCCAGCTTCCGAACCCTAGCCAGGCCGGGGAGAGCCTCCCCGGGCCCCGGTGGATCCCGGTCCCCAGCGCCCGGACCCACGGCTGGCTTGCAGGATGGGGGGCTCCCGCACCCCGGGGCACGCAGGGGGGAGCTCAAGCCCCGGGCCCGGCCCCAGCTTCCAAACCTTAACCAGGCCAGGGAGAGACTCCCCGGGCCCCGGTGGACCCCCGTCCCTAGCACCCGGACCCTCGTTTGGCTTGCAGGACAGGGGTTCCCATACCCCGGGGCCCCCGGACGGAGCTCAAGCCCCGGGCCTGGTCCCAGCTTCCAAGCCCTAGCCAGGCTGGGGAGAGCCTCCCGGACCCAAGTGGACCCCCGTCCCCAGCACCCGAACCCTCGGCTGGCTTGCAGGATGGGGGCTCCCTGCACCCCGGGGCCTGCCGGAAGGAGCTCAAGCCCCGGGTCCAGTCCCAGCTTCCGAACCCTAGCCAGGCTGGGGAGAGCCTCCCCGGGCCCCGATGGACCCCGTCCCCATCACCCAGACCCTTGGCTGGCTTGAAGGACAGGGGGCTCCCGCACCCCAGGGCCCGGCAGACAGAGCTCGAGCCCCAGGCCCGGTCCCAACTTCCAAACCCTAGCCAGGCCGGGAGAGCCTCCCGGGCCCCGGTGGACCCATGTCCCCAGCATCCGGACCCTCGGCTGGCTTGCAGGACAGGGGCTCCCGCACCCCGGGGCCCGCCGTGCGGAGCTCGAGCCCTGGGCCCGGTCCCAGCTTCCGAGCCCTAGCCAGGCCAGGTAGAGCCTCCCGGGCCCCGGTGGACCCCTGTCCCCAGTGCCCAGACCCTCGGCTGGCTTGCAGGACGGGGGGCTCCTGCACACTGGGGCCCGCCGGACGGAGCTCGAGCCCTGGGCCCTCTCCCAGCTTCCGAGTCCTAGCCAGGCTGGGGAGAGCCTTCCTGGGCCCCGATGGACCCCGTCCCCAGCACCCGGACCCTCGGCTGGCTTGCAGGACGGGGGGCCTCTACCCAAGGGCCCACCAGACGGAGCTCGAGGCCCGGTCCCTGCTTCCGAGCCCTAGCCAAGCCAGGGAGAGCCTCTTTGGGCCCCGGTGGACCACCGTCCCCAGCACCCAGACCCTCGGCTGGCTTGCAGGATGGGGGGCTCCTGCACCCCAGGCCCCACCGGACGGAGCTCGAGCCCCGGGCCTGGTCCCAGCTTCCGAACCCTAGCCAGGCCGGGGAGAGCCTCCCCGGGCCCCGGTGGACCCATGTCCCCAGCACCCGGACCCTCGGCTGGCTTGCAGGACAGGGGCTCCCGCACCCCGGGGCCAGTTGAATGGAGCTTGAGCCCCGGGCCCGGTCCCAGCTTCCAAGCCCTAGCCAGGCTGGGTAGAGCCTCCCGGGCCCTGGTGGACCCCTATCCCCAGCGCCCGGACCCTTGGCTGGCTTGCAGTATGGGGGGCTCCCGCACCCCAGGGCCCGCCAGGGGGAGCTCAAGCCCCGGGCCCGGTCCCAGCTTCCAAACCTTAGCCAGGCCGGGGAGAGCCTCCCCGGGCCCCGGTGGACCCCCGTCCCCAGCGCCCGGACCCTTGTTTGGCTTGCAGGACAGGGGTTCCCGCACCTCGGGGCCCCCGGACAGAGCTCAAACCCCAGGCCCGGTCCCAGCTTCCGAACCCTAGCCAGGCTGGGAAGAGCCTCCCCAGGCCCCGGTGGACCCCGTCCCCTGTGCCCGGACCCTCAGTTGGCTTGCAGGATGGAGAGCTCCTGCACCCGGGGCCCGCCGGACGGAGCTCAAGCCCCGGGCCGGTCCCAGCTTCCGAGCCCTAGCCAGGCCAGGGAGAGTGTGAGAAGTTGCCCTGGTATATGCTGTCCATTTGTTAGAGTGGGCACCTTGCACCAGAACAATTCGACTCTTATGGTTGGTAGGTTTAAGACAACCTTTATAGAAAGCTATCCTAGTGGTAGCTGTGGAGAGCAGCCTTCAGGCTAAGTCTTGGAGGAATGTAAAGCAGCTTGTTTTACCACACAATCTCTTGAATCACCAAATGAAAAGACACCACACAGGTATATATATCAAATATATATGTATTTATTACTAAACAACTCTCTACTAATCTCTTTATGAGATTAGAAGTCAGGAACATATGTACAAATCAATTGTTATCAAAATTAAGTTAGCACAAGTAAATATCACAATCTTATCTTGGCTAGACCGGTGGTCTAGAGCATATAGAATCGAGGGACCCCAAAGAACCACCCCAGGTAGTTGTAGGAGACCCACAGGAGATGGACGCGGTGTTCAGACACTGGTGCGAGTCCTGTACGAGTCTATGCGAGAGAACGCGATTGAGTTATCAATGTTACAGGTCCCTGGCGTGTTCGAGGCGAACACACCGATCGGTCAGTACGAGTCGAAGGACGCGGATACTGGTAGAGTTACAAGGGAGTTGGACGCGATGTGTCTAACACAGACGCGAACCCTGTACGAGCCAGTGCGAGAATCGCACGGGGAAAATAGGAGTTTTAGGGCACTTCTAGGGTAGCTACAAGCAAGCCACTTACAGGGTAAGTAGTTCTAGGGCCCACACCCACAGGAGCACCGTAGTGCTGAAGTTACCTCACCCAGGGGAGCCGGGTGCATAGGTGTCCTTTGGTGTCGGGTCGCGGCGTCGTTCTCAATGGGAGCCAGTGAAGACTTGCTGCTTGCGACGACAGAAGAAGTGTCCGTTGGAATCCAAGCCTGGATTCGGAAGGAGGAAGACCTGAAAGCAGAGGGGACAGTGTTCAAAGTCACTTGGCAGTGACCCGGGGCAAGGAAGATGAATGCCCACCGTCGTCGACAGGATTCAGGTCGTTCACTGATGTCTTGACTCTTCGACCACGAGGTCCAGGAGGTGTCGAGGATGGCCAGGAGCTGGATTCAGTGTGTCCCACAAAGTCTGCAGCTGACTGCGGTGTCGGCGACCCGATTGGAGCCAACAAGCCTTGGTAGCAGCAAGTCTTGTGGAAAGGACAAAAAGTCAATGGTGCAGACCAGCAAGGTCTGGAGGACTTACCCAGCGAGGGTAGGTCAGGGCAGGCCTGGAGCAACCAGAGGAGTCCTTTGGTTTTGTTGCAAAGTCTTCTGGGTACCCACTAGCCGGCTGGCAAGGGATCGCAAAGACGCCTCGGGAGGATTCACTCAACAGGGGCCCACGGTCACTCGGGATGGTGTGGGCCTCTGATTTTGGGAGGGATCTCTGCTAGAGGCTGGGACCACACGTGGTCCAAAGCACAAGTTCGTAGAATGTCGTGAAGGGGTTGCACTCGACAATAGTGCACGGTACCCAGGGGCTGCGGTTCCTCATCGCTCGTGGGGTCCACTTGCCTCAGCTTCGCTGGGGACTCACGATGGCCTTGGAGAAGTCAGGAAATCCTCTTCCTGGGCTGCAGGGACTTCGGGCTCCGGCGGGAGCGGCGTAGTTTGCGACCGTCGTTGTAGTTTTTGGTGCCTGCCAAGCAGGGGAGTCACTCCTTGACTCCAAGGGAGATTCTTCAGTCTTCCAGAGGTAGTGGAACGTCGAAGGTCCACGATTCTTCTTGAGAGCGTCGTCCAGGGGTATCTAGGTTGCAATGCACAGGTTCCCCCTCTTATACTAAAGAGAAGGGAGGGACTAGCTCTATGACCCCACCTATGGGAGGGTCAGGGGAGTGGGTGGCTACACCCACTTCCCTTTGTCCAGTTTCACGCCAGAGCAGGGGCAGGTAGCCCCTGAGCTGGTTTGAACTGGCGTATGCACAGAGGAGCCTTCTGCTCCCCCAGTGCAGGACTTCAAAGCACTCTAGGAGTGCACCCACCCAGCCCCAATACACTAAACCCTGTCTGGGAGGTGGTCACACCCCCTTGGGACAGGATACCTATTGTTGGGCCTCCTCCACTGCGAGTGTTGGTCATCAGCAGGAGGGCAGCCCAGTGTCTGTGACTGGTGGCATCCATTTTGTGATGCCAGGGCTCTTCAGGATTCTACCGCGTTTCCACAGTAGGTACATGTCTATCCCTCTAGAAGGGTGGAATGCTACCCCCGCCGCCAGAACTGGCGGGGGGTAGTATTCCAAGATGTTTGACACCAAACACGACATGTTTCCGTGCAGCCATCCCAAAGTTAGCATTTAACGCGAGGTTATAATGCGCTTAAGAGTATATGGTCAGGCTGCACTACAAACAGCCTCAGAGAAGGGTCTCCGAATGCTGCAGAGGGGCTCTGCTCATGCAGGGGCACCCTCTCACATAGGAACCAAGCACTCTGCCTTCAGGATTGACAAGGCCTGCCATAGGAGTGACTTATAGGTTTATATGTGTGTATCTATGTAGTGATATAGGTAGCCTATATCACAGTAAGGGGTGCATGCACCACCTTACCCAGGCTGCAGTAGCAGACCTGTGGTGTCAGATTTAGTCTGCTTCCCAGGGGTGGCATAATACATGCTTCAGCCCCTGGTAGGCCTGTGAAGTACCTATGCCCTTGGTACCTAAGGTACCATATACTAGGGACTCATAAGGTACCACAGTATCCAATCACTAGTGCACCTAGAGTGCACTCCAAGTCGTTTAGAGAGAACAGAGAGGCTGGGGCCCTGATTGGCAGGGTCCCAGCCAGACTATAGCCAGAAACCAGTGTAAACATCAGAAAAAAAGTGGGGGCAACATAAGAGGCAGATCCTACTCTCCTACACAACCCCCCCAAACGCAGGGACACTAAACTAACCTTGACCAGTTGAGTCTTCGTGCTCTAAGTGGAAATACCTTGAGAGTCCATCTGCATTGGCATGTTGGGTCCCAGGCCTATGTTCCACTGTATAGTCCATCCCCTGTAGGGAAATGGACCACCTCAAAAGTTTTGGGTTTTCACCTTTCATCTGTTTAAGCCATAGGAGGGGCTTGTGGTCAGTCTGAACTATGAAGTGAGTGCCAAACAAGTATGGCCTCAGCTTCTTCAGGGCCCACACCACAGCAAAGGCCTCCCTCTCTATAGCTGACCAACGTTTCTCTCTAGGGGTCAGCCTTCTGCTAATGAAAGCTACTGGCTGGTCTTGACCTTCATCATTCAGTTGAGACAGTACAGCTCCCACACCCAGCTCAGAAGCATCTGTTTGGACAATGAACTTTTTGGTGTAGTCTGGACTCTGTAAGATGGGGGCAGTGCACATGGCCTGCTTTAGGTCTTCAAATGCCTTCTGACAGCTAGCTGTCCACTGAACCTTTTTTGGCATTTTCTTTGAGGTTAGATCATTCAAGGGGGTCACTATAGATCCATATCCCTTCACAAACCTCCTATAGTACCCAGTCAGGCCTAAGAAGGCTCTCACCTGTGTCTGGGTGGTTGGAGCAACCCATTCCATTATGGTTTGGATTTTGCTCTGTAAAGGCTGAACCTGGCCTCCACCTACAAGGTGGCCCAGGTACACAACCTGACTCTGCCCTATCTGGCACTTAGTGGCCTTGATAGTGAGGCCTGCTTTCTGCAGAGCCTCCAAAACATTTCTGAGGTGGACCAGGTGATCCTGCCAGGAGGAACTAAAGACAGCAATATCATCTAGATAAGCTGAGCAATAAGTTTCCATCCCTGCCAGAACTTTGTTCACCAACCTCTGAAAAGTGGCAGGTGCATTTTTCAATCCAAAGGGCATCACCACAAAGTGGTAGTGCCCACCAGGGGTCGAAAATGCTGTTTTGGCTTTTGCATCATCAGCTAACCTGATCTGCCAGTAGCCAGCTGTTAGGTCAAATGTACTTAGATACTTGGCTGAGGCCAAAGTATCAATCAGCTCATCTGCCCTTGGTATGGGATAGGCATCAGTCCTAGTGACTGCATTGAGGCCTCTGTAGTCTACACAAAACCTCATTTCTTTCTTACCACCCTGGGTATGAGGCTTGGGTACTAGGACTACTGGGCTAGCCCAAGGGCTATCTGAAGGCTCAATCACACCTAACTCCAACATTTTCTGGACTTCAGTCCTGATACAGTCCCTGACATGGTCAGGTTGCCTGTAGATTTTACTCTTGACAGGCAGACTGTCTCCAGTGTCCACCTCATGGGTGCACCAGGTAGTCTGACTAGGGGTCAGGCTAAACATATGTCTGTACTGCTGCAGAACTTGTCTGCACTCAGTTTGCTGATGGGCAGTGAGGCTGCTTGCCAAAGCAACACCATCTACTGACCCATCATCAGGGTTCTGTGAGAGCAGGTCAGGGAGAGGGTCACTCTCCTCCTCCTGTTCCTCATCAGTTGCCATGAGCAAGCCCATGTCAGCCCTGTCAACATATGGTTTCAATCTGTTGACATGGAGCACCCTCAGGGGGCTCCTGGGAGTTCCAAGATTCACCAAATAGGTGACTTCTCCCTTCTGCTCAACTATTGTATGGGGGCCACTCCACTTGTCTTGGAGGGCTGCTGGGGCCACAGGCTCCAACACCCACACTTTCTGTCCTGGCTGGTACACAGTCAGCACAGCCTTTTGGTCATGCCAAGCTTTTTGTAATTCTTGGCTGGCCTCCAGGTTTTTGGTTGCCTTTTTCATGTATTCAGCCATCCTGGAGCGGAGACCAAGTACATAGTCCATCACATCCTGTTTGGGGGGCTTGAGAGGTAACTCCCAGCCCTCTTTTACCAAACATAATGGACCTCTTACAGGATGCCCAAACAGAAGCTCAAATGGGCTGTAACCAACCCCCTTCTGTGGAACTTCTCTGTATGCAAACAACAGGCAGGGAAGAAGAAGGTCCCATTTCCGCCTAAGCTTCTCTGGGAGTCCTTTAATCATTCCCTTCAGGGTTTTGTTGAAGCGTTCAACCAACCCATTGCATTGTGGGTGATAGGGGGTGGTGAACTTATAAGTTACACCACACTCCTTCCACATTGCTTTCAAATATCCTGACATGAAGTTGGTACCTCTGTCAGAGATGACCTCCTTTGGGAAACCCACTCTGGAGAAAACTCCAATGAGGGCTCTTGCCACCACAGGAGCTGTGGTGGTCCTCAGGGAATTGCCTCTGGGTACCTGGTGGCATGATCCACTACCACCAGGATAAATCTGTGCCCAGATGCAGTTTGAGGGTCAAGGGGACCAACAATGTCAATCCCTACCCTTTCAAAGGGTACCCCCACCACAGGTAGTGGTATCAGGGGGCCTTTGTTGTGCCACCTGCCTTGCCACTGGCTTGGCATGTGACACAGGAGCGACAAAACTCCTTTGTGTCCTCTGACATATGTGGCCAATGAAAATGTGGAACAAGCCTGTCCCAGGTCTTGTTTTGGCCCAAGTGACCTGCCAAAGGGATATCATGTGCTAGGGTCAAGAGGAACCCCTAAACTTCTGAGGTATTACCAACCTCCTGGTGGCTCCAGGGGCTGGATCTCTACCCTCAGAATATAGGAGTCCCTCATCCCAATAAACTTTATGGGACCCACTAGCACTCCCAGCAGCCTCAGCAGCAGCCTGCTGTCTGAGGGGTTCAAGAGAGGGGCAGCACTGTTGCTCCTTACTCAGATCTTCCCTAGAAGGGCCCCCTGCCCCCAAGAACTCAACCTGATCAGGCTCAAGTCCCTCTGGGGCAGTTCCTTCTTCAGGATCTGCTTCTCCTCCCTCAAGAGGGGAATCTGTGATCTGAGACAGAGGGGAAGGCACTGCCTTAACCCTACTGCTCCTCTTCTTGGGAAGCACCTGGTCCATAATTTCAGGATCCAGAGCTTGTTCAGTGTCATGCATTTTGGCCTGTGACCTGGTCACAGCAAATACCTCTGCAGGGATGCCCAACATCTCAGCATGAGTCCATAACTCTACTTCAGACCAGGCTGAAGTTTCTAGATCATTGCCCAATAGACATTCTACAGGGAGGTCTGCACTGACTACAACCTTCTTGAGGCCAGTTACCCCTCCCCAGGAGAAATTCACAACTGCCAGACTATGGTTGGTCCTGGTGTTGCTTGCATTGGTCACCTGGTACATTTCACCCAGGATGATCTGTCCAGGGTCCACAAGATCCTCTGCCACCATGGTGACACTAGCACCTGTGTCCCTAAATGCCAAAGCCTGTTTGCCATTTATTACAGGCTGCTGTTTGTATTTGCCCAGATTACTGGGGCTCACCAGGAAGGACATGTCAATGTCTCCATCACAAATCAGCATTGCCTGAGTGGGTACTCTGACTAGGCCAGAGTCCACTTCAGAACCCAGGGTCAACCCTACTACACCCTTATTCTGAGTACCACCTCCACTAGTAGCTGAACTAGGGGGAACAGTTGCCTTAGGGGCAGGAGTGGTGGTGGTTTGGTCTTTGGACTTGTTACAATCAGAAGTCCAGTGCCCTTTCTGTTTACAGAATTTGCACCAGGGCTTCTTTTGGCCTTTTCCCTTGTTGGATTGTGACTCCCCACCAGATGCAGATTTTTGGGGCCCTTGTGAAGACTTCTGGTCTTTTGACTTATCCCCACTTTTCTCAGAGCCCTTAGAATCCTGCTTCTTTGTGTCACCCCCTTGGTTCTGGGTTTTCTGCCTCACCCTGGTTCTGACCCACTTGTCTGCCTTCTTTCCCAATTCTTGGGGAGAGGTCAGATCTGAGTCCACCAGGTATTGATGCAACAACTGGTTCTGGCAATTATTAAGGATCTGTTCTCTCATCATTAGATTATACAATCCCTTGAAATCAGTAACCCTACTGCCAACCAGCCAACCCTCCAGAGCCTTGGTTGCACAATCTACAAAGTCAGTCCAGTCCTGAGTCTGTGCCTTCTGGGTGTCTCTGAACTTCAACCTGTACTGCTCAGTGGTTAAGCCAAACCCATCTATCAGTGCACTCTTCAGGACTTCATAGTCATCAGCATCCTCTTCTCTAACAGTGAGGAGCTTGTCTCTACCTTTATCTGAAAAGGAGAGCCACAAGATTGCTGCCCACTGCTTTTGGGGGACCTGTTGTACTCTACAGGCCCTTTCCATAGCAGTTATCCACTTATGGATATCATCCCCACTCTGGTAGGGAGGAACAACCTTGCTCAGGTTCCTATGGTCTGGAATATATTCTCTGCCTCTAGGGACACTGCTGCTGCCACCAGGGGGTTCTAACCCCTCTCTTCTAGAAGCTCTCTGGAGCTCAAAGGCTTCTTTATCTAATGCCAACTGCTTGGTTTTGAGGGCAAATCTTGCTTCCTCATACTGCAGCAGCTTGCACAGTCTTTCAGAGGAGGTCTCTCTTCTTGGGAAGTAGGAGTTCCTCTGCTGGACAAATTCTCTGCCAGAGTGATAGGAGCGGTCAGAGTCCCTAGAAAGGGACCTATGCCTCTCCTCCACTGTGTCAGTTCTCTTAGGGAGAATTCCTCTGTCCTTTTCAGACCCCTTGGGGCCTGGCCCTACAATCACAGAGTCTTGGTCAACTTGATGTTCATCATCTGACCCAGACACTGTAATTGACCCACCCCCTGATTCAGACCCATTAGCTCCTAGAGCTAATCTAAGATCATCTGCTGTCAGCAGATCTATCAGGTGTAGTGTGGAGGGACTCTGTCCTATCTTCAGGTGCCTCTCAGCACACATGGCTTTCAAGTCAAAGAAAGTCATGTCCTTATACTGAAGCTGGGTGGATCCACTGGGTCCATCCCTTAAGGACATTCTAGTGTTGTGCAGTGTTGTACTACCTACACTAGTTTGTGGCCTACTGATCCTAGCTTGAGCTGTAGAAAGGGTGTGCTATCCCTTGGCACACAGCTCTAAGTTCAGTAGAACTTATTGATACTAAGCTTGACTTTATATGTACCTTGAGTACCTATAGTGGTTTTCAGTTAGTAATTCAAATAGAGATTTTCTGGTAAAACAATAGCAAGCTGGAATCCCACACGCTGCCACCAATGTGAGAAGTTGGCCTGGTATATGCTGTCCACTTGTTAGAGTGGGCACCTTGCACCAGAACAATTCGACTCTTATGGTTGGTAGGTTTAAGACAACCTTTATAGAAAGCTATCCTAGTGGTAGCTGTGGAGAGCAGCCTTCAGGCTAAGTCTTGGAGGAATGTAAAGCAGCTTGTTTTACCACACAATCTCTTGAATCACCAAATGAAAAGACACCACACAGGTATATATATCAAATATATATGTATTTATTACTAAACAACTCTCTACTAATCTCTTTATGAGATTAGAAGTCAGGAACATATGTACAAATCAATTGTTATCAAAAATAAGTTAGCACAAGTAAATATCACAATCTTATCTTGGCTAGACCGGGGTCTAGAGCATATAGAATCGAGGGACCCCAAAGAACCACCCCAGGTAGTTGTAGGAGACCCACAGGGGACGGACGCGGTGTTCAGACACTGGTGCGAGTCCTGTACGAGTCTATGCGAGAGAACGCGATTGAGTTATCAATGTTACAGGTCCCTGGCGTGTTCGAGGCGAACACACCGATCGGTCAGTACGAGTCGAAGGACGCGGATACTGGTAGAGTTACAAGGGAGTTGGACGCGATGTGTCTAACACAGACGCGAACCCTGTACGAGCCAGTGCGAGAATCGCACGGGGAAAATAGGAGTTTTAGGGCACTTCTAGGGTAGCTACAAGCAAGCCACTTACAGGGTAAGTAGTTCTAGGGCCCACACCCACAGGAGCACCGTAGTGCTGAAGTTACCTCACCCAGGGGAGCCGGGTGCATAGGTGTCCTTTGGTGTCGGGTCGCGGCGTCGTTCTCAATGGGAGCCAGTGAAGACTTGCTGCTTGCGACGACAGAAGAAGTGTCCGTTGGAATCCAAGCCTGGATTCGGAAGGAGGAAGACCTGAAAGCAGAGGGGACAGTGTTCAAAGTCACTTGGCAGTGACCCGGGGCAAGGAAGATGAATGCCCACCGTCGTCGACAGGATTCAGGTTGTTCACTGATGTCTTGACTCTTCGACCACGAGGTCCAGGAGGCGTCGAGGATGGCCAGGAGCTGGATTCAGCGTGTCCCACGAAGTCTGCAGCTGACTGCGGTGTCGGCGACCCGATTGGAGCCAACAAGCCTTGGTAGCAGCAAGTCTTGTGGAAAGGACAAAAAAGTCAATGGTGCAGACCAGCAAGGTCTGGGGGACTTACCCAGCGAGGGTATGTCAGGGCAGGCCTGGAGCAACCAGGGGAGCCCTTTGGTTTTGTTAAAAGTCTTCTGGGGACCCACAAGCCGGCTGGCAAGGGATTGCAAAGACGCCTCGGGAGGATTCACTCAACAGGGGCCCACGGTCACTCGGGATGGTGTAGGCCTCTGATTTTGGGAGGGATCTCTGCTAGAGGCTGGGACCACACGTGGTCCAAAGCACAAGTTCGTAGAACGTTGTGAAGGGGTTGC
Organism: Calotriton arnoldi; assembly: GCA_963921515.1. Taxonomy (NCBI): domain Eukaryota; kingdom Metazoa; phylum Chordata; class Amphibia; order Caudata; family Salamandridae; genus Calotriton; species Calotriton arnoldi. The sequence goes on along the minus strand of CAWUFW010005288.1, from coordinate 23,727 downwards.
ACTTGACAATAGTGCACGGTACCCAGGGGCTGCAGTTCCTCATCGCTCGTGGGATCCACTTGGCTCAGCTTCGTTGGGGACTCACGATGGCCTTGGAGAAGTCAGGAAATCCTCTTCCTGGGCTGCAGGGACTTCGGGCTCTGGCGGGAGCGGTGTAGTTTGCGACCGTCGTTGTAGTTTTTGGTGCCTGCCAAGCAGGGGAGTCACTCCTTGACTCCAAGGGAGATTCTTCAGTCTTCCAGAGGTAGTGGAACATCGAAGGTCCAGGATTCTTCTTGAGAGCGTCGTCCAGGGGTATCTAGGTTGCAATGCACAGGTTACCCCTCTTATACTAAAGAGAAGGGAGGGACTAGCTCTATGACCCCACCTATGGGAGGGTCAGGGGAGTGGGTGGCTACACCCACTTCCCTTTGTCCAGTTTCGTGCCAGAGCAGGGGCAGGTAGCCCCTGAGCTGGTTTGAACTGGCATATGCACAGAGGAGCCTTCTGCTCCCCCAGTGCAGGACTTCAAAGCACTCTAGGAGTGCACCCACCCAGCCCCAATACACTAAACCCTGTCTGGGAGGTGGTCACACCCCCTTGGGACAGGATACCTATTGTTGGGCCTCCTCCACTGCGAGTGTTGGTCATCAGCAGGAGGGCAGCCCAGTGTCTGTGACTGGTGGCATCCATTTTGTGATGCCAGGGCTCTTCAGGATTCTACCGCATTTCCACAGTAGGTACATGTCTATCCCTCTAGAAGGGTGGAATGCTACCCCCGCCACCAGAACTGGTGGGGGGTAGTATTCCAAGATGTTTGACACCAAACACGACATGTTTCCGTGCAGCCATCCCAAAGTTAGCATTTAACGCGAGGTTATAATGCGCTTAAGAGTATATGGTCAGGCTGCACTACAAACAGCCTCAGAGAAGGGTCTCCGAATGCTGCAGAGGGGCTCTGCTCATGCAGGGGCACCCTCTCACATAGGAACCAAGCACTCTGCCTTCAGGATTGACAAGGCCTGCCATAGGAGTGACTTATAGGTTTATATGTGTGTATCTATGTAGTGATATAGGTAGCCTATATCACAGTAAGGAGTGCATGCACCACCTTACCCAGGCTGCAGTAGCAGACCTGTGGTGTCAGATCTAGTCTGCTTCCCAGGGGTGGCATAATACATGCTTCAGCCCCTGGTAGGCCTGTGAAGTACCTATGCCCTTGGTACCTAAGGTACCATTTACTAGGGACTCATAAGGTACCACAGTATCCAATCACTAGTGCACCTAGAGTGCACTCCAAGTCGTTTAGAGAGAACAGAGAGGCTGGGGCCCTGATTGGCAGGGTCCCAGCCAGACTATAGCCAGAAACCAGTGTAAACATCAGAAAAAAAGTGGGGGCAACATAAGAGGCAGATCCTACTCTCCTACAGAGAGCCTCCCCGGGCCCCGGTGGACCCCCGTCCCCAGCACCTGGACCCTCAGCTGGCTTGCAGGACAGGGGCTCCCGCACCCAAGGGCACAACAGACAGAGCTCGAGCCCCAGGCCCGGTCCCAGCTTCCGAGCCCTAGCCAGGCCGGGGAGAGCCTCCCTGGGCCCCGGTGGACCCCCGTCCCCAGCACCCGGACCCTCGGCTGGCTTGCAGGATGGGGGGCTCCTGCACCCCGGGCCCCGCCGGACGGAGCTCGAGCCCTGGGCCTGGTCCCAGCTTCCGAACCCTAGCCAGGCCGGGTAGAGCCTCCCCGGGCCCCGGTGGACCCCTGTCCCCAGCACCCAGACCCTCGGCTGGCTTGCAGGACGGGGGGCTCCCGCACCCTGGGACCCGCCGGACGGATGGAGCTTGAGCCCTGGGCCCGCTCCCAGATTCCGAGTCCTAGTCAGGCCGTGGAGAGCCTCCCCGGGCCCCGATGGACTGTCGTCCCCAGTGCCTGGACCCTCGGCTGGCTTGCAGGATGGGGGCTCCCGCACCCCGGGGCCTGCCGGATGGAGCTCAAGCCCCGGGCCCGGTCCCAGCTTCCGAACCCTAGCCAGGCCAGGGAGAGCCTCCCTGGGCCCCAGTGGACCCCCGTCCCTAGCGCCCGGACCCTTGGCTGGCTTGCAGGACGGGGGGCTCCCGCACCCCAGGGCCCGCCAGACGGAGCTCAAGCCCCGGGCCCGGTCCCAGCTTCCGAACCTTAGCCAGGCTGGGAGAGCCTCCCCGGGGCCCGCTGGACGGAGCTCAAGCCCCAGGCCCGGTCCTAGCTTCCGAACCCTAGCCAGGCCGGGGAGAGCCTCCCTGGGCCCCAGTGGACACCCGTCCCCAGCGCCCGGACCCTCGGCTGGCTTGCAGGACGGGGGGCTCCCGCAACCTGGGGCCCGCCGGACGGAGCTCAAGCCCCGGGCCCGGTCCCAGCTTCCGAACCCTAGCCAGGCTGGGGAGAGCCTCCCTGGGCCCCAGTGGGCCCCGTCCCCAGCACCCGGACGCTCGGCTGGCTTGCAGGATGGGGGGCTCCCGCACCCAAGGGCCCACCAGACGGAGCTCGAGGCCCGGTCCCAGCTTCCGAGCCCTAGCCAGGCTGGGGAGAGCCTCCCTGGGCCCCGGTGGACCCCCGTCCCCAGCACCCGGACCTTTGGCTGGCTTGCAGGATGGGGGGCTCCTGCACCCCGGGCCCCACCAGATGGAGCTCGAGCCCCGGGCTTGGTCCCAGCTTCCGAACCCTTGCCAGGCCGGGGAGAGCCTCCCCAGGCCCCGGTGGACCCATGTCCCCAGCACCCGGACCCTCGGCTGGCTTGCAGGACAGGGGGCTCCCGCACCCCGGGGCCTGCCGGACGGAGCTCGAGCCCCGGGCCCGGTCCCAACTTCCGAGCCCTAGCCAGGCTGGGTAGAGCCGCCCTGGGCCCCGGTTGACCCCCGTCCCCAGCACCCAGACCCTCGGCTGGCTTGCAGGACAGGGGGCTCCTGCACCCCCGGCCCTGCCAGACGGAGCTCGAGCCCCAGGCCTGGTCCCAGCTTGCGAACCCTAGCCAGGCTGGGGAGAACCTCCCCGGGCCCCGGTGGACCCATGTCCCCAGCACCCAGACCCTCGGCTGGCTTGCAGGACAGGGGGCTCCCGCACCCCGGGGCCTGCTGGACGGAACTTGAGCCCCGGGCCCGGTCCCAGCTTCTGAGCCCTAGCCAGGCCGGGTAGAGCCTCCCCGGGCCCCGGTGGACCCCTGTCTCCAGCACCCAGACCCTCGGCTGGCTTGCAGGACAGGGGGCTCCTGCACCCCGGGCCCTGCCGGACGGAGCTCGAGCCCTGGGCCTGGTCCCAGTTAGCGAGCCCTAGCCAGGCCAGGGAGAGCCTCCCCGGGCCCCGGTGGACCCCCGTCCCCAGCGCCCAGACCCTAGGCTGGCTTGCAGGATGGGGGGCTCCTGCACCCCGGGGCCCGCCGGACAGAGCTCAAGCCACGGGCCCGGTCTTAGCTTCCAAACCCTAGGCAGGCCGGGGAGAGCCTCCCCAGGCCCCGGTGGACCCCCGTCCCCAGCGCCCAGACCCTCAGTTGGCTTGCAGGAGTGGGGGCTCCTGCACCCCGGGTCCCGCCGGACAGAGCTCAAGCCCCGGGCCCGGTCCCAGCTTCCGAGCTCTAGCCAGGCCAGGGAGAGCCTCCCCGGGCCCCGGTGGACCCCCGTCCCCAGCGCCCGGACCCTCGGCTGGAACCAAGGAGGGTTAAGCCCATGCCACGTCCTCTCCCCGCCGGCCTGCCCGGGAGCCCATTTTCCTTGACTATTAA